>CM050520.1:78537933-79972933 GCA_027563665.1 Antrozous pallidus
TTATTCCCTACCCAAAACTTTAGAAGAGTATTATCTTTATAGGGGAGAAGAGCCTGTTTCTCACATCTGCCCTGCCCATGACTCTAAACAGTACCCAGAATGTGGGGCCGCAGGCAACTTTCGAATGAAAGCCTTTTTACTTAAAAATAATTAAGTTCTTCAAATTAAACAGCCCAGTAAATTACTAATATTGAATTCTGGCTGATAACCAACCTTTAAATGGCAAATAATAAATCCCTTAATCTACTGCTTATGCTTAATTTCAATTTTAATTTGTTTAAGTTATTCTCCAAGTTTTCTTAGGGAGTTTCAGTAGAAAATATTGGCTGAACTTTTTTCCTATGGGGAAAAATTAAAGATTTACATAATACAAACACAATTTAACTGAATAACTTATTATGAGGTTTCACAATGGTAATTAAAACTAATGGCATAATATAAACTCATAATCTTTCTGCTAATAATTACCTTAATTGTTTGACTTGTAAATAGCAGTTCATGAATTTTTATTATTGATCCCTGCAGTGAATATTAACCTACCTTTGGACTTTGCCTGAGTTTTCTATTTTAGCTCATTAAATAGAAACATGGAGAACACTAAATAAATAAGGTGGGAAGGAAATAATAGGTGGTAATATATTATTTTTGCTTCAGTTTTCCTTAGGAGGCAAGAGACTGAATTTCATAACCTACCCCAAACCCATAAATTTGAACTTTCTTGCTTTCTCTACCTTGGTAAATAGCACAATTTATCCCAAGCAAGAGATGCAGAGATTGCCCCAGCCCTCTCTCCCACATACCACATCTTCCAGCAGCCCAGCATATGCCACATTCTATAGAACTCTTCATCCTTGCCCTCCCCCGATGTCCTACTTCATTTCCTTCCTCATGCCCTCTCTCTTCCTCATTCTCACAATTATTTCCAAACTGATCTCCTGGCTGCTAATATAATCCACCTCTAATTGATCTTTCTAAAATGCAAATTTGATCAAATCACTTCTTCCCTTCCCTCTGTATAATCTTTCAGAGGTTCCACATTGACCAGAATAAAATCCTTTTCCTTCTCTATATTGTCCTCACCTGGTACTTACATCTCTGGTCTCAACTCTTGAAAATGTACATGACATGTTCTAGCCCCATTGAGCCCCTTATGGTTCTCTGAATACTCTACCCCTCTTTCACTCTGTGTCTGCAACACTCCTTCACCTCTGATTGAATGTTTAAGCACTGTCCCCTTTATAATGAGCTGCAATCTCTAGCCCTGTGGTACAAATACTCTATTTCTGTGTACTACCAAAGTATCCTATTATACTCCATTGGCTAAATTGGTTACATTACACAGCTGTTAGCTAGTTGAACTTCCGTCTACGTCTTTAGGTTCTAAATCCTTAAGGATAGGAGCAAAGTCTTTGATCCATAATGATAGGAACCCTAGTTGTAGGGTTCGAGGCTCAGGAGATGGGAGCCGGCGGCCAAGACATTTTAATGGGGAGGTTTATTACAGAGAAGGTAGAGAAACCATGATTAGAGGAGAGGGGGAGAAGAATGAGGGACCACAGCCGGGCTGCCTCTGCAGACTGGAAGAGGCAGCAACATGTGCAACAGTGAAGATGTCTTTTGAGGGGAGGGACAGGAAGGGGTGGGACCCAGGGCACTCAGCACACTCTGATTGGTGGTTCAATGTCTCTGGGATGTCTCAGCAGCAGATGCCGGTTACGTCATAACTCCGCCCAAGAATTGGGGGGAGGGAGTATCTATCATTCCAGGCCTTTGGTGATATTAAAAAAAAAAAAAATGAGAGTCCTGGCAAAGTCAGGGCATGAAGGTCCATTTTCTGTAGCTACTACCAGCTGAGAGGGGCATCATTGGGGCATCTACCTGGGGTCTCAAGGATTCTGGCGAATTCAAGGCCAAATAGATGTCTCCCACCTTCTGGTTGGTGAATGCCTGCATTCTGTTCTAGAAAAGACTAGTGAAATAGTGCATGAGATAGGGGCCAGAGAGCAAAATTAAAGGAATAGATACCAGTGTGCCCAATGATGGGAGGAGCCATGGGGTAAGTGAGCGAAAAACGGGGGTGTTTTCCTTGCTTAACGAGGGTGCAGCAGCATGGTTTCCCCAAGGGACTGGTTGGTGAAGTCTCGAGAGTGATCCTGTTGAGTCACTTGGGAGGTAAAAGCTTGTCCTGAGGCTGCCACAATCATCTGTCTGGTTTTGCTGCTTTTCTGGACCTAGAGTTGAAATACAACCTGGGGGTAAGGTCCTTGAGGAGGACTCAATCCCCTTGGCTGGAGGTCTGGTCCTTGGGACTCGTGGTCGGCTGGTCCTGGCCTGGGCAGAAACCTGTCAGCATGTTCCCTTAGCAGTTGCCTGAAAAAGGCTTAAGAAGGCTCCTTAGTGTAGCCCAGATTTCTGTCAGGGCCATGGACAGGGGTTCGGCCAGGAGCTGAGAATTTCTCAGAGAGAGTTTAGTTAGACGGTCTTTAAGGAAGGCGTTGATCTTCTTGATTTTACCGATTATTGTGGGCAGAAGGGTATGTGCAGTCTAGTTAAGTCAGGATTAGAGAGAGTCCCGCCCAAGGTTAAGTGAGGGCCTCTGATGAACTCAGGGCAGGTCGGGGCAGGAGTGCATTGCCACAGGTTGGTGGAGGCAGCAGAGAGAAGGGTGGCTGAGTTCAGGGCTGGGGACTGAGTTAGGGAGATGTCAAGATTCTTGAGGAACAGAAGATGGACTTCCTGCATGTGAGAGGAGGCAAGGAGAGTTAAGGATTGGTAGGACAGAAGATCCTGCAGTCTATGAGTGGAAAAGACCTGTAAGGGTTGCTGGAGGGAGCTTCTGGGCCTCCTTGGTGACAATGGCAGCTGCAGCCAGAGTCCGGAGGCAGGGTTGCCATCCCCAAACTGTGGAATCAAGCTGTCTGGACAGGTAGGCTACAGGGATGGAGGCTGGCCCTAGGGGCTAGGTGAGGATCCCCATAGCTATTTCCTGTTTATCATTAGTAAATAGTTGGAAAGGCTTAGAGATGTCTGGGGGAGGGGAGAGAGAGAGAGAGAGAGAGAGAGAGAGAGAGAGAGAGGGAGAGAGATGCCAGAAGAGTATCCCGGAGTTAGACAAAGCGTGGTGAATGAGGGACAGTAAGGAAGGGAGGCCTACTGGTGTTTATTTAGTGGCCTGGTATAGTGGGTCCTTTTACAATTCTTTTCAACAGTTAACTTTAGGACTTCTTTTTTTCTTCCTTCCATTAAATATTCTAAACATGTCTAGCAATTAATGTTTCAGTATTATATGCTATTTGCTACTTTTTTCTAGAGATAAAGATCTAAGTTTTTGATAAGCCTGTACCAGCAAGAAAGTTGAGGGGAGAGGGTGGGGTGAGAAGGCGCTGTGGCCAGAGCAGTTTTCAGAGTTAAAGGGTGATTTGCCATCAATACCCATGACCAAGATCACGGAAGGGAAGAGTGGCCCGGAAAAGGGAAGGCAGGACAGAGGAGATAGGCCCCATATCGACCAGAAAGAAGATCTACTTACCAACTACCTTGAGCATTATCCGGGCTCAGTGGAGGTAATGGGGCGTCATCGAGTCTGGGCATCTTCAGTCTTCAGCCAGTTCTAGCATGGCCAGCAGCAGGTCATGAAGTGGAAGGTTGGCCCCTCTACATTGAGAATTTTCCAGGAGCAATCACTTTTCCAGTGGCCATTTTAACTGCATGACAGGCAGGGCTTGGTTGGAGCCAGGAGCCAGGGCACCACTTTGCCCAGTGGCCTTCGTTTCTGCACATGAAGCATCCACCAGATGTGATTCGTCCTCTCGTTGCACCCTGTGGACCATGCATGGCTGCCATCGCCTCAGAGCTGCTAAGGCTTGGGTTTTGCAGATTCACTTTCTGTCAAAGGTGGGCTTACTCTGCCTGTTCCTCACAGGCCTTAAAACCTTAAATGCCATATTCAGATTGCAGACCTGGGTCTGAGAAGGCATTAGGGGAGGGGTGGCAGAGCAGGTGGCAGGCTGTGGGCCAGAGGAAGAGCGTGGTGGTGGGTGGCCTGAGGGGGTGGACTGTGGGAGGTCTCAGTAACTAAAGAGGGGGGTTGGACTTGCCATGCCAAGATGGCGGCCCCCATGGGAATGGCAAGCCATGTGGCCAGAGAAGGGCAGCTGCTCACAATACACAAGAGAAGAGCAACCCAAAACAGAAATCACACTTGGCTGTTTGGAGTGGTGAGCGGGTGGTTCTTGCACTGCGTGGGAGCCTCTGGTTGCATGGCTGGAGGAAGTGTTGGTGGTTCCCGCAGCGGCGGCAGCCATGGGAAAGGGGCAGCTGAGAAAGGGACGGCCAGGGCAAAGAAGGAGAAGGAGGAAGAGAAGGAGCAGAAGGCGGGGTGGCGGAGAGGGAGAGGTGGAAATGAGAGAACTGCTGGATCAAAAGAGTCAGAGACACAGAGAGGGGCAGGAGCGCAGACACCTGGACATGTGGGATCTCAGGATACTTCCCAGCTTTCCAGCAGAAATCACTGAAGTCAGTGAGGATGTAAAGTCCCAGTTTGGGGCCATCGAGACCCAGGCCATGCCATGTTACAGAAGTAGCCAGATTAGTTGAGGAGACACTGTAGAGGTGTCTTTGGATCAGGTTTAGATTTTTTGATTGCCCATTCTAATTCCTGCAGTTAGGTAGCAGAGGCCCAAGGATTGGCATCCCAATCTTGGAGCCAAGACTAGGAAAATGGGGATCCCTAGGGACAGTAGAGGATGTTTTCCCTACTTCCTGGTGAGCAGACAGAGGCCAAAAGGCTGGAGAACCAAAGGAGGGCAGGAACATCTTTGCTGCCTCCCCAGGTTTGGAAGAGGCAGAAGTGCATCTTCTTCTGCAGCTGGAAAGACTGGCAGCTTCACCTTCCAAGGCACTTCACTGAAGATAATCTTTGTTCCCCAGTTGAATCCCCTGATTAGGGTTTTGTTGGGATATTTTCCTATAAACACAGAAAGAGGCAATCATGCCTGGAGTTCCATCTGGTCTCACTTTTCTCTTCACCATGAGGGGGTTTGATTATACCATATGAACTTATCAATACTATCGCTATAATATTGGCACCACTGCTCACTTGCTTCCCCTAAAGCTACCTACAAAACTCCAGAAGAAGCAACTCCTCACTGTCAAACACTTTTCCTGAAAGCCCAGAGAATGTCTGCAGTCAGAATGACTTGAATGTTTCTTAATGCTACAATGTCAATAAAGTGCTATTTCATGGTATAAAACCTTAATCAGACTCAACCCTCCACTCTGGAGAATGTTTTATAACCACTAAGCAATGTTTGTACTGGCAGAAGGTGTCTGTGTTCCTCCTGCTTTCTTTGGATTCAGTAAGAGCGAAATGATCATATCATTTCTTGTGGGGCATAATTGGTCTATATCACTAATTTCACTAAATGGTTTTACTACCTGTGTATTATTGCAATTTTTTTGAAAACTGATAAAATTTGTGGAGCCATTCATCTTCTTGTAGCATCTTTCTGCTCTTTGAGTCCCTAATGGTTTTCATTATTTCTTTTCTTGTGATACACATCTCTAATTTTTCTTTATTGCTCTGTGGTTATTGGTGCATTGCTGTTTTGTAAGAATTTTTTTTCATTTTATTCTTTTTTAATTTCTTTATTGAATTAGGTATTACATATGTGTCCTTATCACCCATTACCCTTCCAATCCCCTCCTCCCCCTGTCACCACTTATGCCCTGACCCCCCTGGTGTCCGTGTCCATTGATTAGGCTTATATGCATGCATAAAAATCTTTTGGTTGATCTCTTCCCCTTACTCCCGCCCTCCCCTACCACCCCTCTGAGGTTTAACAGTCAATGATTCTCTGTCTCTGGATCTGTTTTTGTTCATCAGTTTATGTTGTTCATTGTATTCCATAGATGAGTGAGTTCATGTGATACTTATCTTTCTTTGACTGGCTTATTTCACTTAGCATAATGTTCTCTAGTTCCATCGATGCTCTAGTTTGAAGCAGACACCTTTTTCTTCTTCTTAAAGAATACCTTTCAGCATTTAATATAACACTGGTTTGGTGTGGATGAACTCCTTTAACTTCTTATCTGTGAAGCTCTTTATCTGACCTTCAATTCTGAATGATAGCTTTGCTGGGTAGAGTAATCTTGGTTATAGGTTCTTGCTATTCATCACTTTGAAAATTCCTTGCCACTCCCATCTGGCCTGCATAGTTTCTGTTGAGAAGTCAGCTGACAAGCATATGGGTGCTCCCTTGTAGGTAATTAAGTGTTTTTCTCTTGATGCTTTTAATATTCTCTCTTTGTCCTTTGCTCTTGGCATTTTAATTATGATGTGTCTTGGTGTGGTCCTCTTTGGATTCCTTTTGCTTGGGGTTCTGTGTGCTTCCTGGACTTGTAAGTCTATTTCTTTCACCAAGTGGGGGAAGTTTTCAGTCATTATTTCTTCAAATATGTTTTCTGTATCTTGCTCTCTCTCTTCTTATGGCACCCCCATCATTCTGATGTTGGTACGTTTGAAGTTGTCCCAGAGGCTTCTTACACTATCCTCAAATTTTTTGATTCTTTTTTCTTTTTCTTTTTCGGTTGAGTGTTTTTGGCCTCTTGGTATTTCAAATCTTTGACTTGATTCTTGCGTTCCTCTAGTCTGCTGTTGGGTTTCTGTAAAATATTTTTTATTTCACTCAGTGTATGTTTAGTTTCTAGTTGGTCCTTTTTCACATCCATGAGGGTCTTGCTCATCTCCTCGAGGGTCTTGTTCATATTCTTGAGGTTCTCTCTGAGCTTATCGGCTGTTTCTAGGAGCCTCTTGAAATACCTTATCACTGTGGTTTTATATCCAGTCATTTGTTTTTCTTCATTTCTTTTGTTTGCGATCTTTTTCTTTCTCTCCCCATTTTAACTGCTTCCCTGAGTTGGTTGGATAGCTTTGTGTGCTAGGTGTCTTGACCTCCTCTCTTAGTTGAGGTGTACACTCTTGGTGCACCCCTTTGTGGACTGTGTATACAGCCTTGTTGCAGATAAGTCTTGTTTGTTGGCGGTATCACTGTGAGGAATTGATCTCCAGGCCAATTGTCTGTGAGAATCAGCTGTGTCTACTCTAGGAGGCAGCCTTCAGCATCTGGACTTGCAAACTTGCCAAAGTCTCTGTGCTTGGTTTGGATAGGGTGGAGTTTCTGGGTGGGGTGGAGTTTCAGGGTGGAGCCGACAGCCTTAGCTTCCAATCAGCCCCAGCCCACGAGGTTGCCAGGTCCTAGCCTGTGCAGGCAATCGCTGCAGGCACCTCTGTCAGAAAGGTGCTCTCATGCTCTGCCTGCCACCAGAACGACCAGTCCCCAATGGATCTGGAATCTCAGATTTTTGCCTGGCACCTGGGTTCAGTGCAATTAGAACTCCTTTTTCCTTCCACCAGATGCCAGCCACACAGTCAACAGAACGCCCTCACTGTGAGCACCCGTGCGGACCCCCGGAGTTCCACCTCTGGCCGGAGCTCCCCTCTCCTAACAGACACAGCCAGTGACCCGTTTGTCCCCTCTGCATGCACTCAAGTGCATGCCTACAGAGGTGCGCCTCTGGCTATTCCCCTGGGATTCCGCCTGCAATCCAGGTTCTCCCCATAAGGGCTTGGTTCCCCTGGGTTTTGCATGCAAACTGAACTGGGTTCAGCACAACCTGGAGCCCCTGTCTCCTTTCTGCCAGAGCACCCCTGCCAGGCTCAGACACCCTGTCCTCTGGCATGTGTGAGTCTCCACCTTACTTGGGATTTGCAGGGGCTCTGGTTATCCATGTGCACTTCTCTGTCCCTCCAGTTTCAGATCTTCCAGTCAGCCAGCCTTCCTGTGGTTCTGGACAGTGTCTGTTCTGTCCTTCAGTTCTATTCTCGTAATTGTTGTGCAGGGCAAAAGCCTAGGTGTTTACCTATGCCACCATCTTGGTTTGTTTGGGTGGTTTTTTTTTTGTAAAGAAATTTTTAATCTTGGTATATCCTACAGGTTTTCTTCTGATTTATATTCATATTTATGAAATGTTACTAAACAGAATTAATTTAAAGTTAGCCAAAATCAATTTGAAATATTCTGAGACTTACTTTTTAAAACTGAAATTATGCCAAGTACTTTGTTAAACAATAAGAAAAAGAAAACAATAATTTCCACGTTTCATTAATAAAATGCCAATGCATTAATTTTGTCCTAAAAAGAACTATTTTAGTATTCAGTATTTGCGCTTTGACATACTTCAGCTGATGTTCTTGGCTCAGTGACATGATTCAGCCTGAATTAAATATTTGTACAAAACACTTGTATTTGCTCATCCAATAGCTATTCTCCCTTTCCTTTTTGTTTTCTATAGCATAACAATGTTTATATACTTAAGGAATCTTAACCTATTCAAATGCACTAGAAGTATTTTTTTTGAATGTATTGGGGTGACACTAGTTCACAAAACCATGCAGATTTCAAGTGTACAACTCAATAAAACATCATCTGCCATTGCCCAAACAAGTCTCTTTCTATCCTCATATTCTCCCTTTTGCCCACTTCCACCTACACCCATCCCTGTTCTGTCTAGCTAACACCACATTGTTATATGTGTCTCTGTCCCATATATATATATTAATTTCTCTATGAAAGCAAGAAAGCAATGTATAAGTTTCCATGACAAATGTATATTCTGAAGATGCCTAGTAAAATGACTAACAACTAGGATGTTTCCTAGTCTGTGATTTAAATTATTCCTTCATACTTGTTTCATTATTCCAGAATTCCAAGGGGAAATAAAACTCAATTTCAAAAATAAACTTTGCAGTTTAAAATGAAAGCAGGCAAGCTTTTCCCTTGTGTAGAAAGGGCTGTTTCTAAGCTGCAGCGAAATTAATCAGCCTGTCACAAGGCAGCATTAACAGTCAATGCAGGGCATTTGTTGAACAAATATTTAGAGAAGCCTCTTCTCAAGCATCTAGTGAACTTATTGGAAAATGGCAAGAACAAAAAAGCAAAGTTGTGGTAAATGCCTTATGAGCCAGAGGAGTTTGGGGAAGACAGAAAGAGCATTTACCTGGAATGAGTAGGAAAATCCTCCTAGCACAGAATATTGGAACTGGACTTTGAATCATGGCCTCAAAGAAGCAGAGACTCTTAGGCTTGGGGATCCAGATGCGGTACTCAGACTACAGCCCAGTGAGCTGCACAAGTGAGCTGAAGCCAGAGCAGCTAGGAATCTGGGAACTGTGGGTAAGTATAAAGTGTTGGCTCTGTCTCAGGAAAGCATCCTGCTCTTATCAACACCAGTTGTTGCCCAGTGGAAATGCTGGACCATGGTCACATATTTTCTGATTTTCCCCCCCAGGAAACCTGAAATTTCAAATGTTTATGTGAACTTTGACATGAACCTTGAATTTTAAATATTGACAAATAAACCATCTGTTTTGCAGCCTGATGTAGGCCAGAGTTAGCTGTGAGCAACTCCTGGTTTGCTACATCCACTTTAAGGTCATCAGGGCCAACACTTGCTCACTTCAGAATCCTTGGGTCTCCTTAAGGCTGTTCCATCAAGTGGGCATCCTCCCTCTGACTTAACTGCTTCTTTAATGGGAATCTCCATGCCTGGCAAGGCCAGTTGACCACCAGAACTTTCTTCCTTACATTTGTCCCCAGAATTGTCCTACTTGTACCTATGTGCTGCAGAGTTCTTCTACATGGGTGCTCACAGTCATTATGTTCCTCAAACAGTGTTTGACGTCTTCAACTTCTGTTCACCTGGCATGGTTTCAAATTTCTACCACCGTGGTCACCTTCATCTTGGTAGACTCAATGATCTGATTTCCTCACTGCATAATACCCACAACTAAATGAAGTGGTCTATGTGAAGAAGGAATGCTATCACCCATGTTTTTTATTTTATAGGTTACATCAGTCAGGTATCAGTGCATGGAACTAAAATCCCCTTAAATATTTTAACAGAAAGGAGCGTACATAATACAAAATCATTACATTTGCTGAAGGAAGAAGACAGAGGAACACTGTTGGGCTTCACTGCTCGGAGGAAATGCCAACTCTCCCAAGCAACAGCACCACTCGACATGATGTCCTCAGATGGCAATGGAAGAGGGCTCCAACTTCTGTCCATCCTCAACCACACTGACATAGTCCATCTTTTGTTTCAAATAATATGTTTTTAAAAATATGTAAATATTCTTCTGTACATTATACCATAGGAAGAGAGATGAATACCACTGTTTCTCTGCTCGTATGTCCGTATTAAATTGATGATGTCATTGCCATTACAAAAACTAAACAACAGGAACCAAGATGGCGGTTTAGGTAAAACACCTATCTTGCCGTATGCTCAACAATTTTAATACTACAACTTAACGAAAGAACAAACACCTTCCAATATCACCAGAAAGCTGGCCGAGTGAAAACTCCACAAATAAAAGTGAAAATAAGACACTGTGACTCGGAGGAGCGGCAGCAAACAGCGTTGAAAGATTCCTGCAGAGAGAGGTTTGGAGCGAGCGCCAGCGGAGAGGGCGGGCGGCTGAAAACCGGCCAGTTTTCTCGAACAAGGAGACACAGACGTCCCACTGGACTGATTCTCCAGCTCTGGGCGAAGTCCAGGGAACCCACTATCACACGGGGTGAAAACTGGACAGTGGGAGGGCACGCTGAAGCTCGGGTGCTGCCGGGTCTGCTGGCTTGTAGAGAAGGCAGCTTGCTCGCAAACAGCTCGGCTGCGGGACCACGCAGAGAGCGCTCTGCGACTTGTCTCTCATTCGGGAAACCATCAGTCTGCTTTGTTTTACGACCCTGGGTGAGACATTGGGCATGCAGTCTCATTTGGGGAAAGTCTGAATTCCCCGGCAGCTGGTGGAGCTCGGCAGTGGCTCTCTCTCAGAGGTGCTGGCGGCCATTGCCCCCAACACAGAGTCCCTGGGGCTGCATAGGGCGGAGCTGACGCTGTCTGGTTGGCCCGGAGACTCTGCCCATCCAACCTGAGCACAGCTGAGCTTCACAGACCATTGGCCTGGAGGTCAACCCCTCCAAGTGCTAACAACGATTAACCTGAGCTTAACTTCAGCAAGACTGTGCAGCCCATATCCACCTCAGGCAACTGTGGAGGCTGAGCCACTGTCCCTGGTACGAAGTCTACCACACAAAGCTAATTGACCAACTCAGGGAAGCAGCCACCATGCAGAGACATGGAAAGAAATCAGATGTGAAAGAAATGGAGGAAAAAAAACGACTGGACATGGAATTCAAAACCACGGTTATAGGGTTTTTCAAGAGGCTCCAACAAAAGGTCAAGGCCTATAAGGAAATAAGCAAGACCACAAAGGAAATGATCAAGACCAACGTGGAAATGAATGAGTCCTATAAGGAAATGAACAAGACCCTCAAGGATATGAACGAGACCTGCAAGGAAATGATCAAGACCAACGTGGAAATGAATGAGTCCTACAAGGAAATGAAGGAGACCCTCAAGGATATAAAGGAGACTCTCAAGGATATGAAAAAGGACCAACCAGAAATTAAGCATACACTGACTGAAATAAAAAATATTATACAAAGACCTAAAAGTGCTCTGGAGCACCCCAAGAACCAAGTTAAAGATTTGAAATACAAGGAGGTAAAATCCACTCAGCTGAAAAAGCAAGAATCCAAAAGAATCCAAAAAATTGAAGATAGTGTAAGGGGCCTCTGGTACAACCTCAAGCATACCAACATCCGAATTATAGGGGTGCCAGAAAAAGAGAGAGAGCAAGACAATGAAAACTTATTTGAAGAAATAGTGACCGAAAACTTCCCACACCTGGTGAAAGAAATTGACTTAGGAGTCCAAGAAGTGCACCGAACCCCAATATATAGGAACCCTAAGAGGACCACACCAAGGCACATCATAATTAAAATGCCAAGAGCAAAAGACAAAGAGAGAATATTAAAAGCAGCAAGAGAGAAACAGTTGGTTACCTATAAGGGAGCACCCATACTATTGTCAGCGGATTTCTCAACAGAAACGATGCAGGCCAGACGGGAGTGGCAAGAAATATTCAAGGTGATGAACAGCAAGAATCTACAACCAAGATTACTCTATCCAGCAAAGCTATCATTCAGAATTGAAGGTCAGATGAAGTGCTTCGCAGATAAGAAAAAGCTAAAGGAGTTCATCACCACCAAACCAATATTATATGAAATGCTGAAAGATATTCTTTAAGAAGAGGAAGAAGAAAAAGATAAAAGCGTAAATTAGGAACAACAAATACACATCTATCAACAAATGAATCTAAAAAGCAAGTGAATTAATAAGCTGATGAACAGGATAAACTGGTGAATGTAACAGAATCACGGACATAGAGAGGGAATGGACTGACAACTCTTGGGGAGAAAGGGGATGTGGGAAGTGCAGCAAGAGACTGGACAAAAAACATGCAACTATGGGAGAGGACAGTGGAGGGGGGTGAGGGCGGAGGGTGGGATGGGTACCAGGTGGAGGGGAACTATAGGGTGAAAAAAAAAGGGAACAATGTAATTAATAAACTGAACAATAAAGATAAAAAATATTTAAAAAACAAACAAAAAAAGAAAAAAGAAAAACAAATAAAAACGAAAAAAAAACTAAACAACAGTAATTTTTTCACTTTCAACCTTAGGAAATTACTTCATCTGAGCTTTTGTC
The DNA here is from genome assembly GCA_027563665.1 of Antrozous pallidus. Taxonomy (NCBI): domain Eukaryota; kingdom Metazoa; phylum Chordata; class Mammalia; order Chiroptera; family Vespertilionidae; genus Antrozous; species Antrozous pallidus. Next base: position 78,550,609 of record CM050520.1, read on the forward strand.
CCATCCAAGAGACATTCTGCAAACTGAATTTTCCACAGGTATAAGGTTTAACCCTCTTCACTTAATTTGGTACAATCTGTTGTCACCCAGCAATGGTGCTGCCCATATATAGGATGACATTGAATGTTAGCTTTTGGTCAGCCCAGTTAGGTTCTAGTTTCCTCAGGGATGTATCTCTTGAGAACACTCACTAATAAACCCACATAAGATTTTACATCCTGGAGTTTCTTTGCAAGAACCATGAGATAGTTAGCTTCTTTGGATCTTAGTCCCATGATCCATTAAAATGAGGATAATATGACTTTCCTTCCAAAATCACACTGAGTGGATATTTGACATTTCTCTGAACTTTTTTTCTGGGTTTGATGAATTGGTAGAAAATTAAAAACTGTCTCCTTGGATAAGAGCCAAAAAATGCTAGATAGTTTATTTTTTTAAACATCTTTGATGTCAACTTTCTGAAGTCTTTGCATTTTCAACAATAACAGCCATGGCTATCCTATCTAATAAAAGAGTAACATGCAAATGTGACCATACCTTGGCTCCTGATTGGCTATGCTACCAGCCAATCAGGAGAGGGGGCGGGGCCAAGCGACTCGAGGCAGGGTGCGGGGCTGAGGCGCATGAGAGGCTGGCAGGGGTGTGTGGTGTGTGGGACGGGAGGGGCCGACCTACATGCTGCTTGGGATGGGAGCTGCACAGGACGGGAAGGGCCTGTGGCAATAGGAGAGGCTGGCCTGCACTCTGGGCGTGATGGGAGCCACACGGGACAGGAGGCACGGGATGGGTGGGGCTAGCCTGCACACCGCGTGGGACAGGAGCTGCGCAGACAGGAGGCAGGTGAGGCTGGCACGTGAGGCTGCCGAGTGTGGGTGCCCCTGGGCTGGGCAGTCGCCACTGGGGCTAAGGCCAGGGCTGGGTGGGCAGGCCGGGGCAGAGCCAACCAACGGCCCCATTCCACAGTGATGGCTGGGTGCCCAAGGCCTAAAACTTCAGCCAAGGGTGAGGGGACAATAGGACATCCCCTGAGGGCTCCCAGTACGTGTGAGGGGGCAGGTTGGGCTGAGAGATCACTCACCCCCCAGTGCACGAATTTTGTGCACTAGGCCACTAGTGGTGTTATAAAGCAGAAGTGGCCCTAACATTAATGGTGCAAGCATCTGCTGCAAAGTTAATTTCTAGCATAGAAGTCAATAATGATTAAAATCTAGTGTGGTTTTTCACCTCAGAAGGTATGTGGGATGAGTACTGTTCTAGGTAGCTTAGTGCTGAGCCTATTTCTGCAGCCCTCCAAATGGCTCTGTGGTATTAAAACAGTAGACCTCATCTGTAATACTTTCAACAATAAAGCTTTTTTTTTTAAAGTTAGACCTCTTTAGGGAGAACTAAGATGGCGGCAAAGGCAAAACACCTATCTTGCCGTCATAATCAGCAATTTTAATACTACAACTTAACGAAGGAACAAACACCTTCCAGAATCACCAGAACGCTCGCCGAGTGAAAATTCCACAAATAAAAGTGAAGATAAGACACTGTGACCCGGAGGAGCGGCGGTGGACGGCGTTGAAAGATTCGCGCGCAGAGAGGTTTGGAGTGCGCGCCGCGGAGAGGGCGGGCGGCTGAAAACCGGCCAGTTTTCTCGAACGGGGAGACAGGGGCGTCCCACTGGACAGATTCTCCAGCTCTGGGCGAAGTCCAGGGAACCCACTGTCACACGGGGTGAAAACTGGACAGTGGGAGGGCACGCCGAAGCTCGGGTGCTGCCGGGTCTCCCGGCTTGTGGAGAAGGCAGCTCGCACGAACAGCTCGGCTGCGTGACGGCGCAGAGAGCGCTCTGCGACTTGTCTCTCATTCGGAAAACCGTCAGACTGCTTTGTTTTACGACCCTGGGTGAGACATTGTGCATGCAAAGTCATTTGGGGACAGTCTGAATTCCCCGGCAGCCGGTGGAGCTCCACAGGGGCTCTCTCTCAGAGGTGCTGGCAGCCATTGCCCCCGGCACAGAGCCCCTGGGGCCGCATAGGGTGGAGCTAGCGCTGTCGGCTTGGCCCGGAGACTCCGCCCATCCAACCTGAGCACAGCTGAGCTTCACAGACAATTGGCCTGGAGGTCAAACCCTCCTAGGGCTAACAACAAAAAGCTGGGTTTAAATTCAAAAACACTGAATACAACCCATAAAGGATTGCAGTAAGAGTACCCACCTCAGGTAACTGGGGAGACTGAGCCACTGTCCCTTTGAGGATAGCCACCACATAAAGCAGCCACCATGCAGAGACATGGAAAGAAATCAGGTGTGAAAGAAATGGAGGAGAAAAGACGACAAGACATAGAGTTCAAAACCACGGTTATAAGGCTTTTCAAGAGGCTCCTACAAAAGGCCGATCAACTTAATGAGAATTACCAGGAAATAAACAAGACCAACCAGGAAATAAACAAGACCAACCAGCAAATGAATGAGATTTACAAGGAGATGAATTATACTTACAAAGAAATGAATGAGACCCTCAGGGAAATGTGCAAGACCTCTGAGGATACAAACCAGACCCTCACAGATAAAAAAAAGGACCAACTAGAAATCAAGCATACACAGGCTGAAATAAAAAATATTACACAAAGTCCTAAAAGCAGTCCAGAGGGCCACAAGAACCAAGTCAAAGATTTGAAATACAAAGAACCAAAATCCACTCAGCTGGAAAAGCAAGAAACAAAAAGAATTCAGATAATTGAAGATAGTGTAAGGGGCCTCTGGGACAACCTCAAGCAAGCCAACATCCGAATTATTGGGGTGCCAGAAAAAGAGAGAGAGCAAGTTAATGAAAACCTACTTGAAGAAATAGTAACTGAAAACTTTCCCCACCTGGTGAAAGAAACTGACTTAAAAGCCCAAGAAGTACACAGAACCCCAAAATATAGGAATCTAAAGAGGACCACACCAAGACATATCATAATTAAAATGCCAAGAGCAAAAGATAAAGAGAGAATATTAAAAGCAGCAAGAGAAAAACAGTTGGTTACCTACAGGGGAACACCCATACGATTGTCAGCGGATTTCTCAACAGAAACGATGCAGGCCAGACGGGAGTGGCAAGAAATATTCAAAATAATGAAGAGCAAGAATCTACAACCAAGATTACTCTATCCAGCAAAGCTATCATTCAGAATTGAGGATCAGATAAAGTGCTTCACAGATAAGAAAAAGCTAAAGGAGTTCATCACCACCAAACCAGAATTATATGAAATGCTGAAAGATATTCTTTAAGAAGAGGAAGAAGAAAAAGGTAAAAATATAAATTATGCACAACAAATACACATCTATCAACAAATGAACATAAAAATCAAGTGAACTGATAGGCTGATGAACAAGATAAACTGGTGACTATAACAGAAACATGGACATAGAGAGGGAATGGACTGACAATTCTTGGGGAGAAAAGTGTTGTTGGAAGTACAGCAAGAGATTGGACAAAAATCTTGCAACAATGGGAGAGGACATTGGGGAGGGGGAGATGAGGGTGGAGGGTGGGATAGGTACAGGGTGGAGGGAAGATATAGGGGGATAAAAAAGGGGAAACAATGTAATTAATAAACTGAACAATAAAAAAAAATTTAAAAAAAAAATAAAGTTAGACCTCTTTAACAACATCCTTTTTCTATAAAGTCAACCAGAGTTAGCATCTGTTGTTTGCAATTAAATATGATTGAGGATTAAATGGGTAATCTGTGTAAAACATGTGGCATAATGGTAGTTGCTGAATACACTTTAAGAATTATGATTTTTATGGCCCTTCTAATGTCTGTATGGTTTTCAAATCTTGGCTCTGGCCACTGTGAGGAACACTTGAGTTAGTAAATTGAGAACATCTAGAACTGTGCCCTACACTTAATAATCATTCAGTACCTGTTGCCCTTTAATCAATCATAGGATGGATCATCCCTATATACTAAATGGTTCCCTCAGGTTGGCTATGGGAGTTTGGGGCTTGGATTGAAACGGATGACAGGCATAGGTATCAATATGGGATCTGAACCCAGATCTCCTTAAGGAGACCTGATTCGCAAATAGACAGTGTTCTCTGATTAATGGGCATTCTGGTACCAAGTCCTGCCATCAGTCACTACCCAGACATCAGAAGCTGAATGCTTTATAAATAAGAAATTGATTTCTCTATTTACTTTCTAGTCACAACTGCATTTGAGTTGGAAATTTTAACATTATTTATCACAAGAAAACATTTAAAAATTGTTGTAATAGTTTGTAAATCAAAGATTTGGAAGTTGTCTGACAGCTGATTGCCCAGATTTCATTAGGCAAAAAACTTTGTTTCCTAAAAAGCCAAACATGTTTATCTTCACTTCATTGAGACCAACGCAAACTTTTCCAAGGTCAGGGCAACAATCTCTGATGTGGTTCTTCATTGAAGACATGACTCATCAACCTTCACTTTCAATTATGTGAACAGGAAAAATGTCCTCTTTTAAACTGGAGAAAGAAAATCTCTCCAAATTTAATGTGCTTGGTTTTTACTCTCAAGCAGAGGATATACAGAAAGAAGTGATTCTGAGTGTGTTTATTCTGTTTAGAAGTAGAAATTTGGAGAGTCAAATGTGTTTCAGAAAGTAAAATTTTCAATTATACTTTTAAGTGTAAGATGTTGCATATGCTTTAAGTAAGGTCTGATTTTCTCCAAATAAATTAATTTTTGAAGTTACAAAATATTATAGTGAGACATTATGCTCTGCTTCCTCTTTTTTGTGAAGTTTGTGAAATGATTTACCGCGCCTCCCACCACCTCCCTATACATGCGGCATGACCTGGGCTTGTCCAGTAAGTGGTAGTAAGGCTGTGTGATCTAGTGTCCATTACTATGACTCAGGACAGTTTCTTAACAAAGACACATTCAGCATCACTATAGATGTGAAAGTTGTCTCCATTTGTCCTATCCCCAAGTATATCTCTGTCAATTAAAAACGTAAGGGATAGCCCTGGCCAGTGTTACTAAGTGGTTAGAGCATCACCCCAAGCACCAAAGGGTCGAGGGTTTGATTTCCAGTCAAGGGCATGTACCTGAATTGCAGGTTCCATCCCCAGCCTGGGCTGGGTCGGTTTGGGAGGTAACTAATCAATGTGTCTCTCTCACATCAATGTTTCTCTCCCTTCTTTCTCCCTTCCACTCTCTCTCAAAAAAAAAAAAAAAAAAAGGAAGAAATATTCTCAGGTGAGGATTAATAAAAAACAAACAAACAAATAAACAAAAAAATTGAGAGTGCAATTTTTGTTTTGGCCACAAACCCCAATACCAAGGTCCCTGATGACATCATTGAACTTACGAATTAATCAGCCTTTGGTTTATACCACCTCTGGACTCTGTCAAGTTCTGCATTTGAAGTATACTTATTGAGTGTTTTCGCTGTTTCAGGCATTCTGCCTTCCATGGGCAACCACTGCATCAGTAATCCTGTCTTTCTTCTTTATCTTCAGCATTTCCTTCTCCATTTTTTCCTTACCTTCAAGTCTTACCCTGCCCAACCCCTCAAAACAATCAAAGTCTAAATTACACTATAGCTAATAACTACCTCTCCCTTTTTCTTTAAAGTCAGACTTATTTTAAGAGCTACATATGGCTCACTAGATACATTCTGATTTTTCATTTGTTCATCAATGTGTTACACCTGAAAAGACCTCAATATGCTGCAATGCTTACTCTTTCAAAGTCACCAATAGCTATAAAGTTGAAAAAAATAAATATGTCTTCTTCCCCCTCTTAGCATTTGGCCTCATTGACCCCTGTTTATGCAAATTCTTTCCTTTATATGCCACAGGGCCACTCTTTCCTACCCTATAAACTCCCCTCCCTCTTCAGTCACCCTCACAGGATCCTCCTCTCATCCTGTAAATGTTAGCTTTACCCCTTTTCAATCCTCCAAGTTTGCTCACTTTGCAGGCCACCCCCCTTTTCATTTCCATTCAGATAGAAAATTTTTAATTTCCTTTGTCATACTAAAAAAATAATGGTTTTGAAAGTGCTTTCAAATAAGAAAAGTTCTTTCTAGACTATTGTGTAAGCAACATAGGATCTTCATCCACATAGAGGTTCTTTTTAAAAAAAATATATGTTATTGTTGTTTTTATTTCAGAGAGGAAGAAAGAGGGAGAGAGAGAGAAACATCAATGATGAGAAAGAATCATTGATCACCCACCTCCAGCAAGCCCCTTTTTGGGGTCAAGCCGCAACCTGGGCATGAGCCTTGACTGGGAATCAAACCATGACCTCCTGGTTCATAGGTTGATGCTCAACCACTAAGCCACCCAGCTGGACCACATGCAGGTTCTTTAGGTTATGTTTCCCCAGTTGACAAGTGGGAGCACATTTTTGAAGGGAGTGTCTGTGGAATGACTCCTTAAGTAAAGGTGTGTAGAGAATACAGGCAGTCATCAAGCTCTCTTTGGATTTTTCAGTATCTAAGGATTATATCATCAGAGGACAATTGGGAAGCTACAATAATGTTCAAATATGCAATAATTCTGAATAAAGTATAATTCCTTGCCTAAACACAGTACTGAGGTCAAAATCATTTCAGGTTTCAAGAAATGAAGATAAAACAGAAAGCCAGAGATGTAAGTGGCATCAAAGCTGAGACAATAACGGGATTTAGGCCTGAGCTATAATGCCCACCCAAGCCAAGGTGTGTATCTCTTGCTCACTGGCACCGTGAAACTGAGCTACCTGTGTAAACTCAGCGGTCCTGTCAGGCTGATCTGTTTGTGAATTGGATTCTAGAAGATTTCTGTTTGCCACCCACAAAGAGAACTTGCACATTCTCTATCAAATCAGGGCCTTGATTTAAAAAAAATAACCCTGAGATACTGTAAAATATATGTCTTAAAAAGTACACTTACTAATTTAAGTTTTCTGCTAAGGCTTGACTTTTACAGCATCAATACCCATGGAAAAATCTTCAGCTTCTGGTACAAAATTAAAGCTTGGTGCAGGCCAGAGGTTGCTCAGAGGCCCCAGGCAGAGCAAACGCAAACCATTTTGTGAGTGCACTCCCAGGAATCTACAACTCCAGAGAAGATAATTAGCTGGACCAAAAATGACATTTAATAAAAAGTTACAAAGCACAAAAATAAAACAACTATCATGATAAGAGATTTTGTATCCCAAGACCTGAAGAATAAAATTATATAAAGCGTTTTTGAAATGTTCAGAGAGACAAAGGAAAAAATAAAAATCCTATGAAAGGACAGAACATTATGGAAAAAAAGAACAGGCAGTTTGGAAAATACTAAAATAGAAATTTTATAAGTAAAAATTCAAAATAAACCTCAAATGGTGATTATAGTAATACAATTTAGGAGAGTAAATGAATTGAAACAAAAATATGAGATAGAGATAAAACTATGGGGGGAAAAAGTTAACAAATTGAGAAAATGTAATGAAAAGTTAAAGGTGAGTGTGTGTGTGTGTGTGTGTGTGTGTGTGTGTGTGCTTGTACCAGGACATGCACACATGTGTACTGCAGTTCCTGAAGAAGTAAAAAGAGAAAATGCAAGAGAGATAATATTCAAAGAGATAATTAAACTAAGAAATTTTTAAGACTTATGGAAAACATAAGTCCCTAGGTTGAAAGAATATGCTAAGATTTGAACAGAAAAAAAATAAAATTAAACCCACACCTGGACACATAGTAATAAAACAGTAAACACTCAAAATAATGAAATAAAGTTTCAAATGCTGATTGTTTTGCTTATGAAAACAATGCAAGCCACTGGATTATTAAAAAATCCTTCTTATTATACTAGAGGCCTGGTGTGTGGGATCTCTTGGCCTGTTCAACCCTCAAAATCCAGTTCAATCCTCTCAACATCCCTAGGGGGATGTTGGACTGCTGGTTTCAGCCCAATCCCCACAGGCAAGGCTGAGGAACCCCACCGGTGCACAATCTATGTACCAGGCCTCTAGTATGCATATAAAGTCTTTGGTTAATCTCTTCCCACCCTCCCCCTTCCCTCTGATATTCATTAGTCTGTTCCATGTTTCCATGCCTGTGTGCTAAGTGTCTGCCTCTGATGGTCAGTGTGCATCATAGCTACCAGTCAAATGGTCAAATGGTCGGATGGTCACTTAGGCATATATATATATATATATATATATATATATATATATATCTGCTTTAAATTCCCCATTTATTAGAAATAATATATGTATATATATTATTTCTAATAAATGGGGAATTTAAAGTAACTAAAGTTCTACTGTGGACTTACTAATCTGTAGCCAGGTTTTAGTTTGGTTGCCACATCCTGACTCACTATTTAATGAAGCTCTCTTTGGCCCTGAAAGCCATGCTGCCCTGTGGCTTTATGCATCAGTCATCTTTAAGCCATGCTACCCATAGCTCTCCCAGTCTCCACTTATTTGAGCTTTGACCAAAAGTTTCCTGAGGGAGGGTGAGGCAATTCCCTAATTGTATTTACAAAAAGGAATATTAAAATTTCCTTTAAGAACCAACACTTGGGAGAAACCAAGATGGCAGCATAGGTAAACACCTAGGCTTTTGCCCTGCACAACAATTTCGAGAATACAACTAAAGGACAAAATGGACATTGTCCAGAACCACGCAAAGGCTGGCTGACTGGAAGATCTGAAACTAGAGGGACACAGAAGTGCCCACAGGTCCTTACTCTGCAAAGCCTAAGTAAGGTAGGAGACTCGCGCGCACAGCGTGCAGAGCCAGAGAGGACGGGGTGTCTGAACTCCTGGCAGGGGTGATCTAGGGGAAAGGAGACAAAAACTCCAGGCTGCGCTGAACCCAATTAGGTTTGCACTCAAAACCTGGGGGACCCAGGCACTTACGGGGAGAATCTAGATTGCAGGCAGAATCCCAGGGGAAGAGCCAAAGGCAGAGCTCCGGAGGCATGTGCGCGAGTGCACGCATGAAAATGAACTGGGCTGCTGGGGGTGTCTGGCAGGAGAAAGGAGCGCTGGGCAGCGCAGTGAGGCAGAATCTTGGGGGAACAGCCAGAGGCATATCCTGGGGTGCGCATGAGTGTTCACAGTGAGGGTGATCTGTTGACTGTGTGGCTGGCATTTGGCAGAAGGGAGAAAGGAGTTCCGACTACACAGAACCCAGGTGCCAGGCAAAAATCTAAGAATCCGGATTCATTGGGGACTGGTCGATCTGGCGGCAGGCAAAACTCCAGGGCACCTTACTCACAGAGGTGCTAGCAGCAATTGCCTGCAAACACTAGGACCTGGTGAACTTGAGGGGCGGGGCTGACTGGAAGCCAAGGCTGTCAGCTCCACCCTGAAACTCCGCCCCACCCAGAAACTCCGCCCCATCCAAGCTGAGCACAGAAATTTTGGCAAATTTGCAAGACTTGGCACATAAGGTTGTCCCCCAGTGTAAATACAGCTGATCCTCACAGCCAGTTGGCCTGGAGGTCAATTCCTCCCAGTCATACCAACAGCAATCAAGACTTATCTGCAACAAGGCTATACACACAGTCCACAAAGGGGTGTGCCAAGAGTGTACGCCTCAGGTAACAGGGGAGGCCGAGATACCTAGCACATAAAGCCACCCTACCAACTCAGGGAAGCAGTGAAAATGCAGAGAGAAAGAAACAGATCACAAACAAAAGAAATGGAGGAAAACAAATTACTCGATATAGAGTTCAAAACCACAGTTATAAGGTTTTTCAAGAGGCTTCTAGAAAAGGCCGATAAGTTTAGCAAGACCCTCAAGGATATGAGCGAAACCCTGGAGGATATGAAAAAGGACCAACTAGAAATTAAACATATACTGACTGAAAAAAAATGTTATAGAAACCAAACAGCAGACTAGAGGAACAAAAGAATCAAGTCAAAGATTTGAAATGCAAAGAGGCAAAAAACACTCAACCAGAAAAGAAAAAAGAAAAAAAATCCCAAAATTTGAGGATAGTGTAAGAAGCCTCTGGGACAACTTCAAGCATACCAACATCAGAATTATGGGGGTGCCAGATGAAGAGAGAGAGCAAAGTACAGAAAACATATTTGAAGAAATAATGACTGAATACTTTCCCCACCTGGTGAAAGAAATAGACTTACAAGTCCAGGAAGCACACAGAACCCCAAACAAAAGGAATCCAAAGAGGACCACACCAAGACACATCATAATTAAAATGCCAAGAGCAAAAGACAAAGAGAGAATATTAAAAGCATCAAGAGAAAAACACTTAATTACCTACAAGGGAGCACCCATATGCTTGTCAGCTGACTTCTCAACAGAAACTATGCAGGCCAGACGGGAGTGGCAAGAAAGTTTCAAAGTGATGAATAGTAAGAACCTACAACCAAGATTTCTCTACCCAGCAAAGCTATCATTCAGAATTGAAGGTCAGATAAAGAGCTTCACAGATAAGAAGAAGCTAAAGGAGTTCATCAACACCAAACCAGTATTATATGAAATGCTGAAAGGCATTTTTTAAGAAGAAAAAGGAAAAAAAGGCGGCTGCTTCAAACTAGAGCACGGATGGAACTGGAGAGCATTATGCTAAATGAAATAAGCCAGTCAATGAAAGATAAGTATCACATGATATCACTCATTTATGGAATATAATAAACAACATAAACTGATGAAGTAAAACAGACCCAGAGACAGAGACAGAGAAGCATTAACTGTCAAACCTCAGAGGGATGGTAGGGGAAGGTGGGGGTAAGGGGGAGAGATCAACCAAAAGACTTGTATGCATGCATGTAAGCCTAATCAATGGATTCGGACACCAGAGGGGTGAGGGCACAAGTGGTGATGGGGGGGGGGGGATTGGAAGGGGTAATGGGTGATAAGGACACATATGTAATACCTTAATCAATAAATAAATTAAAAATTAAAAAAAGAACCAACACTTATTGGACTCAACATCCTACACAAGACTCTGCCTGTTCTTGTTCCTTAATATTTAGCACAAATTATCACTCTCTCCCTTGCTTCCTTTCTCTCTCCAACTGCTGTTTTTTCTCTGCCTCTTCAGAGACTATACCTGTGACCCATATTACTTTAGTGGCATAGTAATGGGACATCAGGAAGTATTTGTTGAAAAAAAGATAGATGTGAAGTTAAAAAGAAAGATTTTATCTACATTCCAATTTTCTCAGCATAGCATATATGATTCTGCCTCATCTTAAATCTCATTTCCTATCTACCTTTTTCCTCCATGAAGGTTAAAATTATTGTTTTTTCCTAAATTAATGTTGCTGACACAAAATAAATGTTGGCTGAATTTATTGCAACAAAAAATTTTTATATAAAAGAAAGTCTTCCAAGGGCTTACCTGGCTCACCCCTTAGCACTGTGGTGCTAGAAAAATAATGCAATTATGTGTTGACTGTGGTAGGAAGTTGAGAAATACATCTTCTTTTTTTTTTTTTTTTTTTTTTTAGAGAAATGATTATACTTAGAGGAACTGTGGTTCCTAAATTCTGATTGGAATTTTGTTGGGGAAGACTGTGATATTTTCCATCCAGGACCTGGAAACAAACCAACAAAAGCTGGTTTTCCTCTTTTCCTCTTCTTTCCTCTTCCCTCCCTCCATCCCTTTCTTCCCTCTTCCAAGCTCTTATTTTGGGGAGGTGGGTGGTTAGCGTTCATCATCTCTGAACTCGCAGATGTTTCTGGAGAACACTGTATAGGAATCAAGTCCCTGGACACACCGATGCTTCATTCTTCTCTTGCATGTTGCTCCTGGGCCATTAGTACTCCAAACAGATGTCCTGTAATTTTATATTATTGGCCTTAGCCAACTCCACCCCACCCCACACCTGCTCCCATTGGTACATAGAATACAGAGAAGAAAGACATTCAATTATGTTCTATTCTGAAAGCAAAAGAGAATTTATTTGGGTACTGACTTTTATGTTGTCTATAAAGCAAACTAGAAATTACCAGACTGGGATGAACCCTAAGGCTGGTGGTGTCTATCCCAGGACAGAAACAGGCTGCAGGCCAAGAGCCCTTTCTCTGCCCCAAGTTACCGTGAATTAGACAGTTTAGACTGAAGCAACTAACCTGTTTTCTTTCTAACCCATGACCCTTTTCTAGGAAAAATAGTCACCTTTCCATGAGCCTGACAACATACACTGAGTCCTGGATCACACAGGGAAGAGGGGATGGGGCTTTTCACCTCTCCTCTACCCTCACCGCTCAAGTGTCCTGTCACCAAAGACTCAGAGAAAGAGGACAAGCCAGCTGTCCCTGATGACATGGACCTGCAGCAGATGTCCTGTGATCCTTAGGGGCTGACTCTACATTCCTAAGGTGGCTTATTTCTAACAGCCACTCCCGCACCCACCCACCCACTCTTCCCAACCTAGTCTCTGCTGCTTTCTGCTTCCCTGATGTCTTCCTCCTGGTTTCTCATTAGAAGGCTTCACCTCAACTTTAGAAAGTGTTACCTTGTATTTTATAATCAAGGCCTTCTTATGGTTGGGGTTTAAGGAGAAAGAGGAGGAGGGAATGGTTTATACACATCATTCTGGGTAACTTCAAGAATCTGCAAATTGTGTTTAACGTACGGAATTTAAGATTCATGTCGGAGGAATGTAGAAGAACAGAAGGCTTCCCAATGTGGACTTCTTTGTGGCAGAGTTGTGTTTGGGGAAATGTGTTATTTATATGGGTTTCTGGAGAGATTTGCTGAAACCCCAAGCTTTCCTGGCACAACTGGTAATCGGCTGTAATCAGTGAGAACAGTGGAGGCCAGATGAGAGAACGTACTAATGAAATCGCTTTTCGGAACAAGGCCACCCAGGCGAAAACCCTTATCTTCTGCAGGAATGCTTCTGCTGCAGACCCATAAAAATAGCCAGATTCTCTGCTGATGCAGAAATGTGTGATTTCCTCCCAATAGCTCAGCGAGCGCTCGGCTGCCACTGCCAGTGCCTGGAAACCTGTTTTGACATTGCAGTTCCTGCTTTACAGCTTATGAGCTGCTCTTTTCAGCTGGGAGTGAATCGTGCTCCAAATACAATCTCGTTCGTTCACAGAAACACAGTGATAAAGCCTCCCTTGCCTCCTGAGAAAGGAGGGAAAAACCTTCCGTAGCCAAGGACACCTAGGGGAAGACGCAACTGCGAGGTGTATGCTTCAGGGAAATTCAAATGAAGAGAGTCTGGGCTGTCTTCCTAAAGCAGCTGTAGCTCCAATCAGGATACCTGGAACTGGCAGGGAGCGGGCATTGTCTACCCCAAACTCTGAAAGACCTCCTCCGATAGTATTCTCAGTCAGCACCCCCACTTCCTCAGCCACCAGACTCCTCTGCAACCGGGATGGGTTTTGTTTTAACCTCTATTGTGACTGTATCATTGCCTCTCCACTTTTCCCTTTTGACCTAATTTATCCACACCAGGATGCTCATTTGACTCTGAAACAAACTGTTTTATTATTTTGGCATTCCGCTTTTCCCCAGTACGTAATAGTCATCCCAACGGCTGGCCCATAATATTTCCAAAGGCAGGACTCTTGTGCTGCTCCCTGTAGGTCCTCTGCCACAGTCAGGCTGACCTACAGGCAGTGTGTGGTGGGAAACTCGTTCTCTGGAGAGAAACCATGAGTGACGCTACCTGTGTGAGGTCACTGACTGTGAACTGGGGAGAGACGGCACAGTCAGCTCTCACACAGTAACAGGCTGGCTAGAGCATGCCCTGTCTCACCCACGCCCCACTTCCAGTGACCTGAGATTAAATTACTGTATTGTAAAAATGGAAACTCAAATTTTAGGTGTTTTCTCAAACTTGATTAAACAACCCCCCCCCCCTTTCTTTATCCAAACCTTTTTTGAGTAGAGGGATGGAAATGGGAGAGGTTAGCCATAAGAATGAAAGTAGTCCAACATGAAGCTCATCTGATTTTATTTTGCTGGTTGTTTGTTTGTTTGTTTTTTTCCTGTTAGGAACACTTTCATGGAGTAGAAATGAATCTACAGAGTGATGGAGTACCTTTCCCTCACTCCCCCACCCTGTCCCCACTAATCCTATCTCACTTTCCTGTTTTAAAATCCAATGAGACCGGTTGCGGCGCACTGAAGATAGCCATAGTTTGTGACATTCCTACCACTGGGAGGTAAGACCTTTGTCCCTCTTCCACTGTAACTGCTTAGCCACAGACTGTGGTAGAATCGGCGCTGTGCCAGTCTGAGCCTGAGCCTCAGGGGAATGGCAGCTCCCATGTCCTGGTTCTTGGAAACACTTGCTCTTAAACCCACCTGCCATGCCAGAGGACACCCAAGCAGCCCCATGGGGTTGTGTGAGTGAGCCAAGGGCCCTGCCTAGCTGACAGTCTCTGCTGACTGAACTCCCATTCACTAGCCAGTGCCTCCCTGCAGGCAGGTGAGTGAGTCCTCTAGGAAGCAGATTCTCCAGCCCCAGTGGAACTGTTCCAGCTAATGCACATGAAGTGGGGATGAGCTATCCCCAGCACATCTTGACCAGTTTGAATGTTTATGAGCAAAGTGAATGATCACTGTCATTTCAAATCACTAAATGGTGGGATGGATAATCAGAATATTGATCAACTTACCTCTTTCCCACCACTTTACCACAATTAGCACATAGAGTATTATGGTGATAGTGGTGGTGGAGGTGAAGGTGGTGGTGGTGATGGAAGAACCTCTTCCCCTTCCCATCATCCTCTTCTTTCCCAGCCCCCCCTCACTCCATCTGGGTTAAGGGTCCCTCTTCCCCTTTCCATTCTTCCTCTTCTAGAAGGAACCTCTTCCCCTTCCCACTCTTCCTCTTCTTTTCCAACCCTCCCCCCACTCACTCCAACTGGGTTAAGGGTCCCTCTTCTCTGTGCTGTAACACTGTGTGGATCACTTACCATGCTATTCGGATCTATACATTTTATCTGAAAACTTTGGGGGTAGATGTGTCTTGAAACTTATAATTTTTCATATTTTAGGAAGGTAATGTGGTACACATAACGGATCATGTATAAAGTTTGCAGCTGGGTTTACAGCAGCTCCTTATGATTAAACCCAGTAGGAGGCCCTGGCGGGTGTGGCCCAGTTGGTTGTGCATTATTCCTAGGGGGTGAGCAGGAGGCCTCTGATTGATGTTTGTCTCTCTACCTCTCCCTTCCTCTCTCTAAGAATCAATAAAAAATATATTTTTTTATAAAACAGTAATTAGTTCAGCAAATATGAAAATATTCACATTAAGTGGGCTAAATAGAAAAAAATAAATAGGCTTTAAGAATTGCAGATAAGACACTGTGCATCAGTATTCTATATTCCAGGTCAACTGTCTCTCTCTTTCTCTGGACATTAAATCCTTCTAGACAGGAAATGCTGCTATATATAACTCCTCTACCTGACACATTATAAGGTTTCCAAAAGAAACATGCTGAATTCATCACACACACACACAGACCACCACCACCTCAACACCACCACCAGCTTCACCTCCATCACCATCACTTTCACCTCCATCACCATCATCACCACCTCCACCTCCACCACCATCACTACCACCTCCACCTCCACCTCCACCATCACCATCGCCACCACCTCCACCTCCACCTCCACCACCACCACTTCCACCAACACCTCCACCACTTCCACCAACACCTCCACCACTATCTCCACCTTCACCATCACCTCCACTTTCACCACCACCTCCACCTTCACCATCACCTCCACTTTCACCACCACCTCCACCTTCACCATCACCTCCACTTTCACCACCACCTCCACTTTCACCATCACCTCCACTGCCACCTCTGTCACCATCTCCAGGGTTATTGACAGCCTGTAGTTGGAGGCATGTTTATTTCTGGAAAGGCTGCTAACCAGAAAACATCTTGTACCTCTTGTGTTGGACTTATTTGGATCAATTTCTGAGCTAAAAGTTCTCTGGTTAATTTTAATATTTGGTGATGGGTTTGACTGAGAATGGAAACGAAGTTATCATAAATAATAAGATGAAAAACTAAACCACTAGAAAATGAAAACCATGATATATCTATAAGACAGAAGTTTACAACTGCTGTGCCCCAAGAATGTTTAAAACATGCAATACCTGACTACTTATTCAGGAGCAATGACTTCTTTCCCCTTAAATTGTCAAATAGAAAAAAATAACAGCAGCCAACACAATAGTCATCTGGTGTGAATGAATCAAAATTATACCTATTTTTTGTCATATCAGCCAAAAATGTATTTTTTGTGTGCCACAGAATTTTAGTAATGAGTTCATGTGTGCCATGAGATAAAAGGTTGAAAATTTGTGCTATAATATGTAGTAGTTGTTTCACATCCCATATGCTACTTAAACTGCATTTGGTATTCATGGATTACACAATTTTTTTCAAATCAAAAACTTTATTTCACTTACTATGCGCTTCTAGGTAGACAAAGTCTCAGTGGTAAGGCATTGGATAATTCTCTCAAAAGAGATGATTTTATCTAGCTCCTTTGCTTAGGTTAATATGCATTATCTCAGTGTTTCATTGAAGATAATGAATTTTTACCACTTGATAATGAAATACTCACATCCTGAAATTTGCAAGGTCATCAAATGCTTAAATATTAGCCTATTAATTCAGCTATGGAGATTCCATTTCCCTGATTGATATTTGAATTGTTTAGTGACAACTAAAGCTGCGTCAAACTTTTAATTAAATTCATTTTTTAATTACCTGAAGTACAAAGAAAAGAAATGAAGAATTTATAGAGCTTGAAGCTTTCTAAATTCCATTCATGTCTGTGCAAATTTGAAGAATTAAATGTGAGAGGGGTGGTGCACACTGCCATGATTAAATTGGGTTCCATTTGAATTTCTTTTGACCTAGGGCAGATCACAGAGCTAGGATTCTTTTTCAATCTTTATGAAAATTGGCAAAGAAAATCACTTATAGACCATTCCTGGCTGGCAAAATCAGGTTAATTAATCAGCGTCCTTTAGACATTGCTAGTTTCATATGCTAATATATTAAATTTAGGTGCTCAATAGAGCTTTGGACTTCACTACAATCATATAAACCTGCACTGGCTTTTTTATGATTTAGGGACATCTTTCTATTTTATATCAAACAGCTATTTTTAATAGGCTCATTTTTTTCTATACCAGTTGAATGTTCCATTTTTCTAGTTGAGCTCACTAAACACACACACACACACACACACACACACACACACACACACATCTGGTCCCGGACATGGTTTCTATGAAATCATGAGCATCAAAAATATTTTACATGACTGAAATTAGGGCAGGATCTGTATAAAACAGCACAGGCAAAGAGAGTGTGTAGAGAATGCCTGCTCCACTCTGTGGTAGATGCTGTACCAGACATAATACATGATTTCTACCACTAACAACCTTTGTGTTTGAATACTGTTTCTTCCTTTTTCTTTTTCATTTCATTTTACATATAGATTTCTATGTGTACAATTTCAGAAAACCTTTTGAAAGAGAGGTAATGGGAAACCACAGAATCAGAGTTGGTTATTATCTGAGAAACTACAATCTGAAGCTGTTAGTTTTCCTACTTAAATTATTCTAGAATGAGGAACTGACTGCATGACTGGATATAGCCATTTACTAGCTCAGTCCCTGTTATTCACCTCCCACACAGAGATCATGGTCTTGGGCCTCACCATTTTAAGCTCAGGATCTACTTGTCCAGACATTTTTAAATCCTTTAGCCACCATTATTTATTATAGAGCCAAATGGAATAAAAGGGTGTGAGAGATAGTCATTCAGAAGAAAACTAAATCAATAGAACTGCTAACTATTGAAATCAGTTAATGAAAGGGGTGAATAAAAAATGAAGCTGTCTCAAAATTAAGCTTAATAAATCTTTATTGTGAGAGGTATGTATCAGACTGACTTAAAAAGCTGGAGGACAGGACACCGAGGACACACATGGTGTCAAAATAAGCCAAAGGAAAATCATTTGGGCAAAAATAAAAAGAATCCCAAGTCTAATTTACAGAAAAGAGCCCTTTATTAACTTTTGGTCTAGAATATGTTTGTATATTTTCAGAAAACAACTCCAAGACCATATGAACTCCTGCAGCAATGAGGAACTGATAGGTCTGTTCCAACCACGAAGACAGTCCAGAGATGGAAGACACCGACGACACCTTGCCATGCTGGCAGTCAGCAGTTGTGCAGTTGCTGCAGGTTGTCCCGTACCAAACCAGAAAGTGTGGAACCTGCATTGCCACCATTTGTCCACCATCCAGATACCATTGCTGACATGTACACATAAGGAACTATTTGACATTGAAACTGGGACTCAGAACAGTTGGACATTGAAACTGAGACTCAAACATTTTTTGTTCTTATACATTTATTTCTAGTATGCAGAGGCAAGATATTTTTGAAGAAAAGAAACAGGGGAAAAGATTGATACAGAGGCAAGGAAGCATTGAACAGACTGTCAAACTACAGGGGGAAGGCTGGGAAGGGTGGGAGGCAGGGGCTGTAAGAGATCAACCGAAGGACTTGTATGCATGCATATGAGCATAACCAATGGATACAAGACACTGCGGTGCGGGGGCAGGTGAGGACATATGCTGGGGAGGCTGGAGAGAGAACATTGGAAGGGGGAGAAAAACATATTTACTACTATTTGTAATACTTTAAAGAATAAAAAAAAAGCTTGAGGACACAGTTTTATATCCACAAATGAATCTGTAACACATTCTTTCACAAAAGTCACACAAAATGTATAATTTATGTGGCTAGAGAGAATAAATACAAGGGTCAATACATTTGGAAAATGTGAACTTAATACTTAGAATCTTAAAATTTGATGGGTTCAAGCTTCTTCCTTGAAAATTCCACTTATCTAAATGGAATACTAGGCAGCTGTAAAAAAGAAAGAACTCTTATCATTTGCAACAGCATGGATAGACCTAGAGAGCTGTATACTAAGTGAAATAATCCAGTCTGAGAAAGATAAGTATCACATGATTTTACTCATTTGTGGAATATAATGAACAACATAAATTGATTAACAAAAATAGATCCAGAGACATGGAAGCATCAAACAGACCATCAAACCTCAGAGGGAAGACAGGGGAGGAGGGAAGGGAAATAAGAGACCAACCAAAGGACTTGTATGCATCACAACCAATGGACACAGACAGTACGGGGGCGAGGGCCTGTGCTGGGAGGGGGTGAGAGTGGGGGGGAGGTCAATGGGCCAGGAGGGGGGGGGAGAAGGAGACATATATAATACTTTCAACAATAAAGAATTTTTAAAAAGAAGAAAATTCCATTTGTCTACATGTGTCTCTCTCTCACATAGTGCCAGCATTGTCTTCTGGCAAATTAATACATTAATGTCACCTAAGGGATTGCAAGTGTAGGGAGATCCCAATAGAAGGTGGATTTCCTGATCACTCCCAGGGTAGCTCCAGCCGAGAGCCCAGAAAACCTACTTATCAAGACAAGGAATGTGGCTTTTGATTTAAAAATGAGAGTGACTGAATTAAACTACCTTCTGAGTTTCTTGCATTAATTACATTGCTCTCTGACATCACAGTAAAAGCATGGAATTTCTCCATATGTAGAGGCTCATGGGTTGTTTTTGTGTGGTAAAAAATAGGGTTGTAGCTATGCCCAGAGCAGTGGCTGCAGTAGTAGGGGAAACAAGTCACACTCTTTAGAAAAGATTTCTAATGTAAATAAAAAGATTGTCATCATTTTCAAGTTCCAGATTTGTGGTTAGTTTCTGAGCATACAATGTTTCTATCCTATATAATAACTCTAATATGCAAATCGACCAAACAGCAGAATGCCTGGTCACTATGACACACACAGAGGGTGGACGCTCAATGCAGGAGCTGCCTCTTGGTGGTCAGTGCGCTCCCTCAGGGGGAACGCCGCTCAGCCAAAAGCCAGGCTCACGGCAGGCAAGTGCAGAGGCAGTGGTGGGAGCCTCTCCCGCCTCCGCTGCAGATGGGCATTAAAGACTGAGGGGTCCCAGACTGTGAGGGGGATGTCCACTGAGGGGTCCAAGACTGCAAGAGGGCGCAGATTAGGCAGAGGGACCACCCCACCCCCAGTGCACAATTTTGTGCACTGGGCCTCTAGTTTGTTAATACTGGTATATCAGAGTTCTCCAGAGAAACAGAACTAGTAGGATGTACACTATACAGGGATTTATTATAAGGAGTTGAATGTTGGTGCCCAAGAGGTGCCAATAGTTGCAGGCACCAAGTTGGAGGCTCAGGAGAGCTGACAGTGTGGCCTTAGTCTGAAGGCCAACAAGCTGGAGATCCAAGGAGAGCCAAAGTTTTAGTACCGTACAAAGGCAGGAGAAAACTGATGATCCCACTCAAGTCAGGCAGATAGGAGCAAATTACCTCTTATTTGAGGGAGAGTCAGCTTTTTGTTATTTTCAGACCTTGAGCAGATTGGACAAGACCCACCACATTAGGGATATTGAATAACACTTTTGGCTAACTATATTGAATATCATCTATTTATTTATAATGCGTCATGCAAATGACTCAACCTATTGAGTTAAAATGTTAAACTCATTGAAAAACTCCCACATGGAAACATCCAAAATAATGTTTGCCAGATATGTGGGCATCCCACAGTCCAATCAAGTTAACACATAAAATTAGCCATCACTTTTAGTGTAATCTTCCTCTTATAAAGCCTTTTGGGAATTGGAAACATGATTAGAGTTGGTATAATCAATTATTTATCCATTTCAATGTTGTGAATAGGAAGAGCTAAGAACCTAGGACTTGGAGAAGATGAGAAGTCCATGTAATGGAGGGAAAGCCAGGAGAAGGAGAATCTAGGATTCCAGAAAAAGAGGAATTCATTGTAGCCTTACCAGCCTCTAATAGAGCCAATTTATGCAAAGGGAAGAGAAACATTTCAAGTTTTATAGCCACAATTACATTTACAGAGACTAACTTAAAAATAACAAATCCTTATACTATAGAATTGACTTGAAATATGCTTATCAAATAAAGATCCAAACACAAGGCTATCTTCTACTGCCTTTATTAAGCATTTACTGAATGTAATAATTATATTGTGACTTTGAGGAGATTTGTAAGATAAACCATAGTTTCATTCCAAAAGTTTCTTCTTTTCAAATCAATAGGACCAATATCACTGCATATCAATTGCTAAATATATTGAATATCACATTTGTCTAACTATATTGACTATCATCTATTTATTTATAATGCATCATGCAAATGATGCCATATACCAAACAAACAACTTAGGTTGTAGTTTCTTAGACCCTCTTTTAAAAAGTAAGATATACAAGCAATTCTCATCTTGGTTATGTAATGTGTCCTTAAGATTTATTTTAAGAGTGATATATTCAAAGTCAAAGAGAAAAACTTTGTGTGTGCATTTGTGTGTCAGTTATTTCAATGAAAATAAAAATTATAAACACCTTAATAATACCTTGCATTTTAGAAACAATGTTCAACACATATTTCCAACATTTTACTTATTTCTAATTTTTAATTTTGTTCCATTTCTTCATAAATAATGTAGTCATCTTAATTCATTAGGCATCTAATTGAGGCTAAAAAGTCATTGCTTCAGCTTATCTAATGATAATCTCAATTAGGTTGAGTTTATAAGTACTGTGCTGTTTAATGCTGGTGTAAGCATTTTCATTTATCCTATTATACACTGATTTTAATGAAATAATAAGGGCAAAAAGCATTGAAATTTCCAAATAACAGGACAAATAATACTAAACAAAGACTGCTAACTTCAAATTGCTTATCAGCTAAGGGCAAAAGTTTGCATTTTGACAAAAGCAGTGAGTATTAATGTGCAATGTTTGAAAAGGCAGGTTTCAAAGCCTATCATATAAAGGGCCATGGGAGCCATTCCATAACCACACCATAAATTCAGCAGATAGTCCATAAGGTATTTACATCTATTCTTGAGGGGAGTGCTTAGGAGATATTGGGTATTTTGATTTCAATAGGATAAACCTTCGCCACCCATGATTATTCTGAATGGTAAGCACATGCCTTAAAACAAATATCACACCTGTACATGTCCAGAATATAAATTTTAACAAAATAATATTTATTAAGACAGCAAAGAATAAATACGAAGATGTTACATAGCGTGGGGTACTAAATAATAAATTGTAGAAAGCACACCTGCCACACAATGCCTTACTTAACCCACTAAATCTCAAGTTAGGAGCTGCTAGGCTGGCTGGGAGTGGGCATTGGACACCCACTTAGGGGGACATACCAAAAACACAAGGATACAGTTTGAGAAGAATGCTCTAAAGTTAGCTTAGCTTTACTTTGTTTTTAGTGACAGTATCTAATTGATGTTTAAACTTCAAATAATATGAGTGGGCACTTTTATGTTTGTTTAAAGAGATAAAATGTTAAGAGTTCTGAGAAATATTGCACTGTTATCAAACAACTAGAGGCCCAGTGCACAAATTCGTGCATGGGTAGGGTCCCTCAGCCTGGCCAATGATCAAGGCCTATCTGGGGGCTGGCCTGCCAGTGAGAGGGAACCCAGGAGGTTGACTGACCAGTCCTCTAATTGGGACCTATCAGGGGAGCTGGCTGGCAGTGGAGAAGGACCACAGGAGGTTGGCTGGGCTGTTGGGGGCGTCTAGCTGGTCAGTGGGAGGGGCTGCAGGAGGTTAGCTAGCTGGAGGAAGGGGCCACAGGAGGTTGGCTATGGGAGTGCACTGACCACCAGGAGCAACTCCTACACTGAGCATCTGTCCCCTGGTCATCAGTGTGCATCATAGTAACTGGTCAACTAGTCCTTCCAGTCATTTGGTCATAACAGTTGCTTAGACTTATATATATACAGACTAGAGGTCCAGTGCACAAAACTCGTGCATGGGAGGCGGCGGGGGGGGGGGGGGGTCCCTCAGCCCAGACTGCACCCTCTCCAATCTAGGACTACTGATAGGATCAGGCCTAAACAGGCAGTCAGACATCCCTCTTACAATCCAGGACTCTTGGCTCCCAACTGCTCACCTGCCTGCCTTCCTGATTGACTCTAACCGCTTCTGCCTGCCAGCCTGATCACCCCCTAACTACTCCCCTGCTATCCTGATTGATGCCTAATTACTCCCCTGCTAGCCTTTTTGCCCTAACTGCCCTCCCCTGCAGGCCTGGTCACCTCTAACTGCCCTACCCTGCTGACCTGGTCACCCTTAACTGTCCCCCCCTGTAGGCTTGATTTCCCCCAACTGCCCTCCCTTGCAGGTGTGGTCCCTCCCAACTGCCCTCCCCTACTGGCCATCTTGTGATGACCATCTTGTGTCCACATGGGGGCAGCCATCTTTGACGATATGGGGACAGCCATCCTGTGCGTTGGAGTGACAGTCAATTTGCATATTACTCTTTTATTAAATAGGATTAGATAAGATAGAGGCCTGGTACATGGGTGGGGGCCAGCTGGTTTGCCCTGAAGGGTGTTCCAAATCAGGGTGGGGGTTCCCTTAGGGTATGGGGTGACCTGGGCGAGGGGCCTGTGGTGGTTTTCAGGCTGGCCACACACCCCGGTGACCCAAGAGGAGGCCCTTGGATCTGGGATTTATTTATCTTCTAACTTTGTAACCTTGAGCAAAGCAGAAGCCAAGGCAGGCCAGGGCAGATGGAAAGCTCGGCTTCCTCCATTATTGGGGAAACCCAAGCCTCCTGTTTTCTCTGTGGCCACAGCCACCTTGGTTGGGTTAATTTGCATACTCTCTCCTGACTGGCTGGTGAGTGTGGCTTGTGGGTATAGCAGAGGTATGGCCAATTTGCATATTACTCTTTTATTAGATAGGATGAAACTTCAGGAGCATTTCTAAATTGCCAGAAATATTGATATAGGCAAATTTTATGCAACATGTTGCATAAAGGCAAGAGTAACATAAAATTTGTCAAAGAATCTAATGGGAATCTTGTCCAGGCCTTGGCACACGACTAAAATGCAGTATTTTAGTGAAATTTAAACAGAGCTATTCTGCCTGAACTGGGAATAGGTTGGGAATAGAAGAAACTCCATTGTATAAATGCTGAAATATTACCTCACAGTCATAAATATTTGTCTCTGTCTTCCTATTTTTCTGTCAGTCCATCTTTATTTGTCTTATTTTTAAAGTTCCTTCTTCCCACTTGTGAAATCATCAAGAGACCTAAAGAAACATAAATGAAGCCCCTTATCTCCTTCTTTTCTGACACATTTCAGCAGAGACATTTCCTCCACGTGCAGGGTCCTGGCAGTGGCCCCCAACTGTTCATCTAGCTGGAGGCTGCACACAGAAGTCACAGACTGAACAAAACAGCCCTGACCCTAACCTCATTATGCACCTCACTTGAGGCTGCATGATGGGAAACAGATGGTCTGGCTGCAAAGCCACAGATGCCAATGAGGTACACCTTCAGCAAACACGTTCTCTCATCAGGCCTTTCAAATGGCATCTGCTTCTCCCTCCCTGTGGGTACAGATAATGATTCAAAACCTCCTGTACATTTCCTGTTGCATGTGGGGTTTAGCAACATGCTCCCAGAATACAATTTCCAGTTTAAAATGGGCCAGCTAACCCAGGCCAAGACAGAAAGGCAATCCATGGGACTTCTGCTTAGGCACTAGTGAAGGGCACATGTACATTTGGCCCACCAGCTGAAGGGAAAAATATATAACACTGCTAGACTAGAAGGTTATGTAAGAGAATATACCCATTCACATGATGTCGAAGAACAGGTAAAACTAGCTTCATGTCATTACACATTACTTTGCCTTTTCTAGAATTTTACTTAAACGGAATTATACAGAAAAAAAAACATGTATCTTTTTTGGTTTGATTTTTTTCAATGAGTATAATTATTTTCATTCATATTATCTTTCCTAAATTTTTTATTTAGTTATTGTCTAAAGCTTTGCGTATGTCTTCTTTTTCCCCAAATGACGCCCCCACCCCAGCCATTCCCAGCCAAGCCCCCACAGCCCTTCATTCATATTGTTGATATCATCCATTCATTTCTGTTTATTGCTGAGTATTAGTCTGTTGTGTACATATACCACAATTCATTCTCCCTTTGGCTATATAATGGACACTTGGGTTATTTTAGAATTCTAATTGGAAATAAATTATGGTTTTGGTATCATTTTGAAGGGAAAAAGTGGGTTCTGAAAGTTGTAAGTTTTGTGAGGAAAGGTAATGTTTGTGAAGAGAAATATTGAAAGGAAGTTATATAAATGACACAAACCAGTAATCCAGGATAAGTAGAATAGGGAAACTGAGGTGACTAAACTGCAATTTGGAGCTGTCTAGTAAATCCCATCTTCCCTAAACCAGGGAAGACACTTAAGAGTAAATGATTTGCATTTTGCCTCCCTAACCAGAAGGCAAATAGCTTATATAAATGTACTCAGAGAAACAGAGAGCACAAATCCAATTAGTTTCATTTGCTGACCACACCTAAGGACAATGGAGTTAAACTTTTTTTTTTTCTTGACCTAGAATTGCCTTAGATGATTCCAATAGGCCCTAGAATGCCTCAGGATCTTCCTACAATGGAGACTAGGGACTAATTTCTTAAGAATTATGTCTTTGGTATCTCTTCTGCTTTAATGTTGCTCAAGTTAGAAGGCCTCCTGGCTCAAAACCCTCCTCCTGAGTTTCCAATTCATTGCCACGGACCAGGAGACTACAAACATTCTAATCAAGACTTGGAAGGGAAACAAGTTGGAACCCTCCTGGGAAGGACCTTACCTTGTCTTGCTTACTACTGTGGCTGCTATTTGGATTGCAGAATGAGGTTGGACCCATAACACATGGATTAAGGGCAGACCATCAGCTTCTATGGGTGGAGACACCTCAACTTGGATGGCTATACCAGTACATAGCCCCCTGAAATTAATGTTAAAAACTGTGAGCTGTCGTAATAACCATCATGTACTGAGTTCTATTTGCTTTAGGGCTCTGGAAAATTGCAGGGGTTTACAATGTGGACTGGAGAAATGTGTACAATCTGGTTCATGCTTACCCAATTAGGTTACTGGTTATAGATAACTTGAATGAATTGGATATGTCAGCCTTTAGGCCAAAAAGTCAGCTAGAACTATATTTAGGAATAGATGTCACTGAAAGGGCAGAGTGGGATTAACTACCGTGTCCTCCATCTTGTGTAATTGTGTAGACACCACGGGATGTGTCGGTTGCTCAGCCTACCCTTAAATCAGCCAATGGGAATGCAGGGGTATGCTGGTCACATCCTGTCTTTGTGTAGCCAGACCCTGGCTGCATGCTGTCTTTGCATCACTAGCCCCAGCCCTCACCCAAGCAATCGGAATCGGCCAACTCAGCAGTTCGAGTGTGGCCCCACCTCCCTATAAAACCATTGTGCTTTTGAAAATTCACTCTCTTTTGGATCCTGCCGCTGAGTCGGTGGAGGCAGAGAGCCAAGCCTGGGCTTGTAATAAAGGCTCTTTGCTATTCCATCGGACTCAGCTCCCTGGTGGTCTTTGGGGATCTTGAAATCTGAGCATAATATTTGGGGGCTCACTGGGATCCCCAAGACCCACGAGGGACCCTGACCTGGAGAGCCTGACTGACCGTGGTAGGTGTTTGTCTGCCTGTGTTGTCTGTCCTGTGCGAGCTCGTCTCTGGTCTGGTTGTGCCCGAAGCGCTCTAGGTAGACACACTGGAGGACCACGGGCCAGAGGACTCGGAAGACATTCTGATCCTCCTGTCTGGAGGGACGTGGAATCCCCTCACCCTGGAGGGACGTGGAATCCCCTCACCCTGGAGGGACGTGGAATCCCCTCACCCTGGAGGGACGTGGAATCCCCTCACTCTGGAGGGACGTGGAATCCCCTCACCCTGGAGGGATGTGGAATCCCCTCACTCTGGAGGGATGTGGAATCCCCTCACCCTGGAGGGACGTGGAATCCCCTCACCCTGGAGGGATGTGGAATCCCCTCACCCTGGAGGGATGTGGAATCCCCTCATAAATCTTAGCTAGCATTCGTTTTTGCTTCCATGGAGTTGGAAGACAGTTTTTGTTTTTGTTTTTTTGTGGGCCCTTGTTTGTCTGTTTGTGTTTGTCTGTTTTATTCTGTGGACTTACTGGACAAACATTATGGGACAGACCCAGACTACTCCTTTAAGTATTATGATTGATCGTTTTAAAGAGACTGGGGAAAGAGCCAATGACCTCAGTATGGAGGTCTGGAAGGGCCGGTAGACCTATTCTTGCTTTGCAGGGGAGAAGAACTAATTTTTCCTCCCCCGCATCAATCTCTTGGAGTGCCGGAGAGACCCAGCCACCTCCCATCCGGGGAAGCAGACGAGGAGGAGTTCCTGTGGGAGCCCGCCCTGCTCAGAGAGATCAGTCTGCCTCTGTCGTCAGCTCTCTGAAAAGCTGTCAGGGCTCATTGATTTACTAGATTCTGTTCTTTTCAGCAGCTTTGGCAGGTCTTATTCACCACCGAGGAAAGGGAG
This sequence comes from Antrozous pallidus, assembly GCA_027563665.1. NCBI lineage: Eukaryota > Metazoa > Chordata > Mammalia > Chiroptera > Vespertilionidae > Antrozous > Antrozous pallidus. The sequence continues at coordinate 78,578,072 of CM050520.1, forward strand.
AGGATCCTTAATGAGGCTCATGGTAAGGAGAGGCTCTGGGTCTACTGCCAGACTCTAATGGGGGGTCTTCGGATGGCTGCTAGGAAGCCAACTAATTTGGAATGGCAGAAGAAGGGTAGTTGCCCCCCCCCCCCCCCCTCAGCTTACAGGTAAACTGGCTTCTGCCATTTAGCCATTTTAAAAAAAGAATGTGATAATTTGCATTTGAATATCTCCAGGCTGGCCACTCAATTCCCCCAGGCAAAGGAAAATTTATGGCCTTTTTAAAAGTCAAGCGGCAGCCTGGGCTTGTTAATCAAATGATAAAAACTTGTTTAATAATCTGAGTGTGCTTCCTCATGAGAAAAACCTAGAGGACAGAATTGAAGCTGTCTTGTATTTATTCTTAGAAATGTTTTCAAAAAGTCTGTTCTCTCTTAAAAGAAATATTTGCAAATTAAATTAAAATTAAGGTTTTCAGCTAAATGAAAATGCCAATGCTGGTTGTAGGAAATGCCTGACACCTCTGAGAAAAGATAGTACCATTACAGAGATGATTTGAGCTTGTCAGAATGTGGGATCAGGCACTTTTCAAGCAAGTTTTCTTGCCGCTGCAGTAACAGTGGGGAATAAGATGTGTTATAAGTATGGAAAAACAGGACATTTCCAAAAGAAATGTGGACAACTGAGAAGGACACAAGGTAGCACTCTAGGGTCAAGTGCCAGGACCCCGCCAGCAGGCAAAGGGATCCCAAGGCAGGCACTGGGCATGGAGGCCACGGGAGCATAGGCTACCAAGGAGACAGAACTGAACCTCACATCACCCTTCTTGGCCTCAGAGGATGGCTGGTTAGTCAAGGACGGGTAAGATTCCTCACGGGAGGAACAACCTAAGATAGGCACAGTCACAGAGGGACCATCAGGAGAGAACTTGGGGGACAACAGAGGTGGGGCACAGACCCTCATACCCTCATACCCCCAACATTGCAGGGGCTTGAACACTCGCTTCTTCTGAGGGAGGTCTCTGGCACCATGGCTGCTTTGCTTCCCACGCCCAGCTCAGATCGGGACCCAGGTAATAGACAGAGACTTGGCCCAGCCCAGATTAGGACCAAGGCAACAAACAGAAAACTTGGCTAACCGCAGCTCACCAGGAATGCTCAGGGCCTACTCAAGAATGCAAACAATCCTTTCCATTAATATTTACAGGGTAAACTAAGATTGTTGTTGGAGTATTAAATTTGACAGTAAGATAGTTTTCAGATTAATTTAATTTGGCTAAGGTAGGAAATGTACAGCAGGAGAAGGATACCTTTTCTGGATGGGTAGAGGCATACCCAACCAAGCATGAAACAGCTCAGACTGGGAGAAACTAAACCTCTTCATATGCAAACGTCAATGAACAGGTCGTGTTTTTTCCAGTGTGTCGCACTGAGAATAAATATTTTCTATTTGGTAGCAAATTCACACCTGCATTTACATAAAAAGCATTAGGAGAGTTTTTTATTATTATTATTATTGATTTTAGAGAGAAAGGAAGGGTGGCCAAGAAACTGCTAGAAGACATCCTACCCAGGTATGGATTTCCTGCTATGATAGGGTCAGACAATGGACCAGATTTTATTTCACAGGTAACACAGGCAGTAGCCAACACTATAGGGGCAGATTGGAAACTGCATTGTGCTTATAGACCCCAAAGTTCAGGACAGGTAGAAAGAATTAATAGAAATGAGACGCTTACCAAATTAACCATGGAGACTGGCAGGGACTGGGTGGCTCTCCTTCCATATGCCCTTTACCAGGTAAGGAACTCTCAGGCCACCCCTTTTCATTCCCAACCTCAAGGCTGAGCTTCTTACTGAATTTGTCTCTTAAGAGGGCTCCAGAGGGCGCATGAGAACATTTGGCCACGCCTCCATGATGAGGTTCCCCGACCTCGACACCTCATCGGTACAGACCAGGAGATGAGTTTTTGTCAAGAGGCACCACCAGGAGACCCTTGAGCTGCGTTGGAAGGGCCCCTATGTCGTGGTGCTGACTACACCCACTGCTCTCAAGGTAGATGGTGTCGCAACCTGGGTCCACCACACCCACGTCCGCCCAACTGATCCCTCTGCAGTCCAGGAGGACCTCATTACACAATGGAGCCACAACCCTCTCAAGCTCAAGTTACGGCGCATTCGACCCGCCTGATGTCGGTAACTCTGTTGACTCTGTTCACTGTCACCCACACTGCCAGGAGTCCACCCTTTTTCCTGGCAATAGTCATGGCCTGCCTCTGTATTCATGCAGCAAGGAGGCCTATGTGCAGCTCTAGGGGAAGAATGTTGTTTTTATGTTGACCGTTCAGGAGTTATTAAGGAATCCATGGCCCTCATAAGAGAGGGACTACAGAAGCGGAAGCCGGAGAGGGAGCCAATTTGTCAAAGAGCGCATAGGGGCAGTTCAGTTGATGGTTCTGCGTGCCCATGAAGGCGAGGAGGAAATGCAGTCCGTCTCATGATCGAGCTGTAAGTTCCAAGTCAAGGGGGGAATGAAAGGGCAGAGCGGGATTGACTACCGTGTCCTCCATCTTGTGTAACTGTGTGGAAACCACGGGCAGCCTGCCCTTAATTCAGCCAATGGGAATGCAGGGGTATGCTGGTCACATCCTGTCTTTGTGTAGCCAGACCCTGGCTGCACCCTGCCTTTGCATCACTAGCCCCAGCCCTCACCCAACCAATTGAAATCGGCCAACTCCGCGGTTCAAGTCAGTCCCACCGCCCTATAAAATCACTGCGCTTTTCAAAATTCACTCTCTTTTGCATCCTGCTGCTGCGTCAGTGGAGGCAGAGAGCCAAGCTCAAGCTTATAAAATAAAGGCTCTTTGCTATTGCATCAGACTTGGCTCCCTGGTGGTCTTTGGGGATCTTGAAATCTGGGCATGACAGTCACAAGACAAGATCCCCTAGGCCACGGTCACCATCATGCAAATAAAAGTAGGATATAAGAGAATTAATGTCTGGGTGAAATAGATTAAATACTATGTGTGGGCCCTAAATAAAAGCAACTGATACACTTGCACAGCAAGAAGGCTAGAGGCCCAAGAAGTCCCATCTTCATCTGGATGAACCTTAGACAGTAACAGGATAGAATGTGTTCTTGCTCTGTATCAGGAGAAAACTGCCTGGGGAAATTCTTCCGGTAAGACTCTCTTCCTGTTCCCATTGAACAGAGGTAAAGAGCAGGGATTGCCCAAAGGCATCTGGCTTCTATCTTCTGATGTAAACTATATCTCCTGCTTCTCAAGGTGTCAGGGGAACAGTACTCTGAGTTTATGGGAAATTTATGCAGATGCATCAATGGCTGAGTATCTTCAGAAGCCAATCATTCTGCACTGTCAGTGCTCCATGCTGATGTCTGGTAGTGTTGTCGGGACCATTATTTGGGGCCTTGCCCAGCAGTTGGAGAGGAACTTGCTATCTCTTTCACTTGGGCATATCGTAAACCTTTTCAACAGAAAGACAGACTAGGAAGTTTGCTGGGTTAAACGGTAAAAATTTGGTCTGTTCTTGTGGGAACAGAGTAGATGACAATATCAACTTAACAATGATTGAGACATCTAAACTTCAGGCCCAGTTCTGTGTGTTCTCCAAATCCTAACTCATGTGATCCTGAGGTAGGTGCTGTTATTTTCCCACTCTACATAAGATACACTGAATAATAAATGATTAAATTAATGACTCTGATCATTTTTTTATGAATTTGATTCCACAGGATGGGGGGGCACCTTTTAGTCTTGCTGCTGTTTATCATGTCACCTCAGCCTGTCACTTTCTGAAAACCTTGTAGCATAGAGCAGACAACACATTTTACAATTACTTTAGTACAGGATATAAATAAGATAAAACAAAATAAAATACAAATATAAAATATTTATCATAAGAGCACCCTATTTTTCTTCCTTCGATGATTCATCTAGAGTCATTGTCCTGACTCTGTGTTGTTTTGATGTAACACACTGAGAATATATCACTCCTTAGGGCTGGGGACTCTGGGGAAGGCAGGACAGTTGGGAGCTACCTGTCCTCACAATAGAAGGAGCACAGACACTAGATAATTCTCCCTAGGGTGCCTCCAGAAGAGCAGTGTGGGCATGGGCCTTAGTAAGGGGTAGGGATTTGGGAGGGGGGCTTAGCTACAAGGAAGCTACACAATAGAGAAGGTAGCTGGAGGCTGTGCACCCACACAAATCCACAGTGACACTATCTGGAAATATAAAAGCTGTAATCCAACACTGTTCCAGGGGTGACAAGAGAAGGCAGTTACGAGTCTGGAGAGAGTAGGGCAGGCACAGAGCAGGGAGGCCAGAGGGCCCCTGAGCCCATGAACGAGAATAACCCTTGTTCAGTCTCTGTGACATGAGTGATCTTAAACCCCAGAGATGTCGCATTTAAATCTCTTGTTAAATCTTGTTCCTTTAGTTCAGGAGAGCCCAGATCTTCAGGGCTGCATACGTGTGCTTTCCATAACAAGGACCTCTGCCCTTCGCGCAGGTCATAGTTACCACAGGGTCCCAAACACAGGAGAAAAGGACTAAAGTAATGCGCTGAAAAATGGCTAGTGGTCCCCAGGGATCTGTCCTGGCGACCTCAGCTTCTCATCCCACGTCCTTTCTTCTGTTTCCTTGTGGGTCTGATGACCAGATTTCTTACCCGATGACTGTGCCACCTTCATTCCTGAAGGCAAGTCCTACCGCCAAGGCAACACAGAGTACAAGGAACACACGGCCCTGCCCTCCACAGGTTTCAGATTGCCATATGCTAGGAGAGTGGTGGGAAGAGCATTGGATGAGGAGTCAGAGACCCAGCCACTGGTCTTGATGCCAACGTTTTCTAGAAATGAGCTTGGAAACATTTATTCAACATCTCTGGACCTCACGCTCCTCAATTAAAAAGGGCAATTATTCAAACTTATTTATTAGATTTATTAAGAGGATCAAATAATACTTAACAGCAAGCATGTACATGAAACAGAATCCATGCCAGGCATTGTTCTAAGTGATTTTTACATGTCACTTGACTCGTAACCAACTCTATAACATATGTACTAATATTATCCCATTTTATAGATAAGAATCTAACAGGGATGAGTAACTTGTACTCAGTAACAAAGCTGATAGAGAACAGAAGTGGGATTTGAATTCAGATGGTCTGCCTCAAAGTGGGTCCAACCACTGAAAACCGTAAAATGTCATTGAAATGAGACATCACTTTCTACACATTGAGATGCAGAGAGTGAAGAGACATTGAAGAACTGAACATGACCCTGGATGGTGTTACTCAGTGGTTAGAGTGTAGACTTGTGCACCAATGGGTCTCAGGTCCAATTCTGTTCAAGGGCACATACCTAGGTTGCAGGCTCAATCCCTAGCCCCGGTTGGGGTCCACACGGGAGGCAACCAATCAATGTGTCTCTCTCACATTGATGTTTCTCTCTCTCTGTCTCATCCCTCCTTCCCTCCCTTTCACTCTCTCCAAAAATAAATGGGACAAATATTATCAGGCGAGGATTAATAATAACAAAAGGAACTGAATGTGAACCATCCAGCACAGATTCACCAGCACACGCAGTGCAGTGCCCACAGCCTGGAGGGATGCTGCGCACGTGTTCACAAGGGTTTCCAGCTCCTGGCATTTCCTCATAAAAGCAGTGGAGGCGTTTTGAGAGCACTTACTTTTGTATGTTGTCCTTGGCAACACAGTTGTGGGCACCTTAACATGTGCCACACTGGCTCTTGTCTCACATAGCCTTCCTGCCATGGAAACAGGGTTTGAAGCGGTGACTTCATATCCGTTATCCAAGTAGAAAGAGCATGTCCATTTATGTGTTCTTCAGCGGGCAGTGCTCCTTGTCCACATGGGCACTCAGAAATCAATCTAAAGTGAGGCGGAGGAGAAGGCACTTCCTCATGCCCAGCGATCGGAAACAGACAAAGCTTGGCGAGTTTGCTGTCAGCCGAGACACACAGGACTTGTTCATAAGTAGGTCACACAGCAAGGCTAATACAGATTCTGGGAAAGCTAAATGCACACGTTTCCTTTACATCTTACATTCAACTGAAAGTAAAATATGGTGGGGTTATGTTGAAAGAACTGAAAAAATATTGCGAAGATGTACAATTTGCATATGGTTACGGAGAAATGCACATTCACTTTATTTGCAGGTGTTGGGCAATAGTATCAGAAATATACCAATGTTGCAGTTTTGGTAGGTAGAGTTTTACTCAGGGCAGATTTAAATGTAATCGGACCAGGAACAAACAGATTCTTATTTTCCCAAAAGAAACACACACTCTCTATGAATAAGTGTTAGGAAGTCAGGGTGGAATTGGGCAGTGAAGTAGACTCATTCTCTCTCCTGACACATTTGAAACAGATATTTCTCCCCGACCTCATATGACCCAATGGTCTCAATGGCAGCTCTTCCAGTCCAGATAGAGTGACAGGCCAGACACTTGATGGCCCAGATTTGCCTGTCACTCCATCATCAATTCATCCTGGCCCAGTGACTGGGCTGTACTGATCTCTTTGGAGTGGCAAGCAAGGCAGTGCTGCAGTATTGACGCTTGAGTTTGCGTCCAAGACCTCTCTGCTGGCCCTGAGGCACAGGGCTGGGATGAACTGTGCCGGTGTGGACCCACTCCGGCTTCACTGAGGTGTGGGTTGTCCCTCAGTGGCCTCCTGGGTACTGAATTCTCACTTAAGCTCTTGTATTTAATGGGAAGCTCAGAGTTCTCTCACTCTGGGCTTTCAAATGAAGTTCAAATCAGGTGTAATTTACAGTTTTATAAAGGCCATGCAATATTGTCCATCTCTGTTAGTAGCTCAGAAACAGAATCGCCTTTAATGATGATAATTTCTCATTCTCACATTTGCATTAATGTGTTCCCCTAATAAAATAAAAACATTTCTCTCCCAAGCACATCCATGTGGGGGTTAAGCTCATGCATATCAGTGCCCCCAGGGATCAAGCTGCTTTGACTTCACTTCTGTTGTTTTAAGGGCCATTTGCATGCATGGGACTCATCAGAACACAGACGCATTCTGCCTATCCTTCCAAACAACCAGCAGTTAGATTACAACAGGCCCTGATTAATGTGGGGCCTGTATGGAGATGCAAGACAACATGTGCCTAATTGTTTAGCAACAAACACAAGCCCCATCCAAAGCTCTGGAAGTTAGCATTCTCTTTAAGAGTGAAATCAAATGTTGCATCTGGCCCCACAGAACACAGACACCCAACAGTCCACATGTCCTACTGTGTCCCTGTAAAATAACAAGGCTGCTTCTTATAATTTCTGGTGGAGGTCTGTGGGTTTTTGCCAAGGTGTTTACAAATTTCCAGGGTTGCTAGTTTTATACATACATTGGAATTTAATGTCAGTATCACTTAATCAAGCATAAAACCCACATCTGGGCTGAACAATCTCCATATGAAAGATGTGCTAACAGAACACTAAAACCTGAACTAGATGAGTGTGAGTCTTTGCATCCTATTTTAAAAATTGTACTCCAATAAATTCAATTAAAAAACCTTTAAATGTGTGTCAATATGCAAATTTCTGATTTCAATAGGTTGACCTGTTATTGAAGAACAACTGGACTTTCCTGGTAACCCCTAAAAAAAACCCAACACTGCCACCTTAAGCGGGGGAGGGATGCAGAGCGGGGGGAGATGGAGGGTTGTCCCTGTTTATACAGCTGCTGATCTGAGAGGTCAAGTAAATGTGAACATTTTACAAAGGATCTGTCAGGGGCCATGCAAGCGGAAAGAAACCACACCAATTCTTGAAGCAAACATACTTTCACAGAGAGGATTGTTTACACAGACAAAGGGGAGCTAAGGGAGGTTATGAGAGTCTGTTAGCTTGAACCAGGCACACGGCAGCCCGGCTCAGAAGGGCTTGATCCAATCTGCTGTCATCGTCTCATAATTCTTACCAATTTTTAAACACGAACTCCTCCTTTTCATTTTGCCTCAGGCTCCACAAATAATGCAGCCGGTCCTGGTATGAATTGCAGAAAATAATTCTCTTTTTAGATCACAATGCTCCAATACCTGCAATTTCATACGATTCAACAACATAAAAGCTGTGGAAATGGGACTCAAAACCCTGGGAGGAAAGCATTATCTAACTGGCGCTGGAGTCTCTGAGGGTCCCTGAGACTGATTCCGGGAGTGAGTAAAACGGGTCTGAAACCACTGCCCCCACCAGGACCAAGCCCCATTGCTGGGGAGGACACTGACGGAACAGCAAACACAAGAATAAACGTGTCCCTTCCCCAACTCTGATCTCCCTCTCATGTCCTGCTGGGAGACACCCGGCCCAGGCCAGTATGGTTCCGTTGGTTGGGCATCATCCTGCACCAAGAGGTCACTGTTTCAATTCCCGGTGAAGTCACATGTCCAGGTTATAGGCTGGATCTCTGGGGCTGTGCAGGAAGCAGCCAGCCAATGGTGCTGAGTTAGGGGTTTTCCTGAGCAGGATGCAAGGTGTTTCTTTTCCGGGTTCTTGTCTAGGTGGATTCGAAGAATGAAGCCATGGACAAAAGGTGGCAGATGAAAAGGGTGGAAATTTATTGGAAACAAGTACAGACTCCCACATGGGGAGGGGATCCCAAAGGAAGTAACCCACTAAGCCCCTTTTCCCTAAGGTTTATAAAGGCTGAAGTTCTTTGTTTCTTGATGCTGCCTTCCAATTGGTAGAATATTAGTTTCTAATTTCAATCCCCACGTGGTGGCACCTTTTTCCTCTCCCCCTTCAGTGGTAGAATTCTCTATCTCCTGTGAAAACCTGTTTTCCTCTTCCACTTGCCAGTATTTCTCTATCCCCTGTGAAAGTTTGTTTCCTCTTTCTCCCCATACCCTGTGGCTTTCCCTATCTTCTGTGAATGGAGTCTTCCTCTTCCCTTATCCTGTGGCACCTCTTTTTTTCAGTGAATGTATGCCTTTTGGCAGCTCCACACCCCCAAACAACCATGCCTTCCTCCCCATAGGACCCTTAATTCTTAAAACTCCCTAAACCTGCCTATTTTACCTCTGAAAACTCCTTTCAGTTCTCTATCATTGATGTTTCTCTCTCCCTCTCCTTTTTTCTCTCTCTCAAGAAAGGACATAAATATATATATGTATATATATATAGGCTTGGAGCCCAGAGACAAAAGCTTAGATAATACTTAACCAACACTCCTCAAAACAAGGAAAAAAGAAGAGTTACCATCCAGAAGAACCTGAGACATGGAGAGTAAATATAACGTGTTATCTTGGATTAGACCCTGGAATGGAAAAGGACATTAGTGGGAAAACTAGTGAAAGCCACTTAAAGTCAGTACTTTAGTTAATAATAACATGCCAATGTTAGTTTTAGTTTTTTGTTGTGACAAAGCACCACAGTAATATATTCACAGTAGGAGAATCCAGGTGTGGTGTGTATGCATGTTCTATAAATTTAAAGTTATCCAAAATAAAAAGTTTATTTTGAGAAAACCTATTAGAACCAATAAAAAACAGTTAAGAATAGCATCCAAATCACAAGTTATACGAATATTGGCAATAAAATAAAAATTAAATGTACATATAATAGTACAACTACTAAAATTTTTAGGAAAAAATATGAAATCTATGAAACTAGGGAGATCTGAATATACTGAGTGTGGGCGCATAATCTTGTAAGAAAATATTTAATATTTAAAAACATTACTAAATCTTTCCCAATTAATATATAAATTTAACTCACTTCCAAAGTACAGAATAATAATGACCATTTTTAATAACCAATTTGGAAATACAAGAAAATAAAAAAAAACAGTTAAAGGAGACTTACCATGCCAAATATTAGAATTTATCCATAATTTCTAGTAATAAAAAATACGACTCAGGAATAGCTAGAAATAGGTCAGTGCAACAGGTCAGAATGTACAGGAACAGATCTAGGACACTTAATGGATGAAAAAGATGTCATTTTGTTTAATTAACAATTTAACAACAATTTTCTAATTAAATCAATCCAACAAATATTTGATAAGTGCATAGTAAGCATCAGATACTAAGATACAATAAAGAACAAGATAAGCTAAGTCAGTCTTCAAGGAATACTCATTCTAGTAGGTGAAAAAGACAATATGCAAATATATAAACAGATATACAAAGTATTACCAGGTATTGCTCTGAAGAAAAATGGAGTCTTGTTAAATCTGAGAATAGCAGAGGAGGCAGGATGCCCTCTTTGATGAGGTGACACACACAGAGACCTGAGCAAAGGGAATGGTTACTTCTTACAAATATTTGAGCAAAAGGTATTTTTGAAATAAAGCAAGTTCCATAACCTAAAGGTAGGTGTACCTTGTCACACTCCAGGAGCAGAAGTAAGAAGAGGCAATAGTCACAGAAGAGAAGATTGGAAATGTTGCTCAGAGTGTGAAATATCCTGCTTTGCTGGTTTTTACTCTGACTGAGACAGGGAGGTGCTGGGACTGTTTGAGTAGAGGAGACTTGACTTGTATTGTTAAAGAATAACTATGACAGTTTTATGGTCAATAGACCATAGGAAGTCAAGATGAAAATGAGGAGCCCAGGTAGAGCTCTGCAACATTCTAGAAGGAGAAGATATCACAACTAATTGTTAGAGATGGTAAGAAGTTGGTTTCTCAAATATATCTTGAAAGACAGAGCCAATTGGACATGTTTACACAATAGATTTAGGACTTGACAGAGAGTGAAATCAAGATTGATTCCAATGATTTGGGACTGAACTCTGGTTGAATGATACATTTATCTAAGATGGAGAAATTAAGAGTGGAACAGTATTTGTCTCTTTTAAATTACTAGGAAGCAGTTGCTGAGTTCAATTTAAATGTTTGATGACTTTCTAAAATTCAAGATAGATGTTGAGAAAACATTAAATATGAATCTAGAATTCCTAAGAAAGGAATAACTTTGGGGCTCATCAGTTAGAGAGGAAGCCAGACAACTAAGTCTAGCACACCTCCATTTAGACGTTAACTGGAGAAGGTATATTTATCAAAAGAGACTAGAAAAGAGGGGCCAGTTAGGTGGGACAAAAGGCCAAGTGAACAAAGGAAAAAAGGAATGATCAATATGTTGAATTCAGCTGAAAGACTGAACAAGATGGAGACTGGGGCTCAGTCTTTGGATTTCAGTTTCCTCAAAACATGAATAGCACAACCTGATAATGAGACAAAACTGAGTTTATTGCTTTCTGAGTTAAAGGAGAGCCCTTTCTGGATAAATTAAAAGTTAGCAGCCCAGCTGGTGTGCTCAGTGGTTGAGCAGTGGCCTATGGACTAGGAGATCACTGGTTTGATTCCCAGTCAGGGCATTTATCGGGGTTGTGGGCTAGATCCCCAGTGTGGGGTGTGCAGAAGGCAGCCAGTCAACAATTCTAATCATTGATGTTTCTCTCTCTCTCTTTCCCCCTTCTCCTTTCCACTCTTCATATTTTAAATCAATAAAAATATCTTAATTAGACATATGCTCACATCATATACAAATATTTGGATTATCTATTTGTGATAAATGAAACCAAAATATACTATAACTTTTTTATTAATATAATCTCGGGTTTGTCATGCAAAAAGAGAGTTCTTAATTTGAAATAGGAAACAGAAACTATAAAGGAAATATATAGATTTTATCTCAATCACTGAAAATTTTTATATGGCAATAGACTTCTGAACAGAGCCAAAAATGAAATTTTAAAAATAGAGCAAGAGAATGGAAAAATACAGTTAGAAAACATATGGTAAGCAAAAAGTTAATAGTATATTGTATCAGAAATCCCTTCATATTAGTAAAAGAAAAGATACAGAAGGAAATCTAGTACAGAAAACCTGGCAACATACTAGAACAAAAAATGTATGAAAGAGAAATGGCAAATATCTAGTAAATATATGAAAATTTTCTTAATCACACTAATAGTTCTTTTTTTAAAGTGTTTTTATTGATTTTAGAGAGAGGGGAAGGGAGAGGGATAGATAGAAACATCTGTGAAAGAGAAATGTCCTTGGCTGCATCCTGCACACCCGCTACTGGGGATCGAGCCCACAACCTGGGCAAGTGCCATCTCATTTACTATTGGTATAAGGGTGACTGGCTATTTTCATTTTGTGCATTAATCTGGCAGCATCTATTAAAATTAGGTACATGCAATTTGATCCAACAATTTTAGTTATAGTTACCTAACTTAGAGAAGTAAAAATATATACCTCTAGTAATATTTATTAAAGCATTGTTTTAACAGCAAAAATAAAACTAAAAACAATATGAATTCCATTAACATAAGTCTAATAAAATAAATTATACTAAGTAGATTTAGTTATTTTGCAGCTATGTACAAGTAATAACCAGTGAAACGTCTATGATAGATTTTCAACAGGTTTATTGATCATAATCCGCAAATTACAGAACTCACCCATTTAAAGTAAATACTTCAGTGGGTTTAGTATATTCACAAACTTGTGCACTATCACCACTAATTCTTCTATCACCCTAAAAAGAAGCACTGTGCCCATCAGCAGTCCATCTCCATTGTCCTACCCTCTTACCACCACCAAACCCAGGCAACCCCTCGGCTACTTTCTGTCCAGCGTGGTGCTATGATCTGAATATCTGTGTCCCCACAAACTTCATATGTTGAAACCTTACTGCCCAAACGCAATGGTATTTAGAGGTCAGGCCTCTGGGAGATGCTTAGGTCAAGGGTGGCACCCTCATGAATGGGATTAGTGTTCTTATAAAGAACAACCGATGTTATTTTAAAATGCTCCTTGAGCCCAAGTTTTTGTATGTCTGAAAAGTGGAGTTTGTCTTCTGCGAAAGAGAGACAGACAATAAAAAAGAAGTAAACAATAACTTTGAAGGATGTGGATAAGTGTTCTGGGGAAGAGGGGGGAAGAAGCATGGTGAGGAATAGAAAGGGTCAGAGTTGCAACGTTAACTAGTTACCAGGGAAATTCTCACTGAGAAGGTGACCTTTGAACAAGAGATTGGGATCACAGAATATATTTTTTGTATCCTACATATATTATATCCTGAATATATTCTCATATAACTAAATATGGACAATGTTACTTCTTATAGTGCATGCACAATTTAAATAATGTCAATGAAACAAATGTTAATGTAACCACCATTAAGATGAAGAAATTAAACATTGACAATAAAAATAAATAAATAAAATAAAATGCTCCTTGAATTTCTTAAAACAGATGGCCATAGCGAAAAATGGAGTATGCCTCAAAGTAGCTTCTAATTTAAAATCTGCTTGATTGACAGTTGAGGAGGTGAAGTTGTTGGAAGTGAATGGTTCTTTGCCATTATTCTGTTCATCGATCTGTTTGCTACACAGCTAGCAGGAAGCTTAGCCTTGAATGTGTAGTTGACTAAAAACCAATTATTAGAATAGCATCTTAAAGCAGTTTTCCGTGTGGACAACAAGAGCCATTGCTAGCACTGTGAGAGTCAGAACATTTGTGACAATTAGGAAGAAGTGCCCCTCAGGGACTGCGGCTCTATCCCGGAGGGCTCAGATGGGCAAGCCAGCTGCTAGCTGGATTTTAGGACCCTCAACCCTCAGCGAGCACAGACGGCACAATCAGAGGCAATGGCCCTTGCCAAGCCACCAAGGCTATCAAAGTAAACTAGAGGAAGGAAAAGCAATCTGACTCTGCTGAGAAAGTGGCAATGCTGAGGAAACAGGAGATGGCAGAAACCAATCGGTATTTCAACCAGTTCTAATCCATCGTGTAGGTTTTCACATGAGACAGAAGGATGAAGTAGCTAATCTAATGAGAATACCTGCCATCTGTTTTCAGGAAGACAGGAGACCACAGCGACTGAATGAAACAAGAAGAGAGCAGGACAAATGCCGTGATTGAAAAAATACTCGTTGGAATCACGAGTGGTAGGATTAATGTTTCAAAACCAGATTCATGGAAAAAGAAATACACTCTGTAAACATACACAGACCGCAAAAGAAATAACAAAAATGACAAGTCAAGAGTGGATGGCAACGTTACAGAAGATAGGACACAAAGAAGCAACCAAAATTAATTGAAGTCCCCAAAGGATAATACAGAACAAATGGGAGAAATTTATCAAGAGCATAATTGAAGAAAACTTTCCAGAACTTAAAATTACTCTCAATCTTAAAAACTTGAAATTGATATCTAGGTTCCCGAAGAAAAATAATAAGCATCAGATACATTTTAGTGATATTCTTAATCTTTAAGAAAAATAAATTCTTATCTTTGAACTAAAAGTAAGAAAAATGATTTGCAAAAGTGGGTTTTTTTTTTTTTAAGTTACTTTAACATGTCTGCATGACTAGAAGAAACTGGTTTGACATTTCTTAGGGGAGATACGACACAGTGCTATAGAAATAAAAATAATGAAATTTCTAAGAAGTAGCAGAAAGGCATTGATTGTAAGTCTCAAAAAATTTACCTTATATTTTTATAATTTAAAAAAGGAGATTAGAATATATAAAGTAATGTAGCACTTGCCTCCACTATTTTGCAAAATTTATTCCTAAGGACCCCAATAATCAACTAATTGCAGAATCCAGTAGGCAGTTTTCACTCCAGATTTTATTTGACTTTACTATGAAATTTTTTTCTAAAGAATTAAAAAAATATATTACCTACTTCTTCCTTGAAAAAACTGTCTGCCTTGGATTCTGTAATATCTCTTTCTACAACAGTGACTGTCATAACCCGAGAAGTTCATAAGGGGATAGGAACAGGGAGGAGGGGATTAATCAGGGAAGGGAGAGACATCTATACTTTCAACAATAAAGATAAATTGTTAAAAATTAGATTCCCAGGTTTCACTCCCAGCGATTCTGATTCTGAAGCTCTGACCTGGGCCCAGGAACCCTATCTTTTAAATAAGCACCCCATGTACATTTGAGCCTGCAGACAACTTTGAGAAATGTGCTCTTAGTTCTCTTCCATCTACTGTTGATTCTTACTCTCTCTTTAGTTCCTCTGACACCAGCCTCCTTGAAAACAGGTGACTATAGGGTTTACCCTGCTGAGGCTCCCATTCTCTAGCGGGACTTCACCCACTGCCATGCTATCAAGTGTCATTATCAGTTGCCAATGATGTTCCAAGCCCAATTTATTAACCTTACATCCTTGAACCTGCTCCTCTTCTAACATCACCCAGAACCCAAATAAGACACATCAGCTTCCTCCACACCCAGCAAAACAGTAACCAAATAAATTATTATTTACCATTACAAATACTACAACACATTATGCATGTAGGAGAATGTATAAGGAATCGAAGACTGGGGAGTATCAGACGATGTTCCACAGAGACAATGAGTATGACTTTCCAGCCTCTCATTTTGCAGATATCAGAAGTGCCATATGCCAGGATGCCCTTTAGTACCTTCCAGCCCAACACATACCACTTCATCCACATGGCAGACTTTCAAACTCAAATGTCACCTCATCAGTGATATACTTCATGCCTATCAAGGACAGCCTGCCACTCTCTATGCTTGGACTCTTCTTTCTTGCTCTCCTTGGCAGATTGCCATTTTGGTGTCTGTCTATATCCTTGTAAGGAAAAGAAAAAAGGCCTCTCTCTCTCTCTCTTTTCCCCCCTCTGTGGCCTTCCACAATTTATGAGAAGCACCTGGTAATTAAATCCCAAGATTGTTAGCTCCTCTGATTCAAACAGCCACTCTGTCCAAATTGCAAGACAAGTGACTCTCAAGGCTACAGTTTTGCATTCACCTCCTTCCTGCTGTTTTTACAACACAGGGATAATCGCACCAAGGAGTCTCTAGTAAACAGTGGTGCTCAACCTTTCTAATGCCACAGCCCTTTAATACAGTTCCTCATGTTGTGGTGACCCCCAACCATAAAAGTATTTTCGTTGCTATTTCATAACTGCAATTTTGCTACTGTTATGAATTGTAATGTAAATATCTGTGTTTTCCAGTGGTCTTAGGCAACGTGGCTAGCAGTTTTCAACCTCTAGGTCACTGCTGTAGAGCCTAAGACCATCGGAAAATACAGACATTATAATTCATAACAGTAGCAAAATTATAGTTATGAAGTAGCAACAAAAATAATTTTATGGTTGGGGGTCACCACAACATGAGGAGCTGTATTAAAGGGTCACAACATTAGAAAGGTTGAGAACCACTGCTCTAGTTGGTAGAAAGTTCCCTTCTTCCCTCCCCTTCAAGCAAGCCTCTTTTGAACTCTTCATAATGTTTACTCTAGGCATGTTTCACAGGCTTGGAAAAAATACTGATAACTCCCTAGTACATCTGCCAGACTGTCTTCTAAAAAACGAACTATTTTCAAGACAGCCCCTGATGTCTGATCAACTTCAGCCCCAAATCCTCCTCCCTTCCTGGTTGCTTAGCAACAACCAGGGCTTAAAAGAGGAAGCTGCTTTTTGTTTCTTGCCCTATTTTGATTAGCAATGCACAAGCCCTTTGTGGAAAGTGGAAGAAACCCCCTCAGCATCTCTTCTTGTAGCTGTGAATTCTTCCTCAGCCTGTGTCGCTGGTCAAACACTAACATTTCGGTGGCCCTTTCGGGAAGTTAACTTCTCTAACTTGTACTCCGTCTCTGGAAGTTCAGTTTCTCTCTTTCATCCTCTTTAATTTCTTGATGCTCTCCTGGTGCAATCAGTAAGTCTCATTGATTCTGGGCATTAGCAGCCTCTAGGTTAGAAGTGGCCCTTTCTCCCTACAAGTTGTGGTCCTCAGTGGGAGGGAAACCCTCGCCCGGGTCTGCCACTGCGGAGTCAGCTGGAAGGACACTTTCCGCCATCTCCCACTTTGGTCCAGTCTTGGGTTTGAAGGCTTTCGCACCTGAGTCGGATCTCAGTCCAAACTTGGATTTTAGGACGCTGGCATCCAAATCAGATCCCTAAGTGCTCTGGGACAGAGGGGTGCCCCACTACGACCCTCATTTTCCTTTGGAGCACATCGTTCTCCCTAAGAAGTCCTTCCTCCTCTTTTTCTTAGTTTTCATCATGGGCACAAACCCAACTCCTCATGGTGTCTCCTTAAGAATCTGAAGACTTTAGGACTTACCATACTCAAACCCAAGTGTTTAATTTTCTATTGCGACACAGCTTGGTCACAGTATAAATCCAATGTCCCAAAGGTCTGGCCTGAGAGCAGCTCCTCTCTTCAGTACGGCACCATTCGCTCCTGTAATCGTCTCTACTCTCTTTCAAACAGAAAACACAGGAATTAACTCTTGAATAATTAGGAAAAATTTGACCCTCAGACTTTAAAAGGAGTGACTGATTTTCTTTTCGAATCCATCTTAGCCCAGATACCAAGTTGAATAGGGAATTCTGATCTGTGAATGAAACTTTAAATTGTAGCACATTCTCCAGTTAAATTTATTTTGCAAATGTTTCTAGCCCTTCTTACCAAGATAGGGATTTAAGGAAAACCTATAAAGTGTGTGTTGCCACAATTTTAAAGGAATTACGTGGCACTTTCCTCACAGCCCAGGCGCAATGCTATTTCCTTGTTGTTGTGAAGAAGACAGAAAACCCTGGAGGCCTTAGAGCACGACTGCCTGTGAAGAGGGCGCTTGGTGCTGAGGTAAAGGAAGCTCCGGCTGACAGTTCTGAGCTAAGTTCCCAAGTCAAAGCATCCCCCTGGCCCCCATAGTCCCTTCCTATATTTCACAGAGGCGACTTCAGTGCAAATACGTAATGTAGTAAGTATTGACTGGCACTATCAATTCGTGTTAACTTCTTGTCAGAAACTCTGCTGAAATAAATATTTGCAGGATGAAGAATTGATGAACAAGTGGTGCTGAAATATTCCTGCTCATTCTTGTGAGCATGCTCGGTTCCTGTGTGATAGATCCTCCCTGCCCCCAACTGATGGACAAAGAATGACATAGACTCCACCAGTGGCCCAGAAGTTCCTGGGCACCTAGCCAGGCACCTTATAGGGACTGTATATGAAACCACCAATCAGCACCTGCCAAATAGCCTAAGGCCCCCCCGCCCCCAATTCCTGGGTCCATGGGTACCCAATCTTGTGCCTTATATGAAGCCGCCAATCAGCATGTGCCAGGTACCCTAAGCCCCATCCCCTCCCCTCAAAAGGCACCTTCACCCTGGCACGTGCCCTCTTTCTCCCTTGGGAAGGTAGCTGGCAGGGTCTTCTCAGTAAAGCCTTTGTCATGGTCTCCTGGTCTCCGGCCCTCTGTCTCATCTTTCACTGTGCTGGTCTGTTCTTTCCTCCAGGGTGGGAAGGCTGGAAGGGTGAGTTTTCTCCTGTGACACTTGACCAGTTTATCAGATGAGCCAGTCACTTAACCAGTGTTTCATTTTTCTCATTAGTAAAATAAACATTAATGTGGTGTCTATTCATCTAGATGTGTATCTATGTGCCTGTCTATCTACCTAACAACCTCTCTATTTATTTATTTACCTACCTACCTGTTGTGATGTAGTCAGCAGCCTTAATTATTGTTATTACATATTGGTCACATACAAGCTATTAGTTTTGAACACAATTCTACAAAGGACAGCCATTTGATTAAACTGTGGTTTGTCTTGTGAAAAAAAAAAGGACTTTTAACAGTTTACATATAGAAGAGTGTAAGATTATCTTAATATATAAAAACCCAGGGTCCGTAACATCCATAATGACTGAAGGCTCGGCCTGACTCGGCGAGTGCAGCTTGCCAAGTGGGCTGCACTGCTGACCTCTCAGAGAGACAGGCAGGGACTTGCAGCATCAGGGACTTGTGTGAAGCTGCCTCATGGCACCCCGCATCCCGCCCTTGCTATCCACTGTGACTCCAAGTCAGCGAGGGCCACCTCCAGGCCACGGTCCCAGGTCCCCCGCTCCCACCCCAGGCCCGAAAGCGTGGCACCGGGCAGGGGGCCAGGGGATCCAGGAATACAGTGTAAGGGGCCAGCACAGAGTGGAGGGGAGTGTGTTTATACTGCCAAGGTCCCCACTTCCTCCTGGGCTGGCACATCCCTCCTCCCTCTCCTTGGTGGCCTGGCTCTTGCCTACATGCACGCCAGGCCGGCCCAACTGCACCGGGGAGGGAGCCATGGCAATCGGGGGTGGCCACTTCCTCAGATGGGATGGCCAGGCCTCAGCGATTCACGAGGGCGATGAGGCCTATGGGGCACACGCATCCCTCAGGCTGTGGAGGTGGCTAGCCAAGCTGAGTCTGGCTTCAGTGGGGCCAGCAGGAGCCCAAGGCCACCCCAGCCCCAACAGGTCCCCAGCCAGAAGGTGGCTCAGTGGTGAGCAGTGTCTCCATGCACGGCACCCGGGGGCAGCAGTGAGCTGCTTCGACCCTGCCCCAAGCTTCAGGGAGGGGGAGGAAGCTCACAGCCACCATCACGCAGGCCACACTACCTGTGCTGCCGACTGCCAGGCTGGCAGCGTCCAGAGCATCGCAGGTGAGCTGCTCCCACCTCCAATGGTGGAAAGGGAGGAAGGTGCTGGGTGCAGGGAAGGGACCTCAGCCAGGGTCCTCCCGGCGCAGGGAAGGGGCCCAGTGGGGAATTAGGAAGTCTGGCTGAGCAGGCACTGGTTCATACCAACTCTTACTTTGCCATCTTTCTCCAGCCCTCCAAGCTAGCCCTTCTGTCTCACCTGCCAGGGGTACGGGCTCTGGGCGACCTCCCTGAGCACAGCTGTGGACCCGAGGAAGAGTGCCCGGTGGGGCCTGGGTGGGGGCTGGTGCAGAACTACCAGGACAGAGCTGCTTCGGTGTCTCTGTGAAGTCTGCAACAGAACCAAGGAGGAAACCAAGAGGGGAGAGGCCGGTAGCCATGAATTCCTAGCACTTTAGCCACTTGAAAACAGCCACTTGGAATGTGAGGTGGCTGTACATTCAGCTGAGAAGTGAGGGGGCTTAACCTCACCTTTGCTGGGCTCCAGTCAGTCTGAAGCCCAAGTGAGCATCCACCATGACAAGGAAAACGTGGAGGGAGGAGCCCGGAGGAAGGGAGGACAACTGAAGACTTTCTTCAACCCTCTCCCTCTTTCCACTGCCTACAAAAGCCCTAGGCCTGGCCACAGTTCTGTCTCCACCTGTTCGTCCCCTATTCTCCAACCACACAGGAAAGAAATAAGGAAGGAGTCCGTGCTGCCTCCAGAAAGTATCTGTATACCTGATCAGCCAGTTGCCTCCCACAGGGGGAGGCTGGACTGCAGCTTAGGCCCGCTCCCCTCGGGGATCAAGCCTAAGCCATCAGTAGGGCATCCATGAGGGGGTCTGCAGACCATGAGGGACCCCCCCCCCACGTGCACAAATTTTCATGCACCGGGCCTCTAGTGTTTTATAAAATAACTATGGTGAAAACGTAATATACATCATTTATTACTGATTCCTTATATATACTACTTTAAACATCTTACCTAAAACATTAAAATAAAAACCCAATGAGATAAAAAAACATAGGGTAACAATACGCGCATATTTTGAACTAACAATAGATTCACCATGTATTTTATTTAAATTTTAAATAATAAATGTTTCTTTTTGCTAAGAGCTTTTATCAATAGATTTTATTGATTTTTTAGAAACAGAGCTGCTCCACACTGAATCCACTGGTCTTGGTTGCCTCCACATGGAATGTCCACGTTGGTTACCACACGGTCCCTTTCGGCGCTTGTGTAAACAGGCAAAGATATATAATCATCAGGGGAATATGGACCGAATACACCCTGTTTAAAAAAATTAATTTTATTTTAAAATATAGCAACATACTGTTCGGAAGATGATTATTAGATAACCAAAGAGACAAACACAAAATCCTCCCAAATACGTTTTATCTAAAATTTTACTAGGAAAGGTTTTAAAATAAAGATTACTATAATAAACTCCCATCATCCATCTGCAACATAGAAAATTTTATCTATAAATATATACATATGTCTAGAAATAAAACAAAAATGTCACAATACTATTACAATATTTGAAAATATCAATTATCATTTATCTATTATCTCATTACCCCATAAATTTAAAATACTTTTTATTAAAGCCACAATTCAAATAAAGCCCATACTAGCATTTTGTTGATATGATTTCTGAATTTATAGGTTTTTCCTTCCTTTCATTTGCTGAAGAAACTATACCAAAGATTTCACACATTCTGACTTTTATTGTCTACATTCCCATGGTATCATGTTCACCTATTCCCTGTACTCTTGTAAACTGGATCTGAGCATAAGCTCAGATTCAGATTTTGGCAAAACATTACAAAGAAGGTACTATATACATCCATCAAGAAGTGTATGTCTGGTTATTTCCCTTTTTAGACATTAAGAGCCATGGTGATCATTATTACATTCAAGATTATAAAATTATAATTTCACTCTATTATTCCTTCTTCAATTCCAGGCAGGAGTATATGTATAGATAGGAACTTTTACTTACTGATTTTTTTTTATTACTAAGGGACAATTCATAAAGTCTGGATAAATGCTATCTAATTTCCTTTTAATTATTTGTTTTTAAAATAATGTATTCATTCCATAGTATATTCTAAGGGTGGTATCTGATTCCCTCCCCCTTCCTTTTTTAAAAACTATCATTGTGAACTAGTAGATTTAACGCAACTACTGATGTGCTTCAATGCAGTGATTAATTTATTGATGTTTAAACTGTCAATATTTGTCCAGTGGAAACTCTTAAGTTGTCTCCTGGGTTTTTTATATGTCCCTGTCATCTTTAATAGCTTCCTTGCTTTCCAGTATGTCAATATGATGTAAGTTTGTCTTTTATATTTCCTGTCCCAGAACCCAGTTGTTCATACTTTAAAGATCTTTGGTTCTTTTCATGAGAAATAGTATTAGAGATCATAATCTGGTGCTAGAAATGGTCTATCTTTCTTCCAAGATTTTTCAGTGACTGGAGATTTAGAAATATGAATTTTTAAAAAATCACAAGTTCATAATAGTGTTTCTAATTTTAATCTAAGATTAATGTTTTTACTGAACTTATATAATTGTATTCACCTAATGGAATGTTACTTATTTTTCTTAGAGATGGAGTGAAACTTCAAAGTTAGACTCATTTAAAAATTTTAAAAGTGACAAATCAGAGAGCCACAGAGAATTCTGGCAACCTAATGAGGAAGCAGCAAAGTCGCCATAGTGCAGTTGAAAATGTTTTGGCATATGAATATTAGCACCTAAATACTCTGTTATTCTGTTGCTTTTCAGAACAGAAGACAATAGCATTTACGGAAATAACTCATTTTTAGGCTCTGGAGCACTTGTCTAGGAGCTCCTGACCGAAGTAGGTGATTGTCTAAGCATCACGTCCCAGTGATGAGAGAGAGATTACAACGTTCGTCCATCTAAGGGAATGCTGAAAAAATTGATAATGTGTCTAAGAGCTCAAATATAAAGTATTATTCATCCACATATCTCTAATTCTTGGAACTGCATATACATGCCTTTTCCTTATTCCCTACTAATTCTCAAATTAACTAGGAAAAAAATCCCAGCATTTTAGCACCTACTACACATCACAGATAGCACTAGAGTAAAGAGAAGTGAAAATAGATTACTTTAAATATTTCCATCAAGAAAAAAACAGTTTTTTATGTCTAAGTGGGCACTGTATGGAATTTCTATTACCTTTTCCAATCCTCTTTCCCTCTCCTTCCCCCCCCCCCCCCCCCCTCTCTCTCTCTCTCTCTCAATACTGTCTGACGTTTCTGGTTCTTGATATATAAAACTGTAAGTCCTTTTGAACACTCATTCATTCCAAACAAACATTCCTAAATCTTAACCTGATTTGCATAAAACAAAATTCATTCTTTATGAAGAATCATTGCCCAAATAGATAAAAACACCATCTGCCCCGAATCTTTCTAATTTTTCTTGGTTTGTATTAAAGATTCTGTCAGTTATGCATGTATTCATTTAACAGTATTTTATGTGCAAATGCTGTGTCTAGAATTATACAGGCTAAACATTTCATGTATATTCAGATAGAAAAAATAATAATTTTCTTTGAAGCTTAAAATTTAGCCTAGGAAACAATGTATACACGAAATATATAGTATACTAGAGGCCTGGTGCATGAAATTTGTGCACAGAGTGGGGGTGTTCCTCAGTCCAGCCTGCACCCTCTCCAACCTGGGACCCCTTGAAGGATGTGCTACTGATGGTTTACAGGGATCAGGCCTAAACCAGCAGTTGAACATTCCTCTCACAACCCAGGACTGCTGGTTCCAGCCACTCACCTGCCTGCCTGCCTGATTGCCCCTAACCACTCTGCGTGCCAGCCTGCTTGCCCCAAACTGTCCCTTACTGCTGGCCTGCTCACCCCCAAATGCCCTACCAGCACGATCACCCCCAAATGCCTCCCTGCTGGCCTACTCACTCCAAACTGCCCCCAGACACACACTGTCCTGATCACCTCCAACTGACCCCCACTGATGGCCTGCTCACCCAACTGGCCCCCCTGCTGGTCTGCTTACCCACAACAGCCCCTGCCACCCCATCCTGGCCTGATCACCCCCCAGCGACCCAAGGTCTCAGCCCCTCCTTTTTTTTCTTTTTCTTTTCAGTGCCTCCTTGAGCGGAGGCCAGGACTGGCTTGAAGCAAGTATCTAGGATTTATTTATCTTCTATAATTGAAACTCTGTAGCCTTGAGCGGAGGCCAGGGCTGTCCAGGGTGGGCAGGAAGCTTGGCTTCCTCCATCACCAGGGGCAACCAAAGCCTCCTGCTTGCTCCAGCTCCGTGGCCACCGCCATCTTTGTTGGGATTTAATTATCTTCCATAATTGAAACTTTGTAACTTTGAGCAGAGGCCAGGGCAAGCCAGGGGCAAACCAAGCCTCATGCTTGCTCCAGTTCTGTGGCTGGCTGCCATCTTGGGTTAATTTACAAATTTTCTCCTGATTGGCTGGTGGGCATGGCTTGGCATAGCAGAGTGATGGTTAATTTGCATGTTTCTCTTTTATTAGTGTAGATAATTTTTGGAAAAATAATTACCTAAGAAAACAAAATACTACTTTGGGATATGTTAATCTAAAAAGGATTACTAGAGAGAATTCTGGTTGGGCCTTAGAAAAAAAATGTAGGATATGAAGTAAAGAGAATTTTCAACCATATTAGTTACTGCCTAATCTCTTCCCTCTTCTCCAATTCTGCTCAAATGGCAAAGCTTTAGGATTCTGAATTTTCTGTAATTTTTATAATTTCTTAGCCATTCCTAAAGTTAAATCCAAGTGCAGGGTTTCTTTTGAAGTGCTGCTTTTAAATTCTTTATCAAATAGCAGACAAACATTACATATTTGTTGGACTGAAATTATCTGAATCTATGAATGACTATTTATAAAGCCTAGGAAAGGTCTTAAATTATCTTTTTCTACCACCTGATATTTGCTTTGCTTACATAGCTTCTATGGTCAAAAGTGAAAACAGAAACATCATATTGAAATGTTTTACAATGCTATTATTCCTTTCTATTCAAGAGATTTTCTCTCTCTCTCTTCATTTTAATGCCAAGCCACTTTACCTTTAAATTATGAACTTAACAGTAATGCAAAGTTGTTTCTTTGAATATTCACTATCAATTTACTGGTTCAGTATATATTTCCAAATCCTTTTAAGCCTGCTTTGGGTTGTAGGTGTTTGTTTGTTTAAAGTCAGGGTAAAAATATTTATATCAAAACCTACAGTATTTTAAAAGTAAAACACTGCAGTTATTTCTTAAAATTTGCTTATTACTTCTCAAAATCTCTTAAATATTATAATCTTCTATAAAAAAAAGTTGAACAGGCTTGTTCTTAGGTCACCAACAAATAAATTGTCATAGTAGTGGAGCTAGTACATGGGCATTCTCCTTGTTAGCACAATGCCTGTGCTGCTGGAAGTTTCATGAATGTTGTTTAACTAAATTACATTCTTATGACACAGATCCTTCTTTAATATGTTTATTAAAGAAATTACAGTCAAAACATAAGGCCCTGCTGGGCTGAAATATTTGGATGAATCTAAAACTTTACTAATAACTATTAACAAATACATTAAGTGCCCAATGAATGTTAAATAGGAGATATACTAGAAAGAATTCAAATAATACTCATCTTATATAACATGTAAACAAGTTAGATATAAATAAAATTTAACAATTAAAATTTATACATTATGACTAGTATTAAACGGTTAAAGTGTTCATATATCCTACTTTATTAAAACAGAAAGTCGTCCAGTTAGCTCAGTCTATAATGAGGCTAAAATTTGAAATTTCATACTCATGCCCATGGGAAAATAAGTTAAAAGTGCACATGTACAACAAATACCAGGCAATAGGCTACTATTCAAAAGAAGACAATACACTGACAAAGGCAAATGGTGATATTAGGTATCATTTAGCCAATAAACCAAAGAAAGTAACAACAGATAACAACAAATCACCCCAAAAGAAAACAAAATTACCTAGTTTAATTATGTTAACTATTTTACCAATTTCAACTCAATTTTCCAACTATGCATATTTTGAGAATTTATTCTGTCAAGAATGTCATAACAATTTCTTTATTACATTATTCTTTAAAATGCATTTTGGTAGAGAAATACTTCCTTCATACTTCTCAGTAACATGATTCTAACAACATTGTCTTCATAAGGCCTTAAAGAAAAAATGCTATCATGTAGGAAAGATAGTAATTAAATATTTTTTATTTTAAATCAGAGTGCTCACAAGGCAGATTATTCAGCATATACCTTCTAATATACATGCTGAGATATATATATATACATACACATATATATACATATATATATATATACACACACACACATATACACACACATATTAGGGGCCTGGTGCACGAAATTCATGCACTGGGGGTGAGTGATCCCTCAGCCCAACCTACCCCCTTACACATACTGGGAGCCCTCAGGGGATGTCCTACTAACCACTCACCCAGCCTGCTCAAGGCCTAAAGCCTCTGGCTCTATCCCAGCCAAGCTCCCCCCACCCCCCTGGCCCGGGCCTTTGCTCTGGCCACCTAAACCCCACCCCACCATGGCCATAGCTGCCTCAGCCCCACCCCCGCATCCTGGGCTGCCTCAGCTCTGCACCCACTCCTGATTGGCTCGCAGGCGTGGCTGGTGGACATGGCTGGTAGGCATAGTGAAGGTGCGGTCAATTTGCATATTACTCTTTTATTAGACAGGGTGTGCGTGTGTGTGTGTGTGTGTGTGTGTGTGTGTGTGTGTGTAAAATTAATGTATATAGCCTGGCTGGCATGACTCAATGGTTGAGTGTCGACCTATAAATCAGGAGGTTGCAGTTCGATTCCCAGTCAGGACACATGCCAGGTAGAAGGCTCAATCCCCAGTGTGGGGTGTGCAGGAGGCACCCGATCTATGATTCTCTCTCATCATTGATATTTCTCTCTTTCTTGCCCTCTCCCTTACTGTCTGAAATGAATAAAATATATTTAAAATAAATAAAAGTAATGTATAGTTGTTTATGTGAGTGGCTTATGAAATCAATTTATGGTAGTATTTTCCCTGGAAATGAATTTTTTTCTGAAGTTGAACTGTAAATTTTGTTGGATCTAATATTGTGTCTGTTTGGTCCAATAGGGTTCAAGCTGGCTGAGGACTCCAATGTTACTGTGGGGCTGATGAACCCTAATCACACTCTTTATTTGAAAGATAGAACACAGGCAAACTGACATCCTGTGGAATGTCAAACCAGGGCATCATCCCAGACTGTTCTGTAAGATCAAGCAGTGTTTCCCTAACTGTATTATGTGGACTAGGAGATCCAGATGAAGGGTGGAATATAGGTGCAAGAAAAAGTGTGTTAGGTAATCTTTGGCACTCTTCAGAGTATTTCATGTTCTCAAATGTATCATGAATTTCCAAGGGCAGGAAATACTCTATTAAATTTGTTTAGTAAACAATTTTTCACAAAGAACCATTATGAAACTAGTGGCCCAGTGCACAAAATTCATGCAGCGGGGGCAGGGGTGCGGTCCCTCAGCCCAACCTGCCCCCTCTCACATACTGGGAGCCCTTAGGGGATGTCCAACTGATGGCTCACTCCCAGCCTGCCCAAGCCCTAAAGCCTCTGTCGAGGCTTTAGGCCTTGGGCACTCAGCCATCTCCCTGCTCAGCTCAGCTCCAGCTGCCTGTGACCACCCGGCCCCAGGGTCTGGGTGCTCACCTCTGCTCCTGCGCCCCACCCCCTGGCTACCTCCCGCACTCGCCACGCCCTGACCCTCCCGGCTGCCTCCAAGTTCAGGCGGCCAGGGCACCGTGGCACACGTAGCTGCTACTGCTTCGTCTCCAGCCCTCGTGCCCCTCGGCCCCACCCCCTGCTCCTGATTGGCTGGTAGCATAGCCAATCAGGAGCCAAGGTACGATCACAATTGAATGTTACTCTTTTATTAGATAGGATAATGTTACCTGGAATAATTCTGGAGAAATGCTTTGGAGAAAGTCAATGCTCTTTATGGACAAACCTCCTAAGGAAACCTTAATTTAGACATATTAATTTAACCACTAACATTGAACTGAAATTAGAACAATTTTAGAATCTACATCATGAACAAATGAATATATAAATAAGTAAATGTGAGTATAGGTTATATTATCTTAGTTAAAATAGAAAATAAATCCAAGAATGAATTGATTAACTTAAAACTTGTACCTACTAAAAATATATTACCTGTGGAATCCAGCCCATAAAACAAGGGAGAACTGATGACACACTAGGAGAATCATGCTGGTTTTCAGAAAGTCGATTCCCATCAAAACTGCATCCTTCTAGGCACAAGCCACTAACCTGCCATGGAAACAAGAAAACATTAAAATCTGGAGTAAAAAAAATGGTGGCTGAACCATGTGAACCATGTCGTGTACCTCATCCTGTGGCCAGACTGAAAAGACAAGTAAATCAGAGAACATCCTCCTGGAATTAACAAATTAGACAGAGCTGAAGAGGTAATTTAAAACAAGGAAGGGTAGAGGATGCCTGGAAAACAGTGGGCACAGAGATGTGGACTTGAGAGAGACAGCCATACAGCAGTCCAAGAGGTTGAGGAGGAAGCTGCTTTGCACAAAAGCTCTGTCTCTTAGTGACAGGTGTAACATTGAACTGAGAAAAGGAAAGGCCACAGGGCTGCTGTAAGCCAAGGAATCCAGACCATAGCCAT
Source organism: Antrozous pallidus (assembly GCA_027563665.1). Taxonomy (NCBI): domain Eukaryota; kingdom Metazoa; phylum Chordata; class Mammalia; order Chiroptera; family Vespertilionidae; genus Antrozous; species Antrozous pallidus. The sequence continues at coordinate 78,606,282 of CM050520.1, forward strand.
GACAGGCTGAGCTTGAAAGGCCAGGAGGAGCACAGTGCTGGGATGAGAGAAACCTGCAGTTTCATTGTTGTTTTGGTTTGGTTTTGTCTTTTCTTGTTAATCTCTAAACCGAAAATAGGAATTTTCAATTGCAAACACTCGCTCAAGGCTTGGGTACCGAGAGAAAGAAACAGACTTGAGGTGCCTAAGGAGAGACTGGGTAGGGAAATAGGTCAGGGAGCTGTGGCCAAGATCCTGCATCGGGAGATTACACACACACACACACACACTCTCTCTCTCTCTCTCTCTCTCGCTCTCTCTCACTCTCTCTCTCTCTCTCAGCTCATGCATGAAAATTCATGCACTGGAGGGGGATCCCTCAGCCCGGCCTGCTCCCTCTCATAGTCTGGAGCCCTTAGGGGCAAGAGGCAACCTGGTGATCAGGGGAAGGTGATGCCCCCTCACATCTCTGCTGCTGCCAGCTTAGGGGCAAGAGGCAACCTGGTGATCAGGGGAAGGTGATGCCCCCTCACATCTCTGCTGCTGCCACTGCTGGCAGCACAAGCCTTGGCCAACCCTGGTTACCTGAGCCCTGAGTGGCCCTGGGTGGCTGGGCATCTGCCATCCAAGGCTTGCCTGTGCCTTGAGCTGGCCCTGGGCAGCTGGGCAGCCATCATCCAAGGCTTGCTTGTGCCTTGGGCCGGCCCTTTGGTGGCTGGAGGGCTGAGGGGACTGGAGGACTTCAGAGGCAGATGCATGGAGCAGCCAGACCTGCCTGGGGGCGGGCCTGGCCATGCCACATGCCTGCTGCCCCAGAATGGCTGAGGGAACTAGGTGCCACCATCTTGTGGCTGTGGGTACTGCCATCTTTGAGGGTATGGCAGTCAATTAGCATATCCCCTCTTTATTAGATAGGATATATATACATATACATATACATATATATATATATACAAATATACATATACATATATATATATACATATACATATATATATTGATTTCAGAGAGGAAGGGAGGAAACATTAATGATGACAGAATTATTGCTTGTCTGCCTCCTGCATACCCCCTACTGGAGATTGAGCCTGCAACCCAGGCATATTCCCTGACTGGGAACTGAACTGTGGCCTCCTGGTTCATAGGTCAATGATCATTCACAGAGCCATGCCAGCCCGGCTGCATCTGGACATTCTTAAGCTTCCAAACCTAAGCAGCCATTTCCCCCAGAAGAGCTAACTCCACCTCCCACCCCAGTAGCCTCAAGACAGGTAATACAGCCTGCAGTTTGAGCTTTACAAAGGAAACAAAAACTCTGAATGGCACCAAAGAGCCATCAGTGACTGGATTGGAAGAGGGGACGGTTCACCCAGCTATTCTGGGAACCAGACAGATAAAAACTCCCAACACAAACCCATTGGTCTCCATACAAGGATCTCTGATTAGCCAAGGCCAGAGTAATATGTTGGATCATTCACAGAGGAATAGCTCTGGATCAGGAAAAAAAAAGCAAAACAGCCACCTTAGTCCCTGAAAGTGAAAGAAGACAGCAACCAACCACACCTAAAACCCTGTCAGAAACAGACACCTGAGTGATTAAGACTGAGAGTTGGCAGACAGGCAAAGAGAAGACTGGACCCACCTGCTTGCAGCCAAAGCCTGCAGAGGAGACTGACATAAGCAGAGGGCATGTGAACTGCTTGGAGCATCAAGCAAGATGCTAAAATCCCAAAGATAGTGCTTGACAATGGTTAGCACGTAATACCTAACAGGAAGACCAGAATAAGCAGACAGAACAGAAGAGTAGGGTCCCACACCAGTTTTCAGGGGACATTAAAGCTCAGCTGAAGCGAACAACACATCAATTTTTTAATTTTTATTTATTTTTTAATTAATTTTCATCTTATTTTATTTTCTAACTTTTTTACAACTTTTTCTTCCTTACTTCTCTTTTTTCACCCGTTTTTCTTCTCCTTTCCTTGTTTTAGTTTTCTCTTTCCTGTCTTTTATCCCCTTTTTAAAAATGGATTTTCTTTATCTTTTTTGATATGTTATTATTCTAGTCTCAGTGGTTTCTTCATATATATAATTTACTCTTCCCTGCTCTTATTGCATTTCCCTTTGTCTTTTTTTTTCTTCACTACACAATTTTTTCTTTGTTTTCTCTCTTCTCTTAATTCTTTCCCTCTACTTTTTAAAAAAATTTGTTTCAGTTCCTAAATTTAGGCCTATCTACTCTCTCCTCTATGCTCCTTTTCAAAAAAAATTATTTATTTATTTATTTTTCTTTTTGTCTTCTCATTTCTTTTTCCCTCCTCTATGGTCCTTTCCCTCCATGGTCCTTCCCCTATTCATCCAATTCCTTAATCTTATTTTTCCTATTTAAGCTGTGCTTCTACAAATTCTACTCCCCTACCTTTTTTTTCTGTTTTTTTTTTTTTGTCTGTCATTTTAGTTTGTTTGTTTTGTTGTGTTTTCTCCTCACAATCTTTCTTTCCCCCTCTTCTTTTTTTCCCTGTTCTTGCTATCATTCTTATTCTCTTTTCTCTTGCCTACATTTTTCCTCTGGTGGCCACTTTTAGTGGGGTTATAGATGTCATGAGTACGTTCATGTTCTGTTCCTTCTGTGTTGTGCCTTGTCATGTTGTATTTTGTGCTGATCAGTCAGTACCTCCACAACAGTTGGCATGAATCAGGAAACCTGAGAGGAGAATCCATCCATGAATGTGACAATAACATTTAAGACCCAAATATATCAGGAGGACCCAAATATCTCAAGTAGTGGGCCCATCCCAGGAGACCTGAGAGACTGCACCATTGGGTGCCACTATATAAGACCAATTCAAAAATCTGGGTGGCACAGTTTGATCTAATAGATAGAAACAGTTACAAAGGAACAGAAAAAATGGAGAGACAAAGAATCAACCCCTAAATGAAAGAAAAGGAGAAATCACCAGAAAAGAAACTAAATGAAAGGAGGCAAGCAATCTGTCAGAGAAAGAATTCAGAGTAATGGTAATAAGGATGCTCAAATGTCTGGAGGAGAAATTCACAAACTTGTAAGAATAAAGAGGGAATGAATAATGGCACAGGTGTAATAAAGATCACAATGGAAGGTTTCAAGAATACACTAGAAGAAAATGAGGACTGAATCAGTGAGTTAGAAGACAAGGTAGCAAAAACACCCAAGCAGAGAGCAACTGGAAAAACATCAAAAGTAGGAGAGTTTAAGGGAGCTCTTGGACAACATGAAAAGAAACAACATCTTCATAATAGGGGTTCCAAAAGGAGATGAAGCTGAACAAAAAATAGAAAGCCTGTTTGAAGAAATAATGACAGATAGCTTTCCTGACTTTGGGAAGAAAAAAGTCACACAAGACCAAAAAGCACAGAATGAACTGAAAAAGACCGACACTAAGACATATCATAATTAAATTGGCAACCATCAAAGAAAAGTAAGATATTCGAAGGCTGCCAGAGAGAGACAGAAAGTTACCTACAAGATATTTCCCATTAGAATATCAAGTGATTTCTCAACAGAAATACATCAGGCCAGAAGGGAACGGAATGACTTATACAATGTGATGCACAGCAAGGGGCTGAATCCAAGAATACACTATCCAGCAGGCTACCATTCAAAATTGAAGGTGAAATTAGGAGCTTTACATATTAAAAAAAAAGAGACTAAGAGCTTATTACCATCATGCCAGCAATGCAAGACTTGTAAAGGGACTGCTATAAAAAGAAGTAATAAGGGAAGAAAGAACAGGCATAAAGAATAAAAATGGCAACATACAAGTACCTATCAATAAAAAAACCTTAAATGGTTATTGATATGTAAATAGATTAAATGTTCCATCAAAAGACACCAGGTTGACTGAATGGATAAGAAAACATGACCTATATATCTGCTGTCTACCAGAGAAACACCTCAGAACAAAGGACTCACACAGACTAAAAGTGAAGGGATGGAAAAATATCTTTCAGGCAAATGGAAATGAAAACAAAGTTGGGGCAGCAAAACTTATATCTGACAAAACAGACCTCAAAATGAAGCCCATAAGAAGAGTTAAGGAGAGCCACTTCATAATACTAAATGAATTGATTCAATAAGAGAATATAAATTTGGTAAACATACATGCACCTAATACAGAAGCATCCAACTACATTGGAAAAAAAAAACTTCTGGAAGATATCACGAGAGAGACTGACAGCAATACAATCAGAACAGAAACTTTAATACCCCATTAACATCACTGGATAAGTCTTCTATATAAAAAATCAGCAAAGAGATGGCAATCCTAAACAACTCACTAAATCAGATGGAACTAATTGACATCTTCATAACATTCCGCCCCAAAGCAGTGTACTATACGTTCTTCTCAAATGCACATTTTCAAAGATAGACCACATATTAGGACACAGGCTAAGTCTCTACAAATTCAAGAAGATTGAAATCATATCAAGCATCTTCTCAGATCACAATGGCTTAAATTAGAAATCAACTATAATAAAAAGAATTAAACACATGGAGGCTAAATAACATGCTATTAAACAATGAACAGGATACCAATTAGATCAAAGAATAAATAAAAAACATTCGAGAAACAAATGACAAAAAAAACAAAGCACGTAACAATCCAAAATCTATGGGACACAGTGAAAACAGTCTTGAGAGGGAACTTCATAGCACTACAGGTTTACCTAAAAAAAAAAAAAAAAACATATACACACACAAGAAAAACAGTAATAAGTTATCTAACCCTACAGCTTAAAGAATTAGTAAGAGAGCAACAATAAAAGCCCAAGTAGAAGGAAGGAAATAATAAAGATCAGAGAGGAAATAAATGATACAGAGACCAAAACAAAAACAATACAATATAAAAGGATAAACAAGATTGATGAACCTGTAGTCAGGTTCACCAAGAAACAAAGGGAAAAGGAACCAAATAAACAAAATTAGAAATGAAAGAGGTGAAATAAAAACCTACCCTACAAAAATAAAAAGGAGTGTAAAAATTCCTATGAACTGGACAACCTAGACTAAATGGAGATATTCCTAGAAAAATACAATCTTCCAAAAATCAAGAATAAGAAAACCTGAATAGGCTGATAACTACCAATGAACTAGAAGCAGTAATCAAAAAACGTCCAGCAAACTAGAACCTTGTCTGTATAGCTTCACAGGGGAGTTTTACAAAACATTCAGAGAAGAACTAACACCTATCCTCCTCAAACTATTCCAAAAATTCAGAAACTAAGAACACATCCAAGCTCTTTCTATGAGGCCAGCATTATCCTAATTCCAAAAGTAGATAAAGATACAAAGAGAATTACAGTCCAATAACCCTGATGAACATAGATGCTAAAATATTCAAATATAAGCAAATCGGCTTTGGCCAATTTGGCTCAGTGGATAGAGCATTGGCCTATAAACCAAAGGGTCCCAGGGTTCAATTCTGAACAAAACCAAGGGCATGTACCTTGGTTGCAGGCTCCTTGGGCCCTGGCCCTGGTCATATAGGCAACCAATCTATGTGTTTCTTTCACATCAATATTTCTCTCTCTCTTTCCTTCTCTCTTCCTCTCTCCCCAAATATCAATGAGAAAATATTCTTGGGTGGGGATTAACAACAACAATAACAAAAATATAGCATATAGGATCCAGTAGTATATTAAAAAGATCATACACCATGATTTAGTGTGATTTATTCTGGAGATGCAAGGCTAGTACAATATCCTCAAATCAATAAACATAATACATCACATAAATAAATTGAAAGATGAAACCACATGATCATATCAATTGATGCAGAAAAAGCATTTGATACAATCCAATACCATTTGTGGATAAAAACACTCAGCAAAGTGGGAATAGAGAGATCATACCGCAACATAATAAAAGCCTTATATGACAAACCTACAGCAAATATCATACTCAATGAGCAAAAACTAAAACCATTTCTCCTAAGAACAGAAACAGGATAGGGATGCCCACTTTCATCACTCCTGTTTGCTACCATATTGGAAGAGTTAGCCATAGCAATCAGACAAGAAGGAAAGGCATCCAAATTGAAAAAGAAGTATAATTGTCATTATTTGAAGATGACATGATTTTGTACATAGAAAACCCTAGAGTCTACATTAAAAAAAAAACTACTAGATTTAATAAATGAACTCAGCAACGTAGCAGGATACAAAATGAACACACAGAAATCTATGGCATTTTTATACAGCCATAATGAACTCAGAAAGAGAAAGTAAAAAAACAAAAAGTAATTCCATTTACCATTACAACAAAAAATTAAGATACCTAGGAATAAACTTAATTAAGGAGGTAAAAGATCTGTACTCCCCAAACTACAGGACACTGAAAAAAAGAGATAGAGGAAGATATAAAAAAGTGTTCATGGATTGGTAGAATCAACATCATTAAAATGTTCATACTACCCAAAGCAATCTATAGATTCAATGCAATACCATTAAAATACCAACAGCATATTTCAAAGACCTATACCAAACTCTCCAACATTTATACAGAATTCAGAAAGACCTAGAAGAGCTGTAGAAATCCTGAGAAAGAATAACAAAGTTGGAGGGATCACAATACCAGAAATCAAGCTATAGTACAAAGCCATTCTTCTCAAAGCTGCCTGGTACTGGCACAAGAACAGAATATAGACCAATTGAGCTTAACAGAGAACTCAGAAATTGACCCAAGCCATAATGCTCAATAAATATTTGACAAAGGAGGCAAGAACATACAATAGAGTCAAGACAGTCTCTTCAACAAATGGTGTTGGGAAAATTGGACAAATACATGCAAAAATATTGAAACTAGACTACCAACTTACAATAAACACAAAAATTAACTCAAATCTGATAAAAGATTCACATAAGATGGCAAACTATAAAAATCTTAGAAGAATCCATAGACAGCAAAATATGATGTATCTCGTAACAGTATTTTTACAACTACATCTCCCAGGACAATGGAAACTAAGGAGAAAATAAGAAAATGGGACTACATCAAAATAAAAAGATTCTGCACAGTGAAAGATACCATCAACAAAACAAGAGAACCCACTGTGCGAACATATTTGCCAATGTTACCTCCAATAAGAACCTAATCTCCAAAATTTATCGGAAACTAATACAACTTAATAAAAGGAAGACAAACAACCCAATTAAAAAAAATGGGCAAAGGACCTAAATAGACCCTTTTCCAATGTGGACATACAGAAGGCCATGAGGCATATAAAAAATGCTCAGTCACTAATCATCCGAAAGACAATAAGGTACCACCTCCTACCGATCAGAATGGCTATCAACAAAGGGTAAGTGCTGGCAAGGATGTGGAGAAAAGGGAACCCTTATGCACTGCTGGTGGGAAGGCAGATTGGTACAGCCACTGTAGAAAGTATTATGGAGTTTCCTCAAAAAATTAAAAATGAAACTCCCATTTGACCCAGTAATCCCACTCCTTGGAATATATCCCAAGAAATTAGAAACACCAATCACCAAGAATGTATGTACCCCTATGTTCATAACAGCACAATTACCACAGCTAAGATTTGGAAACACCCTAAGTGCCCATCAGCATATGGGTAGATTAAAAAACAGGGGTACATCTACACAATGGAATATTATGCTGCAAAAAAGGAAAGAACTCTTTTATCATTTGCAATAGCATGGATGGACCTGGAGAGCATTATGCTAAGTGAAATAAGTCAGTAGAGAAAGATAAGTATCACATGATCTCACTCATTTGTGGAATATAATGAACAACATAAATTGATGAAGCATAGAAGCATCGGACAGACCATCAAACCTGAGAGAAAGCAGAGTGTGGAAAGGGAGGGTAAGAGATAAACCAAGTGCTTTGTATGCATGCATATAAACATATCCAAAGGACACAGACAATAGAGCAGGTGGGGGCGGGCTAGGAAATATCAATGGCGAAAAAAAGGAGATATATGTAATATTTTTATTAATAATAAATTACTTTAAAAAGGAATACCAATGCCCTAACTCAGTAGTCAGCAAACCCTGGCTCGAGAGCCACATGTGGCTCTTTGGCTCCTTGAGTGTGGCTCTTCCACAAAATACCATGTGCTGGTGTGCACATACAATGCGATTAAAACTTCGTGGCCCATGGGCAGAAGTCAGTTTTCGGCTCTCAAAAGAAATTTCAATTGTTGTACTGTTGATATTTGGCTCTGTTGACTAATGAGTTTGCTGACCACTGCCCTAACTGGTTTGGCTCAATGGATAGAGCACTGGCTTCTGGATTTAAGGATCCCAGGTTTGATTCTGATCAAGGGTATGTTTCTTGGTTTCGGACACATCCCCAGTAGGGGGTGTGAAGGAGGCAGCTGATTGATGTTTCTCTCTCTCCCTCTCCCTTCCTCTCTGTAAAAAATCAATAAAATATATACATATACATATATATATATACACACATATATATACACATATACATATACATATATATACACATATATATATATTTTAAAAAAAGAATACCAAGTAAAGCAAAAATAAAAAGAAATAATAAAAACATAAAAATAAATAAAATTCTGAGGTACATACAAAAAATAGTTTGCCAATCTGAGCAAAAGTAAGTCTGAAATGTCAGGAGTTAATGTATTGTATTTTAAAGAAAGGGAACACTTTACATTGTAACTATACATTCTAAATAATGTAACAACAAATATTGTAGTATTTTATGTGAGAATAAAGGTGAAGACCTAGGCCAGTGTTTACTGTGAACTAGCTTTAGATTCAATTCTCAGTTTTGACAAAAGTTTTAGGAAAAAATACAAGATCCATCAGTTATATAAATGCAGAAATCCTATCTAATAAAAGAGTAATATGCAAATTTGACCATACCTTCGCTATACCCACAAGCCACACTCACCAGCCAATCAGGAGCTGATTATGCAAATAAACCCCAACCAAGATGGCTGCCGCCACTGAGAGCAGGAGGAAGGCTTGGGTTTCCCTGGCAATAGAGGAAGCCAAGCTTTCCACCTGCCATTGCCAGCCTAGGCCTCCACTCTAGGCTACAATGTTTCAAACAGAAATGGCTGGCTGTCTCCACGGAGCCAGCAGAAGGCTTGGCTCTGCTCCAGGCTACAAAGTTTCAATTGTAGACATAAATTAATCCCAGATCCCAGGGCCTCTGCTTGGGTTACTAGGGGGCGTGGCCAGCCTGCAAACCTCCACTGGCCCCGTGCCCAGGCCACCCCTCACCCCAAGGGAACCCCTACCCTGATCTGGGACACCCTTCAGGGCAAACCAGCTGGCCCCCACCCATTTACCAGGCTTCTATCCTATCTAATAAAAGAGTAATTTGCAGATTGACCATCACTCCAACACACAAGAGGGCTGCTCCCATGTGGTCAAAGATTCTGCTCCCATGTGGACACAAAATGGCCACCACAAGATGGCCAGCAAGGGAGGGCCATTGGGAGGTTTCAGGCCTGCAAGGGAGGGCAGTTGTGGGCGATCAGGCCAGCAGGGGAGGGCAGTTGGGAGGGACCAGTCCTGCAAGGGAAGGCAGTTGGAGATGATCAAGCCTGCAGGGGAGGGCAGTAGGGGTGACCAGGCTGGCAGAGGAGAGAAGTTGGGGCCTACAGCCTGGCAGGGGAGCAGTTAGACATTAATTAGGCTGGCAGGCAGAAGTGGTTAGGGGCAATCAGGGAGGCAGACAGGTGAGCATTTTGGAGCCAGCAGTCCTGGATTGTAAGAAGGATGTCCCACTGCCTGTTTAGGCCCGATCCTACTGGGATTGGGTCTAAACGGGCAGTCGGACATCCCTCGAGGGGTCCCAGATTGGAGAGCGTGCAGGCTGGGCTAAGGGACATCCCCTGCCCCCGTGCACAAATTTTGTGCACTGGGCCTCTAGTATAATAATAAAAGCCAAAAAAAATTATTCTTTCCCCAGGAGGGAAAAGAAAAGCATAATTACAAAATAAGAACATGTGTCCCCTGATTGGAATTTTGATATAATTTTTTAAAGAACAGAAAAAAAATTCAAATAATTTGATGCAAATAGTTCTTGATATGTCATGCAGAGCTGAAAGAATTAAAAAGGAGAACAAGTTAATCTCTTTCTTCAAATTAATAAAAATTTAATAAGTTATGAAAACAAAACTATAATAATTTTGGTGATTGTGTTTCAAATTTTTTGTGTTCATTCTTTCAGTTTCTGCCATATTAATCTACCCTGAGTTTATCTAAAAGCAACAAATGTAGTCAGTATTTTTTATTTAGAAACACATCTATGTTCTCATAAACTTAATAGGAAATATAACCAATCTTATAAATATTACATAGTGCCTAAGTTTTAACATACTAAATGAAAGTATCATAAAATTTAGAGTCACAGTTAACACTTAAAGTTAGTAGAGTTAAAGTCATTTTCCGCTATGTTAGTTTGGGGATGGTTTAGAAACAAGGAGGTACTAGGAGAGACTGCCTTGACAGTTTTGAACAGCAAATTCTACAGTTGGATTGCTGTGCTGTGGAAAAGATAAGCAGTTTTTCCTTAGTGAAAGAGCGGTATACGAATATAATATGAATTTAATCCTTAAATTCAATATTCTTCCTACTATACCATTGAATTGATGCTCTACAGGCCCCTTCAAGAGTTACTCAAGTCATTTTCCTCTTGAAAAAACGTAAATTTCGTGAGTGCTTAGTAATTTCAGTGCAAGAAACTCCCTTGGTAAGGTAGTTCTTCCAAGGCCTCTTCTAGAAATTTTATTAAGTTTTAAGCTCAATAAATTCAGGAAAGGAATTCATAAAAGTAGTCCCTATTGGTAGTGCCACAACTTGACTATGTGCTACGCCCGTGATGGCGAACCTATGACACGTGTGTCAGCACTGACACGCGTGGCCATTTTCGATGACACGCAGCCCCATGCTGCCTCCTTCACACCTCCTATTGGGCATGTGCCCGCAACCAAGGTGCATGCCCTTGACTGAATCGAACCTGAGATCTTTCAGTCTGCAGGCCGGCGCTCTATCCACTGAGCCAAACCGGCTAGGGCCAGATATTATTTTTAATGCTGAAAAAAGTAGTTTAGAGGATATAACAAGTCTTCGGGCACATGGACTTTCTAATATCAAACTCAAGAATTTGGCCAGCTTAACTTCTAAGCTGCAACAGGACGAAGCTAAGGAGCCAGATGGACTAAGCGCAGAAACAATCCGGAAGGAACATAGCAGAATATGAACACCCAAGGGAAAAGCATCAGGAAGGTGTGGTATTCAGCCCTGGGTTCCTGGCTCAGATTCATAATCAGATAAGTGACTTCTTCCCAGAAAGGGAGGAGGGAATGAGAAAGTGGAGGAGTCTAAGAGCATCCATATTAGTAAATATTTCTCCACAAAGAAGAAAACAATGAGAGTGGGAAATAGGAAGTTAAAATACCTGGAAAATTTAAAATTGCCTGATATATAATAAATGCTCAAAAGTATTAGCTATTATTCAATAATCTAACCCATCTCCTAATTTCTAGACATTTATAATTACTTTATATAGTGTATACACTTAAGTAAGGCTTTTAAAATAAAGGTTTGAGTGGATATTATCTGAAAAATTCTGGTCAAAGGAACTTTTGCCTACAATATTCAAATTGCAAAGTATTTTCCAAAATTGTTAGATCAGCAATTTTCAACCAGTGTGCCGCAAGAATTTTAAAACATCTGCACAAATGTACTATTTGGGTCGAAAGCAAATAATTAAGTGAAAGGCATCTAAATGTGCATCTCTTGTCATAATATAATTTCCTCTATTATTTTTTTCTTAGCTTTCAATTTAACAAAACAGAAACTGAATAAAGTCATTAAACAAAACAACAAATCTATACTCAAATAATGTTAGTCATACTTGAACCTCTGATTAAAACACCTAAAAATTTAAAATAAAGTTTGGTTTTCTTTACAGTTTAAAAACATTTTAAAGGAATAGTAGGGATTAGGTCAACCACAACTGCATAAGTATATTCCAAATAACTAATTACCATAACCTAATCTACTTTGAAAGGTCTGTTCATATGTATAAGGTCTAATTTAACTCTTCTTACTTCTAAAAGGGTTAGCAACTGTAACAGTAGTAACTTTGTTCATAAAAACATAATTAAGCCATTAACTTATTTCATATATGATGTTGCATTTCCTACATACTTCCAATTTTAAGTTGAATTTAACTTGGACTTAACAGTGAATTTCATGATAAATTCAGTTTTATTTTGATAAGTTATTATATAGCTTTATTTGTCAGAACCCACCTTTGAAAAATTTTTTAAAAATGTGAAACACACATAAAACCATAAAAATATTTTAACTACTTACCGCTCATTTTTACTAGACTTTAATATGCAGCCATGTTTACTCCATCCCCAAGCAAATAAACCATAATGAATATAGATGAAGTTCTCAGATATACCTTGTCCTTCCTGTTCCTCTTCTGCTCTCACCTGACCCAGTTATTACCCTGAATTTAGTTTTTCATGATTATTTAATGTACATGTACCCATAAAAAATAAATAGCATTGTTTTTCATATTTCCAAACTATATGCAAAGGGTAACATACATCATCATACCATTTTGTAACCTGCTTATTTCCTTCTTTGGGACTGGCAGGAAGGGCAGAGGTGTGAAAAGGTTGGTCCTGCTCTCATGGGTGGTGGCTGAGCTTACGGTGGGCTATCTCAGCTGCAATGCCCCCCCACCCCGACCTCTTCCAAGGAGTGTGGGGTCTCAACCCCACACCAGGCTCACCAGCCCTGAGCAGCAAATCAAGGAAGATGTGCCCATACAACAGCTGGTTATAAGACTTATGTTCAGAGGTCTTCAGTTGGTTATTCAGTTGGATTGTTTTACATTTCAGTTGTAATTCCAGTTTGGTCCTGAGAGTAGGTGAATATAACTTCTATCTACTCCACTGCCATATTGGATCTCCTGGTCTATTTCTATATATTACATTTATATATTCTTTATTATATAGCAAATATTAATTGAATTTTAGAAAACATAATCTAACATAACTTTAAAATTTGTATCATTTTCAACCAAAGGCTTTTATTTTCAAATATATTGTATCCCTAAGATTCTTATTTTTGCATTAGAAAAGATTATATTGTGTACAAGTTGTTTCATGCTAAATCGTAACTTACGCTGATTTTTCACATAGGTAATACAATCTAATCTATTTCTGTGGGTCTTAACACCATACAGACACAGGTGACTTTGAGATTGGAGTTACAGGATCTTTGCATCACAGGTGGCCAAAATATACATTTTAGACTTAGAAAAACATTTACAATTAGTTTAATACCTTAATCTGCAACTTGGCCTCTTGCAGTCGACCCTTCCATGAAGCTACAAATTTAAGGCTATCCACAGAACAGCCCATTGCCCTATAAAAGTAAAGCATCAATTCAGAAAGAAATAATATTCAGGAAGTAGAATATGAAGACAAATACATTTCTATTTATTTAAATTAAAATATTTACAACGTGCAAGAAATAAAACACCTTAAGTCAGACTTCACACTATAAATTCTTAAAGTTAACAGGCAGTGCAATTTCTTGAGGATAGGGCCTTTATTATTTTATTTTTATATCCTCCATTTTCACTATCATCCTCAAATTCAGGCATATGTTGGGTGTTGAATAAATGTTATTAGCTGAACTGAAATGTTTATAATGATCCTTCGGCATTATAAATTAAGATATCCCTGAATCACCAAACAACAACTAAGTTTTATCTAATATATTTTTGAAGTGTCTCTTTTTTCCCTCATTCTATTTTGTTAAAAACTATAGACTACATATGAGATGATAATTCAAATTTATTATACAAAAAATAACTTGATCTTAATCATCAAATACTGTTCCCTATCAAGAAACTTAGTTAGCACTGTCCAACAGAATTTTTTGGAAAGATAAAAACATTTTCAAGCAGTTCAAAATGGTCACCAGTAGCTACATGCAGCTATCTGAGCACTTCAAATGTGGGTAATATGACTGAGAAGTTACATTTAAAAAAATACTTAATTTTGATTCATTTTAATTTAATTAGCTCCATTTGACTTCTGCCTACCATGCTGTACACAAAAGGTTTGGATAAATGATCAAAAATTTTAAAGTTAAATTTTACCTTTTTCAATTCTAATAAACAAACATTTAAAAGTAATGCCTTTTAAACTAGTGGTAAACTGTACTACTTAAGTTAAATATTAGGAAATAACACAACTATCTAGATTTAACAATTAATTTATTTCTTCACAAGGAAATGTGATCAAAAGTGAATAAAGGGAAGTATAATTACCCTTGTGGACAAACAGCTATTTCATTTTACTTACCTTGCAGTTTCTTGGCGAAGAGCATTGAGGAATGTGTCTGGGTGGAAGAGTTCTGATAGATCAAGTGTATCAGAGAGAAGAGCCTGTTTTTCAGCTCTCTCTACCCAGCTCTAAAGAAGAAACATAGAGGCATACATTTTAAAACTTTGTAAATTTGAAAGATAAATAAATCTATTACGAATTATTATGCAGAAGCCATTTTCATTTTGAAACTAATGCAGTTTTCAAATGATCTGAAATGATGGGAGGACCGGGGGGGGGGGAGAAAGAATTCCACTGCACATTATGAGCTGTTATAGTTCTTACACAATAACCATTCATCACAAAAAAAGCTTCCTTACAGAACTTTTTATTGGTACAAATCTACTCAAAATAATGCCAAGAAATGAAAATTAATCTAAGAGACAGTGCTGCAGATTGGTTGGCAGATGTCCTATGACGACTCACCTCTCAAATGGGTACAACTGGGTCTAACTCGAGTCCCCAGGGTCCCCAAGTCCTGGCAATGCAAACTGACCTAGGATTCCAGATCTAGGTTTGACAGTCAATTTGCCACTTTACTAGATCAAATATTAAAGTGGAGGGCAATGTCCAGGAAGAACTGGTTTTTTGTTAATTGGTGTTTTAAAGTAGTATTTTCTACTTATCTGTCATTTTGTAAATCAAATTATACTTTGTTTGGAGATATATACATAAAATATGTTTAATTAGTATAATAAAAATTGCCATTTGGAACAAATAAGAAAAACAACAGGGAATTTTGTGCAACACTTATTACATGCTTTTCATGTGCTAACCAATTTTATGCTTGCTACAACCCTGAGAATTAGTATTAGTATACCATTTCACAATGAGGAAATAGAACTATGGTGAGCTTAGAGTCAGGCCCAAGTTCATATAGTTATAAGTGCTGGAGCTAGGTAATAAACTCAGGCAGCATTATGTGATTTGCTTTTCTGTAATATTTTCTGGAGGTGCTAATGTGCCCTAAGAGATAGGTAGCTTACTGATGATTGCTGAATCAGTCTGTTGTTTCAGAGATGATACCATAAAAACAGGCAGAATTCTCATTTACTAAGTAACTCATTATGCATGCTTTATAAACAGTCTGGTGTGGGGGGAGCTGTGTTCATTTATCACAATGTAGAAAGTCTGTGTTTCATGTATTGGAACACCCTGTTATCCACCCAAGCATTTACATTTGTCAGCCAAGTCTAGAATGGGAGAAATTAAAATCAGCAAAGCTAGAGTATTTGTCTTTTATCTTAATACATTTGACTAGGTCTCCTACATTGTAGCAAAAATGTCCTTCCAACTAGTTAGAAATATGATTTTAAGAAAATATAGCAGACTTTAGAAATAGATTTGTTTAACAAAATATAATTATTTCTTTGTGGATGTTATCCTTTATGATAATAACATCTCTTAAGTATTTTGTGTATTTTAATCCTCACCCTAGGATATTTTTCCATTGATCTTTAAGAGAGAATGGAAGAGAGAAGGAAAGAGAAACATCCATGTAAGAGAAACACATTGATTGGTTGCCTCCTATGCACACCCTGACCAGGGCCCTGGCGGGGGAGGAGCCTGCAACCAAGGTACATGCCCCCCAACCAGAATTGAACCCAAGACCCTTTGGTCTACAGCGAACACTCTATTCACTGAGCCAAACCAACTAGGGCCCTAAGTATCTATGTTCAATTAAATAATTTAAAATTATGCATAGCAAATATTGCTATTCCCTATGAAATAATTTCATCGTGTTATTTGTCTTCTATTTTAATTACCTAAACATGGTCAACAAATATGCTTGCATGAACTATTTTGATTGTATGCAATATTTATTCCTGTTATTCTAAAACAGTTGTTTTAAAAACATTTACTCTATAAGTATTTAAATTTACACTATTATTTCATTAAAGTCTTCAAAATTAATTTTGAATTCAAAGACTTCAAAAAAGTTTTTGCCAGGAATGGGTGTTCAAATTAATTAGTGTGGCTGAAAATCAGATTTTTACTTCATTAAAGTTTGAATTAATATAATTATTTCCAGAAATAAGACAATGAATTGAAAATATTAACACAGTGGTAGATTGTTTATTAGCTTATTGAAACATGTAAGATAGTATCATCCTTAATAGTTATGAAAATTTAAAAAGTAAAATATATATATTTTTAAAAAGCAATATGAGGCATGATAATGCTCAAATGTTAATAAGTGTGCAAGATGAATAAAATTTTAGTAGGAATGTATACTATCTATCCTATCTAATAAAGGGTAATGTGCAAATTGACCTCCGATCAAGCCATGCCCACAGCCATGCCCATCAACCAATCAGGAGCAAATTATGCGAATAAACCCCAACCAAGATGGCTGCGGCCACTGAGAGCAGGAGGGAGGCTTGGGTTTCCCCAGCATTGGAGGAAGCTAAGCTTTCTGCCTGCCCTTGCTGGCCTAGGCCTCCACTCAATGCTACAAAGTTTCAATTATAGAAGATACATAAACCCAACAGAAATGGCGGCAGCCACGGAGCTGGAGAGAGCAGAGCCTACGGTTGCCCAGGCAACAGAGGAAGCTAAGCTTCTGCAGCTCAGGCCGGCTAGGCCTCCACTCTAGGCTACAAAGTTTCAATTATAGAATTTAAATAGAAATGGCTGTCACCTCGGGGCAAGCAGAAGGCTTGGCTCTGTTCCAGGCTACAAAGTTTCAATTGTAGAGCATAAATAAATCCCAGATCCCAGAGCCTCCACTTGTGTCGCTGGGGAGCGAGGCCGGCCTGCAAACCACCATAGGCCCCTCGCCCAGGCTGCCCCATTCCCCAAGGGAGCCCCTACCTTAATCCATGACACCAGTGCAAACCAGCCGGCCCCCTCCCATGCACCAGGCCTCTATTCTATCTAATAAAAGAGTGATACACAGATTGACCATCACTCCAACACATAAGAGGGCTGCCCCCATGTGGACACAAGACTGCCGCATCAAGATGGCCAGCAGGGGAGGGCAGTTGTGGGTGATCAGGCCAGTAAGTGAGGGCAGTTGGGAGCGATCAAGCCTGCAGGGGAGAGCAGTTAACGGTGACCAGGCCAGCAAAGGAGATAAGCTGGGGGCAAACAGACTGGCAGGGGAGCAGTTAGACATCAATTACACTAGCAGGGCAGTGGTTAGAGGGTGATCAGGCTGGCAGGCAGAAGCGGTTAGGAGCAATCAGGGAGGTAGGCAGGTGAGCAGTTTGGGGCCAGCAGTCCTGGATTGTGAAAAGAATGTCAGACTGCCTGTTTAGGCCCGATTCCCAGGTTGGAGAGGGTGCAGACTAGGCTGAGGGACATACTCCATCCCTGTGCATGAATTCCATGCACCAGGCCTCTAGTATAATATATAAAAGCCTAGTTATGAAAATTGTCCCCATGGGATTTTGACCAGGAGACCTATCGCTCTTTATGACATGCACTGACCACCAGGGGGTGATGTGGAACCAAGGAAGGCCTTGGCCAGCAGCCGGCAGCTAGAGAAGGGAGGCCCCAGCTGGCAACCAGGGAGGAAAAGCCTCGATTGCACCTGATCACTGCCAGACCCGGGGATGAATTTCATGCACCAGGCCTCTAATATTTCTATAAAGCAATTTGATGAAATGTGCAAAAACTTTAAAAATATTCAAGCCATTTTACTCAGTAATTCCTTTTCTTGAAATGTAAATTGAGGAGAAACCAAGATAGCAGCATAGATAAACACCTAAACTGCTGCCTCACATAATTTCGAAACTACAACTAAAAGACAAAACGGACATTATCCAGAACCGACAGAAAGCTGGCTGAGTGGAATTTCTACAACTAGAAGGAAAGAGAAAAGCTCACGGAGAATCAGAGGAGCTGCAAAGCCTGAGGTACAGAGACATGCGCGCGGAGAGGACAGGGTGTCTGAGTGCCTGGTGGCTTTCTCTGGTGGAAACAAGATGGAAGCTCCCGACTGCACTGAACCCAGTTCCGGGTGAGACCCTGGGGACCCAGGTTCATACAGGGGGTAATCTGGACTTTCAGGAAGAGAGAAAGGCACGCAGAAACTAGGGGGAGCTGCAGAAGGCAGGGGTCTGGAGGCCCATGTGCGAGTGTGCACAGAGAGCACTGACTGCTGAGGGTGCAGCTGCTTTTGTCTAGTGGGAGAAGGACGTTCCCGACTTCACTGAATGCCAGTTCTGGGCAAGAATCTAAGAATCCAGATTCATTGGGGGTGAAACTGGACTGTGTGGCAGCGGGTGAAACTAGAGGGCAGCTTTCTCTCAGAGGTGCTTGCAGTGATTACTGAGGGACACTGAGACCCAGGGGCCTCCTAGGACAGGGCTGATGGGAAACCAAGAATGTCTGCTCAGCCCTAAGACTTTGCCCCATCCAAGGTGAGCACAGAGGCTTTTGCAATTTTGCAAGTCTTGTCTCATAAGGCTGTCTCCCGCACAGAGGTTCTCCCCGCATAGACACAGCTGATCCTCACAGCCAACTGGCCTGGAGGTCAATTCCTCCCAGTGATACCAACAACAATCAACACTTAACTACAATAAGGCTGAACATACAGTCCACAAAGGGGTGCACCAAGAGTGTCCACCTCAGGTAACTGGAGAGGCTGAGCCATTGGGCCATATAGGACACCTAGTACACAAAGCTACTCTACCAACTCAGGGAAGCAGCGAAATGTGGAGACAAAAAAACAGATCACTAATGAAGGAAATGGAGGAAAACAAACGACTGGATATAGAGTTCAAAACCACAGTTATAAGGTTTTTCAGGAGGTTCCTAGAAAAGGCTGACAAATTTAGCAAGACCCTCAAAGATATGAAAAAGGACCAACTAGAAATTAAACATATACTGACTGAAATAAAAAATATTATATAGAGACCTCACAGCAGACCAGAAACACACAAGAATCAAGTCAAAGATTTGAAATGCAAAGAAGCAAAAAACATTCAACCAGAAAAAGCAAAAAGAATAAAAAAATGTGAATATAGTGTAAGGAGCCTCTGGAACAACCTCAAGCACACCAACATCAAAATTATAGGGGTGCTAGAAGAAAAGAGAGAGCAAAATACTAAAAACCTATTTGAAGAAATAATGACAGAAAACCTCCCCCCACCTGGTGAAAGAAATAGACTTAAAAGTCCAGGAAGCACATAGAACCCCAAACAAAAGGAATCCAAAGAGGACCACACCAAGACACATCATAATTAAATTGCCAAGAGCAAAAGACAAAGAGAGAATATTAAAAGCAGCAAGAGAAAAACAGTTAGTTACCTACAAGGAAGCACCCATACAATTGTCAGCTGATTTCTCAACAGAAACTATGTAGGCCAGATAGGAATGGCAAGAAATATTCAAAGTGATGAATAGCAAGAACCTACAACCAAGATTATTCTACCCAGCAAAGCTATCATTTAGAATTGAAGGTCAGATAAAGAGCTTCACAGACAAGAAAAAGCTAAAGGAGTTCATCAACACCAAACCAGTATTGTATGAAATGCTGAAAGGTATTCTTTAAGAAGAGGAAGAAGAAGAAAAAGGTAAAGATAAAAATTATGAACAATAAATACATATCTATCAACAAGTGAATCTAAATTCAAGTGAATTAAAAATCTGGTGAACATAATAAACTGGTGGATATAATAGAATCAGGGGCATAGAAAGGGAGAGGATTGACAATTCTCAGGGGAAAGAGGTGTGGGGTGTGGGAAGTGACTAGACAAAAATCTTACACCTATGGATGAGCACAGTAGGGGGGCAGGTAAGGGCAGAGGATGGTGTGGGAACCAGGTGAACAGGAGCTATGAGGGAAAAAAGGTGGAACAATTATAATAATCTGAACAATAAAGATTTATTAATTTTAAAAAAGAAATGTAAATTAGGGAATAATCAAGAGATTATCACACATGGTTTGCTCATTTAAAATTATTAATAACTTTACAAAATTAGAATAATAAGAGGCATCTATATGTATAAAAGCCTAAGCAACAATTACGACTGAAAGACCAGTATACCAGTCGCTACGACGCACACTGACCACCAGGGGGTAGACGCTCAATGCAGAAGCTGCCCCCTCATGGTCAATGCACTCTCACAGCCAACCTCCCATGGTCAGCTAACCTCTCCCAGACCCACCCCTGGCCAGCAAACCTCCCAAGGTCCCTCTCACCATCCTTCTGGCCCTGTCTGGCAGGTGGCAGGCCCCATCCATCAGGCCCCCAAGCCCTGGCTGGCAGCCAGCAAACCCGGGCTGGCCCTAGCCAGCCCGGCCCTGATCAGATCTGGGTGAGATGGCCCTGGTCATGGCCCATGCCGAAGGACTCCACCCATGAAAAAATGTCATGCACTAGGCCTCTAGTTATAGAATAATATATTGTAGAAAAGAGAAATTAGCTAATAACAACTATTAGCTAGTTAAATTATGGTACATAAATACAATAAAAATTGTATAACAAAAAAATTCATATTTCAAGAATATATAATGACACTGGAAAATGCTCATGACTCAATATATTTACCAACATGTAAAAATGCATACATAGTATGAATCTAATTATGTAAAAACATTATTTGAATTGTAGAATATTGAAGAAAGCATATTAAAATCTATCATTTCAGCTGGGTCTGGCTTATAGTCTATTAATTACTCTCTTTACTCACTTATAATAGCAATTATCTTATATAATAAAGAGGTAATATGTAAACTTTCCCCTTGGAGTTTGACCACTCACTATGACATGTGCTGACTGCCAGAGAGTGGCGTGGAACAAAGGCAGGTCCCAGTCAGCAGCTGACAGCCAGGGAAAGAAAGGCCTTGATCAGCCCTGATCTCTGGCCAGGCCGAGGGATGCTACCTGTGCATGAATTTCATGCAGTGGGCCTCTAGTTTAGTATAAAAATAAAACGTATTTATAAACTGATTCTGTCTTACTTTGTTTTAATGTTCTGTGTTCCTTAGGAGAAAAAGTATCTAAGGCAATAACAAGTAATTTAGGTAATTATTGTTCTCAATGTCTTTTATATTCCTGCACTGCTTTTACAGAATGTATTCAGTATAAATTTAGAGGCTTAAGAATCTAAGAATAAATTCATCAAGAACTAAAATCTAATTTATCCAAAATAAAAATAATACAGCTAGTCATTGTTTTGATTGCAGTTAAAAGAAACATTAAATGTTATTGTCATGTCAATAACTCAGGGTATAACAAGCTTTTCAATTTGCTACATGAATAGATGGCAATAAACTGTAGTTAATCAGCAAGGTAAATTATCAGGAATTATACTGGAATTAAAACCTCAGAATCATTAAACAAATAAAATATTTCTTACTAAAGTTTGTTGTACTAACTTCAAGAAATAGTGAGTATACTACTATAGATTTGCCATTCTTCAAGTTTCATTTTATCCTAAACTCAAATCTGGTTTATATTATTACTAGAGGGCCAGTACACAAAATTCGTGCATGGGGGGGGGGGGGTGTCCAGCAGCCCAGCCTCCACTCTCTCCAACCTGGGACCACTCAGAGGATGTCCGAGTTCCTGTTTAGACCCGATCCCAGTGGAATCGGGCCTAAACGGGCAATCAGACATCCCTCTCACAATCCAGGACTGCTGGCTCCCAACTGCTCGCCTACCTGATTGCCTCTAACCACTATCCTGCCAGCCTAATTGATGTCTAACTGCTCCCCTGCCAGCCTATTTGCTCCCAACTTCCCTCCTCTGCTGGCCTGGTCACCCCTAACTGCCCTCCCCTGCAGAATTGTCCCCAACTGCCCTCCCTTGCAGGCCTGGTCCCTCCCAATTGCCTTCCCCTGCTGGCCATCTTGTGGTGGCCATCTTGTGTCCACATGGGGGCAGGATCTTTGACCACATGGGAGCACCATCTTGTATGTTGAAGTGATGGTCAATCTGCATGTTACTCTTTTATTAGATAGGATAGAGACCTGGTGCATGGGTGGGGACCGGCTGGTTTGCCCTGAAAAGTATCCCAGATCAGGGTGGTGATTCCCTTGGGGCATGGGACAGCCTGGGCAAGAGGCCTGTGGTGGTTTGCGGGCCAGCCATGCCCCCTAGCAACCCAAGCAGAGGCCCTGATATCTAGGATTTATGTTCTACAATTGAAACTTTGTGGCCTGGAGTGGACCCAAGCCTTCTGCTCCCTCCATGGTGGCAGCCATTTCTGTTGGGATTTATGTATCTTCTATCATTGAACTTTTGTAGCCTTAAGCGGAGGGCTGCACTGGCCAGGGTGTGTGGAAAGCTTGGCTTCCTCCATTGCTGGGGAAACCCAAACCTCCCTCCTACTCTCTCTGTGGCTGCAGCCATCTTGATTGGGGTTAATTTGCATACTTGCTCCTGATTGCCTAGTGGGTGTGGCTTGTAGGTGTAGCAGAGTGATGGTTAATTTGCGTATTTCTCTTTTACTAGATAGGCTTATTTACATCTTGTGCATTAATTAGTTTTACTAATTATATTATCTAAACATAGGAGAGAAAGTAAGTGATTGTTTCCCGCAAAGTTTAGTCTTTTGAGTTTCAATCTTAAGTCATCTCTGAGTAGACTTCTGAGATAAATGAAAAATCTGTCTGGAGTTCAAGAGAACAAGATGGAGTTGAAGTAGTTTCCTGGAGCTCTAATCAGTTTGATTATATAGTCCTTAAAGAATAATTTCTTCCTTCATGTACTCCATTAATAAGGTGACCTTGTCTAGCAATTTTAGAGAACTGTTTTAAAACATGTCTTGAATACATTGTAGTTAAGATTCTATCCATTCATGGTTGCCTATCCATTTACATTGACTTTAATTCCTCATTGCATCACCCATTTTTGACTTGTTTTGTGGTTTGACTTTTATTTAGCTGAATTAATATCAAATTTTCATTTTGATATATTCTTTGACTCAAGAGTTACTTAAAAGCAGGTATTTAATTTCCAAATATTTGAAGATTTTCTATAAATTGTTTGTTATTTATTTCTAATTTAAATTTTTTTAATCAGAGAGCATATTTTCTGTGGATTACATATACTTAGATTATTCCATACTAGCTTGATTTATGTGTAGATCTACTGTGGTAAGTTTCTGTGTACTTAAAAAGAATGTGTATTCTGTTGTTGGTTGTAATCTCAACTAATAAAAGGGTAATATGCTAATTAGACCAGACATCTTCCAGATGTCCTTCTGGACAAAGCCACAGTGGCAGGGGCTAAGGCAAAGGTGGTTAGGGGTGATCAGGCCTGCAGGGGAGGGCAGTTAGGGGCAATCAAGCCAGCAGGGGAGCAGTTAGGTGGTGACCAGGCCACCAGGGAAGCAGTTAGGGGGAGATCAGGCCAGCAGAGGAGCAGTTAGGGGCAATCAGGCTGACAGAGGCAGAGGCAGTTAGGGGTAATTAGGCAGACAGGCAGATGAGCAGCTAGGAGCCAGCAGTTCCAGATTGTGAGAGAGGTCCCATATTACAAGGGTGCAGGCCAGGCTGAGAGACCCCCCCCCCCACAATGCATGAATTTTGTGCATTGGGCCTCTAGTTTATAATAAACGGGTAATATGCTAATTAGACTGACATCCCTCCAGACAAAGCCAGGTTCAGAGGGAAGACAACCCAGATCCAGGTGCCAAAGGGAAGCCAGTGCCAGCAGCCTGAGGAAGGATGGCCTACTCAGGCACAAATTTCATGAATCAGGACTCTAGTGTTCTATTTAAACTGTCTGTCCAGTTTTCCCCACACCAATTAAATTAGCTAAAAATGTCTCCAGACCCATTCATACTGTCTCAAAGGGTAAGAGACCTTTCCTTTTTCAGCTGTATAGTAGTCCATTGTATAAATGTACCTCAGGTTTTTTTTTTTTTAATCAATTCATCCACTGATGGGCATCCAGGCTATTTCCAGATCTTAGCTATTGCAAATAATTCAGCTATAAATACAGGGATTTATATATTCTTTCTGATTGGTATTTTGGAATTTTTAGAATATATTCCTAGAAGTGAAATCAGTGTGTCAAATGGAAGTTCGATTTTTAACTTTTTGAAGAAACTCCATAATGTTTTCCATAGTAGTTTAACCAGTCTGCATTCCAACCAGCAGTGTACTAGTTTCCTAGTGAACTAGGGTTCCCAGTTTCTCCACACCCTCACCAGCTCTTGTTCTTTATTGATGACAGCAATTGTGACAGGTATGAAGTGATATCTTGCTGTGCTTTTAATTTGCATTCCTCCAATGATTAGTGACTTTGAGAATTTTTTCATATGCCTCTTGGGCATTTGTATGTCCTCTTTGGAGAAGTGTCTATTCCGTCCTTTGCCCATTTTTTAATTGAATTGTCTTCCTTTTGTTGAATTGTATGAGTACTTTATATATTTTGAATATTAACTCCTTTTCAGACGTATCACTGTCAAATAAGTTCCCCAATATAATGGGTTTCCTTTTCATTTTGATGGTGGTTTCTATTGCTGTGCAGAAGCATTTTATTTTGATGTAGTCCCATTTATTTTCTCCTTTGTCTCTCTTGCCCTAGAAGATGTATCTGTAAATATTCTGCTACATAAGATGTCTGAGATTTTACTGCCTATGTTGTCTTCCAGGAATTTTATGTTTTCATACTTATATTTAAGTCTTTTACCCATTTTGAGTGTATTCTTGTGTATGGTGTAAGTTGGTGGTCTAGTTTCATCTTTTTGTATGTGTCTGTCCAGTTTTCCCCACACCATTTACTGAAGACATTGTCTTTACTCCATTGTATTAATTGCTCCCTTGTCAAATATTAATTGAGCGTAATGGTTTGGGTTAACTTCTGGGAACTCTGTTCTGTTCCATTGGTTCATATATGTGTTCTTGTGCTAGTGCTAGGCTGTTTTCATTACAGCGACTTTGCAGTATAGTTTGATATTTGGTATCGTGATCCCTCCAACTTTGTTTTTCTTTCTCAATATTGCCCCACTATTTGGGGTCTTTTTTGGTTCCATGTAGATTTTTGGAGTATTTGTTGTAGTTTTGTGAAGTATGTGTTTGGTATTTTAATAGGGATTGTGTTGAATCTTTAGATTGCTTTGGGTAGTATGGATATTTTAATGTTAGTAATTCTTCTAATCCTTGTTTATATCTCCCTCTATTTCTCTTTCCAATGTCTTATTATGCCTACTTGGTTAAGTTTATTCCTAGGTATCTTTATTTATTTATTTTTTTGCAATGGTAAATGGAATTGGTTTTTCAGTTTCTCTTTATGAGGGTTCATTACTGGTGTATAAAAATGCCATCAATTTCTGAATGTTGATTTTGTATCCTGCTACTTTGCATAATTCATTTATTAAGTCTAGTAGTCTCCTGATGGAGTCTTTACAGTTTTCTATGTATAGTAAGTATCCTATCATCTGCAAATAATGATAATTTTACTTCCTCCTTTCCAATTTGAATTACTTCTTTCTTCTCTGATCGCTGTAGCTAGGACTTCCAGTACTATGTTGAATAAGAATGGTGAAAGTGGACATCCTTGTCTAGATTCTGTTCTTAATTTTTTTCCCATTGAGTATGAGGTTAGCTATAGGTTTGTCACATATGACCTTTATTATGTTGAGATAGGATCCCTCTAGTCCCACTTTGCTGAGAGTTTTTATCAAAAAAGGGTGTTGTCTCCCAATTTCCATACATGCACTGTTCATAGCAGTTCAATTTACAATAGCTAAGATTTGGAAACAGCCCAAGTGCCCACTAGCAGATGAGTGGATAAAAAAGCTGTTACATTTACACAGTGGACTATTATGTAGCTGTAAAAAAGAAAGAACTCTTACCATTTGTAACAACATGGATGGACCTGGAGAGTACTATGCTAAGTGAAATAAACCAGTCAGAGAAAGATAAGTATTACATGATCTCACTCATATGTGGAATCTAATGAACCAAATAAACTGATGAACCAAATAGATCCAGAGACATAGAACCATGGAACAGACTGATGAATTTCAGATGGAAGGTGGGGATGAGGCTGAGATGGAAGGGCGGGGAGGAATTAACCAGGGAACTTATATGTATACTAGAGGCCCAGTGTACAAAATACATGCACAGGGTGGGAGAGGGTATCCCTCAGCCTGGCCTGCACCCTCACCAATCAGGGACGCCTCAGGGGATGTCTGACTGCTGGTTTAGGCTTGATCTCTGTGAGGATATTCCCTCAGCCTAGGCTGTACCCTCTCACAATCTGGGACTTCTGGCTCCTAACCGCTCGCCTGCCTGCCTAATTGCCCCTAACCATTCTCCTGCCAGCTTGATTGACACCTAACTACTCCCCTGCCAGCATAATCATCCCCAACTGCCCTCCCCTGCTGGCCTGATCGCCTCCAACTGCCTTCCCCTGCAGGGCTGGATGAGGTGGGGATGAGGGGACTGGGGGACTAAAGCTGGATGAGGCTGGATGCTGCGGAGACTGGGTGAGGTGGGGCTGAGGGGACTGGGGGACTGAGGCTGAATGAGGCAGGGCTGAGAGGACTGGGAACTGCCATCTTGTGGCTGTGGGTGCCACCATTTGTGAGAGCACAATGGTGAATTAGCATATTCCCTCTTTATTAATTAGAGGAAATAATTTAATATTGCTATTTGCTCTTTCTATATAATAGAAGTATCAGAGACTAAAGAAAATTAGTAAAATGTATATGAAAACCTTCCTCCTGTCAGAGTATGGGGCGCACCACAGGACCCAGAGTCAAATCCCCATTCACTCACATGTGCCTCAAAATCACGTGACCCAGCCAGCCCTCCACCCCTGCATTGGGGTAGATCCAGACCCCGCCAGTCCCACCCTAGTCAAGCCCTGCAGGGCAGGGGACGTCCTCGGGTCCCCTGGCCCAGCACCAGGACGGGGGGCATGGCCTGAGGTCCCCCATCAAGTCTCACCAGGTGAGAGACACAACCTGAGATCCCCCTTCAATTCCCACCAGGCAGAGGAGCACAGCCTCAGGTCCCCCGGCCCAGCACCGGGAGGGAGGCGCAGCCTCAGGTCCCCTGTCAATCCCCCCTGGCACAGGGGCCCAGGCTCAGGTCCCCTGTGAAGCCCTGCTGGGTGGGGGGCACAGCCTGAGGTCCCCTGTCAAGCCCAGCCAGGCAGGAGGGGCACAGCCTGAGCTCCCCCAGCCTGGTGCTGGGGTGCGGGTGTGGCTTGAGGTCCCCTGTCAAGCCCTGGCGGGTGGAGAGAACAGTCTGAGGTCCCCTAACCCAGCACCAGGACGGGAAGCGCACCCTGAGGTCCCCTGTCAAGCCCTGCTGGGTTGGGAGTATGGCCTGCAGTCCCCTGACAAGCTACACCAGGTGGGAGGCATGGCCTGAGGTCCCCCAGTCTAGAGCTGGGGTGGGGGGAGCAGCCTGAGGTACCCTAGCCCAGCACCAGGGCGGGGAGCACACCTTGAGGTTCCCTGTCAAGCCCTGCTGGGGGGCATGGCCTGTGGTCCTGTCAAGCCCTGCCGGGCAGGGGGAGCACCCAGAGGTCCCCTAGCCCAGCACCAGGACAGGAAGTACACTTTGAGGTCGGTCCCCCATCAAGCCCTCTGGGTCGAGGACATGGCCTCAAGTCCCCTGGCCTGGTTCTGGGGTGGGGTCGAGGCCTGAGGTCCCCTGTCAAGTCCTTCTGATTGGGGAAGGGTGTAGGCCTTCCGTCCCACTCGCTGGCCACGCCCCCATGGGCCTCCCGTCCAGCTGCCACGACCACCTCACGCTCTCCGTGAGCAGGTATGCATAGGGAAGGCTGGGCCAGGATAATTGGGAGGGGGTGATTGGGGCCAGCATCCTGGGTGAGCTGGGCCTCACAACCTCTCTGCTTCAGCTCCCAGCAGCCCGGACCTAAGGAGTAGTGCTTTCACAGGGGCCTGGCAGGCACTGGACGCCTTGAAAACAGAAGAAGCCCCCTTTAACTCTGGCTGGAAGGGCATTGGGAACTTATGGTCGGGGGAAGCAGCCCAACATCAGGGCTGAAATAAGACCTTGGGTAGCCTCCGGAGGGGGCAAACCAACAGTAAAAGGCATCTTTGAAACAAAGTCATTTGAATGTATAGTGGATATTAGGTGATATTAAGGAATTACTTTAACTTTTCAAGGTGTGACAATGGCTGAATATTTACTTATTTTTTAAAAGATATTCATCAGAGGATATCTTAAGTGGGAAAGAACTTGCTTTGAAAGTATGGTGTTGTCCTGGCCCAGCCCTCCCCATACCACAGACACCTCAAGGACCAAGCCTCTCCCACTCGCTAGGCCCTCGAAAGCACCGTGCACAGAAGCATGGTCCCTGCTTTGTCTCCCCGCTCCCCACGCCCCACCAGCGTGAAGCACTTCATTCCCCCGTCGGCGCAGGCATGAAGCTAAGCATTCGTGAAGCGAAGCGTTTCCCATCCATGTCCAGGTGCACTGTGGCCATGCCCCAGCCACGCCTCCTGCTCCTGATTGGCTGGTAGCATAGTGAAGGTACGGTAATTTGCATGTTTCTATTTTATTAGATAGGAAGATTATCCAGATTGGCAAAAATATTCATAAAAAATGTCAAAATAGTGGGAAAAAAACAAACTCAAGTTTTTAACAAAATAGGTAAGGAATAAACCAAAGAACACTCACCCAAATTAATGAGATAATGAAAGCAAACAAAGCATAAATAGTAAACATAGGTACTTATGAAATTGAAAGCATGGTACACATTTCTCATTGCTTTAAAAATAGTAGCTATGATAAACCTTTTAAGAAGAACAAAGTCTGACCATGTGGTTTAGTAATGAATACAAATTCAGAGACAAATTAACGTCTAATATGAATATGGTAAGAGCATGATGAATACCTAGAAGGGCTACTTCTTTTAACTCTATAAAGTCCACTGGTCTAATGATAAAAATCAGAACAACTCTCTAATTGGTTTCTGTTAATGGTCCCTTATACTGTATAGTTGACTAAAAAACAAACCAAAACCCAAAACTGAGACAGGCTAGTAAGCCAGGACAAGCGGAATAGAGGAATTGAGACGCAGTTTGCAGACATCTAGTAAATCCTATCTTCCCTAAACCAAGGACACTTAAAACAAATGGTTTGCTTCTCATCCCCAACCAGAGGGTAAACAGCTTAAATCACCCAACTCAGGGAGACAGATAACAGAAATCCAATTAGTGCCATTTGTGCCAACCACACGCATGGAGAGATGAAGTTAGGGGATAAATCTTATTCTGGTACATCAGCTTAAAACTAATGAGTGTTCTATTCAGATCCTCCCTTAGACCTCCACAGATGCCCAGCTTTTACACAAGTTCAAAAGAAAAATCCTAGCTCCTCTTCCCTCTCAGGAGCATGCCCAGCACCTTTCCCTTTCCCCTCTTCTTCCCCCATGGACATGCCTCTCCTAAACTCAAAGGGACCCCATGAGGCTTGTAACCAGGGAGTAATGGTCAGCAGCAGATCATCCTGGGCTAAGCCCCTGAACCTGTCCCAAAAGTTCACTTTTCTCTGACTCCTTACTGAGCCAAACCAGCCCAGCCTAGGCCCATGTCCCCACCTGGTCCTTCTGTTGCTTCCTGCATCCTAGGGTCCTGCCTTATTTCACTGTCTACAGCTTTAATAAACATTCTTTAAATATCACCTAGGCTTGCGTTGGGAAATCTTTCCTACACAAAGTCAAGAACCAACACAATACGAGATGGCCTTTGGCGGACCCTCTCAGGGCCAGCTCCCCTTGCAGATAAGAAAACCTCAAGCTCTACAAAGGAGCTGAGGAAAACTTCAGCCTCTAGAATTGTTCTGGAATGAAATAGTTTTTGCTAGCTCATTTATTTTATTAACTTAATACACATGGTCTTAACTGATGAGAAACAAAATATATATTTATCTTACCTTTAAAGAAGGAAATCTTTACTCTTCTTCTAGCCTTAATATATGCCCCTATTGCAATACTGGAAAGTCTAGCTAAGCAAGGTATTTTTAATTTGAAAATAAAAAACAAGACCATAAATCTAGGTTTCTAGACTCAATGTTTACCTCAAGGAAGTGTTATTTTTCAATAGAATCTTGTGATTTTCTTTCAACACCTTGTGCAGAAAACTCTGGGGAAAAAACTAGATTACCTTTATTGTTTTATTGACTTTTCCAAAGACAGAAATGAGTTAAGTTGCATGGGTTAAACCCAAACAGGATTTCTGAAGACCCTGAACTACCATGAGAAACACGGTTACTAATAATGGCTTTTTACAGAGTACTTAATTTTGTGTGTGACAAACCAGGGATCTATGCAGGCCACTCCATTTTCACGTCTCTTCCTAAGGATTAATTATAATTCATAATTTATTATTAGTCCAAGTTCCTATTTAAGGCCAATACTTTCATTTGTATACAGGGACCTTTTTTTTTTTAATCCCCACCCGAGGATATTTTTCCATTAATTTTTACAGAGAGGGAGAGAGAGAAAGGGAAGATGGAGAGAAATATCAATGTATGAGAAACACATCAATTAGCTACTTGCATGTCTTAACCAGAGCCTGGGTAGGATGCAGCCTGCAACTGAGGTATGTGCCCTTGACACAATTGAACCAGGGACCCTTTGGTCAGCAGGCCTATGCTCTATCCATGGACACAAACTGGCTAGGAATAAGGATCTTTTTTTTTTCTTTCTAAGAATTCCTCTCCTAAAATGATTTCATTTTTTCTTGTATTGTTAATTTTTCCATCTTTATTGGGTACTTATATGATGAAATATCCCCCATATTAAAAATCAGACATAACCAAAACTAAAGACACTCTCTTGTATGCTCTTCCAGTTAAGAGCGTGTACCTTGGTTGTGGGCACATCCCCAGTAAGGGGTGCGCAGGAAGCAGCTGATAGATGTTTCTGTCTCATTGATGTTTCTAACTCTCTATCCCTCTCCTTTCCTCTCTGTAAAAAATCAATAAAACATTTTTAAAAATACAATCTCTTGGTCCTTTACTCCATCTCCTACTATCTTAGATCTGTCTGTGCCACCCATAACAAAACTTAAAAACTGTCTAATCTCATTTATGGTGTTTGATACAGTTGATGACTTTGACTCCTCAAACACTCTTCTTTCAGTTCTTGATCACCTCAGTTTCTAAGTCTTTCTTCTGTCTTCCTTACTGGTACTACTTGGTCTTCATTACTGACTCCTCATCATTACCTGGATTTCTTATATTGGAGTTTACCAGGGCCCACTATTTGGGTCAGTGTTATGGTTTTAAATACTACCTTTATATGCTAGTGACTCCCAATTTTAAATCTCTTACTCCAGTTTCTGTCCCCTTCACCAGCTTCTCTGACATTTTCCCCATAATGTCAAAAATTTACCTAAGCTTCAAATCAGAACTCTTCATTTGTAAAAGCATCTTCTTCTTCCCTATGAGACCTGCTCTATCACCTTCAACTCAGTGTGGGGAAAAATCAACCAATTGTTCAGGCCAAACTTGGAAATCATTCTTTACATCTCTCTCCAATGTCCCACAGGCCTAATATAAAAACTTCCCATTTCTTTCTCCCCCCTCCCCAAATTTTTGTCACCTGATGATATAGTTTATTGATGTTTAGAGAGAGAGGAAGGGGAAATAGAAACATCAATGTGATAGAGAAATATCAACCAGTTGCCTCATGTATATTCTTCGACTGATCATTGAACCTACAAACGAGGTATATAACTGTCTGAAAATTGAACTCACCATTGTTTGATGTATGGGACAAAGTTCCAACCAACTAAGTCACCCAGCCAGGGCAAAATTTACCATAATTTACCAAAATTTACATTCACATCCATCACCCGAATCCATAACACCATCATAACCTCACTTGGATTAATACATTCGCCACCCACCAACAGAATAAGCATTTAACACTCCAATCGCAGTCACCCACTGATTTCCCGTTCCCCCAGACTAAATTTAAAGTCTCTTACTAAAGCCTGTGTCACGGTCCCTGGTGGTCCAACTACCCTCATCTCCAACAGCACTGTTCTTTATGTGTGTGTTCTGGCCGCTCTGGCTTCCTTCTGATTCCTTAAGCAAGGAAAGCACATTCTTCTCTCAAAAGTTTCCATTTGCCAGTCTCTCTGTCTATATTCACTCCCACCTAGATATCTCCATAGTTTGCTTTATTATTTTATGTAAGTCTCTGTTTTGATATTGCCCATTAAGAGTGGCCTTATTATCTGACAACTCAAACTAAAGTGCTACCCCTCCTACCCATTCACTTTCTAGCTCTGTTAATCTACATTTTTCACTATAGATTAAATGAAAAATTTAATGATAAACTAATGATAATGATGATAAATATCAGGCAATATCTGATATTTATTAGAAATCAAGTCCAATTTTGCTTCAATATTTGACCAATATATTATTTGCTTCACTTTCTGATTGGCCCAATAAATAGATGCCTATTTTAAAAATGTTCTGACATCCTATAAATGAATAATATAAATATTTGTATAAGCACAAATGTTATACTCTATCTAATAAGTATAATAAAGTTACTAATGTCAACAAGGCATGACATTTAGATTTATTTAAAATATTAGATTCTTTACTATCATATTTAGATGGGCAGATTTATATGCCACTTAGAGTAAAAAATAACTCCGTATGTGCTTACAGGTTAAACAATTTTATTCTAAATTATAGTTATATATTTATTATTGCAAGAGTAAAATTTTAAAAATGATTATAAAAACTTGACTTTATGTTAAAAAAATTAACAACTCTAGAGATCAACAGAAAAAGAAATTAATAATAATAATACAAATATTAAAAGAGAATACAGCCCTGCTGGCTTGGCTCAGTGGATAGAGCCTCAGCCTGCAGACTGAAAAGTCCCAGGTTTGATTCCACTCAAGGGCATATGTCCAGGTTGCAGGTTCGATCCCTAGTAGAGGGCATGAAGAAGGCAGCAGATAAATGATTCTCTGTCATCATTGATGCTTCTACCTCTCTATCCCTTTCCCTTCCTCTCTGAAATCAATAAAAATATATTTTTTAAAGAGAATGCAGTGAGTAGATAAGTGTAAGGAATAATGTTAGAAGGATTTTAGGAAAAAAATGGTGATAAAAATTTAACTAACACAAAGTATAATAAAACATATATGGCTATGCTGAAATCCAGATATTTGTAAAATTGTTTGACATATTTATGTTACAACATTAGATAAAATTATTTTTAAGAACAAAATTTAATTTTTGGTTATTTAGTTCTAAATAACCATGAATACTTCAAGGGGAAGTCCTAGTTGGGCATATTCCCTATCTTGTAAGGATGAAATAAAAATGAAATATCTCTAAAGGAATATCCTTGCCATCTCAAAATTTCTCGAAGAGGAAAAATATTTTGTGGATATTATCCACAAAAATATCCAGTATAAATAAGCTTCAATCCAGATATAGAAGCAAAAAGAAAAAAATTGGGTACATCAAATATTTATTTTCTCACTTATAAAATATCAAAACAAGATATTAAAAAGAATACTTATTTAGGAACAAATTTTTAAATTGAAATTTTGGATCCATGAAGATTTTTTAAAAAGGTTGATAAAATCATTGATATAGATTACAAACCGTTTTCAGGATGCAAAATACAAAGAATTTTGAGATTTGTCCAAGCTGTGGATCCTATATTCAAGGTTCTTTCTAGCAAACATATTACTAAAATACATTTTCCTAAACTATTGTACCATATACAAATAGCTATCAACATCTGCAAATAGCTATCAACAAAGGGAATGTGTACAGGATGCAACTTATCCATGTTTCTCTCTCCTTTCCTTTCTCTAAAACCAATAAAACATCCTAAAGTAAGATTAAAAAAAACATGGCTGCAGGAACCAAGGAAAGCTATTAAGCACTATTTTTAAAATAAGGGCAACAACATAGCAGATAATACTAACAGAATCACTCTTTACTTGAAGGGAAAGTAATCTTGCTAGAACCTGCTAATTCTTTAAGAAACCAAACTTGTCATAGGAGTTTAAGTATTCTCTCTATGTTTTCTGCTAATAAAGACCCACTTATTATGCTAGTCCAGGAGGAGGATGAAATTGCTATGCAAGTGATGAAAGCTGAGATGCAGATAAAAATTCAGGGAAGATTTTGTTATGTTGAAAGCCAATTATGTTGCTATACTGTCATGTTTCTAGAACCAAGATTTATCTTCTGCGAACAGCACAAATAGCATGGTTTATGGGATTGCTTCTATCACACTGAGATCATCACAGACCAGAGACTACTGTTTCGTATTCTAAATGTGCAAGGTAGTTGACCATAGGCAGAATTTACTAGCTCACGGTGTTGAGAAATTACTATTTCTATATAAAATTTGATGCCTAAAATTTTGTGATGCTACTGCTATAATAATACCTATATTTTACTGGATAAAAATGCAGATATATACGGCAAGTTCATTTTATGATTACAATAATCCAGTTTAAAGTTTGGCTGTATATTAATCTTAAATCTTAGGTTTGGGGGCATGATGTATTTTTCTATGCAATTCCAATATTAATATACTTATCTGTTTACAGTATCTATCTCCTTCATTAAATATAGAGATTCCTGTTGGCAAGAATCTCATGTTTTCTTCTCTGCTGTGAATTTCAGGACTTTGAGAAGTGGGTGACACATAATAAAAGCTTAATAAATATTCACAGAATGAATGAATGAATTAATATATAAATAAAATACATCTATAGATCTTCTAGCTGAATACAGTATTTAAAATAAGGATGATGGAGATTTTAGACCAAATACAGGCTGCTTTTCCAATTCTGTTGTAAATCTTTTTATGAATGATTTTATTGAGTATCTACTATGTATAAAATACTGTACTCAGGACTATGAGAGTTACTAGGGTGAGTTGGGAAAATAGTTTTCTTTTGTAAGAATACAAACTAGTGTAGAACCTTCAAAAATAGAGTAAGACACCCCAGAAAAAATAAATAAAAAACAATCTGTAATTTAAATAAAATAAAATTTCAAATCTTAAGACAAAATAAAAATCTTCAAATGTTAGATTGCAAAGTAGGGTATAAACCAGAATTTTCATTGGATAGATTTAGATAGAAGCTAAAATCCAGGAATATATCATGGGTACAATAGATACATCTTGGGAGGTTAAATCATGATGACTGGGAAACATGAAATGGATTTATGTCAGTTTGCCTGAGAATAACCCAAAGATTGACTGAATCATTCCTTTATTCAACAGAAATCCATTGAAAAACCTTCTTGTGCAAGCTAGTGTTCTATAATTTTGGATAGAATAGTGAATGAACAAAAATCTCTGTCCTGAAGAAGCTTCCATGTTAGTGGAGGAATACAGAGAAAAATAAAGTTAAATGTACGGGATAACAGAAATTCAGACTATGAAGAAAAGTGAGAGAAAGAGGATAAAAGTCAGAGGGGCAGACTGCAATTTGAAATAGGATGACCAAAGAAGGCATCGCTGAGAAGGTGATGAGTGACCCCAGACCTGAAGGAAGTAAGAAAACTTTCTGGCGGATTCCTGGGGAAGTGCATTCCAGGTAGAGGAAACAGCAGGCTAAAGTTCTTAAGAGGGCGTGTCCCAGGTTGTTCACTGAATAGCAAGAACACAGTAAATGAGTGAGCAAAAAGGAGAGGAAATTAAGAGGGGTAATGGGCTGAATCTTAACTTGTAAGTTGTAAATTTTTTTGTTAAATGAATGTGCTGAGAATTCAGAAGAAAATTTTCTAAAGAGGTGATATAATCTGACTTATGCCTTAACCAGAACATTCAGACTGCTCAGTTGAGAACTAAAGAGAAAGGGGATAAAGGTGGAAGCAAGGACCAGTTAGGCAGCAGCGGCATTAATAATGACTCCAATCAAGGGAGTAAGTAGGAGTGAAAGTGGTGAGAGGTATCTCTGAATATGTTTTGAACAAAGAGGCAAGATTTTTTTTCTGGTAGAATGGCTGCAGAATACGCAGAAGAGTTTGGTTCCAAGACTTCTGGCCCATGCCACAGAAAGGATGGAGCTGTGATTTACTTTTCTGGGTATAATTGTGGGTAGTACAAGTCTCTGGGGAAAGGGGTAGAGTTCAGTTTGGAATATGTTAAGTTTGAGATGTTTATTAAACATTCAAGTGAAAATACTGAGTATGCACCAGAGTTAGGAGAGAGCTATAAATCTAAGGATAATCAAAGTTAGATGGGATTCAAGGTTGTGAGGCCACTATGGATGGTATACAGGTAGAAAGAATCAGAGGACTGTGCTTTAAAAAATCCAACATTACAGATGATGTAGAAGAAAAGCCAGAGAAGTAGGCAGATAAGAAGCAAACAGCAGTGTATGGTGACCTGGAGGCCACCTTACAAAAAGGATTCGGGGGGAGAAGGTGAATGCTCCAGTTTGATAAAAACGCCAGCATTTTACCATGAAAGGGCACTTCAGTGTGACTACTCTTATTTTCCATATAATTTTCATAAGCTATTTAACTACTCTTGAATTTTATGTTTTATTTTTACCATTTTTAAAACTAGAATATCACTTCGTGTTATAAATATTACTACATCTAATGTGAAGTGCATATATGCCTGATATCCAAAATGTGCTGTTCTTTCAAACGTTCCTTTTTCTCCTTCTATACTTCATTGGATCACTTAAAATTGTTGAATATATGTTTAAAATGGTGTATTGAAATAAAAGAAAATTATCCGAAGCTCAAATTTAAGTAACTACCATAATCTTATTGCTAGGGAAGTAGGGAAGTAAGAAGAGCAATAAATATAAACCCCAAAAGAGCATATTTCTGATTTAGAAATGCTAGTCTGGTTCCTTAGAGATTGTCAGAGTTCAAGAGGAAGAAGTAAGAGCTAGAGGCTCACATATTTTTTACCTTCAGCCTTTTTGAAGTGGGCAATAGAAGTAAAATGTAATGTAAAAACAGTTTAAAAAGCAGTATATATGGCTAAGGTAACAATAAAAATCTTAGTAGACATTCTAGAAACTGTGAGACTGAATATTAATTTGAATAAGGCAGAAAGCAGCATCCAAAAAGAATCTTAGGAAAACATGTGTGAAGGAGAATAGGGGCTGATACCTATCCTTGGGAAAAATCTGCTTCCCAGCATTGCAAAGTGGGGGTGATTTGAAGGAAGCAGCACAACAGCCCCTGCTGGTACAGAGGTACTGAGCCATCTGATACACAGTGCCCTAAACTTAGGCCTAATGCAGACTCAACTCGGGCCACTGCAGGGGATTAACTGGGGATAGTGGATATAAGGAGTCAACCTTGGTGATTCTAGGTTGCAGAACTACTGCTGTTTACTCCTATAGTACTGCACTTTCTTCAGCATCTTAATTGTTGTTAGTTATTCAGTTACCTTTCTTCCCTGACAAATTGTAAGGATAGTTCATGTATCATGCTGAATGGCATTTATTAATAACAACAACTCTATTTATTGCTTCAATTTCCCCAGGCTTCAAGGTCCCTAATGGTCACTAATGAATATAAACAACAAGATCCCATCATAAGAAGGAAGGATGGCAGGACGTAGTACTATGTAAATGTACCAACCACTGTCTGGCTTGAGTTAGGCCAAAAACATTGAGTAGACTTCAAGAAGTCACTATAAATTTTAAAATGAAAAACATGAACCCTAAGCAGAAATCCAATCCAAAATAATGAGCATGAAAGCTTGCCATTGATACATGGTACTCCAAGTCCGGCTAGCAAAGGTATAAAGGGGAGATATTTAGGAGTCCACTAAGTATGTCTAGAATACTAGGACCGTTTAGCATACTCAACTCTGTGTAACAGAATGGTGTATAAAAGAATTCACATTTAATTAACTAACTAACCAAGAATTAAAAAATAAGAATATACCAATAAAACTTATAGTCTGAAATATTAATAGTTTCATATTTAAGTATGTTGCAGGACACAGCAGTTTCAGTTCTCCTTTTTGCCAACCTCAATCACAGGAATGCAGCAGATGCTGATTGATAACCAGGCCTGCAACTTCCTGTCCCCAAATATTAGCAATAAAATCCTCAGAGAGAAAAAAAAATGCCAGATGACACACACAAAAGAGAACATTAAAACCACCCAACAGCTGGAACATGAAACTACAAGTTGCCAGAATTCTTTAGTTCCCTGCTTCCTACAATCTTCCTGTAAAAAGCCCTTTGCCTACCATGATATATTAAGATAGGCTTTGGGACAAGAGTCCCCCATCTTTTCAGGTGACTGGCATTTGAATAAAACTTTTTCCTTTTTCCACCAGAATCTGTCTCACAAGTTTGGCTTTGGTGGCAGCAGGCAGTCAACCCTTAGTTTCAGTTACAACTGGGTACTGGAGTACTGGGTACCCTAACCCTAACCCTAACCCTAACCCTAACCCTAACACAATTTGAATCCTAGCAAAGAATCAATTCATGAGCGAGGCTGGAACAAAACTGGAGATGTAGAGTCAAGGGATCCAATTGTGAAAATTTGAGAATATAAAGACAGATAAAACAATAGCAAATGCTGGCACCATAAGATTTATGAACTGAATACAGGACATGCTGAAATTTAAAATGATCAACACAGAACAATCAGCATATACTGGGGAAATGGGCTATAAGAGCTATTCTGCAGCCCATCAGTAAAACAGAGAGTGGAAATCAGGAACCAAAGAAACTTTCATAGGATGTTATTTCTGAAGAAAAGGCAGAAGTATCTGAAGCTGGGAAAATAATTCTAGGATTACAATAGGAAATAACTAATCCAGTCATTTACTGTTCATTTCTTAGTTCATTCATCTATTAGCAGACAGTGTACCAGGTATTGGAAATGCAGTGAAGAAAAACAGATCTTACTCTAAAAGATCTTACAAAGTGGAGATTATCCTATCTAATAAAAGAGTGATATGCAAATTGACCATACCTCCGATCAAGCCACACCCACAAGACATGCCCACAAGCCAATCAGGAGCAAATAAACCCCAACCAAGATGGCTGTGGCCACTGAAAGCAGGAGGGAGGCTTGGGTTTCCCCGGCAATGGAGGAAGCCAAGCTTTCTGCCTGCCATTGCTGGCCTAGGCCTCCACTCAGTGCTACAAAATTTTAATTATAGAAGATACATAATCCCAATAGAAATGGCAGCAGCCACAAAGCTGGAGGGAGCAGAGACTACGGCTGTCCAGGTGATAGAGGAAGCCAAGCTTCTGCAGCTCAGGCCGGCCTAGGCCTCTACTCCAGGCTACAATGTTTCAATTTTAGAAGGTAAACATCCCAACAGAAATGGCTGCTGCCATGGAGCAAGCAGATGGCTTGGCTCCACTCCAGGCTACAAAGTTTCAATTGTAGAACATAAATAAATCCCAGATACCAGGGCCTCCACTTGGGTCACTGGGGGGCATGGCCAGCCTGCAAACCTCCACAGGCCCCTCACCCAGGCTGCCCCACACCCTAAGGGAACCCCCACCCTGATCTGGGACACTCTTCAGGGCAAACCAGCTGACCCCCAGCCATTTACCAGGCCTCTATCCTATCTAATAAAAGAGTAATATGCAGACTGATGGCTGCCCCAATGTGGACACAATATGACCATCACAAGATGGCCAGGAGGGGAGGGCAGTTGGGAGGGACCAGGCCTGCAAGGGAGGGCAGTTGGGGACAATCAAGCCTACAGGGGAGGGCAGTTAGGGGTGACCAGGCCGGCAGAGGAGGGAAGTTGGGGGCAAACAGACTGGCAGGGGAGCAGTTAGACATCAATCAGGCTGGCAGGGGAGTGGTTAGAGAGTGATCAGGTTGGCAGGCAGAAGCGGTTAGGGGCAATCAGGGAGGCAGGCAAGCGAGCAGTTGGGATCCAGCAGTCCTGGATTCTGAGAACGATGTCCGACTGCCTGTTTAGGCCTGATCCCACAGAGATCCCACAGGGATCGGGCCTAAACAGGCAGTCGGATATCCCTCTAGGGTTCCCATATTGGAGAGGGTACAAGCTGGGCTAAGGGACACCACCACTCCCCGCCCTGTGCATGAATTTCATGCACCAGGCCTCTAGTATAAAATAACAGATAAAAAAATAAAAATTAAATGGTAGTTTATGTACAAAATCATAATATTCTCACTAGTTGCTAGCAAAAAAGTTATCTCAATATGTGTTTGCATAATACAATAATTGCACAGTCATACAATGGAGTTATTAAATAATTTAGCCTTACCTGTATTGCAAGGGCACGAGACACAAGCCCTCGGAGATACTGTAAAGGATCTTCTGGGCCTTCCCACTTG
Organism: Antrozous pallidus; assembly: GCA_027563665.1. Taxonomy (NCBI): domain Eukaryota; kingdom Metazoa; phylum Chordata; class Mammalia; order Chiroptera; family Vespertilionidae; genus Antrozous; species Antrozous pallidus. The sequence goes on from CM050520.1 coordinate 78,646,869, forward strand.
CTCTGCCATGTGACAGGACACTGTAATTTAAAAAGGGTCCAAATTAAGTTTATATATACAATATTATATATTTTCAATAGCCAAGATATGGAAGTAATCTAGGTGTCTACAGACAGAGAATGGATAAAGAAGTTGAAATATGCAGCCATAAAAAAGAATGAAACTTGTCATTTACACATGTATAGTCCTAGAGAGTGTTATGCTAAGTGACAAAATTCAGATATGGAATAGCAATAGAAAATATCATATATATGGTATTAACTTATATGGGAAATCTAAAAAAGCAAAAATACAAACAAACTCATATATATATATATATATTTTTTGTTGTTGTTGTTGTTGTTGTTGTTGTTGTTGTTAATCCTCACCTGAGGGTATTTTCCATTGATTTTTAGAGAGAATAGAAGGGAGTGAGGATAGGGGAAGAGAGAAAAAAAACACAACATACTGATTTGAGAGACACATTTTTTTAAAAAACCCAGAACACTTTTTAATATTAAATATTGAAATCAAAGTAAATTGTATATAAGTTTAGAAAAGATTAATAGGCCCCGGCCAGGGTGGATAAATGGATGGAACATTGGGCCTGTGCACTGAAGGATCATGGACTCGACTTCCGGTCAAGTACAGGTACCTGTGTTGCAGGTGTCATCTCCGGCCTGACAGGGCAGAGTGCTGAAGGCAACCAATCGGCATGTCTGAGAGACACACATTGATTGATTGCCTTTCTGTTTCCCGACTGGGGTCAGGGACAGAACCTACAACCCAGGTACTTCTCCTTAACTTGGAATCAAACCTGTGACCCTTAGGTGCATGGGCCACTGCTCTAACCATTGAACCATACTGGCCAGGGCAACAGACTCATATTTTTGGAGTACAAACTGATGGTTGCCAGAAGGGGGATGTGTAAAAAAGGTACAGACTTCCAGTTATAAAATAAATGTCACAAAGATATAATGTGCAGGACAGGGAACATAGTCAATAATATTGTAATAACTTTTTACAATGCCAGACGGGTATTAGACACATAGTGATGACCACATTGTAAGGTTTATACGTGTTAAATCACTATGTTGTACACCTGAAACTAATATAATATTGTATGTCAACTTACACTAATAAAAATAAAAAATGTTTTAAAGTGATGAGATGCCACTTCTGAGATTAGGTTACAAAGTACTGTGACTCCTGCCTAGCTCCCTCTTGCTCTCCCTCTTCCTCATTCTAAGTGAAAAGTTACCACACTGTGAGTTGCCTCATAAAGATGCCGAAGGAGCAAGGAACTGACATGTTCAGTCCACAGTCAGAGAGGGTCCGAGGCCTGCCAACAGCCATCTCACAGATGCTCCCAGGTGCTCTGAGATCTGCAGCCCTGACTGACCCTGGTTGTAGAGCTGATGGAGACCAGGAGACAACTCCCAGCCAAACCTTACCCAGATTTTCATCCCACAGAAGCTGTATCATAATTTTTTGTTGTGTTATGCCACTAATTTTTAGGGCAATTTATTATGTAGCAATAGATAACTAAGAGAATTACTGATATCGGTATTAGGTATAATACATTAATTCTATAAATGGTTAAGTCTTTATTATTCAGCCATTCAGCATTACTTACTGAATACCAACAATGTACGGGCACTATGAGGCCCTTAATATTATAGAGCTTAAAATTTACTGGGGGATAAAGAAAAATGCATTATTCATTATAGGAAGAATATTCCATAGTGTTGAATTCTATGTAGAGACTCACAATATGGTAAGTGATATAACTAATATGACAGGATGGTGATATGATAGAAGACTATGGGAATAAATATAAAATATAGTCTTTAAATAGCAACAGAACAAAGGTAGAAAGAACCAATAAAGGAGATACACAGCTAAAATCCCTTGTGGTGTTTTAATAATGAGTTATAGATCATGTCTGCAGTTCTTAGAATAACATAATTTAATCAAAGAATCCTTGAAAGAGGTAGCCGATAAACTTTGAAAGTAGTATTGGATTTTGACTACAGGCAGAAAGAACCGGAGGGAACTTTTATAAGCTAACATTTATTGGGTTCTTACTATGTGCTAGCAACTGTGCTGAATGCTGGATGGGCACCATCTCCTATAGTCCTGACAATAATCCTCAGAAGCAGGTAGTATTCTACCTTCCATTTGACAGAGGAGAAAATGAACACAAAGTAAACAGTCTGCCCCAATTCACAAGGCAGGTAAATGGCAAGTCCAGAATGTGAACCCAGGCAACTTAGCTCTAAAGCTGGTTTGCCAGTATCAACCCTGCCTCAACATATTTTACATTTTTATACTGCACCATTTGAAATTAAACGTAAGTGATAACAGATATTATTTGTTACAAATCTACTCAAAATGAAAACTAAAAGTGTATTGACAGAAAACTAAGGGTTAATTAGAATAGGTTTAACTAAACTTGAAGTTTTTAAAAAAAATAAATGGGAAACTTGAACCCAGGTCTAATCCTAAATATAACATATTTTTGCTGTCCCATGCTTTTCATGAAAGATATCACAGAAGCAGAACAGCATATGAGCAGGTTGATCATTCACTATTTCAAGTTTCCATTAACTGATTATTCAGCAGGCATCTGTCAAATAGTTGTTTGGAAATCTTTTGTTAAGATGCTCAGGATACAAAGATAAAACAACTAGAGGCCTGGTACACAAAATTTTTGCACTTGGGGGGTTCCCTCAGCCCCGATTGTGAGAGGGAGCAGGCCAGGCCAAGGGACTCCACTGGTGCATGATTGGGGTCTGGGAGGGATGCAGGAGGTTGGCCAGCCAGGAAGGGATCACGGGAGGGCTCCAGGGCGTGTCTGGCCCCATTCACTCAGTTCCAATCAGCTGGACCCCAGCAGCAAGCTAACCTACCAATTGGAACACTGGCCCCCTGGTGGTCAGTGCACATAACAGTGACCGGTCAACTGTCTGCCCCCTGGTGGTCAGTGCATGTCATAGTGACTGGTTGACTGTCTGCCCCCTGCTGGTCAGTGCATATCATAGCGAGCAGTTGAGCATCCTTAGCATATCATTAGCATATTATGCTTGATTGGTTGAACTGGACACTTAGCATATTAGGCTTTTATCATGTAAGAGGATTCCTATTCATAAAAGATTGTGCTAAAGGGGGAAACAGAACAAAAGAGACAGCTACAGACAATACTGTAAGTTCCCTGATCATGACAAAGCACTGTTCTACAAAACACTAATGTGTATAAGGGCAAGAGTCAGGAAAAACTTTCTGGGAGAGACAATACTTGAGTTGAATCTCAAAAGATAAACAGCTTATAGTCAAGTAAAGAGAGACAGTGGGAAAAGGAAGGCACACAAGTAAAGAAAACACAAAAGCTGGAACTGATTTGGCTCAGTGGATAGAATGTCGGCCTGGGGACCGAAGGGTCCCAGGTTCGATTCCAGTCAAGGGCATGCACCTTGGTTGTGGGCACATCCCCAATAGGGGATGTGCAAGAGGCAGCTGACCGATGTTTCTCTCTCACTGATGTTTCTGACTTTCTATCTCTCTCCCTTCCTCTCTGTAAAAAAATTAATAAAATATATTTTAAAAGAAAAAGAAAATGCAAGAGACCTGACTGATAATTTAAGGACCAGACCAAGAAGTGTCTGAATGTTGATCCTAAGGAGTTTAAACTGGAAAGCAATGCTAAAGTAAATTAAGCCTTACCCAACAAAGTTACACAATTACCCTAGAGTGCACTAGGGAGAGCAGGCTTAGGGGAGTGAAACCGTAGTCAGGGAAGTCTGGAAGGTGCTATAACATAGGCATGGACCAATGTGGACCTGCACAAGAAGGATAACAATAGCAAGAGCTTCTGCAGGGCTTACAGGTGCAGGCACTGTTCTAAGCACTTACTTATTGTCAGGTCTGATCAAATAATTGAATCAATACTCCCTCCCCTGGTAACTGGCCTTTAGACCACTTCACAACTGATTCCCTTTCTCTGAGACCACATTCCACTTGCTAAGACCATTATCCTTCCCCTTTGGACCTGTCCAGGCTAGAATCCTTTAAAATCTTTGACTCCCTGTCCCGGTCCTGGCATCATATTGGGGCTCAGCCCATCTGGTATCCAGATGACCTAATAAATTTGTAATTCTTTACCCTTTTGGCCTCATGCATTTCTCCTTCAGCGACCCTAACATTTGATGCCAAAACCTGAGGGTTCCACCGGAAAGGGGAGCCATTGCCCTGGCTTTGGTCACCCTGCTAGGCAGCGGCAGCTCATCTGGGACTTACCTCCAAATCCTATATGGGGTGACATGATTACAGGCCTCCATTAGGCTCCCTCTCTTGGGGGCCCTCCTGAACCAACTGAGGAGGATGCCAGATCAGGAACCTCTCCTTTTTCATTGCTGACCCTCCATCCCACACGGGCCAATTTTCCACAATTTCCCTAGTCTCCAGTCTTCTGTCCACTCACTCTCACTGACTTCTCTAAAGTCCTCTCGCCTCAAAAGTCCTAGCAGTAGGATAGAAGACACCTCAGCCATTCGACTTTGGATCCCTCTGGATTGGGGATGCCCCGTCCGGAGTGTCACTCCTCATTTCTCATGGTGATCATTTAGCAGTGGGGATGCCTGCCCTGAACAGTCCCCTTTGGATTTGTGGTCTGTCACTCACCCTTCCTCTCTCGTGCACCACACTATACTCCCACTGCACACTCTCGGGGATCAGGCCCAAACACCTCATTTTCTTTTGTGACACTGTTTGGCTACAACATAAACTAGATAATAAGTCTCAATGGCCTGAAAATGGCACTTTCAATTTTAAAACATTGCACAATTTATTTATTTTTTAAAATCCTCACCTGAGGATATTTTTCCATTGCTTTTCAGAGAGAGAATAGAAGGGAGAGAGACAGAGAAAGAAACATTGATGTGAGAGAGACACATTAATTGGTTGCTTTCACACATGCCCCAGCCAGGGCTGGGGATCAAGCATGCAACCTATGTACCTGTTCTTTGCTGCAATTGAACCTGGGTCCCGTCAGTCCCAGGCAGACACTCTTTCTTCTGAGCCAAACTGGCTAGGGCCACAAGGCACAATTTAGATCACTGCTGTCACCACAGTGGAAAATGGTCAGAGATTCCCTACATCCAGGCCTTTTTCACCCTTTAGTCCCCACCCTCTCTGTGTCAGATCTGCTCTACCCACTAGATTCTTCTCCTTCACACAAAATACCATACTCTTTAACATTTCTGATTCTGAATCTACTTTTGACCCTTCAGACCATAGACCTACACCCTCTTACACGTACCCTCCCTCACTTGATATAGATTCCAAAAACTCAGACCCTCTTAACTAGCAACCACTTTCTTCCCCGTTCCCTGAGAGCCCAAATCCCGAGAACAAGAGCTCCAATATAGACTTTTCCCCACCTAACACTCGATTTCGGGCCACTCTAAGACTGGCTTCCTCAGCAGCTACTTCTATTCCCTCGCCCATTATACCCCTGAGGGATGTAGCAGGAACTGAGGGTATTATCCGGGTACACATCCCATTTTCCATGTCCAACCTTGCACGGATTGAGAGACATCTTGGGTCTTTAGCCACCAACCTGACCACCTTTACCAAGTAATTTGAGTACCTGCCCCAGTCGTATGACTGACCAGGCACAACATCTAACATCCTATCCTCCCCTCTCACCCCAGAGGAGAAAGAACACATCAGGCTAGTAGCTCAGGACCATGCCCATGGGCTCCATGGACAGGACAAGGTAGTCAACCCCGTTGGTGCTAAAGCGGTAACCCAAACTGACTTGATATGGGACTATAAGGATAATTCTCCATGGCACCAGTTCGGTAGCCATATAATACCTGTCTCATTGCCGGACTCAAAAAGGCTGACCATAAGGCAGTCAACTATGAAAAACAATAAAATCACTCAGGGCCCCAACAAAAACCCAGCTCTCTTCCTCTCCCGCCTCACAGAGGCCTTATAGAAATTTACCACCTTAGACCCCACCTTACAAGAGGGAATCTTTCTTCTGAACATCCATTGTCTATCGAAATCAGGCCCGGACATATGCCAAAACTTTAAAAAACAGACACAGGTGTGCAAACCCCCCTCAAAAGACCTGGTTAACTTAGCCTTTATGTCTTTAATAACAGAGAAGAGGAGATCCAAACCCAAAAACAAAAGCGAGATCAGGCTAAGGCTGAGGCCAGAAGGAAGTCTTTCAGCTCCTGGCTCCTAATTTTCATGCAAATTATAAAAATATTTAAAAACAGGCTGCATTTCTTAATTCAAATACATAATTTAATAAATTGATAATGATATTGTCTACATATTACATAAAAGCTTTTTCACAGCAAAAGAAACAATCAACAAAACAACAAGAAAGCACACTAAATGGGAGAACATATTTACCAATGTTATCACCGATAAGGGTTTAATCTCCAACATTTATAGGGAACTCAGACAACTTAACAAAAGGAAGATAACACAATCAAAAAATGAGTAAGAGACCTAAATAGATACTTTTCAAAATAAGACAGAAGGAAGGCCAAGAGGCATATGAAAACATACTCAAAATCACTAATCATCCAAGAGCTGCAAATCAAAACAACAAATGTGGTACTATCTCACACCTGTAAGAAAGGCTATCATCAACAAATCAACAAATCACAAGTGCTGATGAGGATGTGGAGATAAAGAAACCTCCCTGGACTGCTGGTGGGAATGCAGACTGGTGCAGCCACTATGGAGAACAGTACGGAGTTCCCTCAAAAACCTAAAAATGGGGCTCCCATTTGGCCCAGTGGTCCCACTTCCAGGAATATATCCCAAGAAACTAGAAACACCAATTAGAAAGGATATATACAACCCTGTGTTCATAGCAGCACAATTTACCATAGCTAAGATTTGGAAACAGCCTAAGTGCCCATCAGCAGATGAGTGGATTAAAAATCTGTGGTACATCTACACAGTGGAATATTACACTGTGGTGAAAAAAAAGAGGGAACTCTTACCATTTGCAACAACATGAATGGAGCTGGAGAGCATTATGCTAAGTGAAACCAGCCAGTCAGAGAAAGATAAATATCACATGATCTCACTTATTTACGGAATAAAATGAATAACATAAACTGATGAACAAAAACATATCCAGAGGCAGAGAAGCATCGATCAGACCATCAAACCTCCGAGGGAAGGTAGGGGAGGGTGGGGGTAAAGGGGCGAGATCAACCAAAGGACTTGTATGCATGCATATAAGCCTAACCAATGGACACAGATAACAGTGGGATGAGGGCATGAATTGGGGGACGGGGGGTAAATGGGAATAAGGACACATATGTAACACCTTAAACAATAAAGAAATTTTAAAAAAAGAAAGAAGTCATTAGATCCTATTGCTATGCCAAATATGGAAATACTTAACAGATCTTAAAGGGTCAAGGGAAGAGGAAGAAATGTTATAAAGTCTTAAACATCAAAGACCTCTTCCTAAAATATCCTTTGGCTTAATCAGGAAAAGTGTTTCTTATAACAAAGCCCATTTAGTTCTTTTGTATCTTTTAATATGATTTATTGTAAAACACATTACATTACAATCATAGAATATAATTTAAAGTTAAATTATTCATTTTTTAAATGCTTGTGTTAAAGGTCACCTAGAATGATTGACAGCAGAAGTGAAACAACAACAAGAAAAAAAGGGTTTGCCAATTACCTTTTATTTCTTCATTAATATCTTACAGACCCTCTTAAACTACTCTATTCCATGCCCTAACCACCGTAACCTACATGGTTTCCCTACATCTATAAGATCATTTTGCACAATACTACCAGACAAATACTCTAAGAGCTATCCTTTACACAATAAAATTCCCCAATGTAACAATAACAAAAACAGCTAACAGTTGTAGGATACTGGCCATCTGTCAGCACCTTACTCATAATGTAATTCAATTCTCCCATGAGGTGGGTACCTTTACTATTCTAATTTACAAATGAAAAAAGTAAAGGTTGAGAGGTTTAAGGGACCTGCACAAAGTCACACAGCTACTAAGTGATAGAGCAGGATTCAAACAGCAGACCTATTTTCGAGGCCACATTCATAGTCATTTTGCTACATTATTTCTACATAAAAACATTCTTATTGCCTACAGCATTTAATCCACTCTTTTATTTGGCATTAAAGACCTCAAAGTCTAATTTAACTTGAATTTTACTATACTTCACTGTATATCATATTTTTATATTATTGTTATTCTCCTAAATTATTGTATACCAAACAATTTACCCTTATAAAGCATTAGTTCATTTTAAAGAAACAGACTCTCATGAGCATTTTCCTTTGATATAAATGTAAGTAATTTACATTTATTATAGTAACAGATCTGCTTTGATTCAAATCCTGACTCTGCAACCATTCTTTGTATGAGTCTGGCTATGTTGTTTAACATCCTTCTGCCTCAGGTTTCTCACAATAAAACTGGATAACAGTAGTACCACCTAGTAGTTTTATTAATGGTGACTGAATTGGTTAATGTAAAGTTCCTCAAAGTCTCATAATGCTTTCCCATTGGTTTCTTCAGTGTATCAAAGAGCTTTCATGACTAATAATATGCCTACTTTCAAATTAAAAACAGATTAGTCATAATTTGTAGTACAACAATATATTTATAATCATAGTGGATTAACAGCAATAGTAATCTATACAAAGGAAAAACTCTTTAACAATGCAAAGCTGATTTTATTTCAAAGTAAAAGAAAAAGGAACATAAGGTTGTTAGAGTAGGTCTTTTTGTACAATCTCTATATATAAAAGCCTAAGCAACCGTTATGACCAGACAGCCTGTGACGTACACTGACCACCAGGAGGCAGGTGCTCAATGTAGGAGCTGCCTCCAGTGGTCAGTGCACTCCCCCAGCCAAACTTCCCCAGCCAGCCAACCTTCCATGGTCCCTTCCCCCAGCCACCAGTCCCGACTGGCCCCAATCTCCAGCCAGGCCAAGGGACCCCACTCTTGCACAAATTTGTGCACCGGGCCTCTAGTAGGAAAATAATTGGATATTGTGAGGAACTGACAGTTTCTATACCCTAAAATGCATATGTTGAAGCCCCAATCCCTGATATGATATTTGGAAGTGAGATTTTTCAAAGGTAATTAGGTCACAGGGTGGAAATCTCATGATGGGATTAGTGTGTTCACAAGAAGAGACAGGAGGGAGCTTGTTTCCCTTTCCTTTCTGATCTGTGAGGACACAGCAAGAAGACAGCCATCAGCAAACCAGGAGGCGGGCCTCACCAGGCACTAGATGTGCTGGCAGCTTGATCTTGGATTTCCCAGCCTCCAGAACTATGAGCAATACACTTTTGCTGTTTAGGCCACCCAATCTATGGTAACTTGTTATAGCAGTCCAAACTAATAAAGAAAACGTTTTTACATTAATGAGAAGTTAAGGCTACGAAGGCTATATTTGTACTAAAACAGAGAAGATCTTTCGGGTTGACTATCAGAGGTTTCTCTATATTGAAGAAAACACGCAACTGTTTTCTTTCTATATTTGTATAGAGCCCTAGTGAAATCTCTAGATGCCAAATTCTGTGAAGTTATATTTTCCAAATAGCTAAAATCAATCTACTACATAGATTTTGATTCTATCCAACAAATCTGAAACATGTGGATTTTACATTTTAAATGGTCCAATTATTCAGCAAAAGACATGGTGATTTCCTCTTTTTTCTGCTAAAAGTAGCCTGATTTTCTAAAAGTAGCCGATTTTCAACTGGGTAAGCATTCTTCCCTTTCTTGCAGTATATGTGTTACAAATGAAGCTCCTAGGAGAGCCATTTGACTGAAGCCCTAGCAAATGAGACCTGTACACACGCTACCCGCAGAATCAGTATGGGACTAGACATAAAACATAGGGCATGCAGTTTGGATCAAAGCTAATACTAAGATTTTTGCTTGAGTTATGAGGAAACAGATGTTCTTTTTGTCCACATGGAGCTCAGAATACATAAGACTCAGGCTGCTAGAATCCATCATGTACTATATAGAAGACCTGCCCCAAAGTAAAATCAACATGAAGGAGTCACACACACCCGCTATGACTAGAAAGGTAGATATATACAACCTGAGATCCTAAAGACAATTTTAAGTTCCTCCATTAAGGCGACTTTATGACAATTTCCTTGGGTTCTTCAGTTACATGAGCTAATTAATTCCAACATGGCTTCAGCTAGTTTAACTTGGTATGCTGTTTACTATTAACTATGAGACATCTGACAAATATGCACATGATGGAAGGGTGATTTATAAAATAATGAAGTAAAAACACATACTTAGTATTGGCTTACCTTTTGGTTTAATAAAGCACTTGCCAATTTCTGTACTTCTGAACTTAGTAAGGTCGTTCCTCTGATGACTTTGCTGAGAGCAGCAAGAGACTGGTGAACACTTTGTACTAAGCGGATGGCATTAAATTGTTCAAGAACGATGAATGATAATATTGGAGATCCTTGTCGATCATTGGGAGGAGACACTTTCTGATGAATCAGGTTTGAATTCTAAAAGAATTATATATTTATTGAAAAGTAACATACTATAGTAAATCATTGATATATTAGAATACGTAAAACATCACTAAAACCTTTTGTTCTTCTAACCTGTTTTGAAATACTCTTATTTTATGAATGAACACATTTGTGAAATCCGTAAACACAGAGAAAGGGAATTCTGAAGTTCACCAATGTTTACGTGGTAAGAAAGTGGGAACTGAGAAGGGGTGAGACTGAGGAAGAGGAACTACATTGAGAAGCAGTAGTTAATACAGTAGGAAAGGTGAAAAGAATGTTACCCGATAAGCCAACGAAAAGAGCAAAATAGCTACACTGCCACTCTACCACTATAAAAAGAGCAGAGTAATGGCTTTAAAATAAAATGTAAATGGACATTTAATTTGAAAATTATCAATATAAAGAGTGGGCAAAAGTAGGCTTACGGTTGTGAGTATGCAAACAATTGATTCTTGTATTATTATGTATTAATTATTATATTATTTCCTAGGGGCCAGCCTGCCCCCTCTCACATACCGGAAGCCCTCAGGGAGCGGGCCTAAGCCGCAGTCTGGCCTCCCTCTGTGGAAGGCGACCAGGCTGATCAGGGAAAGGCACCGGCCCCATCACTCTGTTACTGCAGCCACTACCAGTCATCGCAGCCGCCAAGGTGTTTTCATCAACACGACTCCAGTCCCTTCCCCATAAAAAAATGACAACTTTCTTTAGGCATTTTCAAGTTGTGTATTTAAAAGGATACAACATTTCTTTTTTAAAAATATATTTTATTGATTTTTTACAGAGAGGAAAGGAGATGGATAGAGAGTTAGAAACATTGATGAGAAATATTAATCAGCTGCCTCCTGCATCTCCCACCTCCCCGTGGATGTGCCCACAACCAAGGAACATGCCCTTGACCAGAATCAAACCTGGTACCCTTCAGTCCCCAGGCCAATACTCTATTCACTAAGCCAAACTGGTTGAGCAGGATATGACATTTCTTTCTTTCTTTTTTCTTTTTTTATCCTCACCTAAGGATATGTTTCCATTGACTTTTCCCCTTCCCTCTGATCCCAGCCAGGCTCGGCCCCTGCCCAAGCCTAAAGACTCAGCCCAAGTCTTCAGGCTTGGGCAGGGGGCACTCCACCCTCCAATTGCAAGCTCGATTGGAGGCCTTAGGCTTAGAGAGGCTCCCCGACTCCTCTGATTGCTGGCTCAGCCTGAGGCTTTAGGCTTGGGCAGGGCCCCTCCCCACCACCCCTCCAATCACAGGCTCTGCCAGAGGCTTTAGGTTTGGGCAGGGTCCAGCCCCCTCCAATGACTGGCTTAGAGTGACCTGGGTGCGGAGGATGTTCCCGCAGGTGTGTATGCAAATTAACCGCCATCTTTGTTGGGTTAATTTGCATACTCACTCTGATTGGCTGTGGGCCTAGCAAAGGTATGGTCAATTTATATGTTTGCTATTATTAGGTAAGATATTACAACAGTAAACCTAATTTTGCCCTACCCCATATATATTGGAAAACCACACTAAAGATCTGTACTCAAGACCAATATGTATTTATTTTTATATCTACACACTAACAGAAGCTCTGATACATGGAATGTCTAAGGCCTCTCAAATAAAAAACAAAACTCAAAGAATCCAATAAGACCTATGCACATCCTGCCCACAGAATCAGTTATTAATAAACAGTGGTTAAGAGGGGAAATATCTTCTTTAATAGTTTTCTAAAACTGTCAAAGATCTGACAAGAGATAAAATCGGGAAGTCCTGTTCTCTTACCTACTATCCATTACCCTAATTTTCTCTATAGACTGCTTACAATCCTAGTTAAAGATCCCTTCTCTTTGTCCTAATAGTTGTCACATTCATATTTTCTATGAGAGCACTGTATCTTTTCATAATTATAAATAACTTTAATAATACTGTATGATGATCTATTATGGTTACTGTCATTAAATAAATTACCATTAAATAAACTTTATTGGTATAAGATCATAAAGGCATAGCGTTAAGCTATGAGCTCAAATTTAGGCATTTTTACTTCTATTACTGCTATATTTAAAATATTAATACTGCTAAAATAATTTTTGAGACACACTTAAATATACATGAATGTACACATTAAAGTAAATGGTGGTAAACTTAAAACTGAATCTAAAAGAAAATAAAAGTATATTATCAAAATTTGTCAATGTTATCACCGATAAGGGTTTAATCTCCAACATTTATAGGGAACTCAGACAACTTAACAAAAGGAAGATAAACAACCCAATCAAAAAATGGTCAGCAGACCTAAATAAATAGATACTTTTCAAAGGAGGACAGAAGGAAGGCCAAGAACATGAAAACCTGCCCAAAGTCACTAATCATCTGAGAGATGCAAATAAAAACAACAATGCAGTACTATCTCACACCTGTCAGACTGGCTATCATTAACAAATCAACAAACAACAAGTGCTGGTGAGGATGTGGAGAAAAAGGAACCTCCCTGCACTGCTGGTGGGAATGCAGACTGGTGCAGCCACTGTGGAGAACAGTACGGAGTTCCCTCAAAAAACTAAAAATGGGGCTCCCATTTGGCCCAGTGGTCCCACTTCCAGGAATATATCCCAAGAAACCAGAAACACCAATCAGAAAGAATGTATGCAACCCTGTGTTCATAGCAGCACAATTTACCATAGCTAAGATTTGGAAACAGCCTAAGTGCCCATCAGCAGATGAGTGGATTAAAAATCTGTGGTACATCTACATAATGGAATACTACACTGTGGGTAAAAAAAAAAAAGAAGAAGAAGAACTCTTATCATTTGCAACAGCATGGATGGAACTGGAGAGCATTATGCTAAGTGAAATAAGCCAGTAAGAGAAAGATAAACATCACATGATCTCACTCATTTATAGAACAACATAAACAGATCCAGAGGTAGAGAAGCATTGATCAGACTGTCAAACCTCCGAGGGAAGGTAGAGGAGGGTGGGGGTAAGGGGGAGAGATCAACCAAAGGACTTGTATGCATGCATATAAGCCTACCCAAAGGACACAGACACGAGGAGGGTGAGGGCATGAGTGTGTGTGTGTGGGGGGGGGGGTGGTAGGGGGCAATAAGGTGATAAGGACACATATGTAACACCCTAATCAATAAAGAAAAAATAAATTAGATTACCCTTTAGGTTGAAACTGAATTATCCATTTGAATCAGAGCATGCCATAAATAATACTTAACACACCACCAAATTAAATCAACTAAGTAATAAAACTGACATAAAATTTGTCTATAATTCCTTATATTAAAACATCTCTGGAAGTAAATATGTGGTGTCTAAATATTTATTGATCTTAGGCTAAGCAAGATTAGCAAATAATAATTTAGCTTATCTAAAAGATTTTGTGGATTTTTATCCATTATATTAAGCTGATGTGACTAATTTGCACTATCTGCACTGTTATTTTATAGAACAAGAACACCCAAGCTTAAATGATTTAAGCAAGATTCTATTTTCCTGTCACCCAAAAAGAAGTGCTAAACTTTTAAAGAAGTTTATGTAGGAGAGTAATGATCAACATAAATTGATGAATGAAAACAGATCCAGAAACATAGAAACATAGACTGTCAAACCTCAGAGGGAAGGAAGGCAGGGGAGGCTGGAAGGGGGAGGGAAGAGATCAACTGATGAACTAATATGCATATGCATAACCCATATGCAGACAATAGGGTGCTGAGGCTTGTGGGGGAAGGAGATGGAAGAGGGCAATGAGGGGAAAATAGGACATATGTAATGCTTTCAACAATATTTATTTAAAAAGTATAAATTAAAAACTAGAGAATATTTAAAATTCAAACAAGAGTTCAAGTAAGCCCTGATGCTCTATGTGTAGTAAGAATAAAATAGAAGCTGGATTTCAAAGACTTAAGAAAAAAGGGAGTAAAATATCAAAATAATATTTTTATATTAATTACATACTGAATGCTAATATTAAGGATGTATGAGGTTAAATAAAAGGTATTAAAATTAACTCCAACTCTTCCTTTGAACTATTTCAATGTAGCTATTAGAACATTGAAGAAGACATATAGGGCTCCCTTTTGAGTTTCCCGTCATATTTCTACTGAAGGTTACCAAGTAAAGAGCTATAAGTTCAGCAATAACAAAGGAACAGTAAAAACACCATGGAGCTGAGTCTGAAAAAGTGAATGACTTATGAAAAATGACCAAAAAAATGTAAAGAAAAAATGAAAAAGTAGGCAAGCTGTAGTATAACCTGGGATAATTTATAAATGGAAAAAATATAACACACAAGACAGCAAAATATATTACAACATTTTAAAAGCATAATCCACTGCCTAAAGACCTTCACAACATTTTAATAAAAAATAAAACTTCCCCCACCTGGTGAAAGAAACTGACTTAAAAGCCCAAGAAGTACACAGAACCCCAAAATATAGGAATCTAAAGAGGACCACACCAAGACATATCATAATTAAAATGCCAAGAGCAAAAGATAAAGAGAGAATCTTAAAAGCAGCAAGAGAAAAACAGTGGTTACCTACAGGGGAGCACCCATATGATTGTCAGCGGATTTCTCAACAGAAACAATGCAGGCCAGACGGGAGTGGCAAGAAATATTCAAAATAATGAAGAGCAAGAATCTACAACTAAGATTACTCTATCCAGCAAAGCTATCATTCAGAATTGAGGATCAGATAAAGTGCTTCGCAGATAAGAAAAAGCTAAAGGAGTTCATCACCACCAAACCAATATTATATGAAATGCTGAAAGATATTCTTTAAGAAGAGGAAGAAGAAAAGGTAAAAATATAAATTATGAACAACAAATACACATCTATCAACAATAAAAATCAAGTGAACTGATAGGCTGATGAACAAGATAAACTGGTGAATATAACAGAAACATGGACATAGAGAGGGAATGGACTGACAACTCTTGGGGAGAAAAGGGTTGTGGGAAGTACAGCAAGAGATTGGACAAAAATCTTGCAACAATGGGAGAGGACATTGGGGAGGGGGAGGTGAGGGTGGAGGGTGGGGTAGGTACAGGGTGGAGGGGAGATATAGGGGGATAAAAAAAGGGGAAACAATGTAATTAATAAACTGAACAATAAAGATTAAAAAGAAAAAGAGAAAAAAAGAAAAATAATAATGTAAAATAACCCTAAATATAAAAATAAATGTAGATATTGTTTATATTCTAAAAAGATGAAATATAGAGAAGATTGATAGCAGTAGTAACATGTTAGTGTTAAATAATTTTAAGACAAAAATATCAAAGTAAGTATTATTTATAATTCAAATATAGCTAAAAGTGTCACAAGCAAATTAGCACATCTAAACTGTGTGGAACTACTGAGGCGAAACAATCATATCTTTAGTTAATTGATTTAAGAAGTTTATTTTTTAATGAGTCATGTACTCTTTTAAAATATATTTTTACTGATTTCAGAGAGGAAAGGAGAGGGAGAGAGAGATAGAAACATCAATGAGAGAGAATTATTGATCGGCTGCCTCCTGCATGCCCCTTAATGAAGATTGAGACAGGCATGTGCTGGAATTAAGCCCAGGACCCCTCAGTCCCAAAGCCAATGCTCTATCCACTGAGCCAAACCAGCTAGGGCTGAAGCATGTACTTTTGAAGGATGGCTTTAACATTTTAAAGTCAATCTCGTCGTTAAAGAGCTAAGAGTATTGAGAGAAAATCTTAACTACGAAGTGGCTGGAGGAGAAGGTTATAGGATATTTTAAAACTTAACTTTTATGCAAAGAGTATCTTTTAGATAAGAAAAACTAGTCTAATTTGGTGTGATTTAGGTGTGAATCCAGAATTTCTGTGTTTTTACTGAAATCGTTTTTAAGCAGGATGTTATTTTAGACAAGTAAAATGGATGACACATGGAAGTAGTTGTATTTATATACATAATTAGATCTTTTAGAAAATGGTTCTCAGAAAGAATTTTTGTCATGAAAAGAAATCCAAGCAAGAATGAGAAGAGAGGTCAGCAACTTTTTCAGTGAAGCTGCAGATAGTAAATATGTCAGGCTTTGTGTGCCATAAGGTCTCCGGCATAACTACTCAACTCTGCTGCTACAGTGCAATCTCTTTCCTAATAAGTCTCTGGAGTGAAAACAGCCTTTCCTAATTCTTAGTTCATAAAGTTCAGGTGGAATTGACTCAATGGAACTCCAGAAACTAGTGTGTAACTTAAAGCATTCCATTTTCCTAACCACAGAGACTGACTCAAGGAAGGGTGCATCATGAGTAAAATAATGTAGGAGTTGACAAAGACAAAAAGTATAAAAAGAAATTCATTATACAACACTGGAGATTGCTAGGATGTCAATTCATTACTCTAACAAAATGCAAAAGAATTGTGCACTCATTTTGTGACAATAAAGACAGGACCTCTATGAAAAACAGTGCCAACAGATAGAAGAGCATGGCATATGTGTGTGTGTGTGTGTGTGTGTGTGTGTGTATATATATATGTATATATGTAGCATATCAGTTTCATTAATCAACTCTTTCAGAATATTCAAAATAAGTAAATGTATTACTAGAGGCCTGGTGCATGAAATTTGTGCACAGGAAGGGGGTTGCCTCAATTGGAGAGGACTCTCCAATCTGGGACCTCTGGCTCCTCATCACTCACCTGCCTGCCAGCCTGATCCCCCTAACTGCTCTGCCCTGCTGGCCTCGTCTCCCTAACTGTTCTCCCCTGCCTGCCTGATTGCCTCTAACCTCCTCTGCCTTGGCCCCGCCAACAGACTTTGTCGGGAAGGATGTGTGGAAGGACATCCGGAAGGTCGTCCAGAAGATGTTCACTCTAATTAGCACATTACCCTTTTGTTAGTATAGGTGCCACCTAGTCCTAAAACTGCAGGTTGTTTGCAGGTTTTCCTATTGTGGAAGGGGACCCCGCAGTAGCATCCTGGGTTCTGACCAGGGCTTATGCACTTGTGCTTTATCTCAGCAGATGTGATTCTTAGAAGAAGACTCTTGGATGTACCTTGAACATTTCTTATCAAATTTGCCAAGTCATCCTCCAAAAATGTTGAGCCACTTTCAAGTCCCACCAGCAACCATGCGTGTGCCCTCCATCCCACTTTGATGCCAATATCATTGATTTCTCCCTAGAAGCTTCTCTCCTGTCAGCTGGGACTGCTTGGTACTTGAGCCAACCTCATTGTTCATCTGGGGACTTGATTTCCTGAGATAGAATTATAGAGGAGCAAAAATATAGCTTTCCTCTACCTTTCTGAGTTCTTAGTGGAGGCCCTTGTAATGAAAGACAGATCACCAAGAGAAAAACAAAAGTTCATTAACATGTGTACCTTGTGTATATGTGGGAGATCCCAGGGAAAAATGAGTAACTCCCCCAAGGAGGCTTAGAATGCAAATTTAAATACCTTCTTCCTAGAGAAAGGGGACAGGAGATATAGGCCTCTTAGAGGAGAGTAAATGATATTTAGGAAAGATGAATGGGGTGGGGGAAAATAGCTTATAACAAAGTTTGGGTGTGATGTCAATTTATACTCTCCTGTCCTGTGACAGAAGTCAGTCTTCTCTGCCTGATGACACTTCTCCCATCAAGGGGACCTATGACATTTATGCTCCTTTGGGAAGTCTGATTTTAAGGAGATCAGGAGACTTCAGTGAAATCCTCCGCGTGCATTTGCTGTTTTTCAAGCATCTAAAGCTCAAGATCATCAATATAACAACACAGCGTATGTTGGGGTGGCATGTTCTCTGACCTTCAGAATAAACCCAACAAAAGCTTGTTTCCTCTCTTAGATGATTTGCAACAGTAGTGTTATTCCCTGGAGACGGTATTCTGACCAGACCTTCCTGGGAGTGATCATAACATTACCCTGTGTTTGCAGAAAGGTGTTGGCCACAGCACTAAGTAATCCAGGGGCAATTTTCTCATCTTGTGGAAAGGGGGATAAAGTTATGATAGTTTACCTCCCTTTCCACAGGTTTCTTGCAGGTTTGTGTCTCTGCTGCCCCAACCCACACCCCGCAACAACCCAAGCACCTCCACCTCAGGCCCTGGGGCTGCTGGGTGCCAGGCCTGCAGGTTTTTGTCTTCAATCCACCCCACCCCCTAGCTCCCCAGCCCCAGGTTTGCCACAGCCGGCCGGGCTTCGGACACCCTGCTGGGTTTGGGGCTGCCATCCGGACCCCCGCCCTCGCCCCAGGTGTGCCAGAGCTAGGCTTTGGGTGGCAGGGGTCTGGATGCCCTGCTGGGTTAGGGGCTGCGATCTGGACACCTGCCGCCACCCCAAGTTTGCCAGGGTCAGGCTTCGGGTGGCGTGGAGGTCCGGATGCCCTGCTGGGTCTGGGGCTGCGATGGGAACCCCACCGCCCACAGCACCACCAT
The DNA here is from genome assembly GCA_027563665.1 of Antrozous pallidus. NCBI lineage: Eukaryota > Metazoa > Chordata > Mammalia > Chiroptera > Vespertilionidae > Antrozous > Antrozous pallidus. The sequence continues at coordinate 78,665,817 of CM050520.1, forward strand.
GGCTGGCTCTGGGCGGAGGGGGCCTGCCGGCCATCTTGCTTGGGGGTTAATTTGAATATTGCTCCTATTGGCTGGTAGTATAGCGAAGGTATGATCAATCTGCATGTTTCTCTTTTATTAGATAGGATATATAATTATAGCATATATAATATACAGTATATGTAACTGGATCCTGATTACATCCTTTCAAGTTCCTTGGAACAAGGTGCGACTAAAACCAATTTAACACTTTTTCAGTTATGTGAGCCATTAAGTGCCCTTTTTAGGACTAAGCCAGTCTGAACTAGATTTTCTATCACTTGGAATCTAAAGAGACCTAATTAATTTAAGTTTGACTGACTCTTGTCCCAGGTATTCATAATAAGAATGGTCAAAATTTTGACATATGTGCATTAAATTATGTCTATCTAGAAGTGGATTTCTGACACAACTGTGGGAAAAAGGGGGCAGGGAGGGAATAAAAGAGTAAAAAAAAACAAAACACTACGAGTATGGTGAGTTCAAAGAGTTGAAAGATCTATATAGAATTTCTGAAAGCCCATTCCCCAGGACAGCTGGCTGCTTTATGGTCTTGTTTTGTTGTCCAAAAACCAATTATTAGTAAACAAACAGAATTTAGATCTAAACCTGGTAATAACTATTTCTTTTCATACCAAATTATCAGGTGGGTCAAAGGACTGTTTTAACACTCATTTTATTTAGTTTAGTTCCAATTAAAGGCATTTTATTTAAAGCAGAGTTCAACCAGGACAAGTGTGTGCTAATTACCCAATAAACTGTTTAAATCAGAAATGTTGAAGACCTATAATAGAAGGCAAAATTGCTGGTGACTAGTAGACTCAAGGCTGTGAAAGATTGAGGAGGAGAGTATGCTGTACAGAAAATGATATTGAAGCTATTATTACATCTTTCTAAAAGAAAAACCGAGAGGAAGCTACAAGTGAATAAAAAGAAGCTTTTGTTTAAAATGTATATTATTGGTTACTGTTATATGCCTTGAGAATTTCATAGGTTTTATTTAATACTAGGGGCCCGGTGCATGAAATTCATGCACTGGGGGTGGGTGGTCCCTCAACACAACCTGCCCCCTCTCACATACTGGGAGCCCTCAGGGGATGTCCCACTGATTGCTCACCCCCAGCCTGGTGAGGCTTTAGGCCTTGGGCACCATTGCCCTGATCTGTTCAGCTCAGCCCCGGCTGCCTGTGACCACCCAGCTCCGGGGGCTGAGCGCTTGCCGCCACTTCTGCTCACAGCGCCCGGGGGCCGGGCGCTCCCTGCCGCTGCCACCACCGCTACTGCTGCTGCCTCTTCCCCTCACAGCACCCGGGGGCTGGGCGCTCGCTGCCACTGCCATTTCATCTCCACCCCTGGGGCCCAGTGCTCACGCCACTTGGCCCCACCCCCACTCCTGATTGGCTGGTAGCATAGCCAATCAGGAGCAAAGGTAGGGTCAAATTTGCATGTTTCTCTTTTATTATATAGGATACTGTAATATTGATTAACACCAAACCCAGTAGTTACCCCTAGAGAGAGAGGTGTATGACTCTCAGACATCACTGTCAAGAGGACCTTTAGTTTTGTCTGCATCCTGTTTCTTTGACAGAAAGCCATTATTTATATATAACTTGGGTATGTGAAACAAAATAACAATTTTTTGAACACTAGATGATTAACATTAAAATAGCATATTACTAAGACTACATTTATTTCTAGGTAAGTATATTTAATAGGCTCTCTGCTCTGTAAGTTGGCCAGAGGAATGATGCTGCTGCTCTGTGAGGCCACCACAAAGAGGTAATTTAGTAAAAGACTAGATTACAACACAGTCTCAGATTAAAAGATCTAATGCTGTCTATAATATTTATAATGCTTAATTTTGTTAGGTGAATTTCACCTCATTTAAAATAAAAGTCATAAGTAAAATAATGAATGTAGGAGTTGACAGAAAAAATATAAAAAGAAATTCATTATACAGCACTAGAGATTGCTAGGATGCCAGTTCACTACTCTAGAAATTGATTTTTAAAATTAAGCATTTATTCTGACTTTCTGCTATGAATTTTACTTCATGGTAAATTCAAAGTCCTGGTGAAGGTGAAATAGATCTTCTAAATAAAACTTGAGCAAAAAAAATTTCAGAAGAAATTGGAGAATTAGAAGTTTTGACACCTTATTTTAAAAAATCAATTAAGACTATCAGTGGAAGATTTATAGAGAAACTTACATTGAGAAGGTGACTGTTACCATTAGAAATAACTGATCAATTAGCATCATGCAAAGTGAGATGAACAGTCACATGTGCCTCTTTTTTTTTTTTAAATACATTCTTATGGATTTCAGAGAAGGAGAGGAAGAGAGAAATGGAAACATCACTGATCTGCTGCCCCATGGATGCCCCCTATTAGGGATCAAACCCACAACCCAAGTTTGTGTCCTTGACCGGAATCGAATCTGGGACCCTTCAGTCCGCAGGCTGACACTCTATCCACGGAGCTAGGGCATATGTGCCTCGTGATATGATATAGTATAAAGAATTCAGCTTCAACTATAAAGTACTCATGTAAACAATCTTAACATATTCTGCCTTCAGAATTAATTTCAAACCTGTAGCAATTTGTGAGGTAGGAGAGCAAGTAACACAATCAGCTAAAATCATATTATTAGGCATTACAGCAAAGACATATGACATGTTCCTTCAACTAGCCAGCATGTGATTTAAAATCCATGATATAAGGAAGGGAAAGGAATTCTAGATTCAGAGAGATATAACATTCATACACAGTATGTACCAGTTGTTTGGATCTGAGTTCAATTGAACTATTAAAATATAGTTGTAGACAGGAAATTTGTACATGGACTTGTATTAAATTAAGGATTTGTTGCTTCTTTAGTAAAGTGTGTTAATAACATGGTGGTTAGAGAAGATGGAAATTCTTTATTAGGATGTATACTGAAGTATCTACGAGTGAAATGACATGGTCTATATAATTTGCTCTGAAATGCACTGAAAATGAAAGCTGTGCTGAGTGTTATCCTTTCTACCTTGTTTTCTCTAGGTCTTCTATACTTAGCTCTGGAGTCCTTTAGTTCAACCAGAGGCAAGGGAGTACTTATTATTCTGAGCTATTTGATTCTGGGCTCCCTCCTGCCAGGCTACAGGATGGCATTGTCCCTCTCCTACTCCACAACCCCAGCTGCAGCAGCTCTTGTCAGGCAACCCCTCCAACAGCTCTTGTTTGATTAACTACCCTCCCTGCCAGTTCAGGAGCAGAAGTCTCAGAGGGTCACTGCTGTTACTAATCCTAAAATACTTCATTGTCCCTTGTTAATTTCCTTCACCCAGTCCATTCCTATGTAAACTGTCCCTGCATTAAACTCTCTCCCATGTCAAACAACAAAATATTAAAGAAGATAAAGTCACAATGGAATTTTTATTAACTTGGTAATACTAAAAACATACATATAAAAATGTGTAGGATACAGTTAAAAATGATATGGCTTTCAGTGCTTAGAGGGGAAAAAATGGAGGGGGATTACTGAATCAAACAAATCAGGAGACAGAACATTACAAAAAGAAAACAGAAAAATGAGAGGAAGTACAAATGAAATGGCACACCCTATTCTTAGAGAGGAGACAGTATGCCTCAGCTTCAATCAACCCAGCTTTCTATCCTTTTTGTGTGTCTAGTTCTCCTTTTCCAGCTGATGACCTATAGGTTCTGCCAAACAGGATTTCCAGAGAACAGAAAGCAGGAGCAGGAACAAAGAAATTATGTCCTTCTGTGGGAACCCTGTCTAGAGTACGCCAGATGTTCAAGGCCAAGGTGCCAAGCCCAACTTATCATAAGTAGGTCCAAAAGCAAGGCCACAGCAATTGTACTGTTTGTATGCACTGTCCAGGCATGCCTGTCTATAGCGCAAGCATTGATGTCACTATTTTGGCAAGAAGCTTCTTTTGTCTAAGTTGGTATAAAGCCGGTGTACGGCTGTTTGGTTGGGCTACTTTGTATAGCCCTATGTTGGAGGCTGCTGCTTTTATGTAGGGCTGCTGTGTGTGTAATGGCTCCTCTCTTTGCTGTAACTACTTTGTGTGGCTGCCTGCTTTATGGACTGCTTTGTCTGATAGCTCCTTGTTAGCAATGGCTACTTGGGCTACAATAAAGACTCTTTTATACCCATGACTTCTCTACCTTCCCCGTCTAATACCCAGTGTCCAAGGACATCCGGTTCCTGGCAGAGAAGGACCTGTTGGCATAGTCAAGAAGTAAGTACTCCCACAATTGGTGCAATGAGCAGGGTCAAGGAAGAACTTACTCCAACCCCTTTCTATTAGCTTGGATTCTTCTCAGTATCTCCCCAACTACAGCTCTTAACCTCTGGCAGCAGTTGGTTCCGGCTCTTAATAAATCTAGCACCTCTATCATAGTGCCTAGCATATAGCAGGCACAATATATTAATATTTGATGAATGAATGAATGAGTAAATGAACAAATAAAAGAATGCTAATTCCCTTTTTACCCAAGAGAAAGCTAACGAAAAGTTAGTAAGTGATTCAGCTAAGGTCTTTTATTTACTTAATGGGAAGTGCTTAGGACCTAGATGACTATTATATACTTTTTGTTAAAAAAATTATTTCTTTTCATTGGTTAAATGTAATTATTCTTTTAAGTTTACCTAATAATTAATCATAACCTGATTGCAATGATTAAAAATCGGAATTTGGCATTAAGTTGTTTCACTTGAAACATTTACATGCATAAATTTCAAAACTCTCCCAAATAAGAGAATTCCTATATCTAATCACCATATATTAACTTGCCTAGATTAAAATATGTAACTCTTATGGAAATTATTATGCAAGCTATAAATTAGTACTATAGTAACATGAAGAGAAAAGTGAGTAACAGCTGAAAAGGCATCTATAAGATGCTGGCACTTTATTTGGCCAATATTAGTTTAGCAGATCTAATAAATTCCAGAAGGAAATAGCATCCGGACATCCTCACAGACAGAAACTACAGTGTTCTGTTTATATAACACTGAGATCTGCTTCACTATGAAAAGGCTTAGAAATAAGGTTCCGTATAGATCCATGCTGTCAGGAAAATACTTTCTTTAGGAAAATTAATGTGATAATGATATGAAATATGATTTGGAGGAAGTTTACAGGGTATCCCCAAATATACAAAGTGTCCCCAAAAATGTATACACTCTGAATTATTATAAAGTCAGTGTTTATGAACATAGAGTTCATTTTCAAAATTTAAAAGAATCTACAGAAATGAGTAATTATTACTGTCAATGCCTGTTTTCAAACAGATGACCAGGCACTGCTGATAATTTGAAACAATGGAATCACAAATAACAAGAATCATTTTGTTCAGTATTTGTGTGCCCTCAATTCATCGACTGCTGCCAGTTTTATACTGTAAACTTTATCTTTCACATATCCCCATTAAAAAGGGCTAGTAGCACTTTAGAATAAATTTTCTTTGTTCAGAGCTTAATCTGGCCTCGTCCATTATTTCCAGTTAAACCTGCAAAGGAGTGAAAATTACGTGAATTAACAGCTGTTTGTTAAAGGATGTATACTTGTGTTAGGGACATCCTATAAGTGAGAAGGAAAGTCAAATACAGAATTTTCTGCAATAATCCACATGAAAAAGAATTAAAACCTAAATTATGACAACAGCTTCGGGAAAGAGAAAATAGGTGATAGACAAAATATTTTAATGAAATATATCACACTTGATAGACTAATTTGGCTATTATAAATTTAATATAACTTTGAAAAGAATCTATATTTAGTTTATTTCCAATATTATGCCATTCTGGTCTGAGAAAACGCTTGAGATGATTTCAATCAGGGTGTACTCAAGAATGCAAATAATCCTTTCCACTAATATTTACAAGGTAAACTAAGATTGTTGGTAGAGTATTAAATTTGACAGTAAAATAGTAATCAAGTTTTCAGGTTAATTTAAGTTGGCTAGTTGAAATAAGTGAATATTCAAGAAAATTTAATTGTACTGGACAAAAAGCTGTTCCTAAAGTATTAACTAAAATTTCTATTGGTAGTTCATCTCATGGTAAAATTGCTTAACATGCAAAGAACCTAAAGTAGTCATAATTTGTGCAAAAAATTAAAATTTAAAGTTATCAAGACTGCGTTATAAAATTTGCAAAAACCTCCATTAATCAAAGAAAGGGAGGATAGGAGGGCAATATCATGTAAGGAAAAATGTCCTATAAATAAATTACATCTAGAAAATGTTTACTTTACAGAAATTAATCTTCATTTATAATGCTAACAGCAAGACACCCATGAAAAATACACATGGTGTCAAAATAAGCCAAAGGAAAATCGTTTGGACAAAAATAAAAAGGATCCCAAGTCAATTTTAGAGAAAAGATTCCTTTATTAAATTTTGGTCAAGAATATGTTTGTATATTTTCAGAAAACAACTCCAAGACCATGTGAATTCCTGCAACAGAGAGGAATTGGCAGGTCTGCTCCAACCAAGAAGACAAGAGAAGAAACAGTCCAGAGAAGGGGGACACTGACAACACCTTGCCATGCTAGCAGTCAGCAGCTGTGCATCGCTGCAGGTTGCCTAGGACCAAACCAGAGGGGGTCGGGCCTGCATTCCCACCATGTGTCCACCATCCATATATCATTGCTGACATGTAGGCATAAGGAACTGTTTGACATTGAAACTGGGACTCAGGAAATGGGAACTAAGATGGCGGCAAAGGTAAAACACCTATCTTGCCGTCATAATCAGCAATTTTAATACTACAACTTAACGAAAGAACAAACACCTTCCAGAATCACCAGAACGCTCGCCGAGTGAAAATTCCACAAATAAAAGTAAAGATAAGACACTGTGACTCAGAGGAGCGGCGGTGAACAGGTTGAAAGATTCGCGCACAGAGAGAGGTTTGGAGCGTGCGCCGAGGAGAGGGCGGGCGGCTGGAAACCGGCCAGTTTTCTCGAACGGGGAGACAAAGGCGTCCCACTGGACTGATTCTCCAGCTCTGGGCGAAGTCCAGGGAACCCACTATCATACGGGGTGAAAACTGGACAGTGGGAGGGCACGCCGAAGCTCGGGTGCTGCCGGGTCTGCCAGCTTGTGGAGACGGCAGCTTGTGCGAACAGCTCGGCTGCGTGACGGCGCAGGGAGCTCTCTGCGACTTGTCTCTCATTCGGAAAACCATCAGTCTGCTTTGTTTTACGACCCTGGGTGAGACATGGCACATGCAAAGTCATTTGGGGACAGTCTGAATTCCCCGGCAGCCGGTGGAGCTCCACAGCGGCTCTCTCTCAGAGGTGCTGGCAGCCATTGCCCCCCCGCACAGAGCCCTGGGGCTGCATAGGGCGGAGCTAACGCTGTCTGCTTGGCCCGGAGACTCCGCCCATCCAACCTGAGCACAGCTGAGCTTCACAGACAATTGGCCTGGAGGTCAAACCCTCCTAGGGCTAACAACAAAAAGCTGGGTTTAAATTCAAAAACACTGAATACAAACCCATAAAGGATTGCAGTAAGAGTACCCACCTCAGGTAACTGGGGAGACTGAGCCACTGTCCCTTTGAGGATATCCACCACATAAAGCAGCCACCATGCAGAGACATGGAAAGAAATCAGGTGTGAAAGAAATGGAGGAGAAAAGACGACAAGACACAGAGTTCAAAACCACGGTTATAAGGCTTTTCAAGAGGCTCCTACAAAAGGCCGATCAACATATTGAGAATTACAGGAATAAACAAGACAACCAGCAACTGAATGAGACTTACAAGGAGATGAATGATACTTACAAGGAAATGAATGAGACCCTCAGGGAAATGAACAAGACCTCTGAGGATACGAACCAGACCCTCACAGATAACAAAAAGGACCAACTAGAAATCAAGCATACACAGACTCAAATAAAAAATATTATACAAAGTCCTAAAAGCAGTCCAGAGGGCCACAAGAACCAAGTCAAAGATTTGAAATACAAAGAAGCAAAATCCACTCGGCTGGAAAAGCAAGAAACAAAAAGAATTAAGATAATTGAAGATAGCATAAGGGGCTCTGGACAACCTCAAGCAAGCTAACATCCGAATTATTGGGGTGCCAGAAAAAGAGAGAGAGCAAGTTAATGAAAACCTACTTGAAGAAATAGTGACTGAAAACTTTCCCCACCTGGTGAAAGAAACTGACTTAAAAGCCCAAGAAGTACACAGAACCCCAAAATATAGGAATCTAAAGAGGACCACACCAAGACATATCATAATTAAAATGCCAAGAGCAAAAGATAAAGAGAGAATCTTAAAAGCAGTAAGAGAAAAACAGTTGGTTACCTACAGGGGAGCACCCATACGACTGTCAGCGGATTTCTCAACAGAAACGATGCAGGCCAGAAGCGAGTGGCAAGAAATATTCAAAATAATGAAGAGCAAGAATCTACAACCAAGATTACTCTATCCAGCAAAGCTATCATTCAGAATTGAGGATCAGATAAAGTGCTTCGCAGATAAGAAAAAGCTAAAGGAGTTCATCACCACCAAACCAGTATTATATGAAATGCTGAAAGATATCCTTTAAGAAGAGGAAGAAGAAAAAGGTAAAAATATAAATTATGAACAACAAATACACATCTATCAACAAATGAACATAAAAATCAAGTGAACTGATAGGCTGATGAACAAGATAAACTGGTGACTATAACAGAAACATGGACATAGAGAGGAATGGACTGACAATTCTTGGGGAGAAAAGTGTTGTTGGAAGTACAGCAAGAGATTGGACAAAAATCTTGCAACAATGGGAGAGGACATTGGGGAGGGGGAGGTGAGGGCGGAGGGTGGGATAGGTACAGGGTGGAGGGAAGATATAGGGGGATAAAAAAAAGGGGAAACAATGTAATTAATAAACTGAACAATAAAAAAAATTTTAAAAAAAAGAAACTGGGACTCAGAACTGTTGAACATTGAAATTGGGACTCAAACATTTCTTGTCATTATATGTTTATTTCTAGTCTGCAGAAGCAAGATTTTTTAAAGAAAATAAATGGGGAAAAAATAGATACAAAGGCAAAGAAGCATTGAACATACTGTCAAACGACAGCGGGAAGGCATAGGAGGTTGGGGGGGAAGGCTGTAAGAGATCAACCGAAGGACTTGTACGCATGCATATAAGCATAACCAATGGACACAAGACACAAGTGAGGGGATGTACTGGGGGGTGGAGGAGGCCTGGGGGAGGAAATGGGGTAAAAAAAAAAAAGAAGACATATGTACAACTATTTGTAATACTATAAACAATAAAAAAATTAATTACTAAAAAAATCTATATTTAGCATACAAATGAATCTCTCACTTATGAATTCTGTCTAACAAGACACTGAACTCAGAAAAAGGCACAGAAGAATTGGAAAATTCCTGAGAGACACAGGTGTTGGGGACTTATTAAGTGGGAGCATATAATAACCTACCACCAAAGAGGACTGAGTGCCATGGCTGCATAGAGTTTTTCAGTGAAAAACTATTCTTTTCACGTTATCCTGATTGGATCACTGTCCACCATGTTACCACTTCAGAGCTATAAGAACAACATCAAGGATGTCAGCCATAGACAGTGGCATCCTTGATGTTACACAGCACACACCCAGTGCCTGTGGGGCCCAGACTGAAACAGGTGGAAGTGGGTAGGTTAGCTTGTTGAAATTGTAATTTCTCAGAGAAACAAAACTGAATAAATGCCCCCCCCCAAAAAAAATCCACATATATACTATGGTGAAAATTAAGGAGATCAGAGATAGAATAATCTAGAACAAAAATCAGCTATTAAAAGAGAATCAGATCAACAGAAAACTCTTCAATAAAAAGACAAATGAGTAATGTTTTCTAAGAGTTCACAGAAAAGAATTAGGAAGCTAAAAAGGTATCTGTAACTATACTCCCACTCTATCAGTTAAATGTGAATATGAAATAAAGATATCCTGGGGGAGAACCAAGATGGCGGCATAGGTAAAACACCTATCTTGCCGTCATACACAGCAATTTTAAAACTACAACTTAACGAAAGAACAAACACCTTCCAGAATCACCGGAAAGCTGGCCGAGTGAAAATTCCACAAATAAAAGTGAAGATAAGACACTGTGACTCGGAGGAGCGGCTGAGGACAGCATTGAAGATACACGCGGAGAGAGGTTTGGAGGAGCGATGCGCACCAGCGGATAGGGCGGGTGGCTGAAAACCGGCCAGTTTTCTCGAACGGGGAGACAAAGACGTCCCACTGGACTGATTCTCCAGCTCTGGGCAAAGTCCAGGGAACCCATTATCATATGAGGTAAAAACTGGACAGTGGGAGAGCACGCCAAAGCTCAGGTGCTGCAGGGGTCTGCCGGCTTGTGGAGAAGGCGAGCTTATGCGGAGTGCGCATGAACTTGGGAACAGCGCAGCTGCAGACTGTGACTGCGTAGAGAGCGCTCGCAACTTGCTCTCTCATTCGGGAAACCGGCAGACTGCTTTGTTTTACGACCCAGGGTGAGACCTTGGGTGTGCAGACTCATTTGGGGAGATCCTCGGCAGCCAGTGGAGCTCGGCAGCGGCTCTCTCTCAGAGGTGCTGGCAGCCATTGCCCCCAGCACAGAGTTCCTGGGGCCGCATAGGGCGGAGCTAATGCGGTCTGCTTGGCCCGGAGACTCCGCCCATCCAACCTGAGCACAGCTGAACTTCACAGACAATTGGCCTGGAGGTCAACCCCTCCAAGTGCTAACAACAATTAACCTGAGCTTAACTTCAGCAAGACTGTGCAACCCATATCCACCTCAGGTAACTGGGGAGACTGAGCCACTGTCCCTTGTAGGACATCTACCACAAAAAGCTAATTGACCAACTCAGGGAAGTAGCCACCATGCAGAGACATGGAAAGAAATCAGATGTGAAAGAAATGAAGGAAAAAAAACGACTGGACACAGAATTCAAAACCACGGTTATAGGGCTTCTCAAGAGGCTCCTAGAAAAGGTCGAGACCTATAAGGAAATAAGCAAGACCAACAAGGAAATGAATGAGACCCTCAAGGAAATGAACAAGTCCTACAAGGAAATGAACGAGACCCTCAAGGATATGAAGGAGACTCTCAAGGATATGAAAAAGGACCAACCAGAAATTAAGTATACACTGACTGAAATAAAAAATATTATACAAAAACCTAAAAGTACTCTAGAGCACCCCAAGAACCAAGTTAAAGATTTGAAATACAAAGAGGTAAAATCCACTCAGCTGAAAAAGCAAGAAACCAAAAGAATCCAAAAAATTGAAGATAGTGTAAGGGGCCTCTGGGACAACCTCAAGCATACCAACATCCGAATTATAAGGGTGCCAAAAAAAGAGAGAGAGCAAGACAATGAAAACCTATTTGAAGAAATAGTGACCAAAAACTTCCCACACCTGGTGAAAGAAATTGACTTAGGAGTCCAAGAAGCACACCAAACCCCAATATATAGGAACCCTAAGAGGACCACACTAAGGCACATCATAATTAAAATGCCAAGAGCAAAAGACAAAGAGAGAATATTAAAAGCAGCAAGAGAAAAACAGATAGTTACCTATAAGGGAGCACCCATACGACTGTCAGCGGATTTCTCAACAGAAACGATGCAGGCCAGATGGGAGTGGCAATAAATATTCAAAGTGATGAACAGCAAGAATCTACAACCAAGATTACTCTATCCAGCAAAGCTATCATGCAGAATTGAAGGTCAGATAAAGTGCTTCTCAGATAAGAAAAAGCTAAAGGAGTTCATCACCACCAAACCAATATTATATGAAATGCTGAAAGATATTCTTTAGAAGAGGAAGAGGAAAAAGATAAAAATGTAAATTATGAACAACATATACACATCTATCAACAAATGAATCTAAAAATCAAGTGAATTAATAAGCTGATGAACAGGATAAACTGGTGAATGTAACAGAATCACAGACATAGAGAGGGAATGGACTGACAATTCTTGGGGAAAAAAGAGGTGTGGGAAGTGTAGCAAGGGACTGGACAAAAATCATGCAACTATGGGAGAGGACAGTGGAGGGGGGTGAGGGCGGAGGGTGGGATGGGTACCAGGTGGAGGGGAGCTATAGGGGGGAAAAGGGAACAATGTAATTAATAAACTGAACAATAAAGATAATTTAAAAAAATAAAGATATCCTCAGATGTAAAAACCCTTAGAAATGATACTACAGGAAGAACAACATTTAAAAATAATGTTTTGGAAATTAGAGGTTACTCCCTCTGAGTCAGATACCGCTGAATCTTTTCATTTCAATGAGAAGCAAATTTTGGAACACTGAGAAAACTTCTAATAGGTTCACATGCTATTTATTTCCTCATTAAAAAGCAATACTTACATTATATTCAGTCCTCTACTTAAAAGTAAAACTCTGAAGTATGAAAGCAGTCATAGCCACCACAGTGGCCTGAGAATCTCTCTCTACTTAGTCTCCCAAGGACTTCACCTCATTAGCTCACTGAGTAAGTAAAAGTTGTTTTCTTTCAACAACAGAATAGCCCATTCCTTGATTAGAGAAAGATGAAGAAGCCAGTCCCAGAGGGAAATTTGAAGCAAAGAACTTCATACATATCATTCATTTTCACTAGGAAAATTTGAAAAGTAAAATAACTTCTGGCATACCTTACATTAAGGAATAATGCTCATAAATCTATCAATATATGTATTCTATTATTTGTATAAAATGAAGGGATTTGGTGGGGAGCAAGTTGAAGTGGAGTTGGAGACATTATAAATATATGTCAAAAAAGTTAAAAAAACAAAGATGTTTGTGTTAAGTTTTCATGAGTTTAGAACTTTGTGAACTAGATATGCCCATCTCTGCAAAAAAAAGAACAGAGAACTATCAACCTGTGTTATGAAAATATAAAAGTAAGCTCACATGTTATTGAAGCAACTGTTCCCCCATTATGTGAAGAAGAAAAAATTCATTATCTGTGCTTTGAATATTGGTGTTAAATGCTGTGTGTCAGAATGTAAAATAGTTTTATTTTTTTATTTTAGAATTTTAAAAATGGAATTATATAACATTACTTTTTCCTCTAATCAGTGAGTATAATGAAAAGAATAAAAACAATGTACTTATTCAATAAAATATTAAAATTAGTTAATATATGTTAGTCTGATCTCTGTTATACTTTACTGAAGATAACACAATAAATCTCTGGATTTAGAATTTTTAGAGACAATAAAATAGAATGACAAACTTAAGTAGACCTTTTCTGTATCTTGATTTTGCTACCAATCAAAAGGTAAATTAAAAATACTTATTTTCTAGTAAAAATTTTTAAAAAGTATAACAACAATAAAGGTCACATTTATTGAGTAACTATTAAGTATCACACACTATCATATAATGTATCTAATGACAATGACAATGTTAAAAAGTAGTAATATTCAACCCTAGCCATTTGACTCAGTGGTCAGAGTGTCGGCCCATAGTCTGAGAGGTCTCGGGGTCAATTCTCGTCAAGGGCACTTACCTCAGTGGCAGGTTAGATATCCACCCCAGGTGGTGTAAGTCTGGGAGGCCACTCTATCAACAGAGGGAAGCAGCCAAAATGTGCAAACAAAGAAAACAGGTCACAAATGAAAGAAATGGAGGAAAGCAAACTACTGAATATAGAGTTCAAAACCATGGTTATAAGGTTACTCAAGAATATTCTAGAATCCTCCAAGAAATATGGTGAGACCCTTACGGATATGAAAAAGAACCAATTAAAAATTAAGCTTATATTGACTGAAATAAAGGATAATATACAGAGATCCAATAGCAGACTAAAAAATTGCAAGAATCAAATCAAGGATTTGAAATGCAAAGAAGCATAAAACACTGAACCAGAAAAACAAAAAGAAAAAAGAATAAAAAATATGAAGATAGTGCAAGGAGCCTCTGGGACAACTTCAAGAGTACCAACATCTGAATTATGGGAATGACAGAAGAAGAAAGAGAGCAAGATACTGAAAACATATTTGAAGAAATTAATGACTGAAAACTTCCCCCACCTGATGAAAGAAATAGACTTATAAGTTCCAGAAGTGCACAGAACCCCAAACAAAAGGAATCCAAAGAGGACCACACAAAGATACATCATAATTAAAATGCCAAGGGCAAAAGACAAAGAGAGAATATTAAAAGCAGCAAGAGAAAAACAGTTAGTTACCTACAAGGCAGGACCCATACAACTATCAGCTGATTTCTCAACAGAAACTATGCAGGCTAGATAGGAATGGCAAGAAATATTCAAAGTGATGAATAGCAAGAACCTACAACCAAGATTACTCTACCCAGCAAAGCTATCATTTAGAATTGAAGGTCAGATACAGAGATTCACAGATAAGAAAAAGGTAAAGTTGTTCTAAACAGTTTGGCTTGGTGGATAAAGCTTCAGCCTGCGGACTAATGGATCCCAGGTTTGATTCTGGTTGAGGGCATGTATCTTGGTTGTGGGCACATCCCCAGGAGGAGGTGTGTAGGAGACGGCTGATCGATGTTTCTCTCTCATCGATGTTTCTCTCTATTCCTCTCCCTTCCTCTCTGTAAAAAAAATCAAAATATATTTTTTTAAAAGAAAAAGCTAAAGGAGTTCACCACCACCATACCAGTATTATGTGAAATGCTGAAGGGTATTCTTTAAGAAGAGGAAGCAGAAAAAGATAAAAGTGAAAATTATGATCAACAAAGTGACAACAAATACATATCTATCAACAAGTGAAACTAAAAATCAAATGAATAAAAAATCTGATGATCAGAAAAAACTGTTGAATATAATAGAATCAGGGACATAGAAAGGGAGTGGACTGACAATTCTCAAGAGGAAGTAGGTTTGGGGATGCGGGAAGAATCTGGACAAAAATCGTACGCCTGTGGATGAAGGGGTAAGGACAGAGGGTGGAGGGGAACCAGGTGGAGGGGAGCTATGGGTAGAAAAAAGAGGAAGAACTGTAATAATCTAAATAATAAAGATTTATTTTAAAAATTAAAATTAAAATTAAAACATAACCACAGGAAAAAAGTAACCTTGAATGAGTCAATACAGCAATAAAAAACTCACGGTTTATATAAAATAGCTGCATCTCATCTTACTCCACTTTATATTTACATCACAATTGTGTTTCTGACGAAAATGGAAGAAGTAAAGGATACATGGTCAATGTGAGAGATAAGCCCTAACCAGTTTGGCTTAGTGGATAGAAGGTCTGTCTGCGGACACAAGGTTCCCCAGTTCAATTCTGGTCAAGGGCACGTCCCTTAGTTGCGGGCACATACCCAGTAGGGGGTATGCAAGAGGCAGCTGATTGATTGTTTCTCTCTCACTGATGTTTCTAACTCACTATCCCTCTCCCTTCCTTTCTGTAAAAAAATCAATAAAATATATTTTTTTAAAAAGAAAGAAAGGCTCTAACAGATACCTGGTCTATGATTTTAAAATATCAGATGAGATCTTTGTAATAATTAGGATTACTTATACATTAGGTTTTGATATTTAGTAAGGGATAGACTTTGTCAATTATTCAAATCATTCCATTTCTATCTTATTCTCTAAATGAAAATGGAAAAATTTACATTATTCTCAGAATAAATTACTCTATTGTATAATATAATAAACATACATATGAATATATATATGCTTGTAATGTAAACACATTTTAGGAATTCCCTGGAAAACCATCAGAAAATTAAAAAGGGAAATATTGTCCAAACATCAAGATAAGAGAATAAATTGCTCAAGGAGAGGAATGAACATTTGTGTAAATGTGGTTATTAATTTTAAGATAAGCAAAGGTTAGTTTAAAAAAGAGAGGGTAAAGAATAATAACTTTAGGAAGGTCAACGGGGAAAAAAAGGAGATATATGTATTAATATATGTAATACTTTAATCAATTAAAAAAATAAATCCAAAAAAAGAATAGCTTTAATACAAATTTGTATGAAGAACGGAAATCAGGATCATGACTTCATAGTCATGATAGGCATTTTTATAATATTACTAAACATTCAATTTACATTATTATATTGTTTAATCCCAGAGAATAAATCCTTATTCAATAGTATTGGCAATTAAAATATCCTACGGCTTTGCCTAGTGAGCAAGCAAATATTCTATAATTTTTTATATAACTTACTCTACAATATAAAAACAAATGGAATCCAGTTGATAAATTGTTTTTCCTTAGCATTTTGACTCCACTGAAACACTTCACCTTTAATAATAGTCAGTGACTTTAAAGAAAGAAGAGAGAGAAGACAAGGTGTGACCAAAAATCTAGTAGGTATAGAAGATGACATAGCACATTACCAGAAAAAGACAAATTACACTGCTGACACTGCTTCCTTGGCTGATCAACTTCTATTACTATTATCTCTCCCATCTCGTTCCAGGATATTATATATATTAAGGACAGATCAATGTCAAATTTTACCAACATGGACAATTTGTAGATAAAACAGAAAAAAAGGAGAAAAAATCATAAGGATATTCCACCACTAACCTGGTTTAGTTTCTTCCAGAGATTGAGGACAGGAGAAAGTTCATTAGACCAGATTTCTCTATCAAATTTGCAACCAGCTGTTACTGCTCTGCCCAAGATCCTCAACTGTGAAATAACCTGAAAGAACAAAATAAGAAATAGCAATAAATGAAAATTACTTCAGTCAAACAGAAATAGCACAGGTACAAAAGTGATAACTTATTTTATCAAAATTGAGACAAATATAAACAAGTTTTAATCCCATTATCTTTGCTCAATTGACTTAGTATTTTACTAATTTATTTAAGTAGATGAAAAACAAAAGAACCTAAAAATAGTATGGAGGATCCTAAAAATATTAAGAATAGAGTTAACATATGACCCAGCAACCCCTCTTCTGGGCATCTATCCCCAAAATTTAAAGGTATGTGTTCACAAAGATATATACATACTAGAGGCCCGGTGCACGAAATTTGTGCACAGGGGGTGGGGAGGTGTCCCTCAGTCCAGCCTGCACCCTCTCCAATCTGCGACCCCTCGAGGGATGTCTGACTGCCCGTTTAGGCCCGATCTCAGTAGGATCGGGCCTAAACAGGCAGTCAGACATCCTTCTCACAATCCAGGACTGCTGGCTCCAAACTGCTCACTTGCCTGTCTCCCTCCCTGATTGCCCCTAACTGCTTCTGCCTCAAAGCCTGATCACCCCCTAACCACTACCCTGCCAGCCTAATTGATGTCTAACTGCTCCCCTGCCAGGATGTTTGCCCCCAACTTCCCTCCTCTGCCGGCCTAGCCACCCCTCACTGCCCTCGCTTGCAGGCTTGATCGCCCCCAACTGCTCTCCCTTGCAGGCCTGGAACCTCCCACTGTCCTCCCTTGCTGACTTTCTTGTGGTGGCCATCTTGTGTCCACATGGGAACAGGATCTTTGACCACATGGGGGCAGCCCTCTTGTGTGTTGGAGTGATGGTCAATCTGTGTATTATTCTTTTATTAGATAGGATAGAGGCCTGGTGCATGGGTGGGGACTGGCTGGTCTGCCCTGAAGGGTGTCTTGGATCAGGGTGGGGGTTCCTTTGGGGTGTGGGGCAGCCTGGGCAAGGGGCCTATGGTGGTTTGCAGGCTGGCCACGGCCCCCAGTGACCCAAGCAGAGGCCCTGGGATCTGGGATTAATTTAAGTTCTACAATTGAAACTTTGTAGCCTGGAGCAGAGCCAAGCCTGCTCATTCCGTGGCGACAGCCATTTCTGTTTGAAACTTTGAAGCCAAGAGTGGAGGCCTAGGCTAGGAATGCAGAAATTTGGTTTCCTCCATCGCCTTGACAACCGTAGCCTCTTCTCTCTCCAGCTCTGTTGGGATTGTGTATCTTCTATAATTGAAACTTTGTAGCATTGAGTGGAGGCCTAGGCCTGCAACAGCAGGCAGAAAGCTTGGCTTCCTCTGCTGCCAGGGAAACCCAAGCCTCCCTCCTGCTCTCAGTGGTGGCAGCCATCTTGGTTGGAGTTTATTTGCATAATTTGCTCCTGATAGGCTGGTGGGCATGGCTTTGGGGCATGGCTTGATCAAATGTATGGTCAATTTGCATATTACTCTTTTATTAGATGGGATAACTCTATGCTCACTGCAGCAATTTCTCAGTGATCAAGACATGGAAACAACTTTAATGTCCTTTCATAGATGACTGGATAGAGAATATGTGATACATACACTGAGTGGCCAGATTATTATGCTCTCTGAATGCATAATAATCTGTCCACCCAGTGTATATTCTATGTAATAAAAGGCTATTATGCAAATTGTTCCCTCGGCCAGGAGTTTGGCCAGCAAGCAGGTGGGCCAACTCCCCATGTCCCTTCCCCCTGGCCAGGCTGGTCGGACTCCACCCATGCACTGGACCTCTAATTATACACACATATATATATACTTAGTGTATATACAATGGTATACTACACTGCCATAAGAAAAGATGAAAGAACTAAATAAATTGATTAACAAAATAGATACAAAGACAAGCAGCATGGAACATACTATTGAATCTGAGAAAAGGCAGGGTGTGTCGGTGGAAAGAGATTTACCAAATACTGTATTTGCATATATGCATAACTCATGGACACAGACAATAGTGTGGTGGGGGCAGGAGCAAGCTAAAGGGAATCAATGTGACAATTTCAACAATGTAATAATTTCAACAATTTCAACAATGAAGATAAATTTTTTTAAAAGCAAAGATGAAATAGTGTCATTGATAACAACATGGATGGCTCTTGAGAATGTCAGGCTAAGCGAATAAGTCAGAAAAAGTCAAGAATCATATGATTAATTTATATGTGAGATATAAAACTGAAAGCAACAAATGAACAAGTAAGAAAAACACACAGAAACTCACAGACATTGGCAACAGTGTGGTGGTTACCAGAGGGAAGTAAAGGGTAAGGGTGTCAAATATATGGAGACAGAAGAATATTTTACTTTGAGTGGTAGACACACAATATACAGATGATGTATCATAAAATTGTATACTTCAAACCTACATAATTTTATTAATCAATGTTATCCCAATAAATTTAAATAAAAACAAAATGACATATTATAATGTCTTTTTTTAAAGCTGCTTATTTAGCCAGAAAGCTCTAATTATGCATTATTAATAACTTCTTATTGTTTCTATTTGCTCATTTCTGACATTAAAATATTTTTGTTTGATTGGTTAAAATTTCATAATTTCAAAATGCTGATAAATTAAAGATTTTTTTAAAGATTAAATGATAAGATAGCAGATATAGTAAAATGTATAAAGTAGTAGAACAATTTTAAATAATTACTTGTTGGTAAAAATAACCAAAAACTACGTTTTAAGGCTCTGTATTAATTTGGTGTTATCATCTTAATGTTTCTTCTACTCTTAAGACTCGAAAGCAGTATAGGTCAAGTAGTTAAAGGAAGGCAAGGGAAACAACTGTTTCCCTATTTAGGGCCTTCACTCCTGTCATTATAACCCAAATCGATTTTTCTCATTATGACCAAAATCGATTCACTCACATTTTCATTTCTAAAATAGTGTTTAATAACTTTCATTTCACTAACATTAATAAACCTTCTTAATCATTTGCTAGGAATGATCTAAAATTTTACAAAGTATGCTAAGTATCATAGATATTGGGATATGTGTAGAAAAATCAGTGAAGTATCCATATTTCTTTGTAAATATGTCAACTAAATATTAAAACTGCTTATCTAACATAAACAAAATAAATCCCAAAACACAGGCATATGTTTTCGTAAACTAGTATTTTAATATCTGCAGCATGTTGACTACTTTTCCGTTTTACTTTTTGAGATGTTTGTTCTTTCTTATTATGAGATTGGACTATATTTCATATTTTGTTGAGTTCTTGTATTACTAAAGTTTGTAATAAAATATGGGCCATAAATCTTTAAAATGAATGCACTACTTAATTGTGAAAAATCCACAATCATGCTAGTAAACTCAAGTTTCTTCTAGAGATTTTGATTGATTCTCTAATCTTGAAAAAACTCAAGTTTCTTCTAGAGATTTTGATTGATTCTCTAATCTTGAAAAAACTAATCTAGTGATTTAGTGTTTCATTTTCTTTGTTTTTCTGATAAATTATTTTCATTTGCTCAAGCTGAACCCTACAACAACATCTAATTTATCAGCTTTGCTAGACTGCAAAGCATCACTATTTGGTAGTCAGAAGAAGTGCTATTTTAACACTGGTAACATTTTCTATCACTTATTTGTGTTTTAAATTTGTCAATTATGACAAAAAATAAGAATGCAAAGAGATGTCTGAAGGGAAAAAGAGTTCAAATATTTCTTATATGTAATGTTAAAACTATTATAAAAATAAAATATTTGCCAGCCTACAAATGGTCATGTGTTCTGCATTAGAAATATGACAGGTAAGATTGCTTTTCTTAATCACAGCATCACATTATATTGTAAACATTAATGAACAGAGTATAAAAAGGGAGTTCAAATAAATGATTAAATATTTTTATAATTAAGATAGAGGTATCTTACCTAATAGACAAACATGTAAATTGACCGTATCTCCACTACACCACCAGCCAGTTAGGAGTGATATGCAAATTAACCCAACAAATATGGAGGTTAATTTGCATACTCAGCCACCAAGTGACAGGGGTGGGATGCTTTCATCATAGCCATGGCAATGACGCTGGCACTCTGTCCCACCACGGTCTCTCAGGGCCTCTGGCAGCGTGGGGAGAAGGGGCCAGAGCAGAAAGAGGTGGCTCCAGTGCCTGAGTGGAAAGGGGCTATGCTGGAGTGGAAAGGCAGTGCTGGCAGCCAGGGAAAGGAAAGGCCATTCTAGCACAAATCTTCATGCATCGGGCTTCTAGTAATTTATAACAATGGACTGGCCATCTTTTGTTTTTAAAAATCTTACATTTTTGTCTCTTTTACAAAGCACAGAAAATAAAATGAATGTATTTCCATTATTCACACTTTTAAGCAATTAAAGTACTTTATTCAATACTGTCATGCATACCTCTTAACAACAAGGATATGTTTTGAGAAATTAATCATTGGGGAATCTGTCTTAGTATGAACATCAGAGTACTTACATAAATCTAAATGGCATAGACTATACTCCTAGTATGTGTATATACAAATCTAAAAGGTACAGTCTGTTCTTCTTGGACTATAAGCACAACGGAAAATGATGGTATCAAAAGATGCAGCAAACATGAGACAAAGGATGCTGTTGCCAGCATGTGGGAGATTATATATATATATAAAATAGAGAAATATGCTAATTAACTAGGATGCCATAATGGGTCGACTGGACAGGAGGATGTTGTGCGGGCCGCATCGGGGGTGGGGTGGCAGGGCCTTGCCTCCGTGCACCTATGCTGGGGGAGAGCCTGATCAGCAGCAGCCGCCGATGTTATGGGGCCCAGAGAGGGAGGCAGGGCCAGACCGGCAACTCAAAGGTGGGCGGCGCTGCGTAATTCTGAATTGTGCGCTGGGCTCCTCGTACTTTCCTAAGACTAGAAGCACAGGAGGTTTGTGAATGCTGGCACCAATCACCACAAACACATGAGTAATGTGTTGTGATATGATGGCTATAATGTCACTAAGCAACAGAAATTTTTCAGCTTCAATATAATCTTATGGAATCACCAGAGTACATGTGGGCCATTGTGCACCTAAACTTCATTATGCAGTGGAAGATTATAATATTCTTTTAAATTTTTATCAAAAGAGATAAAATTTCCTATGAACAACATATTTGTGTCACTTCTTCCACGTTCTATTCAAACTGAACATGGTGTATTATGCCTCTGGTATGCTTCAGGATACCTACGAGGTTGCAGAGAAGACGTCACTCCTATCCCACCTGTCCTATTCCAAAAACAACAGAGACGTTTCAGGAATACCTGTTTTTCCTGGACAATCGGTGTGTTTTTATTTTCAGACACTAAACCATATATACAATTGTAATTTTATTTTTAATTTGGATATTATAAAGCACACAGAGAAAATTTTGATATACCATACACCTTTAGAGCATGAGTTTCATTTACTTTTGGTACAAACTGTTTCCCTCGTTTTATATTCTTTTCCTTTCCTAGTATTCTCTTTTACTAAACTTCACAACTATTGATTTTACACTAATAGGTTGTTTATATTTTTGTAAGTCACCTCCATATAATTCTTCTGGGAATGAGAAACAATATAGATTTTTTTTTGAAATAAACATATCCCCAATCTACATAAGAAATTAAGTAAATTATATTTTTGTCTCAGGGATTATGGCAGACTAAAGAAAATTTTGCAATGCTATGTTTAAAAATTATTAATAAACAGTAATATCATCAAAAAACTGTTAAAATTTATTCAGGTGCCAGAGAAATTAAGGGAAATCTTAAAATGTTAAAGCCAAAGAGGCAAAACTAATCTAAGGGGCCCATAGGTTGTTTTGCTCTTTGTTTACTTCATATTTTAAACTACCTTTAGACTTACAGAAAAATGGCAAAAATGGTACAGAAAATTCCCATCATATATTCCACACAGTTCTCCTAATGTTAGAGCTTTACATTATCACAACACAATGATCAAAATGAGGAAATTAACATTGGTATGATACTATTAACGAAAATACTATAGGTGAATTTTCCCAGAAATGTCCCTTTCCTGTTTCATGAGAATGTCACATTATATTTAGTAATTATATAACCATAGTCTCACCCAAAATTGTGACAGTCTTTCCTTGTCTTGTATGAACTTGGCCAGTTACTTTGTAAAATGTCCCTCATTTAAAGTATAAGATCCACATTTCCAAAGACAGGAAATAGAAACCCAGACCTTGAAAGAGCAGCACCCAATGCAGTAATTAGGAACCAACTTGCCCCACAAAGGGAGGCCTAGGGAAACCCGATTTTTTCTGCTGTGGCTCTGGGGTGAGAATGTAGTGTGTTTGAAATACTATGACTATGAAAATTCACCACCCAAAAATTTCCACACATCAAAACTTATGGAACTACAATGAGTAAAAATCTGGAGGATAGTTATAATAGTAAATGTCTGTTTGAAAAAAGCAATGCTGAAAATTGAAGAAATTAAACAAATTATGAAGTTAAGAATGTAGATGAAAGCAAATAAGAGCAAAAAAAAAAACAAAACTGTGAGACCATGTGATATTCATCTCTCTCTGGCTGGCTTATTTCACTTAGCATAATGCTCTCCATCCCCCTCCATGGTTGCAAATGATAGAAACTCTTTTTTCCCCCGCAGAATAGTAAGAAAGAGAGATGAATATCACATGGTCTCACTCATTTGTGGAATATGATGAATGGCATAGATTGATAAACAGGAACAGGTCCAGAGACTGAGAGGCGCTGGTCATAATCGGTCGGGGTGTCAAACCTCAGAGAAGGTGGGGGTTGGTGGGAATTGGGGGGAGAGATCAGCCAGGGGACCTGTGTGCATGCATGTAAGCCTGATCAATGGACATAGTCAACAGGGGGGTGGGACATGGTTGAGGAGTAGGGGGTAATGGGGGAATAAAGAAATAAATAAATACATACATACATACATACATACCAAAATAATAAAACACTAACACTGTAAAAAAAAACAAACACCTTTTTTGACTAAAATAAAAAATAAACAATAGATCAGATTTTTAAAAAAAGTTATTCACTAAAAAAGACTAATAAAATTATGAGACATCTGACTAAATTGAGTGATATCTGGACAACAGATTAAATAAGGGAAGGAACATTTAATTTAAAGTTATACTATTTAAAGGAATAATAGGATTAAAAATGGCAGCAGAGTAGGTGGGTGCTGCGTGTACGTGCTACCAGGAACAAACTGAAATTACAACTAAAATACAGAAAAACTTCCTGAATAATCAACAGAAACCTCACAGGAGAGAACCCTGATACCAGAAGACTGAAAGTGGAGACCACATAGAGACTGGTAGGAGGGGCAGAGGTGCAAAAGAGCTGACGTGGTGCCCACAGACAGCAATGAAGTCCCAGAGAGATATCTCGGCCATGGGGAGTTGCCACTGAGAACTCTGGGATCTAATCCCCAAGCTGGACCCACTAGCAGAGAGCACTACAACTGAGAAGGGACCCACATAACATCTGCCTGTGAAAAGCAGGGGAGTGCTGGGTGCTATTTGCCAGGGAGTAACAGCTGAAAATTCAGGCACTCTCTTTTTTTTTTTAATTAATTTTATTGTTTAAGGTATTAAAAATAGTAGTACATATGTCTCCTTTTTTTCCCCCCACTGCCCTCCCCCTACCCAGCCAGCCTCTCTTACCCCCTTGGCACTGCCCTCACCCCCCCACCCCCAGTGTCTTGCGTTTGCTGGTTGTGCTTATATGTATTCATACAAGTCCTTTGGTTGATCTCTTATCCCCTCAACCCTCTCCTACCTTCCCGCTATAGTTTGACAGTCTGTTCGGTGCTTCTTTGCCTCTATTTTTGTTCAACAGTTTGTAATGTTCTTTATAGGCCAGTGGAACAGAACAGAGAACACAGAAACTGACACAGCCAATATGCTCTATTAATATTTGACAAAGGAAGCAAGAGCATACAATGGAAGCAAGACAGTCTCTTCAATAAATGGTGTTGGGAAAATTGGACAGATACATGCAAAAAAATGAAACTAGACCAAAATGAACTCAAAATGGACTCAAAAATGAACTCAAAATGGATAAAGGGCTTAAACACAAGATGGGAAACCATAAAACCATAAAAATCTTAGAACAGGCACCCTCTGAAAGAATGAATGTTCAAAATTCCCTGTGTAGCCACCCACCTTGTGCTCTGGCAAAGGGAGCGTGAAGTGTACTGGAGCTGTGAGAGCAAAACCCAGGACTGGGGACTTGGGGGATAGAGCTCAGAAGGCTGACACCCCAAGTTTTGTCGACTGAGACATTCACTCACGCAGTTGGAGGACATCTTACGTTCATACTCTTTTTGTTGCTGGTGCTATTTGCAAAGTTGTAGTTAATAAACATGGTCTTGAAATATGAGTTAATATATTTAAGCAGAGGATTAACTCAGAGGAAAGAGCATTATAAGCTGCCTGATATCAAAAACTGATTTTTCCAGGAATTTCTGACTTCTCTAATAATTGAAAAATCACTTGAGTCAGGATAACTGCAGGTGTGAAGCATGAGTTACCACATCTGCTGAGTTCATAAAGCCATTAAGTGCAATGTTGCTAAAATTATTACACTAGGAATTAATCCTCAAATGTTGGCAATAAAAAAACCATGATTACATTTTAAAAATAAATGTAACATATTTTAAGAATTTTGCTTTTAAATTACTGTGGAGTTCATGAAAAAGTTCTAGAATGTCAAAATATGCTTAGGACAAAAAGAATATATAGCTAGCACTTGAAAAAATATGTAGCTCTTATAGAAAAATAAATGTTACGGTTATAAAACATCTTTTTATAAAAGAATTAATGGCATGGATTACATTTAAAGTAATTTTAAATCACAGAAGTAAAAGAAACATATTTTGGATGAAACTTATAGTGTTCAATGATAGTTTACTAATTTTAACAAATGTATTAAGAAAGAGAACTATTTGTTTCATTTAAAAAATTATTCAAGGTAAAGACTGGAATATATTGTGTTAAATAAAATAACATTTTAAAATAACTTGTGCGGTCTATAGTTTTATATAAATTGATGTTATTTCTTTTAGGCTATGTAGGAACATTTTTTACAAAAGTTAATCTTTTCTTAGGTTACCTGAGAACTGATCATGCGTTGAGAAGAGCGAGCAATATTGGCAGGCAGACCAAAGAAACTAGGTTTGTCATCCTCTGGGAGTTTTTCAATGACAGCACGATAGTCCTAAATATAAAAAAGGGAAAACAATTTTTCAAAAAAAGATTGTACTTGAATCTATTGAAACCACAGCCAATGCTGGAAAGTATTAAATTATTATTTATTAACATATTACATTTCTACATAAATCTCGCTTTCAGACTGTATAATCAGTTATCTATAAGAAATATTCTTTTTATAGCATAGGTGGACTTGGAGAGTGTAGGCTAAATGAAATAAGCCAGTCTGAGAAAGACAAATAACACGTAATCTCACTTATATGTGGAATTTAATTATAAGCTGATGAACAAAATGGAACCAGAAGCATAAATACATGGAACAGACTGGCCGGTGCCCAAGTTAGGAGTGACTGGGTAAAGAAGGTGAAGGGATTTACTAAAGAACATATATGAATACCCTATGGGCAAGGACAGTAGTTTGGTGAAGGTCAAGAGGTGGGTGGGAGTGGGTGGATGTGGCAAAGGGCAGGGAAAAATAGGGACACCTGCAATTATGTCAACATTAAAATTTTTAATTTCCAGAAAAAGAAATATAGCCTGGCGGTGTGACTCAGTGGTTGAGCATCTACCCGTGACCCAGGAGGTCATGGTTCAATTCCCAGTCAGGGCACATGTCCAACTTGACAGCTCAATCCCCAGTAAGGGGCATGCAGGAGACAACCAATCTACATGATTCTCTCCATCACTGACGTTTCTGTCTCTCCTTCTCCCCTTCCTCTCTCTGAAATCAATTTAAAAAGAAGAAATATTGTCATTACTACCTCCTCATATTTAAATTATTTGATACAATATTTTCTTATCCTAACTTCCCACATTCAAAGGGACCCTGAGTTGATTAAAAAAGCATATTTAAGTGGCTACACCTAGTATGTGTAAGATATTATGTAGAATGTTTTCAGGAAAGCCCTGTAATAATTTCCGTTGTGATCTACAACAGTGTAGTTTTGCTTAAATCAAAATTAAATATTCCAGCAATTTTTTTCTTTTAATTTATAGAAACCTCAGAAATCTATACACAAATACTCTGGCATGCAAGCATCATTTTGTAAATCACTTTATCATAAAGCATTTCCTCAGTTTTCAGTTAGCTGATGAGATGCACTGATAATCCTATCATTCAATCCCAAGAATTAACTGTGAGCATTACAGACGTGATTTGGGATCTAGATGGGCAAGAGTATATACCAACAGGATTTATTCAGTTTGGCCCAAAGATGGAAATTGTTTTATTTTTATGAAAAGTTATTTTAAGGCAGGTATTGCATACGGATATAAACTGTTCTTGCTGAAGTAACTATTCTTGGTGAAAACACTCATCTTCTGCTCCCTTCACACCGTCATCTTTTTCCTAATCTTGGCAGCTGCCCCTGAAGTATTTCCAAGGAAACAATCAGATTCCAGAAAGCCCAAGACCTAGAAATATGTCCGATTTTGGAAAGACATGCTATGCTGTTCTTTGAAATATTCCTTTCCTATAGTTCAACATATGTAATCTTCCATTAGGATTCCAGTCACAATGTGTAAACATATACATGGATACGAGTATAATCTTGTATACACGCATGCATTTGTAAATGTGTATGTGTAGGAATATGTGTGCACTTGTGTTCCCCTATTCCTAGGAAGCTTTCGGATTCTTCCTCCTACCTAGCTCATTAGAACACTAAATATTGATTCTCATAAATCATCCTATAAATTTAAAACTATTATTTTATTTGTGTTTATATACTTTGTTCATTTCAAAATAGCTGTGAAACTGTCTCATCTAGACTGACTAGTCTTCTCTCTACTTAGGACTATATAGCGACATGTCTCCTAAATAATAGGCAATATCCAGGCTGAATATCCCCACTTGAACACAAAAGTATATATAACAAATGACACGATTTATATAAAACACAAAAACAGGCAAAACTAATGTAGGCTGTTAAAAAAAAAAACAGGAGGAGGAACATGGTGAGTTGATAATGTTGTTTCTTTATCCCAGTGTGTTTTACACTCATGTGTGTCATACATAAATTAACTGCAATCCCATTTATGATGCATACTTTTCTGTATGAATTTTGTTTTTCAGTTTAAAAACAGAGATGGGAGACTTTTCAGGGTATATTTTCTGAAATAAATAAATAATAAATAAGCATGTGATATATCTATCTGCTCCTCCACTCTACAGTTCTCCCACAAGAAAGTGAACTCCACAGATGCATCAGAATCCGCAATGTCTGGAACAGGGCTTACACTGGGCAAATGTTCAAAGTATATTACTGAATAATAAAACAAAACAGATGAGATATTTAGTAATATAAGATATACGAGTAATATTTTTAATATAGGTTTTCAAGTTTTTATTTTTTGATAATTATGTTACTGAAACAAATTTTCTTGAAAAATATTTGAATGACAGGAAAAGGCACAATACTAAGAGAAAAACCATATAATTGTGTGAGTACATATTTATATCTTTGTAATTAATGTACAAATGTATAATTCTAAAACTCTAATAAAAATATTATTTGGGCATTTATACAAATACTAGAAGCCTGATGCACGAAGATTCGTGCCAGAATGGGCCTTCCTTTCCCTGGCTGCCAGCACTGTTTCCACTCTGGCTGGAGCCGCCTTTCCATCTTCCCACCCTCCTATGCTGCTCAGAGGTCCAGAGTGGCCGGGGACAGGGCATAGCAGAACACCTGCATCATTACCATGGCGATGATGCAAGCATCCCACTCTGCCCGTGGCTGCTTGGTGGTTGTGTATGCAAATTAACCACCATCTTTGTTGGGTTAATTTGCATAACCACTCCTGATTGACTGTTAATTAGTACAGTCAATTAGTATGTTTGCCTATTATTACGTAAGACTAGGGGCTTGGTGCACGAAATTCGTGCATTGGGGGTGGGTGGTCCCTCAACCCAACCTGCCCCCTCTCACATACTGGGAGCCCTCAGGGGATGTCCAACTGATGGCTCACCCCCAGCCTGCCCAAGGGCACCCAGCCATCACTCTGCTCAGCTCAGCCCCAGCTGCCTGCAACCACCCAGCCCTGGGGGCTGGGCGCTCGCCATCACTTCTGCTCACAGCGCCCGGGGGCAGGGTGCTTCCTGCTGCTACCAATACCACTGCTGCTGCTGCTGCTGTCACTTCCCCTCACAGCACTGGGGGCTGGGCACTCGCTGCCACTGCCATTTCATCTCCACCCCTGGACCTGGTGCTCATGCCACTTGGCCCCTCCCCTGCTCCTGATTGGCTGGTAGCATAGCCAATCAGGAGCCAAGTTATGGTCAAATTTGCATGTTTCTCTTTTATTATATAGGATAGTTTTGAGGTAAAAAGAAACTAGAATTGCAGTATTTGGAGCAATGGGGTGATGGACTACAGTACTATTTTCTGGAAAAGAGTCATGCATTCTAGGAGGTTTTCCTAAAATTACTTAAAGCAAAAAGCTACACCTAGTTAAAATAAATGCACATATACAAAAATGTCCTAGTAAAGCCAGATAAAGTGAAATCCTCTTACATTTTTAGAGCTGCTTTAAATTTATAAGCCAGTATATGAAAATAGACATTTGTTAAATATTTTTTAAATTTCTTTCATATTATTAAATATATCAGAACACTCTTAGGCTTACTAGGATGTAGCATATTCCTCCATGCCAGATCTTCAGAGCAGATCTACATTTTAAAATTTTCCTTTGCTAACTCTCTTCAGATTTACTTACACACTATATCTTATTATCATCAGTCAATCTTCAGTAAGTATCCAAAAGCGAATTGGACACCTAGAGTTTAGAGAATCAGGCTACATATTGGTATAACAAATAATCCACATTTGTGAATGATAATTACTGTGCATTTAGAAAGAAACAACACATATTTAACAATATAAGAAATAACAGAAGTATATATCTGGTAATAGATTGAACAAGGATTAATTTTACCTACCAAAATGCTGCAGGATTTTGGCAGAGATAAGGAATATGGGAAAATGCTTTTCTTGTTCATTTCATTTAATACATCAATCACTGAAGAATTAAAAAACTGTTTCAGGTATGATTGAAGAACTCTAAGGTCAAAATAGTTATCGATACGTCCTCCATAAATAGCATTTTCAAGTAAGCCATGGACAAATTCCCACTGTACATCTTTGGTACCTATAATTAAAAAATAGAATTATTGGTTTCATTTTTCAGATATTAAATTTTTTTTAAATATTCTAAAATAAGAACTAAATTCCAGAGTCCAACTATATGGAAATATAGACTATAACAATATATTTAATTTGCTAAGTCATTTCTTAAAATGCTCATTAAAATTAACATAATGTCCATTAATAAATATTCACTATTATTAATAATTAGTATTCAATAATCACACAATGGCTAATATTTTTGAGAGATTATTTCCAAGTGTTTTACATAAATAAATTCACTTAACAATCATAACAAACAGAACTGTTAATATTATCTGATTATACAGATGGAGAAATTGAGATAGAGGGATGTTAAGTCACAAAATTAGAAAATCCCGAATATCTGGACTGAAATGAGGTACTTTGAAACTGGAGTTATATTCTTATCTGCCATGCAATACTGTTACTTATATTGGAAATTCTTTAGAATGTTCAAAACATAATTTTATACAATGATAAACTTAGTTTGTAAAGTAATCTGATTAATAGGGAAACACTCTTAAACACCTTCACACATTATAGTTGCCTCAAAGTCATGATTTTATAGTCAATTGTTCATTTTCTATTCTAATAGAAAAGTAATGCAGTATAAAAAAAAAAACAAAAAAACCACGGGATTTTTCTATAAGTTTCCATTTTGCAACAGAGATATCCTCTTAAAAAAAATTTTTCCCCCCAAACCAGTTTGGCTCAGTGGATAGAGTGTCTGCCTGAAGACTGAAAGGTCCCAGGTTCGATTCTGGTCCAGGGCATGTATCTTTGTTGTGGGCAAATAACCAGTAGGGAGTGTGCAAGAGGCAGCTGATCGATGATGTTTCTCTCTCATTGATATTTCTGACTTTC
Organism: Antrozous pallidus; assembly: GCA_027563665.1. NCBI lineage: Eukaryota > Metazoa > Chordata > Mammalia > Chiroptera > Vespertilionidae > Antrozous > Antrozous pallidus. The sequence goes on from CM050520.1 coordinate 78,696,749, forward strand.
TATCCCTCTTCCTTCCTCTCTATAAAAATGCAATAAAATATATTTTTTTTAAAGTTTTTTTCAAGGAATGAGGATATTTTTTTCATTGATTTTTAGAGAGAGAGAGAGAGACATCGATTGGTTGCCTCCCAAAAGTGCTCCAACCAAGGGGGAGGGGGGGAGTCCAGTCCTGCAAACCCAGGTATTTGCCCTTGAATAGGAATCGAACACCTGACCTTCCAGTCCACAAATCAATGCTCTTAACCACTGAGCAATGCTGCCCAGGGTAATATTAAAATGTGAGAATTCCACCTGAGGTCTGAATAAATATAGGAAACACAATCCTATCTAATAAAAAAAGTAATATGCAAATTGACCATACCTCCACCACACCCACCAATCAGGAGCAAATATTCAAATAAACCCAATCAAGATGGCTGCAGCCACTGAGAACAGGAGGGAGACTTGGGTTTCCCCAGTGATGGAGGAAGCCAAGCTTTCCACCTGCCCTTGCTGGCCTAGGCCTCTACGCAATGCTATAAAGTTTTAATTATAGAAGATACATAATCCCAACAGAAATGGCGGCAGCCACTGAACTGGAGAGAGCAGGAGGCTAGGGTTGCCCCTGGCAATGGAAGAAGCCAAGCTTCTGCAGCCCTAGCCAGCCTAGGCCTCCACTCTAGGCTACAAAGTTTCAATTATAGAAGCTAAATAAATCCTAACAGAAATGGTTTCCACCACAAAGCGAGCTGGAGGCTTGGCTCTGCTCCAAGCTACAAAGTTTCTATTGTAAAAGATAAATAAATCCCAGATACCAGGGACTCCACTTAAGTTGCTAGGGGGCATGGCCAGACTGCAAACCACCACAGGCCCCTTTCCCAGGCCGCCCCATGCACCAAGGGAACTCCCACCCTGATCCGGGACACACTTTAGGGCAAACCAGCTGGCCCCCACCCATGCACCAAGCCTCTATCCTATCTAATAAAAGAGTAATATACAGACTGACCATCACTCCAACACCCAAGATGGCTTCCCTCATGTGGTCAAAGATCCTGCTCCCATGTGGACACAAGATGGACACAAGATGGCCAGCAGGGGAGGACAATTGGGAGGGACCAAGCCTGCAAGGGAGGGCAGTTGGGGGCGATTAAGCCTGCAGGGGAGGGCAGTTAGGGTTGACCAGGCCAGCAGAGAAGGGAAGTTGGGGGCAAACAGACTGGCAGGGGAGCAGTTAGACATCAATCAGGCTGGCAGGGGAGTGGTTAGGGGGTGATCAGGCTGGCAGGCAGAAACAGTTAGGGGCAATCAGGAAGGCAGGCAGGTGGGCAGTTAGGAACCAACAGTCCTTGATTGTGAGAGGTCAGTCAGACATCCCTCAAGGGTCCCAGATTGGAGAGAGTTCAGGCTGGGCTGAGGGACAGCCCCCACCCATGCACGAATTTCATCCACTGGGCTTCTAGTTATATATAAACTAGCTAGTTAATATCAATGCTATCCTTACTAACTCAATTTCATTAAAATTTTATAATTCAGAGATCATTACAGAGACTGATGGCAGTGTTACGATAGCCTTGGGCATAGATGATTTAGGCTGCTTCCTGCAGAGCAAGGGCCCTTCGAGGATGGAGGACTAATTGAAGTTGTTTCCCACCCATATCTTACTATAAATAGTGGCTAAGTTGCTACAAGGGACTTCAGCAGGTTTTGCCAAGTTTCTAGATCTGATGTTCAGTAAATAATATACTAGTAATTCATATGTCATTCATTCATTCATTCATTCATTTATTCATAAGTAAGACATACAGAAACATTAATATACCTTTCAACTTAAAATACAGCCATCACAGAAAATATTTTATAGCATTTTTATTATAAATATTATTTTTCTTCTTATACCCATTATTCTGAAGACACATTTTATTTTGTTTAGGATAAGAGAAAATAAATAGAACATAAATTATAACATAGCAATAGTAATAACAGTCAATCATTACTGATAGCTTACCCAATGTACTAAATGTTAAATACTTTACATAGCATTTCTCATTTAAACTTCTCACAAGTTGAATCAATTGAAGTAGTACATACTATTATTCTTATTTTACAGACCAAATCAGGAGACTCATACTTAAAGGTCAAGAAACTAGCTGAGATCTCATTGCTGCATAGTTTCTGCCCTCTATAATTAGAACCTTTTCTCATTTTTTTTTTGGTAATTAATTCTACATTTGTGGAGTTCTCTTAATGTTAGGAAATTTTATAAATATAAAATCATACAGTTAGATTTTTACCATGAGATTTAATATTATTTTAAAGTACCTGCCGCTTATTCACAACAATCCAATGATGTGATAGACATAAAAATCACATGACACTATTAATTCCATAACAACCTTGAAATACAGTGATGAACAAATCACTCAAACGCTGTTCTATGGCTTCCTCATAATAAAATGGTACTAATAATATTTCCTTATAGTGGTATTATAAAAATCAAATAAATATTCAAAAGCATTTTGGAAAATTACCAAATCTCTGTGCAAGGAAAAGTATTAGCACATATCCTCCAGAAAACTTTGTGTCGAATTAAAACAGTAGCTCAGGGAAGTCAGGAAAGACGTCCCCCTTGACACAGCATGGGAAAATGTTGAGTCATGTGTGAAAATAATAGGGAAGCTGCTTTGGGAATGTTGGTAATGCTGTTCATAGAGTTTGGACTATTTACATAGGTTCAATTTATAAATATTTATTGAACATTTTCATGTACTTTTCTGATGTATAATTTTTAATACATGGATTAAATAAACAAAAAACTCAGAAACTATTTGGCATTAAATAACAGTTACTGCTTGATGAAGTGGAAAGAAGTAAATAGAACCTGAAGTGATTTGGACATGAAAGGAACCGGAATTTTCAAAGCACTGGATAATTGAGGATGAGATAAAGAATCCATGGTGATTCATAGGCTTCGAACTTAAACAATTACATGAATGGTGGTGCCATTTACTAAAATGGGGCAGACGCAGGGGAGTAATGGTTTGGCAAGTGTGCAGGTTGGGGTGGGGGAAAAGGGATCAAGAGTTTTATTCAGGACATTTTTAAGCTTGAGATTCCTATCAACATATTCTCGTCTCTAATCCATCATGTCTAAACTCTAGTGTCTCCTTGCCTGGGCCCTACATAACAAGCTTCAGGGGCCATTTTTGTCTTCAGAAGGCAGAGAACTGGTGGCCTCTGGGGATCGGATTATGTGGTCTTGTTTGCTTTTTGCTTCCTAAAGGCTACAGAGCAATTAGTCTCTTACAAGTTATAGCAAAAACGGTGACCACACTGGATAAGAACTCTCAGAGAACACAAGCATGGTGGCCAGGACATAAATCACAAAATAAAAAGCAAATTTTATGAAAGAAAGTTAAGTCACTTTTGAAGAAACCATGATGTTAATGTCAATATTTTTTCTTTAACACAGATAAAAATTTTCATCACTAGAACCTACCATCGAAGAGCCTGTCAATAATGTTGTAACCTGCCCGAAGGTCTGATAAAGAAAACTCATAAAATTTGGTCCAACCCTATCAAAAGAAAACGTAAAAGTATTAAAGAACTATAAGCAGTGCTCAAAGATATATATATATATATGCTGTGTGTATACACACACACACACACACACACACACACACACACACACACACATCATACTCCTTACAAACTTAAAAACATGTTCAATACATGCTAAAAATCCAATTCCGACAATTTTTAATAAAATAAACAATGAAGCTAAAGTAATAGTCAAATTTTAAAACAAAATTATTTACCTCCATAGGATGGAAAATACTTTATAATACCATAAAGCTTTTATTACTGAAGTATATGGTAATAAAGTCATAGAGAGAGAACAAATTGGCAGAGTAAATTTTGAGTCTACATACTTTGTACACATTTAGTTTCCATAATTTTAAAACTTTATTGTTGAAAGTATTTCATGTTCCTTTTTTTCTCCCACTGACACTATTTATCCCCCCACCCCAGGCCTCCACCACCCTATTATCTGTGTCCAAGGTTTATGCATATGTGCATAAAATTTTTTTGGTTGATTTCTTCCTACACATCCACCCACCACCAGCTTCCCTCTGAGAATGCACAGACTGTTCTATGCTTCTATGTTTCTGGATCTATTTTGTTCATCAGTTTATTTTGTTCATTAGATTCTACAAATGAATGAGATCATGTGATACTTGTCTTCTCTGACTGGCTTATTTCACTTAGCATAATGCTCTCCAGGTCCCTCTCTGCTGTCCCAAAGGGCAAGAGGCCTTTCTTTTATACAGCTGCATAGTATTTCATGGTATAACTGTAACAGCTTTTCTATCCACTCATCTATTGATGGGCACATGGGCTGTTTCCAGATCTTAGCTATTATAAATTGTGCTGCTATGAACATAGGGGTGCATGTGTTCTTTCTGGTTGATGTTTTGGGTTTCTTAGGTATGTTCCTAGAAGTGGGATCACTGGGCCAAATGGCATTTCCACATTTAATTTTTTGAGGAAACTCCATACTGTTCTCCACAGTGGCTACATTCCCATCAGCAGTGTGCAGGGTTCGCTTTTCTCCACATTCTCACCAAAACTTGTTGTTTATAGTCCTGGCTAGTGTGGCTCAGTGGATAGAGGGTCAGCCTGTGGACTGAAGGGTCCTGGGTTCGATTCTGGCCAGAGGCACATGCCTAGTTTGTGGGCTCAATCCCCGGTGGGGGGTGTGAAGAAGGCAGCCGATCCATGATGCTCTATCATCATGGATGTTTCTATCATATCTCTCTCCTTCTCAGATCCTCTCTGAAATCAATACAAATATATATTTTTAAAAACTTGTTTGTAGATTTTTTCATGGTAGCCATTCTCACTAGTGTGAGGTGGAACCTCATTGTCGTTTTAATTTACATCTGGCTGATGATTACTATTTTTTCATATGCCTCCTGTCCATCTGTAAGTCTGCTTTGGAGAAGTGTCTATTTAGGTCCTTTGCCCATTTTTAAATTGGATTGTCTGTCATACTTTTGTTAAGTTGTATGAGTTCCTTATATATTTTGAACATTAATCCTTTATAAGATATGTCATTGCAAATATGTTCACCCATACAACAGGATCCCTTTTCATTTTTATGATGGTTTCTTTTGATATGCAGTCCCATTTGTTTATTTTCTCCTTAGTTTCCCAAAATCTGTGCTCTTGAAGGTATTTGGATACATATGTGAGATTTTCAGTAATTTTTTGACCTACAGAGGCTTTCGTCCTTGGGCAGGCTGGGGGGAGCCGTCAGTAGGACATCCCTTGAGGGCTCCCAGTATGTGAAAGGGGGCAGGTTGGGCTGGAGGACCACCCACCCTAAGTGCACAAATTTCATGCACTGGGCCCCTAGTGTATATCCTATCTAATAAGAGTAATATGCAAATTGACCGTACCTCCGATCAAGCCATGCCCACCAGCCATACCAACCAGACAATCAGGAGCAAATTATGCAAATAAACCCCAACCAAGATGGCTGCCGCCACTGAGAGCAGGAAGGAGGCTTGGGTTTCCCCAGCAGTGGAGGAAGACAAGCTTTCCACCTGCTGTTGCTGGCCTAGGCCTCAACTCAATGCTACAAAGTTTCAATTATAGAAGATACATTCCAACAGAAATGGCGACAGCCACAGAGCTGGAGAGAGCAGAGGCAAGGGTTGCCCAGGCGGTGGAGGAAGCTAAGCTTCTGTAGCCCTAGCACTTAGGCCTCCACTCTAGGCTACAAAGTTTCAATTATAGAATTTAAATAGAAATGGCTGTTGCCACAGAGCGAGCAGAAGGCTTGGCTCCACTCCAGGCTACAAAGTTTCAGCTGTAGAACATAAATTAATCCCAGATCGCAGGGCTTCCACTTGGGTCACTCGGGGGGGTGGCCAGCCTGCAAACCTCCACAGGCCCCTCACTCAGGCCACCCCATGCCCCAAGGGAACCCCCATCCTGATCCAAGACACCCTTCAAGGCAAACCAGCTGGCTCCCACCCATGCACCAGGCCTCTATCCTATCTAATAAAAGAGTAATACACAGATTGACCATCACTCCAACACACAAGAGGGCTGCCACCATGTGGTCAAAGATCCTGTCCCCATGTGGACACAAGCTGGCCACCAGAAGATGGCCAACAGGGGAGGGCTGTAGGAAGGTTCCAGGCCTGCAAGGGAGGGCAGTTGTGGGCAATCAGGCCAGCAGGGGAGGGCAGTTGGGAGGGAGCAGGCCTGAAAGGAAGGGCAGATGGGGACTATCAAGCCTGCAAGGGAAGGCAGTTAGGGGTGACCAGGCTGATAGGGGAGGGAAGTTGGAGGCAAACAGGCTGGCAGGGGAGCAGTTAAACATCAATCAGGCTGGCAGGGTAGTGGTTAGCGGGTGATCAGGCTGGCAGGCAGAAGCAGTTAGGGACAATCAGGGAGGCAGGCAGGCAAGCAGTTTGGAGCCAGCAGTCCTGGATTGTGAGAAGGATGTCTGACTGCCTGTTTAGGGGCAATCCTACTGGGATCGGGCCTAAATGGGCAGTTGGACATTCCTCAAGGGCTCCCATATTGGAGAGGGACATCCAATATGGGAGGGACATCCCTTGCCCTCCATGCACGAATTTTGTGCACCAGGCTTCTAGTATATATATATATAAAAGACTGGGAATTTGATTGCTCGCTATGATATGCACTGATCACCAGGAGGCAGCGCAGAATATGGCGGGCGACCAGCAGCAGCGAGGCATTGAGGGAGCGAGGGAAGGAGGAAGCAGGAAGGCAGAGGCCAGAGGAACCATGTGATGGCAAGGGAAGGAGGAAGTGAGGAGGCAGGGAACCCAATTGGCCCTGACTGCCTGCCAGTCCTAGGGACTCTACCCATGCATGAATTTTGTGTACCAAGCCTCTAATGCATGCATAAAATAGAGAAAGTTAATTCTGCAAATCAAATATAACCCTGCAATAAATAATCTTAGCAAAAAATAATATTTTACTAACATGAGAAATAAAACCTGAATTGAATTAATAGTGGATCTTTACTAATGAAAACTGGCATTTGCGGGGGGGGGGGGACACAAAATCAAATGAGGAAAATAGGCAAAATAGGGAATTTATAGAAGTACATATCTGTATGACCTGGTCTCTATCAATTAATGGTATTCTCTTTTATTATCTGCTTTAACTCCAATTTTATAATTTTCATGAGATCAAATTTAGAATGTTAAAAATATAACATTTTCCATTTGTGTATATGAAAGTGAATTGCTATATTTTCTATTAAGAGCACTTGGTATTTATAATATTTATGAATTTTTAAAAATACACATATCTTTTGACCCAAACATTTCACATTTAGAAATTGGCCACCAAAAAATAAATGCCAAATATTGGCAAGTATTTTGTAACAGTAAAGATAGAAAAGAATATACATGCTCAATCAGCAATATAAAACTGCTGGAAAATATGTATACTGACATAATGAACATAATATTTTTAAATTAAATATTAAATGGGTACTAATATTTAACATTCTCTAAAATGTGCTGGTTATTAAAATAAGCTATAGAACTATATTTCTAATGTGCTGCCATTTGAGTTAAAAAGGACATATGAGTATATATAAATAGATAAAATATGTATATTTATTTAGTATTTCTTAGGGACACCACAGAAATGGTGATAAGTTGATGCCCTGGGAATAGATAAAGGTAGAATAGATAAAGATAGGAAAGTAGAATGGGGAAGTCTAAATAATTTTTTAATATTTTTATTGATTTCAGAGAGGAAGTGAAAAGGAGAGAGAAACATCAGTGATGAGAGAGAATCATTGATTGGCTGCCTCCTGCATGCCCCGGAGTAGGGTTTGAGCCCACAATCCAGGCATGTGCCCTTGAACAGAATTGAACCTGGGACCTTTCAGTCTACAGGCTACACTCTATCCACTGAGCCAAACCAGCTAGGGCAGGAAGTCTAAATTTTTTTTAAAATATATTTTATTGATTTTTTATAGAGCGTAAGGGAGAGGGATAGAAAGTCAGAAACATCGATCAGCTGCCTCTTGCACGCCCCCTACTGGGGATGTGCCCGCAGCCAAAGTACATGCCCTTGACCGGAATTGAACCCAGGACATTTCAGTCCACAGTCCGACGCTCTATCCACTGAGCCAAACCGGTTTCAGCAGGAAGTCTAAATTTTAACAGCAAACTGTTTTGTACGTTTTTCATTTGTAATATATCATTTAATACAAAATAAAATCTAATTTTATTTTTTAAATATAAATTTTCTTTTCTTAATAAAAAGTGCGTCATTATCACTATACTTCATTTGTCCATCAGGATTAACTGATCCATTAGTGTGAGAGAAAATGTCAGAAAAATTAGGAGTAAAGGCTTTAGAGAAAGGTGGGTCTGACAATTTCTAACCTCTGTAGTTTTTAGGTGTAATTCCTTCAGCAAGTTAATTATCATTGAGAAAATTAAGCATACTCTCCCCATAAATATAATATGTAAATTATATGAATTAACACACTACTGTTATTTGCTATTTCATGTGTTTGACAAATTGCTGACAGATTACGTGTTAAGCACTTTTAAACATACACTATTTTGTTTACTCCTCACAATAAAGATAAGCATAACTATTTTTCCCATTCTGGAGCTAAGGAAACAGCTAGTTGCTTATTAGGGTTAAAGTTCATTTGCCCAAGGACACATAGCTAGGAATTCTAGAGTCAGGGTCCAAACCGAAGTCTGCAACTTCATAACCTATGACCTGATTTTGACATGTAACTGAAATAGAAAGAGAAGATAAAATGAGGCAGGTAGAGAGGGAAGTTTGAGGAAAGATTATCTGAACACAAGTAAACAAAATTGAAAAAGGAGGATGGGAAAAATTTAAAGATGAAAGAATGATGCAACTGGTGGCTGAGATAGGCATTTGACAAGCAGGACAAATCATTGGTACCAGCTAGGGCTGTCATGGCAATGTGATCTACTGCATGTGATAACAGGAATAGCTGGATGTATGTGAGAAAGAGCTAGATGAATTCAAAGACCATAAAGAAGTCATTTGTAACTGAGGTGGAAAGAACAAGTGGGAACCTGAGAGAAGGTTGAAGACATAGACAAATTTTTCCTTTTGGACCATGGTAAAAATGTGTATATTTTCCTCCAAATACAACAGAAAGATATTTGATGAGTATTAAGAACAGCAAGAAAATAATCAATTTTATATATTTAAAAAAAATCCTAGCTGCTACATGTGTAATAAGTTAGAAGAGTTGGAAGGCTATCTTAGAAAGTAGTACAGGTAAGAGGTACTAAGGCTTAGAAAAAATGGGAAGGAAACATGACAATTTTTAGAAAGTAGAATCAATAGGACTTGATAATGAACTGGATAGGGAGACTAAGAAAAAATCCTCATGAACAATTTCTAAGTTTCTTTGGAAAATTGGACTGATAGATGGAAAAAAAGAGACTAGACCACCAACTTACATAATATACAAGAATAAACTCAAATTGGATAAAAGACTTAAATATAAGTCAGGAACCCATAAAAGTCCTAGAAGAAACCTTAGGCAGCAAAACTCAGACATCTCTCATAGCAATATGTTTATGGATACATCTCCTACGCCAAGGGAAACAAAGGAGAAAACAAACAAATGGGACTCCATCAAAATGGAAAGCTTCTGCACTGCAAAATAAACCATCAAGAAAATTAAAAGGGAGCCCACTGTCTGGGAGAACATTCTGGCAATGATATATCTGATAAGGGGTTAATTTCTAAAATATATAAGGAACTAATATAACTTAAGAAAAAAAGGCAGGCAAACAATCCAATAAAAAATGGACAAAGGACCTAAATAGACACTTCTCCAAAGAACGACATGCAGATAGCCAAGAGACACGAAAAATGTTCTAAGTCACTGATCATCAGAGAGATGCATATTAAAACAACAAAAAGGAATTCCCTCACACCTGTCAGAATGGCTACTATCAACAAGTCAATAAATGACAAGTGCTGGTGAGGATGTAGAGAAAAGGGAATCCTAATACACTGCTGGTGGGAATGCAGATTGATGCTGCCTCTGTGAAAAACATGACGGAGTTTCCTCAAAAAAAAAAAAAATAAATAAATAATGGAACTTCCATTTGACCCAGTGATCCTACTTCTAGGAATATATCTTAAGAAAGCAGAAACACCAATGAGAAAGAATATATGCACCCCTATGTTCACAGCAGCACAATTTACCAGAGCACATTTATACAATGGAATACTACATGACTGTAAAAAAGAAGGAGGGACCTGGAGGGTATTATGCTAAGCGAAATAAGCCAGAGAAAGACAAGTGTTAGATGATCTCACTTATATGTGGAATCTAATAAGCAAACTAAACTAATGAACAAAATAGATCCTGAGACATAGAAACATGGGACAGACTGACAAATATGAAAGGGAAAGGAGATAGGAGGGCAGGAAGAGATTAACCAAAGAAATTATATGCATATATGAATAGCTCATTCATAGACAATAGTGAAGTAAAGACCTCAGGGATGGGGGCAAGCAGGAGTAGGACGAAAAGGGGTCAATCAGGGTAAAAAGGAGACATCTGTAATATTTTCAATAATAAAGATAATTTTTTAAAGTTAATGAATATCAATGCCTTTTATCGAGAGGGATATACTGAAGAAAACATAGGTATGGAGAATTCAATAACTGACCTTTGAGATATCTGTTATACATAAAACTATAAAAATAATGTTTAACAATCATAGAAGAAGGCTTATGATGGTTAATTCACTGTCCTAAACATTTTAATTCAAAGAAATGTGACCTAGACTACTATATACAAGCCAGGAGATTAACATAATAGATTATGAATCAAGAGCCACATTATGAAATAATCCCAGCCATTTCTACTCTCTCTTTCTCTCTCTCTCTCTCTCTCTCTCTCTCTCTCTCTATATATATATATATATATATATATCCATACACTAGAGTCTGGTGCATGAAATTCGTGCACAGAGGTGTGTGTTCCTCAGCCCAGCCTGCACCCTCCAATCTGAGACCCCTTGAAGGATGTACGACTGCCCGTTTAGGACCAATCAGGATTGGGCCTAAATGGGCAGTTGTACATCCCTCTCACAATCCAGGACTGCTGGCTCCCAATTGCCTGCCTTCCTGATTGCCCCTAACCACTTCTGCCTGCCAGCCTGATCACTCTCTAATCACTCCCCTGCCAGCCTAATTGATGCCTAACTGCTCCCCTGCCAGCCCGACTGCCCCTAACTGCCCTCCCCTGCTGGCCTGGTTAACCCTAACTGCCCTTCCCTGCCAGCCTTGTCCCCCTCAACTGCCCTTCCCTGCTGACCCAGTCACCCCAAACTGTCCTCCCCTGCAGTCCTGGTCCCCCCTCCCCCAGCTGCCCTTCACTGCAGGCCCAATCACCTCCAACTTCCCTTCTCTGCCAGGTGGGTCACTCCTAACTGCCCTCCCCTGCAGGCTTGATCACCCTCAACTGCCCTCCCTTGTTGGCCTGGTCCCTCCCAACTGCCCTCCCCTGCTGAACATCTTGTGGTAGCCATCTTGTGTCCACATGGAAACAGCCATCTTGTGTGTTGGAAGGATGGTCAATCTGCATATTACTCTTTTATTAGATAGAGATATAAACTTATATGTCCAAGACTAATCATATATGTGTGTGTGTGTGTGTGTGTGTGTATTTATTTATTTATTTATATATATATATATATATATATATATATATATATATATATATATAAATATATATATATATAACTTATATGTCCAAGACTAATCCTACTTATAACTTATATGTCCAAGACTAATCCTACTTACCTGTGGAATATAATTTCTTCTTTCTTGACATGCAGCATGAAACCATGCAAAACTGAAGAGAGCATTAGCTCTATGTAGATTACCATTTTTGCTAATTTGCTCAGGAGTCCAAGATTCATAAGTACGCATTAAATTCTTCTTTAAACCTGGAGGTGACTAAAGAAAAGATAACAGACATCATATTATTAAAAATTAAAATAAAACAAAATAGTATTTAACACATTTGAGAACATCTTGTAATGACAAAAACTTTACAGCATTACCATCTTGACTTAAATTATTTTATTATTGTGTTATTTCAAAATGTACAAATATAAAACTCCTTATATCTAATAGTTAATCTCTAATATAAATCCAAAATCACTTTTGAAATTAAAAAACTCTATAAACAATATTCAAAATAACCAATTAGTTTTATATGATCATTAAGGTATTTGACTGAAATGATTTCCAACATAAAAATACATACAAATAATTCAACTAATTACTTAAAGAATGTCTGCTACAAAGAACAGTCATTCCTTTGGCAATCCTTCTCATAATTTTTTTCTTAAATAAAAAATTTTATTTAAAAGTAAAAGAAAAATACTATTGATTTATTAAGTACATATGCAAATTTTCACTTTTAAAATGAAAATGTTGCCCTGGGTGGTGTAGCTCAGTTGGTTGAGCATTATCCCATGCACCCAGAATTTGCCAGTTTGATTCCCAGTCAGGACACATGCCCCTGTTTGGGCTCAGTCCTCAGTGGGGTGTGTGCAGGAGACAGCCAACTGATGTTTTTCTTTCTTCCCTTTTCCCCTTTAAATCAATAAAAACAGATTTAAAGTAAATAAGTTTAAAAGATCTGTTTATGATACATTTATAAAATATTTTCATAGAATAGACAAAATTTTCTGAGAACTATTCAATAAAACAAGAGATTAACCTGGCTAGTGTGGTTCAGTGGTTGAGTGTCAACCCTTGAACCAAGAGGTTACTAGTTCGATTCCTGGTCAGGGCACATGTCTGGTTTCGGGTGCAATCCCCAGTAGGGGACATGCAGGAGGTAGCCAATTGATGGTGTTTCTCTCTCATTAATATTTCTATCTTTCTATCTGTCTCTCTCTCAAAAAGTAAATCAATAAAACATTTTTAAAAATAAATAAAACAAGAGATTAATAGGAAACTAAACAACCACTTAGAGTTTTTAAAGATACTATTCTAAAGATTAGGCAAAATGTACAAATTATATATAATATTTAAAAACTATACACAAACAGATTATTTGAAAAACAACAAAGTGAAAACATTAATATGTCAAGTTATGAGATAAGAACAAGGATATACTCCACTACAATGTCAGAGACTTAAAATAGTTTCAATATTAATGCAAGTAAATATAAACCAACTAAGTATTCAACATAAGAAATCAGGAAGAACAAAAGCAAATACAAATCTACGAAAAACATTAAGAAGGAAAAATAATGAAAAAAGTAGTAAATTCAGTGAAAAGAAAAGTATGACAATGGTTATTTGAAATAAATTTTTAAAAACACAATAAAAAAAGAGAAGAAATGTAACAATATTTAAAGATTATAATTATGTGTGCACATATGCATATATATAGCAATAATTTTAAACATAAGCACTATATTTCCTAGCATGAAATTATCTACATTGATGCAAAAAATAGCAAACAAATTCACAAGCAGTAATAATAAAAGCCAAATATTATAATTAGATCATACAGCCAAATAACCTTCTGGACAACATTCCGGACATCCTTCCGGACGAAGCTGCAGTGACAGGGGCCGAGGCAGAGGCGGTTGTGGCAATCAGGCAGGCAGACAAACAGTTAGGGGCAATCAGGCAGGCAGGCAAGTGGTTAGAGGCAATCAGTCAGTCAGATAGGCGAGTATTAGGGGCAATCGGGCAGGCAGAGGGGTTAGGGATAATCAGGAAGGCAGGCAGAGGCAGTTAGGGGCAATCAGGCAGGCAGACAGGTGAGTGGGTAGAGGCAATCAGGCAGGCAGGCAGGCCAATGGTTAGAAGCCAGCAGTCCTGAATTTCAAGAGGGATGTCCAACTGCCAATTTGGGCCCAATCCCACAGGGATCCCCAGGATTGGGTCTTAACTGGCAGTTGGACATTACCCAAGGAGTCCCAGATTGTGAGACGGTGCAGGCTGGGTTGAGAGAGTCCTCCCTGCCCCCACCCCCATGCACTATTTCATGCACCAGGCCTCTAATTTAAATAAAATGGAAAATGTAATGACATTATCTCCAAAATAGGATCTTGGATAAGGCTGCACTTTAAAACATTCAAGGAACATTTTTCCTAATATAATAGCTCTTCATTAATTGAAATATATACTGTGTTCTTTCTACATTCCAGGTATCTACAATAAAAAAAGAGAAAGATGCAAATTTGACCATACCTTCGTGACACCCACCAGCCAATCAGAAGTGAGTATGCAAATTAACACAACAACGATTGTGGGTTAATTTGCATATGCAGGTGCCAAGTAGCCGGCGGCGGGACACTTGTGTTATCGCCATGTGATGACACAGGTGTTCCACACTGCCCCATCCACTCCGGGCTGCTGGGCAGCATGGGAACGCGGAAAGGCGGCTCTGGGCCAGAGCAAAGGCAGTGCTGGCAGCCAGGGGAAGGAAGGCCCATCCTTGCATGAATTTTTGTGCACTGGGCCTCTAGTTATATGGAAAGAACAACAGAAGAAAGAAAAATAGATCCCACCCTTATGGCTCATGCAACCCAGTTCTAGAATGTGGTATAGTACAAGAGTATAAGGGGAGAGTGGCTGAAGAAGATTCTGTAAAGGTTATTTCTTATTAGACACTACAATAACATTTGTTCATTTACATATTTCCAAATATTAAATGAGTTAGAGAGTGGGAATTTTTGAGCACTCCAGAGAGGCCATGGACTATGTCCCAGATAGAACTGTCAGTGCTGACACCAGGCCAGGTTCTGACATATGGTCGCATGGACCCTTCTAAGCACATAGGCTTTCTTTCATAGAACACTGTCAGCTTTCTGAAGAACAGGATAACCCTGTAAATAACATGGCTGTCAATGGCATGACTCTGTCATCGCTTGGGAAAAACTGTTTTATCCTGGGTTGCTTGCTCTGCAAAAACAGGCTGTGGTTAACGTGTTTGAAAGTGTTCCTGCACAAAGGGTCGGGGCTGCTCTCCAGACTACCTGCGTGGAGAAAGGCAGAGCGGTCACCAGCCGGGTAATCAAGGCTCCCTGAATTTTAATTTGGTCTGGACTCCAGTGGTCATTCACTTGCATTCGCTCCACAACAAACGATCTTTGCATTTCCTAGATTAAATCCTATCCCTGTTCCTCCTTGAATGAGACAAACAAATTCAGATGAAAAAGAAAAGATGTACTGATCTAAAGTAATAAGATAGGTATAAACACTAATAAGACTTTTTTTAAAAAAATGATTATAAAAAACAAAGAAGTTTCTAAACATTGAAAGAAAATACAGGCAGAATCCCTTTTACTATTTTTAAATGTTCTAACGCAGTTTATTATCTTATTTATGACTTTGACCAATTATATATCATTACAAACAAATATAGTTTAGGACATATCAGATTTAGTAAGAATCTTCCCAGCATTACCAGTTAGAAGGATAGATAGATGAATGAGTGAAAGGAAAGAAGAAAACAAAAATGTAACTTAGCTACGTCAAAAAACACGTAAAATAAAAATTGAATATCCATATGCAGAAGAATGAAGTCACACCCTAGTTGGTGTTCTCAGGGATTAGAGCATTAGTCCTTACACTGGTGGGTCTCAGGTTCTATTCTATGTCAGGGGCACATACCTGGGTCACAAGTTCCAGTCCTGGTTGGGGGCGGGTGTGGGAGGCAACCTATTGATGATGTGTCTCTTGCACATTAATAATTCTCCCTCTTTCTCTCTCTTTTCCTCCCCCCCACCCCCCGCCACTTCCAATCTTTAAAAATCAAAGGAAAAAATAGCCTCAGGTGAGGATTAACAGCAACAAAAATATATCTAAAGTAGAAAAACTCATAGAAACAGGACAATGGTAGCTGCCAGGGGTGAAGAGAGAGGGAAATGGCAAGTAGCTTTGCAATGAATACATTCTCAATTTTACAAGATGAGAAGTTTCTAGAGACCTGTTGTACAATAGGTAGATATAGTTAACACTATGTAACACTTAAAAATGGTTAAAATGATAAATTTCATATTATATGTCTTTTATTATGATAAAAACAACAAAAAATACAGAGTAAAATTGGAAGAAAAATTTAAATGTTTTTATAAATGCTGTCATATGCTATTATTTATGTACTAGAGACCCAGTGAACAGATTCATGCACCAGCGGGGTCCCTCAGCATGGCCTGCAGGGGGTGGGCCAAAACCAGTAGTCCAACACTGCCTGCTACTCCTGCTCATCCAGCCCCGCTGTGCCTGCCACCACCACTGCTTGGTACACTCGCTGCCACTTCGCTGCAGTATCCATGCATCTGGCGCCTGTTGGTCAGTTGAGCAGTGCTCCCACTGTAGGAGCACACAGACTACCAGGGGACAGCTCCTGCATTGAGCATCTGCCCCCTGGAGGTCAGTGCTCCTTATAGCAACCAGTCAAGTGGTCGAATGGTTATTTAGGCATACACACACACACACACACACACACACACACACATACATACATACCAGAAGCCTGCTGCACAGGGGATAGGGGGTGGATGGGGGAGGGTGGTTTCCCTCAGCCCAGCCTGCAAAGATCCCAGCATCCTTCACCCCAGCCTCTAGCCAGAGGTTCCTCTCCTCTCTCCGCACAGCCTCTGGGGAGATGCTTGTCCTGGGGCCTCCTCAGCCCAGTCAGATACCTGGGGGCTTGGGCTTTCAGGTCTGGCTTCCCCTGCCTGGCATGGTGCGCATTTGCTGCCATGGGAGCGGCGCCTCAGGAGTCATCCCCTTGGACCATATTACTTGCGAGTGTGTGTGGGGGGGGGGAGGGGGCAGCTTCAGCGGCAGTGATTTGATGCCTGTAGTGTACCCACCAGACACCCCCCTGCCATGGGCCATACTGGTCACATCTGGACTGTGGGCAGGGGTCTGTTGGGCTGTGACTAGGGGCTGCAGGTGGAGGAGCCCAGCACCTATAGGGCTCCATCAGCATCAGGAACTGGAAAGACCCATTTTTCTGGTTCTTCCCCTCCTCCACACAGCTGGCCCGTTCTCTCTCTCCATGCAGCCGGGCGGGCCGGCTGGGGGCACAGGCGCTGCACTCACTGTCCCGGCCAGCCTGTTCTCTCAGTGGCCACACCTATCTTGGTTGGGGTTTATTTGCTCCTGATTGGCTTGTGGGCATGGCTTGTGGGTGTGGTTTAATCGGAGGTATGGTCAATTTGCATACTGCTATTTTATTGGATTGGACAAGTATTATACCTCACCTAAACGTAAAGGAAGTTACACATAACAGTTGTTTACAGAGCTCTGGAAGGCATACAGGGATTGCTGCACTCAGACAACTAGTGGTTGAAGTTTTAAATCTTACCTCATATGTTATTTTCAAACTTGACTGTAATAAAATAGGAGTAAAGCTGGGGTGAACTTCTGCAGTGAGCCAAAGACGAAAGGTGTCTTTTGGTTGAAGAGTATTCAACTCCTTGTTTATAAAAACAACAATAAAAATCTACTTAAGATACATACATAAATTTCCATTTTATAACTATACTATTACTTAATTTTTCTTACTAAAATCTTTTTGTGATATCCTGATATATTTCTTCATGTTCTGATTATATTCACTTTAAATATACATCTTCTCTATTATTAGCTTAGATAAGGTAAGAATTTGGACCTGAACCTAGGCCACCAGGCTTGAACTCCAAATTCTGTCACTATTTGTTATAAGACCTTGTGTTCTATGTGTTATAGCATTGCTAAGCAAGGATACTAGTATACCTACTATTATGTAAAACACTTAAAACTATATGATACCTAGTAGTATAAAATAAGTATTAGCTATAATTGCTATGCCTAAATTGATAGTCATCTTTAGGCCTTCAAATTCTCATTGCTATAGTTCATACTTCCAGGAGAGTTTTATAGTGATATCAATTCATTTATTGACAATTAGTGTATCATATTGCATATGATAGAATTTGAAAACTTTACTATACAAATTCATCCATCCATGGTGCATGCTTTAGTCACTATTCACATTTTTATGCCTGTGTCTTTACACATCATATGCTTTCTGCCTGATATAGTCTCTTTATAACCTGATGAATTCTTACCCATTTGTCAAAATATAACTTAAACATCCTGTCTTAGGGCAATATCTTCTTCAATTCTTCACTACCACAATCCCGAGCAGAATTAATGAATTAACTTTACATTCTGTAAATTATCTTCTATAGTATGAATCATACTACATATTAATTACTAATGTGTTCTATCTCTTCTAAACTAAGTTCTTAGAAAATAGTATAAATTTTTATGTAACCAGTACTTAGGAAATTTCTTGGCTTTTTTTTTTCTGTACTCAGCAAGTGTTTATAGAATGAATTAATGAATATTGCTAAATACTGACAACTCTAAAAATATTGATAAATACTGATAGCTCTAAAAAAGAGTGAAGTCTAAAATTATTTTAATAAATACATGTACAGTACTAACATTCATTAGTAATGTGAAATTTTAGAATTAAGATGACCAAAAAATGGCAAAAGAAGTTACTATAAAAAATATTGTTCTTGCCGAACCGGTTTGGCTCAGGCCTGCGGACTGAAAGGTCCCAGGTTCAATTCCGGTCAAGGGCATGTACCTTGGCTGAGGGCACATCCCCAGTTGGAGGTGTGCAGGGGGCAGCTGATCGATGTTTCTCTCCCATCTATGTTTCTGACTTTCTATCCCTCTCCCTTCCTCTCTGTGAAAAAATCAATAAAATATATTTTAACATACATATATATTGTTCTTGCTTAAAATCCTAAGTTATAAAAGTGCCTATACTTAATAATGATTTTAAAATGTAAAGTTTTAAAATGTAAGTTTTATAATGTCAAAATATAAAGCTTTGCCTTGGGTTACCATGTTTTGTAAAAAAAAAAAGGTAATAGAAACAATGTATTTGTGACATAGTTGGATAAATTTGTAAATTTATATCCAAATAATTCATACAAACTTCCCAAAAGAAGAGTAAATTTTTACAATTTTTTAAACTTTTGTATAATCTACCCTATACTAGTATACTTCAAAAATTCTAATTAAGTAAACACTTTAATTATATTTTATATAAATTAACAGCTATCAATACACTGTTTAGAACAGAAAGAAAGATTCTAGTATTCACAGGTCTTTACACATTTTAAAACATCATTCATCAGGCATAAAATTTATATTTTATACATTAGTATTTTTTACAGAATATTATATTAGTAATGAATATTTAAATGTTGATATAAACAGCAGTTCCAAAATCTATATGTTTTGTTGATTATAAGTGAAGAATCATCATGGGCCATCGATTCATTCACTCAGTCATTAACTCGTTCCTCAAAGATTTATTGATTTCCTATTTTGTGTGAGGTGCTACAGCTATACACATTTTTAAAACATCACAACTCTGTTATGGTTTTTCTCAAGCCACTCTACTCTGTTTGATTCTGTTCCAAATAATACTTCTATCAGATTAATTAAACTAATTAATTACTTATTCCTCTGCTAAGGACCGCCTTTGACTATGTCCAAGGACAAACGTTTCAAGCTTTTCTGCAAGGTTCTCAGGTATTCCAGAATCTAGCCCCTTCCTAGACATCTAACTCCACTGCCCCACACTGCCCTACCCAGGCCCTTCTAGTATATTCAAGGACATCTTGTTTCCTTGTACTGGGCATGAACACAATAGTCATCTATGTTGATCTGGGTTTGCATTAAAACTACCCAGCAATTTGTTTCATCTTAAAATAATTTTCATGTTGGGGACACTGAGTTAAGTGAAATGATTATTTCAAATTGCATCATGGTTGTCTTAGCAGCTAGGTTGTTTGTTCTGCAGGTCCCTCTGACTTGTCTACATCTTTTCTCCCCATATAGGCCCAACCAAACAAGAGCATAAAGGAAAAGTTATGTTATATATAAATAAATATACAGTCCTCTTAAAGCACTTCATTTTTCTTCCGAAAAAAATTCTCTAAGTCTCCCTTCAATCATCATGATTAATAATTACCTAGCATTCCTTAAATGCCTTTAAAAACACATTTTTATTGACTTTCTACTAAAAGATCCATCTTGGTTTGTACACATGTACATATTTTAAAAGAAAATACTTAACAGATTTCAAATTTCTCAAATACTAATTTTTTAAAATGTCATAAGTAATGCATGATATATTTTAATACTGATGTCCCTTGAATATTATTGACTTAAGTATATTAGATGTATAGGGTATCCCCCCAAAAATGTATACACACTTTAACAGCTAATAATTCAATTTTGAAAATGCAATGTATTTATTAAAACACTGCCTTTTAATTATTCAAAGTTTATATATACATTTTTGGGAGGATACACATTATTTGTATATCTATTGAATCTACCTTTTCCAGAACGGGCAGCCAAGATACCACAAGATGTAAGTTTTTCAAACAGAGCCAATCTCCATTCTGAGCACATTCTTTTAGCATTTGAATTGCTAAATCAGCTTGACCTTGACCCATGGCAATCTGCAGAAACAAAACAAAACAAAACAAAAAACTAGAAAACAAATCTGGTAACATGTTGTAACATGCAATCAAGGTTCTCAGTTTTTAATAAAAAATATCAGACTCCATATTTCTATTTACTAAAATATATAATTATTACAGGTTTGCAAGCTATTAAACAGTATAAAATTATTGAATAATCTTTTGCTGCTTAACCCACCATTTCCTGT
Organism: Antrozous pallidus; assembly: GCA_027563665.1. Classification (NCBI taxonomy): domain Eukaryota; kingdom Metazoa; phylum Chordata; class Mammalia; order Chiroptera; family Vespertilionidae; genus Antrozous; species Antrozous pallidus. The sequence goes on from CM050520.1 coordinate 78,717,540, forward strand.
AATTCTTACTTCTCAAAAAAAGACCTTAAAATTTTATTTTTAATGTAACTATAGTCTCATTGAATATTTTGAAATTGAGTTCTCTGAATTTCTCCAACACTGCATATATTTGGCTCTCAAGCTACTGGTCTAGCTATTTAACTGGCTCATTCACTGACTGGCCTTTCATCATCTAGCAAATCCTCACATGTCAATGAGCCTCAAGACTACACTCAGCCCTCTGCTCTTCCATTGTTTCTCAGAGAGAGGAGGTGGGAGGAGAGAGAAAAAGAAAAGGGGAGGGAGAAACTAAAGGGGGAGAGGGAATTTTTCCAGTGCCTTTAGTCTAGCTGTACTTAGAACATTCATGTAGCAGAAGAGGCCACCTCATACAATAGAAAACTTCACAGCATTAAAAATATTCAAGCAGAAGCAGTTTGACTCTAGATTGCATTCAGCACATAAGATCTCTCTATTATTAAAATGCTTGGACAAGATGACTACTTCAGTCTAAGGTTCTTTAAAATTTAGCCAAGAATCTAATATGGCTACTTCCCTCTTACCATATCAAGTCTAAAATACTTCATGTTTTTTAAGGACAATTTATATAATACTTATACATTAATATAGCTATATCTGTGTACATTTGTATATACTTCATAAGTATACATATATTGGGAATCCTGGCTCTAATATTTTACTAGGTACATAGTCAAAACATTTATATAAATGGCAAACTATTTGAGAGAGAGAAGGAGGGAGGGAGAAAAAGAAAATTTTGTTTTTCAATTAGACTATAAAAGTCTTTGAGAGTGGGAACAATATCTAATTCATTGCATACTAAAGCACACAATGAAATAGGTAAATACTCAGTGATTTTTATAAATGTTTTTATTGATTTCAGAGAGGAAGGGAGAGAGAGATAGAAACATTAATCTCTCCCACATGCCTCCCAATGGGGTTCAAGGCAGCAACTTGGGCACGTGCCTCGCCTGAAAATCAAACCATGACCTCCTGGTTCATAGGTCCATGCCCAACCACTGAGCCATGCCAATAAGGCTTCTTTTTTATTTTATTTTTTAATTTTCAAGGTCTACTAGTAACCTGGAACTAAGCAGATAGGAGGGATGAAACAAATACTGGTTGAACTGTTTCAATGTACATACTAATTTGCCACTTATTTAGTTTTTTGTTTTTATTAATCCTCACCCCAGGATATTTTTTTCCATTGATTTTGAAAGATAGTGGAAAGGAGGAATGGTAGAGAAAGAGAGAGAAACATCAATGTGAAAGTGACAGATTGATCATTTGCTTCCTGCACATGCCCTTTACTGGGAATCAAACCCTGACCCTTCTGTCCATGGGCCAGTGCTCTATCCACTGAGCCAAATTAACCATCGCTAGGTGGCCATTTTAAATGGAATGAAGGAATGTACAACATAATCAGAGTAAGAGGATATTTTGCTGAACTGAAATGGTAACTAAAAATAAAAAATTCAAAAGTTTCCATATGTCATTAACTTGTATGAAAACATATTAAAGGTTCATAAATCCTTAGAAGATATTCTATATAATAAAAGGCTAATATGCAAATCGACTAAAAGTGGAAGGACCAGTTGTTATGATGAGCACTGATCACCACGGAGCAGACACTCAATGCAGAAACTGCCCCCTGGTGGTCAGTGTGCTCGCACTGGGGAGTGTCACTCAGCCAGAAGCTGGACTCACAGCTGCACTGGTGAATGCAGCAGGGGTGGCAGGAGCCTCTCCCGCCTCCACAGCAGTGCTAAGGACCCCTCAGCGAACATCCCCCATGGGGTCTTGGACTGCAAGAGGGTGCAGGCCAGGCTGAAGGCCCCCCTCAAGTGCATGAATGTCATGCACCAGGCCTCTAGTTTATTATAAGAAAAAAAATTAAAGCAGAGCAGGAAAATAAAAAGCACACCAAAAGAGAAACACACACCAGTTTCTTAAGTAAAAGATTAATTTTACACTAATAGGTTATTAGCCTGAACATGTATATTCAGCAGAGTAACATTATTTTTATATGACAGAAATATAAATAAATGTGTATTTAAAGGTTCTCCTACACAAAACAATTTTGAAAGCTCAGTACACAAAACTCAAGAAGTTTCAATACTCAAACCTGTTGTGAATGCAGTTTTATCTTTCTACTAAAAATACAACCTATAGAAACAGGCTCTCCTTCAAGACAACTTATTGATAACTGAATACTATTCTAATAAGTATATTAACATAACAAGGACTAAATAAAATTTTCTGAAAGTTAGACCTTGCACAAGGGAGCCTAACTCTGCTGTTTTGCTATCATCTGTTTATGTTCCTCATAACACTCTTTCATTTTTGGTTGCTGTGAAATATTTTCTCTTTAATCATTATTATTTTCCCAATGAAAAGGGTTTATTTATTCACTTGTTAAAAATTGAGAGTAAATCAATTTTCAAACTTGCATGCAAACTGAATTGAGAAAAGTAGGTAATCTGAATAAATTAAAACTTCTAAATATACCTCAGGAAAAAATGATATTATCTATAAATATAAAAGCCTAAGCAAGCATCACAACCACAAAGATGACCAAACAGGCTGCATGGGGCAACCAGGCCAGCAGGGGGTTTAGTGAGGGGAGACCAAACGACCGAGCAGCCGGCTGCATGGAGTAATCAGGCCGGTAGGGGTCGGGGGGGGGGGCAATAAGGGGTGACCAAGCCGGTGGGGCGAGGCAGCAGTTGGGGCAACTAAGTCGGCAGGAGGGGCAGTTAGGGTTGATTAGGCCAGCAGGGGGTGCAGTTAGGGGTGATCAGGCAGGCAGACAGATGAGCAGTTAGGAGCCAGTGATCCCAGATTGTGAGAGGGATGTCCAATTGCCAGTTTAGGCCCGATCTCCTAAGGAGGCCTGGATTGAAGAGAGTGTAGGCTGGCCTGAGGGGAACCCCACTCCCAAAGCACAAATTTCATGCACCAGGCCACCAGTATTAGATAATTTATTTTAAATTTATGTATTTATTTCAGTTTTTGTAGGAAAATATTGTTGTTATTTTTTTTGTAACAGTATCCTAGTAAAATTTTAAAAATTATTCAAATGTAAGCAAATATATTAGTTCCAATTAATGTTATAACAAATTACTATCAACTTAAGAGACTTAAAACTAGACAAATTTATTATCTTATCAGACTTCTGGAGGTCAGAAGTCCCACTGGTCTAAAATCAAGTGTTTGGTTTGAAAATAAGAGTAGTATTAAAAGGGCTGTTCTCTTTCTAGATCCTCTAGGAGAGAATCTTTCCCCTGCCTTTTCCAGCTTCTATAAGACACCTAGATTTCTTTGCTCTTGGCCCTCTTGCCCACCTTCACAGCAGCAGCATAAAATCTCATTTCTCTGACCTCTGCTTCTGTCATCACATCTCTGACCTTCACTTGACCTCTTCTGCTTCCCTCTTATAAGTACCCTTGTGATTACATTGGGCCTACCTGGATAATCCAGGATAACCTCTCCAAGATTAACTTAATTACATCTGCAAAATTCCTATTACCATGTAAGGCAAATTCAACGGTTCTGAGGGTTGGGAAAACTTTATTTGGTTTACTAAAACAAAACATGTCTTTCTCACCAACAGGATCAAGTATGTGTAAAAACAGCAGGGTAAGTGCACTCACCTGATGATAACACTCTCCACTTCTTTCAGCATTAGCAAGTTCTTGAAGCTCCTGAGAAGGATCAGCACCAGGAGAAATAATTATCAAGATGGGTTCAATTTCTAGTGTCTCTTTGTACAAACGTTTGAGATTTAGAGGAAGTGGGGACAACTCTTTCAGACCTAAAAGACATATTAAAGAAATTTTAAAAATAAAATTATCAGAGAATTATCTATAAAGAATAGATAATTAAAAAGGATAATTAAAACTAATTAAATAATACTAGTATGTAACAGAGAGTAATTACATGAATTATAATCCATACATATTAAAGTTTTCACACTCTAAAATCGTTCACCCACTAGTAATAACTAAGATTATTTGAATACTTAAAGTGCCAGGCATTTTACTAAATGCTTTAAATCCTTAACATCTAATCTTTACTACACTACAAAGTATCTTGGTGACCACCTTTAACAGGTAAAGAAGCACAGAATCCGCATTGTGGTCTTAATATATACATTTTTCTCCCTACAGGAGATGACCCAACCATCCATCTACACAGCTTTTCCTTCCTGTATGTGATAACAGAGCACCTACTCGGTGCAATACATATGTGGAATCAGATTTCTACATGGTTTGGTAAACAAGTTCACTGTCATGATAAAGGATAAAGTTACTTCTTATATACATGCATTAAGAGAAGAAAAAGTGGTATAGAATGAAAAGAATGTCTACTTTGCCCGACCAGCATAACTCGGCATTGAACTATGAACCAGGAGGTCAAGGTTTGATTCCCAGTCAGGGCATATGCTCAGGTTTCGGGCTCCATCCATGCAGGAAGCAACCCATCAATGATTCTCTCTCATCATTGATGTTTCTCTCTATCTCCCTCTCCCTTCCTCTCTAATATCAATACAAATATGTTTTTTAAAAAAAGAATGACTTGTTTAGAGATATAAATATACAGCTCTCAGTATATGTTTGGCCAGCTGAGTGACCTTGTGCAAATCACTACAACATACTGTCTTGGTTTTCACAACTGTACTTGTGGCAAAGCAATAAGAGGTATTTTCATTCATCCAAACATTCATTTATTTAGGCACAAACTCAATAAAATTTCAAGACCAATTAAATGCACTGCCTAATAAAATATATCAGTCTTATAACTGTGCATGATCTTTGATTAATTTAAATGACAATAACCAATGTAATAAATAATTTAGGATATGAATGCAGAAGCATGTGCAAGGACTTTCATTTAGCTGCTGATATTAGTTACAAACTGGGGGAAGATATCAAGGAGTCTGAGTAATTTCTGGAATTAAAGTTACAAAAATGGAGATTTACTGAAAGACAGATTACTCAACAGAGCAGACAACATGATTCCATATTGGAATGTATACACATCTATGGGCCTAAAAAGAATAGAAAGATATATGTAAAAATATTAACAATGATGATCTCAAACTGATGGAATAACAGGTCTTTATCTTTTGTTCTTCTATATCTTCATAGACCTCTAAATAGATGTACTGTGTGACAAAAATGTCAAAATATATATAAAGATATTTCCTATAAAATAACTATGAACTAAAATGTGTATTATTTGGAAATATGCTGACATATTTAAATTTTTAAATGTGGATTACCATATCATTTCTTAATTTAACAAATGTAAACTGTAAATTCCATGAAAGCAGGAATCATATCTATTTTGTTCACCATTTTCTATCCAGAGCCTACTATAAATTCAATTATTTCTTCTCTAGTCAAAATTCCACATAAGAGAAATACTGGAGCAAAAGTATGTTTACAGTTGTTCAGAAAATAATACAATAATTAATAAATAACAATACAAGAATAGACTCTGTTTCATGTTCTCACATCAGAATTTATCCTACCCTGTATCTGTTCAGTTCATTTTATACAACATTTGAAAGTACTGAATCATGAAGATATCACACCATTTAAGATAACACTGGTAATACATTCATGCATTTGGAATTCTCTGTTAGCCCTTCACTCCACAAAACTCCAATTGCATTTTAAGTGAACTGACTCTATACAATCGTTGGTTTCATTAACTCAAGTAATTCTGACTCATATCATTATAATTGCAGTGTGAATCATTCAAAACTATTTAATAAAATTAAAGAGCCCAAAAATCTTCATTGCACTGTGAATTATCATGGTGTAGAACAACTTGTAAATCACTGACATTACAATCTGACCATTCCTCTGTAAAATATATCTCTTATTTTAAAAGAAAAATAAAGAACTAAAAATAGTAAAAGAAATAATGTAAACTTTTAACATATCTTACTTAGGTAAAATATTGCAATAGTAAAAAAGAAATAATTTGCAGTTTAAAAAGAAGAGACTATCACTCCTGCACTTTTCAAGTACCTAAAGTAGAAAAGTAGAACATTAATATAAAACTATTACAGGTGGTAGATATAGAGAGATTCATGCTTTCTTATTCATCTCATCTTCCCTAACAAAGAGACTAACAAGCAACAGATGTACAAAATTACTCTTCCTTTATTGGAGAGAAAAGACAAATTTAAAATGTACCACTAACATCAATAAAAATAAAGATAATCAGCAATCAATATCTAACTGAATATACTGTATATTAACCAAGTGAGAAAATACTCTTTTAAAAAGAAATAAAATTCTCAAGTATAAAAATAAAAATAAATTATGGTAGACAGAATTCTAAAGATATTCCTTTCAAGATTCTCATACCTTGGTTATTCAATCAAACACTAATCTATCAACTACTGTGAAGGGACACTGCAGATGTAAGTGGACCAATTTAATGACTTGGGATCTTAAAAGCAGAAAATTTCCTCCAGTTAAAGTCAGAGTGATGAAGCAGAAGAAAGAAGCAGGAAAGACGAGCCAGAGGAAGAGATCAGAGAGATGTGAAGCAGGAGAGAAATCAATCTGCCAAGGCTGGTTTTAAAGGTGATGGAAGAGGATAACAAACAAAAGAACGTGACTGGCCTCAAGTGACAGAAGTGGAAATGGGACTCTCAATCCTACAACTGCATGTTGCTGAATTTTGTGAGGAACCTGAATGAATTTGAAAATGGATTATTCCCAGAGCCTCCCAATAATAGCCAATACCTTAGTCTTGGGTGACTTGGAGCAAAGGATCCAAGTGAGCCACCAGCCTTTCCTTTTATACATAGATTTCACGAGACAGATTGAGTTATGGAAGCAAGGTACCTGGGACTGGGATGGGTTGCTAGCATGAATAAGAAATTGTAAAACTAGGAAAATTGCAAGGCTCAAAAAGGCTTTCTGGTGGAGAACTGTTGAGAAGTTTCTGATTCCTATACATACTGAAGCACCTTCCAAGAACATGTCTTGTAATACTTAAATACACAAAGCATAATATTTTGCTCAGAACAGTTAATAAAAAACCAAAATTAAATCAGAATTACAAAAGGCATAATCATTGCATCTGGTAACAACTATTTTCCAAAAGGTAATGTTGCAGACTTGGCTAGCACATAAGGTTTGATTTATAGGAGTAAAGTTGCATGCCTAAAAGATTTGAGGAATGCTATATTAACTTAAATCTGTAAATCAAATCTACTTTCATTAAATCAAATCTATTTTTTAAATAACTATTTTAAATTTTATAGATAAAAAGAATTGCTAAAACTTAATAAAAATCTTTCCATGTGAGTAATTTTCTTTCTTTCTTTTTGGTGTATCACATTTATTTTTTTTCTTTGTTGATTAAGGTATTACATATGTGTTCTTATCCACCCACTGCCCCCCCCCACATACACACACACAATCCCCACTCATGCCTACACCCCCCTAGTGTCTGTGTCCATTGGTTAGACTTATATGCATGCATACAAGTCCTTTGATTGATCTCTCCTCCTTACCCCACCCTCCTCTACCTTCCCTCTGAGGTTTGACAGTCTGATCAGTGCTTCACTGTCTCTAGACTTGTTTTTGTTCATCAGTTTATGTTGTTCATTATATTCCACAAATGAGTGAGAACATGTGATATTTATCTTTCTCTGCCTGGCTCATTTCGCTTAGCATTATGTTCTCCAAGTCCATCCACACTGTTGCAAATGGTAAGAATTCCTTCTTTCATACAACAGTATATATAGTATTCCACTGTGTAGATGTACCACAGGTTTTAATCCACTCATCTGCTGATGGGCACTTAGGCTGTTTCCAAATCTTAGCTATGGTAAATTGTGCTGCTATGAACATAGGGCTGCATATATCCTTTCTGTTTAGTGTTTCCAGTTTCTTGGGATTTATTCCTAGAAGTGGGATCACTGAGTCAAATAGGAGTTCTATTTTTTAGTTTTTTGAGGAAATTCCATACTGTTCCCACAGTGGCTGCACCACCAGCAGTGCAGTAGGGTTCATTTTCTCCACATCCTTGCCAGCACTTGTTATTTGTTGATTTGTTGATGACAGCCATTCTGACAGGTGTGAGATGGTACTTCACTGTTGTTTTGATTTGCATCTCTCAGATGATTAGTGGCTTGGAGCATGTTTTCGTATGTCTCTTGGCCTTCCTTATGTCCTCTTTCAAAAAGGTCATTGCCCATTTGTTTATTAGGTTGTTTATCTTCCTTTTGTTAAGTTGTATGAGTTCCCTTTAAATGTTGGCGATCAAACCCTTAACAGAGATAACATTGGCAAATATGTTCTCCCATGCAGTGGGCTTTATTGTTTTGTTGATGATTTCTTTTGTTGTGCAGAAGCTTTTTATTTTGATGTAGTCCCATTTGTTTATTTTCTCTTTAGTTTCCATTGCCCTAAAGAGCTGTATTTGTGAAGATATTGCTTTGGTATATGTCTGAAATTTTGCTGCCTGTGGATTCCTCTAAGACTTTTATGGTTTCCCGTCTAACATTTAAATCTTATATCCATTTTGAGTTTATTTTTGTGTATGGTATAATTTGGTGGTCTAGTTTTTTGGTTTGTTTGTTTGTTTGTTTTTTTGCATGTATCTGTCCAATTTTCCCAACAACATTTATTGAAGAGACTGTCTTGACTCCATTGTATGTTCTTGCCTCCTTTATCAAATATTAATTGAGCACAGTGGTTTGGGTCAATTTCTGGGTTCACTTTTCTATTCCACTGATCTATGTCTGTTCTTATGCCAGTACCAGGAAGTTTTGAGAACAGTGGCTTTGTAATACAGATTGATATCTGGTATTGAGATACCTCCTACTTTGTTTTTCTTTTTCAGGATTGCTGCAGCTATTCGGGGCCTTTTTTTATTCCAGATGAATTTTTGGAGAATTCATTTTAGGTCTGTGAAATATGCTATTGGTACTTTAATCGGGAGTACACTGAATCTATAGTTGCTTTGGATAGTATGGATATTTTAACGATGTTGATTTTACCAATCCATGAATATGGTATGTTCTTCCATCTATTTATGTCTTCCTCTATCTCTTTTTTTAGTGTCCTGTAGTTTTCCAAGTATAGGTCTTTTACCTCTTCAGGTAAATTTATTCCTAGGTATCTTAATTCTGTATATCAATTGATGCAGAAAAAGCATTTGACACAATCTAACACCCTTTCTTGATAAAAACTCTCAACAAAATGGGAATAGATAAATCAGACCTCAGAATAATAAAAGCCACATAAGACAAAACTACAGCCAATATCATATTCAATGGGCAAAAACTAAAACCATTTCACCTAAGAACAGGGACGAGACAAGGATGCCCACTTCCATCACTACTGTTCAACACCATACTGAAAGTGCTAGCCATAGCGATTACATAAAAAGAAATAAAAGGTATCCAAATTGGAAAAGAAGACATAAAGCTTCATTATTTGCAGATAACATGATATTGTACAGAGAAAACCCTAAGACTCCATCAAAATTAACGCCAATGAATCTATGGCATTTTTATACACCAAAAGTGAGCTTACAGAAAGAGAGATTAAAAAACATGTGAGTGATTTTCAAGAAATTATATTTGAAATAAAATCCTTAAAATATGATTTAAAAGATATAGTGTTAGGGAGAGGAACCAAGATGACATCATAGGTAAACACCTATACTGCTGCCTTGCACAACAATTTCAAAACTACAACTAAAAGGCAAAACGGATATCATCTAGAATCACCGGAAAGCTGGCTAAGTGGAAATTCTAAAACTAGAAGGAGAGATAAAAGGACACGGAGATTCAGAGGAGGTGCAGAGGGCAAAGGTGGGGAGACACATGCAAGCAAAAAGGGCAGGTGGCTGAACACGCGACTGGTTTTCTCAAACAGGGAGGAAGAGAAAGGCTCCCCACTGCACTGAACTCCAGTTTCAAGCGAGTCTCGGGAAACCCAGACTCACAGGAGGTGAAACTGGACTGTCAGGAGGAAGCACACTGAGAATTAGGGGAGCAGCAGAAGCAGGCAAGCTTGCAGAGAGGGCACACAGCTGAGCCAATGGATGGCTCTCTCGTTTGGGAGGAAAACAAAACCTCCAACTGCACTGTACTCCAGATCCAGGAGAGACTTTGGGGGAGACATTTAGGGAGACATTTGGGGAGAAACGGGACTCTCTAGCAGCAGGCAAAACTCGAGGGCAGCTTTCCCTCAGAGATGCATGCAGCAATTGCCATGGGACACTGAGTCCCAGAAGTCACTTAGGGCAGGGCTGATAGAAAACCAAGGCTGACTGCTCAGCCCTGAAACTCTGCCCCATCCAAGCTGAGCACAGCTCTCCCAGTGTAGATACAGCTGATCCTCACAGCCAATTGGCCTGGAGGTTAACCCCTCCCAGTGATACCAACAACAATCAAGGCTTAAGTACAACAAGCCAGTGCAGCTCCTAAAGGTGTGCACCAAGATTATCCACCTCAGGTAACTGGGGAGGCTGAGTCCTGTCCCATATAGGACACCTACCACACAAAGTTACTCAACCAACTCAGGGAAGCAGTGAAAATGCAGAGACAAGGAAACAAATCACAATTGAAAGAAATGGAGGAAAACAAAGGACTGGATATAAAGTTCAAAACCACGGTTATAAGGTTTTAAAAGACTTTCCTAAAAAGGCTAATAAATTTAACAAGACCCTAAAGAATATGAAAAAGGACCAACTAGAAATTAAGCATACACTGACTGAAATAAACAATATTATACAGAGACCTAAAAGAAGACTAGATGACCAAAAGAATCAAATCAAAGATTTGAAATACAAAGAAGCAAAAAACACTCAGTTGGAAAAGAAAAAAGAAAAAAAAATCCCAAAAATTGAAGATCGTGTAAGGAGTCTCTGGGACAAACTCAAGCATACCAACATCCAAATTATGGGGGTGCCAGAAAAAGAGAGAGAGCAAGATACTATTTGAAGAAATAGCGACTGAAAACTTCCCCCACCTGGTGAAAGAAATAGCCTTACAAGTCCAGGAAGTGCACAGAACCCCCAACAAAAGAAATCCAAAGAGGATCACACCAAGACACATCATAATTAAAATGCTAAGAGCAAAAGACAAAGACAGAATATTAAAAGCAGCAAGAGAAAAATAGTCAATTACCTACGATTGTCAGCTGATTTCTCAACAGAAAATCTGCAGGCCAGATGGGAATGGCAAGAAATATTCAAAGTGATGAATAGCAAGAACCTATAACCAAGATTACTCTACCCAGCAAAGCTATCATTCAGAATTGAATTTTTTTTAAAAGAAAGTATTTCATTTTCAGGGGTCTTTCTGGTCCATCTAATCAGTACCAACATATCAACCTGTTTTAATTCTCTACATAATAACACTATCTGATGTATTTCTGGCTTACCTATATATTTATTGTCTATTTGTGCAACTTGATGCAAGTTCAAGTAAAACAAGGCAATTTTCAGAGAGTTTTTAAATAATCTATTCTTTTATCACTCATTTAATCTTTAAATATATGCTCTTTGTTGCATACTGCACATAACTTATTTTATTGACTTTGTATTTTGAATCACTACTAACTCTTTGGAATATTTCTGTTATGGCACTATGTAATTTCCATGTTAAATGGCATTTATGGTTTAACAGCATTAAGTAAAAACCTTATGAGAGTCACATATTCACATACTTTGAAAGTTTAATATATTTCCAAAAGTGTTACTGAGAAATCCAGGGTTGGGCTCAGGCTGCCTGTAGCTGTGTCCACTAAAGAAGAGAGGGTTGAATCATATTAGGCATTTATTGAAAAGGCTATCCAACCAAGAAGACAGGGTGCTTACAAGCATTCAGATCCTATCTTCCAGCAAGGTGTAGAGACAGGATTTTTAAGGGCATTCATTCATAATAACAAACGTGAAAGAATGAATATGAGTACCCAAGCAGGTAGTAGGTAGATTTGTTGGTGAGAAATAAAGAATTTCTATTTCATTGCTTTTATTTTCTCAAAAAGTCTACTTCAATCAGCTAATTTAAGTAGTAAATACAGGGAGAGTTGATTTTCATATTTATCATATACCTACTAGTGTGCAAGTATTATTCAATTCTTATTTATATTTGGTAACATATTACATTCTTTGGTTACAAGATGAAGTATGCTTATCAACATTTTTTTAAACATGGACACTAATATCTTTGTTCAATTACTTTATTCTTTAGAATCAAAAAAGTTACATATTTGTAGCTCTTAAAGAAATGTACTTTATAAGTTAATGGATTAAATATCAAAGTACTTAAATATGAAAATTATTTAAAACAGATCATACATAAGCTTATTATAATGTCTGTCTATTGTTTTGTACCAGCAGTTCTCTGAACTGGTAAGAGCCCCTTCCATGACTTCTTTTGAGGAAACTGCTATCCTATATAATAAAAGGATAATATGCAAACTGACCAAATAGTGGAATGACCAGTCACTATGATGCGCACTGACCAGCAGGGGGCAGATGCTCAATGCAGGAGCTGCCACCTGGTGGTCAGTGTGCTCCCACAGGAGGAGTGGTGCTCAGCCAGAAGTCGGGCTGACGGCTAGTGAGCACAACAGGGATAAGGATGTTCAACTGACGGCTTAGGCCAGTTTCCACTGGAGATGTCAGCCGGACATTCCCCAAGGGTTCCCAGAGTGCAAGAGGGCACAGGCCAGGCTGAGGGACACCTGCTCCCCTTCCCTCCCAAATGTATGAATTTCAAGCATCGGGCCTCTAGTTCCATATATTTCTGAAACAATTAGTGGCAGAGATATCTTCCCTAAAATGTTTGATGATGAAGTTGGGAAGGAAAGTTCTCTTTAATCACAAGCTTTAAATTCTATCCCAGGCAATGAGCAGCCCTCTCCCACAGAATATATATGAACCCAGAGGCTAAGGTCACTATACAGGTAAGAATTAATCAAAAGTCTGGAAGGAACTTGAGAGACAGAGAAAGGTAAAGACATAGAAAAAGGGAAAAACAAAGGGGTGGGGGCAGAAAGAAAATAGGATCAGCAAGAGTGAGGCAAAGAAAGTAAGTCTCCTCGTGCTGTTTTGAATCCATGAAACCAGATAGCCCAGAGGCCAGCCCTACCTCTACCTTTCTTGTTATACTTTCTCCCTTTTTTCACTTATGTGAGTTTGAGATGGATATCTGTCATCTGCAACGAAGAGTTAGATGGATAAACATGACCAATGTGAGTGAAAATTACCTAGTGAATAAACAGTATATAAGAAATGAATAAACAGGCACTTTCCTCTCCATGCTTAAGGGAAGTAAAGCATAGATTTCCATATACCCATTGCCAGCCAACCTAGAGATCCATCTAAAGAAAGCCTCAAAATATTTATGTGTATCAACATGTATCTTCATGTTCCAGTGGAGGGTGAAGTGGAAGACAACGACTATATGAAAAGTTGGGTTGGTAGGTCTTACACATTGAACTGTTTTTCTCATAAAAATAAATGTTGAAGTCCTAAACCCAGTACCTCGGAATGTGACCTTTTGTGGAAAAGGTCGTTACAGATATAATTAGTTAACTTCAGATGAGGTCATACTGGAGTAGGGTGAGTCTCTAGTCCCCTATGACAGGTGACATTATAAGAAGACAGCCATGTGAACATGGAGACACACAGGGAAAATGTCATGTGACAATGAAGACAGAGATTGATAAGCACCAACAAGCCAAGGAAGACCAAAGATTTCCAGCAAACCACCAGACACTAGGTAGAGGGAAGGAAGACATCTCTTACAAGTTTCAGAGGGTGCAAGGCTTTGACAAAAGCTTGATTTTGGACTACTGGCCTCCAAAACTATAAAAATAAATTTCTGTTGCCTGAAGACACCTAGTGTATAGTACACGTAGGAAAACCCTAGGAAACTAATACAGTAGATTAAAATAGAGATGGCTATGTGCACAGATAACTTTAAGGTTTAATGAGACTGTTTCACTAGCCTATTAGTACCCGCCAACAACATCCCTCTGAACTGAGAATAAATGTTACTCATTCAGTAATTCATGAGAACACCGGCTTTGGATCTAAGTTTGAATTCTGTCATTTTTTAGCTATGTGATCTTGTATCCTCATCTTTAAATGGATATAAAAAGAGCCCCTTCTATGGTTGCTGTGAGGATTAAAATAGCTGATACATGAATAGCACTTAGACTAGTACCTGGCATATAATAGAGGTATTTCAGTTTAACTGAGGTTATTATCATTATGAACAACATTCATGTTTAAATGAAAGTGTGTGTTCACTAGAGTAAAGCAGATCATCTGAAGATGAGATAATTTCTCAAAATAATATCCAGATATAATCAATGATAGCAGCTGTATTAACTAACAAAAATGGTTATTCAATACTATAAAGTTTTACAATGAAAAGCCTAGAAGGCCAAGTATATTTTTTTAATTTCAGAAAACTCTTCATTAAACTTCTTTATATGAGGAAATCTAACATATATATACACTGAGTGGCCAGATTATTATGACCACCTGATGTTTGTAGGCAAATTAGTCATACACTGCATCACATGGATATGGAAGCCGAAAGCCTATTTGAACACCCTTGCTGTCTGCAGTTACCAAGATAAAATGTCTCCAATTTGCACGGGAACACAAGAATTGAACAATAGAGCATTGGAAAACAGTCATGTGGTCAGATGAATCATGTTTCCAGTTGCATCATGAAGATGGCAGAGTGAGAATTTCGAGGAAACAGCATGAAAGCATGCACCCCACATGAATGAATATGACCCTTCAAGCTGGTGGGAGCAGTGTTATGTTTTGGGGCATGTTTTCCTGGCATGATTTGGGCCCTTTAATTAATGTGGAACAAGGTCTGAATAGCACAACATATCTAAATATCGTTGCTGATCCAAATTCATTCCATCATGCTGATAGCATATCACAATGGAGATGGATTCTTCCAACAAGACAATGTGCCATTCCATGGTGTTCGTATTGTGCAGGAGTGGTTTCAAGAACATAAGGAAGACTTTACCTTGCTTAGGTGACCCCCACAATCACCAGATCTCAATCCAATTGAGCATTTGTGGGATGAAGTTAAAAGAGCCATCAGACCACTGGTTCCACAGCCATCAAATCTCACAGAACTGGACAGTGCTCTTCATCAGGCATGGTGTCAGATTCTTTGCATCACCTTTCAACATTTCATGGAGTCAATGCCAAGAAGAATCACCACAGTACTGAAGGCAAAAAGTAGCCCAACAAAGTACTGATGGGGTGGTCATAATAATCTGGCACTCAGAGTGTGTGTGTGTGTGTGTGTATGTGTGTGTGTGTGTGTGTGTGTGTGTATACATTAGAGATCCAGTACATGAAATTGATGCACAGGGGTGTATGTCCCTCAGCCCAGCCTGCACCCTCTCCAATCTGGGACCCCTCGAGGGATGTCCGGTTGCCTGTTTAGGCACAATCCCAGTAGGATTGGACCTAAACAGGTACCCAGACATCCCTCTCACAATCCAAGACTGCTGGCTCCCAACTCCTCACCTGCCTGCCTTCCTGATTTCCCCTAACTGCTTCTGCCTACCAGCTGATCACCCCCTAACCACTCCCCCGCCAGCCTTATTGATGCCTAACTGCTGCCTTGCTAGCCTGATTGCCCCTAACTGCCCTTCCATGCAGGTCTGGTCACCCTAACTGCCCTCCACTCCAGGCCTGGACCCCTCAACTGCTCTCCTCTGCAGGCCTTGTCACCCTCAACTCCCCTCCTCTGCCAGCCTGGTCACCCCTAACTGTCCTCCCTTGCAGGTCTGGTCAGCCCTAACTGCCCTCTTCTGCAGACCTCTCCCCACCTCCCGCCCTGGCAACTGCTCTCCCTTGCAAGCCTGGGTCCCCCTCAACTGCCCTTCCATGCAGGCTCCAGTCATCCTGAACTGCCCTCCTCTGCTGGCCTGGTCACCCCTAACTGCCCACCCCTGCAGGCTTGATCATCCCCAACTCTCCTCCCTTGCAGGCCTGGTCCCTCCCATCTGCCCTCTGGTGCTTGCCTGATCACCCACAACTGCCCCCCTCCCCCCTGCAGGCCTGATCCCTCTCAACTTCCCTCCCATACTGGTCATCTTGTGGTGGCCATCTTATGCTCTCATGGAGGCAGCCATCTTTGACCACCTGGGAGCAGGCATCTTGTGTATTGGAGTGATAGTCAATTTGCATATTACTCTTTTATTAGATAGGACACACACACACACACACATATATATATGTGGGAGATATGTGAAATGTTAGGCTTATTTGATTTGAACGTATTTATAAAAATGTTTCTATATAAAATTTTATATACATATATAAAAAATTAAATAGAAATTAAAGATTTCTAGAAAAATTATCAGCATACTATTTCAATTGTGCCAGACTTTTCATTTCTAAATAGTTCTATAACCTCATGCAGTTTAGAATAATAAAAATTCATTATTCTTGGATGATTCTACACTTCAATTAAAATACTTTTCATAATCTTTCCTTAACATAGTTTTTTTTAATTTATTGCACAAATGGAAACATGATACTAGTTTATTATTTCCAAATGAGTAACCACTTTTAATCCTACAGGTAAGATGATCTGAAAGACTTTAAAAATGTATTGAACAGTTTGTTTATAATCTGAAAGATATATAAATTTTCATTTGTTTTAGACAGAGCTAAATTAACTCATTTAGAAGGCTTCTTTTCCAAAGCCTATGGAATCTATATGTTTTACTTTGTCTAAAATCAAACATTTGATTACCTGCTTTAAATTACCAATCTTGGACAAATGTCTAAATGTCTACTGTGCTTTCATAAGAAAACAATTTTAAAAACTTGACTACATGTAGGATGTCAATTATGCATTAAACTTGATACACATTAGATATGGTCAGATCCAACACAGAAATTATTTTTTAAACCAAGTGGAGATTGTAAAATAAGTAGAATGAAGAAAACAATGCCAGCAATCTGCTAAACTAAGATCAGCATGAAATAACCTGTAGGTTAACCACGAAACACTCAGTCAGTGGTCTAATTCTGGAGAAGCACCGCCCTTACCCAGAGTCCTGCACACAAACAGAGCCATGGCACTCTGCAGTCTGTCGGGCCTGAGGGCCTGCACCACAAGAACCTGAAAGTAAAGGTCAGAGCATCTTAAATAATAAAGTTCCTGCAATGGCTTGCCTCACTAAACAATTAAACAGATGTTTACTAAAATATGTAAATAAATGCTTATCACTGTTGTATATTATTTACTATCACTCAAACTGTCACAATAGGATTACACTAAGACCCATTATAGGCAAAATATTACAAAAATCCATTATTCTCTCAAACCTATCAGAAGTAAACATCAGCAAGCAATGATCACAGATAGAGTTATCTGCTCCTTCAGGATCTAATAACAAAAAGCCAAATTCCAGGTGAAAATAGGGTACTTTAGGTGAGGTACTTCTGATGACAGCAGAACAGAGACACAAGAATCTTGCCTCAAGTTTTTAATCACCATTTTTATGCTGAACCACATATACATTTTCTAATAAAGTTTTTTTTCCTTTTGTATTTTTAAACATATCTGGTAAAACAGAATTCACCAAGGAGATAAAAAAGGGACAGAACCACTTCGAGGAAATGAAAGGGTCACTTCTAGAGTATCATCTCCTATAGAGCTTTCCAATTCTTAGCCTTTACTTCTCCAAAACACTGAGTGGGACCCATCAGTAGGTTTCATCATTCTCTTTTGAAATACATGAAAAATAATTCCCATATTCCTCCCCATGAGATATTTTCCTTAGAACATGCAAAATGAGCAAAGAGCTATGAAACCTACATCTTAATTTCTTTCTATAAGTGATTTCTCTATTGCAAAATCACCCTTGAGTCAGAATCAGAGGGAGTAAGAAAAGCTACAGTGGGAAATACCACATTCAGAAATATAGCCAGTGATTTCATTATCCAGAAAGATGGCAAAAGCAGAAAGGCCTTCCCCACATGTGCCATGTTAGGGTGATGTGGCACCCAAAGGCAGAGCTTTCAGTTATTTATTTATTTGTATTGAATTTGGCTTCTGAGCAAGAGTAATGTTAAATACTTTTATGCTTTTAGATAAATTACCTGCTGAAATAAGGAAACTTTCTTTGCAAGAACAGATGGAAACTCTTGCTCACACATTGAATGATGATAATAAGTACGCCACAGATCTGCATCATCAAAGCAGAGGGTCTGATAAAGACTGGGGAGAGCAATCTGAAAAATAAGAATAACCATATATAGTGAGTTAAAAGTCAACATAGGTACGTATGACCATGTATTACTAAAAGAAAAAAATGGAAAATAATTATTGATAGATAGTTATTACATGTTTTCTACTTTATGTCAGTTTAATCATTTCTAGGTCAGAAATAATATGGTAGATTTATTCAACCCATAATTAAATTACAGAAAATATTTCCAAAACAGCACTAAATCAATACTTGTAAGATAATAAAATCTTTTTTTCCCCAGTAAAAAGATTTGTACCTATTGCCACTTTATGGAGAAAAGAATGCTTTTATTAAAACCAAGTGCAGCCCTAGCCAGTTTGGGTCAGTGGAAAGAGCATCAGCCTGAGTACCAAAGTGTCCAGGGTTCGATTCCTGTCAAGGGCACTTCCTTTGGTCGCAGGCTCCTCCCTAGTCCGAGCTCTGGTCAGGGTGCGTGCAGGAGGTAACCAATCAATGTGTTTCTCTCACATCAATGTTTCTCTCTATATTTCCCTCTCTTCCACTCTCTCTAAATTCAATGGGAAAATACCCTCTGGTGAAGATTTAAAAAACTAAAATGAAAAATAAATAAAAACTTAAAACCTTTTTAATACAATTTTTTAAATTGATGTCAGAGAGGAAGGGGAGGAGAGAGATAGAAATATCAATGATGAGAGAGAATTATTGATGAGTTGCCACCTGCATGGATGGAGCCCAAAACCTAAGCATATGCCCTGACTGGGAATCAAACCTTGACCTCCTGATTCATAGGTCAATGCTGAGCAATGCTGGTCAGGCAAACTAGACATTCTTTTCATTCTATACTTTTTCTTCTCTCAATGTATGTATATAAGAAGTAACTTTATCCTTTATCATAACAGTGGATTTATTTACCAGACCGTATTGAAATCTGATTCCACATATGCATTGCACAGAGTAGGTGCTTTGTTATCACATACAGGAAGGAAAAGCTGTGTAGATGGATAGTTGAGTCATATCCTGTTCTCAGGCTGGACATGCCCTCCCCCCACAGCCCCCCGTGGAGACCTTCACCCCATGGGGGCATGGCCAGCCTGGGTGAGGGGCTGATGGGTGTTTGCAGGCTAGCCACGCCCATCGGTGGGACTCTTACTCCATGGGGGAATGGCCAGGTTGGGTGAGGTGCTGAGGGCCATTTTCAGGCAGGCCATGCCCCCTGGCAACTCAGGCTCCCAGCCACTCCTTTGCAGAGGCTAGGGCTCCTAGCTCCTCCTTTTTTTTTTTTTTCTTTCTCTTTCTCTCTCTCTCTTTCTTTCTCTTTCTTTCTTTCTTTCTTTCTTTCTTTTTCTTTTTCTTTTTCTTTTTTTTCCTTTTTTTTTTTTTGCCACTCCTTGAGCAGAAGCCAGGGCGGGCTAGAAGCCTGGGTTTCCCCTGGCAACCCAGGGTCCCAGCCACTTCTTCATCTGTGGCCAGGGAGAAAGGGAAGCTTGGCTTCCTCTGTTTCCAGGGGCAACCCAAGCCTCCTGCTTGCTCCAGCTCCATGGCCAACACCATCTTTGTTGGGTGAATTTTCATACTCGTTCCTGATTGGCTGGTGGGCATAGCAGAATGACAGTCAATTTGCATGTTTCTCTTTCATTAGTGTAGATTGATATATAATTGACATACACAAGTGCAAATTTTAAGCATTGCCACAAGTGTAGAAGTATGTCAAATTTCATTTCAATATAAAAATCCTTAACAAAGCAAATTTTTCTGCCCCTATTCATGGACATGTTGCCTCCTTTGCCTTTAAATGTTCTAAATTTCTACTCAAGATTCAATATTCAAAGAGTTTTCTCAACATATTCATTTCTTCTACCTCAAACAGTATTCTCTCTTCCAAACTTTTTCAACAGTGATTTACAAGGGCAGAAATATAAATGTGTACCACATATATATACATGGAGAATTTTTTTAAATGGTGAATTTGGAAGATTTATATTACAATTTTATGTAATATAAACATAAATCAAGTATTTAAGAATGATTTATCCAAATATCTATATCCATTTCTAAATAATCAGTTACACTGCCTAAACTTCATTATTGTAACTTAAGAAAATTAAATTTACACTGCAGAAAATCAACTAAGTATACTTTAATTTAATTTTCACAATAAATCATTTCAGCCTATTAGGATAGACCTTGATAGCTGTCTATTAACTGTACTGGCAATTGCTGTAGTAGGTCCCACCACCTATAACTTTAAGGTTTAATGAGACTGTTTCACTAGCCTATTAGTACCCGCCAACAACATCCCTCTGAACTGAGAATAAATGTTACTCATTCAGTAATTCATGAGAACACCGGCTTTGGATCTAAGTTTGAATTCTGTCATTTTTTAGCTATGTGATCTTGTAATAAGACCTCCCCGATAATATTTTTATTCTTGAAACTGAAAAAGCCTGGGCCACACAAGCAGTTATGAGGAAGTGGGTCAATTTAATGCTGCTGCTTGTTATGAGAGGGAGCCAAAGAGGTCTGCAGGTCTGGGATGCAGCCAGCACTCACCACAATAAAGACATGAAGAAATTTCTTCACGAAAGAAAAACATATCAAATAATGATTCCCGCAGGAATGACGGCCTATCTCCAGATTCTTGATATTGCAATAAACAAGCCATCAAGGACAATTTGCACATGGAAATAAATGACTACACTGAAAACAGAATGGAGAGAAATCAGCATGGAAACTTTGTGAAACCTAAACTGCAAGAGGTTGTGACTTGAGTGAAGAATTCATGGGAGAAAATCACTGACAGCTGCATTGCAAATGTACTAGAGCAGGCTACCTTGACAAGAAGTACTCATTTAAGGACAGTGCTATTGCTAGACATGAGAGATTTGGTCCACTGATTCTGAAAGAAATGGAGTCACAAGAAATTCACCAGGAAATTCAGGGTTTGGATTGTTATGATGTTCCAGAAGATGATGACATAACTGTCATTGAATAAATCTTACGTTGTGTTCATACCCGTAAATATCAGTATCAGTAAATGTACCATAGATTGTTGTACATGAAAATAATGGTAGTAACAAGAAATTCTTGATACCATGGAATTCACAATTTGTCTGGTTATGCTGATTTGTGATGACAACTACTATTGTACTGTACACAGGTAATAAATTTCCTTTTTTTGTTGTTCAACAATAAATATGTACCTGTATTCTTCTTCATGGAAAAATAAGACATCCCCTGAAAATAAGACCTAGCGCATCTTTGGGAGCAAAAATTAATATAACACACTGTCTTATTTTTGGGGAAACGGTATATAGAAGGTATATATAGAGAGATATATAGATATATATATATGCTTCTATCTAGCATATTAGAGACATTATATTTATTTATCCTTATATTATCTATAAGTATACAGCATAGAACTTTGTGCAATGTAAGGACTCAAGATATATATGTTGACTGAAAAATGTAATTAATTGTTTAATATGGGTTAATGAATTAAAATAACTCTTTAATATTCTTTTACCCAGAGATTTTTGTCATATTCACAGAAATATCAAAATTAAATATGAATAAGTAACAAATAAAATATACATAGAAATAATTCCAATGTAAAAAAAAATTAAATAATCCACATAGTAGAAAATAAATACCTTCAAAGTTGCCACTGCCCAGCTTCTTTCCTGATCTACCCATGATGGAAGCTGATCACGTATTCTTTGTTGAGAGTCCTTTAAAAGAGCAATTATTTTCCTTGGTATATTAGATAAAATTCAGATAAAAAAATTCAACAACTAACTAACTAAGTTTATAAACACTACTTTTTTTAAAAACACCTTGCTTTGAGGCCTATAAACACTATTTTTAACAGTTCATTCTATGTATTATTTATTTTATATATTTACAAGTCAATATCTAAAATTCTATTTTAGGTATAGATAACCATTTAGAAAAATGTGTCTATATAAGAAAGGTCCAAAACTTTAAGATTTTTTATAATTGTAGTTAAGCCAAACTGACGACAACAGCCTGGATGCAAATTCTCAATGAAATGAGAAAATGCTCCAGAGCATGGCAGTTTGCAGTTTATTTTACACATTATAATCAAAGGAGGACACTTAGAGAGAGTTTCATAAAATTCACTGGTGATAGACCAGAGAGGTGGGAGAAAGCACAGCAGGGAAATCTCTGAGACTGGATAAAGAGTAAAACAGAGAAACACACACTCCTTTTACAGTGGTAGGCACAGGGCTGTCCGCAGTTAACATTTACAGCACAGAGAGGAGCTCTGTGGTCTCTCCTGCTCTGGAGAGAGAGTGTGCCCTGAGGGGTCTGGAAGAAGGGGGATTACTCTGACAAGAGTTATCTTAGATGCAAAAAGACAATAGATGGCTCGGTTAGTGTAAAAATTGACTCAAGGAAGATACTGGCCTAGGACATGACTAGCCAACATGACTTGTTTTTAGTTAGGAAGTTTTAATTTCAGAGCATCATATGTGGTTGCTTTAGGTCTCTGAGTTTGTAAGGCCTGCCACTCAATTTGGCTTGAATAAAATCAAAATCCTGAGCTTGTCAAGTTTAGTATGTGGTCCCTTTTTCATCCACAATTGCATTGATTTTCTTTGTGCTTAATCCTCTGTAAAACTTGAGAAAAAAACTCAACAATATAAGAAACTGGCACAATATGTTACCTTTATTACATCTTACATTTCAGATATAAACTAGGTTTTGCATTATAGTCTAGGTATGGTCTTTGAAGAGTAATATTACCTATTACATGTTAAACAGAAAATGACTAGTCAAAAATCTGAATTTGAATAAAGGTAACAGAAGTAATTTTTAAACTTGTTACATATAAAAATTTTTCTAGTTATAATACAAGATTTGATTTTCTTTGGATTATATAAGTAGTCTTGGAATAAAACATATAAAAACATATGTACTAAAAAAAGAAACTGAATTGATTTTAGTATTTAATTAATATTATTCTTAAAAAATTTGTCTTCAAGGACAAAAAATATACTTAAGTCCACCTATAGAAGGACAATAGAGACAAAGACATAATTCTCTAATTAAAGTAATTACAATAGTAATTTAACACTGCTCTAAAACAAATTATATTTCATGAACTATAAGCCAGAACAATTTTCCCTAACAGTAGAATAATTTTATTAGTTTTTACTTACAGCTTTCCGCAACATGTCTCCAACAACCACACCTGTAAACGTATCCCATTCCTATTGAATAAAAATATGAAGAACACAAAAACATAAAAATATTAACCAGTTAACAAAATTTTCCTAATAACCCTATAATGCAGCTAAGGACACGTAAAACAAAAGTAAAAGCAAACAAACAAACAAACAAACAAAAAAACCCTTTCACATCTTCACATTTCTAGTACAATATTGACATTATGAATATTAATATATTAATATGAAATCTAGAAATGATTTTATTAAAACAAAAAAAATTGTATTGCATAAGTCTCAATATGTAAAAATGTAAATCTCATGTTCAATGAGCATTTATCACTACCTATTAGTTTTTCCTATTATAGGCCATCTCTTACTAATAAATCAGCAATAAGGTGCACCAAAAGTATAAATATTGTGTGTGTTGGAAAAAAATAGAAAAAAGTTCTTCTGGAGGAACCAAGATGGTGGCATAGGTAAACAAGTATCTTGCTGCCCCACACAACAATTCCAAATCTACAACTTAACAACAAAAGAAACATTATCCAGAATCACAGGAAAGCTGGTGGAGTGAAAATTCCACAGATAAAAGTAAAGATAGGACACTGTGGCTCGGAGGAGCAGCGGAGCACAACCTTGAAGATACTCGTGGAGAGAGGTTAGGAGCCATGTGTACATGAACAGTAAAGGGAGGGTGACAGCAAACCCAGCTGGTTTTCTCCAACGGGGAAGTCAGAGGCATCCCACAGCACTGATTCCCATTCCAGGTGAGGTCTGAGGTCCGGGGAAGGCATGCTAAAACCCGGCGCAGCTGAGGTCTGCGAGTTTGAAGAGAGTGCACGTAAACTTGGAACAGCAGTTTGCGCGTAGAATGCGCAACCGCACAGAGAGGATGCATGGCTTGCTCCCTCGTTCAGGAGACCACCAGACTGCTTTGTTTTACAACCCTGGGCGAGACTTTGGGTGTGCAGATGATTTTGGGGAGAGGCAGAGTTGGCTGGCAATGGGTGGAGACCGGCGGCGGCTTTCTCCCAGAGGTGCGTGCAGCCATTACCACCCGGCACAGAGACCCGCGCAACACATAGGGCGGAGCTGACGCTGCCTGCTCAGCCCGGAGACTCCGCCCATCCAACCTGAACAAAGCTTACCTTCACAGCCAATTCACCTGGAGGTCAAACCCTCCTAGTGCTAACAACAATTAGCTGGGCTTAACTTCAGCAATACTGTACAACCCAAAAAGGATTGCAGTAAGAGTATCCACCTCAGGTAACTGGGGAGCCTGAGCCATTGTCCCTTAGAGGACATCTACCACACAAAGCTAATGGATCAACTCAGGGAAGCAGCCATAATAAAGAAAAATGGAAAGAAATCAGGTGTGAAAGAAATGGAGGAAAAAAGATGACTACACATAGAGTTCAAAACCACAGTAATAAGGTGTTTCAAGAGGCTCCTAGAAAAGGCCAATGAACTTAATGAGAACTACGAGGAAATGAACAAGACCTATGAGGAAATGAACAACACCTACGAGGATATGAAAAAGGACCGACTAGAAATGAAGCATACACTGACTGAAATAAAAAATATTATACAAAGACCTAAAAGCAGTCCAGACGACCACAAGAACCAAGTCAAAGATTTGAAATACAAAGAAGCAAAATCCACTCAACTGGAAAAGCAAAAAGCAAAAAGAATCCAAATAATTGAAGATCGTGTAAGGAGCCTCTGGGGCAACCTCATGCATACCAACACCCGAATTATAGGGGTGCCAGAAAAAGAGAGAGAACAAGATAATGAAAACCTACTTGAAGAAATAGTGACTGAAAACTTCCCACACCTGGTGAAAGACATTGACTTAAAAGCCCAAGAAGTGCACAGAACCCCAAAATATAGGAATCTAAAAAGGACCACACCAAGACTCATCATAATTAAAATGCCAAGAGCAAAAGACAAAGAGAGAATATTAAAAGCAGCAAGAGAAAAGCAGTTAGTTACCTATAAGGGAGCACCCATATGATTGTCAGCGGATTTCTCAACAGAAACAATGCAGGACAGACGGAGTGGCAAGAAATATTCAAAGTAATGAATAGCAAGAATCTACAACCAAGATTACTCTATCCAGCAAAGCTATCATGCAGCATTGAAGGTCAGATAAAGTGCTTCAAAGATAAGAAAAAGCTAAAGGAGTTCATCACCACCAAACCAATATTATATGAAATGCTGAAAGATATTCTTTAAGAAGAAGAAGAAAAAGGTAAAAATATAAATTATGAACAACAAATATACATCTATCAACAAATGAATCTAAAAATCAAGTGAATGAATAATCTGATGAACAGGATAAACTGGTGAATATAACAGAATCATGGACATAGAGAGGGAATGGACTGACAATTCTTGGGGAGAAAAGGGATGTGGGAAGTGCAGCAAGAGACTGGACAAAAATCATGCACCTATGGGAGACAGTGGGGGGGAGGTGAGGGTGGAGGGTGGGATGGGTACTGGGTGGAGGGGAGCTATAGGGGGAAGAAAAGAGAGAACAATGTAATTAATAAACTGAATAATTAAGATTTTTAAAAAAGAAAAAAGTTCTTCTGTTAACTTATCTTTTCCAACAGATATAGAAAAGACTGCCATATTCCTTTTTTTTTAATCCTCAGAATCAAAACTGACCAGCTGTTAAGAAATTGAGTGCTCTAAGAAAATCTGTCTTCACCCTGGGTTCCCCCAATCAGATAATTATGGGGAACTACCATATTCGTTACACATTGATCAGTAAATAAAGCCAAAACATATTAAAATTTGAAAGCCATATGGAAACACTACCAAACTAACACACTCCCTGTCTTCACCCACCCGGCCCACTCATTCTTCTTCCTAACATTATGTAATGTGAGTCAAAGAAAAATGTTCTCCTGTCCCAAAGATAACTGATTCACACTGCAGAAGAAAAAAAAATAGGTCATGTTAAGTCTTACAAAGTGTGGAACACATTGATCACAGTGAAAAACATTAACAGCAGGAGACTAAGGCATCAGAGTTACTAGTAGAAATAAAAGGAGTCAATAAATTCAAGAGAAATATGTAAGTCAGAGCATGTGGAGGTAGAAAGAAACAAAGATAAAACACAGGCCTGCATTTTTTTAACTACTTTAATGAGTGAAACCTATGACATAATTAAAACCTGGTCAAGTAGGATTAAAAGGTATTAGGTCACGGTTGCACAGTTCCTCCCTAACTTAATGGACTCTCACTTTATGATAATAGCATAATGAAAAAAATGCAATTTTTTTTAAATATTAGAAGCACACCAGGATAGATTAGTTAGCTCTAACTTGAAGAAGGTTCAAGTTTGAGGGGCAGTCCAGAAATGAAGTCATAGACAAAGAAAATAAATTATACATTAAAAAATTAACATAAACCTGAAGGCACAGGAGAGCTGCACACCCTTTGATTCCCACCTGTGCCTTTGAGCAAGTCAGTGAAGGTAATAAATAATGTAGTATGCAGGCAGTCCTCAGGTTACGTCAGACTTGCCATATGTCGTTTCATGGTTACGTCACTATCTCCCATTTATTTATTTTTTAAAAAGTAATGTCATTTTGATGTATGTACATATGTGCTTTATGTTTTTTTATTATTTATTTACCACAAGTAAAGGTCATGAATTGTTATCTTTCTTTTGAATTTGTTTTACTGTTTCTCTTCATTACTGATGTGTATGTGCTCCACGTGAGTGACGCAGGTGCTTATGTAGGTGGGTTTCAACTTATGCCAAAAATCGCATTACGTCGCGCAATAGGAATGGATCTCAGATGTAATCCGAGGACCTACTGTACCCACATTCCTTTATTTTTTATATTTATCAGTTCCACTGCTTAGACCATGTCCTGAGTAAGTGGACATGGGTTCAGAAAAATCTATGCAGTGTGGGTTAAGTTACTTATATTTCTTTTTCTGCCTTACCATCACTTCAGAATATTGGGCCCCCTGAGTGGGGAGTAGAACCTTCAGTACCTTACACTAAATTTCTAACTTAGTAAAAAAAATTTAATAGGTTGATATATAATTTATACCCTAAAGTAATTTCTGTTCTATCCGCACATTAGCAAACTTCTATGTAACTATAATATTTCCTCCTTTACCATTCACTTACATTTTCTTGAAAAT
This sequence comes from Antrozous pallidus, assembly GCA_027563665.1. Lineage (NCBI taxonomy): Eukaryota > Metazoa > Chordata > Mammalia > Chiroptera > Vespertilionidae > Antrozous > Antrozous pallidus. The sequence goes on from CM050520.1 coordinate 78,745,171, forward strand.
GTTCAGGATGCATGCCCCGGACAAAATGCAACGCGAACATCAACTGATCAGCCTGAAAGGAATAGCAGATGTTATCTTACTTTTTCTAAATTAGTAGTTTTGGGAAAGCATAGTCCTTAAATTTTGGTTCCAAAATATGTATTCTGTCTTCAAAATATTTATTAATATAAGAATAACATTTACATAGAACAATACTTCTAAGTTGGGGTTGGGGAGGATAGAGAAAGTGCTAAAATTTTCAGAGAAAGTGCTAAGGATTAACCATCATTTACATCTCGTTAAAAATAAAAGATTGATTTAGCTAGCAGAAAATCCAATTGTGATGTCTGAATTAGTCTTTACTAACCAGATCATTTGTAAACCTCTCATTCTTGTATTAGTAACTTTTGAACTATGATTGTGTATGTTTAAATGCTCCTGAATAATCTATATACTGCTAAATCAAGATTTTGTTCCTAGAAATGCATGCAAAGAGATCATAAATATACTCCTAGATAAGCAGTAAGTATATTCACTGCAGCCTAGCCAGTGTTACTCAGTGGTTGGGCATTTACCTATGAACCAGGAGGTCATGATTCCATTCCTGGTCAGGGGACATACCTGGGTTGCTGGCTCCATTCCCAGTAGGGGTGTGCGGGAGGCAACTGATCAGTGATTCTCTTTCATCATCGATACTTCTCTCTCTCGTTCCCCCTTCCCTTCCTCTTAGAAGCCAATAAAAATATTTTTTTATAAAAAAGAGTATTCATTGCAAGATTGTTTACAGCAGAGAAAGAACTGAAACAACCTAAATGTTCAAAAGTCTATCATGAAAAATATTCGAATCAAAATGGCATAACCTATATTGCGAAAGGAGGGGGATTTAGTTAGTAAACATATATGGATATACTAGAGCCCCAGTGCACAAAATTCAAGAATGGGAGGGGGAGGGTCTCTCAGCCTGATTTGCACCCTCTCACAATTCAGGACCCCTCAGGTGATGTCTGACTGCGGGATTGGGCCTAAACCAGCAGTTGGACATCCCTCTTGCAATCCGAGACTGCCAGCTCCTAACTGTTGGCCTGTCTGTCCGCCTGATTAACCCTAACCACTCTGCCTGTCCGCCTGACGGCCCCTAACTGCTTGCCTGCCTGCCTGATCTCCCCTAACCACCTCTGCCTCGGCCCTGCCACTGCAGCTTCGTCTAATAGGACATGCAGAAAGCTGTTTGGCAGTCCAATCTAATTAGCATGTTATGCTTTCATAATTATAGGTATCTGCAAAAATTTTGGAAAAATAGATACCAAATTTTTATCACTGATTTATTTTTGAGATTATAGCCTATTTTTTATTTTCTTCTCTTAACTTAGGTGTTTATACTTTTAAACTTCCTAAAATAAGCTTATACCATTTCTGTAAAAAAACAAACAGGGAATGACTGTTTTTAAAAAAAACATTTATTGAAGAGCCATTTTTCAAAGTTTTAATCTAAACATTTTATTTGGCCTTTCCCATATTGTAAATAACACTTTATATCTAATATATGTTTATGATTATATATACAGATAGAGATAAATATAAAAATATTAAGATACAGTATATACAAAAAGACCCTCCTGTAAATATTACCAGTAAGTGACCTCCTTGCTTGCATGAAAATTACCCCTCTATAGAAAAGATATAATGTCTTGAATAATACAAAAGAATTACTTTATAAAAGTAAATGTTGTATATGCATACACACACATACACACACACACACACACACACACATATATATCAAGTATTCACTAGATAACTATTAAACAAGTAAATGAAAAACAAATATATTTATAATAGTGAATCACTGAGGAAAAAATATCCTCAAAATGTAAAAACTGGAAGCAGATGGCCATCAGTCAGGTGTGCAAAAAAAAGTTACAACCACCATCTACATGAAGTAGCTACCATTTGACATAAAATATTACAAAAAGCAAGGGAAATGGATAGTGTTCTTAGAAATCAGAAGATCCATGATTAGCTGGATGAGCCAATATGATGCTTATTTTATAAATTAATGGATACTTAAAATGATTATACTAGCAGCATTTATCTAAAGTAAAAAATGATTACGATAAATAATAAATATGTTACTTTGAAGCCTTTATCACTTAATAATATAGTTAATTCTTTACTATAGATATAGATGTAGATATACATACACATTCACACACAATATAAGAGGACAATGAATTAACCTTTACTTCCTTTGAACTGAGGAAAAATAATGTAATCTCTAGTGTTAACGGAAAGAAGGCAAGGCTCTGGTGCTCGGTGAGTCTCTGATTATCTACCAGAGTTGGTGATTATTACTGAGGCCAAACTCCAAAATGCTGTCAAAAATGGGCATGTAGCCGAGACCGGTTTGGCTCAGTGGATAGAGCGTCGGACTGCGGACTGAAGGGTCCCGGGTTCGATTCCGGTCAAGGGCATGTACCGTGGCTGCGGGCACATTTCCAGTAGGGGGCGTGCAAGAGGCAGCTGATAGATGTTTCTCATCGATGTTTCTGACTTTCTATCCCTCTCCCTTCTGCCCTGTAAAAAATCAATAAAATATATATTTTTTTAAATGGGCATGTAATATGCAGTCAATAAATGCGTAATGGTCATTACCCTTCTCTGTGATTTTTGGTCACAGAAGACACCTGACTTCAGGGAAAAAACTTCTATCAATATCTCATCAAACATTCTTTGTATACCATTTCAGATCTTAGATAACACTTACATGAGGAAAGGACAATAGTAAGAATATATACTTTACCAACCTTCCTTCTGATCTTTTCTGTATTCTAGCCTAATATAGTTGTAAATTATTTAATGCTCCAACAACTTCTATGATAAATTTGGATGGAGAAATGTTAAAGATACTACCTCATAAATAGTTTCATTATAATCATAAATTTTGTGAAACTTATCCTATAATTGTCTAAAATATTTAAGTTACTAAAACAAACACTTTTGATCTCTTTAAGAAAAGAAAAAGTAAGTCACAGCCAAAAATCCAAACAAGTCAATCATTTTCTATTCCAGGTCAGGTTGCTTTCACTTCAGTGTGAGGTGAATACTAATAACCCCAGCCTCTCTCCAGTTCAGTCACTGCTGCCATACTGCTGTCCCCAACACAGCAGCAAAATCAGCATGGAGGAAATTCTGGCAGCCAGTTTAACGTGACACTGAGGGCTAAAACCCAAACAGCTCTCACTGAACTATGAGGTCAGTTCTATCCTAGGTAATATTATAATGTTAAGTCTTAGGAATATACCTTATTGCTTTACAATTACTATGCTTTCACCTTCTGAATTTTTATTATCCATTGAAACTCTATAGACTGCTCAATTCATGTTTAATAAGTTTAATATTGATCAAAATAAAATGAGTTTTATAAAACATTCCATCATCAATTAAAAACATGTCTTAAGAATTATAAACCATAGCTTTTTAAAAAGGTGTTTTAGCTGTTCACCAAAGAGAAGTATTACTTAATATAGGAAATGAAAATTTTCAATTACTAAAAATGTTAAGAATGTTTAACCTTACAAACTCACTCCAACTGCATCAAAATGTTGAGTTTATCCTAACAAACATATTTTTAAAAGTTAAAGTGACTTAAGAAAAATAACCCCAGTACACTTCATTGGTATCATAAAATTCAGGGGTGGGAAACATCCAGCCCAAGGGCCATAAAAGGCCTACAAAATCATTTGGTCTAGCCCTGCCAAGGCATTAGGGGTGAGATAATTAAATGTTGGACCAAATATACGAGGCTAATTTTTAAGTTGATAATTTTGTATGACTCATGAATAATGTTATAAATATCCAAATGGCCCTTGGCAGAGAAAAGGTTCTCCACCCCTATGTCTTAAATCATTTCAATACTAAATACTTATTATATCTGGAATACTTATATAATTAAAAATAAAATAAGAATATACAAACCAATATAGAAATACATAGATTAGAAACAAATAAGAAACTCCTAATAAGAAAAGTTACTAAAATTTTTATTTAACTTGGGTCCAAAACTATCCTATCTAATAAAAAAGTAATATGCAAATTGACCATCACTCCAAGACACAAGATGGCTGCCCCCATGTGATCAAAGATGGGTGCCCATTGTGGACACAAAATGGCCACCACAGATGGCCTGCAGGGGAGGGCAGTTGTGGGTAGTTAGGGATGACCAGGCCAGCAAAGGAGGGCAGTTGGGGAGGGAGGGGACCAGGCCTGCAGGGGAGGGCAGTTGTGGGCAATCAGGTCAGCAGGGAGGGCAGTTAGGGGTGACTGGGCCAACAGAGGTGGGCAGTTGGGCGAGACCAGACCTGCAGGAGAGGACAGTTGGGGGAAACCCAGGCCTGCAGGGGAGGACATTTGGGGGTACCCAGGCCTGCAGGGTAGGGCAGTTATGGGGGACCAGACCTACAGGAGAGGATAGGTGGGGGAGACACAGGCCTGTAGGGAATGGCAGTTGGGGGGGGGGGCAACCAGGCCTGCAGGGGAGGACAGTGAGGGGTGACCAGACTGTCAGAGGAGGGCAGTTAGGAGTGACCAGGATGGCAGAAGAGGGCAGTTGGGGCAATTAGGCTGGCCAGGGAGCAGTTAGGCATTGATCAGGCTGGCAGGGGAGTGGTTAAGGGGTGACCAGGCTGGCAGGCAGAAGCGGTTAAGGGCAATCAGGCACAGCCAGGCAAGCGGTTGGGAGCCAGCAGTCCTGGATTGTGAGTTCCTAAAGGGTCCCAGATTGGAGAGGGTGCAGGCTGGGCTGAAGGATAACCCCCCCTTCATGAATTTTGTGCACCAGACCTCTAGTGTTATTAATAAAGAGTTATAAAACATCTTTCAAAAAAAGCTACTAATTTTTGGAATAAATATAAATATTATATTATCATTTGGCTTAAAACATTTTCAAGAATAACATTTATTTATAACATATCTACTTTTAAACATATTTGGGGAGTATCTTAAAATAATAGTAGCTCCATAATATTTTCATAAATCACAGCCTATTTATTTCATAAATCACAGACCTCTCAGAGGTCTTAAAAAACATTAAATATATTATTAGGAGAGTGACCAAAATGAAACTTTGCAGTCTTAATATGTTCACTAGAAAATAAAAAAGATTAAAGCTACACTAAAAAGCTAATCATACAAATTCAATAATATAAAAGTGAAAAAATAAATCCAATGACTAAAAAAATTTTATAAAAACAATAATTACAACAAAGTAGACATGTTCTATGAAGCAAAGCTTATTCTTTAAAATGCCAGGATAAAAGACAAATATGACAGACAAAAATGGCAATAATAGAGAATTTTGAATTGCAACTTGGTAAAAATTTAAAAAGATGGTTAATGTACCCTGGATTGATTAGGACACAGGGAAGGAGAGAGCCTCCTTACTTGTGGATGAGATAATTAACGGGTAAACTTTTAGAAGGCAATTTGATAACATTCAACAAAATTTCAAAAGTGTATATCCTTGGACCCGAAATTATACTTTCATTGAGAAATCTACTGAACAGAAATACTAGCTTACACATGTAAACAGAGATGAATATACTGTAATCATTCATAATTTCAAAATAAGTAGTCTAATATCTACCAATAAAGCATTAGATTATATGAAGTAGCATATAACCATATTAGAAATTATCTCAGAGTCACTAAATATGTTGAGGTTAACATATGTATGCTTATGGGAATATCTTCATGACATACTTCAATAAGAGATGCAATACAACAAAATATAAATTTTAAAAAACTTTATCTACTAGTATGTATTTGCACTTTGAATGATTTATTCCCTGTCTCAAGTAAAGATCCTCAACAATATCATTCTAATCATTAAAATTTATATCCTTTTCCTAAGAATATATTAACTATATTTTTTCCAGATTTTCTAAGAAGCTTATATAATTGGCCCACAATAACTCTATTTCTCACTTAGCTGTCCTTACAAAGTTCTTCTTCAACATATCTTAAGCTATATACAAAGACTGATTTTTTAAAAATTTCTAAATGAAAAGCCCTTGTGTGTTCTATAATATTCAAAATATCTAAATGTTTCATTGTATAATCCTGTGGGGACCTTATAATACGAAGACTTCCATGACAAATTTCTCTCAACTTAGAATCAAGCATTAGTTTATTTCCTAATACCAAAAATAGGAGCCGATTTTATCCCTAGCCCAAAAGACTTTTGGCAATGTCCAGAAATATTTTTTTATTGTAACAATAGAAGGAAAGGAAGTGCTACTGGCATGAGTTGGTAGAGGCCAGAGAATGCTACTAAACATCCTAAAATACACAAAACAGTCCCCAACAAATAATACTGTTGCTAAAAATGTCAACATTGCTGAGTCTAGGAAACCCCAGCTAGAAAATGACCTATATAATCCATCCTAGTTTCCTCCATCAGTGGCTACTAGAATTCTGTGAACTAAGCCAGCTAACCAGTGTTTGCCCTCCCTTCTTCACTTGCCACTTTTCTCCCTACTTATCCCAAGGCTGTAAAACATCTAGAAGTAATGAATATTATTCTGGAAAAATGTCAAAAATGTCAATCTCATAACCTTTCTAGTAGGCCAATAGTTACATATTTTAATTGTAATACTATATTAAATCAAGGGTCAGTGGTGTTTTATAAGTGAAAAACATAACATTTCTTACCTTAAATAGACAACGGCATACATATTCATATACCATCTGTTTTAATGAGCTGACCAGAGATTGGATTCGCTGTTCTGTGTTTTCAGAATCCTGTAGATTAAAATTTGAAATCTTATAAAGATTTAAAAGGTACCCCATAGTTTAATCACACTTATAAATTATTCCTCCAGAGTCAAAACTAATTCTGGAACAACTAACTTTGGCAATCAAATGTAAAGGACTAAACAACTAATTGTATTAAACTTATATAATAATACAATAAAAATTGGTATCTTTTTCTTCAATGTATAGAAACCAGAGACCCAAAATGGTATCTCTTGTGCTAAAGCCTATAACACTAAGTCTTGATTTAATACCAGACTTAATTTTCATTATGATCTTTACCAGAAATGTAATCTCAATCAACCAGTGTACAGTTTTCCTTTGGTCAAACACCAGTAAGATAATCTGTCATGCAAGCATAATTTCTTCCAAACCCCACAAAAGAAGAAGAGGTGATCTGCATGTAAAAGCCCTGTCTTGTTCTAGACTAAAAGATCCTTTCTTTTCCTAATAGATTCCTTGTCCCACTCTTCTTCCTATAAAAATTTTCCATTTTGTACGACCCATCAGAATGCCCTTCTACTTGCTAGATGGGATGCTTCCAATTCATGAATCACTTAATAAGCCAATTAGATCTTCAAATTTACTCAGCTGAATTTTTTTGACAGTTAAAACTTTTAATAAATGAAAATTACAATTAATTGTCAATAATACAATATGAATTAACTTTGACCATACCACTTTACTCCTACTGGAATTAAAAATACGACATCAGCCAAAAACGGTTTGGCTTAGTGGATAGAGCATCAGCGTGCAGACTGAAAGGTCCCAGGTTTGATTCCAGTCAAGGGCATGTACCTTGGCTGCGAGCACATCCCTGGTATGGGGTGTGCAAGAGGCAGCTGATCGTTGTTTTTCATCAATGTTTCTGACTTTCTATCCCTCTCCCTTCCTCTTTGTGAAAAATCGATGAAATATATTTTTTAAAATAAATAATAAAAATAAATAAAAATACTACATCAGTCTGTGTTAAAACTATCTCATTACTTATAATATCATTTAGCAATCCAGCCCCAACACAGTATAACCAGAAGCACCCTATAAAGAATTTTTTCATCCTCAATATAAGAACAAACTATCTTAAACCTTACCCTCCAGATTGAAGAGGATGAGCAATACCTTTGATATTGGTGCTGCAAAAATTCATACACCCTTTAGTGGTTTCATTTGCTTCTGTAATTCAATTGTAAATGATTGTCATGATTTGAAAAAAAATAACATTAATGGCTATTTCCTTTGATTCATGAAAAATGGCTTGGAGTAGAAATGGGGGGAGGAAGTTGTAAAGGCTGGTCTTTCTCCTAAGTATGATATGATTTTTACATCTCTCTTCAGAGAGCACTTCAAGAATATATAAACTAAGTTTGTTTCCTTATAATTATAATTGATAAGAAAAAAAAACAAACTAATAAAATAATTTTACCAGCAGGGAAACACTCCCAGGATAAGCAATGTAATGTATGAAATTGGTAGAAAACATTATGAACTGGCATTCAAAAGTGGCAAACCTAGGTTTCTGGCCTTGCTGGTAGAATGTTCTGAGAAAGCTCATCTTCATTTCACTATTTATTACCAAAGGTTACATGTGAAATTGGAATCTGCATCCACTACAAGATAGTCCATTATGAGACTGACTACCATGCCGACAAGATCCAATGGATTTTCAAAACATTGGAAAGTAAGGTTTTTATTCTACATATTTATTGGTGTGCAGAGAACAACCAATAAACACAGACAATAGGGTGGTGAAGGATTGGAGGGTGTGACAGGGTGGGTTAAAAGAAGGGGGGAAATGTGACATATGTAATACTGTCAACAATAAAATATTTTAAAAAGTAATTGTCCACAAAAAATGAATAATATGTGCAAAGCAAAAAAAAACGAAAACAAATATGTAAGACAGAAATGCTTATCTTATCTGCCATGACTGAGTAGATTTTTGCTAATAAACATAGCCCAAAGCAGTAGATCTTCATTAGGTGCCATTTACGACAATTTTCAATGTCACAGCAACTTTAAACGATAGACATAGTGAAAAAAATCAGTAAATTTTAATCTTTTATAATCAAATAAAGATTTTCTGTATTAATTAGCCATGCTAATGAAGATAAGAATTTTTGTCATATTTTGTTCTCTGGTTATATTATACTAGAGACCCGGTGCACAAAATTTGTGCACGGGGGTGGGGAGGTGTCCCTCATCCAGAGGTTCCTCCCTTCTCCCCCACAGCCTCTGGGGAGGTGCTTGTCCTGGGGCCTCCTCAGGAACCCGGCTCACGAAGCACTGTCGGGTACTTGGGGCCTTGGGCTTTCAGATCTGGCTTCCCTGCCTGGCATATTGCAAATTTGCTGCCCCAGGCCTGTTCTCTCCCTCCAGGCAGCGGGAGCGGGTGGGCGCCGGGTCAGCGGGGGCGCAGACAGCCCACCCTTTCCCACCATGCCGGCCAGGGGTGCTGAAGGCCGCCCTCTCCTGCTGCGCCGGCCAGGGGCGCTGAAGGCCGCCCTCCCACCACAGGCTCGCCCTCTCCCACTGTGCACCACCTGGTCAGCCGGGGGCACAGACAGCCCCCCTCTCCCGCCGCAGGCCACCCTCTCCCGCTGCGCTGGCCCCAGCTGAAGGCCGTCCTCTCCCACTGCAGGCCCGCCCCCTCCCACTCCACTGGCCAGGGATTCAGACGGTCTGCCTTCTCCTGCTGCACATGGCTCGTTCTCTCCCACCCCGCGGCCAAAGAGGGCAGACTGCGGGACATGCTGGAGGCGTGAACGGCCCACCCTCTCCCACTGCAGAAACACCCTCTCCTGCCCCAGTCTCACCCTCTCCCGCCACTCCCGCCAGGGGCATGGACAGCTGGCCCTCTCCCACCTCTCTTGGCGGGAGACACAGACAACCTGCCCTCTCCTGCCATGCAGGCCAGGGGCACTGAAGGCCACCTTCTCCTGCTGCAGGCCCACTCTTTCCCACCATGCCAGCTAGGGGTGCTGAGGGCCACCATCTCCCACCACAGCCCTGCCCCCCGCCTCGCGCCTGCACCCCATTCCTGATTGGCTGGCCCCTGGGCGTTCCCTGCCCCTGCTGCCACCACCACCACTGCTGCTGCCACCGCATCCCCTCATAGCTCCCAGGCGCTGGGTGCTCGCCGCCGCCATTTCATCTCCACCCGCAGGACCCGGTGCTCGCACTACTTGGCCTGCCCCCGCTCCTGATTGGCTGGTAGCATAGCCAATCAGGTGCCAAGGTACGGTCACATTTGCATGTTACTCTTTTATTATTATACTAGTGGCCGGGTGCACAAAATTCGTGCACGAAGGGGGGTTCCCTTAGCCCAGCCTGCACCTGCTCCAATCAGGGACCCCTTCTGGAATGTGTGACCCCTAACCACCTCTGCCTACCTGCCTGATCACCCCTAAGTGCTCCCCTGCTGGCCTGATTGCTTCTAACTGCCTCTGCCTTGCCCCACACCTGGGACAAAGGCTTTCCTCCCTCTGGCCAGCTATAGGCTCCCCGGTCCTAGGCCAGCTTCACTCAGCCCGGCCATAGCCACAGGCACCCACAGGCACCTAGGACCACAGGGCATGCTGCCTAAAGGGCCCCAGCCCCTCTATGTGCCTGCCTGGCTGAGTCCCAACACTCTGACTGCCGTGGCTTAAAGAACTTTGCCATTTATGTTCTCCTCAGCCTCCTGGGGAGAGGGTGTGAGCTGAGAAACTGGAGATGCTGCGAGCCTTCCTCAGCATCTCCAGAAGCCGGAGCACCTGGTTGGAAGGCTCCCGGCTCCGATCCTGGCCTGAGGAGGTGGGAGCTGCAGAGTGTGTGTGGTGCTTGGGGAAAGGATGACCTTACTGGACTCGCACACACTGCCACTGACAACGGCATGAGGTCCACCCATGGAGACTGAAGGAGCAGAGAAATGCATCCAGAACTGGGGGGGTCCCACGCCAACCCAGCAGGTGGGCGCCTCTCCCACAGCACACCTCACAGACAGCATGCCCCGCAGACCCAGGTGGGCCTCCCGCAGCCGTCTCACTCCTCCACGGGGCCCCCACCTGGGGAGCGCACGCACGCTGCACCACAGCCGCCTCCTCCCGGCCCACAGCGCCCACCCAGTCCTGCCTCCACGGGACCCTGGCCTGTGAAGCACACACTGCACCACGGCCACACCCCTGCATGCCTCGCCGGCCTCACCTCCCGTCCTGCTGGCCATGCCCCCTGCTCCTGATTGGCTGGTAGCATAGCCAATCAGGAGCCAAGGTATGGTCACATTTGCATGTTACTCTTTTATTATTTTATATTATATAACCCCAAACTAAGAATAATGTCTGATACATAGTGAGTCTGCAATAAATATTAATATCCTATCTAATAAGCGAGTAATATGCAAATTGACAGTACCTCCACTACACCCACAAGCCACGTCCACCAGCCAATCAGGAGCAAGTATGCAAATTAACCCAACCAAGATGGCTATGGCCATGGAGAAAGCAGGAGGCTTGGGTTTTTCTGGCAATGGAAGAAGCCAAGCTTTCCACCTGCCTTGGCCTGCCTCAGCCTCCACTTAAGGCTACAAAGCTTCAATTATAGAAAATAAATAAATCCCAACAAAAACAGCAGCAGCCACAGAACTGAAAAGAGCAAGAGGCTTGAGTTTCCCTGGCAATGGAGGAAACCAAGTTTCCCCAGTCCTGGCCTGCCTTGACCTCTGCTTAAGACTAAAGAGATTCAATTATAAAAGATAAATAAATCCCAACAGAAATGGCTGCGGCCACAGAGCGAGCAGGCTACAAAGTTTCAATTGTAGAAGATAAATAAATCCCAGATACCAGGGCCTCCTCTTGGGTCACCGGGGGGCATGGCCAGTGTGCAAACCACAACAGGCCCCTCACTCAGACTGCCCCACACCCCAAGGGAACCCCCACCCGGATCCAGAACACCCTTCAGGTCAAACCACCCAGTCCCTACCCATGCACCAGGCCTCTATCCTATATAATCCTATGTAATAAAAGAGAAACATGCAAACGAACCTTAACTTCTCTATGCTACCAGCCAATAGGAGCAAAATGCAAAGTAACCTCCAACCAATATGGCGGGCAGGCTCCTGCCACACCAAGCAGGGCATGGCAGCTGTTGGACCAGCTGGGGTCTGATCACAGCCCCAGAGCCAGCTGGAGGTCTAGACCCCCACCACTGCCCCGAAGCCTGGCCTCAGCAAACCTGGGACGGTGGCAGGGGGGCCAGATGGAGGCCCCAGAGCCAGCAGGGGATCTGGACCTGTGCTGCCGCCCCGAAGCCAGCCATGGCAAAACTGCAGCTGGGGGTCTGAGGGGGGTGGATTGAAGACAATCTTCTCTCATTGTGAGACCATCAGAATATCAACCAATAATGGCCAACTGAGCATGTGAGGTGACATCAGGAGTTTCATCAAGAGTGATCAAAAAATATTTACAATTACTTATGTCTCTCTTTAATTGATGTTGTACGTTTATGTTCAGTCTCATTATTTGGTCTTTTATGATATTTCTACTGAGTGGTAACTCAGACATTCTCTTAATAAGAGGTAACTCAGCTCATTCTCTTTATTCTGTATATCGTGCACATCTTAGGAGAGTTTCTTTAATAAATTTTCCCTCACTGAGTGCTTTTCTGTGCTGTGCTATGGAATGAGCAATGCTCAAACTTGCAGATGTTAAATTTGTAGAGCCTTTTATAAATTTAAGGATAGAATTAGATTATAAAGGTGTAGCTGCCTGGAAATGTATTCCTTTCTTTCATCCTCACTTTTTTTTTGAAGAGCTGGGAATGATTAGTTTCAAAATGTCTATTTATATTCATGCTCTGCTTACTACCATTTCAGTACACAGAACACCACATGATCTGCCTTTTCTTTTCTACAATGCCATACATCTTAGTCCATGTCTCTTGAAAGGGTCGGCTATTGCTACTACCACTTCTTTTACTTAACCTGGTTTTTTTTATTTTGGGGGTTCTTCATCAGGGAGCCAGTGACAGAAGATAGAATTACAGATAGCCTGTTAGCCCAGCAGGTAATTAGGGGTTAACTAGCCTAACTGACCACAAGATGGCAGATGTAACTTGTCTTTTAGGAAAGGGAAGGGTTAATAAGGATGCACAACAGTAAACGTGAAATGGAGTCTGCACTATGCTGCAAAATGACATTCCTTATATAAATTAAGATGGCTGCCGCTATTTCTAATGGCGGGAAACAGCACCCACCCATAGCACAGGCCTTCGCCTCTCCCAACCTCCCCCTCACTTATCTCAGTAATGATGGTCAATTAGAAATCCACAACACACCAGAACAATAGATTGAATGATGGTTGCTGTGGTTATGTGGTTGCTGGTGATGGTGATCACAGGGCCCCCAGAGATGCATCCCCTGTGGCATTCCACTGCTCCATGCTCTGCAGGCCGGAAGTGAGGTTCAAAGATCCCCTATCGGCCTAACCGGAAGTCCCAGAACTAAACACTGTGCCAGAATTCTGTTGCTTTGGCCTACAGACCTCCGGCACAGAGTTTCTACATTACACTACAGGAAATGTTTCATCCTCGGCTACTGCACCTGGCCGTGCAGAGCCAATGATGAAACGCCCTTCTAGGCGTGGCCCCATACTTCTCTGTATATGACCACATGCAGCCATGTGTCATCGAAAATGGCTACACGTGTCAGTGCTGACATGCATGTCATAGGTTTGCCATCACAGCAATATTCTTTTGTTGAGTGTTTTAGTATCTATGTTTATCAGGGATACTGATCTGTAATTCTCTTTCCTTTAGTATCTTTATCTGGTTTGGGATTAGGGTAATGGAAGGAGCTTAGAAGTGTTCCTTCCTCTTGAGGAGGGTAAGTTTTAGTTCTTCCTTGAATGTTTGGTAAAAATTCTCTGTGAAGCCCTTTGGACCAGGGCTTTTTTTGCTGGAAGTTCTGGGAAATTTTTTTGTTTTGTTTTTGTTTTTATGTTTTTGTTTTCTATTGTTTCAATGTCCTCCATAGTTATCGACCTATTCAGGTTTTCTGATTCTTCCTGATTGAGATTTGAAAGATTGTATTTTTCTAGGAATATGTCCATTTTATCTAGGTCGTCTGGTTTGTTGGGTTTGGATAGAGCTGTCTGTAATCTTTTTTTTTTTTACAATCCTTTGTATTTCTGTGGGGTTAGTTTTTACTTCAAATCTCATTTCTCATTTTGTTTATTTGGGACCTCTCTATTTTCTTCTTGGTGAGCCTGGCTACAGGTTCATCAATGTTATTAATCCTTTCAAAGGAGCAACTCTTGGTTCTACTGAACTTTTGCATTTTTTGTTTGATCTCTATGACATTTATTTCTGCTCTGGTCTTTATTATTTCCTTCCTTCTACTTACTCTGAGATTTTCTTTGTTGCTCTCTTTCTAACTCTTTAAGTTATAGGGCTAGATAATTTATTACCAGATTTTCTTGTTTATCGAGATAGGCCTGTATGAACTTTCCTCTGAGAACTGCTTTCACTATATCCCATAAATTTTGGATTGCTGTGTTTTGTCATTTGTTTCCGGCATGATTTTTATTTCTTCTTTGCTCTCTTTGGTAACCCAATCATTATTTAATAGTATGTTATTTTGCCTCCAAGTGTTTGTCTAATTTTTTGCCATTGTGATCTGAGAAGATGCTTGATATTATTTCTATATTCTTGAATTTAAAGAGACTTAGCCTGTGTTCTAATATGCGGTCTAACTTTGTAAATGTCTTATGTGCACTCCAGAAGAATGTATTTCCCGTTGCTTTGGAGTGAAATGCTATGAAGTTGTCAATTATTTCCACCTAACCTAGTGAGTTGTATAGAATTGCTTCTTCTTTGTTTATTGATTGGCTTGAGGATTTATCCAGTGGTGTCAATGGGGTATGAAATTCCACTACTATAATTGTATTGCTGTCAATCTCACCCTTGATATCTTCCAGAAGTATTCTTATGTATTTGTGTGCTCCTATACTTGGTATATATATATATGTTTACCAGAGTTATATTCTCTTGTATCAATCCCTTTTAGTAGAAGTGGCCTTTCTTATCTCTTCTTATGGCCTTCGCTTTTTAGGTCTATTTTGTCAAATATAAGTTTTGACTCAATCCCCTCAGGTCAGGCCAAGGAACCCCAACTGCCAGAGGGACCCCATACACTAAACAGATGCCCTTCAATCTGCAGCGCCACCCCAGATGCATCCGGCCAGAGAGGAACTTTGGGAGTTTGGCTCCAGGGCATGTCTGGCCCATCTCACCTAGTCCCATCCCACAGACCACCTTCTAAAGTGCATAAATCCATGCACTGGGTCACTAATATTAACATAAAAGCAGAAGACTGTTACATTGGAGCAGTTTGTTAAGAACATAAAAAGGAGGTATTTCTTCTAAATATATTTTAAAATTGTTACATGTAGTCTTCTAATTCCAAACAAGTTTTCCCAGAAAATTATAAATTAATCGCCGGTAAAAAGGTCTGTCTTATTCAATCTCAGCTATAGGATAAACAATAGCATACCTGTTTGTTTTGCAGAGCTCTCTGGAAAAGTCGAAGAAATGCAGCCAAACTAAAACGGTACATGTTATTAATTTTGGACAAGTCAGAGATAATGAAGTACATCCTGCTGGCACTCTCAGCCAAAGGAAGATAGGCATCCCGCTCCTGTGGTTCATTGGTTGAGAGAGGAAAAAACAAAAACACAAAATACCCGAGTAATAGTGTTTTACTGCCACCTACAGACCACTATTCATATATTCAGCCACAGCCTTACTATTTCTACATATATCTAATGAATGAAGATGACAAATAACAGAATTTTATAACTAAAAGGACTAGCAAGATCTGTTTTTTATTTTTATGAAATTGAGGGAAATATATATTAAATATGTATCTACCCAACATATTACAAAGCTAGAAGTGGTTCATGGGTTAATATTAATAAGGGCCACGAGCACAGGTATTAGGGAAAGAGAGTAAGATGGAATGGTAAACCATTGTGGTCACAAAATAAACAATGCAACTTCACATTTCAAAAGAGAAGCAGTTTAGATAATGTAAGAAGGCAGGACACTATTAGGTTATCCCTGCAGGGAAAAAAAAAAAAAAGAACTATGAATTTAGTGTGTGGGACTAGTTCCAGGAAGATTACTAAAGAAACTAGAGTGAAGAAGACTATAACAGGTTGCCACATTAAGATAATAAAGCATCTAGCATTGTTTAATATAAATACAGAAAGAGTCAATAACCACTGTTGCTTTGATTCTGACTGAGGTTTAAGAATTATAAAAACGAGAGAACCATAGGATTAAATGGCCTCGAGGTTCCGAATGGAATTCTGAGAAGGTTCCCCATCAAAGCCCCAGGATCATAAACACAATACTGGGGAAAGCACGTGTGTGACTCAGCCACGCCTGTTAAGAAACGAAAGCAAAGAAAGTTCAAATTCCTTTAGGTATAGGATGGCAATCAGACATCTGTCAAGTTTAGAGAAGGTGGGGAAACAAGATTGGAATGGAGCTATAAGTTTGCCCTTATTCTAGTTTCTATAGAGCTCTTGCCAAAATGAAAAAAGTAATATATATAATTATAAAATTTGAGCAATAGATGAAAAATACTGAACTAAAAATTTGAAAACATTATTCAAGTGAAAGGGAAAGAATGAAAGAAGGTCAGTTAGCAGCCTGCTATACATAACATTAATCTGGTTGGTCGTCTTATTTTCTTCAAGCAAAGCTCAGCCAATAGAATGCAGAAGAGGAAAAAAATGCATTACACTGAAAGGTGGTTGGAATTTTACGAAAGGAAATATCAAAAAAAGATTTTAACCATTTGTAAGAAAATAGTTCAGACTATCATAATTACATAGTCGAGGATACATAAGTAAAAAAACGTTTTTACTAGAAAAAAAAAGCTTATAACTCTTTTAACTAATATATTTCACTTGCTTTAACTTCTGTATCAGGTGTGCAAAGATGCTTTAATAGTCATGTTTAATATGCTCATTTTAAACTCTAGAACTTCAGATAACAGTATACCTGACACCAGTAGAAGCAAGCAGGATACACTGACCAGCAGGTTTATCCTCAGGGCCAAGATCTCATCACCCTCTCTGTAATACTAAAAATCAGACTCCAGGCTCTGATTTTATTAATAGCTTTCTTTTTTTGCAATTACCATTACCCTGAAGTCCTTATTGTACATTTTTAATATTAACATGAAAGCTTTAAAAAAAAAACAGGCTATAACATCAATAAGAGGGAATAATTACTTGATCAAGAAAAATTTGAAGTTTGTAAGATTCTTTAAGTGACTCTTGAATAAGTGCACTGCTTGCTTTTGTCTGATTCAGAGACTCAATCAAATCCTTATTTTCCAAAATATTGCCTTGAGATGTGGCAAGTGTCTGTAGAAAAATTAACAAAATAATATTAAGGTTATCATACATACGAAAATAATCAGTTAAAGGAAGCTCATATTATCTAAAATTAACTTGATGATGTTTATGAGAACTTATATTAAAACAATTTCAAACTTTTATAGCCTATAAGAATGATATAGGAAATGTTTATACTATATCGTCAAAGCATTGTATATACATTAATTTATTAATCTAATAAAATATACTTAATGTTACAAGTTAAATTATAATCTCATGCTACCTTTTAATGCTTCTTAAAATACTGAGCATGTAAACAGATAATTAATGAAATAATCCAATAGAAAGAGTGTTTATTAAAAATTGCTTATCTTAAACATTATTTTTTTTTAATTTTTCACCACTATTTACCCTATCCCCCTTCTCATTCCCTTCCGCATCCACTAAACCACCTATTCTCCTCCCTACAATCACCACACTGTTGTCCAGGTCCACGAATTGGTTCTTTTTTTCTTTTCTTTTTTTGCTAAACATTATTTCTTAAAGTCTTATACTCCAAAATATCTAGTCTTCTGTTTGAATTTTGATTTTAAGGTATATATTGATATGTCTTTGACACAACCAAAAACATGCTGAAGGTACTATTAATTTAAAAAAAAACAATAATTACTTATATTTATTAAAGATAAAAGGTAATATAAAAAATATCTTCAATAATTAAATTTTACCTCTAAAAGAGATTCCTCAAGCTTGGCTAACTGTATTTTCTTATCTTCTTCCTGTTGTAATAGTTTTGTTTTCTGTTCCTCTAAATCAGGTTTTTCATGCTGAATAGTTAGAGCCAAAAGCTTAAAAGAAATTTTAATATCAATGTTATTCTGGTGATATAGTTTAAAGAAAACATAACAAAATAAAAACTTCCCACAAGCAGGCCTTGAGTTTGACCAAATCCTATAAGACCTCACATAATTCTTTCTAGTATATATATGAGACACCTTCACAATCATTTCTGACAAAAACAATAGTTAATCTGATGGATAAAATATTAAATATTACAGGATGAGAGAAGAAAATGCATTATTTAACATATCCATAATTTTCATTCCAAACTTAGATTATATAAATAACAAGTATAGAAGCTACTATTTTTAATGTTTAACTATTCACATAAAGAGATATCTTACTTAAAACAATGTATCATCAAAATAACAGTGAGATATATCACTCCAATTACCAAGTGTGGCTACAATTAAAAAACAAATAATAACAAATGTTGGTAGGAATGTAGAGAAAGTGGAACACTCATACATTGTTAGTAAGAGAAAAAAATAGCTCAACCATTTTAGGAAAGTTTGTTCTTCAAAATGTTGTTACCATACGAAAAAGCACTTCACTAAAAATCAATGAATTGTAACCTTTAAATCAGTAAACTCTATAGCATGTGAATTAAATCTTAATAAAGCTGCTATGTTTCTTTAATGCTGTGTCAAATTCTTAATTTTGAAAATTCAAATTTGGGGATTACACTGGTATGTCATAAATCATATAATCAAAATAAGCTATATAAGCATTGCTTCTTGGTTTTTGTTAAATATCTAAATAGTGATTTTCAGCAATTACTATGGCGAGCTTTTCTTTTTTACTTTTAAAATATTTTTTAAATTGATTGCAAAGAAGTGAGAGGAAGAGAGAGAGAGAAACATCAATGATGAGAGAGAACCATTGAATGGCTCCCTCCTGCAAGCCTCACACTGGGGCCTAAGCCCACATCCCAGCATGTGCGTGACCTCCTGCTTCATCGGTGGACGCTCAACCACTAAGCCACAACAGCTGTGCACAATGGAGAGCTTTTAGATTAAAGGAGCAATTCTGTCAATTAATTCTGCCAAGTTTTGTATAATCTGCCCATTGTTTTGTTTATAAGATTATCATCAAGTAAATCCAAAGATAATATTCTGAAAAATATATGTGGTGAGTCATATAATATGGAAAGAAAAACATTTTATAATGAAGACTTTAAAATTATTATAAAGTGAAAATTATAGCAAATAAATATGCTATCATATAAATCAAAAGAGGAAAAATCTATGATTGGTAGATAAAAAAAATAGGATAATATTCAAAAAGTCAACAGGTATAAGTTTAAAGTGAAAAAAAAAATAAGTGAAAAAGTATATAAATAAATGACTGGACATTAAACTTTATTTTGAAATCCATGCAGTAATAAACCATACACAGATAAAGTGAATTCAAAGGTGTGTATGCTCTGATGAAAAAAAAACTTTGAGTGGAGAGCGGAGAACCAAGATGGAGGCATAGGTAAAACACCTATCTTGCTGTCATACTCAGCAATTTTAATACTACAACTTAACGAAAGAACAAACACCTTTCAGAATCACCAGAAAGCTAGCCGAGTGAAAATTCCACAAATAAAAGTGAAAATAAGACACTGTGACTCGGAGGAGCGGCAGCGGACAGTGTTGAAGATTCGCGCGGAGAGGGGTTTGGAGCCCGCGCCTCAGATAGGGCGGGCGGCTGAAAACCGGCCAGTTTTCTTGAACGGGGAGACAAAGACGTCCCACTGAAATGATTCTCCAGCTCTGGGCGAAGTCCAAGGAACCAACCCACTATCACACGGGGTGAAAACTGCACAGTGGGAGGGCACGCCGAAGCTCAGGTGCTACGGAGTCTGCCGGCTTGTGGAGAAGGCAGCTTGCGCAAACAGCTTAACTGCATGACTGCGCAAAGAGCGCTCTGCGACTTGCCCTCTCATCCGGGAAACCGTCAGTCTGCTTTGTTTTACGACCCTGGGTGAGACGTTGGGTGTGCAGACTCATTTGGGGAGAGTCTGAATTCCCCGGCAGCTGGTAGAGCTTGGCAATGGCTCTCTCTCAGAGGTGCTGGCAGCCACTGCCCCCGCAACAGAGTGCTTAGGGATCCATAGGGCGGAGCTAACGCTGTCTGCTTGGCCCGGAGACTCCGCCCATCCAACCTGAGCACAGCTGAGCTTCACAGACAATTGGCCTGGAGGTCAACCCTCCAAGTGCTAACAACCATTAACTGAGCTTAACTTCAGCAAGACTGTGCAGCCCATATCCACCTCAGGTAACCGGGGAGGCTGAGCCACTGTCCCTAGTAGGACGTCTACCACAAAAAGCTAATTGACCAACTCAGGGAAGCAGCCACCATGCAGAGACATGGAAAGAAATCAGATGTGAAAGAAATGGAGGAAAAAAAACGCCTGGACATGGAATTCAAAACCACGGTTATAGGGCTTTTCAAGAGGCTCCAACAAAAGGTCGAGGCCTATAAGGAAATAAGCAAGACCGCAAAGGAAATGAATGAGTCCTACAAGGAAATGAAAGAGACCCTCAAGGATATAAAGGAGACTCTCAAGAATATGAAAAAGGAACAACCAGAAATTAAGCATAAACTGACTGAAATAAAAAATATTATACAAAGACCTAAAAGTGCTCTGGAGCACCCCAAGAACCAAGTTAAAGATTTGAAATACAAAGAGGGAAAATCCACTCAGCTGAAAAAGCAAGAAACCAAAAGAATCCAAAAAATTGAAGATAGTGTAAGGGGCCTCTGGGACACCTTCAAGCATACCAACATTCGAATTATATGGGTGACAGAAAAAGAGAGAGAGCAAGATAATGAAAACCTATTTGAAGAAATAGTGACAAAAAACTTCCCACACCTGGTGAAACAAATTGACTTAAAAGTCCAAGAAGCGCACCGAACCCCAATATATAGGAACCCTAAGAGGACCACACCAAGGCACATCATAATTAAACTGCCAAGAGCAAAAGACAAAGAGAGAATATTAAAAGCAGCAAGAGAAAAACAGTTAGTTACCTATAAGGGAGCACCCATACAATTATCAGCGGATTTCTCAACATAAACAACGCAGGCCAGACGGGAGTGGCAAGAAATATTCAAAGTGATGAACAGCAAGAATCTACAACCAAGATTACTCTATCCAGCAAAGCTATCATGCAGAATTGAGGGTCAGATAAAGTGCTTCGCAGATAAGAAAAAGCTAAAGGAGTTCATCACACCAAACCAGTATTATATGAAATGCTGAAAGATATTCTTTAAGAAGAGGAAGAAGAAAAAGATAAAAGTGTAAATTAGGAACAACAAATACACATCTATCAACAAATGAATCTAAAAATCAAGTGAATTAATAAGCTGATGAACAGGATAAACTGTTGAATGTAACAGAATCACAGACATAGAGAGGGAATGGACTGACAACTCTTGGGGAGAAAGTGGGTGCGGGAAGTGCAGCAAGAGACTGGACAAAAATCATGTAGCTATGGGAGAGGACAGTGGAGGGGGTTGAGGGCGGAGGTGGGATGGGTACCAGGTGGAGGGGAACTATAGGGTGGAAAAAAAAAGGGAACAATGTAATTAATAAACTGAACAATAAAGATTAAAAAAAAAACTTTGGAAATCAAAGACCCTCAACTAGCTAAGTATGTCAATTAAATGAAATTTTCACATTTAAACTTCATCTTTTACAATTAAAAAAAAATAGAATAGTTGATCATAATCTCTGTGATTCTTCCATCTCAGAAATTTTACCATATGTGATGGAAACAGACTTAAAATTAAAGTTATACTGAAAAAAATCAGAAATTTGACTTTAGCAACAAATGCACAATACTAACACAAATAACACATAAAATAAACCCAGATGATTTATGCTAACTTGAAAGTATATTTTCAAAAGATTAAATGCTAATCAGTTTAACAAAATAGCTTCCCATTTTAAAAAAGTCTAATGAATATGTCAAACTACAAAAGATCTCCCAGGTAAATGATGATAGATGCATACCTGTCCTCGTAATCCACTTCTTGTAGTAGTAAAGTTAACCTCAGTAACAATGGAAGCTGCATCCGGTGGAATAAAGGGATTTGGGTTTCTTGTTGACAAAAAAAGACGGAATTCTTCATTGTAGTCAATAATTTTGTCACCTATTTGTACTACATAACGTGGTCCTATTTTTTAAAAAAATGACACAATTAGTTGGCCTTAATATCCTGTGTTTTGGTATATGACATTAAAAAGAAAATTTCCCAGTAATTTTAAATAGTTTATATTACAGACTTTTCAAGAGTTCAAAAGAGCAACAATTAGGATATCTAAGACACTATTAATCAGGATGCTTTATTAGTTGGTTACTTATGTAACCAATTGTGAGTACTACTCATTAAGATGACCCTAAGATATTGAAGCATCAAGAGTATCTACTTATATTCAAGATGGTTTTAGTGTTAACTATATGGTCATATTCAAATTTTCCTGAAATTGATTATAGATTATAAAAAATTAAAAACTCTCTATTATGTATTATTCTCTATTTAAAAATTCATCAGTTAAAATGTTTTTATTATACTAGTATTGAGGACATGATGCTTGGAGATAGAATAAACTGGTATAAACCTAGGATTATCAACATATGAGTAATTACAAAGTTACCATTAATAACATAAAAAAGAATTTATTCAGATTGCCATACACAGGTAATTTATGACAAGAAGTTAAACTAAGAAAAGTAAAATTATGTCTTATAAAGAAGTGCATGCTAAAATATAAACACAATTATATTCATTATACAACAGATACAAAGAAATTAATCAACAATTATATCCATACTAAAAGCCCAGTGCATGAAATTTACACATGGGGGGAGGAGGGTTGTCCCTCAGTCCAGCCTGCACCCTCTCCAATATAGAACGTTCAACTACTTGTTTAGACCCGTTCCCCACAGTCAGACATCACTCTCACAATCCAGGACTACTGGCTCCTAACTGCTCGCCTGCCTGCCTTTCTGATTGCCCCTAACTACTTCTGCCTGCCAGCCTGATCACCCCCAATCACTCCCCTGCCAGCCTGATTGGTGTCTAATTGCTCCCTGCCAGCATGTTTGCCCCTAACTGTCCTATCCTCCAGGCCTGGGTCCCCCTGCAACTGCCCTTCTCTGAAGGCCCAGTCACCCCTAACTTCCCTCCTCTGCTGGCCTGGTCACCCCTAACTTCCCTCTCTTTCAGGTCTGGTCCCTCCCAACTGTCCTCTCCTGCTGGCCTGATTGCCCACAACTGCCCTCCCTTACAAGCCTAGTCCCTCCCAGCTGCCCTCCCCTCCTGGCCATCTCGTAGTGGCCATCTTGTGTCCACATGGAGGCAGGATCTTTGACCACATGGAGGCAGTCATCTTCTGTGTTGGAGTGATGGTCAGTTTGCATATTACTCTTTTATTAGATAGTATAGAGGACTGGTGCATGGGTGGGGAGCAGCTGATTTGGACTGAAGGGTGTCCTGGATCAGGGTGGGGGTTCCTTTGGGGAGTGGGGCGACCTGAGTTAGGGGCCTGTGGTGGTTTGCAGGCTGGCCACACCCCCTGGGAAACCAAGTGGAGGCCCTGGTATCTGGGATTTATTTTTCTTCTACAATTGAAACTGTAGCCTGCAGCAGAGCCAAGCCTTCGGCTCACCCCATGGCAGCCACCATTTCTGTTGAGATTTATTTACCTTCTATAATTGAAACTTTGTGGCCTTAAGCGGA
This sequence comes from Antrozous pallidus, assembly GCA_027563665.1. Classification (NCBI taxonomy): domain Eukaryota; kingdom Metazoa; phylum Chordata; class Mammalia; order Chiroptera; family Vespertilionidae; genus Antrozous; species Antrozous pallidus. The sequence continues at coordinate 78,768,918 of CM050520.1, forward strand.
GGCCTAGGCTGGCCAGGGCAGGTGGAATGCTTGGTTTCCTCCACCTCTGGGTGCAACTCAAGCCTCCTGCTCTCTCCAGCTCTGTGGCTAAGGTCATTATCATCTATAATTGATACTTTGTAACAATTGAGTGGAGGCCTGAGCCAGCAAGGACAGGTGGAAAGCTTGGCTTCCTCCATTGCCGGGGAAACTCAAGCCTCCCTCCTGCTCTTTGTGGCCGGCAGCCATCTTGGTTGGGTTTATTTGCATATCCACTCCTGATTGGCTAGTGGGCATTGCTGGTGGGCATGGCTTGTGGATGTAGCAGAGGTATGGTCAATTTGCATATTACTCTTTTTTTTTAGATAGGAAAATTATATTTTAAATTGACAACAAATAATTGATTTATTTTTTAACCTTCATTGAGGATATTTTCCCCATTAATTTCTAGAGAGAGAGTATAACAGAGTGGGGAAAGAGAAACATTATTGTGAGAAAAGCACACTGATTGGTTATCTCCAGCAACTGAGGCTGGAGAACCTGCAACCAAGATATATATTCTTGATGGCGAATTGAACCTACAAAACTTCAGTCCACATGCCAAAGTTCTAACCACTAACCACATTGGCCAAGGAGTGATTTTTTTTTTTTAATATATTTTATTGATTTTTTTACAGAGTGGAAGGGAGAGGGAAAGTCAGAAACATCGATGAGAGAGAGACATCGATCAGCAGCCTCTTGCACGACCCCTACTGGGGATGTGCCCACAGCCAAGGTACATATGCCCTTGCCGAAATCGAACTCGGGACCCTTCAGTCCGCAGTCCGACGCTCTATCCACTGAGCCAAACCGGTCTCGGCCAAGGAGTGATATTTTTTAAGCAAAAAAAAAACCACAAACAACAGCATATCTTCACAGATTATTTTCAAAGGTTAAGAAAAACATTGTAAAATATATTTGAGAACACCAGAATAAACTTTAAAATTTTAGTTAAAAACTTTAAGTTAATGTGAAAATAATCCCCAAAGCAGTTTATGAGAGAGGAAAAAACAAAATCAAAATAATACTGAATTTTACTAGTAATTATTATTAGAGAAATACAAATTTAAAAGCCGAATATAATGCCTTTACAATACCTGGAATAATTCAAGAAAACCTAAGCAGAATAAATGCAAAGAAAACAAACACTAATGGCATCAGAGTCAAACCATGAAAGACAAATAAATGTTTTGAATGAAAAAGAAACATTTTACGGTACCCAGAAAAAAATGAAACCACTTACAAGGGAGCAACTATAAAACCAGAAGGCTATTTCTTAACAGTAATGACATCATAACGCAATAAAATGAAAACTTTAAAGTGCTAAAAACAAACAAACAACAAAAAAACTTAACCCAGCATTCTGTAACAGACAGAAATAAAAATACTTCAAAAATGAAAGAAAAAGAAATCTGTTTCTACTGGGCCTTCACTAAATGAAATATAAAAGTAAATCCTCCCTACAAAAGAAGGCTAATCCAGATAAAAAAAATTAGATAAATGGAAGAAATGCTGAGAGAAGTTAAGAACAGTAGAAAGTGTAAATATATAAATTAGATTATAAACACGATTATAACATCATGTGGACCATGAATACATATCACAACAGAAATAAAAAGGCAGGTAGAGGGTATCTGGAGTTAAAATGCAGTCCTGGCAAAGTGGCAAAGTATTTACTTGTATCAAAATATTAAGTCAAAGATGTGCATTGCTACATGTTGGAGAATAACCACTAAGAAATTATTAAAATATTTGATCAAAAATCAGGTCAATTAGAAAACTACACCAGTTATTGCATGAATTAGTTAAATTACTTTACAAATATTAAGACTGTGTGATAAAAGAAAATGCAAGCCAAATGCTATATATCACTGATGAAAGGAGGGCTTTATAAATAAGACCAACAAATAATTGAAAGTAAAAGAATAGAAAAAAGTTATCATACAAACACTAGACCCCCAATATTACTGTAATCATTCTAATTATCAGATTCAAAAACATGAGGCATTTCTAGAAATAAAGGACAATTAATAATGATATAGGAAACAATAGAAAAAGAAGAAATCACCTTTACAAATATGAGTGTATGCAAAACACAGCTCTAAAACGTTAAAAGCAAAAACCGTGATAAAATTAAAAGAAAAATGGACAAATTCAAAATCAAGGAGACTCTAAGATATTATCTTGGTACACCATAGAAAAAACATAAGAAAAATAATAAAGATATGGAAGTTACATTTACCATTGCAACAAAAAATTAAGATATCTAAGAATAAATTCAACCAAGGAGATAAAGGATGTTGAAAAAAAAAAAAAGATAGAGAAAGAAATAAACAAATGGAAGGATATAACGTGTATATGGCTCTGTAAAATCAACATCATTAAAACGCCCATACTACCCAAAGCAATTTATAGATTCAATGCAATCCCCATTAAAATACCAATGGCATACTTCAAAGACCTAGGAAAAACTCTCCAAAAATTAATCTGGAATAAAAGGAGACCACAAATAGCTTCAGCAATCCTGAGAAAGAAGAACAAAGTTGGAGTGATCACACTACCAGATATCAAGCTATACTACAAAGCCACTGTTCTCAAACAGCCTGGTACTGGCACAAGAACAGACATACAGACCAGTGGAACAGAACAGAGAACCCAGAGATCAACCCAAGCCATTACGCTCAATTAATATTTCACAAAGGAGGCAAGAGCATACAATAGAGTCAAGTCAGTCTCTTTAATAAATGGTGCTGGGAAAATTGAACAGATACATTAAAAAAATAAAACTACACCACCAAACTACACCATACATAAAAATAAACTAAAAATAGAAAAAGGACTTAAACATAAAACAGGAAACCATAAAAATCCTAGAAGTCATAGGTAAGAAAATAGCAGACATCTGTTGCAGCAGTATCTTTACCAATACATCTCCTAAGGCAATGGAAAGTGAGGAGAAAAATAAACAAATGGGACTATATCAAAATAAAAAAGCTGTCTTTTGATTGAGGAACCAAGATTGCGGCATAGGTAAACACCTATCTTGCTGCCCCACACAACAATTCCAAAACTACAACATAACGACAGAACAAACATCATCCAGAATCACCGGAAAGCTGACAGAGTGAAAATTCAACAAATAAAAATAAAGATAGGACACTGTGACTCAGAGGAGCAGCAGAGGGCAGCGTTGAAGATACACGTGCAGTCAGAGGTTTGGAGCCCTACACGCACGTGAGCGAGCAGAGAGGGCGGGGGGCTGCAAAGACAAAGGCATCCCATGGCACAGATTCCCCAATTCTGGCTAAGGTCCGGGGAACCCACACTCATACGGGGTGAAACTGGACAGTAGGGAAGCACATTAAAACTCGGGCGCTGCAAAGGTCTGAAAGCTGGTGGAAGAGGGGAGCTTGCTGAGAGTGCGCGTAAAATTGGAAACAGCAGAGTTGCGTGAGCGCGCAGAGAGGACTCGTTCGGGAAACCACCGGACTGCATTGTGTTACAACCCTGGGTCAAACTTTGGGTGTGCAGAATCATTTGGGGAGAGGCTGAATTGTCCGGCAAGCGGGTAGAGCTCAGAGGCAGCTCTCTTTCAGAGGTGCTTGCAGCCATTACCATCCAGCACAGAGACCCTGGTGCCGCATAGGGCGGAGCTGACGCTGCCTGCTCGGCCCAGAGACTTGGCCCATCCAACCTGAGCACAGCTGACCCTCACAGCAATTGGCCTGGAGGTCAAACCCTCCTAATGCAAACAACAATAATTTAGGCTTAACTTCAACAAGACTGTGCAACCGATAAAGGGCAGCAGCAAGAGTATCCACCTCAGGTAACTGGGGTGGCTGAGCCACTGTCCCTTAGAAGACATCTACCACACAAAGCTAATCGACCAACTCAGAAAAGCAGCCACCATACAGAGACATGGAAAGAAATCAGGTGTGAAAGAAATGGAGGGGAAAAAACGACTGGACGTAAAGTTCAAAACCAAAGTTAAAAGGTTTTTCAAGAGACTCCTAGAAAAGGTCCAGACGTAAAAGGAAATGAACAAGACCTATGAGGAAATGAAGGAGATCTATGAGGATATGAAAACAGACCAACTAGAAATTAAGCATACATTGACTGAAATAAAAAATATTCACAAAGACCTAAAAGCAATCTAGAGTACCACAAGAGCCAAGTCAAAGATTTGAAATATAAATAGGCAAAATCCACTCAGCTGGAAAAGCAAGAAGCTAAAAGAATTCAAAAAATTGAAGATAGTGTAAGAGGCCTCTGGGACACATTCAAGCATACCAACATTCGAATTATATGGGTGACAGAAAAAGAGAGAGAGCAAGATAATGAAAACCTATTTGAAGAAATAGTGACAAAAAACTTCCCACACCTGGTGAAACAAATTGACTTAAAAGTCCAAGAAGCGCACCAAATCCCAAATTATAGGAATCCAAAGAGGACCACACCAAGACACATCATAATTAAAATTCCAAGAGCAAAAGACAAAGAGAGAATATTAAAAGCAGCAAGAGAAAAACAGTTAGTTACCTATAAGGGAGCACCCATACAATTGTCAGCGGATTTCTCAATAGAAACGATGCAGGCCAGACGCGAGTGGCAAGAAATATTCAAAGCGACAAAGAGCAAGAATCTACAACCAAGATGACTCTATCCAGCAAAGCTATCATTCAGAATTGAAGGTCAGATAAAGTGCTTCGCAGATAAGAAAAAGCTAAAGGAGTTCATCACCACCAAACCAATATTATATGAAATGCTGAAAGATATTCTTTAAGAAGAGGAAGAAGAAAAAGTTAAAAATAAAAATTATGAATAACAAACACACATCTATCAACAAATGAATGTAAAAATCAAGTGAATTAAAAATCTGATGAACAGGATAAACTGGTGAACATAACAGAATCTTGGGCATAGAGAGGGAATGGACTGACAATTCTTGGGGAGAAACAGAGTGTGGGAGGTGCAGCAAGAGACTGGACAAAAATCATGCACCTATAGGAGAGGACAGTGGGGGGACAGGTGAGGGCAGAAGGTGGGATGGGTACTGGGTGGAGGGGAGCTATAGGGGGAAAAAAGGAGAACAATGTAATTAATAAACTGAACAATAAAGATTAAATTTTTAAAAAAATAATAAAAATAAAAAAGCTTCTGCACAGTGAAAGAAACCATCAACAAAACAACAAGGAAGCCCATTGCCTGAGAGAACATGTTTGCCAATGTTACATTCGAGAAGGGCTTAATCTCCAAAATTTATAGAAAACTCAACAACCTAACAAAAAGAAGATTGAAACAATCCTATAAAAAAATGGGCAAAACACCTAAATAGACACTTTTTAAAAGAGGACACACAGAAGGCCATGAGACATATGAAAACATGCTCAAAGTCACTAATCATCCGAGAGATGTAAATCAAAACAACAATGTGTTACCATCTCACATCTGTCAGAATGGCTATCATCAACAAATCAACAAATGACAGGTGCTGGTGAGGATGTGGAGTAAAAAGAACCCTCAGATACTGCTGGGAATACAGACTGGTGCAGCCACTGTGGAGAACAGTACAGCATTTCCTCAAAAAAACTAAAAATGGAACTTCCAGTTGAACTAGTGATCCCACTTCTAGGAATATATCCCAAGAAAACAGAAAGAAACAGCAGTCAGAAAGCATATATGCACCCCTATGTTTATCGCAGCACAATTTACCATAGCTAAGATTTGGAAACGGCCTAAGTGCCCATCAGCAGATGAGTGGATTAGAAAACTGTGGTACATCTAAAGAATGGAACGCTGCTGTATAAAAGAAGGAATTCTTATTATTTGCAACAGCATGGATGGAACTGGAGAGCATTATGCTAAGCAAAATAGAAATAGAGAAAAATAAATATCACATGATATCACTCATTTGAGGAATATAATGAACAACATAAACTAATGAACAAAAATAGAACCAGAGTCATAGAAGAATCAAACAGACTGTCCAACCTGTGAGAGAAGGTGAGGCTGAGGGGGTAAGAGATCAACCAAAGGACTTGTATGCATGCATATGCGCATAACCAATGGGCACAGATGGGGTGGGGGACGAGGGCATATGCTGGGGTGGAGGGAGCTGGGGATGGTCAATGGGGGAAAAAGAAGACTTATGTAATCCTTTAAACAATAAAGAATTTAAATTTAAAAAAATACATGGACCGTAACAATACAATTACCAAGTTGGCTTAATTGACTTTAGAGAAAATTAAAGCAACCATTAGCAAAATTCACATAATTTTCAAAAGTACAAAGAACATCTATGAAAATAATCAATGTTAGAGCAAGAGGTTCAACAGAATTAAAAAATAAACTAAACACTTCAGAATAAGTTTTCTGACCACAATAAACTTAAGCTTAAAATTAATAATAAAAAAGGTAACCAGAAATCTCCCAACTCCTTGGAAATTAACCATCACCAAAAAATTTTTAAGGAATTTATAAGTCAATAAAAAAAAATCAAAATTTGTAGTATGAAGCTAAAAAGGAATTAGAGGGAAATTTATAGATATAAATGCATATATTAGAAGGGGAAAAGACTGAATACTAATATTTTTAATTTCCATCTCAAGAATACAGAAAAGCTGAAACCGGTTTGGCTCAGTGGATAGAGCGTTGGCCTGTGGACTGAAGGGTCCCAGGTTTGATTCCAGTCAAGGGCATGCACCTTGGTTGCGGGCACATCCCCAGTAATGGGTGTGCAGGAAGACAGCTGACTGATGTTTCTCTCTCATCAATGTTTCTAACTGTCTACCCCTCTTCTTCCTCTCTGTAAAAAATCAATAAAATATATTTTAGGAAAAAATGAACATACAAAAATCTAAGAAAAATAATAGGAATAAAATAATAAAGAGAAAAATCAGTTTAAAAATACAATAGTCATAGAATGTAATGTACAGCATAGGGAATCTATATATATAAAGAGGTAATATGCTAATTAGTTATAACAGTGTCCCAGTCACAACCAAAGGTGTGCATGCACAGGAGCTGATGTGCATGCACAGGGATGGGGACTTGTGCCACCAGGACATGAGGCTGCTGATGGCCCATGGTGTTGCCTGGCCCAGTGGGGGGCATCAGGACGGGAGCAGGGCCTCAGTGGAGAGCTCTAAGCACTTCTGTGTCTGGGTGTGAAGGCACTGAGAGGAAGGGAAAACACATAAGCAGTTAGGGGGTGTAGGCCAAGAGGAGGGTGCAGATAAGCAGTTAGGGGATCAGGCCAGGTGGGGAGAGCAGTTAGGGCCATCAGACCAGCAGGGGAGCAGTTAGGGGCACCAGGCAGGCAGTAGAGCAGTTGGGGGCATCAGGCAGGCAGGCATGTGAGTGCTTAGAAGCCAGTGGTTCTGGATTGCAAGAGGGATCCCAGATTGGAGAGGGTGTAGGCCAGGCTGAAGGACCCCCCCCCTTTACCCCATGCACAAATTTTGTGCACCGGGCCACTAGTATAGTCAATAATATCATATAGTCAGTGTATCTTTGTACAATTATAAAAGGTTACTAGACTTGTCATGATCATTTTGTAAGGTACAGAGATGTTAATCACCATTGACCACCTAAAACCAATACAATATTGTATGTCAACTACACTTTAATTTTAATAAATTATTTGAATATATGATTTCAAGTATAATCATGATTGTCAATGAAAATATCCTATCAAATTAAAAGAGACATGTATATGTGAAAAACATAAAATACAATAAAAAAATCATTAGGGAAAAAGGAGCCATATATAAAACTTCAGACAATTAAAAAAAATCAACAAAGTTAAAAGTAGATTATTTTTTTAATTAGTAAAATTAATAAATGCTTATCAAGACTGATCAAAGAAAATATTACTATTATCAAAGAAAAGGTGACATCATTACAAAATCAAGAGAAATTAAAAAGATATGACACTATTACTAAAAAATACACCAACAGATTTGATAATTTGGATGAATGGACAAATACCTAAAAAATAACTTAGCCAAAGCTGAGACATGCACAAAATACACACTATAAAAAAATAAAATAAAACCAACGCTGAAAGGGCATCCGCTCAGGTTTACTGGCATTTGCAATTAAAGATAGGTCATCATGGGAAACTGCACTACCTTAGTAAGAAGGCACTGGGGCGCTATAGGATTTAGACTTGATGATTTGGGAATAGTTCAAAGAAAGTATACTTTGCCGAGGAATAAGTGCCATCAGAAAAAGCAAACAATCTATGAATGATATCAATAATTTTCATCTAGAAGAGGAGAGAAATAGAGTCGGACTGTTATACTTGGTAACAAAGCAGAAGTCACTCAAAATAGTTGGAGAGAAAGACGTTTGGTTATTTTTGTGATGTGGAAAGTATTCTTGTTTTCATGCTAAGGCCTGATTGTGGTTGATTATGAGCATAGAGTGATGTCTCTAATGTTAAAAATGTGAAATGCTTTATTTTCAACAAAACACTATAGCCAAGCTATTATAGCCAGGCCAGTTCCCAGCCCACAGTTACCAGGTGCTGCTCTTTTTTTCTTCTCATTTATTCAATGTTTATATACAAGCAGAACTTATCTATGCTATTTAAGTCAGGACTATAGTTATCCTTACTGGGGAGAGTGGTAAATAAGAGCTCTTCTGGAGTGCTGATAAGGCTTTGTATCTTAATCTGGGTGCTTATATATATAATAAAGGCCTGGTTCACAAAATTCATCAAGGGGCTCAACCTTCACAGCACCTGGCTTTCTCCAGAAGGTCGTCTGGACGGTCATTCTGCTGTTTTGACCTAATTAGCATGTTAGCTCTTTATTATATAGGATACACATCCATTTATATTTCAACAAATTATTATAATTGAAAAGTAACTGATTTTCTCTAGTTAGTAGGACTAATAGTGAGGAGGGAAAGGACAAAACATTGTCATTAATGATTATATAAGTATGTATTATTTGAACATTAACAGTTTAAAAATTCAAAGTAATTGGCTTATTGTCTAGAAAAGATAAATTATAAGCCCCATATCCTACTCTTAGGAAATATGAGATGTAGAACTATAAGTACAACACATTCTTAATTGTATAAAGTCTTCATTTACATTGGAGTTAACCTATGCTAGAATTAATTTTGACCAATTTTTTCTTCCAAGACACAAAACCGTTACTGCAGTTAGAGAACTATGAAGACAGAATGATTGGGTGCAAGTATAAGATTTGGTCTCCTGTCCTCCTTCCAAAGGAAGTTTTATTAACTTATATGTCTATTATCTTGGTTTCTGAACCTGAATCAGGCTTGAGTATACTCTGTTTTGTTTGGCCAACTTGTATAATAGATGTGGACATGTGGGATAATTGTATATAAGATTATATTCATGTCATGCTGAGACTAAGATATATCAGTACAGCCCGGCTGGTGCTGCTCATTGGTTGAGTGTGGATGCAGGAACCAAGAATTCCCAGTCAGAGTATATGCACAGGTTGTGGGTTCGATACCCAGTAGGGATGTGCAGGAAGTAGCCGTTTCGATGTTTTTCTTTAATTGTGTTTCTATCTCTCTATCCCTGTCCCTTCTTTCTCTCTCTAAAAAATCAATAAAAACATATTACAGAGATTCATGGGTCACAACCAGAGAGCTAGCTTAGGGTTTCTCAACCTCAACACTACTGACAATTTGTGCTGGAAAATGACTTGTTGTAAAATACCCTGAGCATTTTATGATGTCCTTAGCATAGAACTCTTGTATTGTGACAATCAAAAATGTCTTCACATGTTGCCAAATGTACCCTGGAATGCTTGTCTGGCTGTGTTTATAGCATTGGGCTCTGTAGATCCAATTGGTCTAACAAAGACATACCCACATGGAGAGCCACCCTCTAGAAATGGATATAAAAATCACAAACTTAATTCAAATACATAAGCCCATATGAAGCAACCATGACTAAGGTTAAACATCTGGACTAAAAAAAGCCAACAATGAAGTTCAACTATCATATCTACTATAACTCCCGAATCCATACTCAAACCCCACATGAAAATGAAATAAATGAAATGGACTGGAATGATAATGAAAAATACTTTTGACATATATTGTTAGTTAAACTTGAACTATCTGCCAACTATACCAGCCTCTTTCTTTTTAAAATTTTTTTAAATTTCTTTATTGATTAAGGAATTACATGTGTCCTTATTCCCCCATTACTCCCCACTTCCCATTTATACCCCCATCCCCCTGTTGTCTGTGTCCATTGATTAGGCTTCTATTCCTGCATATAAGTCTTTTGCTTGATGTCTCCCACTTACCCCCACCGTCCGCTAGTTTCCCTGAAGTTTGACTTTATGATTGATGTTTCTGTCTCTGGATCTGTTTTTGTTCATCAGTTTATGTTGTTCATTATATTCCACAAATGAGTGAGATCATGTGATATTTATCTTTCTCTGTCTGGTTTATTATACTTAGCATAATGCTCTCCAGTTCCATCCACGTTGTTGCAAATGGTAAGAACTCCATTTTTACCACAGCATAGTATTAAATTATGTAGTTGTACCACAGGTTTTTAATCCACTCATCTGCTGATGAGCACTTAGGCTATTTCCAAATCTTAGCTATGGTAAATTGTGAACATAGGGTTGCATATATGCTTTCTGACTGCTGTTTCTGTTTTCTTGGGATATATTCCTAGAAGTGGGATCACTGAGTCAAATGGGAGTTCCATTTTTAGTTATTTTGAGGAAACACTCTACTGTTCTCCACAGTGGCTGCACCAGTCTGCATTCCCACCAGCAGTGCTCGCGGGTTCCTTTATCTCTGCATCCTCGCCAGCACTTGTCATTTGTTGATTTGTAGATGATAGCCATTCTGACAGGTGTGAGATGGTACCGCATTGTTTTGATTTGCATCTCTCTGATATTAGTGACTTTGAGCAGGTTTTCATATGGCTCTTGGCCTTCCTTCTATCTTCTTTCGAAAAGTGTCTATTTAGATCAGTTGCCCATTTTTTGATTGGGTTGTTTATCTTCTTTTTGTTAAGTTGTATAAGTTCCCTGTTAAATGTCGGAGATTAAACCATTATCATTGATGTCATTGGCAAATATGTTCTCCCATACAGTGGGCTTTCTTGTTGTTTTATTGATGGTTTCCTTTGCTGTGCAAAAGCTTTTTATTTTGATGTAGTCCCATTTGTTTACTTCTCTTTAGTTTTCACTGCCCTAGGAGCAGTAACAGTGAAGAAATTGCTTCCACATACATCTGAGATTTCTCTAGTCTGTGGATTCCTCAAGTATTTTTATAGTTTCCCATTGTATGTTTAAGTTCTTGATCCATTTTGAGTTTTTGTTTTTTGTTTTTGCTTATGGTGTAATCTGATGGCCTAGTTTCATTTTTTTGCATGTATCTGTCCAATTTTCCCAATACCATTTATTGAAGAGACTGTCTTGATTCCATTGTATATTCATGCCTCCTTTGTCAAATATTATTTGAGCATAGTGATTTGGGTTGATTTCTGAGTTCTCTATTCTATTCCACTGATTTATATGTCTATTCTTCCAGTACCAGGAAGTTTTGAGATCACTGGCTTTGTAATACAGCTTGATATCTGGCACTGAGATCCCACCTACTTTGTTCTTTCTCAGGATTGCTGTAGCTATTCGGGGTATTTTTTTATTCCAGATGAGTTTTTGGAAAGTTCAGTCTAGGTCTGTGAAATATGTCATTGGTATTTTAATGGGAGTGCATTGAATTTATAGATTGCTTTGGGTAGTATGGACATTTTGATAATGTTGATTCTACCAAACCATGAACATGGTATGTTCTTCTATCTGTTTATGTCTTCCAGTATCTCTTTTTTCAGTGTTTTGTTGTTTTCCATGTATAGGTCTTTTACCTCCTTAGTTAAGTTTATTCCTAGGTACCTTAATTTTTTTGGTGCAATGGTAAATGGGATTGTTTTTTTAGTCTCTCTTTCTGTAAGTTCATTATTGGTGTATAGAAATGTCATAGACTTCTTGGCATTAATTTTGTATCTGCTACACTGCCAAATTCATTTATTAAGTCTAATAATTTTTTGATGAAGTCTTTAGGGTTTTCTATGTACAGTATCATGTCATCTGCAAATAAGGACAGTTTCACTTCTTCTTTTCCAATTTGGATGCCTTTTATTTCTTCTTGTCTGAGCGCAATGACTAGTATTTCCAGCACTATGTTGAACAGGATTGGTAAGAGTGGGCATCCCTGTCTTGTTCCTGTACTTAGGGGAAATGGTTTTAGTTTTTGCCCATTGAATATGATGTTGGCTGTGGGTTTGTTATATATGGCTTTTATTATGATTAGGTATGATCCTTCTATTACCACCTTACCAGCCTCTTTCTTAACAACTTCTACATGTTGAGCTGTTCTAGTGGTCTTCAATTATTTACCAATTGTAAATTGCCATATCTGCCTTCTGCAAGGGCTGAACAATTAGGCACACAGAAATCATAAAATAAAAAACAATGAGAAATTGAAGAGGAACTCCACCTTGCTCATTTTTATTATGAATATATATTTGAAGGATTTTTGAATAGTATAAGTTTGATGAGGAAAAGCACTTTCTATTCCCATTACTGCTTTGACCTCAGTATATAGAAGGACAGTTCATATTGCTTACATTAAGGATACTGGTATGTAAATGAAATTATATATTTCTGGGACAACCATCCACTGTCCCCAAAGGAAATGTATGATGACAAAATGGCATGTCATGAAGAGATCAACACTATGGAAAAAGATAATCTGAAGTACACTCAAGGAGAATAACAGACTTCAAAGAACGTGATATGAATGCATCAAACCCCGAGAGAAGAGCAAAAAAGTAAGGTAGGGACCAAGATTAACTAAGTTATAAAACAAACAAATTGATTTGAGTATCGGGAACAGTGGCTCCTAATGTGACCCAATCATGAGGTGGAATATGTCACTTTTCACCAAATCCAGCTTCTCAGACCTTGCAACACATTCTCAGACAATGTCACAGAAACTGCTAAAACTGACACCTATCAGGGGGGTTTATATTTAATAAGCCTCAAGAGCCAGAACATAGACTGAAAAGAGTCATATCCAGATGGCACTAAAGGGTCATTTATACACACACACACACACACACACACACACACACACACACATACACACAGCATAGCAAGAGCTAGCTCAGCAAATCTGAGTTAATGCAATAAAAACAGACTGAGACCAGAGACTGAACTGTGGAAGTATCTCCAGGTTACAAAAGCAAAAGACCCACGACTAGAATGCGTTTCACAACACATCAATGACTGCCAGGCCAAATACTGATTTAGGGGATAACAGGTGATCAATAACAATGCATGCTTTGCTATTTCATTATTTTGCCCTATTTTCTCCACATTTCTATTTAAACCTTGTAGTGCTACCAATGTGTGTGGTATAAAAGTATGTGTATGTATATATGTATAAGCACATATCAGTGTATGTATGTGTATACACTTTGCATGACATACTTTTGCATTACTTTCTAATTGACAAAGTCTGGGTTAGGCACTTCTGCAGAAGAGAGGTAACACAATAGTGGTGAGACTGCTAGTCTTAGAAAGGCCTGCTTACAAGGTAGGCCCATAACCAGAATCTGGGAATTTGGGTTTTTGGAGGGTTCTCACTAATCCTAGATCACCTAAGAGTGACTCACTGTACTTAAACTGTTTATATAAAAAATGTGGTTTAGGGAGTTTGGAATTTTGCTATGCACCGAAGAATTAGCCTCCAATAAAAAGCAGCTTCCAATAAAAACTCTGGGCACTAAATCACAATTCAGCTGGCACAACTCAGTGCAGGGGGATTAAGCACGTCCTGAGTTACTCCAATGGAAGAAGACTCTTGGAAGCTTGCACCTGGTTTCTGAACTCCTGACTTCACCCTATGTGTCTGTTCTCTTTGCTGATTTTGCTTTTGATCCTTTCCCTGCAATAAATTTTAGCTATGAATGAAACTATGCTGGGTCCTGTGAGTCTTCCTAATAAAACATTGTACCAAGAATAGTCTGAGATGCCCAACACATTGACTCTTGAATAAAGGCACTAAGAATTTGTTTACTTGCTGTTACTATTAGACTCTAATGATATTACAATCAACCTACATAGAAAGTTTCCATTTCCTCAGATTCAGTGGCAAGAAAAAATAACAGTCAGTTGTAAAGTTAATTACTTTGAAAATTTTAAAAATTACTATCTGGAAACTGTCAAATATTTACCTTGAGCAACCAGATCCCGTCTCAATAATGGATAAAGAACAGGTTCTACACTGTCCATCTCTTGTATAATAAGAGTTTTCCCAAAACGTACTGCCAACTCAAGAGCTGTGATAAAGTTACTATCCTAAGAGAAAAAAAGAATACATATTAATTCCTTCATTTCCTTAATATTTATAAAAATCATCACAAATAATAAATATATTAACAAGAAATACTATATTTTAAAATATAATATGCATGTTAACAATTCAAATTATTTATGATTGCTTTTCTACTTATAAGTACTTAGCAATGAACCATTTTAGTTGATTAAGTTATCAATAACTTTCATAAATAATTAAAATAGACATAAGAAAAATAAAGATTTTTAACTTAATAATAATTAGCTTTTTTGAGTCTTCCATCACAATTTCAAATTGATGCAGAAACAATTTTTTCAAATTCTATGGGCAATAAGTTATTCATCCCATATTTAATAAGAACTACTTTGGTTATGTTCAAAATCAAACATTGGATGGAAAAAGAAAGGCAAGATGGTAAATTCTAGTAAACTTTTCTTTGTGTAGTATGCCTAATCTGGTGAAAGAATTTTTAGACAAAATTCTATAACCATGCAAAAATTTTAAGGCTTCCTGGCTAGGAAAAGAGCAGTTTCCAACATCACTCCAGATCTGATTAAAATAAATATTTGAAATAATAATTATTAAGACCTACTGCGAACCATAGTGACATTAAAGTATTATGTGTACTACCTAGTTTACAATTATTCTCAACACACAAATGAGATAAATATCCCCATTTTATTGTAAGTGAAGTATGTTTTAAAAAGGCAATTTTCCAATCACCTGAAAAATATCTATGAAAATTAATCATACAACTAGCCCTTCCTCAAATGAAAAAAAAAACTGGCTCAAAATAATTTTCTTTGGAAAAGATAAATATGACAGTGAGAAGTGATAACCCAAAAGAATATGATTAAATTTCATTGAACATGTGTCAAATCTTAGGACATAACAATGATATTCTTGGTCAGTTATAAGAACAATAAATTTTATAAGATAAAGTACAAGTATACTAAAAGTCCAGGAAGCTTTCTCCAAGCTAAATTAGTATCTCATTTGTATAAGATCTTATACTCGTGCCTTGAAACATAATTTAGTGTAAGTGCTTATTGCTTGTCTCTCTAGCCCAGGATTGGGGAACATCTGACCTGAGGGTCATATAAGGCCCAGGAAATCAGTTGGTCTGGCTCTGAGTTAAATGTGTGACCAAATGTAGCAAGCTAATTTTTAAGTTGATAATTTTTTATGGCTCATGAATGTTGTTATAAATAGCCAAATGGCCGTGGCAAAAAAAAGGCTCCCTACCCCTGTCTCTACCCTATTAGACTTTCATGTCCATGAGTACAGGAAGTGTGACTACTTTACTCACCACTGAATTTCCAGGGCTTAGATCAATGCCCCGCACTTAAAAGAAATAAAACAAATATTCTTATCCCTTTCTTACAAATTAAAAATCTGCAGCTAAGAGAGTTACATACTTTTTCCAGGTCCCACACCAGTTAAGTTAATAGGACTCAACTTTGATCTGTTTTCTGATTATAGACACAGAGTGCTTTTCACCATAAAATGCCATTACTAGTTGGTATCTAAATTATGTTATACATACCTGCTGATTAATCACTTCCAAATGTGAATCTTTCAAATGTGTTTTTAACCATTCTGTAGCTTGGGAAGAAGGGTCTATAAGAAATGGGCATACCCGACTCTAGTTCAAAAGAAAAATTACAAGCTTTTATTAAATGGAAATAATTTCCTAAAAATTATGAATCAATTACTGAGTTAGTTTTTCCCTTAATCTCTGGAGAATACATATAAATATAAGCATGAAGAAGAATTGAAGGTACAGTTTTTAGCTATACCACATTAATAAATTTTAGAGTTATCAGTAATTATTAATAGATAATAAAATTAAAATCACAGTAAGGTAAATACAGTCTTATTTACTACAAAGTAACAGATAATATAAATTAACAATATAGTAAGCAAGAGCTCTATACAATCAAGTTACTGCCTAACTTTATATATTCTTGGATTGAATAAACAATAAAGGTCTTAAAAGAGAAGTATGAGCTAATCACAAAAGTATTACCAAAATAATTATCAATATAATGGCTTATATTTAAAACATTCATTCTTGTAAAGTGTCACATAGTTAATATTGCAATAGAAGTGCCCTAGAAGAAAAAATTACGTTAAGTTACAATTTAAGATCTAATGAACTGGGAACTAAATACATTTCAAATGGGGAAATAAAGACAAATATGTAATACCTTAATCAATAAAGAAGTTTAAATAAATAAATACATTACAGAATTCACATCACTAATTAAACTCTGAAACAAATAGAAAGTTAAAAACCAGTGAAAATGCCCAATACACAATGACACTTAGCAAATAAAAAGAAGCCATATATATGTGAAAATTTTAAATATATGTAAATTTAAGTCATCTAATAATCATTGTTATCTAGTCAATCAGAGTTAAATAATAATGACTGATTTAATTTTTCTTAAATTTTCATTTATCTGAAAACTGTAAGCAGTGTGTGCTATAGGGAGAAGATACATGAAATCAAAGTGAAACAAAGACTTAGAACTGAGGTATGTCTAATACTAAGAACAAGATGTTCTTCCAGTGACATGCCAAGGAGGCAGGTAGTGGGGAACAAGAGCATTTTATCAGCAACATTGTTTAAAACTGCCAGCATATGGTGATAATAAAGAGCTGACTGAGTTTATAACAGTTTTATTATGGCTTTAAAGTTCTTTCCAGACAATATACACACCCCCTTTTTTATTTTATTTTATTGATGTCAGAGAGGAAGGGAGAGGCAGAGAGAGAAACATCAATGATGAGACAGAATCACTGATTGGCTGCCTCCTCTACGCTCCTTACTGGGGATTGAGCCGACAACACAGGCATGTGCCCTGACAGGGAATGGAACTGAGACCTCCCTAGTTGATAGGTCGATGCTCAATCACTGAGCCACACCAACTGGACAATGCACCCCTTTTTGCTTGCCCCCAGAATGGACTGCTCTCACTACACTTCCCTCTGTTTCACTGCTGTAAGATCTTCACCCAAACTCTATTTCTGGAAGTTTCACTTATTGTTCCATCATGTAAATCTGCTATTCCCAGCAAAATGAGCTGGTTAGTAAAGATCCTATTAAGTATTACCAACATACTACACCTAGGTTTTATATCTTATTTTATGTTAGCATTCACTAGCAAACATTTCAAAAGTCTACTAAGTTTTGACTAACCATGAACATGATTATTTTCAATGACTTAAAAAGTTCTTACCCATGACTTCAAACCAATGATCTGATGCAAAATAAAAAAAGACAAAGTTTCAAAAAATTATATTTTTAGAACAAAAAACATTCTTAAGAATTTCAAAGAGTACTTATAGGTTTGTATTCATTTACTTATACTTCTCTGGAGAGATTTAAATAAAATCTCTAGGGTATATTTTAGGTCTGCATTGATTAAAAGTAGTTAAAATCTATATTTAAAAAATTATAATGGATCCAAAAATTAACTTTTATTCATTCATGTATTCATTTACCTACCAGATGCTACATAACCACTATGATAAGACAATGTGAGTGATACAGAAATTAATTAAATATTTCCTTACCCTTAATGACATCACATCTAATAAAGTAACCAAAAGTAAAAATTCTATAATGAAAGAGTACACAATATTCCGTAATTTCACAGGTGGAGTTAGGGGAAGCTGCTGGGAAGCAATTCAAGTTAAACTAAGAAAAATAAATTGGACTTAGTTTGGCAAAGAGATAAAAAAGCATTTCAGGCAAAGACAAGAGCGTGATGGAGAGAGAAATAAAAAGAGTGGGTACATTTGCAAAACTATCAGTAGTTTGGCACCATAAGAGTAAAAAGTGTAGGCAAAGATGCTGCATACAAAATGGCAGGAGTAATCTCAGTCTTCTGATCATGAACTTTTCATGCCATGTTTAAGGATAATGAAATTGTTATGCTTCAGGAAACTGAAAGTCACTCAAATATATTAATCTTGGAACCGTCATGATCAGATTAACATTTTAGAAAGATCACTGCAACAGCAGTAAAGGAAGTGATATTGGGGACAAGGGACCAACTGGTGTAATAATGTATTTAATCAGGTATACAACGATGACGGCCTTAAAGGAAGCCATTGGCAGTGGATGTAGTTAGGACAGAATAAAATCATTATACATTTGAGAAATAGGTTTCACAAGACTTGCTGGATAAGTAACCAAATGTAAAATTAAAATGAGGATGACTTGCAAATTTGCAACTATTATTATTGGGCCAAGACTGTGTTATTTCCACTGGTAGGAAATAAATCAGAAGCACTGATATATAAGGTGCGGGGGAGGAAGAAAAGAGTATTAGCATGGATAACTATCTTTACCTACTTTTCATGTGTCACTCAATGTATTTCAGATGGGATTATCAATCTACCACTGCACTCAAGGGGTGAGCAAGTGACCCAAGCTACCAATCAGTATAATTTTGGGGTGATGACATAACTAGTTGGGGTGAGAGGGGAGGACACAAAGGTGAAGACAGATCTTTAGTCTGGGAACAGATACTCTTGATAGCGATAAATCTATAGTCACCAAAAGCCATTCTTAACTCCAGTAGAGAGAATCTGAGAATGAATCCATCTCTTAAGAGGAGAGAGAGCAATGTCCTGGTAAATCATTTGAATTCTAAACCCATGCCTGATCTTTTGAACCTCTCAGTTATTTAAAAGCATGTGTTGCTTTTTTTTTTAAATGAACTGTACTTGGCCATTGACAGATTCTTCACTAAACTAATAATCTAACATAATAGACAAACATGTAAATTGACCGTACATCCACTACACCCACAGCCAATCAGAGTATGCAAATTAACACAACAAAGATGGCAGTTAATTTGTATACATAGGCATCCAGTGCCTGTGTCCTGGGAACATCCTGGCACCCAGGTCACTGTGAGGTAAACCATCAGAGCCCAGGGGGCAAGGCGGAGCCAGTGATCACCAATAGCAGGGCAATTACTGGGGGTCCCATGGCCTAGGACCTTGGGCAGGCCAGGGCTGGGGCAGAGCCAGGGATCGGGCCAATGACAGGGCAATCGCTGGGGGTCCCTAGCCAAGGTCCTCTGCCAGGGGTGAGCCTTCAGTAAGACATCCCCTGAGGGCTCCCAGTATGTGGACGGGGACAGGTTGGGCTGAGGGACCACCACCCCCCAGTGTACAAATTTCATGCACCAGGTCCCTAATATTAATAATAATGATCAATAGAGAGAACTTAAGCTAGCAAGAAAGAGAGCTCTAAATAATAGCTAACCTTAGGAGCTAGAACTAGAGGTCAGCTCAGAACAGAGGGCAAATATGAGATACATAATATCTATTTATATGTGTGTTTTTTAATATATTTTATTGACTTTTCACAGAGAGGAAGGGAGAGGGATAGAAAGTCAGAAACATCGATGAGAGAGAAACATCGATCAGCTGCCTCTTGCACACCCCCTGTTGGGGATGTGCCCGCAGCCACGGCACATGCCCTTGACCAGAATCAAACCCGGGACCCTTCAGTCCGCAGGCCGATGCTCTATCCACTGAGCCAAACCTGTTTCGGCTATTTATATGTATTTTAATTTTTGTCTCCCTGGGGTAGGGAAGATTGGTATGGGCAGAGGATATTTTTGGATGAGATTAATTTGAAATATCAAGGATACTCTATTAATACTTTACTATTAATACCTATAAATGAAATAAGAATTGTAACATTTTTCTAAATAAACTGAGATTAGCTAAAAATTACATGAACAGGAATCCTATCTAATAAAAGAGTAATATGCAAATTTGACCATACCTTCGCTACACCCTCAAGCCACGTCCACCTGCCAACCAGGAGCGTGGGGCGAGGCCGAGCAGCACATGCAAGGCTGCTGTGAGTGCAGGGTGCCCCCGGGGCTGGGCAGTTGCCGCCGGGGCTTAGGCCTGAACTGGGGGAGCGGGGCCAAGGCGTCCGGCAAGTGCGGGGCTCTGGGGGCCGGGCAGTCACTGGGTGGTCACCAGTGGCCGGGGCTAAGGCCAGGGCCAGGGGGCGGGGCCAAGGCAGCTGAGGCAGAGCCAGCCATCAGCCCATTCAGAGGGCAGGTTGGGCTGAGGGATCACCCACCCCCAGTGCACAAATTTTGTTCACCGGACCCCTAGTAATAGAATATTAATAAATGAAACATATACAGAAATACACACATGTACAGGTATGAGAGGCAGTTTTGTAGCACAGACTGGTTTGATGGTAGTATTTGAATCTTGGCTCTACCATTTGACAGCTATGTGACCTTGGACAAGCAATTTAACCTTTCTGTGTTTCAATGTCCATATCTACAAGATAGGATTGATTTGAAATTTCAACAAATTAAGAATTTAAGTGCTTTACCTATATAAAATGTTAAATAGTAATATAGACACAGCACAGAAAGTACTATACAAATGTTGATGATGATTATTTATTTGAAAAAAAATAATTCCATATGTGATTTTTTTATAATTTCATATTCTTCAGAGTAATATTAGTTTGCATTTCCTTATCATACTTTAAATGGCAGGAAGGAAAAATAATCTCTAAAATTTTAAGTGGTTCAAAAAAAATTAATTTGAAACTGAACTGTACATACATTAAAAATATTTAATATATCTCTAAATAAGAAAAATGGTTAATACATAAAATTTTAATAAAAATTATAATACTGTGACATTTAAATTAAACACCTTTCCATGTTCTTTTTGGATGCTCGTCACTCACACTTCTCTACTTTCTAACAGCCCTATACTCTCCATTATCCAGTTCCAAAAATATCATATAATTTATCATACAAACCAAGACACTTTGGGGAGTAAAAGGAAAACTATTTAATTACATCAGGACAATAGGCATAAATCATGGCAATCCAGGACATAGAGTTATCATGACCACGTCCTTCCCCTGTTCCTCAAGGACACAGGTCATATAAGCTTTCAGTTATTCTAATAAAATTAATTCTTATTTCAAGGCCAATGGTGGATAAGTATTTGACTTTTTCATCTCCCAAACAATTCATGCACTTCTGTACTTAGCTTAACACAAATATGAGAAATTCAAGCATCTTTGAAGGACAAACAATGGAATAATTGTTGACAATGAGTGGCTACAGCCTTAACTGTGGAAAGCCTCAGAAAAGCACGGGTGTACTTGGTGAGATGTGATAGCTGATTCAAAAATTCAACTCATTCATTATGCCTGGCCATTTTTCTCAGGGAAGACTTCCCAGAAATACAATTTGCATGTATTTACAGATCTTATTTCACAGACACCACATGGTGATGTTGATATTATAGATATGCGCTAACCGCTAACCGATCACACCCTTAATTATAGCAGCTTATTCTAAATCAAGTATACTTTATAATTAAGATAGAGTATTGACAATAATGGCAAATTCATTTCAAGAAAATAATTGCCCTATTAAATTTTTCCAAGTGTTTTTGTTTTGTCATATGAATGCATATAAGTATCTATAAGAAACTTAGAAATATTAAATGTAAAATAAATCTAAACTTATTGTTGAAATTTTCAAAGACAATTTCTCCTGTACTTATTATAAAAGACAATTCAGAATACAAAAGTATTTGCATCAATAAAATTAAACTATCACCAATAAAAAATAAAAATTGTGATAAATATATCTCATCCAAAGGCTCATTTGCACCTGATTTCCTATAGAATGAAAAAAGGAGAATACTTAAAATGTGTTTTTTAAATCTGCAAATGATTGCTTTCTCAGATTACTAAAAAAAAAAAGAAGAAGAAGAGCTGATTATAAAACCTTAGAGAAGGAATAACTAAAATAAAAATCACATAGGTTGTAATAATATAATGAATTTATTGACATACATGTTCAGAGTTCCAAATCTATAATTCTGGTGTGAAAAATAATAATGAAAGATGTTCCTAAATAAATTTTAAAAACAAGCCAAATCAAACTAAAAGAAGACAAAATTGTTTAATCTTTGATCAGCAACTTCTCTGCTGGTAAGATGCCAATGTATACTAGCTGATTAATAGGAATAATCAAAATAAATTAACCAAGAATGAATAGACCCACAGTAAAGATCTAATAATACTTAACCTATGTTACCTAAAGAGGAGCATTCAGTGTTTTCTTTGAGACTTTGGAGTTATGAAATAAGAAAATGGTCTGTGGGCACAGAGAGGGGGCCACAGAATGGAAAGAGAAAACTGGCATTATATAGTATAAACAATTAAGATAGAAAGAACAGGGGGGAAAATATCACATAATCAAGGGGTGGAAATCATCTTCCAAGTTCTATAACAGAAAGGTAAACCAAGTTAATGGTAAAAATCAAAAGTCATTTAAAGAAATGATCTATTTGTATATATGATTTGGAATTTGTTTTTCACCTTCACTGCTAATCCTATATAATAAAAGGCTAATATGCAAATCAACCGAACAGCAGGACAACGGGTCACTATGAAGTACACTGACAATCAGGGGGCAATGCTCAACTCAGGTCCTGCCCCTGGTGGTCAGTGTTCTCCACCGGGGGAGCACTGCTCAGCCAGAAGCCAGGCTCACGGCTGGCGAGTGCAGCGGCAGTGATGGGAGCCTGTCCTGCCTCCACAGCAGCACTAAGGGGCAAAGCAGCCAGTAGGAAAGAGGAAGGAGCGAAGCATCTGGACTGCAAGAGGGCGCAGGATGGGCTGAGGGAGGCTCCCCCCCCCCAAGTGTATGAATTTCGTGCATCAGGCCTCTAAGTAAGGTTATAATAGTTTCAAATTTAAATGACTTTGGGGAAACTCAACTATGAAAAATTTTTCCAAAATATGCATATGGTCATCTCGAACTTATAACCCCCAAAATTTTTTAAATAAAAATATAAAATTATGTACACTAGGTGAAGGAACCATACAACCAAATGAATCAGGTATTCCTAAAATATTTCTATTATAAATTGAGAGTTCAATGTAGAATATTTAGCCACTTTATAAACTTTTAAGGTAAAAAAATAAGATCAGGAGAATCATGAAAATTATAGAATCACCAAGCAAAATACTGAAAATTATAGAATCACCAAGCAAAATACTCCACTTTTATGTAAGTAGGAAAGCATTCAAAAGAAATACATCTGATAAGAAAATTAAAATTGATTAATTACCTGTAGGATAACAATAGCATTTTCTATGGAAAGATCGTCTGATGGTAGGCCTTCACTTTTCCAAATTAACTGCTCACTTTCAGTACAAAGAAATCTCCGCAGATCAAATTCTAAAAAGTTAAAAATATCAATAATACTTCTCTATAACAAGCTTGTATTTGACAACTATTTAAAATACACTCAGAAAAATCTCACAATTATCTTTAATATTAAATTTATTCTTCCCCATTTAACACTAGACACTAAGGGGGAGAGGGAAGTACAAAGAAATGGAATTCAGTTAATTTATATTTTATCTATTAAATGAATGTTTCACAACTACAATTTGTGAAAAGCACAAAATTCATAAGGAATTTTGCAGTTTTTGCATCTTACCTTAAGATATGAAATTACTGTAAAAATTAAACTAATAAAATGTTTAACTGTACTCATGCATATACCAAAAATAATTCAGTGGTCTCAGTGTCATAGAGTGATTTTAGGAATAGACTAATCATCATAACAAAACAATTCTCAGAACATTTGTAGAATTCAGCAAATCTAAAGTAGCTACAGTATGTTTTAACTTACAGATATTTTTTGTCTCATTTAAAAAAAAAAAAAGGAAAATAACAAAAACCAAAAGATGCAGCTGAGACTGGTTTAGCTCATTGGATAGAGCGTCGGACTGCGGACTGAGGGGTCCCGGATTCGATTCTGGTCAAGGGCATGTACCTTGGCTGCGGGCACATCCCCAGCAGGGGGCGTGTGAGAGGCAGCTGATCGATGTTTCTCTCTCATCGATGTTTCTTTCTATCCCTCTCCCTTTCGCTCTGCAAAAAATCATTAAAATATATTTAAAAAAAAACAAAAAACAAAAGATGCATATTCAGTATACTGAAATTTCAAATTTATGAAAACCTAAATACAAACTTTCAAGATAAGCTGACTTGGTCCATTCTTCCAAAAAGGTTTTTCTCAAACCCTCAGGAGCAGCGGAAAGATATGTCATAAATGCAGCAGCTAGTTGAGCTCTTTTAGGAAGAGTAGCTAATTCCTCTGTTATCTCTGCAACCTAGAAAAAAAGAGAGTGATGTATGGGTATGTTTTAACTTGGAAAAAATGACGGCTTCATAAGTTACAGTTTTAACTATAGAGGAAAAATTATTTATGGGTTAAAAGTAATAACCTCTGTCGTGAATACATTGACAAAATGTAAAATTATCAACAAAGCTTTTGATTCTGCTGTTCTTAAACAAATGTGTGAAATCCCAATATATTTTTAGAGATTAACATATTTTATCATTGAATTTCCCTAATAATTTTAACCAAAGCAGAACTTTTATTCCAAGTATAGTTAAACATGTACTGTGTGAATTAGCATCAATTTGTAAAATACAATTAAGATACAGAGAATATGACAAAGGCACAAAGCAAAGATAAATCTTTGAGACTCATTAGTTAAAAGCATGGCTGGCTAAAGCATAAATTTGAGCAGAAAAAGTAGGAAACAGAAGTAATGGAAAAGAGAGGTAGAGTGATTGGAGGGAATAACATTATGGAAGGTTTCCATGCCATGCGAAGGAGCTTCTATTTAACCTGTGGTTATTATGAGCCACTGAAAGTTTTTAAACTAGGCTGTGAGTGATTGGGTGTTAGAAAAATAATTAAACTGACAAATGAAGAATGAACCGATTAAAGGGTAAGATAGGAGTGAGACAAGTTGGGAGAATTCAGGATAAAAGAAGGAAAAAATTGGCATTAAGGAAAGAAGACAAATACAAGAGATGTTTGCAAATGGATTATGACAAGTAAATAAGGAAGAGGAAGAGTTTAAGATAAATACATGTTTTTAGTTTTAATGCCTAGAAGAAGATGTATGTGTATGAGAGATAGGAAATCACAGAGACTTGGATAGAAAAAGAAAATAAATTTAAACGTATGGGTTACTAAGACAGTCAAATGCAAATATCTAAAGTATAGTTGGAAATATGAATTTAAAACTAAGCAGTCTAGAAATATAATTCTGGTCAGCATCATTATGTAAGGTGATACTCTTCTGGATAAAATAACCCAGAATAGTTGCAAAGAAGCTAAGGGAGAGAACATTGAGGCCAAACATTATTGGATGAGCAGATGAGAATGTGGTGAGGGAGGGAATCTACAAAATGAACAAAAACGAGAGACGACCTTTAACAGAGTATTTCAGAAAAATTAAACGGCTAATAGTGTAAAATCCTAAGATCACCGTCCTGGAAAAGGTAAATTCCAAAAAAAGTACTCCATTGTCCATCAATTCTTTTCCATCCCTGCCTTTCCCTTTAATAATATAGATAAAAGGGAGAAATAGGTTGCTTTATCTAAAATCCGTTCATTTAAAGATATTTTGCTTAAAGATTAACTCACATAACACCCATTAGTATCTAGATCATTTTTTATTAAGCTGGCCAAAAGTTAATGGGTATGGTATTTCTCTCTTTTTTATTTTTTAACAAATACATTACATTATAGATTTCCTACATTTTCAAGGAAGCCCTTATTTTTTACCTTTCTTTCTCAAACAAACCTGTGCAGTCCATCTCTTGTGTTCTCTATCAAGCTGGTTAATTAAGACTTCCGCAGCTCTAATTGTTTCTTGTGCTTTGCTTACTTCAGCTTCAAGTTTCGCAGCCTCTGAAGTCCTACTCTGAAATCTATGACAAAATTAAAGGTAAAGAAAGGTAAGAGAATGAAGAACTATTTGACATTGAAACTGGGACTCAGAACAGTTGGACATTGAAACTGACACTCAAACTTTTTTTGCTCTTATACATTTGTTTTCAATATGCAGAGGCAAGGTATTTTTGAAGAAAAGAAACAGGGGAGAGTGATTGATATAGAGGCAGGGTGGCCTCGAACAGACAGTCAAGCTACAGGGGGAAGGCTGGAGTGGAGGGGAGGCAGATGCTGGGGGAGATCAACCGAAAGACTTGTATGCATACATATGAGCATAACCAATGAATGAAAGACTCTGGGGTGGGGAGGGAGGCAGGTGGGGACATGTGCGGGGGGCTAGGGGAGGCTGGGGGGAGGATTTTGGGGGGGAAGGAAAACATATGTACTACTATTAAATATAAGTTATATTGTAAATAAAATTTAAAAAAAAATCTAATAAAAATAGGCAGAAAAAAAAAAAAGAAAGGTAAGAGAGATCTGATTATATTAACCTTTAGTACAGTGAACTTTTATATAAGAATTTAATTAATGATAATACTAATAGTATTTATGTTCAAAATATCATTCATTAAACAGATACATATCCCAATATCTCAACATATATACTGGTATTCTACTATGTGTATAATATATATCCTATATAATAAAGAGGTAATATGCAAATTGATTGTCACTCCAACACACAAGATGGCCGCCCCCATGTGGACACAAGATGGCCAGCAGGGGTGGGCAGTTGTGGGCAATCAAGCCAGCAGGTGAAGGCAGTTGGGAAGAACAAGGCCTAAAAGGGAGGGCAGTTGGGGGCGACCAGGCCTGCAGGGGAGGGCAGTTAGAGGGGATCAGGCCTTCAGGGGAGGATTGTTGGGGGCGATGGGGATGGTAGGGGAGGGGAGTTGGGGGGAAGCCAGGCCTGCAGGAGAGGGCAGTTGAGGGGGATCTAGGTGAGGTTAGGGGTGACCAGGCTGGCAGGGGAGGGCAGTTAGAGCAATTAGGCTGGCAGGGGAGAAGTTAGGTATCAATCAGGTTGGCAGGGGAATGGTTAGGGGGTGATCAGGCTGGCAGGCAGAAGCAGTTAGGGGCAATCAGGCAGGCAGCCAGGCAAGCGTTTAGGAGCAAGCAGTCCTAGATTGTGAAAGGAATGTTTGACTGCCCATTTAGGCTCAATCCTGGTGGGATATTCCTTGAGGGGTCCCAGATTGGATAGGATGCAGATTGGGCTGAGTGACACACACTGCTCTGCCTACCCCGTGCACAAATTTTGTGCACAGGGCCTCTAGTATGTGTGTGTGTGTGTGTGTGCGTATATATGTATATACACATATATACGCACACACACACACATATACATATATATACACACACACACACATATATATGTGTGTATGCATATATATGTATATTTTATAATTACACACACACTGAGTAGCCAGATTATGATCTCTGCACACATAATAATCTGTCTACTCAGTGGATATATATCTACACTAATAAAAGAGAAACATGCAAATTAACCATCACTCTGCTATGCCCACCAATCAGGAGAAAATATGCAAACTAGGAGAAAGATGGCAGCCGCCCAGCTACTCCAGGTGTGGAGGGGAAGGGCGGGGCAGGACACCTGCTATGAGAGGAAGGGCAGAGGAGAAGGAATCTATAGGAGTGCCACTCTGGCACAGCGAAGACAAGACTGCAGACTCTGGAGTCTGCAGCAAAGACAAGATGGCAGACTCTGGCCAGAGTCTGCAGCAAAGACAAAGATGAAGATATGAACTTTACAGTACACTGTATTGCCTCTTTAAGTACTTTTTCCTTCTTCCCTTAAACAACACTCTAGAACTCATATGTCCAAAATGGTAGCCACTAGCAACAGGTGGCTACTTAAATTTATATGAATGAAAATTAAATAAAATTTGAAGTTCAATTCCTCAGTCATATTATCCACATTCAGAGTTGTCAATAGCCACATATCTTTATCGACTACCATAGTGGATAGCCAAGATTCCAGGTCAGGGTACATACGTGGGTTCCAGGTTTGATCCCCTGTTGATAGCATGTGGAAGACGATTATGTGGAAGACAATGTTTCCCTCCTTTCTCTCTCTCTCTTTCTCTCTCTAAGCATGTCCTCAGATAAGGATTAAAAATAATACAAACAAACAAAAACATAGCCCCCTTATGCTACCTACTCAATAAATACTAGACAATTACTTAAATGTTAAATACTGATCTGAGCATATGATACTAAAAAAAAAAAAAAAACACTACTTTTCTTACACTTCTCTAATTATACTTGAAAGAAAACGATGTGATTTCTTTCCTGTATTTCTAAGATATAAAATATTTAGGATTTATGGCTTTGAAGTTTTCTTTTTGGTCTGGTTTTTTTTTATATATATAAGTAAATATGTAAATATAGATATAATTATTTCCAGACTATATAGAGAAAATCAGTCATAGTTTTAGTCTGATGAATTTCTTTTTTGGTACAGTAATTTCTATTTCTTTATTAAGAAAAAAAAGTAAACATAATACACCACTTGAAAACAATGTGATCACATAAAAAGTGTTAGGTCCATAAAACCAAAAGCAAACAATAACATATATTATATTTAATCACATACTGTAGTCCCCCTCTGTCCCCTTCCCCTGGCCCCGGGGATTTCTTTCTATAGATTCAGTTATCTGTGGCCAACCACCATCCAGAAATATTAAATAGAAAATTCCAGAAATAAATAATTCATAGATTTTCAATTGTGGGCCATTCTGAGTAGTGTGATGATGTCTCATACTCTCCAGCTTTGACATGCCTGGGAAATGAATCAGCCCTTTGTCCAGTGTATCCATGAGGCACACACTACCCACCCTTAGTCAGTAGCCATCTGATAACTCAGATCGATTGTCACAGTATCACAGGGCTGTGTTCAAGTAAGACGTATTTTACTTAATAGTGGCTCCAAAGCACAAGAGTAGTGACATGGCAGTTCAAATATGACAAAGAAAAGCTGCAAAGTGCTCCATTTAAGTGAAAATGTGAAATTTCTCAATTTAGAAAAAAAAAAAAAAGCTTTATGCTGAGTTGTTAAGATCTATAGTAAGAATGACCCTTCTACCCATGAAAATGTGGAAAAGTGTAGTTTGAGGTGCTAATTTTTGCTGTTGTACTTCAAACTACAAAATGTATGGCCACAGTGCATGGTAAGTGCTTAGTTAAGATGAAAAGGCACTAAATTAGTGGATAGAAGACATGAACAGAAAACGTGTTGATTGATGGCAACAAGTTACATAAAAAAAAACAATGTGTATATAAAAAGGCTTTAACAAGGGAATCCTCTGAAACTAGTGACCAGATTCACACAAATTTTATTATTGTACTAGAGAACGGGTGCAGTCCAGGACCCCTTGGGGGATGTCCAACTGATGGCTTAGGGCCTCACTGGCAGTCAGCCATCCCTCTGGCAGCCTGGCACCCTCAGGGTATACCCACCTGCCAGCTTAGGCCCACTGACCAGCCATGAGTGAGCTTCTGGCTGAGTAGCGCTCCCCCTGTGGAAGCACACTGACCACCAGGGGCAGCTCCTGCATTGAGCGTCTACCCACTGGTGGTCAGTGCATGTCATAGCAAGTAGTCATTCCTGGTTGTTCAGCCATTAGGGTCAATTTGCATTATTACCCTTTTATTACATAGGACTAGAGGCCCGGTGCACAAAATTCATGCACTCGGAAGGGTGAAAATCACTCAGCCTGGCCTGCACCCTCATTGCAGCCTGGGAGCACTTAGGGGATGTCTGACTGACGTGGAAGTGGGAGAGGCTCCCACCACACCACTACACTCACCAGCCATGAGCCTGGCTTCTGGCTGAGCGGCACTCCCACTGTGGGAGTGCACTGACCACCAGGGGACAGTTCCTGTGTTGAGCCTCTGCCCCTTATGGTCAGTGCACATCATAGCAAACAGTCATTCTGCCATTCAGTAAATTTGCATATTAGCCTTTTATTATATAGGATAGTGTTATAAGTGTTCCATTTTGTTATTTGTTATTGTTAATACTTGTTGTACCTAATCATAAACTTTATTATAGGTATGTATGTATAAGAAAAAACATAGTATAAATATTCTTCAGTGCTAGCCACAGTGTCAGACATCGAAGGGGCATATTGGAACATATCTCGCACTGATATGTTCCATTTTCCAATTTTCACAATTATTTTAAATAAAATGTTCCCACATTTATAATAATTGCCATACTAATATTTTCTATTCTATACTAAATAGCTATCATAGTAGCCCAGAGGTACATGAAAAGCTTTAAGATTAATAGTATTCATAAATGGTCCTTAAATTTGAGTATAATAATGCACAGGAAATATTTTTTCAACACCAAAAAGCACAAAGTTAAAATAATAGACTTTTTAAATGTCATCATTCACTCTCACGGAAGATTATAGAATAGCATCATCTGAAATAAAGGAGTCTAACACTTTAAAGTCAAAACAATAAGGAAACGGGAATACCAAAGGTAAACACTCTCAGTATTAACTCATTACATTTATCTTGTTCAATTTTCCAAGGCTTGGGAGTAAATATATATAGTAAATAAGTATATATAAGTAAATATACTATAGTGATAACTATATTAATAGAGACTTAAAATATTTTATTATAAAAACTTTTTTAAAAAAGGAACTACTTCTATATCATTTTATACCTTTCCCAATTTTAGAGTGATAATAACAAAAAGAAATGAAAATAGTAATTCTAACTAAGATTTTAAAAAATAAAAAATAGTTGAAGTATGTTTTCAAATATCCAAAATGCATTTTAAAACTTACTTCTCTTTAAGTTCTGATACTTTCTGACCAACAGAATTAAGAAGCTCCTCCAGTTTCCTTTTTCTGTCTTCAGTTTTCTTCAAATTTCTAAAATATAATTGAATTTTATAAAAGTTATTCTATTTTAGATACCAACAAAATGCAACACTAGTACCTTAAAATGTAATTTTGAAGTAAAAAATGACAATGAAAACTATCAATAATCCAGTAGTCATAATACCTTTACTTAGAATTTGATATGAAAAGCAAAGCTAAAGTTAGAAATGTATCTTCTGACTTAGCCGTCCCAACTTAGAGGAGCCATGTTTAAAAATGCTTGTGTGTATAGATCTCTGGTAAAAATGGTAAACATAGTCAATTATCTACTATCCCTTCTAAAACTCTACAGAATGAAACCAAGGAAATAAAAAAGATATACATGTACAAGAAGGAAGATAACAAAGGAGAAAAGTATTACAAAAGAGCAATTCAATACAATTTGAAAGGTGATAACATACCAGAAAAGCCACACAAGTTAAATGGCTTCAGGAAGAGAAGCTGAGAGAATTCTGAAATGTAGACAACAGGTACCTCTAAAATGCTCAGGAAATGTAGACAACAAAGGATTATTATAAAAAGTTTGACCTTAGATTGCCTCTCCCACTGAGAGCGAACTATCTTCTTAATACAATCCTGGAAGTCAAGCTTATACCCCTCACGCACCCCCATCCATTCTACCCACACCCTAGGAAGAAACTATGAGGATTCTTCTAAAGAAATGACTGACCAAAAATATTTAGTCCCAAATATTTCCCCCAAAATACCCACAAACATTGACAGTTGCTATCAAATGGCCAGCCCACACTGTTGCATGCTGCTGGGCATTTGTGCATTGCACAATCTCCTGGATTTGTCAAAACACACACTGCCGTCCTGCCTAGTGTGGCTCGGTTGTTTGGGCATCATCCATGCACCAAAGGTTGCTGGTTCCATTCCAGTCAGGACACAAGCCCAGGTTGTGGGTTCATCCCCAGGAAGAATGGCAGGAGGCAGTCGATCAATATTTCACTCTCACATCAATGTTTCCTTCTTTTTCCCTCTCCCTTCCTCTCTCTCTGAAAATCAATAAAAATTCTTTTAAAAAACATGAACTGAAAGGCCTCACTCTCCACCCCACACATGGTATCTAACTCAATAAGTCTGACTGAAGCTCAAAAATGTGTACTTTTAACAAGTTCCCAGGTGACACTGATGCTGCTGCTTCAGGAACCACACTTAGAGAACCACCACAATAGAATAAGGCCTTTAAAATAGTGAGGTCAAACTTTTTCTAGCCCAGTTATTGATCATATATAATAGTATTGTTAGAGAAAACTGGAGAAGAACCAAGCAGTGCTTAGAGAGATGGAGTTACTTTTATTATTAGTAGTAGTAGTAGTAGTAGTAGTAGTAGTAGTAGTAGTAGTAGTAGTAGTATTACTATGCTCGGGCCCAGAGGAAAATGTCTCTCAAATTCTGGGTCTCAACATGGAGGAACTTTCCTTATTTATATGATTTTACCTTCTTTATCTCCCAAATATAGGTGTTTCCGGCCCCCTTTGTAAGTTCTTAAAGAGCCCCTATGTGCTGGGGTCTTGAGACCTCAACCAAAGACCTGGCCTGGTGCCAGCACTGATAATTTCTTCCGAGAAGTTTAACGGGCTCTCTGAAGTGCAAGTAGTCTCATTTTCCTTATTCAAATAAGCAAGAATTTACAGAAGCCAATAGCAGGTTAAAATTTCAAACAGCAGTTTTTATATAAGATGGATGCTTCAGTAAAAGACAGGTAATGTCAGACATTGAAAGATCTCAAAATGTTTTTCATCCTATTTACCTTTGATTAGGAAGCTAATATAAAGGAGGTGCTCTAGAAAAATGGACTAAACTAAGAAAGAGAAAGGCAAGGGCATTAACAAAAGAATGTAATCAGAAAAGAGACAAAGGTACTTCCCAGAAAAATGGTGAAGTAAAATCTCAAGATAATAGCTGTACGCACCAGGCCTCAGAAGAACTAATTCACATTGAAACACAAAGGGAAAAGACTTTAGGACGGGTAATGCTAAGAAAAAAGTAAGCAGAACGCTTAGATTCTGAATATGTGTTAGGGTTTGACAGGAAGACTGCGGATAAATATGTGATATGTAAACAGAAAAAATAATCAACAGAATAATCTGAGGTAATTATTAAGAACATGAAGAGGTGTCCAAGAAAGGAAATATAAAATATGTCTTAGCTGTAGAAATATATAGTCAAAACAATGTATAAAGTTAACACCAAAAAAAAATCACAAAATTACCTTAAGAAAATTATAAAGTTTAGGGAGCTAAAAAAAAACTCCTTGTCCAGAATAAGAATAATGTCAAAAACTGAACAATCAAGAATATAACATACGTCTTAATCTGCATAAGAAAAAAGGAGATAAAATACAATGCTGACCTAGTAACAACAGCAAATCGATATTTGTAAACCCAAAAAATAAATGGTTAAATTTTCCCCCTGCCTGCCCAGAGAATGTTTAAGAAAATATACACTAAACATTTCTTACAACTTAGAAGGTGAAAACAAACATAAAAGCCCACTATTTCCAAAACCTACTTTTTTGTACTTTAATATTATCCCTCGATAAGACTTTAGCTCTTGCTAAAAGAACTTCTACCAACTTATCCTTCCAACAACATAATAATGATAAGGAAAGTTATTGGCTCTTCTTCCCATCTCCTCCCAATTGGTTTTTCTCTTCTTGGTCTGTTTAACATTGAATTTGTAATTAGCTATTTCATTTTATATGACTTAATGTTTTCAGCTTCCTTTTTAGATATAGACGAGAAATCCTAAATAAATCCTAATAAGATAACTAAATCATCAAATTGATGAAAATAAATAACGGTTAAAACTGTTTGTATTTTCTGTCACTTACGACTCCAGTCTTGCCTGCTCCGTTTCCAAAGGCTGGATTCGCTCCAGGACGTGGGAGTACTGCACATTGGCTTTGACCCACGCGGCCAATGGAGCCGCAGCAGTGCTGGCACGCTTGGCGTTCTGAAAAAAAATCAGTTAACTTATTTTCAAATAATAATAGAATTAATTCTAGCATATTTTACTTAAGCCTTTGTTTCACAAATGAAGGTTTTGGTGTACAGCTAAATTAGAAACAAAGTGAGTTGCTAGTGAATGAAGATATATCTCACTTCTTGCTTAAAAATCTTTCTGAATCTCATACAGTCCTTAATATAATGATGTTTTATCAACATATTCTATTAGTCACATTTGTAATGACAATGTCTGTCTGCAACAATTTTAAGCATCAATTCTTTCTCTTCTCTACATGGAATACATATTTATTAAATAAAAGCAATTTCAAAACATGGTTTTTAGTGTCAAAGATGATGTATAAAAGAAGATGTATTTTTAATAAGGGATCTAAAACACATACGAGAATCATGGAGTTTAAACTATTTACTAAAATTAAATACAAGTACCCTAACACAAACATCTATTATTACATGACAAGTACACAGGAAGAAAGAAAAAGATACCAGGCAAGCTGGACTTGATAAGGTAGACAGGGACCTTACCACTAACAGGTAAGAATAAGATTTAAAAACCACTTATACTAATAAATATGCACCAATACCCCAACCTGTATTCTAGTTAACCTAATTCTGGTGGTAAATGCTTTCTACCTATAATATGTAGAGAATATTTTTTAAAACTTTTAGTTATTAGACAATCTAAGCAATTGATAATGTCATCACTTTTTAATTTACAGGATATTATAAAGCACTGAAGAGACTTTATGGCATAACTTTAAAAAATTACCTTTGGATCAAAAGATCCTTTATTTCTATAAAGAAGTTCTTCAACACTGTCTCTTATTTCCTTTGGAATATTTCGTGCATCAAAGGTTGCTATGTCTTCTCTCACACCTCTTTTTGCGAGGAAACTAAAATTAAAGCATATTCCTTCAAATGGGGTTAAATAACATTTGCT
This sequence comes from Antrozous pallidus, assembly GCA_027563665.1. NCBI lineage: Eukaryota > Metazoa > Chordata > Mammalia > Chiroptera > Vespertilionidae > Antrozous > Antrozous pallidus. Next base: position 78,804,011 of record CM050520.1, read on the forward strand.
AGTTCTTACAAAAATATCAATTTAACAAAATGGCATATGCAATCATTTTATAATCTATGAGCTAACAAAAAATAGGGGACTCTCTGATTGGTTTGGCTCAGTGGATAGAGCGTTGGCCTGCGGACTGAAGGGTCCCAGGTTCAATTCCAGTCAAGGGCCTTGGTTGCAGGCACATCCTCAGTGGGGAGGTGGGGAAGGGGTGCAAGAGGCAGCTGATCGAAGTTTTTAACTCTCTATCCCTCTCCCTTCTTCTCTGTAAAAAAAATCAATAAAATATATTTAAAAAACAAAAAATAGGGGACTGAAGTATGTAAACTTTAAAGGGATTATGCACATTTTATTATGCACATTTTTTAGAGGAACTACAAAAAGATGCACAACAAATTTCCTAATATTCTGTGAATAACCTGTAGCAATGAAATAAAGAAATTACAATCCTGTTATTCTACCCACATCCCTTTATGTGAACTACTTAGTACTCATATGTTCTAGGATATGCAAGGAATTTTCCTGCTTTCTAAAATATTTAAATCTCTCCCAACTCCAGGTAGGAAAGGACTTTACTACCGATCTAATCCTAAAATGTAATTGAATACCATAACAAAACTGCTATAGTATAAAACCTGAAGCTGCACAGCTGTATATTTAGTTAAGACTCAGTCTTTCCTAGTAGCTTGGCCAGCGTGACTCAGTGATTATGTTGACCTATGAACCAGGAGGTCAAGGTTCAGTTCCCAGTCAGGGCACATGGCACAAATTGTGGGCTCAATCCCCAGTAGGGGACATACAGGAGGCAGCCAATTGGTGATTCCATTCATTGATCTTTCTTTCTCTCCCTCTTTTTCTCTGAAATCAATAAAAATATTAAAAAAAAAAAAAAAAGAGACTCAGTCTTTCCTGGATACATCTTTCTTGTGTTATTTATGGAGCTCTCACTCTCTCTGACTATGTCAAGAGTGCAAAACTCTCTGAGGCTAGTGACTATATTTTCTTCATCAGTAAATAAGAGTAAACATGATGTGAGTACCAAATAAATGATTATATTTATCAAGACATTCTTAAAAGATTTTAAGGCTTTCCTTTTCTCCTCTTTTAATACCTTTAATAACCACTTATGGAGAAAGGGAAATGTAGATCTCAATATACTGTTACATAGAGCATCTTAATATATTAGGGCAAATTGTGCAACCAGATAATTAAATGAAGTTCAGTTTGAGAAACAAAATAACAACTATTTTAAACCATAAAGGAATGTGTAATGCATTGATGAAATAACATTTTTCACAAATTCAAAAACTTACCTTTTCATGCTCACCCAAGATGTATCAAAGATACCCATCAACCTTAAAACTCCTTCAAGAATGTCTCTGATTACATCAGGTGGCATTCGCAGTGAGCGAATTTCTGAAAGAGATTCTGGCTTTATGTTTCCAACTGCTAGTTTCGCTTCATACACTAGAGGCTAAAAGACATAAAGGGCATTTTCAATTTCAAAACATATATGTAAAAAAATTGTTAGCTCATTACAAATCATTGCATATTTCTCATTTTAATAAAATGACTCGTTAAACGTGTACTCTCTTCAAATATCAAAACGTGTTAAAACATAAAGCACAAAATGTTCAAGTTAAGAAAGTAAGAGTCCTTGCCATAACAGCACCACTCTAATCTGGGAGATCTAACTTGTTTGAGACTGTTTTGCCAGTTTCAAAGCTCTTTAGACCCTAAAACTAGTTAGTTAATTTAGTCAAGTCTCAAGAAAAAGAGCCTTAGTGTTTGTCTTAATTTACCTACAACACATTTTTTTTCCTTCAGTCAAAACAATATGATTCACAGGAAACATTATTTTTTTATTACCATCAGTTAGTTTGCTTACTTCTCCTGGGAAAATTCCCTTCCTGCTTCTCTTTTACAAATAATATTCTAGTTATAGCCACTTTTGATAATACTATTAGAAAATAACTTCAGCAAATAATGTTTAAATTCCTATATACAACTGATAGTCAAAAATGTAAATGGCTCTTACAATGTTCCCTTTTTTTAAACTTACCTGTACTTCTTTTAATTCATCATCAATTTTGTTTTTTCTTTCTTCAATTTTAACAACTTCATCTGCTATTCTGTGCTTCAGTCTTTCAAGTTCTGTCTTTTGCTCACTAGCATCCTACAGAAATATTTAAATGGAATTCCCATAAATTTTAATGCACTTGATATTTAAAAGCATGATACCTAAAATATAAGTTTTTCAAAATGACATTTTCTATTAAATGATTACCTAATTTGACATCAGCATTTTAAAAAATCTGGAAAACCAATGATACAAAGTACTCTATTTACTATCAGGAAGTTCCTTTGCTTTATATGTTTTAATTTTTTTGGACAGCAAAGCACCAAATTCTTATTATATTCTTATTATATAATTCTAATATGTATTGTAATTATTTTTGAATCATTCAAAAACGATTACAATACACATTTAACACTTGCAATAAACAACCCAGAGAGGTTAGTACTATTATGCTAATTTCATAAATGAGGAACTAAAAATGAAATCTTCTATAATTCTAATAGTGAGACTAATAATTCTTAAAGACTATAGTATATTAAAAGTTTCTATACTTTATTTTATAGAAAAAATAATTGAAATTAATTGAAATGACAATAATTTGATGGCAAACATATGAACAAAATTAGTGAAAATTAAAATGACACTAAATTATCTACAAAGGCTAATTAATATGCTAAATGTCTAACCATCCAACCATTTGACTAGTAGCTATGACATGCATGACCACCAGGGGCACACACTCAATGCAGAGGCACGGAAAAATGGAACAGACTGATGAATCTCAGCGGAAAGGAGGAAGGTGGGTGGGTGAGAAGAGATTAAACCACAGATCTTATTGCAGCGGGCACCCTGGGAATAGACATTGGGCATTTCTTTAAATCATGTCAGCTGAATCCAAGGCGGCAGGCACAGTCACACTTGGGAAAGACATCTAACCAAGAAGGTGATGTGTTATCAGCTTGACTTTGCCCAGGTGTCCTTAGGAGGAGGACTACTGATATGTAAATTCAGCCTAGCACCAGGAATGCTCAGGGCCTATTCAAAACGACCTTTTCATGTAACTTACTGGTATTCTGGGAGAGTATAAAACAAACATGTTGTGTGGGCTGAGTCCCTGTCCTGTCTCTCCAGGAGAGAGAAGACAGGTTCCCACCCAGCACCCAGCTTTCTTCTATCCTCTCTTCATTTTTCTTAATCCCTGGCTGCCTCCATTCTGAACTAGTTCCAACTCTCTTTCTGTGCTGGATGAGGAAAAGGGCGATCCCTGCCATATTTGCCACACACACACACCCCTTTCCCCTGAGCCACATCTGGCGTCCCCACACTTATATGCATACAAGAGGCCCGCTCGGCCTGGCCTGTGCCCTCTGTCAATCCGGGACCCCTTGGGGGATGTCAGACTGCTGGTTTCGGCCCAACCCCTGCAGACCAGGCCTAAGGATGCCACCAGTAGATAAAACTGAGCACCAGGCCTCTGGTATATAAATAAGACATGAATTATTTGCTTGCTCCGAAAAGCAAAATCAAGGGTCCTACATACATAAAAATGCTTTAATACTATGAATGCTTGTATATGGTTTATTTATACTAACAGAAAAACCAAAGAGGAAATTAACCAAGAAACCTGTCAAAAGTCCTTCCAAACATATTATAATCATTCAGGGAGCTTAAAAATTAATGCCTAGCGTCCTATTTGCCAAGTATGTTGATTTATTTATTCTGGATGCAGCTTCTAAGGTGGTCCCAATCTATAATAAAAATTGAGAATCACTGAACCAACCAACTTTTCCTATATCCCATTCCTTTCTTCAAGTACCTTACACAGTTCGATCAAATTTTCTACCTTCCACAAGCACCTTTCCCTTTGTATCTGCAATTATTGCTAAATAGGAAAAGCATTTTATCTCCACAATCAAAATCTTCTTTAAAGGCCCAGCTGATGTGTTCCTTTTTTCATTAAATTTCTCTTCCAAATGGAAGTTACCCTTCTTCTGAGTTCCTATTATATTTAATTTGTACATGCCTCATGCCACCAACTTTAGAAGTTGCACCATTTGGTATTTAAGCTGCCTCTCCTTTTTTAAAATAAAATAATAAAGAGAAATGTCTACTATTTACAATTAAGCAAAATTAATTAACTTATAATATGACATACACACTTATTCTTGTGTCAGCCAATACAACTTAACAACAGTCTTAGAAAAACCTCTTTTTAGAGTATCCCAGAGAAAAGAGTATTACAGCAGTCAATGTATATTACTTATGTTCACTAGTCTGAGAGAACACAGACACCACAGTATTGAATGTTTTCCTTTTATAAGTACACAATTAGTATTATCCTTATCTAGACTTCGCTTTTTTCATATTTCAAATCACTCTTTAGATGTTAGAGGTATTTGACAGGTATTTTTCATAATCGAAATTGCCTGCTGCTTTAAATAAATATTGATATTAATTTGGTTCTAAACTGCTTTCAGAAATATGTTTTACAATATGAAAATTACATTTGATTTTCTGATACATCCATTACCATATTGGGGACTCAATATAATTATCTTGGAAACACTGAATGTGTATATAACCATAAATTATCTGGAAATGTTAAAAAATTTCCCATATGCCAATGAGTCTATTTTGACCTATCATGTGAATTATCCTTTTCATTATATAATTCACATTAGTCCAGACAACTCTCTTATAGAGCTCACAATATGTAAGTCCCCTTCCCATATTCAGATTTCCAATGAAGATGACCAAACTGAAGAATGAAAGGACAAAATAAAATATACTATACTCGAGAAAAAGAAAATTTCATTAAATATCCTCTGAGAACTAAGTAGAAATAGTGCTACATTGAAACAAAAAAAAAGACCACTCCCAAAAGGAAACATTTAAAGGTTCTAAAAAAAACTTTCTGAGAATTACTATGATAGCAGAAATAAAAAATTCAGTGAGAAAATTAGAAAATAAAGTTGAGGGCATTTTGAAGAAATTAAAGCAAAAATATACAGAAGAAAACAAGAAAATTAGAGAGCTAGATCAGGAAGCTCCAAGACGAAATAATAAATAAGCTAAAAAACAGAACAGAGAAATGAAGGAAAAGGAATTATCAAGAAAATAATTTAAGGACATTACCTATAGTTTTCAGGTGGATAGACTCCACATGGTATCTGACACACTGAATGAAAATAAAGCTAAACCAAGGCAAAGATCAGAACTTTCAAAGCAAGGAAAACAAAGATCTAAAATATTTCAAGGGAGAAAAGAACAAAACAGTTCACTTCAAAGGATCAAGAATTAAAATAGCATTGAGTGTGCGCTGGCCAGTAGCTCTATTGGTTGAAGTGTCATCCTGTACCCCAACATGTTGCAGCTCAATTCCCACTCAGAGCACATACCTAGGTTGCGAGTTCAATCGGGGTTGGGGAACATAAAGAAGGCAACCAATCACTGTGTTTCTTTCCCTCTCTCTCTCTCTCTCTCTCTCTCTCTCTCTCTCTCTCTCAATAAAAATCAATATGCCCTCAGGTGAGGATTGAAAAGAAAAGAGGAACAAAAAAGGTAATGTATGAGAGCATCATGAAAGGATATGAAGACATGAAAGAATACCTGGATAAAAAAAAATTTTGTGTGTGGATGGTAGTAAAGGAATGAGAGAAAAAAGAAGAAATATTTGAAAGGGCTTAACAAAAGAAAGACAATGACAAAAGGGAATACAATTAAAATATTAAAAGATCATTAAAATATAAATAGAATGAATAAAGACTTATTTTATAAATATTGAGAATATAAAGACAGGAAAAACCTGTGAAGCCTAATGAAGACAGCTTTTTTTTAAATACTCACCTGAGGATATGTTCATTGATGAGAGACAGAGAGAGAGGAGAGAAACAGTTTTATAAAAATAAAATACAATATCAACTTAAGTAGCAGAGGGTAAACAAATAAAATCGTTTATAGACAAATTTATATAAATTTAAAATTTTTATATTTTTATATTTATGGGTTTTAGATAAATTATTATATGATGAATTGAGGAGAAAATAGTTAAGATTTAAAACAATGTCAAAATACCATGTTCTTCCACAAAAGCTTAAGCACACAATACTATTAGTAAGCCTCAGCATAGACAAGCAGTGTTTTTAAAATGTTATTTTTCATACTGATAAACAATCCTATTGCTTGCATCCCTCTGCTCTCTGAACATCACCTGCATTGATACTGTGATCTCCTGAAGGGCAGCATCTGCTTCATCTTGCTTCGTTTTAAGTAACACACTTTGTTCTCCAGCTTTTCTGTTCAGTTCATCCACAAGAGCTTTAGCTTCATTTAGTTTAGATACACCAGCCTATATTAATAAAATATTGATTGGCAATATTTTTAAAAGAAATTTCATACACACACAGCCTATGATATTAAGCAAAAACGCCAATGTGTATATAAAAAAACATTCGCAAGTAAACTTAGGGTTTTATTTTTATTGCAAATTATACTGATTTATTCAATTGTATAACCAATTAAGATGTAGTGAAAGACTCCAAAGAGGTTTTAAAAAACAGACTTTTAAAGCATCACAATAAAGCTACACAGATCAACATGTATTTGATAGCTTAAGCATTGGGTTTTTATCTACTGTAGTAGATGAGAGAGAAAATAGAAAGCAAAAAAAAATTCCGGAAATCTTTCCCATTTTTCAGTCTCATATATGATGCTAAAGAATTCATGGGCCATTCTTTGTATACTGGACAACATTTGGATTTGTCTGTCCAGTACCTATATTTTTTATAAGACACTGCCTTGCATGTGGTTCTTGTGGGTTATTCTTCAAAATCCTTGCCAATTCTTTGGATAATCATATGATTCTGTTCTGGCAATTATGGTTCCCCACTGCCCAAGAACAATACAAGGAAGAGACATGAAAAATAGTCCCTCTTTTCTATGACTTGGGTGTTTGTCAGGAAATTTAGGGAGATAGTAAAAGGAATGTAATCAATATTTATTGAGCTTCCAATATAGAGGACAGGCACTGTACTGGTTCTTTAAATATGCCTTTATCTAATACACACACATACAACAACCACCACTAATCCAATTAAGCTGCAACTCAACAAGCTTACGTAATTTATCCACAGAAGCCTAGACAACTAAATCAGGAAATTAACCCTCCCAACGCATGTATCATTAGAAAAATAGATTAAAATACTATAAATTAAGATAAATTCTATTTTATTATATGACAAAGAGAAACTAAAACTTTGAAAAGGAAATGCTCTCTGACAACTTCTGAAGCCGGCATTTAATGCCACATTTTGTTTAAGCCCTAAAACTAGAGCAATAAAAAGGGGAAAATATTCCAAAAGCACTAAGTGACATGGCTAGAATGTTTTTTATAAAATATAATTTGAATGTTTATTATGAAGTATAGTCTAGGATATTGTGTTTTAATCAATAATAGGTATCTCAGAATTTTTTAAAAAGCTTTCATGTGATAGGGACTTTTAACGACAGCACCATAATACCACAAAAATACCATACAGTTAAGAAGAGGAATAATTACTGAATCAAAAAAATATATAAAAAGATTACTACAATTTAGTGGGAAATACAAACAAGGCATTTAATACAGTAAAATGTTTATTTATATTAAATATATACCAAAGAAAAGAAGGATTGTTGTTCTGTATAGATAATTCAAGATTACCAATATTATACCTGTAAATGACTTTGCCTTTTTAATAATTCCTTTTCCTTGCTGCTACTAATGGCAGAATATACATGTAAGAAGGTCATATATCGGCTTGGTGTAGCACCATATGCTTTACAAGATTCGTGGATTGATAAAAATGATTTTAAAAAATCAGGATCAACTAGAAAGAGATAGAAAACAAAAATTACTTAATATATGCATGATCCATTAAGAATTAGAGAAAATAGGCTGCAGAGTAAGTGGATGCTTCATGGACATGCTCCCAGGAATAGATTGGAATTACAAATAAAATACAACTGAAGACTTGCAGGAGAGAACCCTGATAACTGAGAACTGAAAGTAGAGACCTCAGAGACTGGTAGGAGGGGGTGGAAGGGTGAAAGGGCTGGCTGGGCACCTACAAACAGCAGCTGAAGTTCTGGAGAGATATTGCGCTGTGGAGGATGCCACTGAGAACTCTGGAATCTAATAATCAAGCGGGGCCCCCCAGCAAATAGCACTAAAAATGAGAAGGGTACCCATATAACATCTGGCTGTGAAAGACAGTGGGGTTGCTGCCTGCCAGGGAGCGAAGGCTGAAAATTCAGGCATCCTCTTAAAACGCACAAAATCTCCTATGGAGCCACCCACCTGGTGCTTAGGGAGAGGAAGGGCAGGGTAGTCTGGAGCTGTGTGACCAGACACCACAACTGGGGACTTAGAGATTAAAGCTCAGAAGGCAGAGACCAATAGTTTCCTGTACTGAGTCATCACTTCACGCAACAGAGAACATCTTTCCCACACAGACATTTGCCCTGCCTGGGAAGGGGAGAGGGGGAAACAGTTGACCCACCCTATTGGAAAATACCTTGCCCTGAGGCCACTTAAGAGACTGAAAATCACAATTAGCCTCCAACCAGAAGCAACTGCTTCACCCTGTTGAAAAAAAATCTCTCTGCACCTGAGGACAATTGCTTGGGGGCAATTCAAATCAAAATCCTGTCAGTCTGTAGGCAGAGGCTGTCTCTGGAGGCTTTGAGTCTTTGCCTGATCTAATTAGCCAGAAATAGCATTTGATATATCATCACAAACCCAAACAGACAGCCAAAAGAAAAACAAAGAAACAACCCCCAAATGAAAGAACAAAAGAATTCTCCTGAGGAGAAACCAAGATGGCAATATAGGTAAACACCTAGGCTTTTGCCCCGCACAACAATTTCGAGAATAGAACTGAAGGACAGAACAGACACTGTCCAGAACCACGGGAAGGCTGGATGACTGGAAGATCTGAAACTGGAAGGACATAGAAGTGCACACGGATAATCAGAGCCTCTGCAAAGCCCAAGTAAGGTGGAGACTCGCAAGCATGGGGTGTCTGAACCTGGCAGGAATGCTCTGCCAGAAAGGAGACAAAAACTCCAGGCTGCGCTGAACCCAGTTCGGTTTGCACTCAAAACCTGGGGGAACCAGGTCCTTATGGGGAGAACCTGGATTGCGGGCGGAATCCCAGGGGAAGAGCCAGAGGCAGACCTCCAGAGGTGTGTGTGCAAGTGCGAGCAGAGAGGACAAACGGGTTGCTGGCTGTGTCTATTAGGAGAAAGGAGCTCCAGCCAGAGGCAGAACTCCAGGGGCGCACACAAGTGCTCACAGTGAGGGTATTCTGTTGACTGTGTGGCTGGCATCTGGCGGAAGGAAAAAGGAGTTCTGATTGCACTGAACCCAGGTGCCAGGTGAAAATCTGATATTCCGGATCCATTGGGGACTGGACGTTCTGGTGGCAGTCAAAACACGAGGTGTCTGCAGTGATTGCCTGCAGATACTAGGACCCAGGGACCTCATGGGCAGGGGCTGACTGGAAGCCAAGGCTGTCCGCTCCACCCTGACACTCTGCCCCACCCAGAAGCTCCACCCCATCCAAACTGAGCATAGAGACTGGCAAGTTTTCCAGTCCAGGCAGAAAAGGCTGTCTCCTAGAGTAGACACAGCTGATCCTCACAGTCAGTTGGCCTGGAGGTCAATTCCTCCCAGTGATACCAACAACAAACAAGACTTATCTGCAACAAGGCTGTATACACAGTCCACAAAGGGGTGCACCAAGAGTGTACAACTCAGGTAAAGGGGAGGCTAAGACACCTAGCACAAAAAGCTACCCAACCCACTCAGGGAAGCAGTGAAAATGGAGAGAGAAAGAAAGAGATCACAAACGAAAGAAATGGAGGAAAATAAATGACTGGATATAGAGTTCAAAACTACAGTTATAAAGTATTTCAAGAGGCTCCTAGAAAAAGCCAATAAGCTCAGCGAGAACCTCGAGGATATGAACAAGACCCTCGAGGAGATGGTCTTAGTTAGATATGAAAATGGATCAACTAGAAACTAAACATACACTGACTGAAATAAAAAAAATATTTTACAGAAACCCAACAGCAGACTAGAGGAACGCAAGAATCAAGTCAAAGATTTGAAATACCAAGAGGCCAAAAACACTCAACCAGAAAAGAAAAAATAAAAAAGAAAAATAATCCAAAAATTTGAGGATAGTGTAAGAAGCCTCTGGGACAACTTCAAACGTACCAACATCAGAATTATGGGGGTGCCAGAAGAAGAGAGAGAGCAAGATAATGAAAACATATTTGAAGAAATAATGACTGAAAACTTCCCCCACCTGGTGAAAGAAATAGACTTACAAGTCCAGGAAGCATATAGAACCCCAAGCAAAAGGAATCCAAAGAAGACTACACCAAGACACATCATAATTAAAATGCCAAGAGCAAAGGATAAAGAAAGATTAAAATCAGCAAGAGAAAAACATTTAATTACCTACAAGGGAGCACCCATATGCTTATCAACTGACTTCTCAACAGAAACTATGCAGACCAGACAAGAATGGCAAGAAATTTTCAAAGTGATGAATAGCAAGAACTTACAACCAAGATTACTCTACCCAGCAAAGCTATCATTCAGAACGGAAGGTCAATAGCTTCACAGATAAGAAGAAGCTAAAGGAGTTCATCAACACCAAAACAGTATTATATGAAATGCTGAAAGGTATTCTTTAAGAAGAAGAAAAAGGAGAAAAAGGTGTCTGCTTCAAACTAGAGCATGGATAGAATTACAGAACATTATGCTAAGTGAAATAAGCCAGACAAAGAAAGATAAGTATCACATGAACTCACTCATTTATGGAATACAATGAACAACATAAACTGATGAACAAAAACAGATCCAAAGACAGAAAAGCATTGACTGTCAAACCTCAGAGGGATGGTAGGGGAGGGCAGGAGTAAGAGGAAGAGATCAACCAAAGGACTTTTATGCATGCATATAAGCCTAATCAATGGACAGGGACACTAGGGGGGTGAGGGCATAAGTGGTATCGGGGGGAGGAGGCGATTGGAAGGGATAATGGGTGATGAGGACACATATGTACTACCTTAATCCATAAAGAAACTTTAAAAAGGGGGGGAAAGAGAATTCTCCTGAGGAAGAGATAAATGAAGCAGAGATAAAAAAAAATTCATTTGCGCCGAAGCCGGTTTGGCTCAGTGGTAGAGCATTGTCCTTTGGACTGAAAGGTCCTGGGTTCAATTCTGGTCAAGGGCATGTACCTTGGCTGTGGGCACATCTCCAGTAGGGGGTGTGCAAGAGGCAGCTGATCGCTGTTTCTCTCTCATCAATGTTTCTGACTTTCTATCCCTCTCTCTTCCTCTCTGTAAAAAATCAATAAAATATATTTTTTTAAAAAAATTATTTGCAACAGAGTTCAGAGTAATGATGGTAAAGTTGATCAACATCATAAGAAAATATATAGTAACTATCAAAAAGAGCAGTCAGAAATAAAAAATGCCAAAATACAAATAAAGAACATATTGGAAGGAATACATCGGCAAATTAGGGGAAGATGAGGACCAAATCAGAGAATTAGAAGATAGGATTGAAACAATCACTCAATCAGAGAACCAAAAAGAAAAAGCAATTAAAAAAAAAATAGAAGGACAGCTTAGAGAGCTGTGGGACAACGTGAAACCTAACAATATTAGAATAGCAGGTATGCTAGAAGAGGCAGAAAGGGAAAAAGGGATAAAGAACGTGTTTGAAGAAATGGCAGAAAACTTTCCTAATCTGGTAAAGGAAAAGTTCACATAAGTTCAGGAGGCAGAGAGAACCCCAAACAAGAAGAACCCAAACTGACCCATACCCAAACACATCATAATTAAAATGACAAAAATTAAAGACAAAAAGAGAATCTTAAAGGCAGCAAGAGAAAAGCAAACTATTACTTATAAAGGAGTTCCCAGAAGGCTGGCATCTAACGTCTCATTAGAAACTCTAAATGCCAAAAGGGAATGGCATATAGTACTCAAGGTAATGGAAAGCAAGGACCTGAGACCAAGATTACAATATCCAGCAAGGCCATCACTGAAAGTAGACAGTCAAATAAAGAGCTTCTCAGACAAAAAGGGAGGCTAAAGGAGTACATCAAGCCAGGATTACAAGAAATGCTAAAGCGACTGCTGTAATGAGAAGAAAAAACAGAGAGAAACCTAGGCATATAGAACTAAAATGGCAATAAATAAGTACCTATCAATAATAACCCTAAATGTACATGGACTGAATGCTCCAATCAAAAGGCACTGAATGGATACAAAAGGTAGCTGAATGGAAACAAAAACATGACCCAAATTTATGCTGTCTAAAAGAGACCCACCTCAGAACAAAAGACACAGAGAGAGGATGAGAATGAAGGGATAGAAAAAATTTTCCATGCAAATGGGAAAGAAAGCTGGAGTAGCAATACCCATATCTGACAAAATAGACTTCAAAATGAAGGCCATCATAGGAGACAACAAAGGATACTACATAATACTAAAGGGAAAGGGTTTGATCCAACAAGAGGATACAACCCTGGTAAACATATGTGCATCCAATATAGGAGAACCTAAATATATACAAAAATTTCTACATTACTTTAAGGGAGAGATCGACAATACAGTCATAGTAAGGGACTTTAATATCCTGCTGACTTCACTGGTAGATCTTCCAGACAAAAATTTAAAAATATACAAAACATCAATAAAACCAAGAGCTGGATCTTTGGAAGGATAAACAAGATTCATGAACCTCTAGCCAGATTCACCAGAAAAGGAAGAAGACCCAAATAAACAAAATCAGAAATGAAAGAGGTGAAGTAACAACTGACCCACAGACATATAAAGGATCACAAAAAATTCTATGAACAACTCTACTCCAATACACTGGACAACCTTGACAAAATGGACATATTCCTAGAAAAATACAATCTTCCAAAACTCAATCAGCAAGAATCAGAAAACTGGAATAGACCAATAACTATGGATGAAATCAAAGCAGTAATAAAAAAAATAAAAAACTTCCAGCAAACAAAAGCCCTGGTCCACATGGCTTCACAGGAGAATTTTACCAAGCATTCAAAGAAGAACCAACATCTATCCTCTTCAAACTATTCTAAAAAATTCAAAAAAAAAGGAACACTTCCAAGCTCTATCTATGAGGGCAGCATTACCCTAATCTCAAAACCAGGTAAAAACACTGCAAAGAAAGAGAATTACAGGCAAATATTCCTGATAAACATAAATGCTAAAATCCTCAACAAAATACTAGCCAATCAGATCCAAAAATATATTAAAAAATCATACACCACAACCAAGTGGGATTTATTCCAGGGATACAAGGCTGGTACAATATACATAAATCAATAAATGTGATACATCACATAGCAAATTGAAAGACAAGAACCATATGATATCAATAAATGCAGATAAGCATTGGACAAAATCTATCACCTGTCTTTAATAAACTCTCAACAAAGTGGGAATAGAGGGATCATACCTCAACATAATAAAAGTCTTGTATGACAAACCTACAGCTAACACCAAATTCAACGGACAAAAGCTAAAACTATTTTCTATAAGAACAGGAACAAGACAGGGTTGCCCACTTTCACCCTCTTGTTCAACATAGCACTAGAAGTGCTAGCTGTAGCAATGATACAAGAAGAAATAGATAGCATCCAAAAGTGGAAAAAAAAGAAGTAAAACTGTCACTATTCACAGATTACATGATACTGTACATAGGAAACCCTAAAGAATCCATCAAAAACTACTAGATTTAATTAATGAATTCAGCAGTATAGCAGAATATAAAATCAATACCCAGAAATCTATGTCATTTTTATACACCAATAATGAACTCCCCAAAAGGGAAAGCAAACAGCCCTAATTACCACTGCAATAAAACACTTTAGATACCTAGGAATAAACTTAACCAAGGAGGTAAAAGACCTGTACTCAGAAAACTACATGAATGTGGAAAAGAGATAGAGGAAGACATATACAAGTAGAAGAATATATTGTATTCATTGATTTGTAGGATCAACATCATTTAAGTGTCCATACTACCAAAACAAGCTATAGATTCAATGTAATCCCTATCAAAATACCAACAGTTTATTTCACTGAACTAGAATACTCTCTCCAAAAGTTTATATGGATCAAAACAAAAAAGCCCAAATAGCCATAGCAATCTTGAGAAAGAACAAAGTTTGAAGGATCACAATACCAAGTTATACTAAAGAGCCACTGTACTCAAAACTGCCTGGTACCAGCACAAGAACAGACATATAGACCAATGGAACAGAACAGAGAACCCAGAAATCTACCCAAACCATTATGACCAATTAATATTTGACAAAGGAAACAAGAGCATACAATGGAATCACGACAGTCTCTTTAATTAATGGTGTTGGGAAAACTGGACAGATGCATGCAAAAAAAATGAAATTAGACCACCAAGTTACATCATACACAAAAATAAACTCAAAATGGATAAAAGACTTAAATGTAAGATTTGAAACCCTAAAAATCCTAGAAGAAACCATTGGCAGCAAAATTTCAAACATCTCTCGTACCAATACATTTATGGATACACTGCCTAAGACAATGGAATCTAAGGAGAAAATAAGCAAATGGGACAACATCAAAATAAAAAGCTTCTACAGAGCAAAAGAAACCATCAACAAAATGACACCGGAGCCCACTGCAAGAGAGAACATATTTGCAAATGTGACATCCAATAAGGAGTTAACCTCCAAAATTTACATGGGACCCATACAACAAAAGGAAGATAAACAATCCAATTAAAAAATAGGGAAAGGACCTTAATAGACACTTCTCCAAAAGGAACATATGGAAGGCCAAAAGGTATATGAAAAAAAAATGCTCAAAGTCACTAATCATTCTAGAGATGCAAATCAAAACGATTATGAAATACCATCTCACAACGGTTAGAATGGCTTTATCAACAAATCAACAAAGGGTAAGTGTTGACAAGGATGTGGAAAAAAGGGAAACCTCATATACTGCTAGTGGGAATATAGACTGTGCAGCCCCTGTAGAAAACAGTTTGGAGTTTCCTCAAAAAATTAGAAATGGAACTACCATTTGACCCAGTGATTCCATCCCAAGAATTCAGAAATACACATCAGAAAGATATATATGCACCCCTATGTTCATAGCAGCGCAATTTATAATAGCTAAGCTTTGGAAACAATCTAAGTGCCCATCAGCAGATGAATGGATTATAAAGCTGTAATACATCTATATAATGGAATACTATGCTGCTGTAAAAAAAAAGAAAAAAAAGAACTCTTCCCATTTGCAACAGCATGGGTTGAACTGGAGAGTATTATACTAAGTGAAATAAGCCAGTCAGAGAAAGATAAAGATCTCATGATCTCACTCATATGTGGAATCTAATGAACAATATAAACTGATGGACAAAAATAGACCAAGAGACATAGAAATATCAAACAGATTGTCAAACCTCAGAGGGAATGCAGGGGTGGGTGGAGGAATGGGAGAGATCAACCAATGAATTCATATGCATATATGTACAACCCATAGACACAGACAAAAGGTTGGTGAAGGTTTGCAGAGGAGGGGTTTGGAAGGGGCAACAGGGGAAAAGAAAGGGACATATGCAATACTTTCAACAATAAAGATTTTTTTTTTAAGTTTAGGCTTCTAGCCAAAGAACCCAAGCAATAAGAAGGTGTTCATATCAATGGAGTCAAATATATAATTACTAGAGGCCCAGTGCACGAAATTTGTGCACTGGGGGAGGGTGGGGGTGGAGGTCGGTGTCCATCAACCCAGCCTAGACAATTTCCAATCAGGAATCCCTCGGGGGATGTCCAACTGCTGGTGAGATCAGGCCTAAACCGGCAGTTGGACATCCCTCTCACAATCTGGGACTGCTGGCTCCCAACCACTCACCTGCCTGCCAGCCTGATCACCCCTAAACAGTCCCCTGCCAGTCTGATCAACACTTAACTGCTCCCCTGCTGGCCTGGTTGAGGCCAACTGCCCTCCCCTGCCAGCTTGATCACCCACAACTGCCCTCCCCTACAGGCCTGGTTCCCCCCAATTGCTTTCCCCTGCCAGCCTGGTCGCCCCTAACTACCCTTCCCTGCTGGCAATCTTGTGGCAGCCATCTTTGACCATATGGGGACAGCCACCTTTAACCACAGGGGAATGGCCATCTTGAGTGAAGGCGTGATAGTCAATTTGCATATTACCTCTTTATTATATAAAATTGATTTCTTAAATTCAAACAATAGATATTCTGTTAGGTCCTACATGAAATGACATAAATATTTATTTAAAAACAGAAATGACATAAATATTTATTTAAAAACAAACAGGGCTTTAAAGTTCAGGTTTAATCAAAAGAGATATAACCTTGTTAGCTTAGTATCATTCAAAATCATAATCATCATGAATATTTAATGGATTTGTATATGTAATATGAAAATTACTAAGTCATCTGAAAGACATCCCCTGAGGACTCCTGGACTGTGAGAGGGGGCAGGCTGGACTGAGGGACCCCCACTCTCCAGTGCATGAATTTCATACACTAGGCCTCTAGTTTAACAAATATAAATGATTTAAAATAAATTTCATTAAAAGTACCTGAATATTTTTTCTTTTCTTCTTTTCTTTTTTTTTCACCACATTTTTCTTCGCTACCTGTTTCACTGAATAACATTTCAGGTATCTAAAAAACAAAGAGCATTTCATACCTCAATTCAGTATGAAAAGTTTTTATTAAATGCAATTATCAGAGGTCAAAAACCTTTTAACACAGATGCACACACGCACATATACACATACACATGTGCAAACACAATCAGTATCAATTGCACTTTTCTTCTAGAATTTTTTCCAAAAAGAAAAAAAAATCAAAACATATACATCTTTAGAAGACATTATTTCCTAGACAAGATTTCACACATGTCAATATATTGATTAAAAAATGACACTTAAGTTCCAATATCCCATTTAAAAGACAATCAGACTGAAATGAAGAAAATCACAATTTAGATTAAATTAGAAAATAATCACAAATGCCATTGAAAACTGCATAATTATTAAAATATGTAGCATAAAAATAACAAAATGCCTTCATGGCATAAACTGATTCTAAGGGTTCTTTTGCTTTCTTGAATAAGAAATAACTAAAAGTATATGAAAACCATTTAATACCGTAGTTTCTGACATATAAGACGACTTTTTAACCCAGAAAAATCTTCTCAAAAGTTGGGGGTCGTCTCATACACCGGGTGTAAAAATACTGTAGCTTGCAGTTATGATGGCTGTTCCTAACTCGCCAGGGACTGCCCAGCACTTGCTCTCTATTGTTTATTATCATCCTCCTGTCATCATCCGTTCCAGTCGTCTTATACGCTGGAAAATACGGTAATTGATAATGCTAAAAA
This sequence comes from Antrozous pallidus, assembly GCA_027563665.1. Lineage (NCBI taxonomy): Eukaryota > Metazoa > Chordata > Mammalia > Chiroptera > Vespertilionidae > Antrozous > Antrozous pallidus. The sequence continues at coordinate 78,821,579 of CM050520.1, forward strand.
CTATCTATTGCCTAGCTATAACTAGCTTTTTGCCACTATCACAAATAAGAAAATAAAACCTCATAAATAGATGATTATTATTACATAAAACATGGTAATCTTATAAAATTACTATTTTAAAATATATAAAAAATAAAGCAATAGAACTATGAGATTTTAAAATTAAGCCCAAAAGCTTCAACTTCTTTACCTAGCTATTAATGTTAATACCAAATAATTCAGGTAACTATGTCAAAAATCATTTTCTGACTTTTTCAGTTGAATAAAATGTAAGCTAAAAGATTCCTGAACTAATGGAGGACTTAAAAGGGCCATGACTCTCAAGCCAGAGAATGATTTTCTCAAGTAGCTTCACTAATTCTGACAAAGCTCTTAAACCTCTGTTGAGAATATTTTAAATTTACCCTTTTAAACATATGGAAATGTTTCTTTCAAACTTGCTTTCTTTAAATAAGTCTATTCCTTATTTTAATTAGTTTGTGGTAAACATTTCACAACACATACATATATCAAAGCATCATGTTGTACACCTTAAATGGATACAATTTTGTCAATTATTCTATATAATACAAGGCTAATATGCAAATTGCCCCCTCAATCAGGAGTTCAACGGACCAGGAGTTAGACGTGCAGTGATCACCAGGGGGCGGCATGGAAGATGGCTGGGGTCAGCAATGCAGCGCTGGCAGAAGGAAGCAGTGGAGGTGCTGCCAGCCCTGATGGGCCCCAACGAGAGTGGGCCCACAACAGGATGGTGGTGCAGGTCAGCAGGCAGCACCATGCTACGGTGATTCCAAAGGGAGGTCCTGGCTGGCGGCAACAGGCAGCTGGGCGAAGGAAGGCCACACTGGCAGCCAGCGCCGCTAACATGAATTTCATGCATTGGGCCTCTAGTATCTCAATAAAGCCAAACGGAAAAAATGGCCTATTCATAAACAGTATCCTACATTAACAAAGTTTTTCTGCCCAGATCCTCCTATATTCCCTTTTGCCTCCACTTTCCCTCCTGGGGATAACAATAGCACTTTCTGTTATATTCACCAGTTTATCCTGTTCATCAGATTATTGATTCACTTGATTTTTAGATTCATTTGTTGATAGATGTGTATTTGTTGTTCATAATTTTTATTTTTACCTTTTTCTTCTTCCTCTTCTTATAGAATATCTTTCAGTATTTCATATAATATTGGTTTGGTGGTGATGAACTCCTTTAGCTTTTTCTTATCTGTGAAGCACTTTATCTGACCTTCAATTCTGAATGATAGCTTTGCTGGATAGAGTAATCTTGGTTGTAGATTCTTGCTGTTCATCACTTTGAATATTTCTTGCCACTCCCGTCTGGCCTGCATCGTTTCTGTTGAGAAATCCGCTGACAATCGTATGGGTGCTCCCTTATAGGTAACCAACTGTTTCTCTCTTGCTGCTTTTAATATTCTCTCTTTGTCTTTTGCTCTTGGCATTTTAATTATGATGTGCCTTCGTGTGGTCCTCTTAGGGTTCCCATATATTGGGGTTCGGTGCGCTTCTTGGACTCCTAAGTCAATTTCTTTCACCAGGTGTGGGAAGTTTTCAGTCACTATTTCTTCAAATAGGTTTTCATTGTCTTGCTCTCTCTCTTTTTCTGGCACCCCTATAATTCGGATGTTGGCATGCTTGAGGTTGTCCCAGAGGCCCCTTACACTATCTTCAATTATCTGGATTCTTTTTGTTTCTTGCTTTTCCAGCCAAGTGGATTTTGCTTCTTTGTATTTCAAATTTTTGACTTGGTTCTTGTGGCCCTCTGGACTGCTTTTAGGACTTTTTGTAATATTTATTTCAGTCAGTGTATGCTTAATTTCTAGTTGGTCCTTTTTCATATCCTTGAGGGTCTCGTTCATATCCTCAGAAGTCTTGTTCATTTCCTTGTAGGTCTCATTCATTTCCTCGTAAGTCTTGTTCATTTCCTCGTTGGTCTTGTTTATTTCCTCGTAGTTCTCATTACGTTCATCGGCCTTTCCTAGGAGCCTCTTGAAAAGCCTTATAACCATGCTTTGGAACTCTATGTCTAGTCTTCTTTTTTCCTCCATTTCTTTCACACCTGATTTCTTTCCATGTCTCTGCATGGTGGCTGCTTTATGTGGTAGATGTCCTCTAAGGGACAATGGTTCAGCCTCCAAAGTTACCTGAGGTGGGTACTCTTACCGCAATCCTTTATGGGTTGTACAGTATTTTTTAATTTAAGCCCAGCTTGTTGTTGTTAGCCCTAGGAGGGTTTGACCTCCAGGCCAATTGGCTGTGCAGGGAAACTGTTCATGTTGGATGGGCGGAGTCTCTGAGCTGAGCAGGCAGTGGCAGCGTCAGCTACATCCTATGCGGCGCACGGGTCTCCATGTAGGGTGGTAATGGCTGCAGGCACCTCCAAGGGAAAGCAGCCGCTGGTCTCTACCCCTTGCCAGACAACTCTGCCTCTCCCCAAGTGAGTCTGCACCCCCAAAGTCTCGCCCAGGGTTGTAAAACAAAGCAGTCCGGTGGTCTCCCGAACCAGGGGGCAAGTCACCAGGGAGCAAGTCGTGCATCTGTGCTGTTGCGCACTTTATGCGTGCAACCTGCTGTTCTAAGCTACGCGGACTCTCCTCAGACTAGGAGACCTCTGCCGCACCCGGCTTTTAGGGTACGTACCCCAGACCTCAGACCTCGCCTGGCACTGGGGAATCTGTGCATTGGGACGTCTCCACCCTCCCCGTTGGAGAAATACAGCCAGGATTGCTGCTGCCAGCCCTACAGCCTGAGCGCCCCACGGCTCCGAACCTCTGGCTCCGCGCGTATCTTCAAGGCTGCGCTCCGCCGCTCTTCTGAGTCTCAGTGTCCCCCCTTTCCTTTTATTTGTGGAATTTTCACTCAGCCAGCTGCACGGTGATTCTGGATGATGTTTGTCTTGTTATGTTGTAGTTTTGGAATTGTTGCGCGGGGCAGCACAATAGGTGTTTACCTATGCCGCCATCTTGGTTCCTCCAAGAGCCTACCTGAACTGTTTTCTTATCCACTACCTTGTTCTCAGCCCCTCACCTGCACCCAAACAGTCACATCAAGACGCTGTCATTGCTGAAACCGGTTTGGCTCAGTGGATAGAGCATCAGACTGCGGACTTAAGGGTCCCAGGTTTGATTCCGGTCAAGGGCATGTATATGGGTTGCGGACACATCCCCGCTGGGGGTGTGCAGGAGGCAGCTGATCAATGTTTCTCTCTCTTCAATGTTTGTAACTTTCTATCCCTCTCCCTTCCTCTCTGTAAAAAAATCAATAAAATGTATATACTTTTTAAAAGACCTTGTCATTAACAATAATCAAAATAATTCTGTAACTTCTCTTTTAAACATCCCACTCTTCTACCACTACACTCCTACCTTCCCAGCTCATTCCCTTCACAACATCAATAATCCTTAGACCCCATAGACTCCTACGATCCATTAATTTGACCATCTTTATACTGTCATTCACTATCTTTCTATTATAATTTCTCAAATCACTTGGCCTTCACTTACTTTATCATACACAGTGGCAAAGCCTCAAACCTGGTTAAATGAAAGTCATCCCTTATTGGAGGTCTGCATTTAAGAGTGTTTATGTGACTAGAGAAAAACACACAACATTGCTGATTGGTCTCAGTTGACTTCCATGATCACTAACCTCAAGTGAACCCTTAGTGCTATCTACATATTATCCTAAACCTTTGACTTTTTTTACTCTTCTGAACTGCTATCCTATATAATAGAGGTGATATGCAATTTGCATCACTCCAACACACAAGATGGCTGCCCCCATGTGGTCAAAGATGGCCAGCAGAGGAGGGCAGTTAGGGGTGATCAGGCCTGCAGGGGAGGGCAGATGGGAGTGACCAGGCCGGCAGGGGAGGGCAGTTAGGGGCAATTGGTCTGGCAAGGGAGGGCAGTTGGAGGTGACCAGATCTGAAGGGGAAGACAGTTAGGGGAAATCAGGCCAACAAGGGAGCAGTTCGGTGTCGATCAGGCCAGCAGGGGAACGGTTAAGGGGTCATCAGGCTGGCAGGTAGGCAAGCAGTTGGGAGCCAGCAGTCCTGGATTGTGAGATCCCAACTGCCCCACTAGGATCAGGCCTAAGTGGGCAATTGGACATCCCCTGAGGGGGTCCCAGATTAGAGAGGGTGCAGGCTGATCAGAGGGACACTCCCCTCACCCCCATGAATGAATTTCATGCAGCAGGCCTCTAGTTTTATATATCCTCTAACATAACTTCAAGACTCCAGAATCTTTTCCTTAACTTTTCTCTCAACTAATAATCGTTCTTCCTTTCTCACAGAGAAAATAAAAACAATCAGAAGAGTATCCAAAACTTCCCCACATCGCACTTACCATTGGACTTTTGCCCTTGTGCTCTGCTTTCTTTCCTATTATTATGGATGACATTTTCATTCTCCAAGCAAAGAGCAATCCTTTATCTTTTCATCTGTGCCCTAGACTCATATGCTGTCTACTACCAATGATACTGCTCTAGCAAATTTTCCCTGTCTTTCCTGTAACATAATTTTTGCATAATAACAGGCCATATAATTTGTCCCGTCTTAGGAAAAAAAAAACAAAAAACCACACTTCCTCCATTTACTGATCCATTTCCCTCTTATAAAACAAAATTGCTCAAAAAAAAATAACCATATTCTGCGTCTCTAATCCTCTCTTCTCATCCTTTCTGAAATGTACTCTAACATGGCTTTTTCTACTACTAATTGAAACTGCTTTATCAAAATCATCAATGACCTCCATGTTGTTAAACCCAATTTTCAGGCCTCACCTATTTTCATGAGTCATAGTTAATTCTTCCTTACTCCTTTGAAATGTTACCTTCACTTGGCTTCCAGGCTTCCATTGTCTTCACTCTCCTGGTTTTCGTCCTATTCTCTAGCAACTCCTTCTCAGTTCCCTTGGCAGGTTCCTCCTCTTCATTTCAACTTCTTAATGTTAAGGTACCCAGCCTTATTAACCTTGCATCTTGGATGTCTGACATTTCATATTTATCAAATAGCATAGTAATGATAGATTTTTTCAAAAATTAAATATTTTATTTAAAAATTGCTGATATCATTATTATGATGTTTTTACTATAAGTTAGTCCATGACAGGCCAATAAATTTTTTTCAAGTACAACAGGCATCTGTGCAGTCTTTAAGAATATAATCTTCCACCTAATATTCTAGACTCAACTAAACTATCATATGAAGAAATTAGTGTTATCTTCAGACATACAAGAGATGTTCGGTGCCACAATTAAGGAAACCAAAGGAAAGTCATGGAAGTCAGCAACTTAAAAATAATATGCTTATATTTTTTATATCCATATTTAAATGTTAAACTTACTTTCTTCATGCTGCTATCTGACCAACCTTCCATCCACAGCACCTGGCATTTCTTATGCAATGCTGGATTACTCTCACAGTTTATTGTGAAGTTTAAATTTGCAGAATCCATTATTAAGACAATATGCAAGTTTTGTTGAATTCCTAAAAAAATACGTAAGAAAATTATAATTATGGAATATGACAGCAATAATAATTGGGGAAACCAGCATATGGTCTGGTTTTATAAAATAACATTTCTGAAAAGGAATAGCAGGAGCTATTATTTAAAAAGCACAAGCTGCCGAGACCAGTTTGGCTCAGTGGATAGAGCGTCGGACTGCGGACTGAAGGGTCTCGGGTTCGATCCCAGCAAGGGCATGTACCTTGGCTGTGGGCACATCCCCAGTAGGGGGCGTGCAAGAGGCAGCTGACCGATGTCTCTCTCTCATCGATGTTTCTGACTTTCTATCCCTCTCCCTTCCGCTCTGTAAAAAATCAATAAAAATATATTTCAAATAAATAAATAAATAAATAAATAGCACAAGCTATGAAACAGCATTAGAGTATGATTTTTATTTTGGTTAAGCAATCCTTGAATATGTGTGTGTGTGTGTGGGCATACTAATAAAAAAAATATCTAGGCTGAAACCGGTTTGGCTCAGTGGATAGATTGTCGGCCCACAGACTGAAAGGTCCTGGGTTCGATTCCGGTCAAGGGCATGTACCTTGGCTGCAGGCACATCCCCAGTAGGGGGTATGCAAGAGGTAACTGATCAATGTTTCTCTCTCATAGATGTTTCTGACTTTCTATCCCTCTTCCTTCCTCTCTGTAAAAAATCAATAAAATATATTTTTAAAAATATATCTAGAAGGATATTCATGAAAAAGGTACTATATTGCTGTTTTGTATGTTATTTATCAAATGAGATATTGGATTCTATTTTATAATTTTTCTTTCAAAGATTTTTGTTTCAATACTCCCAAGCAAAATTGATATCCGTTTTATTTTAAAATATATTTTTCCCTGTTTCAATACCATTGTTATTTTCCCTTCAAAAAATTAATTTGGAAACTTTCCTAAATTGTCTATATGCTAAAACAGTTTAAAATAGCATTGAGATGATCTGCTTCTTAAACGTGTGGTAGAACTGCCTTATAAACTTGAAGAAGAGGGAAAGAAGGATAGATCTTGAACAACTTTCCCTATTTCATCAATATTAAAGGTTCTTAAAGAAGGCAAATATGATAATAATGTCTGAGTGGTATTATTACCTTTATTTTTACACATTAATTTTAGATATTATAGTATACATAAAACTATTCTTATAATAATAACAGGTTATTAAATTTAAAAAATCTATAGTGTCTGGCACAAACTAAATAGTTCATTAATTCTCTAAAATAGGAAGTACAAGCACTACTTTTACCACATGAAAATAAAGGCAGTAACGCACATTACCAAACTTTCATTCTTTCCTTTTGGTAAAATTCTGCTATCAAATTTTTTTATTATAGGTTAGCCTTTAAGCTATATTAATTGTTATTTTCTAAAAGCTCCACAAAAAATAAAAGAGTATAAATTACTAACTGGAACCAAAATTTAAGATACCTTTGTAATCTATAGAAAATAAAGTAAATTAAACTATATTTTCTTCACATGAACCAGCGTTTGAATTGATTAATAAATTAGATGTCACTTACTATATGTGAAGTAATTGAAAGTTGGTCCAAAAAATCCATCCTGTGAAGCCTGATCTTTAAGAGGCAATAGCAAGGGCTCTAACTCTTCAAGGGTATAGAGCCCGGGAACTTCACCTACAGCAGACAATTACATTTCTTTTGAATTTTAGTTGCTTTACACTAAATCATAAATACATTTTCCATACACAATGCTTTTTCTATTTTTGTATTAATCTGATCCTATTCAACCTCTGTTTTCAAAAATACACAAACCTTATAACTTTAATATTACTCACAAATCTACATCTATTGCCTTCATTTAATAAAGTTCAAATTCCTAAGCAAACCACTCAAGACAGTTCATGATCAATCCATGTATCTGGCTTTCTGGGTTCTTTTTCAACACTCCTCCACAGGACCGTGAGTTCTGGCCTCAATAAACTTCTTTGTGTCATATGATGAAATATTCCCTTTTTCTGGACTATAACTCTACGGTTTTCCTCTGTTCCCTATCTTCCCCCAAAATTAGTGTTTATCTTTCAAGATATTCCTTTGTCAACTGCTATTCCCATGAACCTTTCCTTACTAGCCCTAAGATAAGTATAAGACTCTTTTATCTTTCACATAATATTCAAACATATCACTGTTTAGCATTTATCACATCCTTTAATAATAAATGAATTACTTCCCTTTCCTGCTAATTAGATTCTGAATTCCCAGAGGACAAATATTTGATCACATTCAATATTAATGGTAGGGCACTATTAGCAAAGTATCAGCAACACAAATATTTTTTAGGTAAATAAACAGATAAGTGAATGGATGGGTAAATAAACTTGTACTAGGTATCAGACTAATCCACATACTGTTACTAGCCAAAAGAATGATGAATGGCAAATGAAAGTTGATTAAGACTACAAGCATTTGATAGAACCATGTCTCCTATTAATCCAGTATTTATCACTGGACCTAACACATAATGGGTGTTTAATGAATATTTGTTAAGCTAATATACACTTAGTATATAAGTGACTAAGTGAAAATTCTTTTGCTATAGATCCAAAGCACTGCATTCATGTAGGGCCCATCACAGTTTGATTTATACTTTTCTTTAGGCTCAACTCAGTGTTATCAGACCACTCACCATTCTGCAAGCTTGTACACATTCAAGCCCATGCATACATGTACCTACTTCATGTTTTTCTCTAAATTGCAGCCATACAAAAATAATTTTGATTCCTTATGTTTAGCAAAGAAAACCACCTCTACTTATATATTATACACAACAGGGAATAAGAATTTGAAATAAAAAGAGAGACAAAGACCTAATGAGTACTTTCTCTGGAAGTAGTTTCCAAATACATTTTTTCCCAAAAATGTTGGCGAAATAATTGCTGAATTAAGGTTTATCTGGATGTTTGCTTTCACAAAGAAAAATAAAGAAGTTGTAAGACTGCTCTACTATTTCATCTTGGACAAAGTGAACAAGGTCTCCACCTAGTGACAACTCAAGCAATATGTAAGAATAAGAATAAGCACCTTAAAAATAAAGAGGCTATTCTACAAAAAGGCCACAAACATTTAACCTACCACGTCCACTGTGCCATTACCCCTCAATTCTTTTAACAGAAATTGAACTACTTCTTGTCTACTTCCTGGTCTACCCTTCTCATTTGGACACTATAGATACTTCATATTATAAATTAAAGGTGTTTTCTTTCCATCAAAGCTGTTAAATTCTAAAGAAAAGACTACATTACTTAAAGCCTACCTCGCATGAAATAAAACAAGTATGTATTAATAACTGAGTAAACCATGAGCGTCATTTAACTTTGTCCTTGGGTCCCCATAATGGAAGAACCTATGCAGTTGAAACTAGCATTTAGCAAGGATTATTTTGTACTCTTGATCCAAGTTTAAAACTAAGCTACCACATACCAATGCTGTGAACATAATTATTCATTATAAAGAGATTCTGAAAAATAGGAAATGTGAGAAATTGCATGTATCCTTCCCAAGAAACTATCAAAAATGTCACATGGCTCCAGCGACCACAGGAGTATACTATGATTTAAGAAAAAATAGATTTCATGTTATCTGTATTCACATGTTCATATTAAGGCCATACCATATCCACTGAAGATGGGTAGTAAGGTTCTACAAATGTTTTCTTGTAAACTATATTACATATTTCCTTACATACTAGTTATTGTATTTTTGTAGGTTAAATTTCTACAAACAAAAAAATTGATATATCAAAGATATGGTATATTTTTTTAAATTAGTCAGTACTGGTTGATAACTTTCCCAAGGGATTATAAAAGATCACAGTCCAACTACAAGTGAGTAAGAGGGCCAATTTTCCAGCATATTCACCAATACTCAATGTTAATAATCATGTTTATATAATTCTTCAATCTTTTGATTTTACAGAAATTTCTCAATTCTCCTGCTCTGAGCATGTTTAACCCCATGTCATCTTAATAAAAGCTATGCCAAAAATTCTCTGAAACATAATTTTTCACAAGATAATTTTGTTGGCATAATTTTACAGTGTAACTTTATTTTCTATGAATAGAAACCATCTTCTTACCTGAAGACAAAAGGCTATTGATCATCTCCAAAAATGCAGGATGCACGAATTGGTGATCCTCAAGTAGTAAAACCACCTGTTGTGCTTCGATGCCTGCGAGATTCAGCACCTGCTCAAAAATAATGTTTTGGGATGATTAAATACTTTGGAATACTTAAAAATTTTAATTCTGTATTTAAACTTAGTCACATATTTATTTCTTTATTTGTATTTCAATAATCAAAATTAAAAATCAAATATTAGCTATACAGTTAGGAAAGAAAATCCAGCCCATGAACAAATACTATTTGGGGAAATTTTTAATGTTTTTATTTTTATGTAATACTAGTGCCCTGGTGCATGGATTCATGTACATTGAGAAGAGTTAATTAGAAGGTGGCTGGCAGGATGGGACTGGGCGAGAAGGGCAGGACACACACTGGAGCCAACCTCCTGCAGTCCCTCCCCGGCCAGCCACACCTGGGATAGCACCGCAGCTCGAAGGTCATCTGCAGAGTGAGTGGAGTCCCTCCAGCAGATGGGGGGTGGGGGGTGGGGGTTGTTCCTCGGCATGGCCTGCAAGGATCAAGCCAAAACCAGCAGTCCATCATTTCCCAAGGGTCCCTGGAGTGCAAGAGGGCACTCTACAAAGTTGCTGTCACTCAGCAGCTCTTGTGTTGAGCATCAGCCCGCTTGTGGTCAATGCACATCATACCTACAGGCCAGTCAGACAATTGCTTAGCCTTTTAGTTATATACTAGAAGCCCAGTGCACGTTTGGGGTTCCTAGGCCTAGGCGGCAATTAGGGCCTATCCGGGTCATCTCACCAGTCTCAATTGGGGCCAGGCCAGCCAGAGCCTGCCAGATGCTGTACAGGCCCTGCCCCCTGTCATATGGGGCGGAGGGCCTGCTGGCTGCCAGACAGTGCCTGCTGGAAGGGGGGAAAGACAGGGGGCCTGTGGGAGGTTTGCCGGCCTGGGGGAGGTTGGCTGGCCATTGGAGGTTGGTGTGGGAACACACTGACCATGAAGGGGCAGCTCTTGCATTGACCGTCTGGCCCCTGGTGCAGTGCATGTCACAGTGACTAGTTAACCGGTCATTCCAGTTATTATGGTCATAACAGACACTTAGGCTTTTGTATCTATACAGGTATTTATAAATTACAATTGATAGTACTACAGATTTCTCCCATTTTCCTCCCTTTTACCCTCCTCCTCCCAGTCGCAACCCATCCCCAGGTCTTCACCACCCTATTGTCTGTGTCTGTGGGCTATGCATAACCTATAGAATAATCCTATCCTATATAATAAAAGGGTAAATGCAAATCGACCAAATAGAGGAACAACTGGTCACTATGATGTGCACTGACCACCAAGGGGCAGACGCTCAATGCAGGAGCTGCCCCTAGTGGTCAGTGCGCTCCCACAGGGGGAGCGCCGCTCAGTCACAAGCTGGACTGACGGCTGGCACGCGCAGTGGTGGTGGCAGGAGCCTCTCCTGCCTCCTCGGCAGCACTAAAGATGGACAACAGCGACATTAGTCAGTCAGATACCCCTCGTCCATCAGACATACCCCGAGGGTGTCCAAGCTGCTAAAGGGTGCAGGCCGAGCTGAGGAACTACCCCCGCCACGTGCACAAATGTTGTGCACCAGGCCTCTAGTAAGTATATAAGTTACTTGGTTTATCTCTTCTCATCTCCCCAGCCCCACATCAAGGTATGTCAGTCTGTTCCATGCCTCCCTGCTTCGGTTCTTATTTTGTTAGTCAATTCATTTTTATTATATTCCACAAATAAGTGAGATCATGTGATATTTGTCTTTCTCAAATTGGCTTATTCCTCTTAGTATAATATTCTCCAGGTCCATCCATGCTGTACCAAAGGGGAAGAGATCCTTTTTAACAGCTGCATAGTATTCCACTGTGTAAATGCCCCACAGTTTTATTTTATCCACACATCAACTAATGGATACTTGGGCTGTTTCCAAATCTTAGCTATTACAAATGATGCTACTATGAACATAGGCGTGCATATATTCTTTCTGATTGGTGGTTTGGAGTTTTAGGATATATTCCTAAAAGTGGGAAAGCTGGGTCAAAGAGAAGTTTCATTTTTACTTTTTTTGAGGAAACTCAATATTGTTTTCCACAGTTGCTACACCAAATTGCATTCCCACTGGCAGTCAATTAGTGCCCCTTTTCCCCAAATCCTAGCCAGCACTTGTTTGTTGATTTTTTTTATTTTTTATTTGTTCACTCTCACCATTTAGCTGCTTATGCACAGAAAGGAAGTGAGCAGCATCACTGGGAAGAAAGGGAAGTCAATTAAGACAATCCATAAGGAAAGTGGGGTGCAGATCAACATCTTGGAGGGGAACTGTCTGGAGATATTCATCACCTTGTTTGACTGTTTATGATAATCATTCTGAGGTATCAGGTGATTTCTCATTATGATTTTAATTTGTATTTATCTGATGATTAGTGACTTTTAGCATTTTTTCATGTGTTTCTTGGCCATTTATGTCTTCTTTGGACAAAATATCTACTTAGGTCTCGTGGCAATTTTTCAAATGGATTGTTTGTCTTCTTTTTCTTGAGTTGTATAAGAACTTTATATATTTTGAATATTAACTCCTTATCAAATATATCATTGCAAATACATTCTCTCATATAAAGTGGGTTCCCTTTTCATTTTGAAGGTGATTCCTTTTGCTGTGCAAACGCTTTTTATTTTGATGTAGTCCCACTTACTTTCTCCTTAGTGTCCTTTGTCCTAGGACCGTGGTCGGCAAACTGCGGCTTGCAAGCCACTGGCTCTTTGGCCCCTTGAGTGTGGCTCTTCCACAAAATACCATGGCCTAGGTGAGTCTATTCTGAAGAAGTGGCATTAGAAGAAGTTTAAGTTTAAAAAATTTGGCTCTCAAAAGAAATTTCAATCATTGTACTATTGATATTTGGCTCTGTTGACTAATGAGTTTGCCGACCACTGTCCTAGGAGATGTATCGACAAAAATCCTGCTATATGAGATGTCTGAAATTTTACTGCCTGTTAATATTTCTCAGATTTTTATGGTTTCATGGTTAAGTATTTTATCCATTTTGAGTTTATTCTTGTATGTGGTGTAAGATGGCGGTTTAGTTTTTTTTTTGTTGTTTTTTTTTTTGTCTGATTTTCCCAACATCATTTTGAAGACTTTATTCCATTGTATGTTCTTGCCTCCTTTGTCAAATATTGAGTGTAATAGTGGAGGTCAATTTCTGGGGTCTCAATTTCCTATCTGATCCATTGGTCTATATGCCTGTTGTTATACCAGTAACAGGCTGTTCTGATTCTAATGGCTTGATATCCAATATTGTGATCCTTCCAATTTTGTTCTTCTTTCTCAAGATTGCTATAGTTATTCAGGGTCTTTTATGATTCCACATGAATTTTTGGAGTATTTGTTCTAGTTCTGTGAAGTATGCCATTGGTATTTTAATAGGGATTGCATTGAATCTATACATTGCTTTGGGTAGTATAGACATTTTAATGATGTTAATCCTCCCAGTCCATAAACATGGTATACACTTCCATTTGCTTTTATCTTCCTCTATTCTTTTTTTCAATGTCCTATAGTTTCCCAAGTCCAGGTCTATTACCTCCTTGGTTAAGTTTATTCCTAGGTATCTTATTTTTTTGTTGTTGCAATAGTAAATGGGATTGTTTTTTTAGTTTCCCTCTCAGAAGTTAATAGTTGGTGTATAAAATGTCATCCATTTGTCAATGTTGATTTTGTATCCTGCTACCTTGCCAAGTTCATTACCTAAGTCTAGCAGGTTCCTGGTGGAGGCTTTAGGTTTAAGCACAATATTATGTCAATTGCAAATAATGACGGCTTTACTTTCTCCTTTCTGACTAGGATACCTTTTATTTTTCCTTCTTGTCTGATTGCTATGAGTAGGACTTCCAGTACTATGTTGAACAAGAGTGGTGAAAGAAGACAAAAGATAGGTCATTTTTACATGTACCCACATATGTCTCACATAAATTTCTCCTTTTCTTTCTTTCATATCCATCTAACGTTCCACTCTGGGGTACCTGAGGGTTTGAAATCCTAACAGGAAATATTTTTCCTATCTGTCCATAATATAATATTCTAATAATCATGGAAAAATAATCATCAAAATAAAAAACTATGTTTATCAAAGATTAAAGATATTTAAGACTTTTAGAATAATCTGCACTAATAAAAGAGAAACATGCAAATCAACCATCACTCCACCATACCACAAGCCACGCCCACCATCCAATCAGGAGCAAGTATGAAAATTAACCCAACCAAGATGGCTGCAGCCACAGAACTGCAGCAAGGTGGAGGCTTGGGTTTTCCTGGCAACGGAGGAAGCCACGCTTCCCGGTTTCCCTGGCTGGCTCTGGCCTAACCTCAAGGCTACAAAGTTTCCATTATAGAAGATAAATAAATTCCAGATACCAGGGCCTCCACTTGGGTCACCAGGGGGTATGACCAGCCTGCAAGCCACCACAGGCCCCAAGGGAATCCCCACCCTGATCTGGGACAACCTGCAGGGCAAACCAGCCAGCCCCCACCCATGCACCAGGCCTCTATCCTATCTAATTTATCTAATAAAATAATAAAATGCAAATTGATCATCACTCTCACTCCAATACACAAGATGAATGCCCCCATGTGAACACAAGATGGCCACCACAAGATGGCCAGCAAGGGAGGGCAGTTAGGAGGGAGCAGGCCTACAAGGGAGGGCAATTGTGGGTGACCAGGCAAGCAGGAGAGTCAGTTGGGAGGGACCATGCCTGCAAGGAGGCCAATTGCAGTCTATCAAGCCTGCAGAGGAGGGAAGTTAGGAGTGACCAGGCAGGCAGAGGAGGGAAGTTGGGGGCAACAGGTCTGTAGAGAAGGGCAGTTGTTGGGGGATCGAGGCCTGCTTGGGAGGGCAGTTAGGGGCTGGCAGGGGTGCAGTTAGGCATCAATCAGACTGGCAGGGGAGTGGATAGGGGTTGATCATGCTGCCAGGCAGAAGTAGTCAAGGGCAATCAGGAAGGCAGGCAGGTGAGCAGTTGGGAGCCAGCAGCCCTGGATTGGGCCTACCCAGGCAGTTGGACATCCCTCTAGGAGTCCCAGATTGGAAATTGTGCAGGCTGGGCTGAGGGACACACACCCCCATGCACGAATTTCGTGCACCAGTCTTCTAGTAACTAATTATAACTTAAAATCAAATAAACCAAAAGATTGCAACTCACATATTTGAGATCATTTTTGAACTGTTTGAGTTCATATCCTCTGGAAATCTTTGGGGAAAACAGCACTGCTCCATGCATGTGACTGACTAAAGATGTGCTGGTCCGACGGCCTACACCACTGCGTCCTGCTAACAGAAGTGAACCTCCGGGAAAGCTCAGAACTCTGTCTATCCGAGACATATACTCCAGGACTTCTTGAAAAAGTAAAATATCTAAATTCTGATTATCGCGTCCATAATGAATAAGACCCTTTTAAAAAATCACAGAGAACAATTTATAATTACTATAGTCTCAATTGCATAATAAACATATTAATATCTAGATTAAGATATTAACAGTTAAGTGACTACATGTATTCTCAAACTCTACACTTATTCAATAATCCAGCTTTATGGCACTTTCTAAGGAAAAAGTTATATATCAAACAAGTTCAAGGGTCCACAAAAACCAGCTCCTCTTGGACAAAATTGCTATAATTAGTAAATAGCAGTGTGAGCTATCAGGTTAATTATAAAAACTTCAAAAGACCTTAAATTTACCAGTTGTTATAAATCAAATCAAATCAGTGTGCAAGACCAAATATAACAATCCTAAAACTCTAGAAACTTAGTGCCTAAAAAATATTATGTGAACTCTTGTTCTTATTCATTGCTTGGAAATGAGTCAAAATCTCACACACAGGAAGGATGCATTGCCAGGAGCTAAGTGATACAGTGAAGAAAGAGCGAGAGGACTAGACCTCACATACTAACTTTAAACATTCTCAACTTTCTAATATCCATTCCAGGCAAAGCAATCAATTCACCACACCATGAAAAATTTTTCTTTATATACATACAATCTGGACTAACTTCCAATATAAATATTAATTTTTAAAGCATTCATATGTAATGCTGTTTCTTCTTCTTTATTGTAATTAAACTTTTAAAAAAACTACCTAGGACAGTGCCATTCAAATTTTTGTGAACCAGCAGCATCAACATCATCTGCAAGCCTGTTCAAAATTCAGATTCTTTGGGCGCCTCCTACTGAATCAGACCTCTTTGGGATGGGACCCAGGAATCAGTATATTTTCTAGTTCTTGTGCTCACTGAAGTCTCATACCACTGCTCTAGGATGGTATACCAATTAATATAAACCCTTATTCATATTTCCAACATGTATCTTAGCAATTTTATATGTTATGTGAGTAAGCACATGTGGGTGTAGTAAGATCTGTCACAATGAACCATTTTCCAAAATAACCAGCTTTGTATATTTTATAATCTTGTGCTCCAAAATCTTTCGATAAATATTTTTTAAATTGACTACAATGACCAAAGTCAAATTCATGATTGATATTATACCTTTTTAATAACATCCCTGAGGTCTGCAGAATTTAGTATTCCAAGTGGTTTTCCATGTGGAGGCAATGGCTGTCCTGGGGGTGCCCTTGAGGCTGAATCATGCCGGGCTCCCCATGTAACATAGAAACTATCTGTAGAAATAAAGATATTATTTTAGGTGTGTTATCTGTAATGGAAGCATCAGTAAAGTACATTGCTCATTAAATTATTTTTAAGTTAATTAGTTCAAATAAGACCATATGCCAAAAGGCAAAAACATTATTTTAAAGTGTGCCTTGGAAGACCAATGTGATCAGTAAGATACAAAGACTGAAACTGCTAGATCATCTACCTGAAAACTAACTGATGGGATCCTTATATTATCTTTGCATCCCTCTTCTCTCATGCCCCAGAATGACTTCCTCCCAACTTTCCGTATTATTCCCCTTCTACTCTGTCCTTTTTCCTTCTCTTTCTCCAAAATCTCCATGTAAGATTTATAGAATAAAAACAACAAAATTCGCAATAAAATAAAACAATCTCAAAACTCTCCTTGAAAAAGAACATAGGTTAATACTGCCAATAGCTCTAACTGGTAAAAATAAATTTTTTAAATTAACAAAATTTTAATTAGAAAAGAAAAAATCCCACAGACCTCCTGGAAATGTATCTATAGCACTGTTCCTGTTACCATACAAGAAAAATCTGTTCACCATTCTATTGAACGTTTCCCCTCCCAATTCCTCTGGGAACTGTTCATCAAGTATCCTCCTTGTCACATGCCCAACTCAACCAGAGCTTAATCTTTCCTAGACCCAAGCTACTTCATATTCCTCTCCTTCACCATCACATTTCTTACATTATCGTATTCTTTTTCTTACATTATCTTCTATCTTCAGAAACCACTAAACCAAAACTCTTATTTGGAAACAATACCGTCCTAATCGCCAAGTCCAAATCTTTTTTTGAAGTCCTCTTTTTGTGCAGCTTCTTACTGAACCATTTTTATACATGTACTTATCAGGTCAAAACCACTACTTTTTTTTAATCCTCAGCCAAGGATATTTTTCCATTTATATTTTTTTAATATATTTTATTGATTTTTTTTACAGAAAGGAAGGGAGAGAAATAGAGAGTCAGAAACATCGATGAGCGAGAAACATCGATCAGCCACCTCCTGCACACCCCTCACTGGGGATGTGCCCGCAACCAAGGTACGTGCCCATTGACGGGAATCGAACCTGGGACCCCCCATTGACGGGAATCGAACCTGGGACCCCCCCCCCCCAGTCCACAGGCCGATGCTCTATCCACTGAGTCAAAGCGGTTTTGGCTATTTTTCCATTTTTAGAGAGACTAAAGGGGAGAGCAGGGAAGGGGAGAAACAGATAGAGACATCCATGTGAAGGAGACACATCCACCGGCTGCGTCCCCCATGTGCCCTATCTAAGGGCAGGAGTAAACCCACAACCAAGGTAGGTGTCCTTGACAGAACTGAAACCTCAACCCTTCACTCTGCCAGCCAAGTCTTTAACCACTGAGCAACCAGGCAGGGCCAAAATCACAGCTTCTTTTCAGTTTTCTGTTTATCCTTATATGTTTATCTTTCCTGGGATCTAATTCAGACTATTATTCTTTAATTCTAAACATTCCTCCTAAATAATTTAATCATATTCTGTTGCTTAAATTATCAATTATTTACATACTCAAAACCCATCCACTATCTCTCCCCAGCTTTAGTTTAGTCCCATATTTCTAATTGCTTAACAGACATATAACTCAGACATTCATTACTAAATATTTACCACACACCTGTATATAAACAGTGTATTTTATTAGAGATAAATATTAAGACAAACATGATCCCTACTTTTATAGAGCTATAAAGTTTATGTAAATTCCCAAAAGACACTCAAAAAGCTTGCAAACATTCAAACACACATCTGAAATTAAACTCCTATTTGTATTCCTCCTCATTTCTCGCCTAGCCTCTAGTAGTAGCCTCCTTACCTTGTATCCCTGCTACAGGCCTCTGCCCCCTTAACTATATCCTCACTGCTACAAAAGTAACTCACATGAAACAAAATCTGATTGGTCCACAACACGCCAATATCACAGAGATTCCCACTGCCAAAAAGAACACAATTCTGCTAATCAAGGCCTTCTGCAATCTGGTTGCCCTGACTGCTTGAATCTTCTGTTTCCCTCTCTGTCCCATTTTATACTCCAGCTTTCTCAAGCCTTGGACTCTTTAAATATTCTGTTTGCTATCTGGAATGACCTTCTCTTCTTCACTCAATATAGTCAACTTTTGCCCTAGCCAAATGGCTCAGTTGGGTGGTGCGTCCCAACTGATGTTCTATCCACTGAGCCAAACTAGCCAGGGCTAGCTAAAGCAATTTTGAAAAAGAGTAAAGCAGGGGAAATCGGTCTAACCAATTTAACACTTGTATTGCTACAGTAATCAAGACAGTGTGGTATTGGCAGAAGGCCACACATACACATCAATGAGACAGAATAGAGAACCCAGAAATAGATCAACACAACTCATTTTTTACAAAGGTATAAAAGGTATTTAAGGTAGAAAGGTAGCCTTTTCAACTAGTGGTGGTAGAATAAATGGACGCCCATAAGCAAAAAAGTAAACCTTGACCTAAATCTCATTGCTTTTATTTTTAATCCTCACCAGAAGATATTTTTCCAATGATTTTTAGAGAGAGTGGAAGAGAGAAGGAAAGACAGAGAGAAATATTGATGTGAGAGAAACATATCAATTGGTTGACTCCTGCAAGAGCCATGACCAGGGCCCAGACTGGGGAGGAGCCTGCAAGTGAGGTACATGCCCTTGAGTCCTTGACCAGAATCAAACCTGGGACCCTTCAGTCCAAAGGCCATCCCTCTATCCACTAATCCAAACCAGCTAGGGCTAAATCTCATTCTTTATACAAAAATTAACTCAAAGTAGACCATTGACTTAAAACATAAAAATATACAAGTTTGAGGGGGGGGGGGAATCTTCAAAAACTAGAACTAGAGAGAGTTATTACTGGATACCAAAAGGTCCTTAAAAAAATTTAATTCATTGGGGTTCATAAAATGAAAACCTTGTTACCTCTGAAGGACCCTATTAAAAAGATGAAAAGACAAGCTATAAAGTGACAAAAAATATCTGTAAATCACAATTTGACAAAGAAGTGGTATCTGGAATATATAATTAACTCTCAAAACTCAACAGTAAAAAAAAAAAAATAAACAATCTAATTAGAAAACAGGCAAAATGAATGAAGAAACATTTCACTGAAGAGGATATACAGATGGCAAATAAGCCCATGGAAAGAGAAACTAGAGATTTGCAAGGAGGAACCAAGATGGCGGCATAGATAAATACCTATCGTGCTGCCCCACGCAACAATTCCAAAACTACAACAAAACAACAAAACAAACTCATCCAGAATCACTGGAAAGCTGGCTGAGTGAAAATTCCACAAATAAGAGTAAAGATAGGACACTGAGACTCAGAGGAGCGGCAGAGCGCAGCCTTGAAGATGCGCCCGGAGAGAGGTTTGGAAATGTGCGCGCACACGAGCTGTAGGGCAGGCAGCAGAAATCCCACCTGGATTTCTCCAATGGGGAGGGCGGAGACGACCCACTGCAGTGATTCCTCAGTTCCTGGCGAGGTCCAAGGTCCAGGGTACACATGCTAAAAGCCAGGCGAAGCAGAGGTCTGCGAGTTTGAGGAGAGTGCGCTAAACTTGAAACAGCAGTTTGTGTTTAAACTTGGTGACAGAATTTTGTGACTGTGCAGAGAGGAAGCGTGACTTCCTCCCTTTTTCAGGAGACCACCGGACTGCTTTGTTTTACAACCCTGAGCTAGACTTTGGGTGTGCAGATTCATTTGTAGAGAGGCAGAGTTGTCTAGCAGTAGGTGGGGACCAGTAGCAGCTTTCTCTCAGAGGTGTGTGCAGCCATTACTACCCGGCACAGAAACTCGTGCTGCATAGGCGGAGCTGACGCTGCCTGCTCAGCCTGGAGACTCCGCCCATCCAACCTGAACACAGCTCACCTTCACACCCAACTGGCCTGGAGGTCAAACCCTCCTAGTGCTAACAACAAATAGCTGGGCTTAACTCCAACAATACTGTACAACCCATAAAGGATTGCAGTAAGAGTATCCACCTCAGGTAACTGGGATGGCTGAGCCACTGTCCCTTAGAGGACATCAACCACACAAAGCTAATCGACCAACTCAGGAAAGTAGCAACAATACAGAGAAATGGAAAGAAATCAGGTGTGAAAGAAATGGAGGAAAAAAGATGACTAGATATAGAGTTCAAAACCACAGTAATAAGGTTTTTCAAGAGGCTCCTAATAAAGGCTGATGAACTTAATAAGAACTATGAAGAAAAGAACAAGACCTATGAGGAAATGAACAAGACCTACAAGGATATGAAAAAGGATCAACTAGAAATTAAGCATACACTGACTGAAATAAAAAATATTACACAAAGTCCTAAAAGCAGTCCAGAGAGCTGCAAGAACCAAGTCAAAGATTTGAAATACAAAAAGCAAATCCACTTGGCTGGAAAACCAAGAAGCAAAAAGAATCCAGATAATTAAAGAAAATGTAAGGGGCCTCTGGGACAACCTCAAGCGTGCCAACATCTGAATTATGGGGGTGCCAGAAAAAGAGAGAGAGCAAGGTAATGAAAACCTACTTGAAGAAATAGTGACCGAAAACTTCCCCCACCTGGTGAAAGAAATTGACTTAAAAGCCGAAGAAGTACACAGAACCCCAAAATATAGGAATCAAGACCCATCATAATTAAAATGCCAAGAGCAAAAGACTAAGAGAGAATATTAAAAGCAGCAAGAGAAAAACAGTTAGTTACCTATAAGGGAGCACCCATACGGTTGTCGGTGGATTTCTCAACAGAAACTATGCAGACCAGACGGGAGTGGCAAGAAATATTCAAAGTGATGAATAGCAAGAATTTACAACCAAGATTACTCTATCCAGCAAAGCTATCATTCAGAATTGAAGGTCAGATAAAGTGCTTCGCAGATAAGAAAAAGCTAAAGGAGTTCATCACCACCAAACCAGTATTATATGAAATGCTGAAAAATAATCTTTAAGAAGAGGAAGAAGAAAAAGGTAAAAATATAAATTATGAACAACAAATACACATCTATCAACAAATGAATCTAAAAATCAAGTGAATTAATAATCTGATGAACAGGATAAACTGGTAAATATAACGGAATCATGGACGTAGGGAATGGACTGACAATTTTGGGGGAGAAAAGGGGTGTGGAAAGTACAGCAAAAGACTGGACAAAAATTCCACAACAATGGGAGAGGACAGTGGGGAGGGGGAGGTGAGGGTGGAGGGTGGGATGGGTACAGGGTGGAGGGGAGCTATAAGGGGATAAAAAAGGGGGACCAATGTAATTAATAAACTGAACAATAAAGATTTTTTTTTTTTTAAAGAAAATAAAGAAAAAAAAGAAAAGTTTCATGGCAGCTTGCTCAAAAAATTATTATATTAGAGGCCTGGTGCACGAAATTCATGCACAAGGGGATTCCCTCAGCCCAGCCTGCACCCCCTTCAATCAAGGATCTCTCTTGCAATCTGGGACTGCTGGCTCCTAATTGTTCAACTGCCTGCCTGCCTGATTGCTGCTAACCCCTCTGCCTGCCTTCTGATCACCCTTAACCTCTCTGCCTATCTGCCTGATTGCCCCTAACCAACTCTACCTGCCTGCCTGCCTGATCACCCCTAACTGCTTCCATGCCAGCCTGTTTGCCACCAACTGCTCTGCTCTGCTGGCCTGATCACCCCCAACTGCCTCCCCAGCTGGCCTGATTGCCCCCAACTGCCAGCCTGGTCGCCCCCAACAACCCTCCCATGCCAGCCTGATCTCAACCACAACAGCCTTCTCCTTCTGACCTGGTCACTCCCAATGGACCTCTCCTTCAGGCCTAATATCACCCCCAACTTCCCTCTCCTGCAGGCCTAATCTTGCCTCCAAATGCCCTCCCCTGCTGGCCAGTTCACCCCCAGTGACCCTCCCCTGCCATCCCACCCCCAACTGCCTTCCCCTGCCAACCTGATCTCACCCCAAACTGCCTCTGCCTCGGCCCCCACCACCATGGCTGTGTCCTGAAGTCGAACATCCAGAAGTTGGTCGATCGACCTGGTCTAATTAGCATATTACCCTTTTATTAGTTTAGATAGATTATATAGGATAGGATTGCTTAAATGGGGGGGGGGGGGGGACCTTTTTTAGCAAAAGAGATGCTCTTGGCAGACAAAAATACATAATCCCTATATCTGGACTGATAGTAAGCCATATGCACTATACTGCCAAACTGGTTATTAAAAAATTGAACTGCTTTCTTACACCTTATGCCAAATAGCTGTTGCCCTTAAAACCCCTCCTGAGCCCCCACCTTAGGTTCTGCCTTCACAGTTCACCCAGATTAGGTTCTGATTGATCACTTTCTATGCCAGTCAGCGTCAAAAGCTCCACCTCCTAGGCAGTCATTGGCTCTTTGCAGTTCACCCAGATTTGGTTCTGAATGGTCAGTTTCTATGCCAGTCAGCATCTGCAGGCCTATCTCTGGACCTCTCTGTGGCCCTCTCTCCGGGCCTGATCCACATCCCCCATGGCAGCTGATGACCAGGCCCTGACTCTCTCTCCAGGCCTCTCTCTGGGCCTAATGCATGACCTTGCCCCATTCACCCCTGTAGCCCCACCCACCAGCCACCAGCATTGCTGTGATAGGAGCCTGTGGGCTGCAGGGGAGAGACCTAGAGGTGCTCCATGTACTTCTTGGTGACCGGTTGTCCATCTGGATGTTTAGGTCATGGCGGCCCCTGGCCTTTTATAATGTAGATACCTCTTATCAAGCATTTATCCCAAATTATTCAGAAAAGTTGTACTGATTGTAAAACAATGCATACTGTATTGTAATTATCAGTTTAACAATCTACTTACACAAATCTTTGTGGCACCTGAACACATTAGCAATAGTTATAATTGCAAGCAATGACTTTCATATCTGTAGCTGCAATCAGATTACAAGTTTTTTGGACACAAGAATATGTCTGGTTTACTTCTAGTCCCAATATTAAGGTTTTATTAGTAAATTAATATTCGTCTATATGAAAATCTTATTTTCCTAGATCTAACATGTATATACTCTTCTTTGAAAAATAAACTAATGAGCCCCAGCTGGTTTGGCTCAGAGGACAGAGCATTGGCCTGTGGACTGAAGGGTCCTGGGTTCAATTCCAGTCAAGGACACAAGGTTGCAGGATCGACCCCCAGGAGGGGGCATGCAGGTGGCAGTTGATCAATGATTCTCCTTCATCACTGATGCTTCTATCTCTCTATCCCTCTCCCTTCCCCTCTGAAATCAATAAAAATGTTTTTAAAAAAGAAAAGTAAAATACTGAGAAAAAGCATGTATCATTTGAGTCCTACATAGGAGACTCCAAAATATAGCAAAAGATGACAGAGCAACCTCTTATGATTAAAATTATCAGAAATTTTTATTTGTTTAAACATACACAATCATGCTATTAGTAAATTGAAGTCCTTATAACATTTATATATTTACATAAACTTAGTAACTATATTACCTGCCATATTGTCTAATACATCTGAACCCCAATCTCCTTGAAATACTGAAGTTAAAATGTTGTCAAATAAATGAAGTTCCTTTGCACCAACAATTTTGTCACGAAATAAGCGCCGTGCTTCATACGCTACAATTTCTAGTACATAATCTAGTGGATGATTTGACGATCCTAAAAACGGCAAAATTTTCTTTAATTATAATAAAATTAAAATGACTTAAAAGCAGTCAGTTTCAGCATTTTATTAGAAATAGTGAAAATCTACATACCATAATTTTGGCATCAGACAAATAGAAAAAAAGAGAAAAAAAAGTTTAAATTCATTGGGTTAATGAGTTGGTAAATTTTTCTATTATTTAAAGTTAGGCACTATTATTTCTACTTGTTCAATAAAAGTATCAATCCCAAAAAGCATATTAAACATGATTTGGTTAAAAACAATAATAATTTCATTTTTCCCAAAACCATGTTTTAATCATGGTAATCATAGTTTATATGAGAAAACATAATAAAATAATTTTATTTTAATATTCATATAAATTACATATTACTATTATTACACTTATAGTTTTTTAAAATACTATAAATAGTTACAATATTCATTTAACGTAGCTATCATAAACATAGTTAAAGATACACACAAACACACACTGTGGCATTATAAGAAAGGTAAGTGATTTGAAATCATGAAAGCAAAACTTACCTCCTTCTAAGTCATATCTGAATAAGCCAAGAACCCACTGGGTAAGAATGCAAGGAGTAAAAATATAGTGACTATAATCGTCAACTGTAAATTTGGCCCGCACCTGTAAAAGAAAATACAGTACATCATCTGTCTACTTTTCAGTTACTGTAGACTCACAGAAATGCCAGTTTCTACCAGTGGATGGGACTATATTTCAATATAATTGACTTCCTTAGTTATCTTGTAAATTATTATTTATGAAGTTAAAATATCACCTAAGAAGTGTTGTTCATAGGCTCCGGCAAACCGCCAAAAGTTGTCCATAGCAAAAAAATAAAAATAATAATAAAATAAAATGCTAAAAAGTGTTTCTAAAGAAAGAAATTCGAACCTAAGCTTTATGAAATGGTGGTTGTAATTCCGAGAAACTCACAGATCTAGGTAAGACTATTTTCTAATGGCTGGAACCACAGAGCTGGCTAACTTATGTTCAAGAAGCCACTGAACTTTTAACACATCAAAAGTGTCACTCTAATAGATAACCAGTAAAGAGCCTGTCCCTCTTCCCTATGGACAGAGCCATTGCTCTTATTCTGGCCTTGGTCACTGAACATCTGAATTAAATTTTTAAAATATAAGGAATTTATTGCTTTCTAACTTATCTTTCCCTACTTCTACTCCAACACTATAAAAAGCAACTTTCACAAACGCTTCCATAATTTTAACATACTATTCACTTTCCCTAGGAAGACCTTTCGTCTACAGGCACTCTGCAAATTTCTAATCATTTTTCAAAACTCAAATCGCATTTCACCTCCCCTTAATAACTACCACATACAACAAAGTCATTTATTCCTTCTCTGTACCTTGCACATGTTGTTTTACGTGTGACACTGTATTAATAGTGTATTTATATGACTAAGATATGACTAGGCTCATTAGACTTTGAGCCTCAAAAGAATAGAGACAGTCATTTTAGCATCCCTAGGATTAGTGCTGGAAAGACACTGTACTCAGTAAATATCTTCTGCCATTCTTAATGCCTGTTTTCAAGTATCATCCCATCCATCAAAGAAGGACACTGTAGACATTTCCTCACAGGTAACAAGGAAAACAAAAAAACATCAAACATTACTCTTGGGTTTGAAACCTAGGAGATAGAAACTAACAGAACTTAAGAGAAAGATGTAGTTTTGGAAAAAAGATGAACTCTATTCTAAATATTCTAAATTTGAGCTAATAGAAGTATAACCATTCATCCACTAATTCATTCAGTCAGTATTTACTGAGTATCTACTTGAAACTGCCAGAGAATACAATAGTGAATAAAGTACAAAGAGGATCTGCCCTCACAGAGTTTACAATCGCGTTAAAAGGTCTAATAAATAACAGGAAGAGAAAGTCTGAACATCAACACAGGGCAAGATTAAAGATAGTCCTTTGAAGTTATACAAATAGACATGAAAAACACAATGTACTATAAATAAACATATACCTACCTGTTCATACACTTGTACCATAGATCCTGCTAAGAGATAAATTTTTGATGAAGAACCCCAAATAGAATGATTCTTTAAATTTTTATGTAAAACTGGTTCCAAATATGCCCCATAAATTGTCTGTAATTGCTCTCTTTCTGGGTAACTGAAAAAGAAAGTTAAAATAAGTATTTTTAAAAAGAAGCTGAAATAATCTGAATTATTATTTTAATGTTAAATTACAGTATTGGTTTTCAAACTGTACTGCTTTGAGACATAGTTGCCTCCAAAATTTACTCAGCGGCTAAGGCCAAGCTCAAAGTCCCTATTCTCACTTCAACCAAATTAGATCCCTAATTATCTGTTGTAAAATACTGAGGATCCTAATAGAGGAGTCCAATAAAATTACTTAACAAATATAATTGGTTGAAAAATTACTGATCTTTAGAAAAGACTAAAAGTAGCATTTGCTCTAAGATAAGGTAAGTTATGTAGAACCTGTACATAGAGCAGTAATCCACCTCAGAACTATAAGAACTAATAAAATAAATAAAATCAAATTCTCCCAAACTAAAATCTATCTCAATACAGCTTAATCAGTGGCTGTAACATTTCTGAAAAAAAAAAAGAATGTTAATATATGGTTACAATTAGCATGAAAACATAAAACCTAGATTTTATAAGGCAAAATGTATCAGAGAATGTAGTGCCACGAGCATAAAATTGCAAATTCCTGGAACAGTTATGGACCATGGAGACGTGTGGATGTATTCGAGTAATGCTATCGGTCACAAACATAACCTTACTTTACTTTCTTCAGATTTAAATTATCTGTTTATGCCCCTAGCTGGTTTGGCTCAGTAGAGAGAGCATCAGCCTGCCAATTGAAGGAAGGGTCCTTGGCTGGATTCCGGTCGAGGGCACATGCCCGGGTTGCAGGCTCAATTCCCAGTAGGGGGCATGCAGGAGGCAGTCAATGAATTCTCTCTCATCGATGTTTCTCTCTTCCCCTGTCTCTTCCTCTCTGAAATTAATAAAAATATCCTATATAAGAAAAACATAATATGCAAATTATCCCCTCAACAGGGAGTTCAACCAGGGGGCAGGACCAGCAGGGGGAATGGGGGAGACCCCAACTGGTGGCAGCAGGAGGCCTCAGCTGGCAGCCTTGGCAGGTGACCAGGGGAAGGTAGGGAGGCCCTCGCCAGCAGCAGGGGGAAGGGAGGGAGGCCCCAGCCAGCAGCAACAGAGACAGCAGCAAGCAGCCAGGGGAAGAGAAGGAGTATCCAGCCGGCAGCTAGCAGCTGCTAAGGACACTACCAGTGCACATATTTTGTGCACTGGGCCACTAATCTATCTATACTAATAAAAGGGTAATATGCTAATTAGACTGGAAATCTTCCAGACAACTTCCAGACATCCTTCTGACAAAGCCACATAGGCAGGGGCCAAGGCAGAGGTGGTTAGAGGTGATCAGGAAGCAGGGGAGAGCAGCTAGGAGAGATCAGGCCAACAGGGGGAAGCAGTTAGGGGGCAATCAGGCAGGCAAGGGAGCACAGTTAGTGGCATCAGGACAGCAGGCAGAGGTGGTAAAGGACAATCAGGCAGGCATGCAGGTGAGCGGTTAAGAGCCAGCAGTTCCAGATTATGAGAGGGATACTGGATTGGAGAGAGTGCAGGCTGGGCTGAGGGACACCCCCCCGCCCCCGCATGCATGAATTTCGTGCACCAGGCCTCTAGTGCCCTAGCTAACAAAAGTGTAATATCAAACAAACCATACCTCCGAAACACCCACAAGCCATGCCCACCAGCCAATCAGGAGCCAATAAACCCAACCAAGATGGCTGTGGCCACTGAGAGCAGGAGGGAGGCTGGAGTTTCCCTGGCAACGGAGGAAGCCAAGCTTTTTGCCTGCTCTTGCTGGCCTAGGCCTCCACTCAATGCTACAAAGTTTTAATTATAGAAGATACATAAATTCAACAGAAATGAAGTCAGCCACGGAGCTGGAGAGAGAAGAGGCTAGGGTTGCCCGGGCCATGGAGGAAGCCAAGCTTCCTAGCCCTAGCGCCTAGGCCTCCACTCTAGGCTACAAAGTTTCAATTATAGAAAGTAAATAAACCCAAACAGAAATGGCTATCCCAGCCATGGAGCCAGCAGAAGGTTTGGCTCCACTCCAGGCTACAAAGTTTCAATTGTAGAACATAAATTAATCCTGATTCCAGGGCCTCTGCTTGGGTTGCTGGGGGGTGTGGCTGGCCTGCAAACCACAACTGGCCCCTTGTCTAGACTGCCCCATGCCCCAAGGGAACCTCCACCCTGATCTGAGACACCCTTCAGGGCAAATCAGCTGGCTTCCACCCATGTATCAGGCCTCTATTCTATCTAATAAGAGTAATACGCAGATTGACCATCACTCCAACACAACAAGAGGGCTGCCCCTATGTGGACACAAAATGGCCACCACAAGATGGCCAGAAGGGGAGGGGAGTCGGAAGGGACCTGGCCTGCAAGGGAGGGCAGTTGGGGGAGATCAGGCCAGCAGAGGAGGGCAGTTGGGGTGACCAGGCTGGCAGAGGAGGGAAGTTGGGGGCAAACAGGCTGGAAGGGGAGCAGTTAGACATCAATTAGGCTGGCAGGGGAATGGTTATTGGTGATCAGGCTCGCAGGCAAAAGCGGTTAGGGGAAATCAGGGAGGCAGGCAGGCAAGCAGTTTGGAGCCAGCAGTCCTGGATTGTGGCAGGGATGTCCAGATTGGAGAGGGTGCAGGCTGGGCTGAGGGACACCCTCCACCTCCAGGCACGAATTTTGTGCCCTGGGCCTCTAGTATATATATAAAAGCCTAAGCAAAGGACTGACCAGTCAACAGATCGCTATAATGCACACTGACCACCAGGTGGCAGAAACTCAACACAGTTGTCCCCTGGTGGTCAGTGCACTCCCACAGCCAACCTCCCATGGTCACTCCCCCTGGCCAGCCAACCTCCCACGGTTCCTCCCCCAAGCAAGATGGCTCCGATCGGCCCTGGTTGCCAGCCAGGCTGAAGGACTCCACCTGTGCATGAATTCATGCACTGGGCCTCTAGTATTTTAAATAAATTAAAAATCTATTTTGTTAACTTTATAACATTTAATAGTGTTTTTGTTTTATAAAATCATAAAACATTTAAAACTAAAATCCACCATTTTGACTCCTGATAATGTTATTTTAGAACAAAAAAAAAAGATAAGACAGTTCTATTTTATTTCTAATATATAAGAAGTGTCTATTAAAAAAGCCTTTATCCTGCCGAGACCGGTTTGGCTCAATGGATAGAGCACCGGACTGCGGACTGAAGGGTCCCGGGTTCGATTCCGGCAAGGGCATGTATCTTGGCTGCAGGCACATCCCCAGTAGGGGGCGTGCAAGAGGCAGCTGATCGATGTCTCTCTCCCATCGATGTTTCTGACTTTCTATCCCTCTCCCTTCTGCTCTGTAAAAAATCAATGAAATATATTTTAAAAATAAATTAATTTTAAAAAAATAAAAAAGCCTTTATCCTAAATTATTGCCTATAGTTTGAGAAAGTTAGGAGCTTAAGTTTAGATTATTTGTATATGCTACATTTTGAAGAAATATCATTAATGATACCTTTAATAAAATACAAATATGTCTCCGCAAGTTAAAAAGAAATTTAAAACACTAAGATACATACTCTATAGCACAAAGACGAACAATAGAAGTAAATCTAGTAGTAAGCTTATGTCTTCCCAATCTTCCTCCAGCTGACATAGACGCCACAATTTGAATATTTTCTAAACCAACCCATTCCAAATTTTCATCATAAAATCCTTGATATGTCAATACCTATTTGAAAGTAAATTTTAAAAATAAAAGTTTAATGCTTAAGATTTTCTAATCATGATACATTTTTGCATAAAATTCAATTATTTCCAAATGTAATCATCAACCTCTACCTATCTCAAGAATTAAAAATTGAAATATACTTTAAATTCTTAAATCATTGAAAGTTAATACTATTCAAGACTGTGTTCAGACTGTCAAATTTCAGTGCAAGACGGGAGGGATGAAGGGCGGGGCTAAGAGATCAACCAATGGACTTTATGCATGCATATAAGCATAATTAATGGACACAGACACTAGGGGGGTGAGGGCATGTGCAGGGGGAGAAAGGGGGTGGAAGAGAGTTGGTCGGGGGAAGGTCAATGGAGGAAAAAGGGGACATATTTAATACTATATGTAATACTTTAAGTTATAAAATAAAATTTTTCAAAAGAGAAAAAGCCCTAACCCGTTTGGCTCAGTGGATAGAGCGTAAGCCTGCAGACTGAAGGGTCCCAGGTTCAATTCCAGTCAAGGATATGTACCTTGGTTGCAGGCACATCCCCAATAGGGAGTGTGCAAGAGGCAGCTGAATCAATGTTTTCTCTCTCATCAATGTTTCTAACTCTCTATTTCTCTCCTTTCCTCTCTGAAAAAAATCAATAAAAATATTGAAAAAGAAAAGACTGTGTTCAAGGGCTGTTAGCTGAATTACTATCATTTTAAAATGCTTTCTTTTCTAATAAACATTGAAATCCAGATGAAAGTATCAATCCACCAGCAATTATTTTTTTTAAAGTGAAAGAAATCAGAAAAAAAGTATAAGGAAAAAATGTTTTGTTCTGTAAGTATTTTATTCTTTTTGCAGTAATGCAATAAAGGTAAACTTGAAGATATATAAGCATAATAAGTTCTAATTTAGAATTTAGGGTTCTAATGTGATATAAATCAGATAAAGAAATAAAATCTTCCACACTGAATGAGAATGTATGACCTCTAACACCTCCACAGGCAAAGAGGGAAACTAATGAACTAAAGCAGCCAAGAAGGGGCATGCCTGAGGAAGTCTAACTGCTCTCAGAATGCAAACCTAAAAAAACTGAAAACTTCCCCAACTCCAACACCATCCTCAGCTTCTGCTTTCCTCCTTTTAGTAATGAGGTATACGTAATAGATACAGAGTAAAGGTTGCTTTTACGCTTCTTGTCATATATCAACTCGATGTAATACTAACTTCTAAATGGAGGAAGAGCAAAGAAAACAGACCTGGAACCAGACTGAGATGCCTCAAGAGTTTAATTTCCATGATACATGCTAGATAAAACTGACTGTAAGGAAGGAAACAGAAATTTTTCTAGAGTGAAGGAAGGGCAGAGGCTGGATGGACATGGGCAAAGGTGGGGGAAATGGGGATATCTGTAATAGTGTCAACAATAAAAATAAAGTAAAAAAAAAAAAGAAACTAAATTGGTTTTCAATTATATCAAAACACTTCAAGTGATAAGGCTCACCTGTTGTAGAAAAGCTACCAAAGTACTGGTTCCCCATTTATCAAGTTTGGGTAGGTTGATATCTTTTAAGTACAAAACAAGTCTTTCACAGTCTTTGGGTCTGTATACTCGACCAGTATTAGTACTGATTACCATGCAAGTCTGGCTCAGTTTCTGCAGGAGATGTCGAGACGTAGTTTGTGCACTACAGTGAACTGTAGCAATTTGAGTGGACCGGAGTTGGGAAAAGGCATACCTCAGCAGCATCCTATGAAAGATACATGACATTTGACTTTAAAAATGCAACCAATAAAATACTTTCTATATGCCATATAAAATTTCTCTTTTAAAAATATTTCATTTTCTAAAATATGTATTGATGATATGTAAGAAGAAATGGATATGATAACTTTCTAATTTTTAGACTGGAAAATATATATTCATATTTTAAGGCAATCCTGGAACTCTTTCAACAACGAAGTTTTCAGAAATAACTTCATTTCATAAAGTATATATTAAAGATACCAACTGTTGAAGATATTAAGATCTCCAAGTTAGGAAAAATTACTGACTTTATAGAATTTTTTAATTACTACTAGAAATGTGAAACTACTAATCCTTGTCTCCTTTTATCTCCAGAAACTATACTTATAGACAATAAAAATAGGTAGAATTCTACTGAATTAAAAGCTATTTTCAAATAGAGATCTAATGTCAAAATTCACTTTTTATAAAAAAAAAAGTAAATGCTAATTTGTGAGTACATCTAGATATTCATTTTTTGTTGTGATTTTATGAACAGATTTTTTTATAAGTGTCTTCTAGATTATTCTCTTCCCATTAGAAAATACATAACCTGGCAGAAAAGAAAAAGCATATTCTTCTCCATAGTCATATTATTTTTACAAGCAGTGGTAATGAAAGAGTTCTTTGTAAAAATAGAAGTGCTAGTTTAACCAAAAATAAAAATAAAAAAGCTATTAAATCATTTTAAAAGAGGAGCGAAGCATAAAAATTCACAATATATATTTCCATCAACATTTTTTGCTCTTACCCTTTGCCACAGCCTTCTGGTCCTACAAGAATAAATGGTTGTTTAGTATCAGAACTTAACCAAGGTTTGAAGTAATCTAGACCTCGTTGCATGTCAGGAGTCTGAATGACTGGAAGTGTTTGGACATTGCTGAAATCACCAGCAGTCAAATTTTCTGGCTTCTTTAGCACATATGATGCTAACCGTCCTTGACTAGGGTCATAGAAGGTGTCCATTGGTTTGTGAGCATCTGGAGGAGATTCTCGTGCCCAAGTAAAAACCTTAAGAGGAAAAGTTGTGACAGATTATGTGAAATTTTAATTATTAAAAGTAAATGTCCTAAAGAGAAACATCTTAGTTCAAAAAATTTCACATATTATAAACCTACTTAAAATCTCTTAACATTAAAGTAACATTTTATCTCAAATATTATTCCCTAAATGATCATTTAAGCAAATAAATGTCACTAGTTTACACATACACCAAGGTATAAATATATTCAATTTTAATTGAGTTCTTGTGAACACTAAATTATAAATTACACAATGTAGGAATCCTATACCCTTCATTTTCCCATGTTCCAATCCCAATGGTACCACCATTGTTCATTGCTCTCTACCTGATATTCTTCTTTCTCACTTTAAAAACTTATTTTCCAAGATATAAAGCAGAGTTAGCTCCTAATGGTACTTTTCAACATCTTTATTCTGAGCTTTGGCAAGAGAATATCTGCCTAAATGCAATATATTTTATGGCACTGAGTAATAACAAAAGAGAACTAGTTGGCAATAGAATGACCATGGAAAGGGAAACAATAGAGAAAATAATAAATGATGATATCAAAGAAGAAACAAAATGACACAAATTAAGAAACATAATGTTGGATTCACCTCAAAGGAATATATGTTCAATTATTTCAACAAAGGCCAATAGAAAGAAATCCCTTAACATGTAAAATTCAGTTTTATAAACAGCTTAGGTAAACTATGCATTTACATTTATTTAAACAATTATTTATAGTGATGATTAATACATCATAGCAATGCTAACACTAAAATTATTCTGGTTAAACAAACGATTTTAAAATTTTATTATTCTAAGATTTAAAAAAATAATTATATTTATTCACATAGCTAAGTAGGTTCAAAATGTCTAACAAAAAAGATTTGTTGCAAATTTTATTCTACTAGAATATAATTATATAAAAATTTAATAATATAAAATACAAACTAGTTCAAAACAGAAATATAAGTATACATGTCTAAATATGTATAGGTACTTAAATGCATTATTATTCTAGTGAATGAATGATTTCAAAATTAAAAGTTCTGCACCTTATAGGTATAGGTAATTTTGGCAATTAAGAGTCAATGAAAAAAAATTTTTTTAATGTGCACTGAATATAGGCTTTAAATTGTATTACCTCTCTGGTGAATTCCAGACGTGATTTCATGTTCAGATTTCCACCAAGTCCCCTTATGAGATTTATAATAAATTGATCATGATCTTTGCATCCATGTAGATGTGACAAACCATTCATCACAGTCCCAACCAAACTTGTTTCTACCACATAGTCATTCTGTTATTTAAAAATCCATGGTACAGACAAAAGGCAATTAATTAGTTAACTCAGAACATACAGATTGGCATTCACATATTTTTTCTAAGGATCATCTTTAAATGTATCCCTCTTTTCAACTTGTAGAAAGTTTAGATTTCAGTCAATTTATGTATAAAATACAAACTTTGAAAATAAAAAGTAATCATAAAAAACACAACTATGTATTTCTAACTATAATTATTAGAATCCTCAAATAGATATAAGGTTTGTTTACTTTCTAAACAAAATATAAAGGAAAGGTAAATTAATGAGCATTGGTTTAAAACAAAAAGTTTCTCATTTCCTCTTACTACTAAAAAAGAAGCTACAGACAAGGGCTAGATTGATGGCACTGGACAAGAAAACTAGTAAAAAGTAGGCTTAAATGAAAACGCATTTAGAACTTTCTCCCTAGAAAGAGTTTAAAATGAAACTTTTGGACTGAGGTCGTATAGATGATTTTGATCTATGGTCCTCTAGGGCCCCTGTGTAACTGCCAGAGAGTTAGGAGAAGGGTTCTCATTAATCTAAAAGTATTTACTAAGAACCAACTAACTATGCATAGAAACTGTATGCAGTGCTAAGTATATTTTAAAGAGTGATCTAAACATAGTACTTTATTATAGACCGAGTCTAATAGAGGAAATAATTAACAAGTTGTGGTAAAAGCAATAGAGCAGCAGAACAGTGTGCTGAGTAACTCAGACTGAGGATTCAAGGTCTCTGAAAAAGGAGAGTGACAATACTAACGTCTGAAAAGTGAGATCTGGCCATGCAACATACATTCGCAAAGGTAAACCATTGATACAGTTAAGGAATTAAAAGAAGTCTGAATAAGCAAAGGAAAGGTGGTTTAACTTAGAGAGGCAGTCAAGGAAGGGCCCAAGTGTGCAGAATTGCATAGACCATGGAAAGGCACGCAAGTTTTAGTTTCACTGCCTTTAGTGTTCTTAAGCCACAGTGTCAAATGATCCAATTTGCATTTTTTAGAAAACCATTCTGCCTGAATAATAAATATTTTGTAAGAATGGAGAAATGGGAGGATGAACAGGAAAAGGAAGATGGGTCGAAACCCACTGCTTAGGCCATGCAAAGAATTTTAGGCTTTAAAGAGAGATACAGGAAACCCACATATGTTCTTCTAGATACTCAAATTTGCTAAATTAATACAAGGAAGCAAAACTCTTGTTACAAATGAAATCAGTATTTGTCTAGAACAGTGGTTGGCAAACTCATTAGTCAACAAAGCAGCAAACCATGGATCACGAGCCGCAGTTTGCCGACCACTGGTCTAGAACAGACATTATGGTATATCTCTCAAAATCTGAACATGGTGAACAAAGCATAAAAGAAAAAAGAACCCTCAACACATAAAAAATATATTTGAAACAATAACAGGGACCTGACTTCAAAACAAACCAATTTATTTCTAACTGAATCTTTGATATCCACTCTATGGCTTAATAATCTTATACTATCATTTCTAAAATCACAAACTCCTATATATTCCATCTAGTATCATTTTTATTTCTCATTCTAACATTAACAGCATATAAGTAGATGACCTCAAGGTATTTGTATTGGAGAGTCTTAATAGGCTCTGTATATTTTATACTAATGAAATAACATAGCTACTGAAAAGATGCTGGAACACAGGCATCAAGTATTAATTGAACTCATGTGCACTCATTCACTCACCACTCTCTTATTAGCATACTTGGTTCTTGGGTTACAATAAGGAGTTAAGACAGGCGTGGTGCTTATTCTCTAGGTGCTTAATAATTGAACTAGAGGCCGATGCATGAATTTGTGCACCAGTAGGTTCCCTTGCCTGGCCAGCAATCAAGGCCAATCGGAGATGGTGTGGGCCAGCTGGCCAGGGATAGACTGCAACAAGGCTCCAGGGCATGGCCAGACTGCCTCACCCAGTCCCAATCAGCCAGACCCCAGCAGCAAGCAAACCTACAAGTCAGAGTGTCTGCCCCTGGTGGTAGTGCACATCACAGTGACTGGTGGAACAGTCAGTCAAATGAATGGTCAGACACTTAGCTTATTACATTTTTATCATATAGGATTTAAGCAATCCTATCTAACAAAAGAGTAGCATGCAGGGAGAACACCAAGATGGCGGCATAGGTAAACACCTATTGTTCTGCCCCGCGCAACGATTTAAGAACTACAACATAACAGCAGAACAGACAGCACCCAGAATCGCCAGAAAGCTGGCTGAATGAAAACTCCACTAATAGGAGTAGAGGTGGGACACTGTGACTCAGGAGCGGCTGGAGCGCAGCCTTGAAGAGGGAAACAGGTTAGGAGCCATCCTGGTCGAGGGCGCGGGCTGGGGCTGGAGCAGCAACCCCAGCCGGATTTCGCCAGCGGGGAGGGCGGAGACCTCCCACTGCACTGATTCCCCAGTGCCAGGCGAGGTCCGGGGGACACACCCTGGAAGCGGGGCGCGGCAGAGGCTCCTAGTCTGCGAGAAACCCAGAGGCGGCGAAAACAAGGTTCATCACGAGGGCCGCGCAAACCCGCGACTTGCCCCCTGGAAACTTGTCTCCTGGTTCCGGAAACCATCTATTTTACAACCCTGGGCTAGACTTTTGGTGTGCAGGCACATTTGGGGAAAGGCAGAGTTGTCTGGCAAGGGGAAGAGACTAGCGGCTTTCTCTTGGAGGTGCCTGCAGCCATCCCCATCCAACAGAGACCTGCGCGCGAGAGCGCCGCATAGGACTGAGGCTGCCTGTGCAGCTCAGAGACTCCGCCCATCCAACCTGAACACAGTCTCCCTTCACAGCCAATTGGCCTGGAGGTCAAACTCTCCTAGGGCTAACAACAACAAGCTGGGTTTAAATTCAAAAATACTGAATACAACCCATAAAGGATTGCAGTAAGAGCACCCACCTCAGGTAACTGGGGAGGCTGAGCCACTGTCCCTTTGAG
Organism: Antrozous pallidus; assembly: GCA_027563665.1. Taxonomy (NCBI): domain Eukaryota; kingdom Metazoa; phylum Chordata; class Mammalia; order Chiroptera; family Vespertilionidae; genus Antrozous; species Antrozous pallidus. Next base: position 78,858,453 of record CM050520.1, read on the forward strand.
GATATCCACCACATAAAGCAGCCACCATGCAGAGATATGGAAAGAAATCAGGTGTGAAAGAAATAGAGGAGAAAAGACGACTAGACATAGAGTTCAAAACCACGGTTATAAGGCTTTTCAAGAGGCTCCTACAAAAGGCCGATCAACTTAATGAGAATTACCAGGAAATAAACAACACCAACCAGGAAATGAATGAGAATTACAAGGAAATGGATGAGAACCTCAAGGAAATGAATGAGACTCTCAAGGAAATGAACAAGACCTCTGAGGATACAAACCAGACCCTCACAGATAAAAAAAAAAGGACCAACTAGAAATCAAGCATACACAGACTGAAATAAAAAATATTACACAAAGTCCTAAAAGCAGTCCAGAGGGCCACAAGAACCAAGTCAAACATCTGAAATACAAAGAAGCAAAATCCACTCAGCTGGAAAAGCAAGAAACAAAAAGAATTCAGATAATTGAAGATAGCGTAAGGGGCCTCTGAGACAACCTCAAGCATGCCAACATCCGAATTATTGGGGTCCCAAAAACGAGAGAGAGCAAGTTAATGAAAACCTACATGAAGAAACAGTGACTGAAAACTTCCCCCACCTGGTGAAAGAAACTGACTTAAAAGCCCAAGAAGTACACAGAACCCCAAAATACAGGAATCTAAAGAGGACCACATCAAGACATATCATAATTAAAATGCCAAGAGCAGCCGAAACCGGTTTGGCTCAGTGGATAGAGCGTTGGCCTGCGGACTGAAAGGTCCCAGGTTCGATTCCGGTCAAGGGCATGTACCATGGTTGCAGGCACATCCCCAGTGGGGAGTGTGCAGGAGGCGGCTGGTTGATGTTTCTCTCTCATCAACGTTTCTGACTTTCTATTCCTCTCCCTTCCTCTCTGTAAAAAAACAATAAAATATATTTAAAAAAACAAAAAATAAAAAAAATAAAATGCCAAGAGCAAAAGATAAAGAGAGAATATTAAAAGCAGCAAGAGAAAAACAGTTGGTTACCTACAGGGGAGCACCCATACGATTGTCAGCGGATTTCTCAACAGAAACGATGCAGGCCAGACGCGAGTGGCAAGAAATATTCAAAATAATGAAGAGCAAGAATCTACAACCAAGATTACTCTATCCAGCAAAGCTATCATTCAGAATTGAAGGTCAGATAAAGTGCTTCGCAGATAAGAAAAAGCTAAAGGAGTTCATCACCACCAAACCAGTATTATATGAAATGCTGAAAGATATTATTTAAGAAGAGGAAGAAGCCGAGACTGGTTTGGCTCAGTGGATAGAGCATCGGACTGCGGACTGAAGGGTCCCGGGTTCGATTCCGGTCAAGGGCATGTACCCTGGCTGCGGGCATATCCCCAGTAGGGGGCGTGCAAGAGGCAGCTGATCGATGTTTCTCTCTCATAGATGCTTCTGGCTTTCTAGCCCTCTCATTTCCTTTCTATAAAAAAATGAATAAAATTTTTTAAAAAAAGAAGAGGAAGAAGAAAAAGGTAAAAATATAAATTATGAACAACAAATACACATCTATCAACAAATGAACATAAAAATCAAGTGAATTGATACGCTGATGAACAAGATAAACTGGTGAATATAACAGAAACATGGACATAGAGAGGGAATGGACTGACAATTCTTGGGGAGAAAAGGGTTGTGGGAAGTATAGTAAGAGATTGGACAAAAATCTTGCAACAATGGGAGAGGACATTGGGGAGGGGGAGGTGAGGGTGGAGGGTGGGATAGGTACAGAGTGGAGGGGAGATATAGGGGGATAAAAAAGGGGAAACAATGTAATTAATAAACTGAACAATAAAGAAAAATAAATAAATAAAAAATAAGAGTAGCATGCAAATTAACCATCACTCCACCACATCCACAAGCCATGCCCACTAGCCATGCCCACCAGCCAATCAGAAATGGGTATGCAAATTAACCCCAACCAAGATGGGTGTGGCCATGGAAAGAGTAAGAGAGAGGCTTGGTTTTCCCTAGTAATGAGGAAGGCAAGCTTTCAGCAAACCCTGGCTCGCCCAGTCCTCTGCTTAAGGCTACAAAGTTTCAATTGTAGAAGGTAAATAAATACCAGATACCAGGGCTTCCACTTGGGTAGCCGGAGGGCATGGCCAGCCTGCAAACCACCACAGGCCCCTCGCCCACATCCCAAAAGAACCCCCACCCTGACCCAGGACACCCTTCAGGGAAAACCAACAGGCCCTCACCCATGCACCAGGTGTCTATCCTATCTAATAAGAGTAATATGCAGATTGTCCATAACTCCAACACACAAGATGGCTGTCCCCATGTGGTCAAAGATCCTGCCCCCATGTGGACACAAGATGGCTAGCAGGGGAGGGCAGCTGGGAGAGACCAGGCCTGCAAGGGAGGGCAGTTGGGGGCAATCAAGCCTGCGGGGGGGAGGGGGCAGTTAGGGGTGACCAAGCCGGCAGAGGAAGTAAGTTGGGGGCAAACAGACTGGCAGGGGAGCAGTTAGACATCAATAAGGCTGGCGGGCAGAAGCATTTAGGGGCAATCAGGAAAGCAGGCAGGCAAGCAGCTGGGAGCCAGCAGTCCTGGATTGTGAGAGGGATGTCCGACTGCCTGTTTAAACCCAATCCCACCAGGATCGGGTCTAAACCGGCAGTCGGATATCCCTTGAGGGTTCCCAGATAGGAGAGGGTGCAAGCTAAGCTGAGGGACGCCTTCCCCCGTGCACGAATTTCATGCACTGGGCCTCTAGTTATACTGCAATTGAAAGAAACTTGCTTTGCTATAGAAGAGCAAAGAAGGAGACACCTCAGGCAGACTGAGGTCTGGTGGGAATAGTTCTTTCCCTGAGGCCTTCAGGAAAATCTATCTCATTTGCATCACTTCCCACAAATCCCTATTCCCCCATCTTTCATCCTCCCAAAGTCAAAAAAGAAAAAAGTTGAGCAAATTAAAGTGACATCTCAATTTCTCTGTATGCCCTATTTAATCCCAAAGTATTGACCTCTAAATCAAGTTCAGATTAACAGATCCTTTCAAAAAACTCACTGCTACTTATTTCCTCTACTTTTTGTCACATTTTTCATAAAATAACATAAAAGAAAAAAACAAGAAATGCTGACAAAGACCATGAGGAATCTCTGAAAGCCCTCCATTGTCTTCTTTGTATACTAAACTTCTATTCATTCTTCAGATTCAAAATTCAGTGTGGTCTTCTTTTTAAAACTTCCTAGAAGACACTAGGACTCTTCAACCCATTATACTGTGATTATCTTTTTACTCTATTCATTTTGCTCCATGAGAAAAACTGTGTTTAAAGAAAGAATTATCCTATTTACGTTCAACTCTCAAAGTCTCAACTACTTGACATATTTTAGATATTTAATAAATTTTTAATAAACAAATATTTTAATAATATTATAAGTTACCATCCTTTTCCTACTTTAGTAGTAACCTGACATTGTCGTTAGCATGATACATATATAAGTATTTAATGACATAGTAAAATGTGACAAGATGGTTTTGCTATTAAAATTTGAAAGATAACTTGGTCCATGAGGCTCAATGGTTGAGCAATGACCTATGAACCAGGAGGTCATGATATGATTCCTGGTCAGGGCACATGCCCAAGTTGCAGGCTCAATACCCAGGAGGAGACGAGCAGGAGGCAGCCCATCAATGATTCTCTATCATTGAACTTTTATCTCTCCCTCTCCTTCCTCTCTGAAATCAATAAAAATATATTTTTTAAAAAATAAAATAGAATTAGAGAGATATTCCAATACACTGTATTCAAGATTTTTAGGTAAGCAGTGCAAGATATTATAGATGAGAGCATTAAAGTGTTTTAAGACTAACATAATAAAGCATTATGCCAAGAGATATAGGACAGCAATGAAGACACCTACCTGTTACTCCACCCCCAAATTCTGACAGAGCTCCACTAAAAGGCAACTACATGTAAACAACACTCATAATCATTATATGTCTCATTTAAATGATTGTGAAATAGTATAGTTAACTTACCTGTTTTAGAACCCACTGTAAAGCTTTTTCAAAGTAATCTCCAATCCAGTTTTCAAGGTTATTCCTATGTTTAGGAGGCTGATTCCTCAACCAAGATTTTATCAGAGAATTAATATCTGTCTCTTCATCACTAAAACAGATGAACAAAGATGTAAAAAACTAGTTAAGAAGAAATTGTCAATTTATTTTCAAAATAAATTTCTGGTCCAATAAACTAAACTCTCCATACATGTATCTGCTATATGTTGATTTCATGTGCATATGTTAGTTACTTCTCCATATTCCCATACATAAAGGTATCATTTTCATAAATAAAGCAAATAACTTTCATCTGTATTACTATAAATATAAATTAAAGAATTATATTATCTGCAACATAGCAAAAAAGTAAATGAAACCTATCCTACTCAAAGTGTGGCCTGCTTGCTGGAAATACAGGATCCCAAATCCCATCCCAGACTAAAGCAAAATATTCACTTTAACAAAATCCCTGAGTGATTTAAATGTACATTACAGTTCATGGAAACCTATCTCAGCATTTTAACACAGATCTTCAAAAAATATTTGCTCTTTTTCTCTATCCCAAATATATCAACTACCTAAATTCCCATGGCATTATTAAAAACTCTTTCTACAGTATAAGTCTTGTAGCAAGGCACTTTTAATTATATGACTAACACCCTTGACTGATATTAAATATCAGATTGACATATAATTCAAAATAATATATTTCTTAATTATAAAATAATTATACTAAAAATAACTTAAAGATTATTAAATTTAGAATTGACAGGGGCCCACAAGTGCATTATTTTTCCTATCTTGTAACACTGTTTCATAACAATAATATTAAATACTGAGCCCTTGAATTTCTATCCAATCTAATAAGGAAAAGAAAAATGGAAAGATCAAAGGTAAATATTTCAGTTATATTAAATCATCTCAAAACCTATGACCAAGACTCCAAGGTCCTTCAAAATAAAGACATTGTCATTAATTGCATCTCCCTAATGCCTTAGGTAACTGCCTTGCAGGTTTGTCCAAGACAATCCTAGTTTATAACTAGGATTATAATAGCCCCAGGATAATTAATAGCATTGTTTTTCACTATTTTTTAATTTTATTTTTCAATTGTAGTTTAAATTATTTTGCATTAGTTTCTATGTAGTATCTTTCACTATTAAAAGGTCCTCTTGGCTTATTTTATAGCAAGTGTTCAATAAATATCTGCTGAAGAAATAAATGAAACAGGTACGAGCTAATAAAACATATTAATACGTATTCATATTTTACATGAAATCACATATATTTATTATGCCTCTCACAAGCAATATCTGGTTCACCAACAGCTTTCAAACTTCTACAGCAATATCTATGGAATTCTACTCACCATTTATTTTGCTTATATGGTATCCTGTATTATCATTGTTTTATTTATTTCCTCTACTTGAACATATGTTCCATAAAATCAGTTCACTATACGTGCGAGTTTTAATCCTATCCTACTTTGTCTCTCCTAAAATGACTAACTTTATGGCAAATACATAATATATATTCAATAGATGTTTTTAAATTTAATTATAATTTTTCATTTTATCCTATATTTCTTCATAAAATATTAATACATGAAATAAACAAGATAAATCGTGTAAACTATTGCAACTAAAGCTAGAAACCCAATGTTATATTTTTAATAAAATATCAAAATATTAATTAGAGTTTATTAGAAGTTTAATATAAATGTTTCAAAGAAGTAAGTAATGAAATAATTTTGGAAATAATAAATTTAAACCAAAGTAATAACAGTATCATGTATCATATAACACATAAAATTGCCTTAATAGGCTATAAAACAGTAGAGCACTTTATATAGACTGATAAACATCAAATTCAAAAAGTAAAAGAGAACATTCTAATTACTCATTTCAGGAACTAAAACTGGCTCAAATGTCCATGTTCTGACATGTACATATCTAAAATTAGTTTACTACTCATTTTTGCTCTTTAAGCCTCTTCCAGATACTAAAGAAGAAAAATAAGTGTTAAGAACAGAGATTTTCAATTTGTAAAATTAATATTAAAATGTTATAAATCTGATATTCTACTATTAAAATACTAGAAGCCTGGTGCACGGATTCATACACTGGTAGGGTCCGTAGGCGTGGCCTACACCCATTCACAATCTGGCCTGCACTCCTTTTACCCATCCCCCTCAGGGGATGTTGGAGAGCTGGTTTCAGCCTGATCCCTGCAGGCCAGGCCCAGGGACCCTTCCAGTGCACCATCAAGATCAGGGAGAGACCACAGGAGGGCCCCAGCGTGTATCCAACTCGTCTTGCTCAGTCCGTCAGCCCGGAGCCCAAAAGCATGCTAACCTACTGGTCAGTGTGTCTACCCCCTAGTGGTCAGTGTGTGTCATAGCAACTGGTCAAATAGTCAAACAGTTGGACACTTAGCATATTAGACTTTTATTATATAGGATTAACACTAAGCTTTATAATATTAGCCTCTGCCCTGACCAAGTAGCTCAGTTGGTTGGAGCATTTTTCCATAGCTGTGGGTTCAAATCCCAGTGGGAGCAAACATACAGAAGACAACCAGTCAGTGTATCTCGCTCACATTGATGTTTCTCTCTCTCCCTCTCTCCTTCTTTCTCCTATCTCCTCTAGAATAAGAGAACATATCCTCCAGTGAGGATTTTTTTAAAGTTTAAATAACAGTAATAGAAAAAACAAGAAAACAAATTTAATAATTTGTTTCACTTAAGCGAACAAAAATAGTTATTTAGAAATTGTGATAGGACAACATTGCTGAAATAATTCAACTGCAGTAAAACAGTAAGTATCTGAATTATTAAAATTTAGCAAACAAAAAAGTTATTAAAAAAAGAAAATTATACATTATTTATAAAATACATAATTCACTTAGCTATGAAACCAAAGTAATAATTAAAGAACCTTCTAATATAATATATGCAGTTGCTTTTATGGTTTACCTAAGAAAAATCATTCCCATCCTAGATATCGTGGCTGGCGAGGCACAACTTAAATCATGAGTTTCAAATACAAAGTTAACATTTGGACCAAACTGAATCCTTTCCCCGCTGGGCATAGTGAGCAGTCGATTGTCATCCAGAACCGAATTCAGAGATTCTATCCATTCAGGATCAATATCACCATCACAGATTATCCATGAGCTGACATCTATTTTCAAACCATAAAAGATCGAATAAAAATATATGCAATGATAATAATTAAAGATGAGAAATAAATAATTCTCTTACTCTTTAGAAGTTATTTCCATAAGTATTATTTTATATTACTGAAGTTAAATATAAAGAACAAAACATAGAACAAGTTGAAATTTTTTACGTAAATGTGCACTTCAAATGTGCTGGAGACCCCAAGGATTATCCTGGCTCAGCTGGTCTATCACCTTATATAGCATGTGATAATATTCCATTTATCTACACACACACAGAAATGAAATCTCACTGAAAGAAAACATGGTGTGCAAGAGTTGAGTATTTCTATTTCCTTAACCTTGTCTTCTACCATGTCATAAGAATATATGAATGCTTGCTATGTAATATCTCTTTTAGAAAATATTGAGAACCCACTCTACAGAGAAATTTTTAAAATTTGCCACTAACTTTTTAATATAGAAAAAGGTGACTTTAAAAGGGAGAAGCAGTGAGCAAGTGTATATATTGTCTTTCCATAAGAGAAACCTTTTTTATCCATTCCTCTTAAAATGAGAGTGATTTCAGGTTGTACTTGGACCTTTAAAACAAGTCAAAGAGAAAAGTCCCAACAATAAAAGTGTGAGAAAGCCCTGGCCAGGTAATCAGTTGGGCACATACCTAGGTTACAGGTTCAATCCCCAGTCAGTGCAGGTATGGGAGGCAACTAGTCGATGTTTCTCCCTCCATGGGTGTTTCTCCCTCTCTCTTCCTCTCTCTCCCCTCCCCCTCTCTCCAAAATCAATAAAAACATATCCTTGGGTGAGGATTTTTTAAAAGTGTGAGAAAGACTATAAGTAATATCTAATTTCTAGTTAGTGTAATAATATTGACTATATTGAAAATAAAGACTATATTGAAAATCCCTTTCAATGCATTAGACTTCTAAACTTTTCACTCACTGGCTTAGAAAAACAACTATAATTAAATTATGACCTAACAAAAAGTAGGGAGTCTTCACTTGATTCTGGCCAAAAACTCTCTTAACCACCAACCCAAAAAATTTATACCTTGAAGTCTACTATTTTAAAACTTAAACTTTCAAAATTATTTAAAACACTGTATTCAAACTGATGAGTTAAAAGTATTTGTAAAGACACCAATTTTAATCCTAAATAAAAATGTGTCATCTTGCTTATTTATGAGGCATTATATCAACTCAGCAATCAAAAATTGTGTATTTATTCAGTAAATTAATCTAGTTGTGAATTTCAACTCAGCCAGATTACTCTGATTTCCTATTATAATAAAGTTGCTATAGAGGATAGGTCAAAATTATTACATGTCTTGGGCCTCTCCAAAGTAAAGTGTCACTATACATCACTGAAAGGCAGTTCACGGCCCTGACGGGTGTGGATCAGTGACAGAGCGTTGTCCTCTGCATGGAAAGACTGTGGATTCGATTCCCAGGCAAGGGCACTTATCTGGGTTGCAAGTCTGACCCCTGCCGCTGGTCTGGTTGCTCGTGGGAGGCAATCAATATGTCTCTCACATCAATGTTTCTCTCTTCTCTTTCCTTCCCTTCTCTCTCTCTCTCTCTCTGTCTCTCTCTCTCTCTCTCTCTCTCTACCTACCCCCCTCCCTGATTAAAAAAAAAGCAGTTCATGACCATGTATAAGACTTGGTAAGAATAGCATTACACACAAGATCTATCATCCACTAAAATTAAGTACAGTAATGATTCACACAATGAAGACCAACCTTGAGGTTCTCGAACTACTTGGCGAGCACTATTTGTCAAAACACCATCAGACCATTCCCTTGTATCCATGTCAATATGGCCTAATAATTGATGTCTAGGCATAGCTTTGGGATTCATAGTATATTGTTTTACCACTTTGCCAATTTTAAAAAGTGCTGCCCTTAGCATCCTCCATAGAGTTGATTTTCCAGCACCACTTGGACCAACAATAACAACTCCCATCCTCTGGCGTAATTGTTCATACAATTCTAATGCCTTCTTGACCTAGCAGAAAAGAACATGGTAAAAAATGACTTATAGTACACAATATATACATCTCTGCACTCATTCTGTAACAGTTATTGTATGCAAAGTAAGCCTTTGATTTCTTCAGTGCAAGATAAAGTCTTAAATTTAAAAAAATCCTAAATAAATTTGAACTTATATACAATGTGATCTTTAAATCCAGTATTTCCTAAAAACAAACCAACAAAAAAACACACACATTTTCTAAGTTAATTGTCAATGCATGTCTATTATGTTCTTCTCTCACTCATTCATCAAATATACTATATTTATTACTTTATTCATTTGTTCACTCATTTATATTCTGTCCCTCAAAAAAGGGGGAAAAAAGTGTTCATTTTAAATGTGTACTTGTACAACATAAAAAGACCTACTAAAAATAACTGCTAATAAATTGACAAACACTAAAATAAGTGATGAAGGTGAACATCACTATTTTATACATAACATTTATATAAAATGGATCTATTATATGCCAGGCTCTGTAAACGGCACAAGGAATAAAATAGTGAGCAAAAATAGACATGAATCCTGCCTTTCATGGAGACTACCAGCTGATGTGGGAGAATCAATATTAATCAAATACAAAATGAAATCCTAAACAAATATATATAGAGTATCCCAAAAAATGTATACACACACTTTGGATAATTATAAAGCTAGAGTTTACTCAAATTTCATTTTCAAAACTGAGCTATTAAAGTATATACACATTTTTAAGGGACACCCTGTATAACAAGAAAGCACATAACAAGGTGAACTAATCTGGACTTAAAGATCAGAGAAGACTTCCCTGAGCAAATCAGATTTAAGTGGAAAGATAAAAGATAAAGAATAGACAGCTAATAAGGAATTAACTAGTAGGAAGGGTCAATATAGTATAAAATATTTTTGACAGTTACCTGATTGGGTATGATTTCATAATTGGCCTCCTCAAAGACTTGCTGTAATGCAGCACTCAGTTCATCATATTCTACTTCTTTAAAGTCAATTCCAGGAAACACATCCTTGATCAGTGCATCAAATCGAGTGCAATCAGCAAATGTAAACTTTGACATAGTATTAAGTCTCAATGCTTGTACCACAATATGACTTTCATTAACTAGAGAAAAAGTTTCATTTTAAAATTATTAGTTATGAAGTTAATGATGATAAAAATAGTGTGTAAGCACCTTAATATGCACTGTTAGTAATTAATGATGCACTAGAATTTAGTAACATTTAAAGACCTATGTTATCATATGAATTCATAAGTCTACCTTATTATCTTTTGACTGCTGAAAAATAAGTAACAATAGGTAGAATCATGAGCCCTTTTCCACAGAATTTAAATCCCAGGCATCCTCAGACATTAATTAATATTACAAATCATTATCATTTACATTTGCATAGTACTTTACTATTTCCATAAAAACCTTATAACAACTGTGTAAAGTAAGGAAGTATTACTATTATTAATCTAATTTTACAAATGAAACATTAAATCTCCAAGGGTTTAATGACTTACCAGAAAATACACAGCAGTATTATTTTATACAGCTGGAATTTAAACCCAAACCAACTAATTCCAGATTCAGATATCTCTCCAAATATATCAGTATTGCCTCCAGAGATTTTATATACTATGACTAAAAACTAACAAAAAAGGAAAAATCTTCTATCAGCCTTGCTCAAAACTGACTCATAAACCTATTCTTAAACCCAATGTAAATATTAAATGATTACAAGATTCTTATTTTATTCAAGGATATCAGCTGCTAATTGATAAGAAGTATACATAAAGGCAAGAAACTATTTTATTTTTTATTTTTCAGTTTCAGACACACAATATTACAGTAGTTTTAGGTGTACAACCAAGTGATTCTACATTTATATAACTTTCTAAGTGATCACCCAATAAATCTGACATCATTCATAGTTTTACAATATTATTGACTATATTCAGTATGCTGTACTTTACATCCCCATAATTATTTTATAACTACCATATGTACTTCTTTACCCTGTCACCTTTTTCACCCATTCCCCTAACCCCACTCCTGTCTGGTCTGGCAACTGTCAAAATGCTCTCTAGGGGGAGAAAAAAGGCAGCTAAAAAGGCACACATGTCATGCACCTCATCCCAGAGCCAGACTGGAAAGACGACTAGATCACAGAACATCAACCAGGGAGTAGCAAAATGGACACAGCTGAGGAGATAATTCACAACAAGGAGGAGCACAGGACACCTACAGAATGGTAGGAACGGAGATCGGGGTTGCAGAGGGACACAGACCACCGGGCCAGAGGTTGAGGAGGAAGCTGCACTGCACCAAGGCAGCATCCCGTTATACCCAATTGTGAAAAGGAAAAGACATAGGGCTACTGGTAGCTGGTGAATCTAGGCATAAGACCATAGCTACGAAGGGCTGCACCCTAAAAAACAGCCCAAGTAGTGCAGTGCTGGGGGAAGAGGAACCCAAAGTTTTGTGGTTGTTTTCCCTTTGTTTTGTCTTTGCTTTTACTCCCTAAACCCAGTACATAGGCCTTTTCAACTGCAAACACTCACCCGCAGATGTGGTGCAGATATAGGTACAGATTTGTGGCACCTGAGGAGAAGCTGTGGTGGGAAGCAAGGTAGGGAGAGGAGACTAGAAATCTAACATTGGGACATGCATAACCTTCCAAACCTAAATGGCCATTTCTCTCCTGAAGCTAGCCTCTCGAAATAGGTAACAGCCTGCCACCCTGCCTGCCTTCAGAGCTATACAAAGGAAACAAAGGCTCTGAATTGCCCCCGAAGAGCCCACAGTGACTAGGTTAGGAGAAGTGCTTGTCAGGCCCACTATTCTGGGAACCAGACTGATTAAAAATCCAGGTTGCCAGCCAACCCCACTGGTCTCCATACTAGGATCGCTGACCAACCAAGGCCACTCACAGAGGAGTAGCTCTGGGTGAGGGAAAAAACCTCAATCTACTAGTAATTTCCAGAAAGTGAAACAGCACCACTCCCACCTAAAGCTCAGTCAGACACTTGAGTGATTAAGATTGACAGCTGGGAGAACCAAGATGGCGGCATAGGTAAAACACCTATCTTGCCGTCATACATAGCAATTTTAAAACTACAACTTGACGAAAAAACAAACACCTTCCAGAATCACCAGAAAGCTGGCCGAGTGAAAATTCCACAAATAAAAGTGAAAATAAGACACTGTGACTCAGAGGAGCGGCTGAGGACAGCGTTGAAGATTCGCGCAGAGAGGGGTTTGGAGCACGCCCGCCAGCGGATAGCGCGGGCGGCTGAAAACCTGCCAGTTTTCTCAAACGGGGAGACAAAGACGTCCCACTAGACTGATTCTCCAGCTCTGGGCGAGGTCCAGGGAACCCACTATCATACAGGGTGAAAACTGGACAGTGGGAGGGCACGCCGAAGCTCGGGTGCTGCAGAGGTCTGCTGGCTTGTGGAGAAGGCAGCTTGCGCGTGAACTTGGGAACAGCACAGCTGCGTAACTGCATAGAGAGCGCTCTCAACTTGCTCTCTCATTCGGGAAACCGTCAGACTGCTTTGTTTTAAGACCCTGGATGAGACGTTGGGTATGCAGACTCATTTGGGGAGACTCTGAATTCCCCGGTAGCTGGTGGAGCTTGGCCAGCGGCTCTCTCTCAGAGGTGCAGGCAGCCATTGTCCCTGGCACAGAGTCCCTGGGGCCGCATGGGGCGGGGCTAACGTTGTCTGCTTGGCCTGGAGACTCCGCCCATCCAACCTGAGCACAGCTGAACTTCACAGACAATTGGCCTGGAGGTCAACCCCTCCAAGTGTTAACAACGATTAACCTGAGCTTAACTTCAGCAAGACTGTGCAACCCATATCCACCTCAGGTAAATGGGAGGCTGACCCACTGTCCCTTGTAGGAAGTCTACCACACAAAGCTAATTGACCAACTCAGGGAAGCAGCCACTATGCAGAGACATGGAAAGAAATCAGATGTGAAAGAAATGGAGGGGAAAAAATGACTGGACATGGAATTCAAAACTACAATTATAGGGCTTCTCAAGAGGCTCCAACAAAAGGTCGAGACCTATAAGGAAATAAGCAAGACCACAAAGGAAATGAACGAGACCCTCAAGGATATGAAGGAGACTCCTCTCAAGGATATGAAAAGGACCAACCAGAAATTAAGCATACACTGACTGAAATAAAAAATATTATACAAAGACCTAAAAGTGCTCTGGAGCACCCCAAGAACCAAGTTAAAGATTTGAAATACAAAGAGGTAAAAGCCACTCAGCTGAAAAGGCAAGAAACCAAAAGAATCCAAAAAATTGAAGATAGTGTAAGGGGCCTCTGGGACAACCTCAAGCATACCAACATCCGAATTATAGGGGTGCCAGAAAAAGCGAGAGAGCAAGACAATGAAAACCTATTTGAAGAAATAGTGACCAAAAACTTCCCACACCTGGTGAAAGAAATTGACTTAGGAGTCCAAGAAGCACACCGAACCCCAATATATAGGAACCCTAAGAGGACCACACCAAGGCACATCATAATTAAAATGCCAAGAGCAAAAGACAAAGAGAGAATATTAAAAGCAGCAAGAGAAAAACAGTTAGTTACCTATAAGGGAGCACCCATACGATTGTCAGCGGATTTCTCAACAGAAACGATGCAGGCCAGACGGGAGTGGCAAGAAATATTCAAAGTGATGAATAGCAAGAATCTACAACCAAGATTACTCTATCCAGCAAAGCTATCATTCAGAATTGAAGATCAGATAAAGTGCTTCGCAGATAAGAAAAAGCTAAAGGAGTTCATCACCACCAAACCAACATTATATGAAATGCTGAAAGATATTCTTTAAGATGAGAAAGAAGAAGAAAAAAAGTAAAGATAAAAATTATGAACAACAAATACACATCTATCAACAAATGAATCTAAAAATCAAGTGAATTAATAAGCTGATGAACAGGATAAACTGGTGAATGTTACAGAATCACGGACATAGAGAGGGAATGGACTGACAACTCTTGGGGAGAAAGGAGGTGTGGGAAGTGCAGCAAGAGACTGGACAAAAATCATGCAACTATGGGAGAGGACAGTGGAGGGGGGTTAGGGCGGAGGGTGGGATGGGTACCAGGTGGAGGGGAACTATAGGGAGGGAAATAAAGGGAACAATGTAATTAATAAACTGAACAATAAAGATGAAAAAAAAAAAGATTGACAGCAGGCAGACAGGTGAAGAGGGCAGATTGGTCCCACCTGCATGCGTGCAGCCAAGGCCTCTGGAAAGAGACACAAACATATAAGCAGTGGGTCACTTGGAGATTCAACACAGTGCTAAACACCAGAGACAATTCCTGACAGTGGTCAGCACCTAAATGCCTAACAGGAAGCCCAGAATTGGCAGACAGAACAGAAGAGTGGGGGCATTAAAACTAGGCTGAGGCCTAAAACCATCGAAAAACACAGATATTTACTTTACAATTCATAACAGTAGCAAAATTACAGTTATGAAGTAGCATAGAAAATAATTTTATGGTTGGGGGTCACACAACATGAGGAACTGTATTAAAGGGTCGGGGCATTAGAAAGGTTGAGCACCACTGTTCTAGGGGATTCTAATGCACATTAAATATTGAGCATAAGTAGACTAGACTATTCCTCTATCACAACTATTTAATAGTTAATGCACATTTTAAAACTTTAGACAAAAAAACTAGAGAAAATCCTAAAAAGTACTTCAATTGAAAACAAGTATTTATTGGTTTTGATAAATGTATGATGTTAACAACAACAAAAACTAGAAATAGCTTATTCAAAAATCTTATATACTCTGAACTGAAGTATTTTTAACTTTTCTATAAATCTAAAACTATTCTAAACTAAAGCTTATTTTAAAAAATAAGATTATATTTGGAATAATGAATCAGACCTTCTTGTTTAATACCAGTTTTCTTCAGTTGTCTAAGAAGATTTCCACTTCCTCTCAGAACTGTCTTCAAAGCTCTCAAACCCCAGTCATAATGTTGTTGAGGTGTCAAAAGTTCCCTTAAGTAAAAACATGAAAATCATAAAGCATCAAATAGCTATCAGGAATACCTTTTATCATCATATCCAAAGAAATATAGAATATAACTACTGACAAATAAAAATGAGTACTGATATTCCATACATTTATATAACAGACCTAATCAAACAAAATTATCACTTAAGAAAAATGGTGAAGATGAATGGATCATAAACTAGCTATCTCCTCCCCCCACGCCACAGACACACACACACACACACACACACACACATACACACACACACACACACACACACACTTTTTTTATTTTATTTTTCAATTAAAGATCACATTCCATATCATTTTGTATTAGTTGTATTAGGTGTAAAGGATAATAGTTAGACAATCATATACTTTACAAATGAAATATTCCCTTCCCCTGATATTTTTAGTTCCAACCTGGCACCATACATAGTTAATAAAATAACAATGACAGTATTCTCTATAATATACTTTATATCCCAATGACTATTTTGTAATTACCAAACTGTACTATAAACTGGCTAGAATTTTAATGATCTGTTTCCTTTATTCCTAATCAATCCATCTAGCTCTCAATCTCTGAAATTCTAGTTGTCACTACCTTTAAAATGTATGGACTAGAATTCTCAATTACCCAAAGAAGCTAAAAGCCAGTCTTTATTACCAAAAATAAGGCGTAAGAAAAAATATAAAAGATTCTCTCCAAAGAATATGTTTTCAGTGGTCAAATGGTAAATAAAATCAATAAGTATCATTTAGCTGGAACACTCGAATTTTTTTTCCTAAAAATGTGAGATTAGATTTCTAATATTTATGAAAAGCAAGTAGTTTAGGCCCAGATGTTTTAATTATTTAAAGTAAAATCTGCTGAAACCAGTTTGGCTCAGTGGATAGAACATTGGCCTGTGGACAGAAAGGTCCCAGGTTTGATTCCAGTCAAGGACATGTACCTGGCTGCAGGCTCATTCCCAGTAGGGGGTGTGCAAGAGGCAGCTGATCAATATTTCTCTCTCTGTCTATGTTTCTGACTTTCTATCTCTTTCCCTTCCTCTCTGCAAAAAAATAATAATAATAAAATAAAAAATAAAAAATATATTTTAAAAAAATTAAAAATAAATAAAGTAAAATATTTCCTGTCACACCTTAAGTACAATCACCAATATGAAAATCATTGAATAAATTGGACAAATGAGAAAAAGTCACTAATAAACAATCAATCATTGGAACCACAAAATATAAAACTAAAACAGAAAAACTTACCTAGATAGATTGAAAATAGCTACCAATTTCCTGCCCAATACGTGAGCATCTTTAAAGCCTTCCGAATAGAGAATAACTTCTGCAATGAGCTCATTGTCTGGGCGAGACATGGCTACTGGCCGGAAAAGCTGTTTAAGATTATCAGGCAGTTTTTGTCTTCCTCCATACCCTTTTCCAGCAGGATTCATAGTGATAAAAATGCCAGAATTCGAATTTATTTCTACCTGAAAAATTAATTTAAAATACAGGCATCAAATATCTGAAACTATAAATATAAAACATTACCAACAGAAATTTGTGACATATTTCTACACATAAATACCTTAGCAAACAAACTAACAATTAATGTGCTAACCATCTCCTTATTCATTATATAATAAACTCCTTAGGAATCATACTGCTTTACAGAGATATTTTTATAATCAGTTTTTTGAGGCTAAAAGTTTAGATGATAACTAGTTTGAAGGCCTATTCATTCATGCAACACATGTTTACTCAAAGCTTTCCTTGTTATAATTTGCTAAGTACACAAAGATAACACAACTCTGAACTAAAGTCAATAATAGTTTATACCCCTCTAACAAAGAAGTAATCATAGTGTAATAAATGCTTTGACAGAGAAGAGCAGAATAACAGAAGAGTACCTAGCAGGGGCATTTCAACAAAGCTCAAAGAATAGAAGCTAAATTAGAATGTGTAAACTATGAATGAGCAAATATCAAGAGTAGAAAAACCTGGCTATAAAGGAAAGAGAAAGCGCAGTGATTGGAACAAAAGATGAACTAAGACTGCTTACATTTTAATTATATAACATTATTATGTATAATATACTAAGAAGGAAAAAATTTGATTATGTTTAAATCCAATGAGGATGGGTAGAGGAAGGAAGGCAAAGGAGATAACTCCAAGAGGGTTCCTGGGAAACTGATTTCAAAGTATAGGTGGAAAGATAAGCACTGGTTGGGAGAAAAGACCACTGTTTCTTAGTAGGAAGAAGAAAGGGAAAAAAATATGGAAGAAAATAAATTTTGATGACAAAGAGGTAAAAACTTAATAATTTCTCAAGAATTAAAGCATCATGTAAATAACATGTTAATATTTTACAACTGGTCTTCCTTTTGTGGCCTACCCAGGAAAACTTGTATTGTGAATATATTATTATAGATAAGAGGATAAATGCACAGTTCTTTTAACTTTCAGTATGTTCAACATTACTTTAATAGAACCTACTTCAAAGGATGGGTGAATATGAAATTAAATAATGCATTAAAGCACTAAGCACAGTACTAGCAATAAATGTTAGCAAATATTATAACTCAATTATTCTATATAGTTTGAAAATGAATGGTAGAATGAGACCAAAAAAAAAGGGAAGAAACCTCAGAGACAATTCACAGGCAAAAAGGTTTAACACATTGATCATAGGTTAAAAATAGGGGTAGTGCCAGGAAAAATAAAGAAAGAATGCTGCCTGAATATAAGTAATATAAGTAATGTAATTTAAATATTTAAATTACAAACATATTTTTATACCTCCTTGCCAAGCAGTTCACATACAGTTCTATGATTCTTCAAAGCATCTTGAATTGTCTGGATCTGCATAGAAACTGCTGATAGTACAGCTTCTTCCAGTCTATTAAATTCATCAAAACAACCCCAGGCCCCACACTTGACCAAACCAACAAATATTCGTCCCATTGACTTCACATCAATGCCCTTAAAAATAAAAATAAAATTTATATTCACTAAAAAGCAATTGAAATTGCTAATAATTTAATGCTTTATGTCATTTATTGATAAGGTAATCATTTCACACATCTATGCCTCTTTTGCTCTAAAAAGTAGAGATTAGCCGAAACTCGTTTGGCTCAGTGGATAGAACATTGGCCTGTGGACTGAAAGGTCCCGGGTTCGATTCCGGTCAAGGACACCTACCTTGGTTGAGGGCACATCCCCAGTAGGGAGTGTGCAAGAGGCAGCTGATCTATGTTTCTCTGTCACAGATGTTTCTAATTCTCTATCCCTCTCCCTTCTCTCTGTGAAAAATCAATAAAATATATTTTTTAAATAAATAAAAGTAGAGATGAAATAGCTACTCTTTCAAACTCAAGAGTGGTTTCAAGGAGTAAACAAAATAATTGCAGTGAAAGTATTCTGAAAAATACACAAAACTAAACAAACACTATTTTTGTTTTAGTTATTCTTTAAGTCAAAATACAAATCCTACACAAAATATTTTAAATGAATTTAAAATTTTCCTTTACTATTTACTATTCTCCTTACTAAAATCTTTTTCTAAACTCTAACATAAAATTATTTATTTATAATAATTCTCTTTAGGAAAGTTTTGGGACTATACTACATGCAACCTCTCTCCATTTTTACTTTTCAAATAAAACAAATTATATTTTCAAACGATTTAAAAGTAGAGTGATTTTAAATACAACTTTGATATACAGTATAAGTAGATGAAAATTAATCCAACCATATAACTAGTACACTGTTAGCTGTATATTTATGGATTCTACCTCATCACAATTAAAAACTAAAACTTGTCTGCCAAGAAGTCCACCCAAAGCTTTGACTGATTCAGTTTTTCCAGTTCCAGCTGGACCGTAAGGATTTCCTCCAAGTCCCATCTTCATGGCTTGAGTGAGAGTAAGGTAGCACTTGTCTGTCAGTGGAGTATACACCAGCTTGGGAGCATTACCCTACACAAGGGAAATATAAGGTTTTTATACGCATGTTATAATTAACATTTACAAATATTTACACAGTGTGAAATTCTACTTAAAAAGATAAAGAGGCAACAAAAAGATTAAAAGTTTTTAATATAGAAGAGTATCCAAAATATTTTTAATGAAAGAAGCTTTTGAAAGTGCAAACTGGAATTAAACTTAATTATTTTTCAAGCATGTATTTTATTCTTTCCTCAATTAACATATTCTTAGGTTTTCCCAACAGTCTCTTGAGTTTTTTATAATGGTACAAAAACATACTTCTAAGGCAAACAAATCCAAAAATATATTATATTAGAGGGGATTCCTCAGCCCAGCCTGCGCCCTCTTGCAGTCCAGGACCCCTTGGTAGACATCCCCTCGGAGTCCTTAGCGCTGCCTTGGAGGTGGGAGAGGCTCCATCACCACCACTGTGCTTGCCAGCCATGAGCCCAGCTTCTGGCTGAGTGATGCTTCTCCTATGAGAGAGCAGTGACTATCAGGGGAGCAGCTCCTGCATTTAGCATCTGCCCCCTGGTGGTCAGTGCACAATATAGCATAGCAACCAGTAATTTCACCCTTTGGTCAATTTGCATATTAGGGTTTTATTATATAGGATAATAATCAAGTACAAAAAGGCACTTTGTTTTCTATTTTAAATTCATGTAAATTGTTTCCTTAAATTTTATAACCTTCACATATCAGAATTATTTGGAGACCTCAAAGTGTAATTAATTTGAACAGTTTCTTATGAAACAATTTTAACTGATCATATAATTTGCAAATTCTCTACAAAATTTTAGGGAAAACAGATTTCAATTCTAGCTGCAGTTTATGTTTTTCCTTATGTTAAGTAGACAGACTGGGTCTCAAATGCATTTTCTTTTTGAAAGAGCCAACTGACATGCTTACTAACATAATTGCCAAAATTTTCTGATTATTGATTATGATAAAAATAAGGCAGAAAGGATTCAGCTGCATTCAGTTTTAGAAAAGACTATATGAGTTAGGTTATTTTTTCATAAGTTGTTTTACCTTGAAAAACATAAAAGCATTTAGTAAACCTATTTTAGCAAATTTTAAATTGTACAACATTGTCCTTGTAGAAGGAGGCACAAACCAAATCACTTCCATTGAGGTAGCCTATATTCAATTCTTTTTCAATTGAAGATATATCTCAAATTCTATATCAGTGCTACTCTAAGAAAAGATACATTTAAAGAATTCAGTATAACACTGCCATTATTTTAACTTTTTGATAAATAGAATGATTTTTTCCAATATAACATTTTTAATTATGATGAAACAGAAAGAAAACATTCTTGAAAGTTATAACTAAAATAAAAATAAATATTTTATCCAAAAGAAAATTTCCTTTAAAGTAAGTCGTTTCTAACAGAAAAATAAAACATTTCTGCCATAAGTCATACCTGATACTCATAAGTATACTGAAGTTCAGTATCCACCATTTGAACATAACATATATCATCACTTTTCATATAGAATCTAACTTGTTTTTTCCAAGCCCAGTCTTCAATTGTATGAACTTGAACTTGATTCAACTGTTTCACCACATCAATATTATGAATAATGTCAAGGATTAATGCTTTAAGTTTAAGTTCCATAATGCCAGATTCTATATACAAATAAATATAATTGGAGAAAATGTTAGCCTGTGACTTACATACTTTATATCTTTATTCAGGGGATTTCTTAATTAATGTAAATGGTAAATTCATGATATATTTGAGTGCCATAGTAATAGAGAGCATAGTAATATACATCAAATCCACCATCTGTAAGAAATAATAATTTAGTATGTGAAAACTAACGCATCAACATTCAATAGGAAATGAGTTCTGGTTCCTTATGCAAGGAGTAATAAGCACACACTGCCTTCTTTCCCTCTGAATGAAGGAGAAAAAACCTGGACAACATGCACTGAACTGCTACTTGGACTGTGAAAAATAAAAAATATTAGGCAAATGAGGAAGGTCAGAATTAGACTTGCTATTAAACAAGTAGAGAATTTACCTTTTTCTTTTTTCCCTCTGTATCCTCAGGCCTGACACAGTGCAGCCTGAAACCCAGATTGCTGTTGACTGGGAGCCTCCAGGAGCAGGAGTCTCCAGGGAGCTAGAGTGCTGGCAGTTAAGACCCAGAAGCGCCTAAAACTCTGAGGGAAAGGAGCATTCCTCTGAAATCAGAGAGAAGCTAAGATCCTGAGAGAGTAGGGCAAACCGCTGCTGCTCTTTCTCTCTGTGTTCTCCCATCAATTGACCCACGTCATGAATGTGGTCATAGGAAGTGTGGAGGAGAGTATAAAGTATATGAAACCTCCGCTTTCTGGCCAGCGGACCAAAAGGGGGGCCCAAGGGAACCAGGAAATACTGGGAAGACCATGGAGAAAAAAGAGATTAGAAAAACAACCCTATAAACTTGCTACAAATTCAGGCTCATCTCCAAACTGTGCAGGTCTCATTTGCAACATCAAACCAAACACTTTGAGAACTGGCCACTAGATGGTTCACACATGCAGATCTATAATAGCACT
The DNA here is from genome assembly GCA_027563665.1 of Antrozous pallidus. NCBI lineage: Eukaryota > Metazoa > Chordata > Mammalia > Chiroptera > Vespertilionidae > Antrozous > Antrozous pallidus. The sequence goes on from CM050520.1 coordinate 78,880,256, forward strand.
GTAGACTTTGAAAACAGAACTGACAATGGAACTACACCCACAGAAGGTTTGCTGGAACTTGTGGCCTGAACCAAATATGATCAACTGTTAAATGAAAAATATCAACATTGATATTTTAATATTACACAAAATCCAGACTCTCATAACACAGTTTTCAAAATGTCCAGGATACAATCCAAAATCATTCAACATGCAAAGAACAAAAAAAAACAAAAAACAATTCACATAAGAAAAGAAAGGTGGCAGGAATAAGACATTCTCAGATGAAGGAAATCTATGTGAATTCACAGACAACAAGCAATACTGCTCTAAAAGAAACACTAAAGGAAGTTCTTCAAACAGCAGGAAAAAGATACAAGAAGGAAACTTGGAGCATCAAGCTGAAGGAAGGGCAATGGAAATGATAAGCATCTAGGTAAATATAACAGACCATTTTTCTCTTGAGTCTTTTAAAAACATTTGATGGTTAAAGGCAAAAAAATATAATATAATCTCATAGAGTTTTCAATGTATGCAGATGTAACATTAAGTCTACACCAAGATTAAAAATGGGATATAAAAAAAACTAAATGATGGTAAGGTTTCTGCATTTTGTTTAAGTACAATTTAAAAGTGTATATATATACATATACATACATACATACATATATATATATACATACATACATATATATGTATATATATAGTAACTCCTAAAGTAACGTCCAAATTAGATAGTCAGAAACAACAAATGAGTTAAGATAGAATACTAAAAAATGTTCAAGTAACTGAAAAGTAGGCAGAAAATGGAACATTTTCCCATACCAGTATTGCCTGAATCCTCAGAACTTGTGTCGATGTCAGTATAGTGTTCTAACTTATTTACTAGTTGTGCTTCAATCTGATGAAGGCTATGATCTTGGATAGCATTTTCTACATCTTCAGTAAACTTAATCTGCTCCGCCAAGCATAATATCTATTAAATTAAGAGAAAAAATATTTTAAGGGGTGATTTTACTTAGGAATATTTTATAAACTTTTTCCCAAAATTTCTATTGTATTGAATCTCTGCACCTGAATGCCCTTTTGATATCTCAAATATTAACAGAGAATGTAGCCCAAACTTACTTCTCAGAACTCATACTATCTCCCATAGGCCTATTTGGTGAGTCCTAGAACTCACCAAGCTTAGGGTAATAGAAGGGACTTGATATTTTCTTCCCCAAACTCTTCTCATAAATGGCTTCCTTTCAACCAATAAGATGCAAAGATAAAGGAGGATGCATTTTATTGAATAAGAAAGTAATCTGTTAGCATTCCAAATAATCTCTTATTGTATTACAGAAGTCTGCCATTTCAAATTTCAATTTTATCTTAAATTAAGATCTGTACTGTCTTTAGGTCTAATATTAAAAAAGAAGAACCTAGCTCTAGATCAATATAGGTATCTTCACTTTTATATATAGCATGAGACGCTCACCCTGCTTCAGAGGCTTTCTTTAATATAGCAAGACATCTAATAAAGCAAATTATACATTTAAATACTAGTCTTTGGAAACTTATATTAAAACAGTTTGATACAGTTCTTAGATGAACAAGATAAATCAATATCTTCCTTTAAATTAAAGCCATAATCCCTCATATTAAAACAGTAAATCTATTCACTTATTACTATTAAACAGATTGTTTTTTGTGCTATATATCTTTCACCATCCAGATGAATATCAAATGCTTCTATTAACATATTAAGTCAATTACTTACCTATATTTACATTTTATAATTTAATATAGCAGACTAAGCTACTGTCTTGCTCTAACTTAAAACATTGTGTAAATATAATATTAGATTCATTTATGGAAGAGAAAGCCAATTAGTAACTCTTTCCATGGCAAAATTATCTGCCAGAGTTTATCTGCCAAACTCACCAGCTTCTTTAATCAGATATATGGTAAAGCATGTAAGCAGATCTAAATCTGCTTTTTTGTGAAAAGACTTTGCTCTTTAATTTTCTTACTAAAACGTTCACTCACCACCTCCACACTAATACTGATACTGTGAATTTTTTTCAGGCAATATTCTTGAATTTCTGTAGTATAAATATACATAAGTCAGATATACAATTTCTGTGAGAGACTAACACAAATGATAGTCAAGACAGACTCTTGGCTACTTCTAAAGTCATGTTACCATTAAACATATGTGCATGGGCACTAAGGTTATTCATTATAATGTAACACAAGGCCTGGTGCACCATATTCAGGCAGGGGCAGGGGGAGGTTGTCCCTCAGCCCAGCCTGCACCCTCTCCAATCGGGGAACCTTCGAGGGATGTCCGACTGCCCATTTAGGCCTGATCCCACCGGGCAAACATCCCTCTCACAATCCAGGACTACTGGCTCCCAACTACTTGCCTGCCTGCCTTCCTGTTTGCCCCTAACCACTTCTGCATGCCAGCCTAATCACCCCCTAACCACTCCCTGTCAGTCTGATTGATGTCTAAATGCTCCCCTGCCAGCCTATTTGCCCCAACTTCCCTCCTCTGCTGGCCTGGTCACCCCTAACTGCCCTCCTCTGCAGGCTTGATTACCCCCAACTGCCCTCCCTTACAGGCCTGGTTCCTCCAAACTGCTCTCCTCTGCTGGCCATCTTGTGATGGCCATCTTGTGTCCACATAGGAGCAGGATCTTTGACAACATGGGGGCAGCTGTCTTGTGTGTTGGAGTGATGGTCAATCTGCATATTACCCTTTTATTAGATAGGATAGACGCCTGGTGCATGGGTGGGGGCCAGCTGGTTTGCCTTGAAGAGTGACCCGGATCAGGGTGGGGGTTCCTTTGGGGCATGGGGCAGCCTGGGCGAGAGGTCTGTGGTGGTTTGCAGGCCAGCCACACCCCCCAACGACCCAAGTGGAGGCCCTGGGATCTGGGATTTATTTATGTTCTACAATTGAAACTTTGTAGCCTGAAGCGGAGCAAAGCCTTCTGCTCCCTCTGTGGCTAGAGCCATTTCTGCTTGGGTTTATTTACCTTCTATAATTGAAACTTTATAGCCTAGAGTGGAGGCCTAGGTCAGCCAGAGCTGCAGAAGCTTGGCTTCCTCTAATGCTGGGGCAACCCTAGCCTCTTCTCTCTCCAGCTCCATGGCTGCCACCATTTCTGTTGGGATTTATTTATCTTCTATAATTGAAACTTTGTAGCACTGAGTGGAGGCCTAGGCTGGCAAGGGCATGCAAAAAGCTTGGCTTCCTCTATTGCCAGGAAACCCAAGCCTCCCTCCTTCTCTCAGTGGCTACAGCCATCTTGATTGGAGTTTATTAGCATATTTGCTCCTGATTGGCTGGTGGGTGTGACTTGTGGGTATAATGAAGGTGTGGTCAATTTGCATATTACTATTTTATTAGATAGGATGATCTCTAATGGTACTCTGCAAACATTACATGAGTTAATCAAAATGAGTTAGCAATGTCAGTATTATTATATTCTATTAAGTAAATGTCAAAAAGAATCACTCAGAGAATAACTAGAAAAGGCAGGGTTTGAACCCAAGACTGTCAGATTCTTTCCACATACCCTGCTACCTCCTTCCCAGACCAGAAAGTGAATTCTCAGATCCTTACAAAAATACCTTTAAAGATTTGAATTAACAGTATATAATAACCTGTACCATTCATGTGATGAGTTACATCATTCTATCCTTTCATTAAAATGCTCTTGACATAAATTTTTCTTAACATACCACTAATAAACTAGAATTCTTCATTTTGATAGATTAATGAACTACAGTGGACCCTTGAACAAGATGAGTTTGAACTGCAACAGTTCACTTATACACACATTTTCAATAAATATAGGGCAGGACAAAAATAGGTTTACAGTTGTTCATATGGAAAATAATACAATAATTAATAAATAATAATACAAGAATAAAATTTGTGTTTCATGTATTCACAACTGTAAACCTACTTGCCCACCCAGTTATAGTCAGCACTTTATATCCCTGCGTTTAGCATTAGAGGTTTAAACCAACTCTAGATCAAAATACTGTTTGGTGCCATCCTATCTAATAAGGAGGGAATATGATAATTGACCCTCATGCCATCACAAAGATGGCAGTGCCCACAGCCAATAAAGAGGGAACATGCTAATTAACTGCCATGCCCTCAAAGATGGCAGTACCCACAGCCACAACATAGCAGCACCTAGTCCCCTCAGCCCCACCAGGGGACCCTGCCCCTAGGTGGGCCCTGCCTTGCCATGCACCTGCCTCCAATGTCTCCCAGTACCCTCAGTCCCCCAGCCACTCAGGGCCAGCCCAAGGCACAGGCAAGCCTCAGATGATGGCTGCCAAGCCGTCCAGTGCCGCCTGAGGCTCAGATAACCAGGGCTGGCCCGAAGCGTTTGCTGCCAGCAATGGCAGCAGCAGAGGTGTGATAGGGGCGTCACCTCCCACCCCTGAGGGCTCCCAGACTGTGAGAAAGAGTAGGTGGGGTTGAGGGACCTCCCTCCAGTGCATGAATTTTCATGCACTGGGCCTCTAGTTTTATATAAAGGACTTGAACATCCTTAGATTTTGATATTTGCAGTCGGGGGCAGAGGGGTAGTGAGGGGATGGAATGGGGAGGTATTCTGGAACCAATCCTTTACAGATAACCAAGGGACAACTGCAAATAAGTTTTGGGGGCGTCAAAAGTTATACACAGCTCTGGCCAGGTGAGTCAGTTGGTTGGAGCATCATCTATACACCAAAAGGTTGCAGGTTTGATTTCTGTCAGGGCACATACATAGGTTGCAGGTTTGGTTGCAAGTTCAATCCTGGGGACTAGTAGGGGCATGTACGGGAGGCAACTAATCAATGTTTCTCTCTCTCTCTCTCTCTCTCTCTCTCTCTCTCTCTCTCTCAAAACAAATAAAAACATATCCTCCAATAAGGATTAAAAAACGTATTTTCAGCTGAAACCAGTCTTGCTCAGTGGATAGAGCATCGGCCAGCAGACTGAAGGGTCCCAGGTTCGATTCCAGTCAAGGGCATGTACCTTGGTTGCAGGCACATCCCCAGTGGGGGGGGTGCTGGAGGCAGCTGATTGATATTTCTCTCTCATCGATGTTTCTGACTTTCTATCCCTCTCTCTTCCTCTCTGTAAAAATCAATAAAATATGTTTTTAAAAAAACAGATTTTCAATTGCATGGTAAATCAGTACTCCTAATCCCCACATTGTTCAAGGCTCAACACTATTTATAATTAATAGTTCACATTTTTACAGATATAATGAACTATTTACATTTTTACATTTACATTATTTTACTTGAATACTCAAGAGTTCAGTAGTAAGTTGCAGGTTCAGATCCAGCAAGTTTCTTTAGCCTGTATCTCCTGATACAATAGTCATTTCCTCAATCCAGTTACTATGCAATCTTACTTTTGTAGATTTCTTGTCTCTTTTACTCTAAATCAATTTAAATCCTACCAAAAGTTGACAGAGTACTAGGGAACATTTCTAGAATAATAAAGCAGCTTAATCTGACTTTGAACTGGCAATATTCATTGATGACTGCTTTTACTTTTCTCTAAGAACTTTACAAGGTGTTTTATTTTTATTTTTTATTTTTTTATATTTTTATTGATTTCAGAGAGGAAGGGAGAGGGAGAGAAAGATAGAAATATCAATGATGAGAGAGAATCACTGATCAGCTGCCTCCTGCACATCCTCAATTGGGGATCTAGCCCACAACCTGGGCATGTGTCCTTGACCAGAATCAAACCCAGGACCTTTCATTCTGCAGGCCGATGGTCTATCCACTGATAGAGCTACAAGGGCTACAAGATTTTTTAAAACATATTTTAGTTTGACTCAAAGGGGTAAAGGGTACAAATAACATCAATGATAAAAGGGATAAGAATCTAAAATGTTCCAAGCTTCCCATTTAACAAATCAAGCTACTAAATGTTTTAACCTGAAAAGCAAATAACTTTTGAGTATTTGGGTAGATTTTCTTATGAGAAATCATAAAATATTTCAATGCCTATGTTTCAGGGTCCCTAAGAACTAAAGTTACTTATGTCTTAAACTGATAGTGTTAATCTTAACCATCAATAAAACAAATCCTAAACAAGGCAGAATACTTAACACAAGTCTTAGTACTATGTGTTGATAAGGTCTACAACAAGTTTTATAAGATTGGTATCTAGGCCCTAACCGGTGTGGCTCAGTGGATACAGCGTCGGCTGGCAGACTGAGGGGTCCTGGGTTCAATTCCAATCAAGGGCATGTACCTTGGTTGTGGGCATATCCCCAGTGCGGGGTGTGCAGGAGGCAGCTGATCAATGTTTCTCACGATGTTTCTAACTCTATATCCCTCCCCGTCCCTCTCTGTAAAAAAATCAATAGAATATATTTTTTTTAAAGATCAGTATATAGGATCCAGTGTTTCAGGAATGAGGTCCTATTGATACTGACCTGCAACAATCTACAATGCCCAAGCTCTCAGCTCCCCTGCTAACATTTTAAATCAGTGGTGTAACCATATTTCCCACCTATACTAATACCCTGCTAAATTCCTGTCTGTGTCGACCTCTTAGATGATTCCATGGGACGGGCTGGGAGCATTATCCATCCTGTGCCCTTCCATCAATGATGGACTAACAGAAAGGAGGAAGCTAGTACATGACTGCATTTCCCTCCACATTCTATTCCCCACCAGCCTGGCTGCTTCTATCTCAGCATGCTTTCTGCCTGAAATAATCTGAATTATAGCAAATTAATGGAGATAGAAGAGAACCTCACTATCATGCAATTCTTCCCTCACATTTTACAGTTTAGAGAACTGAGACGCAGAAATTAAGCAATTTGTCAACGACAACTGTTAAATAAAAGGAGCACAGAGATGTCAGTTGTTTCAGCCCTGGGACTCTAGGTCAGGGCTCATCCAGATGCCATGTTTGCTCCAGACATAAGCCTCCTTACCTGTGATGGGAACAAGGATGAGTCAATTGCACCTTGAGAACTTCGTCCAGCAGTAACACATTCTGTCAATAACTGTTTCAAAGTCTGCTTCATTTCCAGGGCCAAATCATTTAACCAATTCTAAAAATAAAGTTAGAAAATAATATATACATACAACAAAACAGATATATAATCTATTTTTTAACTTTCAAATTTCATCTTTTTTTATTTTTTGTAATCTTTATTGCTGAAAATATTACCTACGTCCCCTTTTTTTCCATTACCCCTTGTAGCCTTCCCCCTTCACAACCCTATTGTCTGTGTCCATGAGTTATGCATATAAGCACACAAGTTCTTCAGTTGACTTTTTCCCACCACCCACCCTCCCCCGCCTTTCTTCTAAAGTTCCAAAGTCTGTTTCATGCTTATGTCTCTGGATATATTTTGTTCATCAGTTTATTCTGTTCATTAGATTCTACATCTGGGAGAGGTGATGTGATACTTATCTTTATCTCACTGGCTTTATTTGCTATTGCAAATGGTAAGGGTTCCTTCTTTTTAACTGCTGCATAGTATTCCAATTTGTAAATGTACCACAGCTTTTTTATCCACTCATCTGTTGATGGGCACTTGAGCTACTTCCAAATCTTACCTATTGTAAATTATGCTGCTTTAAACACAGAGATATATATATTATTTCTAATTGGTGTTTTGGGGGTTTTAGGATATATTCCCAGAAGTGAGATCAATGGGTCAAATGACAGTACATATTTAATGTTTTGAGGAAAGTTCATATTGTTTTCCACAGAGGCTGAATAATCTATTGACTGACCCTATTCTTTTATTTGAGGAGGGTGAATTATAATTTCTTATTGACTCTTACATCCCAACATATTATATGTCATATAATTAATAAATGATTTAAGTAATTTGATGAAAACCTTTATTTTTCAATCTCTTGGCATAATTGCAAGTGTAAAAACTCAAAGGTTATGGTTAGCTACTACATTATCTATACAAAACAATATAATATGAACATTTAAAAAGTACCTCATTCTTTTTTATCATTATAACTAATCAAAGTAGATAGTTGGGCCAATAAATTAGAATCAAAGTGATCAGCTAAGTCCCCAGGCTCTTGCTATACTAATGATCTCACATTCAGAAAGTTGCAACCCTGGGAAGGGATTGCTTAGTTAGGAGGAACTATATTTTTGGGGTGGTTAAACTGCCTCTTCAAATAAAATTAACTTTGTTTCAAGATCAAAAACTATATGTTTTCATTCACATGATTATAGATAAAAGTTAAAATAATGATTAATAAAAATTATAATGAATATTTATGAATCACTACTTAACTTTAAAAAACTACCATTTGCAATAAAGAGTAAAAGCTGCAATCTTAAATAGCTTTTCATTACCTACTTTAACTCTATGTTCTAGTTTCCCTTTATATCTTTAAAGCTCTTTCCAAGATTAAAAACAGCATGATACTTTACTCAGCTCCAAAGCCCACTGAAGCAAAAGCTTCATCATCACATACACTTCCAGACTTCAGTTTTTGTTTTTGTTTTATTTTTTTAGCTTTATTGTTCAATTTATTAATTACATTTTCCCCCAATAGCTCCCCTCCACCCAGTACCCATCCCACTCTACGCCCTTACCTCGCCCCACCCCCGTCCTCTCACCTTAGTTGCATGATTTTTACCCAGTCTCTTGCTGTACTTCCCACACCCTTTTTCTCACCAAGCATTATCAGTCCATTCCCTCTCTCTGTCCATGATTTTCTATTCCTCATTTTATCCTGATCATCAGGTTGTTAATTCACTTGATTTTTAGATTCATTTGGTGATAGATGTGTACTTGTTGTTCATAATGTACATTTTTACCTTTTTCTTCTTCCTCTTCTTAAACAATACCTTTCAGCATTTCATATAGTGTTGGTTTGGCGGTGATGAACTCCTTTAGCTTTTTCTTGGTTGTAGATTCTTGCTATTCATCACTTTGAATATTTCTTGCCACTCCCGTCTGGCCTGCATCGTTTCTGTTGAGAAATCTGCTGACAATCGAATGGGTGCTCCCTTATAGGTAACTAACTGTTTTTCTCTTGCTGCTTTTAATATTCTCTCTTTATCTTTTGCTCTTGGCATTTTAATTATGATGTGCCTTGGTCTGGTCCTCTTTAGATTCCTATATTTTGGGGTTCTGTGCACTTCTTGGGTTTTCAAGTCAATTTCTTTCACCAGGTGGGGGAAGTTTTCAGTCACTATTTCTTCTAGTAGGTTTTCACTATCTTGCTCTCTCTCTTTTCCGGCACCCCAATAATTCTGATGTTGGTATGCTTGAGGTTGTCCGAGAGGGGCCGTATACTATCTTCAATTTTTTGGACTCTTTTGGGTTCTTGCTTTTTCAGCTGAGTGGATTTTGCTTTTTTGTATTTCAAATCTTTGACTTGGTTTTTGCGGTCGTCCGGACTGCTTTTAGGTCTTTGTATAATATTTTTTGTTTCAGTCAGTGTATGCTTAATTTCTAGTTAGTCTTTTTTCATATCCTTGTAGGCGTTGTCCATTTCTTTGTAGGTGTTATTTATTTCGGCATAGTTCTCATTAATTTTCTCGGCCTTTGCTAGTAGCCTCTTCATAAACCTAATTACTGTGTTTTTGAACTCTATGTCTAGTCGTCCTTTTTCCTCCATTTCTTTCACAGCCGAGTTCTTTCCTTTTCTCTGCATTGTGGTTGCTTTCCTGAGTTGGTCCCTTAGCGGTGTGTGATAGGTATCCTCTAAGGAACAGTGGCTCAGCTTCCTTATGCAGCGCCCGGCGTCAGCCTTAGGTCCGCCCTACTTGGCACACAGCTTCAGCGTCTAATGGGCGCGCGGCGTCAGGCTTAGGTCCGCCCTTCCTGGTGCACTGCTTCAGGTCTATGCGGCTCGCAGCGTCAGCTTATCTGTGTGGCTCACGGGTCTCGGTGTTGGGTGGCAATGTAAATCCACCGCTGGTCTCCCCATTTCCAGACAACTCTGCCTCTCCCCAAATGAGTCTGCACAGCCAAAGTCTCACTCAGGGATGTAAAACAAAGCAGTATGGTGGTCTCTGAGCAAGTGAGTCGCGCGTTCTCTGCCCGGTTGCACACTCCAATTTACTCGTGCACTCCCCCCAAACACACAGACCTCAGCCGCGCAGCGTCAGGCTTAGGTCCGCCTTTCCCTGACCTGGGAGCTCGCCTGGAACTGGGGGGTCGGTGCTGTGGGAGGCCTCCGCCCTCCCCGCTGGAGAAAACCAGCCGGGCTTGCTGTCTGCCGCCTGTCCCTCACCGCTCCCTCGCACTCCGAACCTCAACGCTGTGTACCGCTGCTCCCGAGTCACCACTGCGTCCCACCTCTACTTTTATGTGCGGAATTTTCACTCAGCCAGCTCTCTGGTGATTCTGGACGTTGTTTGTTCTGTTGTTAAGTTGTAGTTTCAGAATTGTTGTGTGGACAGCTAGATAGGTGCTCACCTATGCCGCCATCTTAGTTCTTCTCTCAGTTGTTTTTTGTTTTTTTTTTGCTGGAAAATTTACTCTAGCCCAGGTTTAAAACTTAAGCTCTTCCTCTCTCTGTTCATCTAGTCCCAACAAAACTACAGGAAGGAAAACAACAGCAGTAAGCAACAAAACTCTTCACCAAACATGGGTATTGTTTTATTGATTTTTTTTACAAAGAAGGGAGAGGGAGAGAAAGTCAGAAACATCAATGAAAGGGAAACATCAATCAGCCACCTCTTACACACACCCCACTGGGGATGTGCCCACAGCCAAGCTACATGCCCTTGACCAGAATCGAACCTGGACCTTTCAGTCCGAAGGCCGGTGCTCCACCACTGAGCCAAACTGGTTTCGGCTATTTTAAAAAACTTCTGTACTTTCAATCACCTGATAAACTGTTGAGGCCCAATCAGGAATAGTCCTTTGGCTAAACTGTATAGAAACATGCATGGTAAGACATGGCCTTTGACTTCGGTTGAAAAATAATTCTGGAACCTAAAAATTATAATTCAATGTGATGCAACCTACTGCTATTGGTCTTAGCTGTATACCTGTAATAGGCCTTTGAGAATTCACTTTCAGTCCTATAGAACCAATTAATAACAGCTATTCTGCAAATGCACTAGCTTTAAGCTTACTAATTCACATAAATCTTCTTATACAGCTCATTTTTATTAATCCTTACTGAGGATTAATTGATTTTTCCATTGATTTTCCATTGATTTTCAGAGTAAGTAGATTGGGGGTAGGGGGAAGTGAGAGAAACAGAGAGACAGAGGAAAGAGACAGAGAGAAATATCAATGTGAGAGATACTCATCAGGTGTGTGGTTACCTCGCGCACACACCTCGAACGGGGCTAGGGATTGAAACTGCAACCCAGGTATGTGCTCTTGACCAGGAATTAAACCCAACCTTTAGTGCAGGAGCTGACGCTCTAACCACTGAAACTGCCAGACAGGGCCATCCAACTCATTTTTAAAAGGAAAAAGAACTAAGACTTACTGCGTGCTTATGTTCCAAACACTATGCAATGTGCTGAAAGCCAGTTATCTCATTTGATTTTCAAAAGAAAGCCTTTGCAACAAATAGTGAGAGTCCCATTTTACAGCTAAGGAAACAGATTCTAAATCACGTTTTCTAAGTCAATAAGTGTTGTAGCTAAGATTACTAACCAAGTCTTTTTTACTCCAAGCAAAAGCTCTTTTCATAATTATATACTGCCTTCCAAATATTAAAAATCCGTATTCCCTTTAATATCAAATCATTCTGAATAAAACAAAAAAATTACTTCTAAATTAATCAACTTTACCCAATGGATTGACTAAATTTTATATAAAGTTCATACACTTGATTCTTTTAATTTTCATACATGAAAAAGAATTACTTACCTCTACATTATTTGATAGAAGAACTTTATTTTTTAAAAGTACAACTTCGCCCTCCAAAGATTTCATTGCAATTATATGTTTTGATTCATCATCAAAACATACACTATTAATACCTACATTATAAAAACAATTTAAATGCAAATTAAAAATAATTATTAGAAATCATACATGGTTATCACATAATATATACTTCATAATAAATATGACAGTGCAATAGAATTATGTCAATTCTAGCATATAATATAATACAATAGTTTTTCATAACCAAAAAGGGGAAACAACCCAAGCCCATCAACAGATATATGAATAAACTGTGACATATTCAAACAATGAAATGTCATTCAGTAATTTAAAATAATAAAATATAGGGGGTAGGTATCTCAAAACATTATTGTGAGCAAAAAAAAGTCAGACACAAATTAATGCATAAGAATACAGACTGATGATTCCACTGATATGAGGCAAAAAGATGATAGGAAGGGGAGGGCAAATAGGATTGCCCTTTACCAAAATTTGAACATTTTTTAGTATTTAACAACAACAACAAAAAGCCTAAATACATTAACTAATTTTGATCTTCAGAAAATCCTACAAGTTATTATTTTCAAATTTTCACAGAGGTAACAATTAATTAATAGCTGACTAATAAATAGTACAGGTAGAGCTTGATTGCAAGCCTTCTGATTCCAAGAGCTCTTTCCACTACCACCCAAGCCCACAGTTATAAAAATTGTAAAACTTCAAATAGACAGTGGTTAGTAAATACTTCTGTAAAGCACCAAAGTAAATATTTTCTGTTTCTACAAGCCCTGGTTCTCTGTGCCAACTAACCAGATCGGTGCTAGTAGCATGAAAGCAGCTATAAACATTAATGAGCATGAGAGTGTTCCAACAAAATTTTATTCAGAAAACACTGGCAGTGAGAGATTAAAAATGGCAGCAGAGTATGTGGATGCTGCACAGACAAGTTCCCAGGAAAACACTGGAATTACAACTAAAATACAGAAAAACTTCCTGAATAAACAACAGGAGATTCACTGGACAGAATGTGATATCCAAGGACCGAGAGTGGAGACTGCATAGAGACTGGTAGAGGTGGAGGCAAGAAAGGGCTGGCTGGGCACCCACAGACAGCAGCTAAAGTTCCAGTCAGATACCTCAGCTGTGAGGGGTTGCCACTAATAACTCTGGAATCTAATCCCCAAGCCGGTCCCCCAGCAGAGAACACCACAACTAAGAAGGGTAACCACATAACATCTGGCTGTGAAAAGGAGTAGGGTTGCTGTCTGCCAGGGAGCAACAGCTAGAAATTCAGTGAGCCTCTTAAAGGGCCAACACACAAAATTCCATTTGGAGCCAGCCACATTGTGCTTAGGCAGAGAAAGGAGAGGGTAGACGGTAGCTATGTGAGAAGAAGCCAGGATTGGGAACTCAGAAGTTAGAGCTCAGAAGGCAGATACCCCCAGTTCCCTGTATTGAGTCATTTCCTCATGCAGCACAGGACATCTTTCCCACACAAAAATTTGCCCTGCCTTGGGGGAAGACAGTTGACTCATCTTATTGAAAAATCCTTGCTCTGAGGTCACTAAGAGACTGAAAATAACAATTAGACTCCAACCAGAAACAACACCTTGTTGAAAAAAACTCTCCCAGCACCAGAGAACAAGTGCCTGGAGGCAATTCAAGTAAGAATCCTGTCAGTCTGTAGGCAGAGGCAGTCTCTGGAGGCTTTGAGTCTTTGCCTGTTCTAATTAGTCAGAAACAGCATCTGACACTGTCCTATATTAGAGAGTGAGAGGTGTAGAAGATCTACCTAATACATAGTTACAAACCTAAACAGACAGCCAAAGTGAAGAAACAAAGAACCCCCAAATGAAAGAACAAGAGAATTCTACAGAAGAAAAGATAAATGAAGCAGAGATAAGAAATTTATATGAGCCGAAACCGGTTTGGCTCAGTGGATAGAGCGTCAGACTGCAGACTGAAGGGTTCTGGGTTCGATTCCAGTCAAGGGCATGTACCTTGGCTGCAGGCACATCCCCAGTAGGGGGCGTGCAAGAGGCAGCTGATCGATGTTTCTCTCTCATCGATGTTTCTAACTTTCTATCCCTCTCCCTTCCACTCTGTAAAAAATCAATAAAAAATATATTTTAAAAAAGAAATTTATATGAAACAGAGATAAATTTATCTGATGGTAAAGATGCTCAACAGCATGAAAAAAAGATATAGTAACTATGAAAAAATAAGTCAGAAATAAAGAATGACATAAAACAAATAAAGAACACATTGGAAGGCATACACAACAGATTAAGGGAAGTTCAGGATTGAATTAGTGAATTAGAAGACAGAGTTAAAAATATCACTCAATCAGAGAACCAAAAAGAAAAATCAATTAAAATACATGAGGACAGCTTGAGGGAGCTGTGGAACAATGTAAAACATAACAAAATTCTAATAACAAGTGTGCTAGAAGAGGCAGAAAGGGAGAAAAGGATAGAGAATGTGTCTGAAGAAATAATGGCAGAAAACTTTCCTAACCTGGTTAAGAAAAAGATCACACAGATACAGGGGGCACAGAGAACCCCAAGCAAAAAGGATTCAAACAGGCCCATGCCCAGACACATCATAATTAAAATGCCAAAAATTAAAGACAAAGAGAGAATATTAAAGGCAACAAGAGAAAAGAAAACTGTTACCTACAAAGGAGCTCTAATAGGCTGACACCTGATTTCTCATTAGAAACTCTACAGACCATGCCCTGACCAGTTTTGCTCAGTAGATAGAGCATTGGCCTGTGGACTCAAGGTTCAATTCTGGTCAAAGGCATGTGCCTTGGTTGCAGGCACATTCTTAGTGGGAAGGACGTAGGATGCAGCTGATCGATGTTTCTCATCGATGTTTCTAACTCTCCCTTCCTCTCTGTAAAAAATCAATAAAATACATTTTTTTAAAAAAGAAACTCTACAAATCAGCAGAGCATGGCATGAAGTACTCAAGGTACTGGAAACAAGTATCTGAAACCTAGATTACTATATCCAGAAAGTTTATTATTCAAAATAGACAGTCAAATAAAGAGCTTCAACGATAAAAAAAAAAAAAAAAGTTAAAGGAGTACATCACTACCAAGCCAGCATTACAAGAAATGATAAAAGGGAATTCGGTAATGAGAATAGAGAGAAACCTAGATATACAGATTTAAAATGGCAATAACTATCAATAATAACCCCAAATGTAAATGGATTAAATGCTCTAATCAAAGGGCATAGGGTAGCTGAATGGATACAAAAACATGATTCAACTATATGCTGTCTACAAGAGACCCACCTCAAAACAAAAGACACACGCAGGATGAGAGTGAATGAATGGAAAAAAATTGTCCATACAAATAGAAAAGAAAAAAAAGCTGAAATACCAATGCTCATATCTGACAAAAAAGACTTCAAAATGAAGGCCATCAAAAGGGACAACAAAGGTCACTACATAATACTAAAGGAATCAATCCAACAATAGAATTTAACACTGGTAAACATTTATGCATCCAATATAGGAGCAACTAAATATACTAAAAATACTTCTAGAGGACTTTAATGAAGAGATTGACAATAATACAGTCACAGTAGGGGACTTTAACACCAGAAGTTTTAAAGCAAAGGAAACTAAGGAAAAAAACAAATGGGACTACATCAAAGTAAAAAGCTTCTGCACGGCAAAAGAAACCATCAATAAAACAACAAGAGAGCCCATTGTATGGGAGAACATATTTAGCAATGACACATATGATAATGTGTTAATATACAAAATATATAAGGAGCTCATTCAACTTAACAGAAGGAAGACAAACAATCCAATAAAAAATGGGCAAAGGACCTAAATAGACACTTCTCCGAAGAGGACATAAAGATTGCCAAAAGACAGATGAAAAATGTTCAAAATCATTGATCATCAGAAAGATGCGAATTAAAAAAAACGAGGTATCACCTCACACCTATCAGAATGGCTACCATTAATAAATTAACAAATGACAAGTGCTAAGGAGGAGGTGGAGAAAAGGGAACCCTAATATACTTCTGGTGGGAATGCAGACTGGTGCAACCACTATGGAAAACAGTCCAGAGTTTCCTCAAATAATTAAATATGGAACTGCCATTTGACCCAGTCATCCCACTTATAGGGATATATCCTAAGAAACCCAAAGCACCCCTATGTTCATAGAAGCACTATTTACAATAGCAAAGATCTGGAAATAGCTCAAGTGCCCCTCAGTAAATGAGTGGATAAAAGAGTTGTGGTACATTTATATCGTGGGATACTATGTAGCTATAAAAAATAAGAATCTCTTACCCTCTGAAACAGCATGAGGAACCTGGAGAGTATCATGCTAAATGAAATCAGTTAGTAAGAGAAAGACAAGTATCATATGATCGCACTCATGTGGAATCTCAGTAACAAAATAAACTGATGAACAAAGTGGATGGAGCGACAAGGGCGCATGAAACAGTGCAGAATCTCAGAGGGAAGGTGGGGGAGTGTGGGTGGTTGGGAGGTAATAATATATGCATATATGCATAACCCATAGACAAAAGGGTGCTGAAGGCTTGGGGCTAAGGTTGGGGGTGGGCTGAAGAGGGTCAATGGGGGAGAAAAAGGGAACATATGTAATACTTTCAACAATAAAGAATTATAAAAATAAAAGTTGTAACTTAAAAAAAACTGGCAGTGAGCCAGATTTGACCTGTGGGTCTGTAATTTGCTAATCCCTAATTATAAGTAAAGATGAAGAAACATTTTTATTTATTAAAGTTAATTTGAAAAATATCACTCTTTTCCAAAAAATGAAATATTTTTTTTAAAAATAGTCATTATTATTTTTGCAGCAAAGCAATTCCATTTGTAATTACCTAGCAAAACTGATTCAACAATCAATGTCAAAGAATATGGCACTATTACTCTACACTTTTTTCAGGTAATCTTACCTATTTCCATAGAGTGGTTATTATCTATACACAAATAACTCCCAAATTTACATCTCCATCCCAGATATCTTTGCTGCTAACAATTGCCTATTAACTATCTCCACTTGGATGTCATTCAGGAGATCTTGAACTCAATAATGAAGGGACATGTTCTCCTTCACTTCCAAGCCTCTACAGAACCTATTCCCTCTGCCTCCCTTCTTTCTTCTAGCTAAGACCTATACTTTCTTCAGTCTCATGTCAGAAGTCACCCTCTTTATGATGTCCCAAAACTGACCTAAATGCCTTCATAGATGCAGCGATAATGCCATTTACTTATACTGACCATGGGAACAGTCATTCTATATTTGTCAACCCACTAGTTTATCTCCTCTACTAAACTGTAAGTTCTTTGTGTGTATGACCTGTATTTTACTCAACAGTCTACCTAAGAGCCTAACATTATATCTGACAGATAGTTGAATCTCAATAAATATTGGTTGAATAAATGTTGAATCTTACCAGCAAACAGCTTCTTAAGGTGAGACTGAATTACTGAAGGATTGGTAGACTGGCCCAGTATTTCTAACAAGTCATCGTCACCAATAAAATAAAATCTTGGAAATGCTGAGCGTTTTTCCTAATAAAAATAAAACAAAAAAAAATAACCTTCTCTTTTCAAAAAATTACTCTGTTAAGTAGTTTTTTAATTTATTACATAAATATTTTTAAAAACATGCCTCCAAAAATTCATTTAATGATTTCTGACATCTTTGAAGCTGATCAAGTATTTGTAGTAGACAATTTCTGATTCCTGCATGAGTAGTTAACGTTGTAACTCTATTGTCTTTCTTGATATCAGTCATTATTGATCTAAATAAAGAAAATAACAGTCATTTTCACATCTATTTTAACAGTTTTTTGGCTGACATACATTGAGAAAGTTATTAACCTGCTTTAACCAAACACAAACTAGAGGTAGCCCTATATAACACCAACACATAATTATGCTATTAATAAATAATGCTAAAAATTAATAATACCCTATTACCATTTTTAACTTCCCATACCGCAAATTCTTTCATTTATTCACTAAACAAACATTAAGCCCCACATCATGGAGCTATTAGGCTAGTGACAAAGAAAAACATAAAAAAATTTCTCATAACATTTCAATAAAGTTATAATAACTGCTAAAAGAAAATTACAAGTATTATTAAAGTGGCTAGTAGGGCAACTCTAATCTATGGCTTCTTTGAGGAAATAATTAAAAGCTGCGATGAAAAATAAAATGAGAAGTGGGTGATTACGAGAAAAACCGTTTCTGGCAAAGACCCTGGAAAGCAGCTTGGAATGTCTGAGAAACGAAAGGCTAGAACCATAGTCGGCAAACTACGGCTCACAAGCCACATGCAGCTCTTTGGCCCCTTGCGTGTGGCTCTTCCACAAAATACCACAGCCTGGGAGAGTCTATTTTGAAGAAGTGATGTTAGAAGAAGTTTAACTTTAAAAAATTTGGTTCTCAAAAGAAATTTCAATCATTGTACTGTTGGTATTTAGCTCTGTTGACTAATGAGTTTGCCGACCACTGGGAGGCATGAATGTGGACAAGAGAGCAGCACGAGAAATGGACAGGAGGCAGATCATTTTTCATCCTTTCACCAAAAGAAAAACATTTTAAGGTTTTACTTAAAGCAATAAAGGAAAGAAATGATGAAACTTCACTTTTTTAAAAATTATTCTGGCTGTTGTATGAAAACTTGTTAAGCAATGACAAGAATAAATCAGAAGCCGAGACTGGTTTGGCTCAGTGGATAGAGCATCGGACTGCGGACTGAAGGGTCCCGGGTTCGATTCCGGTCAAGGACATGTACCTTGGCTGCAGGCACGTCCCCAGTAGGGGGCGTGCAAGAGGCAGCTGATCGATGTTTCTGACTTTCTATCCCTCTCCCCTCCACTCTGTAAAAAATCAATGAAATATATTAAAAAGAAAAAAAAGGAATAAGTCACAAGGTTAGGCAGTAATCAAAGTGAGTGACAACAAAAGTACTTTAGAATAAAATTTAAAAAGTAGAAATACAAAGGGCATATTAAATGATAGTAAGTGAATTAATTAATTGGGTTAAATTTGCTGGTTTAATAGATTTGAAAATGGCATGAGTTATCAAAGATACCCATTCTATTTCTGCTTTGAGCAATTAGGTAGCACCATTTATTGACACAGAATCTGAAAGAGAAAATATTTGTGGGAAAGGGATAAATTCATCATCTTAATCCTTTATTTCTCAGAAGAGAAATATGGGCTTAATATAGAGGTTGAGGAGACATCAGAAAACAGAAGAAAACTGTTGCTTAAAGAAGAAAATAGAGTGAGAAAAGAACCTATGGCTGAAACCTAGAGATATCTACATCTCAATGTTTTGAGAGGGCTCAGCACTGGGAACTAGGAGTAGGACCAGACAGACAGACAAAAACAGGAGAGGACAGCATCACAGAAGTCAGTAAGAGAGAAAAACATTGTTTAACTATTAAATACTAACCAGACATAAGAAAACTGCCCAACAGATTTACAACAGCAAAGCTGTGATTTGATGACTCAATAAAATATTAGATATATGTAGGGAGAGTGGTAAACAGAAACCAGTTCAAAATAGTCCAGGAAACACATGGCTAAATGAGAGAAAATAGCTGCTCGGAAATAGCTATATAACCACTAAAGAAAGAATTGGAATACACAGATGATTCTAGTAATGAAAAAGCAATTACTTGCATTAAACACCTTATAATACGAATAAAAACTGCCATATGTGTCTATGTCTTATGCAGTTGTACTGACCTAAAATCTTCATCCACTCTATTGAAGCGTGCCTGTTCTTTCGGCAATGCTCCACGGCCAAAAATGGGCTCCAAATACACCCACTTCCTCTGAATATGGTTCAAATTCTGCAGGTACTCATCTAACTGTGCAAGTTTTCTTTCCCAAATTGACACTTTATCTTCAAATCCTTTATAATAAGGAGAATCCTTTAAGGACTGAAGAAGGCATCTATTATCTCCAACTTGATTTACTATATCTTTCCAGTCTTTAATCAGCTTGATGGTTCGTTTTTGGCTGTCTTCATAATCAGTCAATGTAAACACTGCTCCAACTCCCCAAAGATCAAGTTCACGTAAAGCTTCTCTGATTGTAACTTCACCATGTGCACGACTATTTAAATCCTATTTAACACAAAATATCCATATTGATTACTTCAACATTAATTATCATATAAATAAATTATAAGAAGTCTAACTTATAAGATGATTTGTTTTTAAATGGATATATTTTAAAGGGTAAAGAGAATTATTGGCTAATGTATCCATGAATATCAGATACAAAGTATCCAGGTTCACATGGTCAAAGTTCTATGCCTTATGCTTTTTACTTCTAAACAAGAATTACAAAAAATTCAAGCATCACCCTAGCTGGTTTGGCTAAGTAGATAGAGCATTGGCCTGCGGGCTGGAGGGTCCCAGGTTCAATTCCAGTCAAGGGCACATGCTCAGGTTGCAGGCTCCATCCCCAATAGGGGGCATGCAGGAGGCAGCCAATCCATGATTCTCATCAATGTTTCTCTCTCTCTCCCCCTCTCCCTTCCTTTCTGAAATCAATAATATATAAATATATATGTGTGTGTGTGTATATATATTTTTTTAAAAAAAAGATAATTCAAGCATCCATCACAAAATACAAAACAATTGAATTTGAAGTTCTGCATGCCTCAGACATTGTATGTAATTTGTGTAAATTCTGATACATCTAAAGTGATTAGCAGCCATCCCAATTTATCTTCTATAGCAGTCAAATTTATAACTTCACGATTATCTAAATATGTTCCAGTGCTATCAACAAACATACATTTTAGATAGGAAATAGATCAACTTGACATCAGGAGTCCTTATATTTTTATACAAGAGGCCTGGTGCACAAATTTGTGCAGGGGTGTGGTCCCTCAACCTGGCCAGCAATTGGAGCCTATAAGGGGGCCAGCCAGCTGGGGTGAGGAACCCTAGGAGGTCAGCCAACCAGCCACCCCATCACGGCCTACCAGGAGGCTGGCCGGCAGAGGGAAGGGGCTGAGGAGGTTGGCTATGGGAGTGCACTGACCACCAGGGGACAGCTCCTGCATTGAGCATCTCCCCCTTGGTGGTCAGTATGCATCATAGTGACTGGCTGACCAGTCCTTTGGTCATAACAGTCACTTACGCTTTTATATATATATACTAGAAGCCCGATGCATGAAGATTCGTGCAAGAATGGGCCTACCTTCCCCTGGCTACTGGTACCACCTTGACTCGGCCGGAGCCACCTTTCCACCTTTCCATGCTACTAAGAGGCCGTTCAGTGCCTATGTGTACAAATTAACCCACCATTTTTGTTGGGTTAATTTGCATACTCACTCCTGATTGGCTAGTGGATGTTGTGATGGTATGGTCAATTTGCATCTTGCTCTTTTACTAGTGTAGATAGATTGAATGGACAGAACAAAACATAAAGTCTGCCACTTATGATAGAATTGTGACAAGTTTTACTTTTACCTGAAACCTTTTCTAAATCTGAGTGGCAAATTGGATGTAGGTTTAACTCTCTTAATTTTTGTATCCCTTACCTTCTGGTTATAATACATCCCATGATTTTTATATGTATTACATGTAAAGTAATTTGTATTTATTTCATTTTTTATTAAAGCTGACTCCCTTTTTAAAATAAGACATTTTTTATTTCGTATGTTTTCTCTCTTTCAAATAAGAGGTTTATAGTATTATTTCTATACTCTCATATACAGTGCTAGATAGTGCTACTGGAAGAATGATAAAATAATGGAACATTGTCACTACTTAAAGGGAAGAAAAAACTTTAACTTGCTTTTTTATTAAATAACCAAATAAAGAGCTAACAAAGGTCGGATATGTGAGATATTTATAAAAGTGATTCTTACTTTAAGGTCTGAAGCTTTGGCAACAATAGTATCAGCTAATCTAAGAAGATCACCAAACAGTAATTTCTCTAGACTAGTCCCCCTAGGAAGGCCAAGCAGACGAAAAAGGTCAAGCCAATGGTCTGGAGAAAGATGTTCCCCTCTCACATATTTCAAGATAGGAATTACCATCTGTTAAAAAAGGAAAAAAAGTAAGATATATGGATAAATACATGAGCATAATGCAAATTTGTATTTACTATTAGGTATAAAAAATTAATTATTCATCTAATTCAGTTACTAGATAATTTTTAAAAAGCAGAATGAGTAAAAGTATCTTACTTTATATTTGTCAACTTCTGATTGTAATTTCACTGTCATTACTGAATGTTCTTCAGCTTTTCTTAATTTGTCATGCCAAATCATCAAAAATTCCTCAAACAGATATGTCTTAGTCCTATAAAATACCAGAAACACACCTTAAAACTTACATCCCAAAAAGCACTACCAAACCATAAAAATCTAAATATTATTTATGACTCTAACCGAAAAGTAATCCAGTCTTCATTGGCCATTTCCTGAAATCCTTGCTGAAATTCCTCATAAAGAGTCCAGATTTGTGCACAGCTCTCAATGTCTTTAGAAATGCTGTATGCCAAAGAGAAGTTAGGCTCTTCTAGTCCAAAATGATGGCAATCATCACTATTAAAATAAAATAATGAAATATCATTAAATTTTAAAAGTAGTAAAATTGATAAATATCATTATTTAACTGTATTCCCTGTGTGTGTGTATATATATATATATATAAGGTTGTGTGTTTGACAGCGGAGGTACACAGGGGAGAATATGCCGACTTTACATAAGAACTAAAGTTGATATGAGTTTTTACTTAGGCGTGAGCTTTCCTAAATTCAATAATATGCTTTTTTTATAAGGTAGTTAAAGCAAAGTTGGTAACATACATAAATATATTTTATGTGAATTATGTTATATAATATGTAATTTACATTCATAATTATATATTATAGATTAATCTGAGAATATTCTCAATTGAAAGGATTAGCTTGTAGAATATATGCTATCCTTTATTTAATTGGTGTAATATCATTTAATAAATGTGATACCACACCTTCTACTCATCTATAAAAGTAATTAGTTTATGGCTACATTTGCCTAAATAATCAAAACTAAAACAATGCTCAAATTTAATATATTGTATTATTATAATATAAAACAATATATTTTTAATTTGAGGTCTCTTTTTATTATTTTACTAGGTTCATTTTTTCCCTCAGAGCCCCTGAAAGTAATTTACCATTCATTTTATATATTCCTTTAAAAAAAATGAGATCACAAAAAGTATTCCAACTCCCTAATTTAACTTTTCAATAAATTTAATTTTCTGTTCTATTTTTAGCCCTAACCAAAATTTGCTTTTCTTTCAGTATTCTTATATAATCTAACCACACTCCTAGAAAAGCAGTAGCATGATCAATTATTATTTGTATTTTAAATTTTTAAATTTATAAGGAAAGGTATAAAGATAACATATAAGAAAATTACTAACTTAATATATAAGATTTTTTTCAAATGAGTACTATCAGTTTAGAAAAAAAAACATACACCAGATTTTTCCTTATGGTTTCAAGATCATCAAACTCAACTTTCTTCTCTTTTATTAACTTTGCACTTTCATCAAGGGTATTTTGCTGGCCAGTGTCAATAATATCATCACCAGGCTTTAGTTGGTCCCAACGAGCTTTAAATTTTTCCAATTCTTGATAATAGATCTGAAGACGTGATTTCACATTTCCTTTCATCACTTCAATCTATAAGCCAACAGAGTTTATATAATTTAATTCAGAGTGAAATCTCACTTCATCTTCACATTTTTATTTATATTTTCTATTTAAGTGAAATATCAATACTAACTTTTCAAATGATTTTTAATTAATTCAAGTATAAAAAAATAGGTCAACATGAAAAAACACACATGGTGTCAAAATAAGCCAAAGGAAAATCATTTAGGCAAAAATTAAAAAGAATCCCAAGTCTATTTTGCATAGAGGATCCTTTTGTTAACTTTTGGTCGAGAATGTGTTTGTGTGTTTTCAGAGAACAACTCCAAGACCATGTGGGTTCCTGCGACTGTGAGGAACTGATGGATCTGTTCCAGTCACGAGGATGGTCCAGAGATGGGGGACACTGACGACACCTTGCCATGCTAGCAGTCGGCAGCTGTGCATGTCTGCAGGCAGCCTGGGACCAAACCAGAGAGGATGGATCTTGCATTGCCACGATGTGTCCACCATCTGGATACCATTGCTGACATGTACACATAAAGAATTATTTGACACTGAAACTGGGACTCAGAACAGTTGGACATTGAAACTGAGACTGAAACATTTTTTGTTCTTATACATTTATTTCTAGTATGCAGAGGCAAGATATTTTTGAAGAAAAGAAACAGGGGAGAGTGATTGATATAGAGGCAGGGTGGCCTTGAACAGGCTGTCAAGCTACAGGGGAAGGCTTGGGTGGATGGGAGGCGGATGCGGGGGGAGATCAACTGAAGGACTTGTATGCATGCATATGAGCATAACCAATGAATGAAAGACACTGGGGCGGGGAGGGGGCAAGGTGGGGATATGTGCTGGGGGGTAAGGGAGGGTGGGGGGAGGATAAGGGGGAGGGGAAAGGAAAACATGTACTACTATTATACTGCAAAAAAATCAATAAAAATATATTTTAAAAAAAAATAATAAGTCAAGTGCATAAAATTAGACTACAAAGTTAAATTAAGAGATAATCCACACACATCATCATTAGGAAATCATTCATGTGATTAACAGCAACCACTAGCAAAAAGCTAATGTGATTTAAAAAAAAAAAAAAAAAAGGTTGTTTAATGACTGCCAATTGTCCTACCTGAGGGCCTTTCAGCTAAAGGGCATAAGACTAAATTCTGGTTAATGAGATATGAATGCAATAGATATGTAGAATTCTAGACTGTACCTTTCACAGATACCATACACAGTCAGTAAACAAATTAATTCATAAGAAAGTATAAAAATAACATTACATGTATTCTTGAATGGCAAGAAGTGAAGATAAACTATGTGAAAAGATCATCAACAAAATGTTTCATTATATGGAAACACTGAGGGAAGTCAATTTAATCAGCATTGTAAAATTCTTATAAACCTGAGCTACAATGCAAGAAATCTTAAATGAGAAAAAATAAGTCTCCATTTTAACAAAATGACTACAAGGATCTTACCTGATCTTTAATCATAAGTTGGTGACTTTCCATCATCAATTCGAATTTATCCCATTTAGCCTTCAGATTGCTAATTGTTTCTAAACCTCCACCTGCCACAGTTCGTAAAAGTCTGTTTTTATCTTCAGCTTCTTGAAATAATGGCAAAATCTAAAGGCCAAAGAAGTGAAAAAAATTTTTATCACTTTTTTAATTCCATTCTTTTAAATTTTTATTTCATGATTTGCTTTTTAAAAATCAAGATTTGCTTTTAAATAATTTGTTAAATTCATGGATATAAAATTTATAATGTTTATTTATTATTATATACAAACTCAACCAAGACAGTCTAATATAAGAAGTTTAAAAAGTAAAATAAAAGTGGTAACATGAGGCTGAATAAAATTATAAATCCATAAAGATAATACTATAGCTATTCCAAGTAAAGTTATTATAAATGTTGCATAAATAAGAAAATGCTAAAAAGGTTTCTAAAAAAAACTGAAATTAGTGATTACCTAAGAATATGAGTTAATTAAATGTCTTACTTAATAAAGAAAGAAAAGCCCTGAAAAGGGGAACCTAAGAAACTGATGCTTGAAGAAGTGAAATCAAGCTCCTGTATTCTGTTTCTACTCGAAATGTCCTGAGTTTTGTACAGTTATCAGTTTGTTCAACGGTCCAGGTATAGGAATAGATGCTAAACTGCTTCTAAGTATTTTAAAGCACTATAAAACAAGTGTCCTACAAATTAATACTGTACTTTTCCTTATCAACAAAGCAATAATATCCATAAAAAGATTTTTTAAATCACTGTGTTTACATAATAGACAGTATTTGCTTAAAATGATCTGCCTCAAAATCTCAGCATAGTTTGCTGCTTATCTTCTAGGTCTCAGTTCAGACGTCATCTGAGAAGGTCTCTCATGACCACATACGCAGTTGATCATGCTTGCTCTCTCACTTCTCTTGCAGCTTCACCACCTTCCCCATATTCCTTCACCCTCTTTCTCCTCCTTTACCCTCTCTCCTCTCATTCCCGACACATGAATGTGCATCCCATGAGAGCAGAGCATGTTCACAGCTGCAATCCCTACTCCTAGCACAACGCCTGGAATACATCTAGTGATCCATAAATATCTATCAAATAAATAAATGAGGAAGTGCCTCTGTGCTTTCACTAACTGGCACTCCTCATAATTCCATTCCTTCTTTAAGCAATTCCTTCTACTAGACAAATACATTGTTTTATTTGCCTTTAAACCCTCCTTTATATCTCTAAGCCTTATACATCATAAAAAAATTTGTAATTCCTCCCATCATGAAGATATATTACTTTACTCACCCTTAAACTCTCAATTTTTAGTCTAACACATAGTAGGGACACATAAATCTGTATTCTGATTTGAATTATTTGTCCTCTTTCCTCTAAACATAACTAAAATCATCCATAATAACTTTTATAAAACTTTGGCTTGCCTCTTCTGGACTCTACCTTTCTGGATGTTGTTATAAATCTTTATCACTCTGTTATCTTTGTCTCTAATTATGAGCTTCTCCATTGTGTGTGTGTGTGTGTGTGTGTGTGTGTGTGTGTGTGTGTGTTCCTACTTCAGCTCTAGCTTTACACTTTACCATGCTAAAATTATAATCCTTGAAGTAACAGCATTATTTATAGCAATTATATTATTGCTTAGTCTTATTCTAATATGCCACATCATAAAATAGACTGTAAATTTTTCTGAAGCCAATAATAAGCATTATTTTTATTGTTGATAGTATTACATATGTCCCCCATTTCCCCCCTCTTTGCCCCACTCTACCCAGCCCCTACCCCATCCCAGGCCTTTAGCATACTATTGTCTGTGTCCAAGGGCTATGCATATACAGTAGATCCTCGGGTTACGCCAAAGATCCGTTCCAATGGTCAACGTAACGTGATTTTCGTCATAAATTGGAACCTACCTTCATAAGCACTTATGTCACTCACATGGAGTACATAAACAGCAGTAATGAAGTGAAACAGTAAAAAAAATTTAAAAGAAAGATAACAATGCCTGACCTTTAATTGTGGTAAGTAAATAATAAAAAACATAAAGCACATATGTACTATGTCAAAATTACGGAACTATTTTTTATATAAATGGGAAATGGCGGCATAACCACAAAACGTAAGTCGAATCCGATGTAACCCGAGGACTACCTGTATGCATATAAGTTACTGTGTTAATCTATTTCAGCCCCCTTACAACCCACCCCTCTGAGATCTGTCAGTCTGTTTTATCCATCCATGCCTCTGGACCTATTTTGTTCATTAGATTCCACATGTAAGTGCGATCATGTGATATTTGCCTTTGTCTGGCTTATTTAGCTTGGCATAATAATCTCCAGGCTCATCCAGGATGTCACAAAGGGTAAGAGATCATTCCTTCTTAACACTGGCATTATTGTTACTGTTTCATTATACCAATATAATACCAAGTATCCAATCATGAACTTACCATTTGGACCAGATTATATGGATGTCATTTTATCATTGAAATTATATCCTATTTCTAAATTGCCACAAAAAATACCTAATTTAAACATCTCCAGTATAGTAAGATAATTTAAAATTTCTTTGTAATTCTCACCTGTGGCTTCTGTTCTTGTAGCTTACTATACTGCACATTTGCATTACCTATCTCTTCTACAGACTGGGGCATAATTGATAAGACTTCCATAGCTTCAGTGACAAATGCATCAATTTCATGTAAATGAGCTGAATAAGTAACATTAAAATATAAAAAAATGTTGTTACCAACAAAAATATTAACATAATTCCTAAACCAAGAAGAATTAGAAGCAATCTAATATACATTAAGTCCTAAATTATAATTTGCTTTCATAAGACATAATTTCAAAATGTAGAATAAGCAAAGAAACTTCATGAAAGTTGATTAAATTGTACTCTAAATTTTTGAGTAAAAAGTTAAAATATACTCATTCTTACTAAAAGTTACTCAAAATTGGGAACTTTTTCAGTCTTTTAAATAATATGCAAAAACATCTCAGTTAGAAAAAACAAGAAATCATGTAATATATTGGAAAATAGTAATCATTTGAAGAAATAAAAAAAATACATTAGAGCAGAATTATCTACCTTTCTCAGTAGCATATGTAACAAACGGATAATAGCTCAACCTCAAATAATAAAAATGCCTTCAATTTTTAGACCTCTTAGGAGTTGAACATGGATTTTACTGCTTTCTTAAAGTTATCATTTTAAGCACAGTTCATATCATAATACTTTCTATATCAGTTTTTATTGTAATTACCACTGAGGTTCATATTTTATAACTATCAAAGTATATGCTTCTATATATATAAAATTAAGTAAAAATAAAAATGTCTTTTACCCTGAACAGACTTCTTCAAAGAAAGCACAAGCACATCAAATAATTTCTGGATGAGGTCATCAATCACCATCTTCACAGGGCTACAATTAATATTTAAGCAGTCTACCTTGACAGCACTGAAAAATGCGAATGGACACATTTTAATATGAAAAAAACTCATTATAATATTATCATTTTGTGCATTTTCAAATGTAACTCAAAAGCATTAGTATGATCTTTAAGCACATTTACATTTCACTTAGAAAAAATACCATATACATACTATTTTGACAGTTTTCATTTATTTTGTTATCATATTAAGGTTTCGGGTTTTTTTCATATTTTTTATTGATTTCAGAGAGGAAGGGAGTGGGAGAGAGAGAGAAACATCAATGATGTCTGCTGGAGATGGAGCCCACAACCCAGGCATCTGCCCTTAATCAGAATCAAACCCAGGATCTTTCAACCCGCAGGCTGACACTCTATTCACTGAGCCAAACCAGCTGGGGCTATAATATTAGTTTTGATCATCCATCATGTTTATAAAAAAGGCAGCAATTAGCCCTGACCGGTTTGGCTCAGTGGACAGAGCATCAGCCTGCGGACTCAAGGGTCCCAGGTTCAATTCCAGTCAAGGGCATGCACCCTGGTTGCGGACACATCCCCATTAGGGGGTGTGCAAGAGGCAGCTGATCGATGTTTATAACTCTCTATCCTTCTCCCTTCCTCTCTGTAAAAAATCAATAAAATGTATTTTTTTAAGAAGACAACAATTACAAACTACTAATGTACCTACATGAATATATTTATTCACTAGATCTAATTGTCACAGCATGTAACATGCATTTTTAAAATAATTATGAAATACATTCACTACTCTGCAAAGTTTAAACAATAATAATAAGGGAAAGAAAATAAAGGTAGAAAGTGAATACAGATTATTAAACAAAAAAATAACATTTATACCTACCAAAATAACAAAATTGTAATGAATTGTTAATTCATATGTTCAACTGTGTGGGCAAATAGTGCTCTCAGATCTATTGGCAGTAGAATAAAAAAAAAATGCAACATTTTCCTGGCCAGCATGGCTCAGTGGTTGAACATCAACCTATGAACCAGAAGGTCAGTTTGATTCCTAGTTGGGGCACACCTGAGTTTCAGAATCGATCCCCAGTGTGGTATGTGCAGAAGGCAGCCAATCAATGATGCTTTCTTTTTTTTTTTTTTTTTTTTTTTTTTTTTTTAATATATTTTATTGATTTTTTACAGAGCAGAAGGGAGAGGGATAGAAAGTCAGAAACATCGATGTGAGAGAGACATCGATCAGCTGCCTCTTGCACGCCCCCTACTGGGGATGTGCCCGCAGCCAAGGTACATGCCCTTGCTGGAATCGAACCCGGGACCCTTCAGTCCGCAGTCCGACGCTCTATCCACTGAGCCAAACCAGTCTCGGCCAATGATGCTTTCTCATCATTGATGTTTCTCTCTCTCTCCCTTCCCCTCTGAAATGAATAAAAAACATATATTTTTTTAAAATGCAACTTTTGTGAAGAGCAATATGTATCAAATATTATTAAAACAGGCATCATACTCTTTGTCTTAATAACTTCACCTTCAGAATTTATCCTAATGAAATTTTCATGGCAGACTCCAAGATTATTTACAAGTATCCTATATAATAAAAGAGTAATATACAAATTAACCATCACTCCTCTACACCCACAAGCCAATCAGGAGCAAGTACACAAATTAACCCCAACCAAGATGGCTGCAGCCATGGAGAGAGCAGGAGGGAGGCTTGGGTTTCCCCAGCAATGAAAGAAGTCAAGCTTTCCACCCACCCTGGCCCGCCCAGGCCTCTGCTTAAGGCTACAAAGTATCAATTCAAATGGCACCAGCCATGAAGCTAGAGAAAGCAGGAGGCTAGGGTAGCTCTCAGCGATGGATGAAGCCAAAGCTTTCCACACACCCTGGCTGGCCCAGGCCTCTGCTTAAGGCTATAAAGTTTCAATTATAGAAGATAAATAAATCCCAACAGAAATGGCTGCCGCTACAGAGGGAGCAGAAGGCTTGGCTCCACTCCAGGCTACAAAGTTTCAATTGTAGAAGATAAATAAATCTCAAATACCAGGGCCTCCTCTTGGGTCTCTGGGGGGTGTGATTGGCCTGCAAACCACTACAGGCCTCTCACCCAGGTCACCCCACCCCCCAAGGGAACCTCCACCCTGATCTGACAGCCTTTAGGGCAAACCAGCTGGCCCCCACCCATGCACCAGGCCTCTATCCTGTCTAATAAAAAGAATAATATGCAGATTGACCATCATCCCAACACACAAGATGGCTGCCCCCATGTGGTCAAAGATCCTGCCCCCATGTGGACACAAATGGGCACCACAAGATGGCCAGCAGGGGAGGGCAGTTGGGAGGGACCAGACTTACAAGGGAGTGCAGTGTGGGCAATCAAGCCTGCAGGGGAGGGCAGTTAGGGGATGACCAGGCTAGCAGAGGAGGGAAGTTGGGGGCAAACAGGATGGCAGGGGAACAATTAGACATCAATTAGGCTGGCAGGTGAGTGGTTAGGGGGTGGATCAGCCTGGCAGGCAGAAGTGGTTAGGGACAATCAGGAAGGTAAGCAGACGAGCAGTTGAAAGCCAGCAGTCCTGGATTGTGACAGGGATGTCCGACTGCCCGTTTAGGCCCGAACCCAACAGGCAGTCGGACATCCCTCAAGGGGTCCCAGATTGGGGAGGGTGCAGGCTGGGTTGAGGGACACACACACTTGTGCACAAATTTTGTACACTGGGCCTATGGTTAATTATAATAGTGAAAAATTAGAAATAAGCCAAATGTAGGAACAACTGAATTATTATATATCCACACAATTAAAAATCACATTTTTGAGAACTAGGTAATAACATGGCAAAATACTATTGAAATAGTGTTAACTAAAAATAGCAAAATATAGTATGATCTAAATTTTCTAAGTTCATATACTAATATTACAAAATGGGTGGAAAAGGAACTTTATTTTTCATGCTTTAAAGTTGATAGTTACAGAACAGTCAAGGAAATATAAAGTTTGACTATATTATAGGTAATATAGTCAAAAATACTATAATTACTATGTATGTTGTCAGTTAGGTACTAGTTTTATCAGGGTGATCACTATGTAAGTTATATAAATGTGTAATCACTGGGTTGTATACCTGAAACTAATATAATCTTGTATATCAACAGTAATCAAAAATATTAAAACTATTTTTTAGAATTATAAAACAAATACAGTATTTTAATGATCAGGAAAATGGCATCTGTTTTTAAGAACACTAATTCTTTGCACAGTACTCTTAAGGCAAATTTTAATGTTCTAAACAAACAGAGGTTGAATCAGACATGTTCACCTATGAAAAATCTCATGTAAGGGTTAAATCATAGAAAGTTAACAACAAAAAAAATCTGTCTTCCTCAACTTTGTGCTCCTGTAAGACAAAATTTTACAGGTTATAAATGCTCACTAAATATTTATAGAAAGAATTAAAAAATCTATACTAATAATAGAGGAATATGCGAATTGTTTGTTATACCATCATGTAACGACCAGATCAGAAGGCTGTGTCCCCACCCACTGTGCCAGGCCCAGTTAGGAGCCCAAATCCTAGCCTACCTAAAACGTGGCTGTGTGCCTTCATATCAGTAAGAAAGGGACATCCCACACTTGCCTGGGGCATCTAAGTTACTGGCCTAGAGAATCAGGGTTTCAGATAAGAGGACACAGCATTCCACTGCTATCTTGAGTTTGTGGTTTCCAAGGAAATAGCCAAAAGTAACTGGGTTATGAGATGCCCCTCTGAGGGTTTCCTCCACATTTAGGGCAATACTAGATGCAACACTATACTGAGTGTCTCCCAGAGCATATGGAAGGAAACAGAGCAGCACTAAATCAGAGCAGAATGTCATTAGCTTTCTATCCTTTGCTGTGCTCTCAGAAGTAGCTTCTTAGCATTCTTAGACTGTGTCTATGCATATCAAATATTAGACCCTCATGCCAGATCTGTATAGAAGCCTCCTCCCCCAATCTAGACTACCTAAATATGTCCCCACCAGCAGAGCCTCAGAAGAGAACCTACTCAGTGTCAGCAAGCCCTACTTAGATGATATTCAAGTGTCACAGCTGAGCTCTAGAGGAGGTATGAAACTGACTTGACTTTCTTGCTATAAGTGAAGAGTACTGTCCCATGGCAAAACTGTTCTGGTACATAAGAACTACTACTTTAACTTCTAATACCTTGGAAGTCGTTCTACTTCTTTTCCTTTTATTTTCAGTGCTTTAAAATTTTTTTCCCAATCATGAACAGTAGAAAGATGTTTTTCCACTAGAGCTTCCATATCAACTTGACCAATTATAACCCATTCCTAAGAATGAAAAATATTATTAAAGAAACAGCACTAATAAATTAGCATTTTCAAGTTTATAGTTCAACTACTAATATATATTAGGGTCGAACCAGTAAAAAGGAACAAGTGTAATTATAAGTAAATTTCAACTTAAGTATGTAAATCATTCATTACTATGCATCTAAAAAATGAACAGGGAAAACATCTATATACATAATTGCCTAAACAACGCAATGACCATTTAACCAGTCACTATGATGTGCACTGACCTCCAGGGGGCAGACGCTCAATGCAGGAGATACCCCCTGGTGGTCAGTGCGCTCCCACATCGGGAGCGCTGCTCAGCTGACCGACGGGCACCAGAAGCCAGGCTCATGGCTGGTGAGCGCAGCTGCGTGACCCTCTCCAGTCTCCATGGCAGCACACTACTGAGCTGCGGTGGCAGCAGGCGCAGCAGAGCCAGGATGAGTGGGAGCGGTGCGACACACAGCCCAGGCTCAGGCTCCTCCCAAGCTGCCTGCCACTTCAGGCACTACGCCATCCCTCGGGATGTTTGATTGCCGGTTCGGTCCGTTCCCTGCAGACAGGGCCAAACCGGCAGTCCAACATCTCCCGATGGGTCCTGGATTGCAAGAGGGCGCAGACCAGGCTAAGGGACCCCATAGCTTCAGATCTGTGCACTGGGCCTCTTGTGGCAATATAAAAATACAGTGATCATAAAACATTGTTGAAGAAGCCAAAAAAAAGCCCCTTACTTTATATTCTCTTATCAGATTTGATGTATACTAAGACAGACTCACTACTTTTAAGCCAAGAGTCACTCCCAGCTTCAAATCTGAAAGTATTCATATTCAATTCATTCTAAAAAGTTTAAATGCAGAGGCAGTTACAAAACTGGTTGAATTCCCAGTCGTAGTCTTAGGATCAATATCAAAGAACAATGAACGCAATGAGGGTTTATCTTTAGAGTTAATGATAATAATACCCTTAAACAAAAGCAAAATGTTTAATCATATCATCTCAATTTCATTAACTTCAAAGACCTCCCTCCATGGATTGCTCTTGTTTCAAAGAATGAAGAAAATTATATATTTCCCTAAAAGGAATTAAAATTGGCACAACAGAATCATGACACATTCCAAGTTGACAGAACAATTTTTTAAAAAGCTACCTTCTCAATCTTCAAATAGTCAAAGATATAAATCATCTGTGGCATAAACTTACCTTGTATAAGAATCCTTAAGCCTGGTCTTCTGATTTGCAATATTTTTTATTTTATATCACACAACACAAACTATTGGTTTGTATATGTAATACTAATTCAACAAACCAGGTGAAATATTATAATAGAAGAATGAAAAATTATATGTTCCATACCTTATGTTGGTGTAAAACAGCCAATAATCTCCTAAATAAATCTTCTGCTTTTCTGAAAATAGTCAAAAATCCACTTGCATTTCTATCAATCATAATAGAAAAAATAGATTCATCTCCTGCCTCACCCACTCCCTTAAACTGATTAGGAATGCCGATAAATCTCTTCATTTCTCTGTAATATTTAGCACGGATTTCTTCAAAAGGAGGCCTGAATTGTAACCGTCCTTGTCTGCAAGTAAATAAGTAACTTTAAAATGTAAATTATTAGAAAATTTTAGAATGAAAAATAAACTGGGTTTCAAAAAAATCTTACTTGTACAGTAAGTCTATATTTATTTCAGGAAGATTCTCATTAAGTGCTTCTAAGCCCATCTGATACTGATGTTCCAGAGCTTTGTACAGCTGATGGTTCCAGTGCAGCTTCCACGCATGCATGTCACTTGCTTGAAATCCCTAATATGTTATATTTACATTTTTTATTTAAAAATTGGGTAATAGAATGAGGGTTAATGCTTTCATATCATATAGAGTAAAATTATAAGCAATAAAAAACTTATTTTTAAATATCTTAAAATAAGCAACTCCTTAATTACTACTTGTAGTATGAGAGATTACATGAAGTCAAATAAGAAAATTTCTAATTTTCATGTTTATAAATGGAATACGAAAATCAGTAGAATTTTAAAAATTAAGTTATAAGTAGACTTTAGAATAGGACTTTATGTTTACAGTAAAAAAAAAAGAAAAGACAGGTTTTTTTGTGAACTTTTTAGTCCTTTTTCAAAAATCCCCATTAAGTATAGCTCTTTTCTTCCCTTCTCACCCCCTAAATAAAGCTTCCACTTTTTAAAACATGTTAAATCCAATATTAAAATGCTCAGGATAGTTTATATAATCTTTGCTGCCATAAACGTATCGATTCTAACACTAATTTTTGTTTGTTTTTTTGTTTTTTCTTAAAGTTTTAAGAACTAAAATATATATGCAGCTCAGCTAACATAGGTCAGTGGTTGAGTGTCAAACTATGGACTAGAAGGTCATGGTTCAATTCCTGGTCAGGGCACATATCCGGGTTGCGAACTCAATTACCAGTAGGGAGGTGTGCAGGAGGCAGCTGATCAATGATTCTCATCATTGATGTTTCTATTTCTCTCTCCCTCTTCCTTCTTCTCTGAAATCAATAAATAAATACACACACACACACACACACACACACACACACAAATATATAAAACACCTAACTCATATAGACCAAGATATGTGGCAGGCTCTGTGCTAAGTGAATTTGTTTGCATCATTTCTTATATAAAAATGTGAATAGAACTGAAATTTTGCCCAAAAAGGAAAAAGTTCTAATATAGAGCTATTTCAATCATTAGGCTTCTGCCTCAACTTAACTTTGTGTTCTACAGATGTCACAATTACCTAAAAGAAAACAAATGAATGATAAAATTGTTAAGCACCACGTCAGAAAAACTATAAACTCTGAATTGCAAAATTTGGTACTCTATAAGACAAACAAAAATTTCTTATATTTCTAAATGTAAATGCATTGTTATTTTATGCTATTTATGTATAATTCAATCAAATTCTAAACTTATCAGTAATTCATTAGTAAAAGTTTATAAATAATCTTAACTTTTCAGCAATTCATATATAAAATTCATATGTTCTCTGAAATGGTCATATTTCAAAATGCAGACATATTTCAAGCAAAAACATACTCTACCTGTGCTTCTACACTTGCTAAGCCAGCTCTCAATTCTTGTAATCCATCTTTCCAACGCTGTTGTTGCCGAAGCAGATCAATATTCATAAGAATTACCACCTGTTAGAAATTAGAGCAGTCTCAAAGTATCACCTGAAATGGTGACTTTTCAGTGGAAAAACTGGACAGACAAGATTTTGAATAAGTGATCCAGGTTAACACAACCTAAAGTATGACATGCCAATAACTGATGGATGCATTGAGAAAGGCGAAACAGCACTTAGATGATATGCCAGCACAAATGGCATAATGCTAACTTAATCATGAGAAATACCATATAACCCACATCTAAAGATATTCTACAAGATCAGTGACAGTACTCATCAAAAGTTTCAAGGTTATGAGAAACAAGCAAAGATTGAAGAGGAGGACATTTCAGAGACTCAACAAGTAAATGCAAGATAAGATCCTGGATTGAATCCTTGAAAAAGAAAAAGGACTAGTGGAGAAATCGTAAAATTCAAAAACAGCTTATTTCCTAATTTTGTTAACTCTACCATGGTTATATTAGTTGTTAACAGGGGAAGCTGGACAAAGCATAGGATAAAAGAACTCTGTTCTACTTTTACAACTTTAAGTCTCAAATTATTCCCAAATAAATTATTTTAAATTATATCCTAATTACCTTTAAACAATATTATCCATACTCATTAAATTTTATAAATAAAATATACCTTTTCACAAAACGTAGTGTGCCATTTTCTCAGCTTTCTATTTTCAGTGGCAAGTCGGTCAGCAGCACTTTGTAGCTTTTGAATGTAGCCTTCTAACTCGTTAGGATTATCCCAAGTAATTTGTGACTTTCCCCCACTTCCAGCTTTTGAATTCTAAGGTACAATAAATGGCATTTAGTATTTAAATGCATTACTTTTTCCAAGAAATTTCCATATTCTACATCATAAATCCAATAATTCCCAGCACCAATCTGCAACAAAAAAGAGCATAATATTCCCATTTTATAAATGATAAGGCAATCTGACCATCATTGAGTAGCCTCATTCGTTCCAGATTCTCCCTCTTACAAGTAAAAATCCCTGTACCTAACATAACAAACAATCATAGGAAGAGTGAAAGCTAGAAATAAGAAATAGACAGTGAACAAATCTTGGGAATTAAGGAACAAGATACCTGGGTTTCCCTAGGAAAGGACACTGGGGAAGCCTCCAATTTAGAAGGTCAGACAAATAAAGCTCCAGAAAATGCCTATTTCTTCTCGCCAAAGGGCTAGTAAAACAGTAGCCTACTAGAAAACCCTTTTAGCAATACCCACCCTGCGCAAGCCAACACCAATAAACACCTCTCTGGTATTTCAGTTAGACCAAGTAGAGAGTTGCTCTTCCATTCTCTGCTTAGCAAAAGCAGCTTACACTCAAACTCCCCTGCCAAGTTAATGTCAACGGGCTGAACTATGCTACTTCTCATGAGTTTCCTAGATCATACTAGATTATTGAAATGAGAACTTTATAACAACATCTGATGTTGTGCTCTAAATATTAGAGGGAATACTTAAGACAAACATGTAAGATGAGAGAGGATAGCCAAAACCAGTTTGGCTCAGTGGATAGAGCGTTGGCCTGTGGACCGAAAGGTCCCCGGTTCGATTCTGGTCAAGGGCATGTACGTTGGTTGTGGGCACATCCCCAGTAGGGGGTGTGCAGGAGGCAGCTGATCAATGTTTCTCTCTCATCGATGTTTCTAGCTTTCTGTCCCTCTCCCTTTCTCTCTGTAAAAAATAAATAAAATATATTTTTAAAAAAAGAGGAGAGAGGATAAAGAGACATAATAGAAGGTTTCTATATCAATTGAAATAGTAAGGTATAGCAAGTTTCTGTAATACAGAAGAACCTCAATAAATAGATGATGAGAAAATGAAATTAAACAATCCTATATAATAAAAGCCTAATATGCAAATTGTCCCCTCAGGCAGTCATTCGACAGGGAATTCAACCGCTTGTTATGTCGCACGCTGACCATCAGGGGACAGCACAGAACATGGCAGGCGTTGGCGACACAGCAGTGGCAGCTGACAGAGTGGAGGAGCTGCCAGCCCTGATGGGCCCCAACGAGAGCAGGCCCGCAGCAGGATGGTGGGACAAGTGAGTAGGCAGTGCCAGGCCAAGACAGGTGCAAACAGGGGCCCGATAGACCAGCCGGTCACCCTGCAGACAGTGACCAGCAGTGGCGGAGGGGGGCAGGGCCACTGCCCAGCTCGCAGGCCCAAAGGGAGCTGGGTGGAAGGCCCGATGATCACTCCACAGATGGGATGGTGGAGCAGGTGAGGGAGCCAGGCCAAGGTGGGATGATAGGTGGGGCTATAGGACTGTAAGGTTGGGGGCACCAGCTGGGGCCTGATCTCCACAGGGGAGAGATCTCCCTAGGAACCCTACCCATACATGAGTTCATGCATCAGGCCTCTAGTTATTTAATAAATTCAAAAAAATACTCTGTGAATCAGCTCTAAAGCATTTATTGATAACTAGAGGCCCAATGCATGAATTCGTGCACCAATGGGATTCCTCAGCCTGGCTTATGGGATCGGGCCAAAACCGGCTCGCCAACATCCCCCAAAAGAACCTGGATTACGAGAGGGTAAGGATAAGGGACCCCACTGGTGCATGATCGAAGCCAAGGAGGGGCCAGGGTTGGCCAGCTGGGGAGGGACCAAGGGAAGGGTCCAGGGCATGTCTAGCCCATCTCGCTCAGTCCCAACTGGCTGGACCCCAGCAGCAAGCTTACCTACCAGTTGCAGTGTATGCCCCCTGATGGTCAGTGCACATTATAACAAGCAGTTGAGTGGCTTTAGCATATTATTAACATGTTACACTTTGATTGGTTAAATGGTCGACCAGACAACCAGGCATTTAGCACATTAGGCTTTTATTATGTAGGATTATTACACAGAACTTAACATTGTATTTCTTGAGAATATGAAAATAGAGTCCTTCCAATATGCTACAAAATAGTGAGTAGCCATTTATTATTATTTTTGTTGTTGTTGTTAATCCTCACCTGTGGATATTTTTTACATTGATTTTTTTTAAGGGACTGGAAGAGATGGGGAGAGACAAAGAGAAACCAGGGCCAGGGATTGAGCCCGCAACTGCGTTACATGCAGTAGACCATAATTGAAACCACGTCCATTGAGTCCAAAGGCTAACACTCTAAACACTGAGCAAAACTGGGTAAGGCATAGCCAAAGGATTATAAAGAACCACAGTGTTCCCTCTCCTCCTATCTCAGTTTTTTATCCACCACTGTGTCTCATTTAACCTGTTACATATAACTTAAGTATTTAGTTCTCAAACCCAATTTCTTAAAATGAGTTTTGTCTTCAGAAATATCAAGATATTATTTTTATTGTTGTTAATCCTCAGCCGGGGATATTTTCTCCATTGATTTTTAGAGAGAGTAGAAGGAAGGGGAGATACAAAGAGAAACATGGATATAAGAGAGACACATCAATGGTTGCCTTCTGCACACACCCGAACCAGGGATGGGGGTTTAGCATTCAACCAAGATATGTGCCCTTGACAAGAATCAAATTTACAACCTTCAGTCCATGGGCCAATGCTCTAACCACTGACCCAAACTGGCAAGGGCTCAAGTTCTTATTTTGAATACATTTATTAGAAAAGAAAAACTCTAAAGGCTTACAATTAAAATAGCCAATGGACACAGACACTAGGGGAGTTAGGGCATGTGTTGGGGGATGGGAGTGCCTGGGTAGAGGTCAATGGGAGGAATAGGAGACATGTAATACTTTAATCAATAAAAAATTAATATATATATATATATATATATATATATATATATACTGTATATAATCTATATATTAGGTGAAAAGATCAAAATAATAAAATATGGTCCCGATTCCAAAAAGTACACTTTTAAATATACATAGAAAGAACAGTTTAAAAAGCTATACACCAGACTGTTAAGGATAGCCATCTCTTAGTGTAAGATTGTAAGACTTTTTTTATTCTTTTTGTTTACCTAAATTTTTAAAAAATTTTTCCATTATAAACTTGTATTGAGCTTTGGCAACAAGAAAAACTGGTTTTTATAATATCTGTAAATTTTTATAGGTTTTATATAAACTTACGTATAGATTTCATATAGATTTACATAACTTCTAGTTGATTTTAAGCCTGAGTAGTAGTATGCAGAAGAGAGTTAATAGAGCAAGTCTGACTATTATCCCTTAAAAAGCCTACTTCAGAGATGAGCCCTTAACAGGAACTTGGAGTTTCGGAGGGGTCCCAGCACACTCATTTTGAGAGTGGCTTGCTGTACCTAAACAACAGGGTTGGTTTATGCTGAACACCTGATTTTCTTCTAGGGACCTGGAATTTTGATACACACGGGGCTGAAGATTCCTACATGACCAGCCCGTAATTAAAACCTGGGCACTACACTGCTAATGATATTCCCCAGTAACAAAACAGTTCACTGTGTTACAACTTGTTGCTGGGAGAATTAACCATGCCCTATGTGATTCCACTGGGAGGAGTCCCAGGTCTTCACTCCGCGCACACTTGGTTGCCCCGGGTCTTCACCCCATGCACATTTCTTTTCACCGATTTTGCCTTGCAACCTCTCACTGTAATAAATTACTGCTGTGGGTACAGCTAAAATCTGGTGGATCCTGAGTCTTCCCAACCAAGTACAGATCCTGGGCGTAGTCTTCAGGACCATGACACAAACAACTAGTTATTTGCTTTCAAGTAATACTTTCAACAATAAAGATTTTAAATTTTTAAAAAAAGAAAAGAAAAAAGAATGAAAGGGCATATTCTTCTACATAATTTTTCAAAATTTCAAACACTAAAAATGTAGATTTCAAAATGTTAACAATCACACAGTAACATTTACATTTAAAATTGTTGTTGGTGTTCCTAATTTCAAATGAATGGATATTTCAATAAGCACAAAGAGCAAATAAATCTTAAATTTGTGTCTTTGTTACTGGTTAATAAAAGCTCATTTATGATTAAAGATATTTAATCCAGGAAACTAAGATGGTGGCATAGGTAAACACCTAAACTGCTGCCTTGCACAACAACTTCAAAAATACAACTAAAAGACAAAATGAACATCAACCAGAACCACAGGAAAGCTGGCTGAGTGGGAATTCTACAACTAGAGGGGAAGAGAAAAGCACATGGAGAATCAGAGGAGCTGTGAAAGGCTGAGGTACAGAGACACACACACGGAGAGGACAAGCAGCTGAGTGCCTGCTGGCTTTCTCTAGCGGGAAGGTAACAAAAGCTCCCGACTGTGCTGAACCCCAGTTCTCACTGCACAGAACCCCAGCAGTTCCAGGCGAGACTCTAGGGTCCCAGGCTCATCCGAGGGAATCAGGACTGTCAGTTAGAAACTCAGGGGAGCCACGAAAGGCAGAGGTCTGGAGGCGCTCGCAGGAGTAAGCACAGAGAGGACTGACTGCTGAGTGAGCCACTGGCTTTCTCTAGTGGGAGGGAGACAGAAGCTCCTGACTGTGCTGAACTCCAGTTCCGGGCGAGAATCTGGGAATCCAGATTCATTGAGGGTGAAACTGGACTGTCTGGCAGTGGTCGAAACTCAAGGGAGGCTCTCTCAGAGGTGCTTGCAGTGATTACCAAGGGACACTGAGACCCAGGGGCCTCATAGGGTAGGGGTGATGGGAAGCCAAGACTGTCTGCTCGACCCAGAGACTCCGCCTCATTCAAGCTGAGCAAAGAGGCTTTTGCAATTTTGCAAGTCTTGTCTCATAAGGCTCTCTTCAGCACAGTTCTCCCAGTGTAGACACAGCTGATTCTCACAGCCAATTGCCTTGAAGGTCAGTTCCTCCCAGTGATACCAACAACAATCTAGACTTAACTACAGCCAAAACGGGTTTGGCTCAGTGGATAGAGTGTTGGCCTGCGGACTGAAAGGTCCCAGGTTCGATTCCAGTCAAGGGCATGTACCTTGGTTGCGGGCACATCCCGAGTGGGTGGTGTGCAAGAGGCAGCTGATCGATGTTTCTCTCTCATCGATGTTTCTGACTTTCTATCCCTCTCCCTTCCTCTCTGTGAAAAATCAATAAAATATATTTTTTTAAAAAAGACTTAACTACAACAAGGCTGTGCACCAAAAGTATCCACCTCAGGTAACTGGGGAGGCTGAGCCACTGGGCCATAGAGGACACCTAGCACAAAAAGTTACCCTACCAACTCAGGAAAGCAGTGAAAATGCGGAAACAAGGACACAGATCACAAATGAAAGAAATGGAGGAAAACAAACGATTGGATATAGAGTTCAAAACCATAGTTATAAGGTTTTTCATGAATTTCCTAGAAAAGGCCAATAAATTTAGCGAGACCCTCAAGGATATGAAAAAGGACCAACTAGAAATTAAGCATACATTAACTGAAATAAAAAATATTATACAGAGACCCAACAACAGACTAAAGGAACACAAGAATCAAGTCAAAGATTTGAAATACAAAGAAGCAAAAAACACCCAATCAGAGAAGCAAAAAGAAAAATAATCCAAAAATTCGAAGATAGGGTAAGAAGCCTCTGGGACAACTTCAAGCGTACCAACATAATAATTATGAGGTGACAGAAGAAGAGAGAGAGCAAGATATTGAAAACCTATTTGAAGAAATGGTGACTGAAAACTTGCCCGATCTGGTGAAAGAAATAGACTTGAAGTCCAGAAAGCCCACAGAACCCCAAACAAAAGGAATCTAAAGAAGACCACACCAAGACACATCATAATTAAAATGCCAAGAGCAAAAGACAAAGAGAGAATATTAAAAGCAGCAAGAGAAAAACACTTAGTTACCTACAAGGGAGCATCCATACAAATGTCAGCTGATTTCTCAACAGAAACTATGCAGGCCAGACGGGAATGGCAAGAAATATTAAAAGTGATGAATAGCAAGAACCTATGACCTTGATTACTCTACCCAGCAAAGCTATTATTCAGAATTGAAGATCAGATAAAGAGCTTCACAGACAAAAAAAAGCTAAAGGAGTTCATCACTGCCAAACCAGTATTATATGAAATGCTG
Organism: Antrozous pallidus; assembly: GCA_027563665.1. Taxonomy (NCBI): domain Eukaryota; kingdom Metazoa; phylum Chordata; class Mammalia; order Chiroptera; family Vespertilionidae; genus Antrozous; species Antrozous pallidus. The sequence goes on from CM050520.1 coordinate 78,923,222, forward strand.
AAAGGTATTCTTTAAGAAGAGAAGAAAGAAAAAGGTAAAGATAAATATTATGAACAACAAATACATATCTATCAATAAGTGAATCTAAAAATCAAGTGAATTAAAAATCTGATGAACAGAATAAACTGGTGATTCAACAGAATCAGGGGCATAGAAAGGGAGTAGACTGACAGTTCTCAGGGGGATGAGTCTATGGGGGTGCAGGAAGAGACTGGACAAAAATCATACACCTATACATGAGGATAGTAGGGGGGAGGTAAGGGCAGAGAGTGGGTTGGGAAGTGGGTGGAGAGGAGCTATGGGGGGAAAAGAGAGGAATAACTGTAATAATATGAACAATGAAGATTTATTAAATTTAAAAAAAGATATTTAATCTATTTTTCATGCATTCCAAATTCAATACCATGTTTCTGTTATTGTTTTACTGTGGAGTTTTAATATTTAGTTGTACAGAAGTTGTGTACTGAAATATAATCATGTTATGTTTTTAAAGTAAATAAATAAAACCAGGAGTTGATGGAAAAGCACTAGATTATGTATAAGTATCATGTTACACTTCAGTAATAAATAAACATAATAGCATACGAATTATGTTGTACATGTTAATTCAAAATCAACACAAGAATATGTGAAATATAATAACCATTTAAATCTACAGTTGGAAAAATATGTTACTTGTTAAAAGTGAAGGAAATTACTGGGAAGCAAAATAAAGCCTTAGATCACCCTAGTTGGTTTGATTTAGTGGATAGAGCATGGCCTGCAGACTAAAGTTTCAAGGGCATATACCTCAGTTGCAGGTTCCATCCTGACTGGGGCAAATGCAGGAGGCAACGAATCGATGTGTCTCTCACATTGATGTTTCTCTCCCTGTCTCTCCCTCTCCCTTCAACTTTCTCTAAAAATCAATGGAAAAATATCCTCAGGTAAGGATTATAAAAGTAAAAATAAAAAGCCTTAGATCAATGGTTATATTGAGCTGAAGGATATATTGAAAAAATAAGAAATACTTCACATGTAAAAACTAATTATAAAAACATGAAAAGTCCTTTTACCTTAATTATCTGTTCAAATGCTAAAGCAGATTGTAACATCATTGGTCTCTGACTTTGAATCATCTGTTGATCAATGGAATTGTAAAAATGTGCCACCTACAAAGTAAAAGTCCAATTAGCAAAAGTCAGTAATAAATAGTGTTCTTAATTTTTAATTTTCTTCATTTTTCATTGTCTGAATGGAAATAATTTTTCTCAATTCTAGGATTTAAAAAATAGATATTTTTTCATCTCTATTTTTTTTATTCGTGTATTATTATTATACACAACCAGTAAATGTGTGTTGACCTCCTATAATTTGGCAAGTCATGTCCTGGCAGCTAATTAAACAAAGATTATAAAACCTAGTCCCTGGACTCAAAAAGTACAGTCTAACAGAGAACACAGAGGAAACTGGAAAAACATGTTAAGTGCTAAAAAAAGAAAACCTGAACTCTTTATCCTTGCAACTCTCCAAAACTGCTCCTTCCTCTTCTAGTATATAACACAATGATTTGTACATTTCTTAGACCAAAAATACATATATATTTGTATTGTCCTTACTCTTCTCACATCCCATATTAATGAGGTCTACTGACTATAGACTAAGATAATATATAAGGAATCCAATTACTTCACCCACCTTATTCAATCCCATCCCACTCCAAGCACCCTCATCTCTTGGCAAGACCAGTGAAGCAGTCTCCTAACTGGTCTATTTCCCAATAGGGACTCTTATTGTCTATCCAAAGCCTCCAAATCAACCAGAGTAGTCCTTTCTTAAATATAAACCATATACCTTTTGAATACTCAAAACCTTCCAATGACTTCCCAATACATCTGAGAAAAAGTCCAAAATCAGGAAAACTGGAAGCAACAGAACATACGCTATTACAACAATCTATAAATTCTATTATCAATCCAACACCCTACTACTCTACTCTAGCTAAATGTCTACTCATAAGCAAAGGTATATATAGTTTTCCCAGTTGTTCTTCCAGGGGTAAATACAAATACTGTATGATCATTCATTCATCTTTTGAGCTCCTATTGTGTTAAGCTAAATACTCAGGATGCAAAAGTGAGCAAGACTCTGCTTTTGAATATGTAGTCCCTCTCTGAAATGATCACTTGTGCTCTTAATAAAACATATACATATAGACTCTTCCAGACTCACATCAAACAGCATTTCTCTGTAAAAATTTGCCTGATACATCTCCACCTCTACCCAGTAAAATAATTGAAAGCTACTACTACCTGTATGATCTCACCGGACTTTGTGAAGACCTATAATATGGTACTCATAATACATTAAATACCGTATTGATATGTTCACATATCTGCCATCACTCTATGAACTGTACTGCAATACATATGGGCTTTGGAGTCAGAGAGACTTGGTATCAAATCCCAGCTTCATAACTTGTTAGTTGTATGGAAAACCTGTTACAATCTGATCCCAATTAGACTAGTCAAGAGATTAATATAAATAAGGCATCTACCAGAAGATTTGATATTTAATGAGAACTCAATGTTTAGTTTGCTCTCTCCTACTAGACCAGTGGTTGTCACCGTATTTGATTTGTACCCAATTCAACATTTGGCAATGTCTGGAGATATATTTTATTGTTAGGACTATGCTCATGCTACTGGTCAGAGATGCTGCTAGAAACATCTTACAATGCACAAGATGTGAGAAATTGAGAAACTCTGCACTAGAGTATGACGGTGATATATTCATTCTTGTATCACTACACTGTGACTGGTGGTACAAGTGCTCAATTAATCTTTGTTGAAGGAAAGAACAAGTGAGAGACCAAATACACAAGATAACTGCCCCTGCCTTCTCAATCCTAATAATCAAGTGAGAGGAAAAATTTTAAAAAACACAAAGTGATTTGCACACTGCACAGAGAATAAGGAACAATCAACTAAAAGAAGACACAACAAAGAGAGTGAATTTTGAGTAGGGGATTAAAGGAAGACTTTGAGTTTTCTAATCAGAAAATACAGGTATCAGTGCATGGAGCCACGTTCAAGTTTCCTAAAATCATGAACCAGTGCAATATGAGGGGAAAGTATAGGTAGTGAAGGTCACAACTAGTAGTAAGGTTAGTACATAATTAAGAAGGGCCTTGCATAATGTGCCAAAGACATAGTAAATGAGGTGATAATAGTTGGTTTCTAAACTGGTAAACCAGTTTATGGTAATGAGCTGAACAGGTAGACTGAGGAAATAACCAAGAACAGAGACCAGTCCATCAGTCTGATAATTCTCCAAGAATCTGCCTCTTGAAAGCAGGCAAAGAACCTCCTTTAATGCAAGTAACATGAAAGAAAGATGAACGAAAGACAATATATTATCCTATTTTTCTGAAAGGTTTTAAAATGAAAAGCAATACCTTAAATTATTAAATGCTTATAGCATTTACAAGCAAATTGTGTAGCAAATCAATTTCACAAGTTAATGGTGTCATTCTATTAGTCTAAAAAAATCAAAAGTAGAAAACAAATACCCAAATACAATGAACTCAGAATAGCCATGTTTTCAAATATATAATTTCATACTTGTTTAAGAATAATTGCTTGCTTGCAGAATTTCTGTGCAATGTTTGCAACTTGCTGTATTTTGGCAGGAATAACAAAGCCAAGTGCAGAAAGCTGACGAACTTCTCTCAGAAGAATCACCAACCGATCTGAATAATGCACTCTTAATGATCCATCATTAGAATCCAATTCCATAATTCTACTGTTAGCCTCAATACTACAAAACAAAATGAATGATTTTTTAAGTTTCATGTTCTCACTCTTCTGAAGTTAATTCAAGGTAAAAGAAAAAAAATAATTATAATTTCAACTTGGTTTTTTTTTCACATAGTGTCTCACAATTCAGATCTTGATAATAAACTGTAATAGAATAAGGAACAATAAACTAAAAGAAGACACAACAATGAGAGTGAATTTTGAGTTGGGAATTAAAGGAAGACTTTGAGTTTTCAAAGTTGAGTTTTGAGTATGGAGTTTTCAAATAACAATATTTCAACCTAGCACTTTTGAATTCAGAAAAACCAATCTCTCAACTTTCAACTAAGATTCAAATCTGACATATACACCATAAAGAAAAAATTTTTTGATTCATTTTATAAGTTTGGTTTTTTTACTCCTTTTACTTGGTTCTTTAATATTTTTTAATTGATTTCAGAGAGAGAGAGAAACATCAGTGATGAGAGAGAATCATGGATTGACTGCCTCCTGCATCCCCCACACTGGGGATTGAGCCTGCAACCCAGGCACGTGCTATGACAGGGAACTGAACCATGACATCTTGGTTCATAGGTCGACACTCAATCTCTGAGCCATGCCAGCCAAGCAATTCTTTAATGCTTTTATGAAGGGATCAATTATAAGAACATTAAAATTGTAGGAACAGAGATAGTCCAATGTTTCACTTTTCTACTCTTGGTTTTACTACTTAAGGACTATCCTTTCTTTCTGTTTCATGTAAAAGCAACAATTGCAAATTTTACACTGGGACACTCAAATCAGCCTGGATTGTAAAAAGTAAGCAGAGCTAAATTAAGCATAAAGTATGTTTTCATGACCTTTCTTTCAGTATCAGGTTTACATAATGCTCATTCTTTTAAATCACTCTCACAAATGAGAGATCTTGCAGGTCTAAGGACAGAAGCTACTAAAAGGCAAAGAACAAATCTATTCAGCCTATTCAGAATCACATAAAATAAGGGATACTTTAAAATAAATTGAAATTTAGCCAAAACATGCTATTAGCCTCCCTGTATTTGAGTATTTTTGAGTATTTTGTTATACTTCATTTCTAACTTCATGCCATTGTGATCTGAAAAGATGCTTGGTATTACATCATTCTTCTTGAATTTGTAGACTTTTTTTGTGCCCTAGCATACAGTCTGTTTTTGAGAATGTTCCATGTGCACTTGACTATACATTCTTTGCATTGGAGTGAAATGTTCCATAAATATCAGTTAGATCCATCTGATCTGATGTGTCATTTAAGGTCTCTGTTTACTCTTAATTTTTTTGTCTGAAAGATTTATCCCATGATCTCAGTAGTGTGTTAAAATCCCCAACTATGCCGGGACCGGTTTGGCTCAGTGGATAGAGCGTCGGACTGTGGACTGAAGGGTCCCGGGTTCGATTCCAGTCAAGGGCATGTACCTTGGCTGCGGGCACGTCCCCGGTAGGGGGCGTGCAGGAGGCGGCTGATCGATGTTTCTCTCTCATCGATGTTTCTGAATTTCTATCTCTCTCCCTCCCGCTCTGTAAAAAATCAATAAAATATATTTAAAAACAAAAAAATAAAAAATAAAATAAAATCCACAACTAGGACTGTATTGCTGTCAATCTCTCCCATAAGATCCATCAAGAGTTTTTGAATGTTCTTTGGTGCTCCTATATTGGGTGCATATATGTTTATAAGGGTTATATTTTCTTTTTTTAAATAAGTTTTAGGATTTATTGTAAGTTATAGACATTTGCATAAGAAAAGACTTCAAAGAAATATATTTAGTTGGACCTGTATCTACATAGAATATTGTCTGTTTCACAGTGCGTCTCCCATCTCATTTTTTTAAATTTCCTTATTGATTAAGATAGTACATATGTGTCCTCATCACTCATTACCCCTTCCAATCCTCTACTCCCCCCATTAGCACTTATGCCCTCAACCCCCTGCTGTGCGTGTCCATTGATCAGGAATATATGCATGCATAAAAGTCCTTTGGTTGACCTCTTCCCCTTAATCCCACCCTCCCCTACTATCCCTCTGAGGTTTGACGGACAATGCTTTTCTGTCTCTGGATCTGTTTTTGTGCATCAGTTTATGTTGTTCATTGTATTCCATACATGAGTGAGTTCATGTGATACTTATCTTTCATTGACTGGCTTATTTCACTTAACATAATGTTCTCCAGTTCCATCCATGCTCTAGTTTGAAGCAGACAACTTTTTCTTCTTCTTAAAGAATACATTTCAGCATTTCATATAATACTAGTTTGGTGTTGATGAACTCCTTTAACTTCTTATCTGTGAAGCTCTTTATCTGGCCTTCAATTCTGAATGATAGCTTTGCTGGGTAGAGTAATCTTGGTTGTAGGTTCTTGCTATTCATCACTTTGAAAATTTCTTGCCACTCCCATCTGGCCTGCATAGTTTCTGTTGAGAAGTCAGCTGACAAGAGTATGGGTGCTCCTTTGTAGGTAATTGTTTTTCTCTTGCTGCTTTTCACATTCTCTCTTTGTCTTTTGCTCTTGGCATTTTAATTATGATGTGTCTTGTTGTGGTCCTCTTTGGATTCCTTTTGCTTGGGGTTCTGTGCGCTTCCTGTACTTGTAAGTCTACTTCTTTCACCAGGTGGGGGAAGTTTTCAGTCATTATTTCTTCAAATATGTTTTCCGTGTCTTGCTCTCGCTCTTCTTCTGGCACCCCCATAATTCTGATGTTGGTACGTTTGAAGTCGTCCCAGAGGCTTCTTACACTATCCTCAAATTTTTGGATTATTTTTTCTTTTTCGGTTGAGTGTTTTGGGGCTTTTGGTATTTCAAATCTTTGACTTGATTCTTGCTTTCCTCTAGTCTGCTGTTAGGTTTCTGTAAAATAGTTTTTATTTCAGTCAGTGTATGTTTAGTTTCTAGTTGGTCCTTTTTCATATCCTCGAGGTTCTTGCTGAGCTTATCGGCTTTTTCTAGGAGCCTCTTGAAATACCTTATCACTATGGTTTTGAACTCTATATCCAGTCGTTTGCTTTCCTCCCTTTCTTTTGTTTGTAATTTTTTTCTTTCTCTCCCCATTTTCACTGCTTCCCTGAGTTGGTAGGGTAGCTTTGTGTGCTAGGTGTCTCGGCCTGTCCTGTTACCTGAGGTGTACACTCTTGGTGCACCCCTTTGTGGACTGTGTATACAGCCTTGTTGCAGATAAGTCTTGTTTGTTGTTGGTATCACTGGGAGGAATTGACCTCCAGGCCAACTGACTGTGAGGATCAGCTGTGTCTACTCTAGGAGATAGCCTTCTGCGCCAGGACTTGCAAACTTGCCAAAGTCTCTGTCTTCAGTTTGGATGGGGCGGAGTTTCTGGGTGGGGTGGAGTTTCAGGGTGGAGCCGACAGCCTTGGATTCCAGTCAGCCCCAGCTCACAAGGTCGCCAGGTCCCAGCATCTGCAGGCAATTGCCGCAGGCACCTCTGTGAGAAAGGTGCCCTCACATTTTGCCTGCCACCAGAACATCCAATCACCAATGGATCTGGAATCTCAGATTTTCGCCTGGCACCTGGGTTCAGTGCAATCGGAATTCCTTTTTCCTTCCACTAGATGCCAGCCACATAGTCAATAGAACGCCCTCACCATGAACACCCATGCACGCCCCCAGAGTTCTGCCTCTGGCCGGAGCTCCTTTTTCCTAACAGACACAGCCAGTTACCCGTTTGTCCACCTTGCCCACACTCACGTGCACACTTATGTAGGTCTGCCTCTGGCTCTTCCCCTGGGATTCCGCCCACAATCCAGGTTCTCCCCGTAAGGGCCTGGTTCCCCCAGGTTTTGAGTACAAACCGAACGGGGTTCAGCGCAGCCTGGAGTTTTTGTCTCCTTTCCACCAGAGCACCCCTGCCAGGTTCAGACACCCTGTCCTCTCGCACACAAGCCTCCACCTTACTTGGGTTTTGCAGAGGCTCTGATTATCCATGTGCACTTCTATGACCCTCCAATTTCAGATCTTCCAGTCAGCCAGCCTTCCCGTGGTTCTGGACAGTGTCCGTTCTTTCCTTCAGTTATTCTTGTAATTGTTGTGCAGGGCAAAAGCCTAGGTGTTTTACCTATGCCACCATCTTGGTTTTCCCTCTATATTTTCTTTTTTAATCAATCCCTTTACTATTATGAAATGGGCTTCCTTGTCCCTTCTTATGGCCTTCATTTTGAAGTCTTTTTTTGTCTGATCTGAGTATTGCTACTCCAGTGTTTTTTGTTGTTGTTGTTTTTTTCCTTTCCAATTACATGGAATATATTTTTCCATCCCTTCACGCTCAGTCTGTATCTTTTTTGCTGAGGTGTGTCTCTCTTGTAGACAGCATTCTAGTATATATGGGTCATGTTTCTTATCCATTTAGTCACCCTCTGTCTTTTGACTGGATCATTTAGTCCATTTACATTTAAAATTACAGATAGGTATTTGTTGCTATTTTTATTTTCTTTATGCCTATGTTCCTCTCTGCTTTTCTTCTTAAAACAATCCCTTTATTCTACTCCTTTAACCTTTTTGTTTGGAAAGCCTTTTATTTCACCTTCAAATTTACATGATAGCCTCACTGGATACAGTAGTTTTGGATTCAGGACCTTGCTTTTCATTACTTTGCATACTTCATGCCACTCCCTTCTGCCTGAAGTGTTTCTCTAAGGAAGTTAGTTGCCATTCTAATGGGAAACCCTTTGTATGAGTTTTCTCTCTTGAGGCCTTTTAAGTTTCTTTCTTTGTTTTTAACATTTGCCATTTTAATTGTGATGTGTCTACATGTGGATCTCTTTGGATTCGTCTTAATTGGTATGCTCTGTGCCTCCTGAACTTGTGTGGCATTTTTCATCACCAGATTGGGGAAGTTTTCTGTCATTATTTCTTTAAATTGGTTCTGTTCCTTACTCATCCTCTGCCCTTTCTGAATGTTATATTTTGTCACAGAGCTCACTTAAGCTACCTTAGTGCTTTTTCTTTTTCTATTTGCTGCTCTGTGTATTTATTTCTACCGTGTTTTCCAAGTCACTCATTTAGTCCTCTGTTTCATCCAATCTGCTTTTAATCCCTTCCAGTGTGTTCATGTCAGATATATCATTCTTCATTTCTGTCTGGTTCCTGTTAATGACCTCTATTTCCCTTCTCATACTGTTGTAATTTGCACTAAAGTTTTTTTTTAACATCTTTATAAGCATTGTTTTGAACTCTATTTTTAACAGGTTGCTTACCTCCATCTTATTTAATTCTTTTTCTGGACATTCTCTCACTTTGGGGTTGTTTGTATGTCTCCCCTTATTAGCTATGTCTTTATATTTGCTTTTATGTATTAGAACTGCTATGCTTCCCAGTCTTTGTGGGATGGCCTTACATAGAAAGTGTTTTGAAGTGTCCAATGGTATATAGACTCTTTGTTCACCTGGGCTGGATGCTCTAGGAATGGCCCTCGTATGTGCTGTTGGGCTCTTCTATTGTAAAAGGAACCTGACCATTGATGCCTCATTGTGGGAGGGATCTCCCCTCTGACTTGCTGCCAGTGAGGTTCAATCCCAATGTCTTCATGCCATCTGTCCAGTGGTCAGAGACTCCTTAGCCCAGAGTCTGGGGCTTCCTTGAGAGTTACACCTTCATTAACCCTATTCTGGACTTTACTTCCTTCCCTGACAGAGCTGGTACCACAGGTGTCAGCTGCAGGCACTTAGGGCCCTGCTGGCTTTTGCCTGCTAAGCAGTCTGGGATGTATCTAAGGAGGGGCGAAGGGAGATCCCAACTGCTGTTTCTGACTAATTAGATCAGATCAGGCAAAGACTCAAAGCCTCCAGAGAACCACCTCTGCCTGCAGACTGATTGGATTCAGTCAGAATATCCTCAAGCAATGATCCACAGATGGGGTAAGAGGTTTTCTAACAGGGTGAGACAATTGCTTCTGCCAGGAGTCTAATTTTTTATTCTCAGTCTCTATAGGCCTCAGAAACTCCACAGGGTGGGGCACAGGATTACCCAATAAGGTGGATCAACTGTCTTTCCCAGGGCAAAAATATCAGGATAGCACAGGTTTACCTGAGAAAGATGACCTCTGCAAAGTGAGGGAATGACTTAGCACAGGAAACCAAGGTTTCTATCTTCCAAGCCCTATCCCTGTATTGCCAACCCTGGATTACATTTATACAGCTCCAGTCCACTCTGTCCAACCTTGGCAAGGCAAAAGGTGAGTGGCTACACACAGAATTTTGTGTTGGCCCTTTAAGAGTGTGCCTGCATTTCCATGCCTCTATTCCTGGCAGAAAGCAACCCAGTTGTTTCTCACAGCCAGATGTTACGTGGACACCTTTCTCAGCTGGGCCAGCTTAAGGATTAAAACCTGAGTTCTCAGTGGCAACCCCCAACTGCTGAGATATCTCTCCATACTTCAGCTGCTGTGTGTGGGAGCACATGTCCTTTTGTACTTCTGCTCTTCCTACCAGCTTCTATGTGGTCTCAACTTTCTGTCCCTGGTACCAGGATTCTCTCCAGGGAGTCCTCAGTTCATTTTTCAGGATGGTTCTTCTGTGTTTTTGCTGTATGTCCAGTTTGGTCCTGGGAGCATGTATGTGAGCTTCACTTACTCTGCCACCATTTTTAATCCCTTTAGGTTATCCATTTTAAACACCCATTAGAAAAATTAGGTTGATCAATTAAATTATTTGCAAAACATATATAAATATCATTAACAATTTTAGAAGAAGGAAAGCCTAATTCCAAAAATGGGATCCACAGTTCTGGGCAATGAACCTGAGAAACAAGGGGGAGGCAGTTAACTAACTACATCATCAAGTTGCCAACCTTAATGACTTAAAGGTTGATAAACAAAATCTAACCAAAAAAACGTAAAGGATTAGCAGCAAGTGTGAAGAAAAAAAGAGAGTAGAGGTGATTATTTCCATCTTGCCACTGGACTAATAACTTAAGAAAAAAATTCTTGTGCAGATTCCACTGTTTAGTATATTTAAACTTACCACAAACCCGATCTAGAATCAGACAAACCAGACTGAATATCCCTGGACCAATCATCAAATTGTTCTTGTTCATACAGTTTAAATTGCTCTAAGAGATCTTCAGCACTTCGATGGAAAGATCGATATCCTGATGAGTCAGACAAAACAGCCTCTGCTATCTTGATGGTATCATCCACCTTAATAAGCCAAATTACAAGAATATTACTTAAAGTCTAATAAAATTAGCATAAAATACGCCCCATTCTCTGATCTTAGAAATTATTTTCCCATTCATATATCCCTGGGGTCGGCAAACTGCAGTTCGCGAGCCACATGCAGCTCTTTGGCCCCTTTAGTGTGGCTCTTCCACAAAATACCACGGCCTGGGCGAGTCTATTTTGAAGAAGTGGTGTTACAAGTTGTTTAAAATATTTGGCTCTCAAAAGATATTTCAGTCATTGTACTGTTGATATTTCGTTCTGTTGGCTAATGAGTTTGCCAACCACTGGTCTATCCTATCTAATAAAAAAGAAACATGTAAATTGACCATGCCTCTGCTATGTGCACAAGCCACGCCCACCAGCCAATTAAGAGCGAGTATGAAAATTAACCCAACCAAGATGGTGGTTAAGTCGCATATCCAGGCACAGAGCAAAGGCTGAAGACAGCATAGAAGGAAGCCAAGCACCACAGAAGGGAGCAAAGCTGCAGAGAAGCAAGCAAGTGGGGCGCAGCAGAGAAAGGAGGAGAGCAGATAGGGCAGGGGAGAATGAAGGGAAGCAAGCAGGGCAGCAGAGACCATCACAGGAACCCCTATTGCTATAATCTTCCTGCAACGGGCCTCTAGTAAATAGTATAATAGAAGATTTCCCATTGAATATAAAAATATCAACCCCTAGTTTACTTCTAAATTATACAACCTCTGGACAGCACAACACAGAGGAAAATGCATACAAGAAATAATCTGAAGGTTAAAATAAGGGAAATTCAGGTGAAACTTCAAGAATTTTGCAATACTTAATATATTAAGCAGCAATTTGGACCCTTTGCTAAATACTCTTTAATATCTAAACAATGATAAGCAGAATTTGAATGGCAATTTAAAGGAGAGAAATTCTTTTCCTTCATAACCTTACAAAGAACAATGTAGCACTTTAGGAAGCTGAGAAAATTAAGCAGCATCAAAGTAAAACATCAAAAATACAAACTTGAATATGTAAAAATCTCAAACATGTTAGCCTTAACAGTACCCTATACCTGTGCTCTTCTCTTGAATATTTTTTTTACAAAGACACTTAGCTGGAAAACTGCAATTATAATGATAAATGGCTTGTTAATTATCTCTATACAAGGAATGAGAAGAACCATTACAACCTCCACCACACACTTTTTCAGAATTCTACTTTTCACATAAAAATTTAATGGATACACAAAGAAACACAGAAAATGTCTTTTAATGTTTTCACTACAATTCTAAAGTGACTTCTGTATTAATTTAGCAGATTTTACAATTAGTGTTCTTCAACTTTTATTCAAATAAATACCTTCAGTTCCAACTGGCGAACCCAAACTATATTATTAACAACTTCTGAAAGGTTTTTGCCAGAAAGTGGCCCAGATGCATCACCAGGAATTCCTCGGCTCCGGTTCTCAAAGTCTAATCGAAAATCTATAAAATTTAAATCAAATAAATAATTAGACACATTTAGCAAAGATTTCCTAAAGAGTTTTTGATGTTCCAAGAACTATGTCAAATATCATAGATGGAAAAATAGTAAGAGTTGGTTCCTTAATGTAGTCTTAATCCTAAATGGTATAAAACATAGAAAAAAGTGAGCTACAAAAATATTTTCTCCAGCAAATACTATAATCTCTGATAAACTTTTACCTTTAACTGAGTCCACAAGCCTTGCCAGTAGAGTTTCTCGTTCTAACATCAATTCTTTGCTTATAATTGGACGCTTCACCAACTCTTTGTATTTCAGAAATGCTTGAAGAAGCTAATATAAAATAAAATAAGTATATGTTTATCCCAAGTGGATTAACTTGGTATATACATATATATTCCCTAAAATAGCTTAGAGAAAGTATTAAATGTAAAGTATTTCAGTATTTTACCTGTTGTGGACTATCTTGAATTTCTGAAATATAATTTTTCAATTTTCCTGCTATTTTTCGTTCCACAGGTATAATAATTTTTTCATATTGAGACACTGCAGCTTTCCACAAAGGCTAAACAAATGGTCAATATTGTTAGACTTTAATATCTAAAAACTGCCTTTAAAAAGAACAATACAAACAGGAAATTATATTTAGAAATATATATATTCAACCTCAGTATATGGATTATATTGCACGGGATTCAGGCCAGTAAAAGGTTCAAATACTCGAGCCAGGATTTTCTCTTCACTAGCAGGTAAAAAATGGAGAAGCTTCTCATGAATTGTTCTAACATCCAAGACCTAAAAAAAATATTTTTTTAATTAGTTAAATAAATAAATCTGTACAAATAAGTCTAAAACCTAAAGATACTGAGCAAGAATTTCTTTATCTAGGTTCTCTGAAATGAAAACTGAAACTATAATTTTGAGGATTACTCCTCATCAATATTCAGGTGATGCACAAAGACACACTACATTAACACATCAATCAGTGTGCTCAAATCTGGTGAAAAAATATAACATGTAAATATTTTTAAATTTTGCTTACAGCTCATTTATATTATAGCTCCTCTCCTCCTTTTCATAGTACTTATGGCAGTCATAATTCTGCATTAAATGGCAATTCTAATAATGAAACAATATTAACAATTCTTTTATATATCATTTACAAACTACAGAAAAACAAATTACTATATTTTGTACCTAAAACTTTCCCAATATTCAAAAGATAATCAAAAAGATTAAGTAAAAACACTATAACCTTCAATTTGAGTCAGAAATATCTGTATAAACTCATGATTTATTTTTATCTTGCTAAAAACAAAGCACCAATTTAACAATCCTTCCAACAGAAAAGGCCTAAAAGCATTGATAACTAACTAAAATTTAACACTTCCTCAAACAGATTTTTGTTGCTAAATAGCATTTTTTACTAAAAAGAGCCAGGATCTTTAGAAAAACTACTAATTCCAGGTACAATACAGAAAATATAAAAGATGGGCTGGTACATTTTGGGAGGCTTGAGATTAAGGAAATTGTCAAAGAAACACTATAATAGATGGAAACATAAAATATAATACTTCATGGGTTCATAATAATTCTATTAAAAAGCATTTCATTGATCACCAATGGAACTTACTATGATACTAACTTATTTATTCATTGTTTTTAAAAAGTGATCAATAAAAAAGTAACTATCTAGCTATTCCTATACACACTTTATTTCAGAGTAACTAATAAATTGATGAGGAAAAGTTCTACCATCACTGACAAATGTAGAAAGAACAAGAGTATTCGAAAGTCCCCATTTTATATTACCTCATAATCATTAATGGCTGCTAAAATCATTAAGAAAAAGGTGGAGAGCATTATAACAGATGGATCTGGCTAACCATACCTGAACCCACATATAAAGCTAAAATTTGAAAAGTACCTACGAAGCAGCTGAGACAATCAGAAAAATTGAGCACTGGTTAGATATAAAATAATGTTAGGAAATTGTTATAATTTTGGAGGATGTAAGAGTGATATTATGATAGTGGTAATAAGGGTGAAAGTACATGATTTCTTGAATTGGCTTTAAAAATACTCTAGAAAAAATAAAAGGAAGGCAGGTTAGACAAAGATGGAATAAGAAGTAAATAATGTCAAAGGCTGTTGAAACTAAGCAATAGATACATTAGTATTCATTATACTATTTTACTTTTAAATATGTTTTAAGTTTTTCATGGTGAAAAGGGTTTTTAAAAATCCCAAAAGAACTATGATGGTTCCTGCAAGCAGAAAAGAAAAAAGTCAGCTTTGCAATCTTTTCATATTCTCATTCTGCCTATCCCTGCAAACTAAATATAGGTACTATACTGATATTCAGAAGCAATGAAAATTAAGCAGCTATTTCAAATATTTCCACTGAGTGACCCCCCAAAAAGGCTGTCCTGCTTACAAACAATTTCAGTAGCCAAGGGAATGTCTCATAGCATATATACATGGACAAGTGGGCTGATTATCTTTTTTATAACAAAGAACAAAACAGAAGTTCACAATTTACAAGTTGAACACACACCGAAGAAAAAGGTGGAAACCAGCACTGTCACACCAGATAACTGTCATGAACTATTTCACATGAACTTTAACCCTGTTCTCTCCCCAAAATATAAAGTTTTTCTATCAGATATAATGCTTGTAAATTATAAAATAAATTCATAAACGTGAGGACCAAGCCCTGGCCAGTGGTGCTCACTGGTTAGAGTGCCAACCTGGGAACATAAGAGTCTCCGATTCCATTTCCAGGCAAAGGCAAGTACCTGGGTTATAGGCCTAATCCTGGCAGGGGGAACCAATGGAGGGGTCCCTCTCACATTGATGTTTCCCTCTCTGTCACTCTCTCTCTCTCTCCCCCTCTCTTTAACCCCCCCCTCCCCCCCCCCCCCCCACTTTCTCTGAAAATCAATGGAAAAAATATCCTCTGGTGAGAATTAACAACAACAAAAAAGACAAAGAGCCAAATAATCAAATGATACCTCTTCAAGGCGTTTGCCTAGTTTGTCAAGTGTTTCAGGGAAATATTTTTCATTTTTCCATGGATGAGGAACATAGCGTTGCCACACCTGACCTGTTAGATGATTGCAGGCAATCACCCACTGTTCACAAATTGAAATACCAGCTCTCAGATTTTCTTTCACAAGATAATAGGGGTCTTCCCATAGATTCAAAGTACCCAACTTTCTCTGAACAAATCTTCCAAATGAACCACCTAATAAAATATAAAGCAAGCCTCTTAATGGAAATGTCTTTTTAAACAATAATTATAACATACATGCCTACAACAAAATTAACATACAAATTAGTAAATTAAGGTTCTATGAAATACCACAACGTGCACCCTTAGATTTGCACTGTCAATAACAAATATTTTTTTAAAAACAAGTATTTTTTCATCTTGCAATACATCATGTACTTCTTTAAAATGTAGAAACATATATATATATATAAAACATTTTTTAAAGGCTATGGAGCCTATCACATGGATATAGCAGGATATAACTTAATTCTCAATTACTATTTGTTATAAACAATGCTACAATAAATATCCTTATGTACTTATCTAACATTTCCTCAGGGTAATAATGAGAATTAATACATGCATAGGGACTATAAATATATATAAATTTATTTATATTAATGGTCAAAGAATTTGACACATGATTTAAATTAAACAACTATATATAAATATCTATTTAAATAATTCTGTATAATTTGTTTTCAGGTACTTGAAGCAACAATTACTTTAAGAAGCATTTTTAGTAAGAACTTAAAAGAAAAAGAAACAGGTCTTCAAGAGTACTGCAGCAGGAGAACCAAGATGGCGGCATAGGTAAAACACCTATCTTGCCGTCATACTCAACAATTTTAATACTACAACTTAACAAAAGAACAAGCACCTTCCAGAATCACCAGAAAGCTGGCCAAGTGAAAATTCCACAAATGAAAGTGAAGATAAAACACTGTGACTCGGAGGAGCGGCGGCGGACAGCATTGAAAGTTTCGCGCAGAGAGAGGTTTGGAGCGCGCGCGCCAGCAGAGAGGACGGGCGGCTGAAAACCGGCCAGTTTTCTCGAACGGGGAGACAAAGACGTCCCACTGGACTGATTCTCCAGCTCTGGGCAGTCCAGGGAACCCACTATCATATAAGGTGAAAACTGGACAGTGGGAGGGCAAGCCGAACTCGGGTGCTGCCGGGTCTCCCGGTTTGTGGAGAAGGCAGCTTGCGCGAACAGCTCAGTTGCGTGACCGCACAGAGAGCGCTCTGCGACTTGTCTCTCATTCGGAAAAGTGTCACACTGCTTTGTTTTACAACCCTGGGTGAGACATTGGGCGTGCAGAGTCATTTGGGGAGAGTCTGAATTCCCCGGCAGCCGGTGGAGCTCCACAGCGGCTCTCTCTCAGAGGTGCTGGCAGCCATTGCCCCTGACACAGAGTCTCTGGGGCCGATAGGGCGGAGCTAACGCTGTCTGCTTGGCCCGGAGACTCGCCCATCCAACCTGAGCACAGCTGAGCTTCACAGACAATTGGCCTGGAGGTCAACCCCTCCAAGTGCTAACAACGATTAACCTGAGCTTAACTTCAGCAAGACTGTGCAACCCATATCCACCTCAGGTAACTGGGGAGGTTGAGCCACTGTCCCTAGTAGGAAGTCTACCACACAAAGCTAATTGACCAACTCAGGGAAGCAGCCACCATGCAGAGACATGGAAAGAAATCAGATGTGAAAGAAATGGAGGAAAAAGAACGACTGGACATGGAATTCAAAACCACGGTTATAGGGCTTCTTAAGAGGCTCCAACAAAAGGTTGAGGCCTATAAGGAAATAAGCGAGACCGCAAAGGAAATGAATGAGTCCTACAAGGAAATGAACGAGACCCTCAAGGATATGAACGAGACTTGCAAGGAAATGATCAAGACCAACGTGGAAATAAAGGAGACCCTCAAGGATATAAAGGAGACTCTCAAGGATATGAAAAAGGACCAACCAGAAATTAAGCATACACTGACTGAAATAAAAAATATTATACAAAGACCTAAAAGTGCTCTGGAGCACCCCAAGAACCAAGTTAAAGATTTGAAATACAAAGAGGAAAATCCACTCAGCTGAAAAAGCAAGAAACCAAAAGAATCCAAAAAATTGAAGATAGTGTAAGGGGCCTCTGGGACAACCTCAAGCATACCAACCTCCGAATTATAGGGGTGCCAGAAAAAGAGAGAGACCAAGACAATGGAAACCTATTTGAAGAAATAGTGACAAAAAACTTCCCACACCTGGTGAAAGAAATTGACTTAGGAGTCCAAGAAGCGCACCAAACCCCAATATACAGGAACCCTAAGAGAACCACACCAAGGCACATCATAATTAAAATGCCAAGAGCAAAAGACAAAGAGAGAATATTAAAAGCAGCAAGAGAGAAACAGTTGGTTACCTATAAGGGAGCACCCATATGATTGTCAGCGGATTTCTCAACAGAAATGATGCAGGCCAGACGGGAGTGGCAAGAAATATTCAAAGTGATGAACAGCAAGAATCTACAACCAAGATTACTCTATCCAGCAAAGCTATCATTCAGAATTGAAGGCCAGATATATATACAATACCCAATTAGTTGGCATATCTTCATTCATTTACTGCATTGTATAATGTTACCAATAATACAAGGTTTATTATTCTACTAGAGGCCCAGTGCATGAAAATTCATGCACTGGAGGGGGCGTTCCTCAGCCTGCCCTGCCCCCTCTCACAGTCCGGGAGCCCTCAGAGGCGGGAGGCGACCTGGCAATCGGGAAGGCAATGCACCCATCACACCTCTGCTGCCGCCACTCTCGGCCCAAACCTGATTACCTGTGCCTCAGGCTGGCCCTGGGAAGTTAGGCAGCTGCCATGCAAGGCTTGCCTGTGCCTTGGGCCAGCCCTGGGCAGCTGGGGGCCTGTGGGTACAGGAGACTCCGGAGGTAGGCGGTCGGAGCGGCCAGACCCACCTGGAGGCAGTTCTGGCCATGCCATGCACCTGCCGCCCAGGCGGGCTGAGGGGACTGGGTGCCGCCATCTTTGAGGGCATGACATAGTATATTAGCATATTCCCTCCTTATTGGCTGTGGGTGCTGCCATCTTTGTGAGGATGTGATATCAATTAGCATATTCCCTCATCATTAGATAGGATATTTCATCACCATTATAAAAAGGGTTTGAAGTTATTTCAAATACTTCATTAAAATATTTTTAAAATAATATTGGAAACAAATAAAAAATTACTTTAAATTTATTTTGAGTAGATTTTTTATAATCATAATTAAAATGTTCACTTATTTGACCTCTCTTAGGTACATCAAGAGATAATCAATCAAATAAGTAAAAATCTAAGGGTTTTTAAATTATAAATTACTTCAAAATGCTTCTAATCTGAATAAAGTGAACATTCTTTCAAAAGAACATATATTACCTCCATATAAATAAACCTCCATTAGTATTTTAGGTTTTTGCTTTTCTCTATCTACCTGCAGAAAAGTAATTATGTTTGAGAAAAATATTTACTAGAGATTACAATCTAATTTTTAAATCTTTTAGATTTTTTTAAAATATATTTTTATTGATTTCATAGATGAAGGGGGAGAGAGATACAGAAATAGCAATGATGAGAGAGAATCATCAATCAGCAGCCTCCTGCATGCCCCCTCCCAGGGATCTAGTCCATGACCCAGGCAAGTGCCCTGACCTGGAATAGGACCTAATCTCCTTGTTCATGGGTCAATGCTCAACCGCTGAGCCACACCAACTGGGCAAAATGTTTAGATTTTTAACTTGCACTCATATTAAATACACATCTTAAATAAGCCTTGCTGTTTATGAAGGATATATTTTGTTTGTAATCATTAATAACTTTAAAACTGATAAATTTATTAAACGTGCAATTCTAAAGTACTTCTATCAAAAGCCTAACATATAATATGTATGAATTACATACTCTTGAAATTGTTTCAAATAATTCTTTAAAATAACTGGCTCTTTCTTTACTAGTCTGTTTATTTGCGCGATGAGTTTGTTCTATCCAAAACTGGAACTCATCATTTGGTGTAAGAATACCTGAAAAAGTGAAAAGGAAAAAAACATGTCAATTGAAAATGAACAGCTAGAAAGTAATTTGGTTTATTTGCAGATTTTAAATATTTCCTGTTTTCTTGAGGAAGCTTTGAAAAAAGATACTTTGTAATTTCTATCAACAGAAAGTTCTTACTTAAATCCACCAGAAATCATAACAGCACCTAATTCATACTTCACATCAAGTTCACTGCTGAGAATGATTCCTGCATGCTTTTGTAAGCCTATCAGAGTATACTGTCAGTCTACTTACATCTATGAATTTGCTTCTCAGACATAAGGTTTTCCTAAATCTAATTCCAAAACCATTCATGCTACTGAATATTAACAAACTGCAGATGATTATGATTTAACCAATGTTTGCAATTTAATTTCAAAGTACAAGCAAATTAAAATAGTTTTGCTTTTAAATTTTCCAATGAACTATATGATCTCTACTAGTACTTGCCTAATCACATGCTGTAAATTAAAGCTCTATTCTTTCTGAGTCTGTGAAGCTAAAAAAAGCATTTAATTTACTAATTAAGCAATAAATACATTTTTCTCAATATCCTATCTAATAAAAGAGTAATATGCAAATTGACCATGCCTCTGCTATACCCATAAGCCATGCCCACAAGACAATCAGAGTGAGTATGCAAATTAACCCAACCAATATGTCAGTTAATTTGCATATCCATCCATAGAAGATAGCATAGAAGAAAGCCAAGCATTGCAGACGAGAACAAAGCTGCAGAGAAGCAAGCAAGTGGGGAGGGGGAGAAGGGAGGAAGCAGGCAGGTGGTGGAGAAAGGAGGGAAGCAGGCGGGGGGGGGGGGGGGGGGGGGGGGGAGAATGGAGGGTGTGAGGCAGAGGAAACAGGAGGGAGTGATGCAGCAGAGAAGGGAGCAAGGTAGCAGAGATGGGAGGGAGCTTTGCTCAGGCCACAGAAGCTCTATTCTTGCAGGAATCTTCCTGCAATGAGTCTCTAGTTTTAAAATAATGACTTGTGTATGTCATGAGTAATAATTTAACTATGGACATAAAATTATAATTAATTTCAGATAAAATAAATTTTAAAATAAAAGTCACTGACCTATTATCTTTACAAAGTATACAATTAGGGTCAATCCTCATTATTCAAGAATCATTTATATTTTCCATTTCTATGAATTGCACATTTTAAAGATTACACTGTTGTCTTTCCCAAATCCATATAAATCTATTCATATAACAGAAGCTTAGGCTCTGAGAAGACCCAAACTTGTGGAAATAAATCTATGAAGTTCTTCATTTACTTATAAGACAATTGTTTTTTCTTTGATTAAGCTATCATTATATACCTCGTGTGTCATCTTCCTTAAATTTCAGCTTTGATAAGTTAGTGTCTGATCTTCGTAGAACTATGCCCAATCCAGCTTCTAGTTCACTCAAAAGATTCTGAAGTTTGGGATCAAAGTTTCTACTCCATTCCTGGTCCTAATAAAAACAGACAGGAGCAAACATTGATCAAAAGCTTACCAATCAAATTGACTTCCTAAAACACTATCAAAGAACTAAGCCCACATATGCTTATTTCACTCAAAATTTGACTACAACTCTGTCTCATTAAGGAAGAGGAAAAGTCATTCAGACAATGTAAGAGCATTTTATGTATTTCTCCAATTGTAGATTGCATCTTATGTATTTCTCCACTTTTCATCAAAACTTACTTTAAAAGTTTTTTAATTAAAAGAATATGCACTTTCATTAAAATTAAAATACTAATGATATTAACAGCATATAAAGTAATACATTTCTATTTATGAAAGTATTTGTCCAAATAATCTAAGGTTAAAAAAAAAATGACTATACAGCTACTTTACTCACCTTTAACAACATGGGTGCAAATACCTGCCGTACTACTTGATAAAGGGAATTTATAGGTGATTCTAACATAGATGAAACAAGAATGTTGTTATGTAGGTTCTGATCGGTAATCACTTCAGGTCTCAGCTTGAAAAACACGAGCACTTTATCCTTTGTGTCAGCAGAATCAACCTAAGGTGAAAAATGATTTTTAATGTTATCGTCAGAAAAGTTAATTTTTAAAAGAAATGTTCCCCAAAATGTTGTGTCCCTGCAATGCTATCGCTTGGGCAAATAGTTATATATCACGTTACAACCCATCTATCTCCGCTCCTTAAGAATGAGACCTGGGCTCTGCCCTGACCGGTGAGCTCAGTGGTGAGAGCCGAGGCCTGCGCACTGCAGGATCTCGGATTCGAGTCCCGATCAGAGGTGCGCACCTGGGTTCCAGGTTCAAGCCCAGCCCCAGGTGAGGCGCAGGCGGGAGGCAATCAAATCCTTCAACGTGTACCTTCCCCTCCCTTCCACTCTCAGTAGAAGACTCGGTGGAGTGTCCTCGGGTGAGGATTAACCACAAACAACAACAAAATGGAAATTTGGCAAGCTGAGTATCCATTCTTTTTTTTTTTCCTCTCTCTTTCTCTTAAGTATATAATTAATTGTTCTGTTCGGGAAACCCGCTTTGGTCAGGTGGGATGCAAGCTCGGAGGCAGCCTTTGGCTCCCGGAGACAGGGAGGCTGAAGAGGGACCGGCGCGGGTGGGGGTCAGCCTGAGGGCACGCGGGGGCTCCGGGCAGAGGGCAGGGAGCCATACCGCGTTGGAAAAGGAGAAGCCGGCATCGAAGCGCCGCACCCTGAGGAGCATCTGGTTCCCATCGTCCAAGAAGTTGTTGATTTCGGGGCTGTGGTGCGGCAGCGGCTGGTCCCAGGGCTCCGAGTCCAGCCCAAAGTAATTCTGGGTGGTAGTGAGGATGAACAGCTTCCGCACGTCCTCCGCCCCGCCCGCCATCCTCTGGCGGAAGAGGAGAGGGGATGCAGCACGGGAGAGAGAAGGAAGAAGCAGAAACCTCCGCGAGAGGAGTGAGGAGCAAAGCTCCGCTCCGACCTCGAGCCCGCACGGGCCTGCGAGGCTCCGGGGCAGCCGGGCAGTCGCTATGGCGACGGAGCGCTGCGGCACCGGGGGCGCGCGCGTACGTCCCCTCGGGCGCGCGCGTACGTCCCCTCGGGCCGCGCACGCACGGCTCCTAGAGCCCATCGAGCGCGTCCGGGTGCCGTAGCCGCTCACCGCGGTCATCGATGGCAAGGGTTGCCAGCAAGTTTGTGTCAGGTGGCAGCAACCTGCCTTTTGTTCCTCCTCCCGGTTTCCCGTAACGCACTGTTAGAGAAGATGCCTGCAGTCGTCCAAGCGCTGCCGCGTGGCCTGGCTCCGGGAGGGCTGGGCGCTAGGGCTTCCTCCGCGCCCGCGCCCCTAAACAAACCGCTCTCACAGTCGGGTTGCACAACTATAAAACGGGACATACGGAATCAGAATTTTGGGGTTCTTTGTCCGCTGCCGTGGAAGGATGAATGCAAGGACGGAAGATGGTATAGCAAAGGTGGAGATTTATTAAAGAACCTGGGGAAGGGGAAAGAATTTCACATACAGACTCCCACCTGGGGAAGGGAAAAGGGCCCTACTGAGTGCCTTTTGCCTGCGGTTTAAAAGGCTGCAGACCTTGTGCCTTGGTATACCTTTGGCTTGGTCACTATTCCCTTGGACTGGTTACTGTGGTAACTTTTGAGCTAAAGGTCAAACCTGGCGAGAGGTGTTCCTCCCCTCCTTCCTTACTGTTTTCCTATTCCCTTTGGGCTTTCTTCTCCTTCCCTTCATTTTGTAAATATAGACCTTTTCCTGTTCCCAGCTCCCTCGTTCTGTGGAAATGTACCCGTTGCAGCTTTTCAGCTTTCCCATTCTATGGAGATATACCTTCTGCTGCTCTGCAGCCCTGTGCTTCCTCCTTGGTCCCCTTAATCTCCAAGATTTCTAAAATTTCCTAAACCTCCCCTATTTTACCCCTAAAATTCCTGTTTCAATGCTATCTAGGTCGTATTGAGAACTTAAAGATTAAACTTTTAAAGTCTCTTTTTAAAGAGACTGATAAAAATAGGAGTTCAATACAATGTCAATTTACTTTCTCAATCTTCCTCCGCTTCCTTCTGTGTTTTTTAATTCCCCACCATTTGTTTTTGAAGTTTTTTTTTAATCCTCACCCCGGGATATTTTTCCATTGTTTAATTTTTAATTTTATCTTTATTCTTGAAAGTATTAACAATGTCCCTTTTTCCCCCTTTTTCTTTCACCCCTCCCCATCCCGCCTTTTCTCTGAGACTCTAGCTGCCTGGATGTTGAGTCAGTTTCAAGAATGTGGGCAATCTCTTGGTGATTTCAGCCTGTGTCAACTATTAATTTCCCTTCCTCTTCCTCCCATTCTCCATATTGCTGTCTTGCTGTAATTTGGGATACCTCAGAAGTTTTTTGTGGGGTTTTTGTTGTTTTTAATCCTCACCAAGGATACTTTTTCCATTGATTTTCAGAGATAGGGGAAGGGAGGGAGTGCGGGGAGAGAGAGAGAGACAGATTGGTTGCCTCCCGAGCCTGGGATTGAACCTGGGACCCTGAGGAGCATCTACCCTCTTACCACTGAGCACCACCAGCCGGGCCAGGATAGAGAGAAACATCAAGGTCAAATGGCTGCCTCCTGCAGGCCACCGGCTGGGGATGAGCCCTCTGCCTGGGGGTGTGCCCTGATCAGGAACGGAACCAGTGATCTGGTGCGGGGATCTACACTCAACCAGGGACCCACACCTGGGGGGGGGGGGGGGTCAAAATTTCTTTTTTGTCAATGGTTTGCACTCATCCAACTCCTTTATCTTGGAGTTTTGTGGATTCCCAGGGCTGGGGATCCTTCTCAGCTGCCTCTGCTGGCCTCATCTGTTTACCAGTGAAGCCTGGTGCAGGATATAGACAGTGGAAGTTAGGTGGACCCTTCCCTAAGGTATGGGTGGCTATGGCTAGAAACCTCCTTTTTTATTTCCTGAATGGGGCACCTGGAGCTAAGACAGTAAAATTGGGGTGTATACAGAGCTGCCATGTGAAGATTCTTTTCAGTGCTTCCTATGTGGTGTTCCAACACTTAAAATACTTCATGAATGATACTGAGTAAGTATAATGCCACTGATCATACCTTTTTAAAGTTTCAAACTGACTTTCCTTGTGGTAAAGCAACAAATAAACACAAGATTATTGAACTTTAAGGAAGACTTTAAAATCCTATTTCTAGGAACAGTTATTGAGGTAGAATTGACCAGGAGGAAATGGAAAGCCACCTTTATTTTAAAGATTCCCTATAAATAGTAACAGAACTTTTAAAGATTCGCATGATTGGAGGAGAAAGGAAAAATTGACCTAAGGAATGTTAAAAATTATATGAATAGATGCATTGGATTATAGACTGTTTGGTGTCTTCAATCACTTTCTTCTCATAGAATTTTAAAATATATACTCGAGTTCAAACTACTTGTGTGCATGCGTATAAGCATAACCAGTGGAGATGAAGGCCTAAGAGGACAGGGGGCAATGGGAGGATAAGGACACATATATAATACCTTAATTAATAAATAAAAATGAAAGAATAAGATATACACACGGGTTCTTTAGTTGTTAGGAAGAATGGTAGAACTTTAGATATGTCAAGTCAATTATGCAAATGAGAAAATTACCCAAACCACCTTTGAAATAAAACATGACATTTATACCAATAAATAGAGAAAATGAAGTACAACAAAGACAGAAACATTCATCAATCTAATAGAAGACAGGAAATGAGATAAAGCAAATGAAAAATATGATAAAGCATAACAAACATGATATACATAAAAACAAACTCAATATTTGCAATAAATTGATTAACCTTACCAATTATTGTTATACTGAAAATCAGTGAGCTGAATAGAGGACGCCTTAATTAGTAAGCTAGATTTGGGGTCCTTATTATGCCAGTGGTCCCAGAGGCATTGTATCCAGAATCCGAGCAAAGTAACATGGAGGGAACTTTTCCTTTACACCCTTCTCCCCGGGCCCCCTCTGTTTCTTTGTCTTCTAAATATGGGGCTTCCAGACCTTTGGCAGGCTTTTCAAAGAGCCCTAAATACTGGGATGGGGGCACAGTGCTTGCAGGAAGCTTGTAGCCTTGAGCATAGTACAATTCAGATAACTGAAAGAAACCTGTCATGGAAGTAACCAGGGATGGGCCAGATCCTTACGTCAGCAGAGCGGCTTGCAGGACCAGATAATTGAGCTTGTCTTCCCTATTATTCGAGCAAACGTGCTTACAGAAGCCAGGAATAGCAGAGTTAATTAACAGAACAAAGGGCCGTCTATGTTTAATGGAAAATTATAAACAGCAATTCTAACAAGATGGGATGCCTATGATTCATTATGTCATTTAAGGAGTTTGAACATATTCTGATCATTCTTAGGGAAAGGTAGGAAGTGTTCATGCATGGATGTCTGACTTGAGTCATTTGTGACCTTATCAAATGTGCCAATACTATATTTCTGCCTCCAGGCATCAATGAGTATGCTTTTAAGTCTAAATCCCGTAGGAATTACTACTTGTATCAATGATTTCACTATCCTTTTATAATTTGCTCAATAGCTAGCCATTCTTGCAAATATAAAGGAAACTCTCTGTAGAATAGATTTCTGTAAATTAGTCACCTTAGAAACTAGTTTGCTACATTCCTTTTCTTCTAAAATAACCACATGCATGCCTGTTTTATAATTCCAAGTATGATTTTCTTTTTATTGTGAGTCAGTAAGTGAAAGATGGTACTGTCAATCCTGCCACTCATGTATGTCATCCAGGACACAGTTCACTTAGCCCAGGCACAATACAGTGTCTAAATTACAGACTATGCCACATATATTATAACTATACAATATGTACCGGAGGGGGGATCCCTCAGCCCAGCCTGTCCACTCTCACAGTCCAGGATCCCTCAGAGGTGGGAGGAGAACCAGCAATCAGGGAAAGGCGATGCCCCATCACACTGCTGCTGCCACTGTCGGCAGCACAAGCCTCAGCCAGCCCTGTTTACCTGACCTAAGGCGGCCCTGGGTGGCTAACCAGCCAGCATCCAAGGCTTGCCTGTGCCTCGGACCGGCCCTGGATACCTGCACCTAAGGGTGGCCCTGATTGGCTGGGGGCTAAGAGGCCTGGGAGATTACAGCGGCAGGTAATCTCCCTGCCACCCTGGCGGGACTGAGGGGACTGGGTGCCAGCATCTTGTGGCTGAGGGCACTGCCATCTTTGAGGGTGTGGCAGTCAATTAGCATATTCCCTCCTTATTAGCTGTGGGTGCCACCATCTTTGAGGGGAGGGGAGTCAATTAGCATATTCCCTTATTGGTTGTGAGCACTGCCATTTTGAGGGCTGGGCAATCAATTAGCATGTTCCCTTCTTACTGGCTGTTGGCACCTCCATCTTTGCAATGGTGAGAGTCAATTAGCATATTCCATCTTTATTAGATAGGATTTCCCCAAAGTATTTTTTATGACAATTTTCTTTCAGGTCTATTGTTATAATTGAATCTTTACTTTTGTAGCCATTAAATTGATACCTATGAAAATTTAAATTTAGAAAAAGTAAATACAAAATTAATTTTTTTTAAATTTGTTCTTCATTCTACCACAAGGAGTCTCCTGAGTTCCTACTCGTTATCACTATGGCTTACCTTGTGGGCCAGAGTATTCCCCAAGAACTAGATCATTTCTTGCCAAACCCTCTTTTACCCACACCTTGTGAGATGTTGAACACCTCAATTTGTAAATATCTTTTCCTTTTTGAAGCTGTACATCTAAAATATTTTTCTACATGCATAATTTTAAGTTCTAGTCATGGTTAATTGAACACAGAAGAGATTCAGAGTGATAAATGCTATTTTTAATACCAAGGCTGACTTAACATGAGATAGGAGAACTTACAGTGAGGATTTTGTCTTGCAATTTACCTTTCAAATATATTACAATACTTTTATGATTAAATGTGCCCAAACACTTTGGACTCCTAGCAATGTTACTTTGCTAATTCTAAAAGCTGTGGGTTAGTTATATGGTGAATACATTTAAGAACAGGTAAATTGAATTGGAAAGTGATTTCTACTTTATTTTTAAAACATTTTTTTTAAAGAATAGCAGAGACAGAAAGTAACAAACTTAAGTGGGATGTGTATCAAGTATTTTACATGAAAGAAAGAACATATATATGTATATATATATATATATGTATATATATGTATATATATATGTATATATATATATATATATATATATATATATACACACACACACATATATATATAGTCTTGTTTAATCTTTGTACTGGAGTGGGAGTTTGTATTTGGGGCAGAACTGTCATATGGAGAGCCTTGCCCAGCCAGCATGGCTCCCTGTTTGAGCACTGACCTATGAATCAGGAGGACAAGGTTTGATTCCTGGTCAGGGCACATGACCAGGTTGTGGGTTCAGTCCTCAGTGTGGGGCTTGCAGGAGGCAGCTGATCAATGATTCTCTCTCATCATTGGTGTTTCTCTCTCTCTCTCTCTCTCTCTCTCTCTCTCTCTCTCTCTCATACTTCATCTCTAAAATCAATAAAAATATTTTTAAAAAACCAATTAAATAAGGAAAGCCTTGTGATTCAAAAGGGAGCAGTTTGCCCTGTCTGGGTAGCTCAGTTAGTCATAGCATCAGTTCTGACACACCAAGGTTGTGGGTTTGAACTTGTAGTCAGGGCACATACAAGAGGCAACCAATGAATGCATAAATATGTGGAACAACAAAATACATCTCTCTCTCTCTCCCTCTCAAAATAAATTAAAAATAAATAATAAAAGTTGGCAGTTTAAGAACATTTTTGCCAAAAGGAAGGAAATTAAGAGCTCTAGTAGAATCTCTGTTTAATTTATTCTCCTGTGCATGTTCCAAGTGTGATGTTAATTTTGTTAGCTGTACCACAATCAGAAGAGAGTCATAAATGAGTTTCTCAATGAAGCTCTTACATTATCCTGGAAAGTAGACACATTTTATATCTCTATACTTAAAAAGTATCTTTAAATAAACTCCGGAACTAATGGGGAGTAGGGGAAATTGAAAAAAGCAGATTAGCTTCAAGTATATGAAAAAGGATATGTTTAAAAACAATATAATCACTTTGATTATAAGTTAAGCAATTTAGGTTTAAATTTAAACCAGTCTTGTCTATATCCTCTCTAATAAAAGAGCAATATGCAAATTGACCATACCTCTGATACACCCACCAGCCAAGCCCACAAGCCAGTCAGGACCAAGTATGCAAATTAACCCCAAACAAGATAGCTGTGGCCACTGAGAGAGCAGGAGAGAGGCTTGGGTTTCCCAGGTGATGAAGGAAGCCAGGCTCTCCGCAAACCCTGGCCAGCCCAGGCCTCCACTCAATGCTATAACATTTCAAACATAGAAGATAAATAAATTCCAACAAAAATGGCAGCAGCCACGGAGCTGGAGAGAGCAGGAAGCTAGGGTTGCCTCAGCGATAGAGGAAGCCAAGCTTTCTGCCTGCCATGGTTTGCCATGGACTCCACTTAAGGATACAAAGTTTCAATTATAGAAGATAAATAAATCCCAACAGAAATGGCTGCAGCCACGAAGCAAGTAGGAGACTTGGCTCTGCTCCAGGCTACAAAGTTTCAATTGTACAAGATAAAGCCCAGATCCCAGGGCCTTCGCTTGGGTCACTGGGGGGCATAGCCAGCATGCAAACCACCACAGGCCCTTCACTCAGGCTGCCCCACACCCAAAGAGACACCCACCTTGATCCGGGACATACTTCAGGACAATCCTCCTGGCCCCCACCCATGCACCAGGCCTCTATCCTATCTGACAAAAGAGTAATATGCAGATTGACCATCACTCCAACACACAAGATTGCTGCCCCCATGTGGTCAAAGATCCTGTCCCCGTGTGGAAACAAGATGGCCACCACATGATGGCCAGCAGGGGAGGACAGTTGGGAGGGACAAGGCCTGGAAGGGAGGGGAGTTGGGAGTGATCAAGCCTGCAGGGGAGGGCAGTTAGAGATGACCAGGCTGGCAGAGATGGGAAGTTGGGGGTGAACAGGCCAGCAGGGAAGGGCAGTGAGGGGCACAAAAACCTAGCATCAATTAGGCTGGCAGAGGAATGATTAAGGGGTGATCAGGCTGGCAAGCAAAAGCAGTTAGGGGCAATCGGGAAGATAGATAGGCAAGCAATTGGGAGCCAGCAGTCCTGGATCGTGGGAGGGATGTCCAACTGCCAGTTTAGGCCCAATCCTATTGCTATCAGGCCTAAAGGAGCAGTCGGACATCCCTCGAGGGGTCCCAGATTGGACAGGGTGCAGGCTGGGCTGAGGGATACCGCCTGTCTCCCATGCAAGAATTTCATGCACCGGGCCTCTAATCCTATCTAATAAAAGAGTAATATGCAAATTGACCATACTTCTGAATAAGCCACGCCCACAAACCAATCAGGAACAAATAAACCCCAACCAGGATGACTGTGGCCACTGAGAGAAGGAAGGAGGCTTGGGTTTTCTCCACGATGGAGGAAGCCAAGCTTTCCGCCTGCCATTGCCGGCCTAGGCCTCCACTCAATGCTACAAAGTTTCAATTATAGAAAATACATAAACCCAACAGAAATGGTGGCAGCCACATAGCTGGAGAGAGCAGAGGCTAGGGTTTCCCGGGCGATGGAGGAAGCCAAGCTTCTGCAGCCCTAGCCTCTGGGCCTCCACTTAAAGCTACAAAGTTTTAATTATAGAATTTAAATAAACCCAAACAGAAATGGCTGTCATCACAGAGCGGGCAGAAGGCTTGGCTCCACTCCAGGCTACAAAGTTTCAATTCTAGCACATAAATTAATCCCAGATCCCAGGGCCTCTGTTTACCTGGCTGGGGTGGGGAGGGGGTGGTTAGCCAGCCTGCAAACCACAACAGGCCCCTCGTCCAGGCCACCCTAAGCCCCAAGGGAACCCTCACCCTGATCCAGAAAACATTTCAGCAAACCAGCCAGTCCCCACCCATGCACCAGGCCACTATCCTATCTAATAAAAGAGTAATACACAGATTAGCCATCACTCCAACATACAAGAGGGCTGCCCCCATGTGGTCAAAGATCCTGCCCCCATGTGGACACAAGATGGCTACCACAAGATGGCCAGCAGGGGAGGACAGTTGGGAGGTTCTAGGCCTGCAACGGCAGGCAGTTGTGGGTGATCAGGCCGGCAGGGGAGGGCAGTTGGGAGGGCAGTTGGGAGGGACTAGGCCTGCAAGGGAGGGGAGTTCGGGGCGATCCAGCCTTTATGGGAGGGCAGTTAGCAGTGACCAGGCTGGCAAAGGAGGGAAGTTGGGGGCAAACATGCTGGCAGGGGAGCAGTTAGACATCAATTAGGCTGTGGTTAGGGCGTGATCAGGCTGGCAGGCAGAAGTAGTTAGGGGCAATCAGAAAGATAGGTAGGCAAGCAGTTTGGAGCTAGCAGTCCTGGATTGTAAGAAGGATATCTGACTGCCCTCAAGGGGTCCCAGATTGGAGAAGGTACAGGTTGGGCTGATGGACATCCCCCACATCCTGTGCACAAATTTCGTGCACCAGGCCTCTAGTCCTATCTAATAAAAGAGTAATATACAAATTGACCATAGCTCCAATCAAGTCACACCCACAGCCACGCCCATCAGCCAATCAGGAGCAAATTAAGCAAGTAAATCACAACCAAGATGGCTGCCACCACTGAGACAGGAGGGAGGCTTGGGTTTCCCTGGCAATGGAGGAAGCCAAGCTTTCTACCTGCCATTTCCAACCTAGGCTTCTACTCAATGCTACAAGGTTTTAATTATAGAAGATACTTAATCCCAACACATATGGAGGCAGCCATGGAGCTGGAGAGAGAAGAAGCTATGGTTGCGGGGGCGATGGAGGAATCCAAACTTCTTCAGCCCTATCCTTGGCCTCCACTCTAGGCTACAAAGTTTCCATTGTAGAACATAAATTAATCCCAGATCCCAGGGCCTTTGCTTGCATTGCTGGGGGGCATGGCTGGCCTGCAAACCACCATAGTCCCCTCGCCCAGGCCGCCCCACACCCCAAGGGAAACTCCACCCTGATCCAGGTCACCCTTCAGGGCAAACCAGCCCATCCCAACCCATGCACTAGGCCTCTATCCTATCTAATAAAAGAGTAATACACAGATTGACCATCATTCCAACACACAAGAGGACTGCCTTCATGTGGTCAAAGATCCTGCCCCTATGTGGACACAAGATGGCCACCACAAGATGGCCACCACAAGATGGCCAGCGGGGGAGGACAGTGGGAAGTTCCAGGCCTTCAAGTGAGTGCAGTTGTGGGCCATCAGGCCAGCAGTGGAGGGCAGTTGGGAGGGAGCAGGCCTGCAAGGGAGGGCAGTTGGGAGCAATCAAGCCTGCAGGAGAGGGCAGTTAGGGGTGACCAGGCTGGCAGAGGAGGGAGGTTGAGGGCACAATGGGTGTCAAGGGAGCAATTAGACATCAACTAGGCTGGCAGAGTATGGTTAGGGAGTGATCAGGCTGGCAGGCAGAAGTGGTTAGAGGCAATCAGGGAGGCAGGCAGGCAAGCAGTTTGGTGCTAGCAGTCCTAAATTATGAGAAGGATGTCCGACTGTCCGTTTAAGCCCAATCATACCGGGATCACACCTAAACAGACAGTCAGACATCCCTTGAGGGGTCCCAGATCGGAAAGAGTGCAGGCTGGGCTGAGGGACACTGCCCCCCCCCCATGCACAAATTTTGTGCACTGGGCCTCTAGTGTATATATAAAAGCCTAAGTGACCATTCAACCATTTGACTGTTCAACCAGTAGCTGTGATGTGCACAGAACACCAGGGGAAAGATGCTCAATGCACACCATAGAAACATGGAACCGACTTATGAATCTTATAAGGGAATTGGGGGGAAGGGGCGGGTGAGAGCTTAACCGAAGATGTTATATGTATACCAGAGACCCAGAATATGGATTCAGCCCTGGCTGTGGCAATTGGGCAAAACTGGTTCTTGAACATCCTCCAGGACGCAGTCCAGGATTGTGAAAGGGTACAGGCCAGGCCAACGGACTCCGCACCAGGCCTCTAGTAATAAACAAAATTAAAACAAAGTTATTTAAAAATATACTAGAGGCCCAGTGTATGAATTCGTGCATGGAAGGGGTATCCCTCATCCCAGCCTGTACCCTTTCCAATCTGGAACTCCTTGAGGGATGTCTGACTGCCTGCTTAGACCCGATCCCAGTGGAATCTGGGCTAAATGGTCAGTCAATTATCTCTCACAATCCAGAACTACTGACTCCCAACCGCTTACCTGTCAGCCTGCCTGATTGCCCCTAACCACTTGTTCCTGCCAGCCTGATCACCCCCAACCACTCCCCTGCCAGCCTGATCGATGCCTAACTGCTCTCCTGCTGGCCCTATTGCCCCTAATTGCCCTCACCTGCTGACCCAGTCACCTCTAACTTCCCTCCTTTGCCAGCCTGGATGCCCCTAAATACCCTCCCCTACAGGCCTGGTCACCCCTAACTTCCCTCCCCTGCTTGCCCAATTGTTCCTAACTGCCCTCCCTGCTGGCTTGGTCACCCCAAACTGCCCTCCCCTGCCAGCCTGGCTTCCCCCAACTGCCCTCCCCTGCAGGCCTGGTCCACTCCAACAGCCTTCCCCTGCAGGCCTGGTCCCCCGGCAATTGCTGTCTCCTACAGGCCTGGTCACACCCAACTGCTCTCCCCTGCAGGCCTGGTCCCCCCAAACTACCCTCCCCTGCAGGCCTGGTTGCTCCAAACTGCCCTCCCTTAACAGGCCTGGTCCCTCCCAGGTACCCTCCCCTGATGGCTTAATCACCCACAGCTGCCCTCTCTTGCTGGTCATCTTGTGGCAGCCATCTTGTGTCCACATGGGGTGGCCATTTTGACCACATGGGAGAGGCCATTTATGTGTTGGAGTGATGGTCAATTTGCATACTATCTCTTTATTATATAGAACTAGAGGCCCAGTGCACAAAATTCGTGCATGGGGAGCAAAGTGGTCCCTCAGCCTAGCCTGTACCCTCTCCAATCTGGGACCCCTAGAGGGATGTCCAACTGCGCATTTAAGCCCAATACCAGTAGAATCGGGCCTAAACAACCAGTCGAACATCCCTCTCACAACCCAGGAATGCTGGTTCCCAACTGCTAATCTACCTGCCTTCCTGATTGCCTGTAACCACTTCTGCCTGCCAGCATGATCACCCCCTAACCACTCCCCTGCCAGCCTGATTGATGCCTAACTGCTTTCCTGCTAGTTTGTTTATCCCTAAGTTTCATCCCTTGCAGGCCTGCTCCCCACCCAACTGCTGTCCCTTGCAGACCTGGATCTTCCCCCCAACTGTCCTTCCCTGCAGGCCTGGTCACCCTCAACTTCCCACCTCTGCTAGCCTGGATCCTCCCAACTGCCCTCCCCTGCTGGCCTGATCACCCAGAACTGCCCTCCCTTGCTGGCTATCTTGGGGTGGCCATCTTGTTTTCACATGGGGGCAGGATCTTTGACCACATGGGGGTAGCCATCTTGTGTGTTTGAGTGATGGTCAATCCCCATAGTACTCTTTTATTACATAGGATAGAGGTCTGGTGCATGATTGGGGGCCAGTTGGTTTGCCCTGAAAGGTGTCCTGGATCAAGGTGGGGATTCCCTTGGGGCATGGGGCAACCTGGGTGAGTGGCCTATGGTGGTTTGCAGGCCAGCCATGCCCCCCGGCAATCCAAGTGTAGGTCCTGGGATCTAGGATTAATTTATGTTCTACAATTGAAACTTTGTAGCCTGGAGTGGAGCCAAGTCTCCTGCTTGTTCCATGGCCGCAGCCATTTCTGTTGGGTTTTATTTATCTTCCATAATTGAAAATTTGTAGCCTTAAGTGGAGTTCATCAGCAGAGACAACCCTAGCATCCTTCTCTCTCCAGCTCAGTGGCTGTGCCATTTTTGTTGAGATTTATTTATTCTTCTAAGATTGAAAATTTTTCCATTGAGTGGAGGCCTGGGCTGGCCAGGGTATGTGGAAAACCTGGCTTGCTCCATTGCCGGGGAAACCCAAGCCTCCCTCCTGCTCTCTCAGTGGCCACCGCCATCTTGATTGGGGTTAATTTGCATATTTGGTCCTGATTGGCTGGTCGACCTGGCTTGTGGGTGTGGCGTAGGCATGTCAATTTGCATATCACTCTTTTATTAGATAGGATTGTAATCTAGATAACATCCTACCTAGCCAAGAATGATAAATATAGTGCAGAACATGGGTCCATAATTAAATACAAGTTAAGGCAACATGTTCTTTCCTAAAGCTAGAATTTAATGCATGATACCACATTTCTAGCGAACTACAAAAATAATCTGAAAGGAACAAATTCAAAGTAGTTATTAGAAACATTATGAATGTTTCCTCTAAATTCAATACAAACAACATTTATTCATAACTTCTAGATTTTTCTACTTAAAAATCAATGAAGTCATGCATGTTAAAATCATTGAATTTGCTTCTCATTATTTTAAAAATATCTACTGGTCTTTGGCTTCTTAATCTATTCATTAGAAAAAAATTGCTTTTGTAAGATAAATGGAAATTCTGTGAATAAGCTACTCTCTGATTTTATTAGCCTACTGTCACTTTATAAATTCGGTATAAGAAGCTGGGTATTTAATGTTTCTAATAGTAAGCCTTACTGTTTCTAATAGTAAGCCTTACTGTCTGAAAGACTTAGAGATAAAATTGCTATAATGCATCACAATGCCTAAGTTTAACATTACTTGCTGTTAGGGCTGTGAAAGAATTTACATCTAAGAGAAGAGATGTAGAGAGGAAGTTTATTTCACTTTCTGAGAAGGGAAAGGGCCAGTGCATTGTTAATCAATACAAAGGCAGGTAATAACCAGTGACCTGATCTTTCAAAGGGTAATGGCTGCTGTTGCTAGGTGACAAGGAAGGAAAGGGGATTTGGGGGAGAGACATTTAGGCAGATATCCTCAGGAAGTGTCATCAGTATTTTTTCCAAGCCTGTAGAATGTGCTCAGAGTAAAAGTTATGAAGTGTTCAAAAGAGGCTTGTTTGAAGAGAAGGAGAAAAGGAACTTGCTAGTGACTAAAGACTTTTTGGTGCAAATTATCCCAGAGTTGTAAAAATAGCAGGGAGGATGGGTAGGCAAGAATGTAGCCTTGAGAGTAGCTTATCTTGTCTTGCAGTTTGAATAGAGAGGCTGTTTCAATTAAAGGAGCTAGTAATCTTGGGGTTTAATTACCAATGCCTCTCATAAGTTATAGAAGGCTACAGTAAGGAAAAGGAGGCCTTTTTCTTGTCCTCCCACTCATACTGATTAGATGTTGGGAGTATTAAATAAAGGCGTTTTAGGAATAAATGTGGCCTAAGTAGCAATACAATATATAACCTAAGAAAAATGAATTATCTGTTCTTAATGAATAAATAATATACACCAAATACACACACACACACACACACACACACACACACACACACACACACTCTAGAGGCCCAGTGCATGAAATTCGTGCACAGGGGGCGGGGGGCAGGGGATGATCCTGGCAGGATCGGGCCTAAAACAGGCAGTCGGACATCCTTCTTACAATCCAGGACTGCTGGCTCCAAACTGCTCACCTGCCTGCCTCCCTGATTGCCCCTAACCATGCCCCTGCTAGCCTAATTAATGTCTAACTGCTCCCCTACCAGCCTGTTTGCCCCCAACTTCCCTCCTCTGCCAGCCTGGTCACCCCTAACTGCCCTCCTCTAAAGGCTTGATCGCCCCCAACTTCCCTCCCCTGCTGGCCTGATCGCCCACTACTGCCCTTCCTTGCAGGGCCTGGAACCTCCCAACAGCCCTCCCCTGCTGGCCATCTTGTGGTGGCCATCTTGTGTCCACATGGAGGCAGGATCTTTGACCACATGGGGGCAGCCCTCTTGTGTGTTGGAGTGATGGTCAATCTGCAAATTACTCTTTTATTTGATAGGATAGAGGCCTGGTGCATGGGTGGGGGCCAACTGGTTTGCCCTGAAGAATGTTCCAGATCAGGGTGGGGGTTCCTTTGGGATGTGGGGCAGCTGGGGCAAGGGGCCTGTGGAGGTTTGCAGGCTGGCCACTTCCCCCAGTGACTCAAACGGAGGACCTGGTATCTGGGATTAATTTATGTCTAAAATTGAAACTTTGTAGCTGGGAGCAGAGCCAAGCCTTCTGCTTGCTCCAGGGTGGCAGCCATTTCTGTTTGAAACATTGTAGCCTAGAGTGGAGGCAGGCAGAAAGCTTGACTTCCTCCATTGCTGGGGAAACCAAGCCTTCCTCCTGCTCTCAGTGGTGGCAGCCATCTTTGTTGGGGTTTATTTGCATAATCTGCTCCTGATTGGCTGTAGGCATGGCTGTGGGCATGGCTGTGGGCATGGCTATGGGCATGATGAAGGTACTGTCAAATTTGCATATTACTTTTATTAGATAGGAGATATATATAAAACCTGCCATTGAGCACAGCTCAGAAAGCTGAACAAAATAATAGAAAATAATGTTGAGCCCTGGCCAGTGTAGCTCAGTTTGTTGGAGTGTCATATGGTACATGGTAATTCTCCAGTTCCATTCCTGGTCAGAGCAAATACCTAGGCTTTAGGGTTTGTTCCCCAGTTGGGGCACAAGCAAAAGGCAACTGATCAATGTATCTCTCTCATGTCGATGCTTCCTATTAGAACAGGAAAAAGGCCTCCTTTTCCTAGCTGTAACCTTTCCTAAGCTATGAGAAACATAGCTTAAGTAAACCCCAAGTTTGTTAGCTCCTTTGTTCAAACCTAGGAACAAGATAAGCTACTTTCAGGGCTACATTCTTGAATACACTTCCTCCCTTAGTGTTTTTATAACCCAGGGATAATTAGTAGAAAATTCCCTACTCTCCTTTCATAACTTTTGCTCTAAGCATGTTTAACAGGCTCAGGAAGAATACTGATAAGACACCTCCCTATGACATCTGCCTAGCCAGCGGTCACCAACCGGTGGTCCATGAGGTCTGTAAGGTTGGCGACCACTGGCCTAAACTGTCTCCTGAAAACTACACTTTTCAAGACATCTCCTCTCATGTCTCCTCAACTTTGGTCCAGGGTTCCCTCCCTTCCTTGTTATTTAGCAATAACCAGGGCTTAAAAGGAAAAGTTACCCTTTGTTTTCTTGCCCTTATATTGATTACCAAGGCACAAACCCTTTCCCTTCAGGGAAGCGCATGAGGGATGGGATATGCAATGGTGCTGCCATCTTTAAAAAATACAACGTCCCTATCTCAAGTAGATACCAATACAACCCCATACAGATATCGAGAAAGAGCCTGACAGGCTTCAAGTGCCTTATCCCAGAGCCACCTGGAGAACAAGGGACAGGATTTGGGGGAAAAGAGCCCGGAGAATGGAAGGTTTGAGGATTAGAGGTGAGAAGACCCCCGACCACCCTGAGTCATTGACCAGGGAAAAGGCAGAGCAGGCTGTGCCAGGAAGTAGGGACCCTGACTCCTGTCCCAACCTGACAACAAGATCAGTAGGGGCAAGAGTGACCTTGCTCATCTTTGTGTCCTCGTGGAGTGCAGTGCCGAGGGATCCAGTGGTAGGTGGGGAAAGCTTAGGTATGAGAATTCCCTCTAGGTTGAAGCTGTGGGATTTGGGTCAAAACACAATCTTTAGCATATGTCTTAATACGTTACTTTGTTTTAGCAAGTGTATATATCGGAACTGGTATGCCATTGTTAAGTAATACATTTCACCTCTATCTATATGGAGAGGAGAACATTCTGTGAATTAGCCCTCTTTTTCATCTTGGATCATTGCTTTAGGATACGTTTTCAGAAGAGAAATCATTGTACCAATGAGCAAAAATAATGTAAAGCCTTTGGTATAGATTGCCAATTTTTTCCCAATATTTCATTTTTATGTATGAACTGGTTATACAATTATGTTTTTGCCTGCTACCCCTTATAAACTGTGAGCCACTGGAGGCCAGAAGCTGTATATTTTTATCATGTAATTTCATCACCTATTACAGTGTCCGACTGTGGGGTGTATTTTAATATATATTTACTTAGTGAATGAAAATGATTGTCTATTCATCTTCCTGTCAGTGTGGGAATGCCTACTTCATTACATTCTCATTATAACTGAATATTCTGAGAGCGGAGAGAGAGCGAGTGGTGGATCAAGAGGACAGCTTCCTAAATATATGTATTTGGTGACCTTTCTAGAAATTTCCGGGCTATTTTAGAACTTAAAAAGGCTGACAGAATTCAAGTTTCTAACTTCCCGTTCAATATCCATCCCTCCTAACTTGTTTGCACTTTCGGCCAAAGTACAAAAGCAGTCTTTACTATTAACAAAAAGCAGTGTGCTTTCTGTAAAATGTTTACATCTATCAGTCTCTTTTACTGTGTAACAAACCACCTCAAAATTTAGTAACTTAAAAAACAACCATTTATTTATTTCATGATCCCACATGACCATAAGGTTTAGTGTGGGCTCAGCTAGTTTTATATATATATATTACTGATTTCAGGGAAGAAGGGAGAGAGAGATAGAAACATCAATGATAAGAGAGAATTATTGATCAGCTGCCTTGTGCAAATATCTGTGGACAGTTACCAGGTCAGCTCCTAGCTCGGCTGGAGGCTGGCTGATTGTGGATGACTTGTCTCACTCCCTTCCTCCTCCTCTGCAGGCTGCCCATGCCTGTGTCCATCTGGAAAGATTCTGGGAAACAAAGCGTGGAAGCTCTCTGCCCAGAACCGCATAACAGTACTTCCACTGCAATCTAATAAGCAAACCACAGCACAAGCCCCAATGCAAGGGCTGAAAGAACAGACTCCATCCCTGAGGCAAAGGAGCTGCAAAGCCCACTGCGCGGGATGGGGATGCAAGACTGGACGGAACAAGAATGTAGCCATTTTTCAATCAACCACTGTCTCCTGAAAGTGTAAACTGAATCAGCATACTGGGTGAACTTCATAATGTCCAATTGGAACTTAAAGATTATTTATCCCAAATAATTCATATGGTGCCTCGGAAATTTAAAACACTTAGGAGTGTTACCTCGGCTGTTCTTTTGTGTTACTTCCTGCACACTGGGCAAGGGCTCCCACTCTCAATTTTTAGTTGGAAGATGAGTCTCAGGGAAGCTTCCCTGATGGCCAACCACCCCCTAACCCTGTGTCCTCCACACAAAGGATGCTGCTCATCTCTTCGCTTTCAGTAAATAGAAGCCACAAGTCACTCATTTCCAAACTGCGCTGCATGGCTTAGTGATGGAAGCCAGTTCCAGCATGAAAATAATTACCAGAGTTTCATCAAAAGGTTGATGGAGCCGAAACCGATTTGGCTCAGTGGATAGAGCGTCGGCCTGCGGTTTGATTCCGGTCAAGGACACGTACCTTGGTTGTTGGCACATCCCCAGTAGGGGGTGTGCAAGGAAGCAGCTGATTGATGTTTCTGATTGATATTTCTAACTTTCTATCCCTCGCCCTTCCTCTGTGTAAAAAAATCAATAAAATATTTAAAAAAAACACACACAAAAGGTTGATGCAACCTGGGGACTCAACAAGAGCTGAGTCACCTGTTGGAATGGTTAAAGACATTTTTTCCCAATAGGATGGGAAAATGATGAATATGATGATTGTTTCCTGCCAGACAGATCAGGGCATCTTAATCTACATGTTATTGCTTCCTACTGGTCAAACATCTGAACGGCAATAGGCTATTCTTCAATCTGACAATGCTTCTGTATGAAACCCTCTGAAGTATATTATCTCCACCTTGCCTTAGGACAGATTCTGTTAATAAAAACAAGGAGTCCTGAGACAAGAAGAATTTAGCTCCTTCAGCTAGGCTCCTCTGACCCCTAATGCCTTTTAAAATTATCTTTTGTCTTTGGACTCTTATTTAACCTATGCACAGCCTTTCTCCAGGTTGCTGACCCTTCTTAATGCTGGAACAAGAACCCCAGTAGCTCAGAAATACATTTTCAAGGTTGGAGTCAGGCAAAATTAGAACAGAAGCTGTTACCAGTCCGTTTTCACCGACCCTGGTTTAAGCAATGGTGTTTTGAGTCAGGCTCTGTGACAGCATGAAGAGCCTGGATTTGTACTGAGAGCTTGCAGAATCCTCCAACCAGCTCAGCTTCCTTCACTATAACCCGAGGTCTATGAGATGTGATTTCAGGAGGAAATGCTCCACCTCACAAGCCTTGCTTGAAATTCCCCTAATGGAATACCAAGCCATTCCTTCTACAGTGAGGAAAATGTGTTAAAGTGAAAATCAGGAGGGCATTAATTGTTATTATATCAATTATGGAATTATGCACCTCTTCACAACATCTATATTCCTTTATTCGAGACCTAGCCATTCCTTTCTCAGTAAGTATCTGTTTGAAAATATAAACCACCTGGACTTTAATTACTATTAATTTATGTTAAACATTATACTAATTTTATAATACATTACTTACAGAATTATGTATTTCTGTATGTAATATATATATGTATATAGTATGTACATGTTATATAAAATGTTATCTAATTATAAGACAATAATAATTCTGATTTTAGAGAGAGGGGAGAGAGAAACATTGATCAATCAGTTGTCTCCCATATGCACCCCAACTAGGGACTGAACCCACAACCTTTTTGGTGTACAGGGTGACACTCCAACCAACTGAACCACCCAGCTTGGGGCTGCTGATGCCTTTCAAAGACTTGATTTATGAAAGAAATGATTGATTGTCTGGATTTCATTAAAATTAAAAACTCTTGCCTTGGCCAGTTTTGCTCAGTGGATAGAGCACCAGCCTGTGGACTGAAGGTTCCCAGGTTTGATTCAGGTAGAAGGCATGTGCCTTGGTTGTGGGCACATCCCCAGTAGGAGATGTACAGGAGGTGGCTGATTAATGTTTCTCTCTCATCAATGTTTCTACCTCTCTGTCCCTCTCCCTTCCTCTCTGCGGAAGGTCAATGAAATATATTTTTAAAAATAAAATTAAAAACTTTTGTTTTGCCAAAAGACAATATCAAGAGAATTAGAAGCTAAGCCATGGACCGGGAAAAAATATTTGCAAAACTTAATTGATAAAGGGCTAGTATCCAAAATATACAAAGAACTCTTAAAAATCAACAATCAGAAAACAACAACTCAATTTAAAAATGGGCCAACGCACTTACAGACTTCTCCCCAAGGAAGATGTGTGACAGATGCCAAACAAGTGTGAGAAGATGCTCCACATCATATGTCATCAGGGAAATGCAAATTAAAACAATGAGATACCACCACACACCTATCGCAAAGGCCAAAATTTGAACTCTGACTGTTGGTCAGGATGTGGAGCAACAGGAACTCTCACTCATTGCTGCTGGGAATACAACATGGTTCTGGCACTTTGGAAGACTACTCTGCAGTTTTTTACAAAACTAAACACTCTCACCATATGACCTAGCAAATGTGTTCCCTGTTATTTGCCCAAAAGAGCAAAAAAAACTTAATGTTCACACAAAAACCTGCACACAAATGTTTATAGCAGCTTTAATTCATAATCACCAAAATCTGGAAGCGGCCAAGATGTCCCTCAGTTGGTGAATGGGTAAACTGTGGTTCATTCAGACAATGGATGATTATTCAGCACTAAAAAGAAATGAGCTATCAAGTCATGGAAAGACAAGGAGGAATCTTAGGTGCATATTACTAAGTGAAGGAAGCCAATCTGAACAGGCTATTTTCTGTATGATTCCAACTCTATGACATTCAGAAAAGGCAAAACTGTGGGGACAGTGACACCCTGGCTGAATGGCTTAGTTGATTGGAGTGTCACCCCATCTATGAAAAGGGTTGGATATTCAATTTCTGGTCAGGGCACTTACCCAGATTGCAGGTTCAATCCCCAATCTAGCATGTATGGAAGGCAACCAATCACTGTTTGTCTTCCACATCAATGTAGTTTTCTCTCTCTCCATTTTTATAAAATCAGTGGTTACCAGGGCTAGTGGGGAGAGTGGGATGAATAAGTGAAGCACAGAGGATTTTTAGGGCAGAAACTATATTCTGTATGATCCCATAATGATGGATACATTTGTCCAAACCCATATGTACAGCAAAAGAGACCATAATGTAACCTATGGCCTTAGGGTGATTTTGATGTGTCCTTGTAGGTTCATCCATTGTATCAAATGTACTATCTGGTAGGAGGTGTTAATAATGGGGAGACTGTGTATTTGTGGGTGGAGGGGGCATATGGGATCTTAATCTTTCTTTCAATTTTATTGTATACCTAGAACTACTCTAAAAATGTAGTCATTAA
Source organism: Antrozous pallidus (assembly GCA_027563665.1). NCBI lineage: Eukaryota > Metazoa > Chordata > Mammalia > Chiroptera > Vespertilionidae > Antrozous > Antrozous pallidus. The sequence goes on from CM050520.1 coordinate 78,966,066, forward strand.
AAAAGGGGGGGAGGCTTAGCCTAGACAATGGCTATTGGAGATGAATAGCTTGAAATTAATTTGTTTTTAAATCCTTTGAGCTTCATTAACTCACTAGAGACCCAGTGCACAAAATTTGTGCATGGGGGTGGGGGGTGTCCCTCAACCCAGCCTGCACCCTCTCCAATCTGGGACCCCTGGAGGGATGTCTGACTGCCCGTTTAGTGGGATCGGGCCTAAACGGGCAGTCAGACATTCTTCTCACAATCCAGGACTGCTGGCTCCCAACTGCTCATCTGCCTGCCTTCCTGATTGCTCCTAACTGCTTCTGTCTGATTACTCCCTAACCACTCCTCTGCCAGCCTTATTGATGCCTAACTGCTCCCCTGCCAGCCTGTTTGCCCCTAAATACCCTACCCTGCAGGCCTGGTCACTCCTAACTGCCCTTGCCTGCAGGCCTGGTCCCCCCAACTGCTCTCCTCTGCAGGCCTGGGTTCCCCCCAACTACCCTTCCCTGCAGGCCCGGTCATCCCCAACTTCCCTCTGTCAGCCTGGTCACCCCTAATTGCCCTCCCTTGTAGGCTTGGATCACCCGCAACTGCCCTCCTTTGCAGGCCTGGTTTCACCCAGCTGCCCTCCCCTGATGGCCATCTTGTGTCCACATGGGGGCAGGATCTTTAACCACATTGGGTCAGCCATCTTGTGTGTTGGAGTAATGCTCAATCTGCATATTACTCTTTTATTAAATAGGATAGAGGCCTGGTCCATGGGTGAGGGCCAGCTGGTTTGCACTGAAGGGTGTCCCAGATCAGGGTGGGGGTTCCCTTGTGGCATGGGCCAGCATGGGCGAGGGGCCTGTGGTGGTTTGCAGGCTGATTTCCGCCCCCCCCCCCCCCCCCGGCAACCCAAGCAGAGGCCCTGGGACCTGGGATTGTTTTTATCTTCTACAATTGAAACTTTGTAGCCTTATGCAGAGGCCAAGACAAGCCAGGGCTGCAGAAAGCTTGGCTTCCCCATCACCAGGGGCAACCCTAGCATTATGCTCTCTCTAGCTCCATGTCTGCTGCCATATTTGTGGAGTTTATTTATCTTCTATGATTTGCAAGCCAGCCATGCCTCCCCTGCTCTTTCCTATCAGTGCACAACCCTGCACACTGATTCCTAGGCCTCTGGGCAGAAACCAGCCATGGCTCCTCTGTCAGAACACCTGGCACCCCCTCCTCATGCTCCTAATACCCCCAGGCTGAGGTCTTCAGCTGGAAGTTCCTTCTTCCCCCACCCCTGGTACTTCTCTCCAGGAGTTTATGAGATTGTAGTCCAGGCAGGTGGGCAGTGACCATGAAGTATGGTAGCAATTGTCTTAGGCAGACACTACAGTTTTAATCTTAACCTGCTATTTGGCTTCTGTATCCATTTGCTTGCTTGCTAAAATAATAGAAGAGTTATTTTGATTTTCTGGAACTTATGTATGCTATTCAATAATCCATTGCTGGCTGTTTGAGTGTCCCATTGATTGTGATCTCACTAGGTACTGAAGCACATTCTTCTGGGAACCAGGGCAGCTCAATTGTTCCAAATTGTCTCAGTAGCTACAGATAACTGAGTTTCAGTTGACTCAGTGATCCTGGAATCAAGGAGAGCACAATTATCCTAAATTGCCTCAAGTAGCTACTGATAGTGCATTCCTGTTGACTCAGTGATCCCAAAATCTGGACAGCACAATTATTCTAAATTGCCCAGGTGGTCCCAGATAATGTGTTTCTATTGATTTAGTGATTCTTAGATACTAACTTGCTTAATCTTTGCTTCTGTTAAAAAAAAAAAAACTTTTTTTTTTTTTTGCGAAGTAGGTTTCTCGTTCCAGATCCAAAAATGTAATCAATATTTTTGTGATATTCTGCTAATATAAGCCAGATGTGTTGAGCTGTTCAGGGCTGCGAGGGTTGAATAACATTAGCCACTTGTATGCTGCTGGCTTTAATAAATGACTCCATTATTCGACTTTTTTGAGGCATCCTGTGTAAAATGGGGATACACCACAGCAACCAGAGCTCTCCATACTGAAGCTCATCAGCATACAGGGATCTCATCTCAACTTGTGAAATACTTATTCACAGAAAGGTGTGGCCAGGGTGGGTTCCTTCTGGGGCTGCAAGAGAAAATCAGTCCAAGTCTCTCCCAGCTTCTGGTGGTGGCCAGCTATCCTTGGTTCCTTGATTTGGAGACCCATCCTCCCACCCATTGCTGAATCCCAGTCACATGGTCAGTAAGTGAGTTCAAATTCCTTCTTACAAGAACACCTGTCCTTGTAGGTAGGGACTTCCCAACCCAAACCTCCTCTGAACTTGATTACATCAATAAAGGCCTTATTCCCAAATAAGGTCACAGTCACTATTTCCCATAGGCATGGGTTTGGGGACACTGGTTCACCAGAGGAATAAATCAAAGACCACTACCCCAGGAGAAGTATCACATGCACATTGAGGCCCAACGTTGAGTGGAAACACAAGTCTCAGAGGAGCAAGCTGGGTATGAAATTCCCCATAAATAAGACAAATACACACAAAAACAACTCAACATATTTTCTGATGGGTACGCTGGCCCCCAGGTAAATACATGCAGCCACTGTGAAAGGTTCATGCAGGGTTCCTTCCATGGCAGGTTGTGAAGAGGTCTCTTCTCCATAACCTGTAGGGATCTCCTGTATGATGTGAAAACATAGTATGTCTGCACTCACCACCAAGTCAGGGGACTACGTGTTCCGAGAGTAGATACATTGCAGCTGTGTCTTTCTGATGCTGCCACCATGCCCCTCAGTGCTCTCAGCTCTCCATCCAGAAGTCCCACCCCTGCCGGAAGTCAACATAGGTGCATCTGGGAGATGGCTTGTTCAAAGGTGAGGGAGCTTTGGGCTTCTGAAGATGCAAGGCACTTGGCCTCTGGAAGTGTGGAGGTGTGTGCACACCTTGTAGAGGTGGGCAGGGCCCTGAAGCAGCTAAGCCCGCAGAGAGGAGTTCGTGCAGGCAACCTTTGAGGGCCAGCTCCGTGGTGGAGAAGTGCTTATTGCAGGTAGTCAGTCAGCTTGTTTGGACTTGTGTGAGTTTTGGACTTGTGTGAGTTTTTTCTTTCACAAATCAGGAATGTTTTCTGTCACTATTTTTTCAAATGGGTTTTCTATTCCTTGCTCAGTTTCCTCTCTTTCTGGGACTCCTATTATGCAGATGTAGTTTAGTTTTGTATTGTTCAAAAGCTCCCTTGGGCTCTCCTCCTGTTTCTTACGTTTTTTGTTTGTTTGTTTGTTTGTTTTTTTCCCAATTGCTACTGTGCTTTGGTTTTTCTCTACCTTGTCTTCTAATCCAATGATGTGGGTCCTCAGGTTCTTCTATTCTAGTGTTGATACTTTCCATTGTGTTATTTATTGCCACTACCCTGTTTCCCTGAAAATAAGACAGTGTGTTATATTAATTTTTGATCCCAAAGATGCGCTAGGTCTTATTTTCAGGGGATGTCTTATTTTTCCATGAAGAAGAATATGGTACACATTTATTGTTGAACAACAAAAAAGGAAATTTATTACCTGTATATGATACGGTAGTAGTTGTCATCACAAACCAGCATAACCAGACAAACTGTGAATCCTACGGTATCAAGAATTTCTTGTTACTACCATTATTTCCATGTACAACAATCTATGGTACATTTACTGATACTGATATTTACTGGTATGAACACAAAGTAAGATTTATTCAATGACAGTTATGTCATCATCTTCTGGAACATCATCATAAGAATCAAATCCTGAATTTCTTGGTGAATTTCTTGTGACTCCATTTCTTTCAGAATCAGTGGACCAAATCTCTCATGTTTAGCAATAGCACTGCCCTTAAATGAGTACTTCTTGTCAAGGTAGCCTGCTCGTAGTGCATTTGCAATGCAACTGTCAGTGATTTTCTTCCATGAATTCTTCACCCAAGTCACAACCTCTTGCAGTTTAGGTTTCACAAAATTTCCACGCTGATTTCTCTCCATTCTATTTTCAATGTAGTCATTAATTTCCATGTGCAAATTGTCCTTGAATGGCTTGTTTATTGCAATATCAAGAGTCTGGAGATAGGCCATCATTCCTGTGGGAATCATTATTTGATCTGTTTTTCTTTCGTAAAGAAATTTCTTCATGTCTTTAGCGGGGTGAATGCTGGCTGCGTCCCAGACCTGCAGACCTCTTTGGCTCCCTCTCATAACAAGCGGCAGCATTAAATTGACCCACTTCCTCATAACTGCTTGTGTGGCCCAGGCTTTTTCAGTTTCAAGAATAAAAATATTATTGGGGAGAACTTATTTTCAGGGGGATGCCTTATATTACAGTGAGAGGGAAAACTGGAAGTAGGTCTTATTTTCAGGGGATGTATTACTTTCGGGGAAACAGGGTGTGTCAGGCCAAAGTGGTGTGCCAGGCAGGGCTACAAGACTGTGAGGCTGGGAGCGCGTGCTGGGGCTGCAATACAGGGGGTGAGAGCTAGGGCCCAATCTCCTCAGGCTACCCCAAGGGATCCCACCCATGCCTGAATTTTGTGCATTGGGCCTCTAGTAAATATATAATACATATTTTCAGGAATTTTGTCTTCAGGTCCTTCTTTCTCACTGAGTATTTATTATTATCAATATTTACAATTTAAAGTGAGGCTGACATGTCTACCAAACAGAAGTTAATTTGGTTTTTCAGAACAGGAACTTCCTAGGATGTCATGACTGTGCTTTTTGCCTCCTGTATCAATCCCAGTTTCATTTCCTTTGCTCATGTTACAAGAAGCTGCATTTGCCTCACTAAGATAAACAGATCGCCCCACAGAGACTTAAAATTGACGAGGATCTGGTCTGCCTGCGGCTCAGTGGTTGAGCACGACCTATGAAATAGGAGGTCACAGTGTGATTCCGAGTCAAGACACATGCCTGGGTTGTGGCTTGATCCCCAGCGTGAGGCATGCAGGAGGCAGCCACCCTGATTCTCATCATTGATGTTTCTACCTCTCTTCCTCCCCTTTCTCTCTGAAGTCAATAAAAACATTATCTGTGTGTGTCTGTGTGTATTGACAAGGACTTTATTATCAGCATCTATTTGGGGTCGAAGACAATTTTTTTAAATATTAAAGATAACATTTTAATTAAAGAAGTTCATGTGGGTTTTCTTTTTTTTGCAGTAAAACAGAAGAACAGAAAGAGAATAAATATCATGAGTCCACCACTCAGAGAGAATAATTTGGTATACATCTTTTACTTCTATGTATCTATGTCTCTTTATTTTTATAAAAACTAATCATACTGTATATATTATGAACTTTCATTATGTAACATATTTATACAATGAAATAACTTTTAAAAGCTTTTTTATAAAATTGACTTGTATTCTCTGATAACATGTGCTGAGTATCTTGTTCTAGTCCACACAGTCCTAGGTAATATAACTAGGATACACAGGTAATGTGTTTTGTAGATGTAATATATGTATATGTACAAAGATGTAATATACATCAATATGTGTATATAGATGTAATATAAAAGATAAAACTACACAATTATGGGCGGGTGTTCATCAACACCCTGAACAAAGAGTAGGTGTAGGAAATGAGCGCTCCCAGGCGGAGAGGAGTCCTGTCTTATATTTTATTGATTTTTTTACAGAGAGGAAGGGAAAGGGACAGAGTTAGAAACATCAATGAGAGAGAAACATCAATCAGCTGCCTCCTGCACACTCCCCACTGGGGATGTGCCCACAACCAAGGTACATGCCCTTGACCAGAATTGAACCTGGGACCCTTGAGTCTGCAGGCTGACTCTCTCCATCCACTGAGCCAAACCAGTTAGGGCTAGAGGTGGACTTTTATTTAAAGGAGATGACGCCACTTCCTCACACAGCTCTAGAGGGCACTATTCATTTATACTCTGATGGTCAGTGAATATTTGACGAAAAAAGATCAAGATGGGTCTGTTGGGTCTTCTGGCTAGGTAAATTTCATAGGCAAGCGATCTGAAATGGAGAAAAGTTTTTTTTTATTTCTTCTAGTGAAAGACCATCGGGAAAACGCAAGCTTTGAAAAGTACAGGAAAAAACAAAACAAAACAAAACGCGTCTACTAAGTTTGCTACCTACGATACGCCGTGGAAATTTCCACGCCAGGTGAGTTGCGGTGGCTACTGGGAGTTGTAGTGCTGCTGCCATCTTCCTTGCAGCAGTCAGGGCCCCGCGAGACTTCGTTTCCCAGTAGGCTGCGCGCCCTGGCTGCTGGCGGGACTGGCGCTGCCGCGCTGGCTGCGGAGAGTGACTTTGTGAGCGAGCGTGTGTCCCTGCTGTGGGAATGGCTTCGTTCGTGACGGAAGTTTTGGCACACTCGGGGAGTCTGGAGAAGGAGGATTTGGGCACTCGGATCAGCCACCTGACCCGGCGGGTGGAGGAGATCAAGGTGCAGGCGGGGAAGCCCTTTGGCAGACTAAAAAGGGACGCGGGATCCTTCCGTGACGGGACGGAGAAGAGAGGGGCTAAGGGCGGACAACGCGGGTGCGGCCGAGCCCGGCGTGGGGCTGGGTGGGAAGAACGAGGGGCAGGAAGGCTGGAAGGCTGTGGGTTGGGAGGAGTTTGTAGGGGAGCCCGGAGAAGGGTTGTGGCCGAGACGGCCTGGGTCAGTGGGGAGGAAGCGGCGATACAGGGGAACGTCGGTGTGGAGTTGGTGGGGAGCGACGGTAGGGAGCCGGAGAGGGACGGAGACCGGGAGTGGGGGTCGGTGGCGCGAAGGGTCCGGGGAGGAGCGTGCGGGAGGGAGAGACGAGGAGACCGGACACCTCCCCGCCTGGGAGCGCTCGTTTCCTGCACCTCCTCTTCGTACAGGGTGTTGATGAAGGGAATAGTTTTGGGAGGGCTGTACCGTCCTCCTCGTTGAAACTTTCCCTGGTTGACACCTGCCCACATGTTTCTCTCTTCTCCATCCCCGGGCCCTGGAGGCTGTGCCGAGTGTCTCTTGTGGACCCTGCTGGTCTTGATCTGGAGATGGAGACGGAGCGGAAGGCGCGCGGCCGCACGCAATTGCGCTCGACGGCGGCGGGGCAGTGCGGGGCAGTGCGGGGCAGTGCGGGGCAGTGCGGGGCAGTGCGGGGCAGTGCGGGGCCGCGCGGGGCCGCGCGGGGCCGCGCCCTCGCTGCTGGCATTTACGCTTACCAGTACCGCGTACCTCTGGATTGAGGGCAGCGGGCGTGGCATGGTACCAGGAAGGCACAAACAAGCTTTTAAAAAGGGTTTCCTAAAGTTAACGATCCATGTCTCTGGCATCTCTTCTTTGCGAAGAGGTAGACTTCTCCAGCTCTGTGGGAACGAGGACCGAGGAGGAAGCTACCTTCCAAAGGCTCCTGTCTTGTGCTCCCTAGGCCCGACTCACCCTTCCTCTCCGGGGTTTCAATCCGCACTTGAACAGTCAGCCGAACAGTCAGCCGGTTGCGAAGTGCTTTCTATACTCCAAACAGGCCCACTCCCTCCCCCCAGTTCGTTAATTGTGCTTATGTTACCATTGCTCCATCTTTTTTTTTCTTTATTGTTCAGTTTATTAATTACATTGTTTCCCCTTTTTTATCCCCCTATATCTCCCCTCCACCTTGTACCTATCCCACCCTCCACCCTCACCTCCCCCTCCCCAATGTCCTCTCCCATTGTTGCTAGATTTTTGTCCAATCTCTTGCTGTACTTCCCACAACCCTTTTCTCCCCAAGAATTGTCAGTCCATTCCCTCTCTATGTCCATGTTTCTGTAATAGTCACCAGTGTATCTTGTTCATCAGCCTATCAATTCTCTTGATTTTTATGTTCATTTGTTGATAGATGTGTATTTGTTGTTCATAATTTATATTTTTACCTTTTTTTTCTTCCTCTTCTTAAAGAATATCTTTCAGCATTTCATATGATACTGGTTTGGTGGTGATGAACTCCTTTAGCTTTCTCTTATCTGCAAAGCACTTTATCTGATCCTCAATTCTGAATGATAGCTTTGCTGGATAGAGTAATCTTGGTTGTAGATTCTTGCTCTTCATTATTTTGAATATTTCTTGCCACTCGCGTCTGGCCTGCATCATTTCTGTTGAGAAATCCGCTGACAATCGTATGGGTGCTCCCCTGTAGGTAACCAACTGTTTTTCTCTTGCTGCTTTTAATATTCTCTCTTTATCTTTTGCTCTTGGCATTTTAATTATGATATGTCTTGGTGTGGTCCTCTTTAGATTCCTATATTTTGGGGTTCTGTGTACTTCTTGGGCTTTTAAGTCAGTTTCTTTCACCAGGTGGGGGAAGTTTTCAGTCACTATTTCTTCAAGTAGGTTTTCATTAACTTGCTCTCTCTCTTTTTCTGGCACCCCAATAATTCGGATGTTGGCATGCTTGAGGTTGTCCCAGAGGCCCCTTACGCTATCTTCAATTATCTGAATTCTTTTTGTTTCTTGCTTTTCCAGCCGAGTGGATTTTGCTTCTTTGTATTTCAAATTTTTGACTTGGTTCTTGTGGCCCTCTGGACTGCTTTTAGGACTTTGTGTATTATTTTTTATTTCAGTCTGTGTCCTTTTTTTTTATCTGTGAGGGTCTGGTTCGTATCTTCAGAGTCCTTGTTCATTTCCTTGAGGGTCTCATTCATTTGCTTGAGGTTCTCATTCATTTGCTGGTTGGTCTTGTTTATTCCTGGTAATTCTCATTAAGTTGATTGGCCTTTTGTAGGAGCCTCTTGAAAAGCCTTATAAGCGTGGTTTTGAACTCTATGTCTTGTCGTCTTTTCTCCTCCATTTCTTTCACACCTGATTTCTTTCCATATCTCTGCATGGTGGCTGCTTTATGTGGTAGATATCCTCAAAGGGACAGTGACTCAGCCTCCCCAGTTACCTGAGGTGGGTGCTCTTACTGCAATCCTTTATGGGTTGTATTCAGTATTTTTGAATTTAAACCCAGCTTTTTGTTGTTAGCCCTAGGAGGGTTTGACCTCCAGGCCAATTGGCTCTGAAGGGAGACTGTGTTCAGGTTGGATGGGCGGAGTCTCTGAGCTGAGCAGGCAGCGTCAGCGTCAGCTGCGTCCTATGCATCGCTCGCACGCGCGCGCGAGTCTCTGTTGGATGGGGATGGCTGCAGACACCTCTAAGAGAAAGCCGCTAGTCTCTTCCCCTTGCCAGACCACTCCGCCTTTCCCCAAATGTGCCTGCACACCAAAAGTCTAGCCCAGGATTGTAAAAATAAATGGTTTCCAGAACCAGGAGACAAGTTTCTAGGGGGCAAGTCGCGGGTTTGCGTGACCCTTTTGCGGAAACTCGCAGTTCAGGAGCCTCTGCCGCGCCCCGCTGCCAGGGTGCGTCCCCCGGACCTCGGCCGGACCTCGCCCGGCGCTGGGGGATCCGGGCCGTGGGACGGACCTTGGCCGGACCTCGCCTGGCGCTGGGGCCTGGGGGATCCAGACAGTGGGACGGATCTCGCCTGGTGCTGGGAAATCCGGGCAGTGGGACGGGCGTTGCTGCTCCAGCCCCAGCCCGTGCGCGCGCGACCAGGATGGCTCCTAACCTGTTTCCTTCTGAAAGACTGCGCTCCCGCCGCTTCTGAGTCTCCGTGTCCCACCTCCACTCCAGTTAGTGGAGTTTTCATTCAGCCAGCTTTCTGGTGATTCTGGGTGCTGTCTGTTCTGCTGTTATGTTGTAGTTCCTAAATCGTTGCGCGGCGCAGAACAATAGGTGTTCACCTATGCCGCCATCTTTGCTTCTCTGCCATTGCTCCATCTTTTATGTGTATCTTGACCCATTTTTCAAGTTCCATCTCAGATGTGTTTTTCTGTGGGAGAAGGATCCCAGCGTCCCCTCAGGCCTAGTGCACCTGGAGGACTTCATTGCTGTATTGCATTTCTCTGTTTTGCTTGCTTTAATGTCTGCTATCTTTCCTACTAAATGGAACTTACATGTAGGCAAGCATAATCGATTCTGTATCTCCTAAAGCCTTGAGTAATTGGGTGCAAAAAGTATTCAAGATGTTTATTAAATTATTTGAATGAAAATAGATGATGGAACTCATCAGTTTAGGGCTGAACTAGACCTTAAATTTTATAAGTGAGAAGCTAGAAATTCGTAAATTGATTGAGATACAGATTATGAATTTAATTTTTCCATTTACTTTCTTTTCAGTTAGATGTATGCTTAAAATTGGTGGCTATCATCTGCACTGATAAATAGTTCACCATGAACACTTCTGGCCCTGTCTTTCTCTTTTCTGTCATTTGTACATAATTATTGGGCACTGTTGGGACTTGGTGGGCATTGTCTTTTTGCACCGTAATAATGTTACGGGTTCTTTAACAGTGGGAGAAATGTGTTTTTCAAAGAAACCCATTGATTTGGAGGGAAAGTAAATGGGTGTGGGAACTGGCAAGAAGTCTCCAACATGGAAGACATACATTTTTATTTTTAATAGAGTTCCCTACTCATCATATTGGAATGTTTCTGTCTTATAGGGTGAAGTATGCAACATGATTAGCAAGAAGTACAGTGAATTCCTGCCTAGCATGCAGAGTGCACAGGACCTGATTACCCAGGTGGATAAGCTATCTGATGATATTGACCTGCTGAAATCCAGAATAGAGAGTGAGGTAAGAATAGTTTGTTATATTGAGTACGTTCGTAGGGAGGCAGTTTAGCTTCCTGATTCCTGAGACAATTCAGTTCTGTACAACTTTTCAAGGCCTCAACTTTCCTTGCTGGTAGATGGAAGTTGAATTGGATTATTTTATTTATGTATTTATTTATTTTTAAATAGGATATTTTTTCCATTGACCTTTAGAGAGAAAGTAGAAAGGGGAGAGGGGAGAGAAACACAGATGTGAAAGAGACACATTGGTTGCCTACTGCACTCACCTCTACCAGGGCCAAGGATTGAACCTGCAACCCAGGTATGTGCACTTGACCAGGAATCGAACCTGTGAGCCTTGGGTGAGTGACCCCATGCTGTAATCACTGAGTGACACTGACCAGGGCCAAATACTTGAGTCTCTGATGGCTGTCAATCTCTCATATCTGCAGCTGGCCTTAACACGCTTCAGCACAGTCTTAGTCTCTTGGCCTTCAGGTTGGTTGCCCTGGTTTACCAGTCAACACTCTGCTTGGTGTAGAAAGCTACTTTCTCTGGACACACAGAATACTTGCCCATCTGGTACTGTGTCACTTTGAGACTAGTGCTTGCTAAAATTCTTATTGAAAGTCTGGCAGGTTTTAAGAATGTTTGCTATGTTAGCCAGAGTAATGTCATCACACTGAGAAGCAAGCTGGTCTGTAAACAGAAATATCTGCTTTGTAATTTTAAAATACATTTTCCCCTTACATTATCTCACCAATATTTTTCCTATTCAGTTTCCTCATAGGAAAAACAAGCAGTTGAAAGAAATCAAACTGATATTTGAAATATCAGTTTGATGTCTTCAGCATCTATTTTTAAATTATCACTTAGGGCTCAGTGGTATTCAAAATCAGGATGTTGAGGTATTCTAAAGGTCCTTAAGAACGACACCAAATCTCTTCTCTTTGTGATAGTTACTAAGGAACGAAAGTGAACAGATGTGTTTTAAAAGTTCTCTCTAAAACTTGCATCACAAGGGGGATACCACTAGTTTACCTGGAAAAATCTGTTCAATAACTAGTATTCCATTGGTTCTCATTGAAGTTTTAATAAAAATAAATCTGTTACTCTACAACTTTGGCACAGTTCAACTAATATTTTCCATGTGTATTTGTTTGATCAGTGAAGTCAATAGTGCAATGTTGGGCTGTACTTTCAGAAATGAAGTGTCTGGAACGAGCTTAAAGGGCTCTGTGCCTTTGCTGGCCAGATTATAGCTGGCCTGGGATCTGCGAGCTGGGGGCAGCTCCTGCATTGAGCATCTGCCCCCTGGTGGTCAGTGCATATCATAGTGACTGGTAGTTCCGATTTGCATATTAGGCTTTTATTATATAGGCTTGGTAAGTGTCCCTCACAGCCAATTGTGAGGGACACTAGAACATTTAATCTAGTTGGGTAGTCATGTATTGCTACTGTGGGACAGTGGGAAAATGGGTTTTAATGAACAGCTTGGCCATTATCCCATCCGTGTACATGTTTGGGTTAGGAAAATGATGTGGACTTGAGATAACAACAGTTAGAAATATGAAGTCATGGAAATGGATGAGGTTACCTAGAGTGAGTGTATGGCATGGTGTTTCTCAACACAGGCACTATTGATATTTGGGGCGGGATAATTCTTTGTTGTGGGAGTTATCCTGTTGATTGTAAGATGTTTAGCAGTATCCCTGATCTCTAGTCACTGGATGCCAGAACTGTGACAAGCCAAAATGTTTCCAGTCATTGCTAAATGACCTTGGATAGAAATAAGGAACCACTGGTTTTGGGAACCACTGGTTCAGAGTAGGAAGGCTAGGGAGAAAGGAATATCAGTATGTATGAAGTGGCTAGAGGGGGAATGAAGCTCCCAAAAGAAAATGAGAAGGAATGGCTAAAGAAAAGGAAGAAAATCAGGGAATGGTGGGCCTATAAACTAGATCAATGTGTTACAGAGTGAATGAGAGGTGAGAAAGTAAGGACAGTGAATAAGGATCACTCTTGCAAGAAATTTGTTTGTGATAGGATGGAAAGAAATAAGGTAACTTCTAAGAAATAGCATGATTGCTGAAGTGAAGGAAATTTTTTATTAAAAATGGAAAATTTTAACATACATAAATCTGATGGGAGGAGCCATGCTTTAGTAGGTATTACATGAATGAGGGGTGAAATAGTGAGAGAGAAAAGATATAACAAGGAAAGAAAATAATTGATATTGCAAAGTTCCTGAAAAGGTGGGATAGAATGGGAGGTGGATTCTGACTCAACATAAGAAAATCTTTGTAAGAGCTGTCCTGTAGAATGAATTGGCAATGGGGATACCTTTCTAGTAATCTTAAGTGAATGAGCTCTGATGAGATAGCAGCTTAAACTAAGAATAGATGGTGACCCGAGGATATTCTGTTGATGGGTATGGGCATTTCTGAATAAAAGGATTCGGACTAATTGGACCACTTAAGGTTTCTTCCTACAACATCCCAATCTTAATTAGTAGTAATTAGTAAATTTCAACATGGGTTATATTCACTATTAAGGTTTATTGATTAGCTATGGATGCTTTATTTCTTAGGTGTAGTACAGCTTTAAATATACTTGTCTTTGGTGTGTGGATTAGGTCCGCCAGGATCTTCACGTATCAACTGCTGAATTTACAGACTTGAAGCAACAGTTGGAAAAAGACTCAATAGTCCTAAGTTTGCTTAAACAGCTACAAGAGGTCAGTAACTTCAAATTGAACTTTAGTGTTTTGGTGGGGAAAGTAATTTTTTTTCTTGGTCTCATTAAATGTATATCTCCACTCTATGGTATTTTTACATAATTTAAAAACAAGCAGCTAGACTTGAAATAATGGGTATATAAAATAAAATACCTAATAACTACTTTCTTTTTAGTTTTCTACAGCTATTGAAGAATATAATAGTGCATTAGCAGAGAAGAAGTATGTCACTGCTGCTTTGCGTCTAGAAGAGGTATCAAATGCGTTCTTTAAAGCATGAACAGCCTTAGCTGGTTTGGCTCAGTGGATAGAGCATCGGCCTGTGGACTAAAGGGTCCCAGGTTTGATTCCAGCTGGGGACACATTCCAGTTGCAGGCTTGGTCCCAATGGTGGTGGTGGCGGGTATGCGGGAGGTAGGGGATTCTCTCATTATTGATGTTTCTATCTCTCCCTCTCCCTTCTTTTCTGAAATCAGTAAAAATATTAAAAAAAATAAAGCATGAAAAATTAGTACTATTCCTGTTTTTAGCCAAGTTTGTTCCATCTATTTCTTATCATTATCTAAATACTAGAGGCCCAGTGCATTGATTTGTGTACCAGTGGAGTCCCTTGGTCTGGCCTGTGGTGATAGGGCTGAAACCAGCTCTCTGAATCCCTTGAGGGGTCCTAGATTGGGAAAGGGCCCAGGCCAAGCTGAGGGACCCCACCGGTCCACGATCCGGGCAGGGGAGGGGTCATGGGAGGGCTCTAGGGCGTGTCTGGCCCATTTTACCCAGTCCTGATAGCTGGACCCCAGCAGCAAGCCAACCTACCAGTTGGAGCACCTGCCCCCTGGTGGTCAGTGCACATCATACTGACTGATTGAATGGTCAGACACTTAGCATATTAGGCTTTTATTATCCAGGATATTCTAATTGCCCTGAATCCAGATGGAATGAATGTTTAACAATGATTCCATTTCACTACTAGGCACAGAAATGCTTGAAGTTATTAAAATCCAGAAAATGCTTTGATTTAAAAATGTTGAAATCTCTCAGCATGGAGCTCACCATACAGAAACAGAACATACTCTATCACCTTGGCGAAGAGTGGCAGAAGCTGATTGTGTGGAAGTTCCCACCATCAAAAGGTGCTGCTGACCTCAGGTGGACTGCTTTGCTTAATCTGCCTGGACCAGTTTGGCCTCTGAATATATGCAAAAAATTTTCTATTGGTAGATGAGAAAACTATTAATCTTGCAAGTCTATATTGAGTTCTCATATTAGTCCAAATGTTTGTTAGGATTAATTCATTTGGGTCTCTAAAGTCTCCTCACTTTATTTCTTTTACATCTCTGTCTGTCCCTGTCAGCAGGAAGGAGCAGAGAAGAGAGAAGCTTATTGGGTGGGTGGGGTTCATGTGGTGAAGATATGTAAGACCACATAAAGCTTCCATTGTATAGTAAGGTGATCTCATTCCCCACAAGCCCTAATCTCAACAGTCTGTCTTGTCTAGAAAGTTTAAAGAAGCTGTTCAGCCATTGTCTCTTGATGAGGAAAGAAGACTGGGAACAATGAGACAGGGATTTGGGTCAATTTTTCTCTGTCTTTGAGGGAAAATAGTGACAAAATTATGAGATGAGGGTGCTTTGCAAGATGAAGAAATAGTATAACTCCTTGGCACTTATTTGTGTAACTATTCTCAATCCCTCTGCCTACTTCTGGATATGAGAGCTCTTCAGTTTGTCTTGTTTACACAAAAGTGAAACCTTTGAGGCTATCCTAGTATGTAAAGGACATGGCATGAAACCTGATCTATTTTCCAACACTGACTCTTGAAATTTAGTCTGTTTCAGGGGGCACCTCACAGTCTCTTGTTCCCTTTTCCATATTCACTTTGGCCTCCAGGCACACGCACACACGCATTTTAGGCACACGCACACACGCATTTTAGGCACACGCACACACGCATTTTAGGTACCTTTTTTAAAGGTAAGAATCCGGAAATTTTTAGATTCTATTTCTAAGCAGACTGTAAAATTATGAGAAGATAGTAGATTTTTTTTAACACTTGTTTGTTTGACAGGCTGTTCTCTTTACTTGATAAGAAAGAACAAAAAAGAGGAGATCTTACATGAAAGTAGGATCTCAATTTCATTCCTTGCCTTCAGTCATTCAGTACATATGTGTGTGTGTATGTGTGTGTGTGTGTGTATATATATATATATATATATATATATATATATATATGTACATTACATTTTTCCAACAAGTATTTATTATTAGTTAAACCATGATTCAGGGTTCTAGGGTGGGTGTACCCAGGCCCCCTTCACCTCCCTGGGAGAAGGATGGAGGATAGCCAGTCCGGATCTTCCCAGGAAACGTGCCTTCTGCCTGGTGGTCATCCCAGGCCGAAACCCAGGATATGGGCACAGGGACTTGTACACATGCAGGTGCCATTCACACACAGAGACATCACCCCCTTTTGCAGTCATTGCCTTTTCACAGTGGTGGAAGTCCAGATAGTTCTGCCAACAGTTCCTGGTCTGGTTCTGGTTAGGGAAGCGGCTGTCAAAAGGAGCAGTCTGGTAGTGCTTGATTTTTGTCTTGATGTCTTCTGCCATGTTGCTGATTCCTAAGATGCCCTGAAGCCGCTCGCAGCTCAATGTGACCTCCCGTATATATTTAATAGCATATGTCATAGGCATATCATCTGCTTTTGCACTTAGTTTGAACATATTAAAATTGCAATTTTCTGTTTTAAAATGATGTCAAGGGCATGTATGTAATAACATTTGGTTGCATTGGAAGTGTATTGTAGTATAATTATATATTTAGGAACTGTGTAGAGAATGGGCCCTGAGGAATAGAAGTAGGAATACCTTGCATTGCTGAGACAGCTGATATCTTTTTTCCTTTTTCTTAGATACCAGCAACTTGGAATCTTGCTTACAAACAGAACTTCACTTATGCACTGAACAATCTCAAAATGAAGAGAAGCCCCCTATCCCACCAACCAGTTCTGTCCTCTTGGCATTTTCTATTCTTGGAGAGCTACATATCAAACTTAAATCATTTGGTGAGGGATACTACTTTGTTTCATTTACATGAAATCTCAGAAGGTCCAGTATTAAAGGAATGACAGAAAATATTATAAAATACTAGAGGCCTGATGCATGAAAATTTGTGCACTCAGGGGAGAGGGTAGCAGAGGGAGGTCCCTCGGCCTGGCCTGCGCCCTCACAATCCTGGACCCCTCGGGGGATGTCCACTTGCCAGCTTAGGCCTGACCCCCCAGGGCAGTAGGCCTAAGCAGTCAGACATTTCTCTAGCAGACTGGGAGTCCTCTGAGGATGTCCGACTGAAGGCTTAGGCCCGTTCCTCTTAGGGAGCGGGCCTAAGCCATCAGTCAGACAACCTTGGTGCTGCCACGGAGGCAGGAGAAGCTCCCGTCACTGCTACTGCACTTGCCAGCTGTGAGCCCGGCTTCTGGCTGAGTGGTGTTCCCCCTGTGGGAGCGCATTGACCACCAGGGGGCAGCTCTGCATTGAGTGTCCCCTGGTGGTCAGTGCACATCTTAGCAACCAGTTGTTTCTGGTAGTTCTGCCATTAGGATCAATTTGCATATTACCCTTTTATTATACAGTATTCTCTGGATAACATTGATGATATATCGTAGGGTTTAGATTCATGATTCATCAAATGGAATTGTCATAAGTATTAGCCTTTTTCTTAAGGGCTTAGTTACTTTTCTTTGTTTTATTTTTTAAAGTAGCTGCTGTTGTTTATCTTTTTTTTAAAAATAAAAATCTGTAGCTAATCTGTAAAACTTGAGTGGGAAAACCTTCAGTGCATAATATATGGTGTGTAATGTCATATATGTATTTTTGTTAGACTCAAAGATCTTTTTTTTAAACATACTTCTATATAAAAGTTTATTCTACTGATTTTTCATGAGTGTTCATATAATTTTTCAGGGCAGATGCTGCTGAAGTACATCCTTAGGCCTCTGGCATCTTGCCCCTCCCTTTTTGCTGTGGTAGAGAGCCAGCCTAACATCATCACCATTCGTTTTGAATCTGAGATGACTGATTTGGAGCATCCGTCACCATCTGAAGTTTTTGCAAAGGTCAGGCTGGTACTGGAAGTGCTCCAGAAACATCTTCTAGGTATGTATCTCCAAGGGTTTTTTATATTTTGGAAAAGTCATTATAGTTTTTGAAAGTAAATATTATTTCAAAGTAGATAAAATGACCACAATCTGAGTGGAAGATTAGAGGTGAGGTTATGCCATGAAAACAGAGTAGCTACCTTCTTATTTCTTGCTCTATTTTGTATTTCTTCTCTGTCCTATATTGACAGGTAGGGTTATCAGTATTACGATTCTAAATTCGTAATGCTTAGTTGAATTCTAGGATGCCCTTCTCTCACTTGACTTCTAGTAACTTCACATTTTGGAACTCTTGCTTTTATTTTACGAGAACCAGAGATGAATCAAGTGCTGGTTTACATATTTTAGTGGGAAAATCCCTTCATGTGATATAAGCTAGGGTTAACATAGGAAATGAATGACATCCAACTGAAACTATTGTTTAAGTCTTTATATATTCACATATTAAATAACTAGTTTCTGTATTGCTTAAATCTTTTTTAGTTATCATACTAATAAAAGTAAAGTTTCTTCTGGTGTTTTAATACCTTTTTGTGTTTGTTTTTTGTTTAGTCAGTTTGACATACCTTTTTTTTGCTTTTCTCAGTTGTCTTATTGAATAGTTAAATGAAGCATTCTTGCTGTGAAGAGAATAAGATAGAAATTCTATAGTTTATATGTCTTCTTGGCACTCATATACTAGTTCATAGGGAATAAATATGCAAGGAATTCTTTTAATTTTGATAGTAGAGAATAAAAAATCTCAAGGCTTGTGTAAATTACCAAAATCCCAGGTAGTTTTCTTGTTCTTTCACCTAGGGAGATAATAAATACATGTTTATTTTTATTAGATATAAGCAGTGTTTCAAATAAAATATCCAAGGATTGAAAGAAACCAGAAAAGTGATTCAATCCAAATATCTCCTCTATAACACTTTCATCAATTAACCATAAAACCAGGCTGAGCACCTTCAGTGAGAGGATCATTTCTTCTTGAGGCATTTTATTTTACTTTGGGCAACTTTATGAATTTTTTTCTAAAAATCATATCTCCTTTCTATATTAAATACTATTACCCAAAACACCCATGTTGCACATTAAATCTTTAGTGTAGTGGTTTAATATACTGCCTTGTAATATCTGCTGTGTTGATGCTGTTTCTAATATATGGAGCTATATTGAACAAGTCCAATTCCTGTTACACATGATGGATTTTAAAATTCTTTACAGGAGCTGTTATTTCCCCTACATTTTATCACCAATATAAACATCCTTAGGATTTTTTTTTGAACGACATAGTTTTAAGTTTCCCTTTATCTTTATTGATAACTAGAGGCCCGGTGCATGACATTCGTGCTCGGGGGTGAGGGATGTCCTTTAGCCCAGCCTGTACCCTCTCCAATCTGGGACCCCTCGAGGGATGTCCGACTGCCCATTTAGCAATCTTTGGCTATACTGTAAGAACCATGGAACTGAGAAGGAGAGCATAAATGCTCCCATAGTATTCTGAAGTGGCTTAGACTACACTTAAAATACTCATTCTGTTTTGAATGCTATACCTTAGTAAGAGGACTATAAAAGAAATGGAATATATTCACATCCTATCTAATAATAGAGTAATATGCAAATTTGACTGTACTTTTGCTACACCCACAATCCATGCACATAGCCATGACCACCAGCCAATCGGGAGCAGATTATGCAAATAAACCCCAACCAAGATGGCTGCTGCCACTGAGAGCAGGAGGAAGGCTTGGGCTTCCCCTGCAACAGAGGAGTCCAAGCTTTCTGCCTAGGCCTCCACTCAGTGCTACAAAGTTTCAGTTATAAAAGATACAAGAAATGGTGGCAGCCACTGAGCTGGAGAGAACAGAGGCTTGGGTTTCCCTGGCGATGGAGAAAGCCAAGCTTTCCGCCTGCAGTTGCCGGCATAGGCTTCCACTCTATGCTACAAAATTTCAAACAGAAATAGCTGCTGCCACCAAGTGAGCAGAAGGCTTGGCTCCGCTACAGGCTACAAAGTTTCAATTGTAGACATAAATTAATCCCAGATCCCGGGGCCTCCGCTTGGGTTGCTGGGGGGCATGGCCGGCCTGCAAACCTCCACAGACCCTTTGCCCGGGCTGCCCCTTGCCCCAGGGAATCCCCACCCTGGCTGTTCATTGAGCTTAAAGTAAATGTAAGTCCTATGTCATACTGAATGTAAATTGCTACTTTTTTTATACAACACTTGCACTTGATTTTTAAAAAATCACCTTAATCTTTGTTACATTTTTCTTTTCTTTTTTTATGTATTTTTTTATTGATTTTTTACAGAGCAGAAGGGAGAGGGATAGAAAGTCAGAAACATCGATGAGAGAGAATCGATCAGCTGCCTCTTGCATGCCCCCTACTGGGGATGTGCCAGCAGCCAAGGTACATGCCCTTGCCGGAATTGAACCCGGGATCCTTCAGTCCGCAGTCCGACGCTCTATCCACTGAGCCAAACCAGTCTTGGCTGTTACATTTTTCTTGATACAATTTTATAGTGTTTACTATTCCTACTTTATCTGAGTATATAATTATTAGTTATGCTTTCTTATAGTTCAACTAGAGGCCCAGTGCACGAAATTTGTGCACGGGGAGCAAGGTGTGTGTCCCTCAGCCCAGCCAACACCTTCTCTAATCTGAGACCCCTCTCTCTCTCTCTTCCTTCCTCTCTAAATTCAATAAAATCTAAGCAAAACAACAGATTGAATACTAATTAATTTAATGAAACAGGGTCAAACTGTCAGGTGGTTTCTTCTGGAATTTCCCAGAACACCCATCCCCTCTGGCCCTATTTCAGACAACAGTATCATTACTGACTTAGATTCTATCTAATAAAGAAGCAGTATGCAAATTGACTGTCACTCCAACACACAAGATGGCTGCCTCCAAGTGGTCAAAGATGGCTGCCATATGTGGACATAAGGTGGCCATCACAAGATAGAAACATCAGTGATGAGAGAATCATTGATTGGCTTCCTCCTGCACACCCCTTCCTGGAGATTGAGCCTGCAACCCAGGCATGTGCCCTGGACCGAAATTGAACTCTGGCAGGTGCTTTTCTAATATCATTATGCATTTTAGGCTTCAGTTTCTCTTTTTAACATCTATTCTTTTCTTTCTGGCTCAGAGAGCATCAAATCGTATTTAGACTCCTTAGTTCTTTTTGTAATCCTCTACTTTCTTTGGGTTTTACTTATTCTGAAACTTCATAAAGGCTTTTGCTCTTCCTTTTATATTTGAATATGTATTTTTTCTTTCATTTTTTCTTCATTATTAAGCATGATTATACCAATAACAAAGGAGCTTTTAAAAGAGGAGAATGAAAATTCTTTTGGATAGAATTTGGCAAATGTATAAAAAGCCTTAAGATGTTTTTATCCTTTAAAGTAGGATTTCAACTTCTAGGATTCGGCCCTAAAGAAATAATTAGTCCAAATCAAATGTGTGTGTGTGTGTGTGTGTGTGTGTGTGTAGTTATATATGTACGTGTATATGTGTATGTGTGCACATATTTTGCAAATTCATATTTGTATTTATTTTTGTATGAATCTTGGGGAGGAGCAATACCAACCAAGTTTAAAATGTGTCACAGGCAAGAAGAGAAAAGATAAGCTTGTGGGTAAGGAGAGGGTAAATTTGGGTGGTTTTTTTTTATAGACGCTAGTAGTGTTAGTCTTGTGACAAAGGTTTATGGCTAAATTTTGTGTGTTCTTCAAATTACAGATAATCCCTTTTTAAATTAAGCTCTTTGGTCAGTAAAAAAAGGATAAGTGCCCTGGTTAATTTTTAACAAACCAGCCTACTGTGCCGACGTGGCTCAGTGATTGAGTGTTGACCTTGTACTGGGAGGTCACTGTTAGATTCCCGGGCGCGGCATGTGCCCAGGTTGCAGGCTTGATCCCCAGTGTGGGCTGTGCAGGAGGCAGCTGATCAATGATTATCGTCATTGATGTTTCTGTCTCTCTCCCTCTCCCTTCCCCTCTGAAATCAGTAAGTATATATTTTTTAAAAACAGCATAAATTTAATACTAAAATGTAATAAAGATTGCTTACAGATAAAAACTATATAATGATTTACCTTTGATTTATAAATGCAAATATTTTTTTTCAGTATTTTTATTTTTTATTTTTTATCTTTATTGTTCAGTTTATTAATTACATTGTTTCCCCTTTTTATCCCCCTATAGCTTCCCTCCACCCTGTACCTATCCCACCCTCCACCCTCACCTCCCCCTCCCCACTGTCCTCTCCCATTGTTGCTAGATTTTTGTCCAATCTCTTGCTGCACTTCCCACAACCCTTTTCTCCCCAAGAATTGTCAGTCCATTCCCTCTCTATGTCCATGTCTCTGTTATATTCACCAGTCTATCCTGTTCAACAGCCTATCAATTCACTTGATTTTTATGTTCATTTGTTGATAGATGTGTATTTGTTGTTCATAATTTTCATCTTTACCTTTTTCTTCTTCCTCTTCTTAAAGAATATCTTACAGCATTTCATATAATATTGGTTTGGTGGTGATGAACTCCTTTAGCTTTTTCTTATCTGCGAAGCACTTCATCTGACCTTCAATTCTGAATGATATCTTTGCTGGATAGAGTAATCTTGGTTGTAGATTCTTGCTGTTCATCACTTTGAATATTTCTTGCCACTCCCGTCTGGCCTGCATCGTTTCTGTTGAGAAAACCGCTGACAGTCGTATGGGTGCTCCCTTATAGGTAACCAACTGTTTCTCTCTTGCTGCTTTTAATATTCTCTCTTTGTCTTTTGCTCTTGGCATTTTAATTATGATGTGCCTCGGTGTGATCCTCTTAGGGTTCCTATATATTGGGGTTCGGTGCACTTCTTGGACTCCTAAATCAATTTCTTTCACCAGGTGTGGGAAGTTTTCAGTCACTATTTCTTCAAATAGGTTTTCATTTTCTTGGCCTCTCGCTTTTTCTGGCACCCCTATAATTCGGATGTTGGTATGCTTGAGGTTGTCCCAGAGGCCCCTTACACTATCTTCAATTTTTTGGATTCTTTTGATTTCTTGCTTTTTCAGCTTAGTGGATTTTACCTCTTTGTATTTCAAATCTTTAACTTGGTTCCTGGGGTGTTCCAGGGCACTTTCAGGTCTTTGTTTAATATTTTTTGTTTCAGTCAGTGTATGCTTAATTTCTGGTTGGTCCTTTTTCATATCCTTGAGAGTCTGCTTTATATCCTTGAGGGTTTCTTTCATTTCCTTGTAGGACTCATTCATTTCCACATTGATCTTGATCATTTCCACGTTGATCTTGATCATTTCCACATTGGTCTTGATCATTTCTTTGCAGCTCTCGTTTATATCCTTGAGGGTGTTGTTCATTTTCTTGTAGGACTCATTAATTTCCTTTGTGGTCTTGCTTATTTCCTTATAGGCCTCGATCTTTTGTTGGAGCCTCTTAAAAAACACTATAACCGTGGTTCTGAATTCCATGTCCAGGCGTTTTTTTTCCTCCATTTCTTTCACATCTGATTTCTTTCCATGTTGCTGCATGGTGGCTGCTTCCCTGAGTTGGTCAATTAGCTTTGTGTGGTAGACTTCCTACTAGGGATAGTGGCTCAGCCTCCCCGGTTACCTGAGGTGGGTATGGGCTGCACAGTCTTGCTGAAGTTAAGCTCAGTTAATCGTTGTTAGCACTTGGAGGGTTGACCTCCAGGCCAATTGTCTGAAGCTCAGCTGTGCTCAGGTTGGGTGGGCGGAGTCTCCGGGCCAAGCAGACAGCGTTAGCTCCGCCCTATGCGGCCCCAGGGACTCTGTGCCGGGGGCAATGGCCGCCAGCTCCTCTGAGAGAGAGCTGCTGTGGAGCTCCACCGGCTGCCGGTTGCCGGGGAATTCAGACTTTCCCAAAATGAGTCTGCATGCGCAATGTCTCACCCAGGGTCGTAAAACAAAGCAGACTGACGGTTTTCCAAATGATAGGCAAGTCGCGGTGTGCTCTCTGCGCCGTCACGCAGCTGAGCTATTCGCGCGGGAGCTGCCTTCCCCACAAACCGGGAGACCCGGCAGCACCCGAGCTTCGGCGTGCCCTCCCACTGTCCAGTTTTCACCCCGTATGATAGTGGGTTCTCTGGACTTCGCCCAGAGCTGGAGAATCAGTCCAGTGGGACGCCTTTGTCTCCCCGTTCGAGAAAACTGGCCGGTTTTCAGCCGCCCGCCCTCTCCTCGGCGCGCACTCCAAACCTCTCTCCGTGCGAATCTTTCAACGCTGTTCGCCGCCGCTCCTCCGAGTCACAGTGTCTTATCTTCACTTTTATTTGTGGAATTTTCACTCGGCGAGCTTTCTGGTGATTCTGGAAGGTTCTTGTTCTTTTGTTAAGTTGTAGTATTAAAATTGCTGATTATGACGGCAAGATAGGTGTTTTGCCTTTGCCGCCATCTTAGTTCTCTATAAATGCAAATATTAAGAAAAATTAAATAAATCCAATAGTGCCTTTAAAAAGGATACATTCTGACCAAGGGTTTATTTTAGGAGTGCGAAAGATGGTTCAGCATAAGAAAACTATCAAGCACTTCATTATCTCAGCATGCCATTGCATCAATAGATATGGAAAATATGCCAACATTTAGTGCCATTTG
The DNA here is from genome assembly GCA_027563665.1 of Antrozous pallidus. Taxonomy (NCBI): domain Eukaryota; kingdom Metazoa; phylum Chordata; class Mammalia; order Chiroptera; family Vespertilionidae; genus Antrozous; species Antrozous pallidus. Next base: position 78,990,165 of record CM050520.1, read on the forward strand.
CAAAGAAAAACTAAGTAAAATAGGAATAGCATAATATTTAGTAGTTTGGTGAATGTTTATGATATGATCTTATGGTGGGGGAGAGGTACAAAATGATTTATATGGTGTGAGCCAAACTTTCTTCTCTGGTACGTTTGCATATATCCATTCAACAAATATTTATAGAGGAAGGCAATGTACTAGCTGCTTCTATCACTTGGTAAATGCATTTAGGTGCTGCAGTCCAGGTCAGCATTATCCAATAGAAATAAAATGCAGGCTACATAACGAATTTAGTAGCCACATAAAAAAGTTAAATGTGAACTTTCAATTTAATAATATATTTTATTTATCCCAATATATCCAAAGTATCATTTCAATATATAATCAATATAAAAATTATAAATAAGTTATTTTACATTTTTATATGAATTTTTTCAGATCTGGTGAGTATTTTATACTTAAGTGCATCTCAATTTGGATGTACATTTTCCCTAGAAATACTTGGTCTGTATTTACTTATTAAAAAATATATTTTATTGATTTTTTTACAGAGCGGAAGGGAAAGGGATAGAAAGTCAGAAACATCGATGAGAGAGAAACATCGATCAGCTGCTTCCTGCACACCCCTCCACTGGGGATGTGTCCGCAGCCAAGGTACATACCCTTGACCGGAATCAAACCCAGGACTCCTTGGTCTGCAGGCCGATGCTCTATTTATTGAGCCAAACCGGTTTCTGCTACTTGGTCTGTATTTAGATGTCATAAGATTACAGTTGAAAAAGTAAGTTCCATGTCCAGGTTGTTCCAAACATACTGAAAATTTAGTTGAAAAAGTAGGTTCTATACCCCACTTGTTCCAGATATACTAAAAAATTTCCAATAGGTGTGTTGGCTATCAAAATAATCATTTTCCTATATTTTTACCTACACCAACAAATTTAGTTAAGCCCTTTTATTTATTTTTATTTTTTTATTTTTTTTAGTTTATCCTTTTTAAATGAATTGTTTTGACTTTAAAGCAAAAGCATGTTAGTTTCAAAACTGTGGCTGAGTTAAGGAAATTCACTAACCCATGTACCAACGTACTATTCTTTTTAACATAGAATTCAAAGCAGTTTTGCATAAAATTTTAAAAAGTTCTAAATTTATCAATATCAGAAAAGCATTTTTAAAAATTCTTTTGGTATTTTTGACAGCCAATTTACAATTAAAATCTTCTGCATTTTGAGTTTTGTTAGAGAAATGATAATATTATTATTGATCTATACTATGCAAAGGTTTAAATTTAATGTCACTTCTTATGAGGTCACAAATAAGCTTTCTTTCCATGGAACTTCACATTTAATTTGTTCATATGCAGTGTGATCTAAATGGAAAATATTGCCATTTTTAATCTCTGATTATTGAATATTTGGCCAGCATTTTGTTCCAAGAAAATCTTGAAGATAGGTATTAATAGAATAGTCTCTTCTAAATATAATTCCCACAAAATGTGTTGGAAAAACACTACCATCCAAAGTATACTATAGAAAAGGTATAGAAGTATTCTGTTTACTAGATTAGATATGCAGTAATGTAATGTGTTTATTGGTATTTTACTTAAGATAAAAACTCAGTTCCTTTGCAGAGATGAAAAAAAGTATTTATTATTAAAGAATGGGGATTTTATTCTAAATTACTTTCAATTTTATATGCAGAATTTCTGAATACTTTTCATAGATTCAGATAAGAACATTAGCAGTAGATACTTATCATGTAGATTGCTTAATACCTTATTGTATAGAATACAGGCAGTAATACAATGCAGATGATTGATTCATTTGAGCAGTGAAAGATAAATAATGATTGTATGTCATGCTTTACCCCCATGCAATCAGTTGAGATAGTTACAGAATTATCTGTGCCATTTTCTTCCCCATCATCTCACACCTAAAGAATTCTAGAACACTAGGGAACTTGAGAATAATCTAGACGGTGAATGGTTTCTTATTTAAGACTTTTTCTTTTGAATTCAGATTTGCCTCTTGATACTGATCTAGAAAATGAAAAAACATCTAAGATCGTATTGGCTGAGATGCTTGGTGACATGATCTGGGAGGACTTGTCTGAATGTCTCATTAAGAACTGTCTGGTTTATTCTATTCCAACAAATAGCAGCAAGTTACAGCAATATGAGGAGGTAAGAGCAGAGAGATCAACAGGAGATTTTAAGAGATTAGGTTCTTACTGGTGTCAGATTTGTTTTGTTGTTTGTTCTTTCTTTCTTTTCTTTTTTTTTTTTTAGATCTCTAGTTCTTTAGTAACATTTAAAAAGATTATTAATAAGGAATAGAAGCAAATTCCTCATAACTTCCTTTTTCTCCTGGCTTCCTACCATTTGATTGGGAAGCATCTTCTTACTAAGTAGTATTTTTTTTAGTAGGATACTTTTGAAAAACAATTATCCATCTATTTATACTTGTGTAAGTTATAGTAGTTACTATGTGATTATACTTTCTTGTTTCTTTTTAGTCTTTCCTTGAACACTAAAATAAGTATATTTATTTTTATTTTATTTTTATTATTATTTTTAAAAAATATATTTTATTGATTTTTTACAGAGAGGGAGAGGGATAGAAAGTCAGAAACATCAATGAGAGAGAAACATCGATCAGCTGCCTCTTGCACACCACCTACTGGGGATGTGCTCTCAGCCAAGCTACATGCCCCTGACCGGAATCAAACCTGGGACCCTTCAGTCCACAGTCCGACACTCTATCCACTGAGCCAAACTGGTCTCGGCAAGTATATTTATTTTGAAGGTCTTTGTACCTTAACCAAATAGAATCAATAATTTCTTTCTATTTTTTAAAAAAATACATTTTATTTATTTTTTTTACAGAGAGGAAGGGAGAGGGATAGAGAGAAACATCGATGAGAGAGAAACATCAATCAGCTGCCTCCTGCACACCCCCTACTGGGGATGTCCCTTGACGGAATTGAATCTGGGACCCTTCAGTCTGCAGGCCGACGGTCTATCCATTCAGCCAAACAGGTTAGGGCGGTTCAGTAATTTCTGTTGAAGATACTCTTCCTAATTAATTGAAGGCAGAAAAAAAATGTATGATAGTTTTATTCCTAGTAATTGATGATTTGTTCTAAAACTTAAATGATCAGCTGGTCCTGTTTCTTTCATAGGTTTTGAAATTTTAATATTGAAATGAAATATATGTATATAATTATTGTTTTTTTCTTGTATTTGTCAGATCATACAATCCACTGAAGAATTTGAAAATGCCTTGAAGGAGATGAGCTTTTTAAAAGGAGATACTACTGATTTGCTAAAATATGCCCGGAACATTAATTCTCATTTTGCTAATAAGAAATGTCAGGATGTGATTGTGGCAGCTAGAAACCTAATGACCTCTGAAATTCACAATACTGTGAAGGTATTTGGATTATTGTATATCACACAGTGTTCAGGAAGTAGTTCCTTTTTGAGATGAATATGGTAGACTAAAAGAGCGCATGACAGTTGCTGAGCTCATGGTGGGAGTTATTGATCTTCTGAATGTTCATTTTCTTAACTTTAAAGTGATCCTAATATTTACCTCTTTCATAGGGTATTGTGAAGTCCAGATAAAGTAATGCTCATGAAAGCATTATATAACTTGAAAAAGTACATAAATGTAATGGATTACTATTGTTGGAGTTAGATGATATGCCAACCTATAGGTTTTTCTCAACTTCATTACTTAATTTTTAGTGCACAGTTTTGTGACAGGTAGGCTTTATTTATGTCCAGAGATTATGTTCTATGGTGAAAATGTTGACTTCGTCTTTTAGGCACTAGTTTTGAAGTTAAAATAATAAAAAAATATGAACTTTGTAAAGTGTGAACAAATTATCTGCTAAGTTAATGGACTGATTAATTTGCATTAAGGGTGAGTTACTTCTTTGATCTTAGATATTTCTGTGTATTCACTTCTGTTTTATTTTCTCTTCATCCCTTACAAAAGTAATATTTGGTAAATTTAAGGTATTATTAGTTTAAAACAACACATTGACTAAGGTAATCTCTTAATAGAAAATTGCTCAGCTATTTTTCTTTTATCACTGCAGGTACTCTACTCTTTTTCCCTCTATCCCTTCTGCCATATCCATCGTCCTTGAGAGTAACCTGTTACTCTGTCCACTTTAGCTAGCCATTTGAGGGCATAGATAGTAGTAACACATTTTGAGGTAATTTTGTATTGTTAAGGGAGTTGAAATCTACCTATTACCAGGAATTGTGCTGTGGGTTTTTCTAACATAAATATCACTTGATTATGTTACTCTTCTGCACAAAACCAGTGGCTTCCCGCCTTATGTAAAGAAAGACCCGGTAACCTTAGAGTAGCTATGAGGCCTTACATGATCTGTGCCCCTGTTGCCTCTCTAATTCCAGGTGCTTTTGTATTGGGCTTCCATCATTGCTGTTCCCTGAATTTGCTAGGACCGCTGGTTGCAGAACCTTTGAGTCTCTTGTTCCTTTTGCTAGTAACATTTTTACCACAAGTCATGCTACATGATTTGCTCCCTTTCCTGACCATGCTTTAATATTGTGACCTCTGCTCTGGTCAGCATGGCTCAAGTTAGTTAAAGCATTGTCCAAAGGGTCATGGGTTCAGTTTCCGGTCAGGACATATACCCAGGTTGCAGGTTCAGTCTCCAGTCTGGGTCGGCATAATAGGAACCAATTAATGTTTCTTCCTCACATTGATGTTTCTCTCTCCCTTTCCCTTCCTCTCCAAAATCCATAAAAACATATCCTTGGGTAAGGATTACAAAAATAATCCTCCTACTCTAGAAAATAAGCTCCATAAGGGGAAGGTTTTTTCCTTACTAGGTATGTCCACCACCAAGAAAATACCTGGTGCATACCACTATATACCTAGTATTCAATAAGGATTTGGTAAATGAATTAATATATATCTCACTTGCCTCTGTCATAACTCCTTGATGTAAATAGGATTATTACTGTATTGCTCTGTGACTGAGCTAAATATTTTAACCTTGTTGGACCTCATTTTTCTTTTCAGTAACATGACAAAATTGAACTAGTTAATGTCTAAGCTAATTCTGACTTTCTATAAAACTACTTTTTTTTTTTTTTCCTGAGTGCGCAAATCTTAATATGTAGCTTCTTCTAGATCAGGGTTTCTCAGCATGGCACTGTTGATATTTGGGACGATCTAATTCTTCTTCGCTGTCGAGGGTTGGTCTGTAGGAAGTTTAGTGCCATCCCTAATCTCTTTTCACAGATGCCACTGGCAACTTTCCTGTTGTGATAACTAAAAATGTCTCCAGACATTGCCAGATATTCTCTGGAAGGCAAAATTGTTCTTAGTTAAAAACATCTACTGCAGATTCTAACCTGGTTCTTTTTCGTGGCATGAAAGCCTGGAATTAGATACATTAAATGGCTCAGCTTTGAGAAATTCATTTTCCTTTTTTCATAAATCATTTTATTTATTTATTTATTTATTTAGTCTTTATTGTTCAGTTTATTAATTACATTGTTTCCTTATTTTTTCCCCCTATAGCTCCCCTCCACCCAGTACCCATCCCACCCTCCGCCCTAACCTCCCCCCACTGTCCTCTCCTATAGGTGCATGATTTTTGTCCAGTCTCTTGCTGCACCTCCCACACTCCTTTTCTCCCCAAGAGTTGTCAGTTCATTCCCTCTCTATGTCCAAGATTCGGTTATGTTCACCAGTTTATCCTGTTCATCAGATTATTAATTCACTTGATTTTTATATTTATTTGTTGATAGATGTGTATTTGTTATTCATAATTTTTATTTTTACCTTTTTCTTCTTCCTCTTCTTATAGAATATCTTTCAGCATTTCATATAATATTGGTTTGGCAGTGATGAACCCCTTTAGCTTTTTCTTACCTGCGAAGCACTTTTTCTGACCTATCCAGCTTTGCTGGATAGAGTAATCTTGGTTGTAGATTCTTGCTGTTCATCACTTTGAATATTTCTTGCCACTCCCTTCTGGCCTGCATCGTTTCTGTTGAGAAATCCGCTGACAATCATATGGGTATTCCCTTATAGGTAACTAACTGTTTTTCTCTTGCTGCTTTTAATATTCTCTCTTTATTTTTTGCTCTAGTCATTTTAATTATGATGTGTCTTGGTGTGGTCCTCTTTATTTTTTTGATTATTATTATTTTTTAAAATATATTTTATTGATTTTTTTTTACAGAGCAGAAGGGAGAGGGATACAAAGTCAGAAACATTGATGAGAGAGAGACATTGATCAGCTGCCTCCTGCATGCCCCATACTGGGGATGTGCCTGCAGCCAAGGTACATGCCCTTGCCGGAATCGAACCCGGGACCCTTCAGTCCGCAGTCCAACGCTCTATCCACTGAGCCAAACCGGTCTCGGCGGTGTGGTCCTCTTTAGATTCCTATATTTTGGGGTTCTGTGCACTTCTTGGGCTTTTAAGTCAATTTCTTTCACCAGGTGGGGGAAGTTTTTGGTCTCTATTTCTTCAAGTAGGTTTTCATTATCTTGCTCTCTCTCTTTTTCTGGCACCCCTATAATTTGGATGTTGGTATACTTGAGGTTGTCCCAGAGGCCCCTTACACTATCTTCAATTATTTGGATTCTTTGGCTTCTTGCTTTTCCGGCTGAGTGGATTTTGCTTCTTTGTATTTCAAATCTTTGACTTGGTTCTTGTGGTCCTCTGGACTGCTTTTAGGTCTTTGTGTAATATTTTTTATTTCAGTTAGTGTATGCTTAATTTCTAATTGGTCCTTTTTCCTATCCTTGTATGTCTCGTTCATTTTCTCGTAGGTCTTTTTCATTTCCTTGTAGTTCTCATTAAGTTCATCGGCCTTTTCTAGGAGTCTCTTGAAAAACCTTATTACTGTGGTTTTGAACTCTATGTCTAGTTGTTTTTTTTCCCTCCATTTCTTTCACACCTGATTTCTTTCCATTTCTCTGCATTGTGGCTGCTTTCCTGAGTTGGTCCATTAGCTTTGTGTGGTAGATGTCCTCTAAGGAACAGTGGCTCAGCCTCCCCAGTTACCTGAGATGGATACTCTTACTGCAATCCTTCATGGGTTGTACAGCATTGTTGAAGTTAAACCCAGATTATTATTGTTAGACTGTGAGGGTTTGAACCTCCAGGCCCATTGGCTGTGAGGGTAAGCTGTGTTCAGGTTGGATGGGCGGAGTCTCTGGGCTGATCAGGCAGCATCAGCTCCACCCTATGCGGCGCATGGGTCTCTGTACTGGGTGGTAACAGCTGCACACACCTCCGAGCGAAAGTCTCCGCCGGTCTCCATCTGCTTCCCGACAACTCTGCCTTTCCCCAAATGAGTCTGCACCCCCAAAGTCTCGCCCAGGGTTGTAACACAGTGCAGTCCGATGGTCTCCCGCACGAGGGAGCAAGTCACGAGTCCTCTCTGTTCAGTTGTGCACTTCTGTTCCCAAGTTTATGTGCAAACTGCTGTTTTCAAGTTTACGCACGCTCTCCACAAGCTCGCCCTCTCCACTGGCTTGCAGACCTCTGTAGTGCCCGGGTTTCAGCGCACCTTCCCCAGATCTCACCTGAAACTGGGGAATCAGTGCAGTTGGACGCCTTTGCCCTCCTCATTGGAGAAAACCATCCGGGTTTGCAGCCGCCCGTCCTTTCCTCTCGCGCGTGCGCACAGCTCCGAACCTCTGGCTCCGCGCGTATCTTCACGGCTGCACTCTGCCGCTCCTCTGAGACAGTGTCCTATCTTTACTTTTATTTGTGGAATTTTCACTCAGTCAGCTTTCTGGTGATTCTGGATGATATTTGTTCTGTTGTTAAGTTGTAGTTTTCGAATTGTTGTGTGGGGCAGCGAGATAGGTGTTTACCTATGTCACCATCTTGGATCCTCTTCATAAATCATTTTAATTTCATTTGCCTTTCATAGTCTTTATCTGAACTTTCTCTAAAACAGTTTCCTATGTGTGCCCACTATTTTCACAAAACATCTAAAGTTGTGTTTAGTTTTTATATTTTAACCTGACAGGTGTCATATTAGATCTTGTATTCTTCCATCTTGGGGTTCCCTCACCTTCCTCATGAAGTCACTGTTTTGTGGTCCACCAGTTTTCAGACAAACATTAGCATTTTTCTCATCATCTCTATAATTATATGTTTTCTTCTGCATTCTAATGTTAGCCATAATTTTGACTAATAGATCCCTGACACTTGTATTCTTATATAAACTTCATAACAGCACTATGATGTAGATACTATTATACCCTTTTATAGATGTGGAAGGCAAGTCTGATGACTTAAACATTTTATCAGATTCAGCTTTTTCTGTCATTCATTTTCTGTAGATGTCCAGTATATGAAGAGCAGAGCTGCTGCTCTTGCAGTGGGATTAGAGAACCTGCTGCTTCTACATGCTTAATCTCTCCCTTTTTTGACCCTTAGGGCATCTTTAAGCAGCAAGGTTTGAAAATTATATTGCAATATAATTTTTCTTTCTTGTACAATGAGCAAATTGAAGTCCAGAGAGGTTAAATGACTTTGTCAAAAGTTAGGGTAAAAAATACCACTGATGTTTCCAGATTAACAACCTTTAGTCTTTACTAAGTCTGGGAATTTTCATTCGTTTAAGTGTTAGAGAGGCTTTATTTGTTTTGTATTCTCACCAAATTAGTGCACAGAAGAACTGGAAGAATTGTAGTAAATAGTAAAAAGAATTGCTTATTTCTGCTGACATGCTCTCAATCTAAGATTGAGCAGTCATTAAAATACTGTCATGTAGAGAAAGGTTGAGAACAGAGAGTGAAAAACAAGATGTGAGAGAGAAACATCAATCAGTTGCCTCCTGCACATGCCCCAACTGGGTATCAAACCTGAAACTTAGGTATATGCCCTGATCAGGAATTGAACCCATAACCTTTTGGTGCATGGGACAACATTCAACCAACTGAACCACCTGGCCAGGTCTGTAGTCAAATCTTTCTACTACCCTGTAGAGCCATAGCTTTATCATCATATCTTATTCTTCACTGTATGCTTGCATTTGAATTATTCTGAGGATAGTGCTTTTTTTTTGTTTCTATGTTGAATCTTAGATTATTCCTGACTCTAAGATAAGTGTGCCTGACTTACCCACCCATGATGAGGATGACAAGCTACAAATACAGAAAATGTCCACAACTCAGTACAGTGAAATGGTGAATTTAAAGCCTGAAAATACATTGGACCAACATTCCTTTTCTTTGCCCACTTGTCGTGTTAGTGAATCTGTGAAGAAATTGATGGAACTTGCCTATCAGACTTTACTAGAGGCAACAACCAGTAGTGATCAATGGTAAGAGTTCTGAGTTGTGTGAACATGGTAATGACTTTGTTATATGTGTATCTAAACTGATATTTATTTTAAAAATTAGCTTGAATCTTAAGAGTTTTCTTTTTTTTTTTTTAATCCTCAGCTGAGGATATTTTTTCCATTGATTTTTTTTTTTTTTTTTAGACAGAGTGGAAGGGAATAAGGAAGGGGAAAGAGAGAGAGAGAAACATTGATTGGTCGCCTCATGAATGCGCCCCAACCCAGCAGGGGATTGAACCTGCAACTGAGGTATGTGAACCCATGACCCTTCTGTCCACAGGCCAACTGAGCAAAACCGGCAAGGCTTTTTTGGATTTTCTTATCCCATTATTTAATTAATATATTTTTTCTAAAATATAGTGCAGCACGCATATGTATATTAACAATTGTCTTTTCAATAACATAGCGAGGTGTAAGAATAGAAACGTATATGGGTAGCCTAATGGATTTTCTTGATGTTAAAAATTGTTAATTATTTTTAATAGAAAGCTCCTTAATTTTTATTTGAATTGAGTGATACTACATCAGAAGGCATGTGTAAGGAATTTAGAAATTCCTGGAAAATTATTAATAAGCAAATGTTTATTATTATTGGTAGGAGTGGTAATAATGATAGTTGTGTCATCTATTTCTGCCTGCTCTAGCCCCTTCGCTTAAAATTTATGTTACCTTTTGAAATCTAGGCCCTAATTAATTTACATTTTAAACGTTTATTTTCTAAAGTGATAATAGTTTGCTGGGTACCCAAAGAAAGAAAAGAATGGAGTGATTCCTTCTAATGTGCATTGTGTACAGATACTCCAGACTCTGTTCCGCACTGAATCTGTTTTTGTAAGCTTTTTCCTATTCCTAGACAAAACGGAAGAGAAAATGATAGGCTGTAGCCCAAGTTGATTGCAGAACAGAATTACAAGTCTCTTTAGTTTGTATCTGTACGTAGCAGTTTTTAACTTTTGGTCTTCATAGTAGAAAATACTTTTATTAGTTAGGGCTGGACTTAATCATACTGCATCTTCAGATGGCTTCCAGAGTTTCAGTTTTTACCTCCACATTCAAACAAACCCCTTTATTCTATTCTGCTCTAGAAAGAACACGTTTACCAGGATACTTCCATGACTTTAATGAATCATTATATTCACTAGCCCAGTTTTAATTATAAGTAGGAAGAAAAATACATGTAAAAGGAAGTATATTTTCCTTTGGCAAAATAAATATGTGAGAATACAGAACACCCAGTATACATACACACACACACACACACACACACACACACACTGGAGGCCTGGTGCACAAATTCACGCACCAGTGGTCCCTTCGCCTGGCCTATGGGTTTGGACCAAAACTGGCTCTCTGACATCCCCTGAGGGATCCCAAATTGCAAGAGGACGGTGGCCAGGCCGAGGGACCTCACCAGTGAATGATCAGGGCTGGGAAGGGACGAGGAGGTTGGCCAGCTGGGGAAGGATCATGGGAGGGCTCCAGGGTGTGTCTGGCCTTTCTCACTCAGTCCCAATCAGCTGGATCTCAGCAGTAAGCTAACTTACTGGTTGGAGTGTATGCCCCCCTGGTGGTCAGTGCACATCTTAGCAAGCTGTTGAACGGCCTTAGCATATCATTAGCATATTATGCTTTGATTGGCTGGATAGACAACAGAACCCTTCACATATTAGGCTTTTATTATATAGGGTGTGTGTGTGTGTGTGTGTGTGTGTTTAAAATATATTTTTATTGGTTTCAGAGAAGAAGGGAGAGGGAGAGAGAGAGAAATATCAATGATCAGCTGCCTCCTGCATGTCCCCTACTGGGGATCAAGCCTGCAATTTGGGCACAAGCCATTGACAGGAATTGAACCCAGGTTGATGTTCTAACCACTGAGCAAAACTAGCTAGGGCGACCCAACAATATTTTGTATACTGAATGTCTATGGTTATTCTTTCACTAAAAAATATTTTTTAACAGGACAAATAAGATCACAACTACACTGCAGTAACTCACTTCTTTATTATTAAACCTCAAAGAACATATGAAGCAAAAATAAAAAAAAATAATTAGGTATTTAATCAAGTAGCAACAGTATTTGGGAGTATAATGACCATAACTTATTTTTCTAAACATTTGTGGCATTCCTGTGACTTATTCAAGATACATAGTTTAAGATACTCTTACATATAATTAAGTGCAGAAACCTTATATTTGCCCTTTCTGAGTGCATTTTTATAATAATCTTTAGATATTCTAAGGCCAGATATAAAGGGCAAAAAACAAACAAACCTTGAGGTTAGATTCTATTCTAGAAATGTTGATTCATCTCCTTGCATTGGGGTAAGAAGGAAAAAGGTGAAAGCTGAAAGTCAGACTGATTCTAAAAGAACCAAGTGAATGCCTTATTGAGATCTTGCCCTTTGCAGAGTGCGTCAGTGAGTAGGTAACATTTGCTTGAGGCTTAGCTCCATTTATTAGTGAAGGGATACTCAGGGTCCTGGTAGAAAACAAATAAACTGGTAAATAGAAAAAGGCTTCGGGTTGAGTGCTGCAGTTCTTAAAATTATTAAGAGATCCAGGTTTTTAGGACTGCAGTCTAGTTAGCAAATACTGGCTGAGAGTGTATTTCCATCTAGATGAGTGATGTTTTCTGCAGTGGCCAAGGCAGGCATTTGCTCAAATTGTCGTTTTAGCTGATGACTCTCACTTAAGGTATACTTAGTTCGTTGTTTTTTTTCTATTTCCCATATATTCTTATGCATTTCAATTGAAACTGTTTTCTTCTTAGTGCTGTTCAACTTTTCTACTCAGTGAGGAATATCTTCCATTTGTTTCATGATGTTGTACCAACATATCATAAGTAAGTACCACTGTATCTCATTTCTGTATAGTATTGTATGTATGTCTAAAATGTTTGTAATCAGTTAAAACCAGTAATTTTATTTCCCACCAAAGAAATTTTGGCACCTAAATTTTTACAATGAAATGCAGTAAACCATTTAAAATACATGTTTAAAGGACACAGACCATTTATTAATAAGTTAATAGGGTACTGTAATCTTGCAATATAATGGGTGATGCAAATTTAAAAACTTGAAAAAACTTTACCCTGTTTTTTATGGTAGATGAGAACTGCCTCACTTTACTTGGTTACAGAACAAAAGGCCGTCACTCCACATTCCTATCTAGTAAACATACTACATTTTCTCTTGGCTTTGTAGACTTAATACTACAAGCGATTGGCACTTAACTGTCAAATATGATCAGGTACTCTTTCTAGCTATTTTAGGCTAAATTTACTTAATTATGTGAATTTTTAAAGTTTCTTTTAATATTAATCTGAAAAGTTACTCATAACTTTAAGTCTCCAAGAGCTCTCTCAATTATCCACATTAAGTGTTTTGCATATCTTTTATGAAAGTTAAAAATATTACATCAGTGCAGTTATTCATTAGTTGAGAACTCCTGGTTTCAAAGAACAAAATTAGTTTATTATTTGTAGTATTTTTAGTTCAGATTTTTGAATATTGAGATATTTTTAAGTAGATACACCTGTTTTTGTTATAAAAGAAAACATTTATTGTGAACCTTATTATTTTTAGTTATATTTTCTTTGCTGTGTTTTAAAATTTTTATTTCACTGTCTACTTAGTAAAGAAAAAGAGAAAACATCTCTGGGTCAGCTGATAGCCATGTTTTTTGAGTTTCAGAGACAGTTGGTTTAGGAGTCCATGCTAGAAACATTTTGCACACTACTGCAAAGTTAGATTTATTTCTCTATGATGTTGGAACTTTGTGCTGGACCTACGGTTTACAAAGTAAGTGTGCATCAGATTTGCACACTCTGATATAATATAGATTTCTAGTTCTTATGCCCAAGATTTCTTGATTTAATAGGACTGAGACAAAAGCTGGAATTTTAAATGAATTTCCATGTCATGCTGATGTTGCTTGTCAGGGGACCATACTTTGAGAACCACTGTTTTAGATACTCAGCTTTGGCAGTATTTTAGAATCACTTGTGAAACTTTAAGAATATGTATATTTGCCTAGGTCCTATCCCGAGATTTTGATTCATAGGTCTGGTTTAAGACCCACACATCTGTGGCTTTTTAAAGCCCTATAAATTGTTCTGATGTGTAGCCCAAAATGAGGACAACTGTCTTAGATTATTAGTTTCTGACTTTGTATAGTTAGCCTGACATTAATAAAACCAGCAAACTAGGAAGTGTTAGTTGAGAGACTGCTGAAGGATATATAGCAGAAATACAAGATAAGACAAAATCTCTTCCCAGGCTGGGTAGGGAGACGAATATGGGTGGAAGATTAAGAGCAGTGGTTTTTTATTTTGTGTGAAAATTAAGATAACCTGGGATGGTTTAAAACATAAATGCCCTAGCTTCATTCAGAGATTGTAATTTAATTTGTATGGGATTGAAATCTAAATATAGATAGATGATAGATAGATAGATAGATAGATAGATAGATATAGATATAGATATATACACACACTTAGAAACATTTTAAGTATATTGATTTCAGAGAGGAAGGGAGGAGAGATAGAAACATCAAGTGATGAGAGAGAATCATTATCTCTTGCACACCCCACTCTGGCAATCGAGCCCATAACCTGGGCGTGTACCCTGACCAGGAATCGAACCGTGATCTGGTTCATAGGTCAATGCTCAACCACTGAGCCATGCCAGCCAGGTTAAATATCTGTATATTTTAAATTTCCCAGGAGACTAATCTGTAGCCAGTTTTGAAAACTAGTGGATTAGAAAATAGTTAAGTGCTTCAGTATATAAATAAAATATGCATTTAGAGAAAGAGGAAATAAGCCTGTATTTCCACAGACTGATCAGTATTAAATTTCAAGGGATTTATTATGTATAGCTATGCTAGGTTTCTAATACAAAAAGCTGACACAGGGAAACATCTTAATTCCCCTACTCTTTTTTGTTTGTTATTCACTGGAGTAGTTTTGTAGGATAAGGTCACACTCAGCAGAACAACTTTTCTCTGTAAGTGGGATGATGAGATTATATTTTATGTTCAGCATTTATACAGTAGACAATGATTAAAACCTTTAGAAAGAGTTAAAAGAGTGGTACATTGATCAGCCCCAACTTCAATAACAGGTGATTTCTTTCTTTTTCTGCCCTCTCTCCTTAATTAGGGAGAACCTTCAAAAACTTCCCCAATTGGCTGCCATTCATCATAACAACTGTATGTATATTGCTCATCACTTGTTGACCCTCGGGCATCAATTCAGATTACGTCTTGCTCCCATTCTTTGCGATGGCACTACTACTTTTGTGGATCTTGTACCTGGCTTCAGGAGACTTGGTAACTGATATCTTAAATTCAGTAAAGCACATTGATTATGTAGCTTCTCAGCCTGGTATCTTTGTAATTTATGAATGAGGCAGTTAGAAATTAGGTACGGTCCTGAGCTATGTTGGAAAGTAGGAGGGCATTTAATTTGCAAGTATTCCTAGTTATTTAATTTTATAAAGTGAATGTCCCTTTTGTGGAAGCATTACTTTTTTTTGACATGATTTCATGATACATTAGAGTTTCAAACTGCATTGCCAATGTGCAGTGAATTAACCAAATCAGAGTTATGTCAGTAGAATGACAAATAATAAGATTTGTATTGTGAAAGTTGAATTTAATGTTGTTGGTAAGAGCTCACTAATGTCAGTGCTTGTTATTTTGGAAAACCTTAAGATAGCTCCTTCTTCTACCTCCCTTAATTTTACTTGGGATTATTAAAAAGATAAAAAGAAAGGAAATGTGGGATAAATCAATAGTTTTGCTATAATGACAGCCTAAGAAAAGCGGAGACTCTATTCATTTAGCTTTTCAATTCCTGACATTTCTTAGGTGGTGTAGATCTTTCAGAAAATAAGTAGCTGCTTCTATGTAAGTTATTTTTCTCATCTGATCTGGACAAGCTATTGGGAAAGACTTATTATCCTGAGGATGGGTTTGGAGAAGCTGGCTAATGTATTAGAAATGACTGTCTCTAGTAACCTTAGGGCAGCTTTATGCTTGTTTTCAAATAAGCAGAACAGATACATAGTGCATGTTTCTTCTTGCACCCTGGTTTTGCAGTGTGGAATTGAACAACTGTTAGAATTCTTCATTCTCATTTCTCATTATAGGGACAGAATGTTTTTTGGCCCAGATGCGGGCACAGAAAGGAGAACTTCTTGAAAGATTATCAAGTGCTAGAAACTTTTCAAACATGGATGATGAAGAGAACTATTATGCAGCAAGTAAAGCAGTCCGTCAGGTGGGAGGCTATTGTTAGCTCTGGAATTTGTTTTCCATCTTTAGATGTCCCCCTTGTTTTTAAACACCAAAAACTATGTAACAGGTAGCTCATTTGATTCCACACAGCCCTCATTGGACAATCTAGATACCTTTTGCAGTCATATTTATAATCGTTCCCTTCTGCTGCTCACCCTCCTGCACGCCGCCCCCGCCCCCCCCGCAAGTCACCAGGAAGTTAGCTACCTTCCCATCAAGTTATCGTGTGACAAGTTTTAAGTCTGTCATAGCAAATATTTAACCTATGAAATTTGAAATACTAGCTTTCATCTTAATGCCCCTCTTTCCTGCGTGATTTAGTTTTTAGTGTTATTTTCCTGTCCTCAGGAAAAGTCTGTGTTTCATCTAGCAGGCATATCACTAAGGTTTAATATTCAAGAAGCACATATTCTTGGTTACTACCTCACCTTTATATGCTGCCTCTTCTCTCATAAACTCACAAATGATAAATGTAAATCTGGAAAGCAGTTGCAGCAATCTGTCTTTTATGTAAATAGCTGTATTCTTCTGACAGGTACTACACCAACTAAGGAGACTTGGAATTGTGTGGCAAGATGTCCTGCCAGTGAACATATATTGCAAGGCTATGGGGACTTTACTCAATACAGCAGTTTCTGAGATGATTGGCAGAATCACTGCCCTGGAGGTAAGAGCTGTTGGCTGCCTCACCAGACTTAACATGCACTTCTTGTCCCAGATTGTCACTTTACTAGGACTGTGTTATTGAAGTCTCATTTTTAATCAACACGGATGGTAGAAGAAATTGTTATGTTTTATGTCTAATGCATAGTTGTTTTTTTAGTTTTGTCTTAATTCTTTCTTGCTCTAGAGACTTGCTAATCTCTCTCTTTTATAACCATAGATGAAGGTAAGATTGCACTACTTTATTAACTAGCATCAGTGTAAATTATGAATGAGAAGATTGGAAACAGTAGTCCCGAGATGGGCTGTAAATTATGAAGTCATGTATATTTAATTTGCAAATAAATTAAGTAATTTTATTTATTTATTTATTTATTTATTTATTTATTTATTTATTTATTTATTTTTGGGGTGTGACTTTTTTCTTTATTGTTCAGTTTATTAATTACATTGTTTCCCCTTTTTTATCCCCCTATATCTCCCCTCCACCCTGTACCAATCCCACCCTCCACCCTCACCTCCCCCTCCCCATTGTCCTCTCCCATTGTTGCAAGATTTTTGTCCAATCTCTTGCTGTATTCCCACAACCCTTTTCTCCCCAAGAATTGTCAGTCCATTCCCTCTCTATGTCCATGTTTCTGTTATATTCACCAGTTTATCCTGTTCATCAGCCTATCAATTCACTTGATTTTTATGTTCATTTGTTGATAGATGTGTATTTGTTGTTCATAATTTATATTTTTACCTTTTTCTTCTTCCTCTTCTTAAAGAATATCTTTCAGCATTTCATATAATATTGGTTTGGTGGTGGTGAACTCCTTTAGCTTTTTCTTATCTATGAAGCACTTTATCTGATCCTCAATTTTGAATGATAGCTTTGTTGGATAGAGTAATCTTGGTTGTAGATTCTTGCTATTCATTACTTTGAATATTTCTTGCCACTCGCGTCTGGCCTGCATCATTTCTGTTGAGAAATCCGCTGACAATCGTGTGGGTGCTCCCCTGTAGGTAACCAACTGTTTTTCTCTTGCTGCTTTTAATATTCTCTCTTTATCTTTTGCTCTTGGCATTTTAATTATGATATGTCTTGGTGTGGTCCTCTTTAGATTCCTATATTTTGGGGTTCTGTGTACTTCTTGGGCTTTTAAGTCAGTTTCTTTCACCAGGTGGGGGAAGTTTTCAATCACTCTTTCTTCAAGTAGGTTTTCATTAACTTGCTCTCTCTCTTTTTCTGGGACCCCAATAATTCGGATGTTGGCATGCTTGAGGTTGTCCCAGAGGCCCCTTACGCTATCTTCAATTATCTGAATTCTTTTTGTTTCTTGCTTTTCCAGCTGAGTGGATTTTGCTTCTTTGTATTTCAAATTTTTGACTTGGTTCTTGTGGAGCCCTCTGGACTGCTTTTAGGACTTTGTGTATTATTTTTTATTTCAGTCTGTGTATGCTTGATTTCCAGTTGGTCCTTTTTCATATCCGTGAGGGTCTGGTTCGTATCCTTAGAGGTCTTATTCATTTCCTTGAGGGTCTTATTCATTTCCTTGAGGTTCTCATTCATTTCCCTGTAATTCTCGTTTATTTCCTGGTAATTCTCATTAAGTTGATCGGCCTTTTGTAGGAGCCTCTTGAAAAGCCTTATAAGCGTGGTTTTGAACTCTATGTCTTGTCGTCTTTTCTCCTCCATTTCTTTCACACCTGATTTCTTTCCATATCTCTGCATGGTGGCTGCTTTATGTGGTAGATATCTTCAAAGGGACAGTGGCTCAGCCTCCCCAGTTATCTGAGGTGGGTACTCTTACTGCAATCCTTTATGGGTTGTATTCAGTATTTTTGAATTTAAACCCAGCTTTTTGTTGTTAGCCCTAGGAGGGTTTGACCTCCAGGCCAATTGGCTGTGAAGGGAGACTGTGTTCAGGTTGGATAGGCGGAGTCTCTGAGCTGCGCAGCAGCCTCAGTGTCAGCTGCGTCCTATGTGGCACTTGCGTGCATGGGTCTCTATTGGATGGGGATGGCTGCAGACACCTCCAAGAGAAAGTCGCTAGTCTCTTCCCCTTGCCAGACAACTCTGCCTTTCCCCAAATGTGTCTGCATACCAAAAGTCAAGCTCAGGGCTGTAAAATAGATGGTTTCTGGAACCAGGAGACAAGTTTCCAGGGGGTAAGTCTCGGGTTTGCGCGACCCTCGAGTGGAACCTTGTTTTCGCCGCCTCTGGGTTTCTCGCAGATTAGGAGACTCTGCTGCGCTCTGCTTCCAAGTGTGTCCCTCGGACCTCGGCTGGCAATGGGGAATCTGTGCAGTGGGACGTCTCCGCCCTCCCCGTTTGGTGAAATCCGGCTGGGGGTGCTGCTTCAGCCCCAGCCCGCGCGCGCGACCAGGATGGCTCCTAACCTGTTCCGTCTTCAAGGCTGCACTCCCGCTGCTCCTCTGAATCTCAGCGTCCCACCTTCACTCTCATTTGTGGAGTTTTCACTCAGCCAGCTTTCTGGCGATTCTGGGTGCTGTCTGTTCTACTGTTATGTTGTAGTTCTTAAATCGTTGGCGGGGCAAAACAATAGGTGTTTACCTATGCCGCCATCTTGGTGTTCTCCTCTTGTGGGTGTCTAAGTAATTTTATTTAATAAATTGAGATGCAATTGGGATTATATGTGTCACTCTACAAAAGTTGCCTGGACTCTGCTATCTCATGCCTATAAAGCATAAATTGGCTAAAACCTTGTTTGTAATAACATTCCCTGCTTTGCAACAAGCTGTGTTACTTTCTACTGGAGAAATGGGCTTTTTCATGCAGGCAAACTAAATTACTAACAATTTGTTGAGACATATTTTATGTCACTCTAGCTGTAGGAGTATTGTCAAAGAGCTGATAAATCTAGTGTGCAGTAAGAGGTGCTAAATTGGTTGGAAAACTTATTGCTGTTAGCTGACTACTAAGCTGGCCCAATTCTATTTTGTTGTGTTCCATTTGTGCAAAACCAGGACATCTCTACTGAAGATGGTGATAGATTGTATTCCTTGTGCAAAACAGTGATGGATGAAGGACCCCAAATATTTGCACCTCTCTCTGAAGAAAGCAAGAATAAGAAATATCAAGAAGAGGTTCCAGTCTATGTGCCAAAATGGATGCCATTCAAAGAACTCATGATGATGTTACAGGCCAGCCTGCAAGAAATTGGGGATCGGTGGGTAGAATGATCTTTTCACAGCCTCAGAGAGTTATAGTGCCATTGAAAGCAGTGCTCCCTCCCTCCCTCCCTCCCTCCCTCCCTCCCCCCCTTCCTCCCTTCCTCCCTCCCTCCCCCTTCCTGCCTCCCCTCCCTTCCCTCCCTCCCTCCCTCCCTCCCTTCTCTCTCTCTCTCTCTCTTTCTCTCTTCCTTTGCATGGGGAAATTATTTTATGTATTTAAGTGTTTTTATTATTTTTAAATTTTTGTTGACATACAATATATTAGTTTGAGGTGTACAAAATAGTAATTAGATATTTGTATAAGTTACAAAGTGATCTTCCCAATAAGTCTAGTACCTATCTGATACCATATATCCTATATAATAAAAGAGAAACATGCAAATTTGACCGTACCTTCGCTCCTGATTGGCTATGCTACAGCCAATCAGGAGCAGGGGCGGGGCCAAGTGGCAGGAGTGCCAGGCCTGGAGGTGGAGATGAAACGGTGGTGGTGGTGGTGGTGGCACGAGTGCCCAGCCCCCTGGCGCTGTGAGTGGAAGTGGCGGCCAGGGGCTGGGCGGTCACAGGCAGCCAGAGCTGAGCTGAGCAGGGCGATGGCTGGGTGCCCAAGGCCTAAAGTCTTGCCAGAGGCTTTGGGCCTTGGACAGGCTGGGGTGAGCCATCAGTTGGACATCCCCTAAGGGCTCCCAGTATGTGAGAGGGGGCAGGTTGGGTTCAGGTACCACCCCCCACCCCCCGTGCACGAATTTCGTGCACCGGGCCCCTAGTAGTTATTATAATACTAGAGGTCTGGGGCACGAAATTCATGCACGGCGGGGCGGGGGCGGGGGTGGCCTGTCCCTCAGTCTGGCCTGCGCCCTCTCGTAATCTGGGACCCCTTGTTCCTTACTGCCTGGCTGCTCACTGTTCCTTAGTGCTGCAATGGAGGTGGGAGAGGCTCCTGCCACTGTCTCTGTGCTCAGTAGTCGAGAGCAGGGCTTCTGGCTGAGTGGTGCTCCCCCTGTGGGAGCACACTGACCAACGGGGGCAGCTTCTGCATTGAGTGTCTGTCCCCTGATGGTCATTGTGTGTCATAGCGACCAATCATTCTGCCGATCATTCTGCTGTTCAATTGATTAGGCTTTTATTATATAGGATTATTCTCTATTAATGTTACCCAAGAAAGAACTTCCTATTGAGTAGCAGTAATTGGGACCTTTGCATTATCTCATTACCACTTTTTTTTTTTTTTTTTTAAATTTTATTGATTTTTCACAGAGAGGAAGGGAGAGGGATAGAGAGATGGAAACATCGGTGAGAGAGAGACATCGATCAGCCGCCTCCTGCACACCCCGCACTGGGGATGTGCCCTAAATCGAGGTACATGCCCTTGGCCGGAATCGAACCCGGGACCTTTCAGTCCGCAGGCCGACGCTCTATCCGCTGAGCCACACCGGTCTCGGCACCACTTTTTTTTTTTTTAACAGAAAGACTTCTTGTTTCATATAATTGTGGTCTTGAACATGTTGCTTTGGGATGCTGTACAAATGATCTTGGATTTGTAAGAAGTACACCTTTTCACACCTATATGGAAATTGTTGCCCATTTTAATCATCAGTGAATGCATTTTAGCATTGGCTTTGACACTTTTAACAGAGAAGGGACTTTTATTTGTATTCAACCTCAAACCATTATTTAATTGACCAGCAGTTTTTCTGCAGGAATGTTTTTTGGCCCAAATGTGGGCACAGAAAGGTGAAGTAGGGTTAGAGATTAAGCACTGTACACATAGAAAAGATTTACTTTTTCTTAATATAGTAGTTGATGATTCCTCTCACCACCATCAGTTAGCATTACTGTCCCAGTGTTTGTATGCTGTCTATATCATATCACACTAATAGGTGTGGGTTAGTACACATCCATGAATGCTCTTATTATTGATTTGGTAGATTATTAACCAGTATACATACCTTGCTCAGGGAGCTCCCTGAATAGCCTTAAAAGTCCATAGTTACTTGTTTATCTGTTTTAGCTTTATTTATTACAGATCCCTAATCATATTCGACCTAGATGGGTCTGAATTGTTATCAGTAAATATTGTCTTTTCTAAAATAATGTAAATGAGATTTGTTT
Organism: Antrozous pallidus; assembly: GCA_027563665.1. NCBI lineage: Eukaryota > Metazoa > Chordata > Mammalia > Chiroptera > Vespertilionidae > Antrozous > Antrozous pallidus. The sequence goes on from CM050520.1 coordinate 79,011,759, forward strand.
ATAAAAAATCATATCAGAATACTTCTAACTTACATTTACTACAACATTTGTTTTATTTGTTATTTACAAGTCCTTAGTGGGTAATAAATAGCTTTAGGTTAAGACTCCAGAGGGCAGCATATAAGAATTTTTCTTTTGCTGTTCAAGGGCCCTCTTATAGCCTAAGAATGATCATTAATTCCTTATTCTGAAAAAAATTTTAATACTCTTAGCTTCCTTTTCTTTCTGCCTAAGATTTTTTTTCTTTCAGAGATTTCAGTAAATATATGAATAATATCTAATTGAGAATTTTAACCTTCTGTTGTATAGCTTAAACATTTTAGAATTCTAAAATATACATATGAAAGAGTACAGTATATAGACATATACTCATAGTTTAAAGAAAAGGAGTAAAAAATGTTCATATACTTATTACCCAACTTAAGGAAAATATTACCAAGTGCCTTTGAAGACCCCTGTGTTCCTTTCCAAGTGCTCCCCACTAGAGGTAACCACTATCTTGAATTTTGTGTAATTTCCTGACCTTTCTTTATAGTTTTACCACATTTTCACATATCCCTAAACAATATATAGTTTTCCACATTTGCACATATCCCTAAACAATATGAAGTTTAGAACTTTTTATATGTGGAATCTCCTATAACTTGCTTCTTTATATTTTTTAAATTTATTTGCAATGGTGTATGTAGCTGCAGTTCATTTTCACTGAATCATATTTCATTATACAGATATTTTTAATTTATTTAGTTACTTAACATTTATGCAAGTATTGGTTATTATTAGACTTTAAAAATTGTCTAATTGGTGTGAATTTTGCTCATTGTCATTGTAATTTACATTTCCTTAAATTCTAATGATGTTTAGCATCTTTTTATTGATCATTCATGCTTTTTCTATTGTAAAATGTCTGTTCATATTTTTTTGCCCTTTATTCTAATGTGGTTTCATTATTGACTTTGGAAGTTCTCTATGTATTTTTTATACCAATTCTTTCTAAGTTGAAATTTGTTACCTGTGATTCACTTTTTAAAGTAGTTACAGATCCTAATACTCCATATAAACATATGAGGATGTGGTCATAATTGTTAAGTTTCAACAGGGCTTAGTGAGTATAGAATAAGGGAGAATAGACTTATCTTCCTAACTTGGTGTCTTTATCTGTCTGTGCTGATACTAAAATGCAGCCAAGAAGCCAAAAATGGTCAAAGAGTTTGAGTGCTAGATCCATAAAGAAGGGGAAGGATGACAGGATTTGTTTTATTTCTATTAAAACAAGCATTTGTGATCAAATAAGTATTTTTTGAATCTTATTCTTCAGAGACATAATAGGAAAAAGAATTTTATCTTGTATTTTGCAGGTGGGCAGATGGCAAAGGACCCTTGGCAGCTGCATTCTCTTCCAGTGAAGTAAAAGCTTTAATTCGTGCCTTGTTCCAGAACACAGAAAGAAGAGCAGCTGCTCTTGCTAAGATTAAATAAGCACCATTCCTAAGAAAGCCATGTCTTGACTATGTGGATTCCTCTCTTGGCATAATTACTTCTTTAAAGAAAGACTTCATGGAACACCCATTGGTTTTGGTGAACCAGTATGTAATGGAAGAACCTGGCCTCCGATCAGGGAATCCAGGAGATTCCAAGGGTCAGGGTACAGAGTTTGTGAGCAAATAGGAGATGTATTTTGGGAGGTAGGGGAAAATATTTGGCCTTGTAGGGGTTAAGAAGACTTCCTTTAAAATTTCTTTCTAATAAATAATGCTTTGAAGGGGACTGTCTTTAATAACATGGGAACTTTGACAAAAGAGACCAAGTTTTCTTATCCTTTCTGCTATTCTTTTCCTGACATTTATGATCCTCACAGAGGGCTCATTGACTTTTTAAAATATATGTATTTTATTGATTTTTTTTACAGAGAGGGAGACTAATAGAGAGTTAGAAACATTGATGAGAGAGAAACATCTATCAGCTGCCTCCTGTACACCTTCTACTGGGGATGTGCCCACAACCAAGGTACATGCCCTTGATTGGAATCGGAACCTGGGACCCTTCAGTCCACAGGCCAACGCTCTATCCACTGAGCCAAACCAACTAGAGCACTCACTGACTTTTTATCCTCTTTCTTCGTAACACTATCTGATAATTTCTCAGAATCTCTAGGACTCCTAGGACTTTTAGTATACATTTTTGCTATTTTAACTAAATTCTATTTTAAAGATATTTTTATTTGACAATTATAGTTGACATTCAATATTACTTTAGCTTTAGGAGTACAACATAGTAATTAGACATTTACATATCTTACAAAGTAATCTTGCCTATAAGTTTAGTACCCATCTGACCCTTTCCATCATTATTGACAATATTTACCCAGTGCTGTACTTTACATCTTCTTGACTAATTTTATAACTGGCACTTCTTACTTCTGAACCCATCTCCTCAACCTCCCTCTCATCTGGCAATCATCAATTAGTTCTTTGTATCTATTGGTTTATTTCTGTTTTGTTGATATATTTATTGTGTGTTTTTTAGATTCCACATGTAAGTGAAATTACATTGTACTTGTCTTTGTCTTTCTGACTTGTGTCACTTAGCTTAGGACAATATCTTCTAGGGTCTATCCATGATGTAAATGGCAAGATTTAATTCTTTATGGTTTCATTGTATAAATATACCACAGCTTCTTTATTTTCCTATCAATGGATACTTAAGGTGCTTCCCTATCTTGGCACATGTAAATAACGCTGCAGTGAACATGATATATATGTCTTTGACATGAATTAATGTTTTGGGTTTCTTTGGATAAATACTTAGAAGTAGAATTTCTGGGTCATATGGTCATTTGTTTGTAAATTTTTTAAGGAATCTCCATACTGTTTCATAGTGGCTGCAGCAATCTCCAATCCCACCAACAGTGAAGGTTCCATATTCTTACCAGCACTTGTTTGGTGATTTATTTATTGATAATAGCCATTCTATAGGTGTGAGGTGGTACGTCATCATGGCTATAATTTGCATTTTTCTGATGATTAGTATGTTGAACATCTTTTTATGTCTATCCTTTTTGAAGAAAATGTCTGTTCAGGTCCACTGTCCATTTTTTAATTGGAGTGTTTGTGTTAAGCTGTATGAGTTCCTTATATATTTTGGATATTAAGCTTGTCAGGTATGTCATTGACAAATATATTTTCCAGTTCAGTAGGTTAACCTTTTCATTTTGATGGTTTCCTTTACTGTGCAAAAACTTTTTAGTTTGATATAGTCCCGTTTATTTCTTTTCTTTCTTTTGTTTCTAGTGTCCAAGAAGACACATCTAAAAGCATAATACTTACAGTAGCATCAGAGAACTTACTGCCTATGTTTTCCTCTAGGAGCTTTATGGATTCAGGTCTTACATTTCAGTCTTTAAACCATGTTGCGTTTTTCTTGTATATGGTGTAAGAAGTGATTTAATTTCATTGTTTTGCATGTGACTGTCCAGTTTTCCTAACACAATGCATTGAAGAGACTGTCTTTATCTCATGGTGTATTCTTGCCTTTATTGCCATATTTGTTGACCATATAGGTACAGGTTTATTTCTGTGCTCTGTATTCTCTGTTCCATTGGCTATGTGTGTGTTTATGCCAATATTATGCTGTTTTGATTACTACAGCCTTGTAGTATAGTTTGACATTAGATAATGTGTCTCCTATTTTATTATTCTTTCTCAAGATTGCTTTGGCTATTTGGGGTCTTTTATTATTCTATATAAATTTTATGATTATTTGCTGAGAAAAATTCCATTGGTGTTTTGATAGGGATTGCATTAAATTTATACAGTGCTTTGGGTAACATGGACATTTTAATGGTGTTAATTTTTTCACGAGCATGTTTATGTCCTTTTATTTATTTGTATATTCTTCATTTTCTTTCTTCAGTGTCTTACAGTTTCCCAAATACAGGTCTTTTTCCTCCATGGTTAAATTTATTCCCAGGTGTGTGTTTTTTTTCAATGCAATTGTAAATGGGATTGTTTTCTTAATTTCTCTTTTCTGATAGTTCATTATTGGTGTAAAAAAATACAATTAATTTCTGAATATAAATTTTGTATCTTGCTATTTTACTGAATTCATTATTGTTGATTTCTCCAGTTATGTCTGTCATTATTTGCTTTATATATTCAGCTTTGCCTGTATTGGGTGCATCCATGTTTACAAGGGCTATTTCTTCATGCTGTATTGATTCCTTTATCATTAAGAAATGTCATTTTTTGTGTCTGATTATAGCTTTTGTTTTAAAGCCTATTTTGTCTGGCAAATATATTGCTACTTTGGCATTTTGTTGTTTCCATTTGCATGAAATATCCTTTTCCATCCTTTTACCTTTCAGTTTATTTCAATCTAATGTGTGTCTCTTGTAGACAGTGTTTTTATGGGTCTTGTTATTTATTCAGCTATCCTGTGTCTTGGAATTGGAGCATTGAATTTATTTACATTTAAAGTGGTTATTGATAAAGATGTAGTTATTGCCATTTTATTATTCACATTTATCCCTTTCTTAAAGAAGTTCCATTAACATTTCTTATATTGCTGCTTTGATGGTGATGATTTCTTATAGCTTTTTCTTGTCTCTCTGATTTTAAATTATAGCCTTACTGGGTAATCTTGGTTGCATATCCTTGCCTTTCATGACTTTGAATATTTTTGTGCCAATATCTTTCCGGGTGGTGGCGGTGGCACAGAGTTTCTCTTAAGAAACCAACTGACTGACTCGTGGCAGCTTCCTTGTAGGTAACTGCTTTTCTTTTCCTGCTTTTAAGATTCTCTGGTTCTGGCTGGGTGGTTCAGTTGGTTGGAATGTTGTCCCATGCACCAAAAGGTTGCATATTCAATCAGAATGCTTACAGGAGGCACCAGTTGATGTTTCTTTCTGCCTTCTTCTCTCACTAAAAAAGCCCCAAAAAACAAAACGTATTCTCGGTTGAGGCTAAAAAAAATATTCTCTCTCTGTCTTTAACCTGTCATGTTATTATATTATGTCTTAGCATGGGACTATTTGGGTTAATCTTTTGGGGGGACTTTGTGTGCTTCCTGGACTTACATGTCTATTTTTTTTCCAGGTTAGTGAAGTTTTCCATCATTATTTCTTCAAATAAGTTTTCAGTTTCTTGCTCTCTTCTGTTATTCCTATGATGTGAATGTTGGTATGTTCAATGTCATCCCAAAAGTTGCTTAAATTATCCTCATTTTAAAAATTCCTTTTCCTTTTTTGATTGGATGTTTTTTGCTACCTTGTCTTCTAAATCACTGATTCAGTCTTTTGCTTCATCTAATCTGTTGATGCCCTGTAATGTATTCTTCATTTCAATTATTGTATTCATTTCTGACTGATTCTTTTTTATGGTTTCTCTCCATTTTTATGTTTTCTGTCTCTTTGTTAAAGTCTTCACCGAATTAATCTACTCTTCTAAGTTTGTTAAGCACCTTTACAACCATTGCTGTGAACACTATGTGGTAGATTGCTTGTCTCCATTTCATTTAGCTCTTTTTTCTCACTTTTTGTCCTGTTCTTCCATTTGGGATATGTTTCTTTGTCTCCTCACTTAGGCTGACTCCCTATGTTTGTGTCTATGTATTAAGTAGATCTGCCACATTTCCTGATCCTGGTAGAGTGCTCTTTGGGGCCCAGTGGCACAGTCTCCCTGATCACCTGAGTAGGTTGTGTGTGCCCTACTGTTGTAATTGAGCCTTGATTGCTGTTGGCATGTCAGTGGGAGGGATTGACCCTCAGACTGACTGGCTCTGAGGGATGGTGGTCATTACAGCTGACAACCTTGTGCAGGGAGTGACCTCGGGGAAGTTTTCCTTCAGCAGGGCTCTAGTGCTTTGTTTTCCATTTGGGTGTTTCATTTCTGGAGGTGGTTGGGTGGTGGACTTATGTGGTCTTAAGCTGGCCAAGGGGCATGTTGCGATCGGCTTCAATACAGGCCAACGTTAGCTGCTCCCTGTGCTTGGCCTGGAGCCACCTGGTAGGAAATACAATGTGATCTGCAGGTGATTGCCATTTCTGTTGAGTTTGAAGGCTCCAGGAAAGGCTCAGCTGAAATTCTAAGCCAGCTGCCACTCTTGCTGGGCTTATGGCCATTTAGCCAGAGGTACTGGGCATGTTGAGACCACACGCTTCTTGTTTGGGGTTTGTGAATCTTTGAGAGATTTTAGAAAGTCCCCAGTGTGACCTGAGACAGGCCATTTGTGTAGAAACTCTGCTGGAAGAAGTTTGGGCCAGGTGCTCGACTTGGAGAGGATGGGCATCCCAGAGAATCCCCAGGGTGGGAGGATGAGCAGTGTTAGCCAGTTTGATGTCGACTCAGATTTGGTGCCCACTGCACCTGCCAGCACTTCTGTCCCCAGAGTGGGATGCCCTAATGCCTGCCCCTCTAGCCCTCACCCTGAAGCTAGTCAGTTCAGTTCTCTCCTGTGTCTCAGCACTTTTCAAGCTGCTGCTCAGAGTGAGTGAGTCTGCAAGCAAATACGTCTGTACCCAGACTCTTGAAGAGGAACACCTGGGACTTCAGCAGCCCTCTCTCTTATTCAGCAGCCCTCCTTCCTGGCTCTCACAGCTAGAAGTTATGGCGACTTCTTGACATTGGAGTCCTGTGCTGGGGAACCCACTGTGGGGCTCCTCAAGGGGACCTCCACAGCCAAGATATTCCTCCTGTTTCTTAACTGGCACATTGTAGGTGTGGGGCCTGCCCATTTTCATCTCCATTCCCCTACCAGTTTCTTCATGGCTTCTTTACATAATCTCTTTATGGCTTCTTTATTATCCTTAGTTATAGGACTCCTGTTAAGCTAGATTTCAGGTGGTTCTGAATGATGGTTGTTCTGTAATTTAGTTGTGGTCATGGAAGGAAGTGAGCACAGCACTTACCTACTTTGTCTTTTGTTGTTATTAATCCTCAAGGATATTTTTCCATTGATTTTTAGAGAGTGGAAGGGAAGGGGAGAGACAGAGAGAGAGAGAAATATGATATGAAAGAGAGACATTGATTGGTTGTTGCCGGCATGCACCCCAACCAGGGCCAGGGATTGAGCCTACAACTGAGGTACATGCCCTAGACCAGAATCACACACATGACCCTTTAGTCCATGGGCCTACACTTTGTCCACTGAGATAAACTGAGTACAACCCTACTTTGTTTTGCTTTGTTTTTCCTTCTCTAGCTCCACTGTTTGTGTACATTATCAAATGACAGATATATATATATTTAATTCATTTTAGAAAACAGGTGGAAGAGAGAGAGAAACACATCAGTTTGTTCTTCTACTTAGTTATGCCTTCACTGATTGATTCTTGTATGTGTCTGACTGGTGATCAAATCTGGAACCGTGGCATATCAGGACAATGCTCTCTCTAATCAACTGAACTACCTGGCAAATGGCAAAGGTTTAAACTTGCCAGTGTTTTTTCAGCATGTATGTGCCCTGCGACACTAACTTTAGGCTCTGTAGTCTATTCTGTTACTTGGTGGACATAGATCATCTGTCAAATTACTGTGTGTTTAACTCTTTGCAGCCATTGGAGGTATATATTACTTTAAGGTTGTCCTGGATCTCTGTAGTGCTCTGAATGTCTTTTTCAACGAAATACGGTTTCTTCCTGTGAAAAGAGATTGAGGGTGTGCTCTTCATGTGCTTTTGAGGAAGATGCTGTCTGGAGGAAGTTTTCAATGCAGTGAGCATGGTTCCTTAGATCCAATGGCTGACTCCTGGCACACATAACAATTGTTTATCCTCTTCGAAGTGTTCTACCTTTGCCCTTTCATTCTTAGTTGTGGCTCAGCCTGTAGTCATTGTGGTTGCTTGGTTTTTCTTTTACCTATTTAGGGGTCATAGAACAAACAAGAAGGGGGAGATTGGTTTTCTTTGTATTGCAGAACTCGGCTGTGGTTAATGTCAAGCTATTTGTCTATGTATACTCAGCATGTCCTACTGCAAAAAAAGAATTTTCCTGAAGCAGCTTCAGTTTTTTGAGAACAAAAAAGCTCTTTCTTGAGAGGAGGAATGGGCCATATTAACAGGTAAAGAAAGTATTTGTTTTTGAAAATTCACACAATTTCAGGTAACATTCTTTTCTCAGCAATTGAGAGAATGGGGAACTAAGGACAGAACTGAAATAAATGCATCACAAGACTATCAAACAGGATGGCAGATTTCTTTTGTTCATAGAAGCTATTCTTGTTGCTTGGCAGGTATAGCAATTTGGGCCTGGGATTTCTTATAATTGAAAAGCTCACTCCTCACTCCTTCCCTCCCTATAGTAGCACAGAAAACTGCATTACAATTCTTTTGAGGCTGGTAGACCCTGTCCTCTGGGACACTTTCCCAATGAACAGTTTGAATACTGTGGCAGACAGAATGGGACACTCCATCCTTTTCCCTACCAAAGCAATGGCAATGATTAAGTGGATGCTCATTCTGGTTAGGAATGAACTACCCGATTGAGCACGTGGAAGCTGGGTCTGGTAGCTCTTATAGGGACTTTGAAGGTACCTATTTTGACCAGAACTTGAGCTGAAGTGGAAGTAGAACTCCAACCCTATAGAAAGAGCTTATAGGTTATGGGAGGAAGGGAACTTGAAGAGACTCTACTGAGGGCCAATGGGGAAATCTCTTTCCAAATAATGATCAGAACTACACAAATGACTGAGAAATGAAGTTCAAGAAAGGTCCCCCAAGGTTTTGTAAAATGGGAAATTTTGGTTAAAAAGCAAGACTGTAAACTACTTAAATCCACTTCTGCTGCTATGGGGATATGAATGGTTGGTGACAAGTTTTAGTTGTTTTGCAAGGGGTTTTTCTCTAAAACGGAGGTCCTCCAGATGGCACCCTTTCCTCAGGCTTGAGAGCGGCATCAGATAGGAAGGCCAGTCTGTGGAAGTGGAAGCCAGGGAGCGTGGCCATTTTACCCTGGCCTTCTGATCTGCCCTTGGTGGTCCCGGGAAGGTCATCCATTCTCTGAGCACCATCTGTACTACATGCTACAATGTTGCTGGACAGGCACTAGTGAATAGGTCAAACAGTTAATGTAGTTTTGTTTTTAAAATATATATTTTATTTCAGAGAGGAAGGAAGAGGGAGAGAGAAGTGACCCTTGGCACACATAGCAATCATGGATTGGCTGCCTCTTGCAAGTCCCCCACTGGGCATGTGCCTTGACCGGAATTGAGCCTGAGATCTTTTAGTTTGCAGGAAGGAAGAGGGAGAGAGAAGTGACCCTTGGCACACATAGCAATCATGGATTGGCTGCCTCTTGCAAGTCCCCCACCGGGCATGTGCCTTGACCGGAATTGAGCCTGAGACCTTTTAGTTTGCAGGCCGATGCTCTATCCACTGAGCCAGATGGAGGTGTGGATGTCCCTTCTCCATGCTTGCAAATACCTAGGTTATCGCTTAAGGCCATGGTCGGCAAACTGCAGCTCGCAAGCCACATGCAGCTCTTTGGCCCCTTGAGTGGGGCTCTTCCACAAAATACCATGGCCTGGGTGAGTCTATTTTGACAAAGTGGTGTTAGAAGAAGTTTAAAAAATTTGGCTCTCAAATTTCAGAGGAGGAACCAAAATGGCAGCATAGGTAAACACCTATACTGCTGCCCCACACAACAATTTCAAAACTACAACTAAAAGACAAAATGGACATCATCCAGAACCACCGGAAAGCTGGCTGAGTTGAAATTCTACAACTAAAAAGAAAGAAAAAAGGACACTGAGACTCAGGAGGGCAGAGTTGCAGAGACGCGGAGACAGAGGTGTGGAGATGCAGAGACACGCGAGAGCAGCAAGGGCAGGTGGCTGAATACGCGGCTGGTTTTCTCGGAATGGGGAGGTAGACAAAGGCTCCCCGCTACACTGATCCCCAGTTCTGGGCGAGTCTCGGGGAACCCAGACTCAAACGGGGTAAACTGGACTGTCGGGAGGAAGCACACAGACTCGTGAGCTGCAGAGGTGCGTGAGCTCGCAGAGAGGGTGCGTGGCTGGCTCTCTCATTCGGGAAGAAAACAAAACCTCCAGACTGCATTGTATTCCCGTTCCGGACAAGACTTTGGGTATTCAGACTCATTTGGGGAGAAACTGGACTGTCTGGCGCTGGGCAAAACTCGAGCACAGCTTTCTCTCAGAGGTGTGTGCAGCCATTGCTGTGGGACATGGAGACCCAGCCGCTTAGGTTGGGGATGACGGGAAACCAAGGCTGACTGCTCATCCCTGAGACTCCTCCCCATCCAAGTTGAGCACAGAGGCTCTCCCAGCGTATACACAGCTGATCCTCACAACCAATTGGCCTGGAGGTAAACCCCTCCCAGTGATACAACAACAATCTAGTCTTAAACTACAAGACAGTGCTGCCCATAAAGGGGTGGACCAACAGTATCCACCTCAGGTAGCTAGGGAGGCTGAGCCACTGTCCCCTAGAGGACACCTAACAACTCAGGGAAGCAGCCAAAATATGAAGACAAGGAAACAAATCACAATTGGAAGAAATGGAGGGAAAAAAACGACTGGACATAGAGTTCAAAACCACAAATATAAGGTTTTTTTCAAGAGGTTCCTAGAAAAGGCCAATAAATTGAATTGAGACCCTAGAGGATATGAAAAAGGACCAATTAGAAATTAAATATACACTGACTGAAATAAAAAAATATTAGACAGATACCTAAAACCAGACTAGAGAAATGCAAGAATCAAGTCAAAGATTTGAAATACAAAGAAGCAAAAAAACACTCAGCCGGAAAAGCAAAAAGCAAGAAAAATCCAAAAAATTGAAGATAGTGTAAAGAGCTTCTAGGACAATCTCAAGCATACCAACATCTGGATTATGGGAGTGCCAGGAAAAAGAGCAAAATACTGAAAACCTATCTGAAATAATACTGACAGGAGACTTCCCTTACCTGGTGAAAGAAACAGACTTAAAAGTCCAGGAAGTGCACTGAACCCCAAACAAAAGGAATCCAAAGAGGACCACACCAAGACACACCTTAATTAAAACGCCAAGAGCAAAAGACAGAATATTAAAAGCAGCAAGAGCAAAATAGTTACCTACAAGGGAGCACCCATATGTTCGTCAGCTGATTTCTCAACAGAAACTATTCAGACCAGATGGGAATGGCAAGAAATACTCAAAGTGATGAATAGCAAGAACCTACAACCAAGATTACTCTATCCAGCAAAGCTATCATTCAGAATTGAAGGTCAGATAAAGTGCTTCACAGATAAGAAAAAGCTAAAGGAGTTCATTACTGCCAAACCAGTATTTTTTTTTTTTTACTTTATTACATTTATTTCAATTGAGTGTAAATAACAGGAAATTTAATTTTTGCTGTAGGCACTATAATTGATGAATGATATTACTTTACACTGAGGTCAGTGTGATGCCTAGCCAGCTGCCATGGTTTGGATAGTAATCTACCACTAGCATATTTGCACAACAGAATTTAATATTTAAAGCAAAAGCAACAACTTCTGAAATTATAAGAGTTAAAAATAAGCCTCAGAGATTGATTTGGGACAGCTCTGCTTTATCAGAATCAGAAGTAAAATTAACATTATTGTCCAATGAAAATTCTAGACTAGACCACAAAATCTGACAAATGGCTCCAGGATTTTGTTACTGTCTCTTTAATTCAGTTTTACTTTAAGTATAGTTGTTTGCTCCAATTTAATGCATAATTTCTGCATTTAGAACTTGAGTAGGGTTAATTTTTTCTTCTCTACACCTCTTTATTGCTTTGTTATGTCTAGATATACCACATATCTTCTGCAATAAACATTTGAGTTTGACTTCTTAAAAAAATAAATAAAATAAAGTGATCAGTTTAAACATGAGCCGAGGTGAGGAGACGATAAAGAACATGAAACCTGTCAGACAGACATAGGCAGACAGGAGGGGGTGGGTGTCCAGGGCGGGGGCCCCCATGTCAGGTCTTCTCCATTGTGGGAATGAGTCTTCACAGAGTCTGGTCACTGGTTTTCTTTGTCTTCTGCTCCACGGCCTTCTGCAGCGACTGGACATGCATCTGCTCCTCCCTCAGGCTCGCCTGGGCCTTGCTCCAGATCTGGGCGATAGCCGGAGCCTCTCCTCTGTGTGGGCCTTCAGCTCCTGGTACTGCTGGCCTTCCTTCTGGGCCCTGACAGCGAAGTCCTCCACAAACTTGAACTGTGACTCTGCATTCTTCTGGTAGCCCTCGATCACTACCTTCTGCTGATCAAGCTGCTTGATGAAGTCAGAGAAGGACTTCTCCATGGAGCTCATGACTGCGCTCAGGTGCTGATTTTCTTTAAGGATCTTCCGGATCTCGGCTTTGGGCAGTTCCTGCTGTCTCACAGCCTCCTCTATAGTCTGGTCCATGAGGCTCTCGTACAAGCCCAAGACCTTCGGAATCTCCATGTTTTCCTTGCTCAGTTTTTCACACCGACTCCTTGGCTGCAGGACCTCCTTCCCTGCTGCCTCCACCGCCGAATCCGGGTCCTGCTGGCTGTACTGTAGCACGTCCACGAGGGGCCTCTCGGGCCTGAGCACACACGGAGGTGGGGGCACAGCGGCCTGCTCTGCAGACATTCTGGGAATGCCGGTTGAAGTTTAGCTGTTCAGCTTGTCCCAGTCCAGGCGTAGACCCCTGCCTCCCTCGAGGTCGCAGATGGAGCTGGAGGAGCCACTGCCAAACCAGTATTATATGAAATGCTGAGCCTCTCCTCTGTGTGGGCCTTCAGCTCCTGGTACTGCTGGCCTTCCTTCTGGGCCCTGACAGCGAAGTCCTGCACAAACTTGAACTGCGACTGCATTCTTCTGGTAGCCCTAGATCACCACCTTCTGCTGATCAAGCTGCTTGAAGAAGTCAGAGAAGGACTTCTCCATGGAGCTCATGACTGCGCTCAGGTGCTGATTTTCTTTAAGGATCTTCCGGATCTCGGCTTTGGGCAGTTCCTGCTGTCTCACAGCCTCCTCTATAGTCTGGTCCATGAGGCTCTCGTACAAGCCCAAGACCTTCGGAATCTCCATGTTTTCCTTGCTCAGCTTTTCACACCGGCTCCTTGGCTGCAGGACCTCCTTCCCTGCTGCCTCCACCCCCGAATCCGGGTCCTGCTGGCTGTACTGTAGCACGTCCACGAGGGGCCCCTCGGGCCTGAGCACACACGGAGGTGGGGGCACAGCAGGGCCCGACCCCGCCACCAAGTCCCGGTGCACCAGCGGGGCCGCGGGTGGGCCTCCGCAGGAAGGCGCTTCGGCCCCCTGCTCAGTGCCTGGACGGCTGGGGGCAGCTGCTGGCTCTGGAGTCACGGGTCCCTCGGGCTCGGAGGGGAGGCCCCGGTGCCCCCTGGCCCCGCAGGCCTGCTCTGTAGACATTCTGGGAATGCTGGTTGAAGTTTGGCTGTTCAGCTTGTCCCGGTCCAGGCGTTAGACCCCTGCCTCCCTCGAGGTCGCAGATGGAGCTGGAGGAGCCACTGCCAAACCAGTATTATATGAAATGCTGAAAGGTATTTTTTAAGAAGACGACGAAGAAGAAAAAGGTAAAGATAAAAATTATGAACAACAAATACATGTCTATCAACAAGTGAATCTAAAAAGTGAAATAAAAATCTGATGAACAGAATAAACTGGTGAATATAGTAGAATCGGGCTTAGAAAGGGAATGGACTGACAATTCTTGGGAAAGGGGTGTGGGAGGTGTAAAAATTGTACACCTATGGATGATGGCAGTGTGGGGGGGAGGTAAGGGCAGAGGGTGGAGTGGGTACCTGGTGGAGGGGAGCTATGGAGGGGAGGGAAGAGGAACATTGCAATAATCTGAACAATAAAGATTTATTAAGCTAAAAATTTTTTTCAATCATTGTACTGTTGACATTTGGCTCTGTTGACTAATGAGTTTGCCAACCATTGACTTAAGGCAATAATTCCTTTTTGTGGGATTTTATTCTATTGTTTATCTGATTTCTCAAGATTATGTCTGTTGTCTAAAGTTCTGAATGGTGTACATAGCACCGTTTTTATCTTAAGAAAACTAGGCCCCAAAATGGTTTGTGCAAGTCTCACTGCTAGTTTGTGTTTTGGGTAAATGAAGTGTATAGGAGTAACTTCTTAGTGGAGTGAGGTAGCTACAAATGCCGGGAGGGTGTGTAAGGCTGTTAGAAATTGCTTTACATATAAACAGTCTTGACAAGAAGTCTTTTTAAATTGGGTTTTGTTGCTCACATTTTTCCCAATTATAGACCTGATTTTGAACATTTTTGATAACTTCCTCCTAAAAATAAGCATTTTTCTGAAGCTTAAAATTTCCTGAAAACTCCAATTTTGAGATGTTTTTCAATTATATGGTTTAGACAAGTGGTCCCCACAGGGGGACAATTTTATTTTTAAGGGGGAGGGAATTTGAGAATGAGTTATTAACAGTGAATTTCTGCATTTGTTGTATTTCTAGAAGCTTAATATAAACAGTATATAAATATATTATTGTGACATTTATGTATTTCAGTTCTCTATTACTATTATAAATTTTGAAACTTCGCTATTTTTTCTTTTCTTTTTTTTTTTTTTTGAGGTCTGGTGGCAAAATTTATTCAGGAAGCAAAATTAAAGACATTTCCCAGTGTCCCATCTCTGTCCATCCTGCCATGGAAAATCAGGGCCAGAAATAGAGTCGATGTTCAGAGATTCTGTGGCATATCAAGCTTAGTCCCAGTCCAGCATCAGGTTACCTTGGCTTGTATTAAGGCTGCAATCTGTTGCTTTGCTGCTATACCCAGGCTTCTGTCTGGAGACTGTTTGTGGAGTCCACAGGGCTTCTTGATTGCGGGCACATCCCCAGTGGGGTGTGTACAGGGGGAAGCTGATTGATGTTTCTCGCTCATCGATGTTTCTGTCTCCCTCTCCTTTCCTCTCAGGGCCTCTTTGCCAAGAAGGGAGGAGCTGAGCTTCACCACAGGCAGCCTAACTCCAGGTCCCATACTCTTAAACAGTGACACATTATGATGCTTCATGAACCTGGTGGTGGCTAATTCTATTCGGAGGGTCTTCATGGCCGAGGTGCCCATAAGAGCCATTGACTGGGTTCAGATTTATGCCAATTCCTCAGTCCTTCACGATGAATCATCGCTCACAGGCTTGGGCTTGAATAAAGGTTTTTTTGCATTTGCATCGGAATCCGCTCCCTGGTGGTCTCTGATAAATACTCGGTGCTGTCAGCTTTGGCTGCCTTCCATTGCCTGTCTCCTCTCTCTTTCTCCCCGAAACTTTGCTATTTTTTCATATCACTTCATCTATACTAATAAAAAGGTAATATGCTAATTAGACTGGGAGACCTTTTGAACAAAGTCATGGTGACAGGGCCAAGGCAGAGGCGGTTAGGGCTATCAGGCCAGGAGGGGAGGGCAGTTGGTGATTAGGCCAGTGTGGGGACAATTGGGGCCGAGCAGGCCAGCAGGGGTGCCAGTTGGGGGTGAGCAGGCTGGCAGAGGGGCAGTTGGGGGTTAAGCAGGCTGGCAGTGGGAGGAGTTGGGGGTGAGAAGGCTGGCAGGAAGAGTGGTTAGGAGTGATCAGGTAGGCAGGCAGGTGAGTGGTTAGGAGCCAGTTGTTCCAGATTGCGAGAGAGGCAGTCAGACATCCCCTGAGGAGTCTCAGATTGGAGAGAATGCAGGCCGGGTTGAGGGACACCCCTCTCCCCCTATACATGAATTTCATGCACCAGGCCACTAGTATTATATATATATTTTTTAACAATTTCTTAGTTATTCCTCAGTACTTCAACTGTCCTTTTGTTCTTTTATTTTTCTCTTTCATGGATGCCATGTTCTTTGGAAGCTTGTTTAGACCGATCTAATGGCCCTGTAAGCTTCCTCCACTTGAATGGGTGTTCACTTTTTGAATAA
Organism: Antrozous pallidus; assembly: GCA_027563665.1. Lineage (NCBI taxonomy): Eukaryota > Metazoa > Chordata > Mammalia > Chiroptera > Vespertilionidae > Antrozous > Antrozous pallidus. The sequence continues at coordinate 79,027,649 of CM050520.1, forward strand.
TAAGAATTATGTCACGGGGTGGGGGGAGGTCAGGGGAGCATAAGGATTTTGGAGATACTTAGGTGGGACAGGGCCAAAAAAAGGTTGGGGAACCACTGGTTTAGACAGAAATTTTTCACTTTGTCATGAGGAGTTTGGTTAACATTTTGTGAGGTCACATGATATAATAACATAGCCTTAGGTGTTTTAAAACCTAGTTTTTAAACCTCTGTTTAGAGGTTGGGGCGAAAGGCCATAATTCTAAAGAGCTATATATAAGTTCTTTACTCCTCAGAAATCAGGCGCCCTAGATTTCTTGTGTAGTGCAAGAGAGTAGGATGGGAGTCCCTGGGTCTTGGCTCCTGCAGTTACTGAAGAAGACACTAGCACCAAGCCCCAAAATGCCTACTCCCTCCTTGTCTCCGCCTTGTAAGCAGTTAAAAATGCCTACACTTATTCCACTTACGTTTACTAGTGCCCCTTTTTGAAAACTGGGATGTTCGCTCATCTCAAGTACTGGAACACGGTTTGTGATTACATCTGCAGTTTCTTTTATTTTTAAGTCCCAGCAATATACATTCATCTTAGTCTAGGATGGTGAACTCTTTTCAAACATAGGTTTCTCTTTCTATCTTCACCTATCCTGGGCTTAATTTTCCTCTCAAGCATGCTCAGTCCTTTCCAGGGGGAAGATAATTCTCCTTGATAGTGAACGTGGAAGCAAAAGTGTGATAACATCCCATTATCAACTCCAAGTACAGCTGAACTCTTTCCTTTCACTTTTGTTTCCCTTTTTGCCCCCCCCCACCAGTCCTTTGAAATGTTTTTTTCATAAATGTCAGTATATTCTGTACTTTGATCTTCCTGATATTATTTTTCCATGCCCAGCCCATTCTTACATTTTTGCCTATGAAGGACCTATCTGTTTTTGTTTTGTAAAATTCATTGCTGATTTCCATTTGCAACCACACTTCTGTTTTTTATTGTCTTATATGGTCAGATTTTCTATTTTGAACTGTTCCTCTACCTCCATTTTCACTCATAGGATGATGCCTTTAAAAAAAAAAAAGTTATAAAAAACATTTATTTGAGCAAAAAGGAGCTGTAGCCTGGGACACACAGATTCAGGGAGCAGCCTAAATTGTGTTCCCTGATGTCTTTCTTTTAAAGTCTGGCTGTGGTAATTTCTGGCCTTTTTCTATGCTCTTTGAAATACGCTTCCCCAAAGCCAGGGCCGTGCTTAGGCCATATCATTTCTTCTTGGCCTATTGTGCAATTGGCAGTTGCTCTCTACTGATGTTTTGGGGAAAAGTTCCCTTCTTTGACTTTTTAAAAAGCAATTATTTATTAAGATAATTAAAAAGCGTCTTGGACATTCTGGATTTTAGCAGAGTGGGAACTCCAGCAGACTTATGGGAGAGCTGAAATCCCTGTCTCACTGTGTCATTTCTTCTTTGTTTAGCAGAATATCAGCCACCTCTTCCACCTGACTGGGCAGTGCTGTAATGCATACTTGTGGCAGTATTTCTAATTCTTTTTCTGTTCCTCTACCCCAAGTGTTTGACATTCACTTTGTCAGCCTGTAAGAATGTAACTTGGGATCCCTGAGAACCAGGTAGAATCTTACTTTTCTGCCAGCAAAGTAGTAAAAAGGAAAGAATAGGTCAGTTAGAAGAGAAGCTGACGTATGTGAAAAATTTTTTTTATAAAGACAAAGTCTCATTAAGAAAGGAGTAGTATTCTTCCACGAAGTACAATAGTAAACACCTTTTCTGATTTGTACTGAAGTATATTTCCTCTTGGAGTTTACTTCAGAATGGGAGAAAGGAGCTCCAGGAAGCCACTGGTCCCATTCCCCGTTTTGTGGTTGTTTTGTCTTATCTTGGGAAAGAGTGAGTGCTGTCAGAGTACGTGGGGATGAAACGAGAAGGGAAGAAAGCAGGAGAGACCTAACCTGATCCTGTGGAGTATATTGCACTGGCAGGCTGGCCTAGTGGGTGTGGGTACAGGGAACGGGGAAGTGACAGGTCGGAGGGAGAAGTGCTGGGATGGGCTGGAGTCTCATTGACTTGGGTTGCATACTCCAGCCTACATTTAGCTCTGTGACTTGGGACAAGATATCATTCTCAGACTCAGAATCTTCATTTGTAAAAAGGGGATAATCTGACTGACCTGGTAGGGCCGGTGAGAAGATGAAATAGACAATCTCGGCAAAACAGCTCAGCGCCTGGCACAGGCATGTTAACTCTAGTGTTAGCACTTCTCACCCAGTGCACACAGTTGGGAGCTGAATTACATAGGTAGTTGAATTACAAAGACACGGACTCTGAGGGCAGGGATGGTAATGCTTTCCTTGATGTGGAGCTGGCAGAATAAGCTAAATAATGGGCCGTTTTGAGGTCAGCCCCACATAATGTGTGGCAACATAGCCCAAATAAAGAGAACAGGGCGCACCTGTGTAGCTTGAGCTGGAGTGTCCTTGTAAGTCACCCGTGAGACCTCTCACATGGGGAGGATTTCATTTGGGGCCCAGGACAGCTGCTTTCATTGGCTGTGTGGTTCTTTGCATTTATGCGTGTGTATAGAGCCTGTTTGTTTGGAACTTATGCCACCTGAAGGTACAAGTTACCTTTATTTCTTGCTGTCGTGACCCTTGAGCACCAACTGAAGCCCCGATAGTATCCCTCAAATAGCCCAGTTCTGCAAGGCTTCCAAACCAGAAAAATCAAAGCACTCCAGTGCACTTGTAGTTTAGCTTTTTGATTTGAAAAGTTAGTTGTGTCAAATATTGAACGAAACACACTTGTATAAACAATAGTGGCCTTTTCCTTGAGCAGTGTAGGTCAGTCATTTGGTAATTTGATTTTGACACACTATGAACTATTTACTTGTTAAGCCCCTTACTCTGAGCTGCAAAAGCTTGGAGAAAAAAATTTTTTTTTCTTTTACAGGAAACTAAATTTACAAGACCTGATGTTTATTTCACAAACGTGTACTGCTGTATTGATAAGATAAATATTTAATGGTACTGAGCTCAATGGCCATTGTCTTGTACGTTTCATTTAAATGATGTTTTATTACTCTAAAAGTGTGAGTGGTCCGTTGAAGAAAGAAAAGGGAAGAAAACCTTTGCAAACAGAGATGGCATGAAACTCAATTTCAATTTGTAGCAAAGAGAGGAAGAGGAAAAACAACCAACCAAATGTTTTTTGAGTTCCTGACAGATCACAGTCTAACTAAGTTTCCATTCAGAAAAAAAAAAAAAAAAAAAAAAAGCCTGGAAAACTGTGAAAGCCCTTTTTAATGCCACAGATTCATAATTATTTTGAAAGAGAATTCTGGACAGGTGATGATGTAAATTGTGACATTTTTACAAATGGTTTTGCCTTCGTTTGTTTAGTGGGGTATGGGTGGGAATAAGGAAAATTGATGTCAAATGAGAAGCAATTTCAGTAATAGAGAAAGTGGGTATCTGAGTAAATAAATAAAATGAAATACCAATCACTGAATTGAACAAGAAAAGTTGTTTGCTTTTCAGGAAAACAGTCCATCAGTTGTCCTAGTGAGGTGTCTTATCCATATTTTCCCCCAAAACCAAAAAAGCATATCTAGAGCAAAAGTTATAAGTTCAAAAGAGGCTTGTTTGAAGGGGAGTGAGAAGAGAACTTTCTACAGTCTATAGACTCCTTGGTTCGAATTATCCCTGAGTTGTAAAAATAGCAGGGAGGATGGGTATACAAGAATATAATGTTGAGAGTAGCTTATCTTGTCTTTCAGTTTGAATAGAGGGGTTGTTTGAATCAGAGGAGCTAACAATCTTGGGGTTTAATGGCCAGATACTTCTCATAAATTGTGGAAGGCCAAGAAAAAGAAAGGCCTTTTTTTCTGTCCTTACAGTTCCTTCACAAAGTGACTCATTGTCATCAGCATTTGGTAGGTGGTTAGAATTTACATCGCAACTATCCCTAGTTGCTGAGTGGCCAAATGCAACCTGGATCTGAACAAATCAAAGCTGTGTTTTCACAGTTAATCCTAAGAACACACCTGTGGAGAGGATATTATTGTCCCTGTTTGACAGATGAGGAATCAAGGCTGTGAGAGGTTAAGTGTCTTGCCCAAGGACACACAATGGGTAATACAAAGTAAGGGCCCCAACTCAGGTTTGTTTGACTCCAGAGATCTTTCTGCCTCTATGTCTCCAGATGTGTTAGTTGGCCAAGGCTACCATAGCAGAGTGCCAGACACTGGGTGGCTTAAACACCAGGTGCATCATGTTAGTCCGGGGGCTAGAAATCCAAAATCAAGGTGTTTGCAGGATTGGTGCCTTATGAGGGAAAGATCTGTTCCCTGGCTTAAAGATGGTCATCTTCCCTCTATGTGTATCTCTCTGTCCAAGTTCCCCATTTTTAAAGGACACCAGTCATCTTGAATTAGGGGCCATCCTAATGAGCTTCTTTTAACTTGATTACTTCTGCAATAACTCTCCCAATATAGTCATACTCTGAGGCACTTGGGTTAGGTGTTCAACATATAAGTTGGGAAGGAAGGGGGTACAATTCAACCTATAACATCAGATAAATCTAAGGTCACACACAACAGCTGTGCTGTAGACACTTGGTTTATAGTGACAGGACTTTTGTTGTCTCTCAGTCTGTTCATCTTATTTAATCTGTTAACAGCTATGAACATAGCCACTTTTTAAGCGGCCTGATCATTGGAGGAGCTTCAGGTCAATAAAGCATTCAGTAGACTCTAGTTTAATTAACCAGTTACTGCTACAGTTTCTTGGTAACATGGTTCCTGGGCTGGCAGAGCTGAGAGGGGCGTTATCTCCTCCATGACTCTCCCCGCCTCCAAACAAGAAATACTCTCCGTTCTTGGGCTCACTGGGTACTCTTGCCTCAGTCCCCAACTTCAGTCTTCTCGCAAAGCTCCTCTATAACATGACACTTCTCCATAACATGACATGGCGAAGGACTCTTCACTGAACCATAAGAGCCCAAGGCCAGCATTCTCTCTCCTTTAATGCTCTGAAACTCTCTGACCTCAGCACCTTCTCACACACACACCCTTTTCCCAAAGAGCAATTTGCTTTACTGCAAAACTACAAGCACTTACTTAACAGTCTGGCTACTATCAGAAGCTGAGCTCATTATCACCCAGACCTTAGCATGTTATCGCTAGGTAACAATGTGGCAGTTTTACATCCAAGCAGTTATAGGCCCAGGAACAGGCTGCTGGGCCTACTCCCTCCTATTCCTCAGCCTCATCTGCCCATACATAATTTTCCAAAGTCTTTTGCCACTTAAAAACTTTGGAACATTGGTGGATTAAATGAACATCTAAATATTTCAATAAATTTCAAGTTCACCTAATTTTAGTTTTTATTATAGAAAATCTATAAAGTAAATTTAGAACTGCTAATACAATGTCTTGTGCTTTGTTAAAGATATATTTCTTAAAAGTGAGAATGTTCATAAACGTCAATCAAAGAAATGCTGGCTGTTTACTTTTTGATTATCATTGGAAAGTTAAGGTTTGGAAATTGTATGGTTTTAATAACAAGACATAAGTCATGGATATGCATTTTTAAAGGAAAAAAAGTGAATTAAAGTTGTAAGAAATTTTATGAAAGTTGTATTAAGATTTGTGAAAGTTATAGAAGGTTTGTAGGGATAAATGTTAAAAGGAAATTATATAAATAACACAAGCCAATAAGCCAGAACAAGCATAATAGGGAAACAGATAGTAAAACAGCAGACCACAGCCATCTAATAAACCCTATCTTCCCTAAACCAAGAACACTTAAGAATAAATAGAGAAAAAACCTCATTTTGGTTTAATAGATTACAACCCTCCAAACAAATGTTTCTTTCCTTCCATCAGACCATTTGTCATAACTCATATTATTCTAGCTTCTACCCAGTAATACTGAAATGTATAAAACAGTTTGTCTCCACCAAGTGATTAGCCCTACTTGTACACAGGAAATACCAACCCTAGATACCATCACAACTTCCTTTAGTGCCAGGCCTCATTGTTCCTCTGACCCCCAGAGCAAGGACAATAGGCCAAGTACAGATGTAAAAACTCACCAAGGCAGAGAGCTCCGGAAGCCTAGCAAGGGACAAAACGAGAAAACAAGAACCTCACTCCCAGAGTAACCTACCTTTCCTTTAGCCTTCCTGGGGAAAAACAGCCCCTCTCACATATCAGCCGAATGAGTAATAAGTTGTATACCCAGGCTTCCATATTCCCCTGCCTGGCGCAGACCATCCCATCCAAACAGTGTGAGATACTTTCGAACTCATTACAATATCTGGCTCCAGGGCGATTTATAGGATTTCTCTCCAGATCACATCTATTTGTTTACCTTCATAGTGCTTCTGAATATCGCAGATCTCTTATGTCCCTAAAATAGTCCCCCTACTAGCCCTACTATCTTTTAGCCAAAGAGGAAGGGGTTTAATTGCTAACACCTCCTGTTTTTTATCTAAACTCTACAGGTCAAATAAACCAAAACAAAACAAAACAAAACAAAACTTCATTCTACAGAATACTCAGTTGTTCAAGAAGATCAGTCAGGACAGCATAGAGTAGCTCATATGGCCCAGCCTACAAGCAGCTCTGCCCAGTTTAACCTGATGTTTACCCCTTTTTGCCCCCCCTGACACTATTTCTCCTACTATTCCTCTTCAGGCCCTGCATTTTCAGGATAGTTACCAAATTTGTACAAACAAGATTACAAGTCCTAGTTAACCAGACAATAGGACTGTTTGTCCTTACCAAGGAAAGAGACCCTACAGGCCTACACCTCAGGAAATAATAAAAATTTACTCCTTAAGCATCCACAACATCCTGTCTCATGCAGGAAGTAATAAAAGAGAAACGGCGACCCCATCCCCCTTCTTTTCCTTTATAGGTACCCTTTAAGATGGGAATGAAAGGGTTAAAGAGAATAAAACAGGGCAGAGAAAACCTTACTGTGCTTAGCAGCTATCTTGCAGAAAGCTTGCAGCCTTGAACACCACATAGCTCAGATAACCAGAAGACACCTGGCAGTGGGAGGAACCAAGGACAGACCAGACTCTTACATCAGCAGAAAGGCTTTCAGCCAGCAAGGATTAATAAAAGTCTGCCTCTCTCTTCAGTCTCTGCTGACTCCTTTTTATTGGCCTCAGCCCACCTGCACCCAGGGGTCTGAAATAAAAATCTCTTTTGATACATTATGGCCTCATGTCATAGGTATGTGACCCCGGCCCACTCCAAACCTTTCACTTACCGTGTGCTGTGTTTCCATGACTCAACGCAGGACTCACATACTAATTCCTTCAGGCCAGTGGTCGGCAAACTGCAGCTCTGTTGATTAATAAGTTTGCTGACCACTGCTTTAGGTGGTAGTGCTGGAAGCCAACCTTAATACATCTTGAATTCCTTGCAGTCTCCCCCATCATGGCCTGTTCACTTGGGCTAAATGTTGTTCCTGAATGAAGGGGTGGATGGTGCACTGGGGAGGGCACTTCTTCCTCTGAGGTAGGAAGGAATGAAGAAGGGTGGGTGGGATCATGAGGCCTGAGGAGGGATGTTGAGGATTCAGCAGATGCCCTCCACACTTACAAGGTTTAGGGGCAAAGAGCTTAAGCTTTGGAATTAGCTCAACCTGGGTTCAGGTCTGTGCTCTGGGATTAATGGCTGTGAGAGTGAGCTGGATGGGCTTAGGAGCTTAAGGAGAGCAGAGGACCTGGAGGGGCATCTGGGGGAACACAGGAAGTCCCCAAGTTGGAATAGAGCTTGCCAGGGACAGTGAGGACACAGCTGATGTGCAAGTGGCACTGTAGTAGGCTGTGACCTCTTCTTGTTGTCAGGGTCTTGAGAACCTGATGCTGGATGGCCATGGAGGACTGGAATGCAGAGGAGGGCCCCAGACCCGTGATCTTCAGAGCAAAACCAGGCCACATACTGCAGAGGCCTGAGGCCCAGCAGCAACCCAGTAGGCCAGGCTGGGCTGTAGGGGAATGACAGAGTCAGGGAGCCCCCTGATTCTCTCCTCCCCAGACTCTCCTTGGGTCATCCCCAAATGGTTGATGGCAAGAAGCCATCTGGCCATTCACCTTAGACCTGATGTTGCTCTTGGTTTCCCATTTGGGGAGTGAGTGGGCTCTGTGGGCTTGAGGGAAGAGTGGGAAGGGAGAGGTGTTAGGAGTAGTGAGACAAATTCAAGCTGTAGCTCAGTGACTGCCTGGCCCCATGTTGGTGACTCGGGTGGAGTGAGGCTGGTAGGCAGGAGCAGGGGACCCAGTCCCTGTTCTGTGTCCCCCACAGGTTCCTGGGCAGGGCACTGGTGTTCCAGGTAGTGTGGCTGTGAGGTGCTGGGAGTCCTGGGACTGCTGGCTGGTGTGAGTTTGGGTTTCATGGCTTCTAGGTCAGTGCTGGCCCCTTCAGTGTCTGGGGAGGGTCAGAGCACAAGATGCAGGGGATGCTGGGAGGAGAAGTGGGCATGAGCAGGTGCGAAGGCAGGTAGATGAGCTAGCCTCTTGCCTGCCCTAGGTGCATAAGGGCAGGTGGGGGAACTGCAGCAGAAGGCTCCACATTTCAGTTTGATGGAGAGGTGCAAGGTACTGGATGAGTGATCAGGAAGGCCCTGCTCAAACATCAAGACAAAACAGCAAGCACTGCGCCTCTCCCCAGCGTGCTGGGCGAGGGACCTGCCTCAGGCAGGGTGGCCGATGAGGAGGCCCCAGGCAGCTGCTTTTGCCTCCCTCTGCCACAAGTGTCCTGTTATGCCCCTCAGCCCTCCTGTGGGAATCTCTTCCTTCCCCAGCCCCTCACTACAACCCTCTCCTTGTCCTTGGGCTCTGAAATGCTGTGTCTGTGGCCAGTGGCTTCGCAGCCCATCCTGGGACCTTCTAAGATGAGGTGATGACTTTGAGCTGCTCAGAGGCCAAGGGTGAGGAAGTCCTACTCTTCTTGCTTCCCAGGAGAGGTGGGCCACCCCAAGGCCTAGAGATCCCTATCCCACCCTTCACAACTCTGAGAACCCCCTTCTGGCTGGAGGTCAAGAGAACCAAAATGAAGGGCCATGACTCCTCTGCCACCCATCAGCATCTCCTCCTCGGGTGGGAGGGTGGTGACACCGGCCAGTGTGCGCAGCTGCTCTCCAATTGGGGCTGTCAGCACTCTCAGGAACTGTCTTCGTCTCAAACTGGGGTATGACCAGGAGCCCAGGCTGCTGAAGGGGTGGCAGCTTGATGTTTGGGGCAGAGTCAGCCAGAAGTAGAGGGGAAGAGGAGCCAGGTGTGTGGGAAGACAGCATGCCACGGACAGGGGTCTCTGCACAGTGGCCCCTTTGAGGGCTATGAACATCACTATGTATCATCTTCCCCACCCCCAACACTGTCCACTCCTTTCTCAGTAAGGGCTGAGGTCAGAAGATTTGATGCTACTGGGGCTTGGTTAGAATCAGTTACAGTAGTTAGAACCAGCTTGGAGCCTGCCTTGTGGGAGCTGGGTGACTTTGGACAAGTTGCTTCTTTGAGTTTCAGTTCCTTACCTATGAACTAGAAATAAACTTATTTATTGCATGAAGTTGTGAGGATAATCCGAGCTCATATATATGAGAGGTGAGCAGAGGAACCAAGATGGCGGCATAGGTAAACACCTATCTTGCTGCCCCAGACAACAATTCCAAAACTACAACTTAACGACAGAACAAACATCATCCAGAACCACCAGAAAGGTGGCTGAGTGAAAATTCCACAACTAAAAGTAAAGATAGACACTGTGACTCAGAGGAGCGGCAGAGGCCAGCATTGAAGATACGTGTGGAGTCAGAGGTTTAGAGCTCTGCACGTGTGTATGAGCAGATAGGGCAGGAAGCTGCAAATCCAGCTGTTTTCCTCGAACGGGGAGGGAGACAAAGGTGTCCCACTGCACTGATTCCCCAGTTCTGGGCAAGGTCCAGGGAACCCACACTTATACCGGGTGAAACTGGACAGAAAAGAAGCATGCTGAAACTTGGGTGCTGCAGAGGTCAGCGAGCTTGTGGAGAGGGCACGTAAACTTGGGAACAGCAGAAGCACGTGAGCGTGCAGAGAGGACTCGTGACTTGCTCTCTCGTTCGGGAAACCACCAGACTGCATTGTTTTACAACCCTGGGTGAGAATTTGGGTGTGCAGACTTATTTGGGGAGAGGCTGAATTGTCTGGCAGCAGGTAGAGCTCGGCGGCAGCTTTCTCTCAGAGTCATTACCACCAGGCACAGAGACCCAGTGCTGCATAGGGAGGAGCAGATGCCCGGAGATTCAGCCCATCCAACCTGAGCACAGCTGATCCTCACAGCCAATTGGCCTGGAGGTCAAACCCTCCTAGTGCTAACAACAATAATATAGGCTTAACTTCAACAAGACTGTGTAACCCATAAAGGGCTGCAGCAAGAGTATCCACCTTAGGTAACTGGGGAGGCTGAGCCACTGTCCCTTAGAGGACATCTACCACACAAAGCTAATCGACCAACTCAGGGAATGCAGAGACATGGAAAGAAATCAGATGTGAAAGAAATTGAGGAAAAAAGGCAACTGGACATAGAGTTCAAAACCAGTTATAAGGTTTTTCAAGAGGCTCCTAGAAAAGGCCAATGAACTTAATGAGACCTACAAGGAAATGAACAAGACCTATGAGAAAATGAATGAGACCTACGAGGTAATGAATAAGACCTACAAGAAAATGAACGAGACCTACAAGGATATGAACAAGACCCTTGAGGATATGAAAAAGGACCAACTAGAAATTAAGCGTACACTGACTGAAATAAAAAAAAAATTACACAAAGACCTAAAAGCAGTCTAGAGGACCACAAGAATCAAGTAAAAGATTTGAAATACAAAGAAGTAAAATCCACTCGGCTGGAAAAGCAAGAAACAAAAAGAATCTAGATAATTGAAGATAGTGTAAGGAACCTCTGGGACAACCTTAAGCATACTAACATCCGAATTATAGGGGTGCCAGAAAAAGAGAGAGCAAGATAATGAAAACCTATTCGAAGAAATAGTCACTGAAAACTTCCCCTACCTGGTGAAAGAAATTGACTTAAAAGCCCAAGAAGCACACAGAACCCCAAAATATAGGAATCCATAGAGGACCACACTAAGACACATTATAATTAAAATGCCAAGAGCAAAAGATAAAGAGAGAATATTAAAAGCAAGAGAAAAACAGTTAGTTACCTATAAGGGAGCATCCATACGATTGTCAGCGGATTTCTCAACAGAAACGATGCAGGGCAGATGGGAGTGGCAAGAAATATTCAAAGTGATGAATAGCAAGAATCTACAACCAAGATTACTCTACCCAGCAAAGCTACCATTCAGAATTGAAGGTCAGATAAAGTGCTTCACAGATAAGAAAAAGCTAAAGGAGTTCATCACCGCCAAACCAATATTATATGAAATGCTGAAAGATATTCTTTAAGAAGAGGAAGAAGAAGAAAAAAAGTAAAGATAAAAATTATGAACAACAAATACACATCTATCAACAAATGGATCTAAAAAATCAAGTGAAATAATCTGACGAACAGGATAAACTGGTGAATATAACAGAATCATGGGCATAGAGAGGGACTGGACTGACAACTCTGGGAGAAACGGGGTGTGGGAGGTGCAGCAAGAGACTGGACAAAAATCATGAACCTATGGGAGAGGGCGGTGGGGACTCAGGGTGGGATGGGTACCAGATGGAGGGGAGATATGGGGGGGGGGGGAGGGAGGAACAATGTAATTAATAAACTGAACAATAAAAATTAAAATATTTTTAAAAAAAGAGAGAGGTGAGCAGAGAGCCAGGTAAAAAGATGCTCAGTAAGTGGTAACCCTCACTAGTATTGCCACAAGACTCAAAACCGGAAGACGTGGACTTGGTCCGGCATCATATGCAGATGATGTGACCTTGGGCAGGTTGATTAAACCTTCCATGCCTTAGTTTTTCCTCTGCAGATGTGGGGATGGTGACACCCTACAGGCTGCATGATGCCAAGGGATGGAACACATTTAAAAGCATTTGGTTAAAATACTCAGCTGAAAAGCTGCACAAATAGTGTGGGGGAGAGGTGTGTGCTGTGGGGACAGAGCCTGATGTGCTGGGAGGAGGGAGCATGACCTTGAGTGACCCAGTCGCTATCATTAAGGCCTCCTCAGATCTACACTGGCCAGGCCCAGCTGCCCCTGCCCAACATACACCTCTCCCAGATGGCATATACCCCTGCCCAACAGCACTCAACTCTCCCCACAACACACACCTGTCCCCACAACACACACGTTTCGCCACAGCACAGACCTCTCCCCACAGCACACACCCCTCCCCACAGCACACACCCCTCCCCACAACACACACCTCTCCCTACAACACACACCTCTCCCCACTGCACTCACCTCTCCCCACAGCACACACCTCTCCCCACAGCACACACCCCTCCCCACAACACACACCTCTCCCTACAACACACACCTCTCCCCACAGCACTCACCTCTCCCCACAACACACGCCTGTCCCCACAACACACACCTCTCACCACAGCACACACCTCTCCCCACAGCACACACCCCTCCCCACAACACACACCTCTCCCTACAACACACACCTCTCCCCACAGCACTCACCTCTCCCCACAACACACGCCTGTCCCCACAACACACACCTCTCACCACAGCACACACCTCTCCCCACAGCACACACCCCTCCCCACAACACACACCTCTCCCTACAACACACATCTCTCCCCACAGCACTCACCTCTCCCCACAACACACACCTGTCCCCACAACACACACCTCTCCCCACAGCACAGGCCTCTCCCCACAGCACACACCCCTCCCCACAACACACACCTCTCCTCACAACACACCCCTCTCCCACAGCACAGACCTCTCCCCACAGCACACACCCCTCCCCACAACACACACCTCTCCCCACAACACACACTTCTCCCTACAACACACACCTCTCCCCACAGCACACACCTCTCCCCACAACACACCCCTCTCCCCGCAGCACACACCTCTCCCCACAACACACACCTCTCCCCACAACACACACCTCTCCCCACAACACGCACCTCTCCTCACAGCACACACCTCTCCCCACAACACACACCTCTCCCCACAACACACCCCTCTCCCCACAACACACCCCTCTCCCACAGCACAGACCTCTCCCCACAGCACACACCCCTCCCCACAACACACACCTCTCCCCACAACACACACCTCTCCCCACAACACGCACCTCTCCCCACAACACGCACCTCTCCCCACGGCACACACCTCTCCCCACAACACACCCCTCTCCCCACAACACACCCCTCTCCCCACGGCACACACCTCTCCCCACGGCACACACCTCTCCCCACGGCACACACCTCTCCCCACAACACACACCTCTCCCCACAGCACACACCTCTCCACACAACACACACCTCTCCACACAACACACACCTCTCCCCCTGGCACAGATTCTGCAGAGTGAGTGGGGTTCCTTCCTTCTGGGGGAGAAGTCCAACAACAGTCTTTCCGTCCTGGGAGCCTGGGGGTGGTGATACTGGCTGCGTAAGATGACAGAGGACCATTTCCCTACCAGAAAGTGCAAACTCAGTTCTGTGAGCCTGCCCATTCGAGGCGCATACCTTATCCTACTGCAGGGTACATGGTTATTCTCACAGCATTTCACATGGTACTCTTATTCCCACTTTACAGGTGGGGAACCTGAGGCTTTATGAAGTAAAGGGTCTTGTCCAAGGTCACAGAACTAATAAGCAGCCAAACCACGTCTGGAAACCAGGCTCCCGTCTCCGATCTGAGTGCTCTCTCATCCCTGCCACATTTTATCTGGGTAATTTTCTGATATCTAACGCAAGAGTTCTTGCTCTGGCTAAGATTTGTTTGGAGCCTGGAGACACTCCAGAGAAGAGGAGTCTGGGGTGGAGGGGACCCCTCTCCAAATCCGGGCTGGCAGGAGCTGAGAGGTCTCCACTCCCCCTGGACTTCCTCCAGCTACCTGGCAACATGCCCCAGCCCTTGAGCCTCGCACCCTTGTACCACCTTTTCCGGTGCCTCCGCACCTGAGCCACCTGGACAGGCACAGGGAGTAGGGGATGGGACTGACCCCGCCAGGGGAGCCGGGAGTCTGTGGATTTGGGAAACCAGAAGAGACTAAGATCAACGCATGGGGCTGCTGGAGGCAAGAGAGGAGTGAAGAGAGAGAAGAGGGCCTGGGTCCAAAAGGAACTGAGGCTTATGTTAAGAAAAAGGAGGGGAGAGAGGAGAGCAGGGATGCGGATACGCAGCCAGGACAGGGATTGGGACAGAAACTAGACTAAGCCTGGGAAGCAGCATTGCAAAGAGTCCGGTTCACTCACCACGCGCTTATCCAATCATCCAGCGAGCACGCATTTACTTGGGGCCCCTCGTGGGAACAGCTAGGCTTTGTCCCTCAAGAGTTCCTGATTTGTAACTTTGGGCCAGATAAACTCTCAAGGGCCACAGAGTCCAGCTGGGGCTGGGGCCATTGGGCCTGTGCGCACCGCTGTCCTGAGACCATGACAGCAGGTGGCCGTGGCCACATGAGGGGCCTGCTCTGACCTCAGCCTTCCTTCATGTCCTGAGTGGGGCTCAGCCTCGACTGCTCCCTGCCTGGTGTCTTGCTCCTGCCTCTGTTTTGCAGGGACAGTGGCAGATGGTGCGCAAGTTGCAGTGAGGAAACTGCTGTGGGAGAGGGACGTGACCATCCGCAGGAAGTGGAGAGCCAGGACTGATGGGAGCTTTTCTGGCTCGGCTTAGCTAGACTATCTCCCAAGGCCCTTCGATGCTTGTTGTGAAACGTGGAGAGAGCTATGCAGAAGCGAGCGGTGGAAACTGCAGATGTCTCACAGTGTTTCCCTTCTCTGTCCATCAGGACTTGAGCACTTATTAAGCACCGGCTGCATGCCCAGTGTCTTGCCAACTGCAAGGAGCTTGGGTTCTGGGAGCTTGCAATCTGTGGTGGGGGGGTCCCCTCTCTGGCTGGCTCCTCTACCTGCTACCTCACTCATGTCAACTTTTTCTGCCCTTGCTTCCCTGGGCTCTGCATGGCTCCTGTGCACAGTTTGAGGATAGTCCACCTGGCCAGCTGGTCGGTTAATGTGGGGCTGGTCAGGCCCCATGAGGACCTGTGGTGGAGAGGGTCACTCCCCACCTTCTCTACAGTGCCTGGAATCACAGCTACGACATTGCTCACCTGTGGCTCCACACTCTGCTCATTTTTTCAGGTGAGGTGCTGGCCCTGGGCAGGTGCCGGCTGTGGTGAGAGAGGCAGACAACGGGAGAGCCAGGAGTTAGCTGACTTCTGAGGTTTTCTCCTCATGCTGTAAACGTTGAAGTACTCAGTGCATTTGGTGACCATGGTGACTTCAGCATCGACTAGACCTGTAGTTGCACCAGCTCTTCCACCTGCTCTCATGGGGACAGAGGTCTGGCCCTTTTCGTGCTGGGGTGTGGGCGGGATTTGCCTGGAGGTCCCTACAAGAGCTTTACAGTTGTCTCATCTACCAGCAGCCGCTCCACCACCCCTGTCTGCCAGTGGGTGCCAGTCCCAGCCACCTTGTTACAATGAATAAGATTTCTTCCATTTTCCCAAACATCCTTTCACTCATTCCTCACAACAGCCCTGTCAGGAAGAGAGGCAGGTATGTACAGAGAGGACACTGCGGTTAGTGAGGGAAGTGACTCTTAAGTCCATGTAGCAAGTAGTTCCTGAGCTGAGCATCCTAACTCCAGGGCCGAGGCTCCTCAGCACACATGTGCACATGCATACTCCCCTATAAACACGTACACTCACATAGTACATGCTCATGCACACTCACTTCCATGCACATTCCCATGCACATATGCTCACACCATAGACACTCACAATATTCCATACACACTCATGCACACACCCATGCACACATACTCATACCGTAGACACTCCTGTGCGCATATGCTTACAGCATACACACTCATGTACACACTCTGACAAATACTCAGTACTCCTCCATCCCATTGCTATCTGTACCCTTGGGATTCCAGAACAAAAAGTTGTTGCTGAATTTCTTTCACACATGTTATTATAGTACTAAGGGCCCAGGGCACAAAATTTGTGCACTGGGCGTGGGTGATCCCTCAGCCCAACCTTCCCCCTAACCCATCCTGGGAGCCCTCAGGGGGTGTCCTAACAACCACTCACCCCAGCCTGCCCAAGGTCTAAAGCCTCTGGCCGAGGCTTTAGGCCTTGGGCATCCAGCCATCGCCCTGCAATGGGGCTGATGGCTGGCTCCCTCCCAGCCATGCCCCCCCACCCAGCCCAGGCCTTCACCCAGCCAGCTCACGCCCAGCTAGCACAGGCCTTGGCCCCGCCCCCCAGGCCCAGGTCTTCTCCCTGGCCAGTGCACGCCACCGCCCCCCCGCCCCCGCGGCCCTGGCAGCTTCAGGCCTGCCCCCTGCAGCCCTGGCCACCTTGGCCCTGCCCCTCCTGGTCCTGGCTGCCTTGGCCCTGTCCCAGCTCCTGATTGGCTGGTGGGCATGGCTGGTGGGCATGGCTGTCAGTGTAGCAAAGGTATGGTCAATTTGCATATTACTCTTTTATTAGATAGGATACTAGAGGCCTGATGCATGAAATTTGTGCACCAGTGAGGGGTGTCCCTCAGCCCAGCCTGCACCCTCTCCAATCTGCGACCCCTTGAGGGATGTCCAACTGCCCATTTAGGCCCCATCCAGTCCTGGTGGGATTGTGCCTAAATGGGCAGCTAGACATCCCTTCCACAATCCAGGACTGCTGGCTCCTAACTACTCACCTGCCTGCCTTCCTGATTGCCCCTAACCTCTTCTGCCTGCCAGCCTGATCACTCCCTAACCACTCCCCTGCCAGTCTGTTTGCCCCCCAACTTCCCTCCTCTGCCAGCCTGGACACCCCTAACTGCCCTCTCCTGCAGGCTTGATTGCCCCCAACTGCCCTCCTTTACAGGCCTGGTCTCTCCCAACTGTCCTCTCCTACTGGCCATCTTGTGGTGGCCATCATGTGTCCACATGGGGGGAGCCATCTTGTGTGTTGGAGTGGTGGTCAATCTGCATACTACTCTTTTATTAGATAGGATAGAGGTTTGGTGCACAGATGGAGGCCGACTGGTTTGCCCTGAAGGGTGTCTCAGATCAGGGTGGGGGCTTCCTTGGGGTGTGGGGTGGCCTGGGGGAGGGGCCTGTGGTGGTTTGCAGGCCAGCCATGCCCCGAAGTGACCCAAGTGGAGGCCCTGGGATTAATTTATGTTCTACAATTGAAACTTTGTAGTCTGGAGCAGAGCCAAGTCTTCTGCTCACTTGGTGGTGACAGCCATTTCTGTTTGGGTTTATTTAAATTCTATAATTGAAACTTTGTAGTCTAGAGTGGAGGCCTAGGGTCTAGGGCTACAGAAGCTTGGCTTCCTCCATCACCTGGGCAACCCTAGCTTCTGCTCTCTCCAGCTCCATGGCTGATGCCATTTCTGCTGGGATTATATATCTTCTATAATTGGAACTTTGTAGCATTGAGTGGAGGCCTAAGCCAGCAAGGGCAGGCGAAAGCTTGGCTTCTTCCATTGCCAGGGAAACCCAAGCCTCCCTCCTGCTCTCAGTGGCTGCAGCCATCTTAGTTGGGGTTTATTGGCTCCTGATTGGCTTGTGGGCATGGCTTGTGGGTATATTGGAGGTACAGTCAATTTGCATATTACTTTTTAAATAGATAGGATAGGTACTCTCTCAACTGTTGTTCAAGAGTGACTGTTTCTAAATTGTCTTAAATATATTTGAGAGGTGAACTTTAAGTTCCTATCTGACTGGAGAGCCAATGTTACATCCAGTGAATAGATTACCACAAAGCACACAGAGTGAAACAGCACAGTGTTCTAGCTCCAGCCAGGACTGCCTGCAGAATTGCGGGCTAGGCCTGTGTTTCAGCGGAGGTTGACAGGAATTGAGAGAGGCCCAGAGGGGCACCGGGCGGAGTCTTTCTCCTGGATGTGGTTGGAGGGACTGAAGGAGACAGAAAACTACTCTCTCCCCAGGTGACTGAGATTAGTTAATGGCATGCCTGCATTCTACCTAAGAACGTGTGTGGGCTTCACCTGTTTGACATTTTGGAAACAATGCCCCATGAAGGCCAAATACCCTGGGAAAAGCCCCAATGAGTTCACATTCAGACAAGCTGGGTACCAACACCCAGGAGAATTTGCACTGTTCCTCTGTGCCCAGGTGGGGGGTGTGCAGCTTGTACTCAGCCCTAGAGGGCGCCATGCGACTGCACTCTACACACCATCCTTTTGTGAATGGGGCCCTCAAGGTGGTACAGTGCACAACCCACACGACCCCCCCCCCCCCCCCCCCTCCGCCCAGAAGGCCTGGCTGGTAGAGACCAAGAGCCAGGACTGTGAGAAGAGGAGGAGGATCTGCCAGCGCTGGCAGTCTCCCCTATGTGGGTCTCTCTGAGAGAATAACCCCTGGGTTTTCTTTAAACTCAGGCCCTTTATTTACTTTTGCTCTCCTTGTTCCAGCAGTGCCCAGGCCTCAGAATTTGAGGTGTATGTGTGAGAGAGGTCTACTCCTCCTCTCTACTACCAGCCCCCAAATCTTGGGGACACTGTGCTCCAAGGCCTCTGTGTTCCTGGACATTGCTTCATGCCCTGCGGCCTTGCTCTGTGCCCCTTCATCTTCATGTCTGCCTCCTTCAGCCCATGGTTGGTACATGCTGCAGGACACGGTAGTGCTGCTGCTCAGTGCCCAGCTCTGCAAAAGCTCCCTCAGGTACAGCCGGGCCCTCACTGTCCTCTCCATATGTGCCAGCTACCTGGACAGGAGGGCTGATGCCTGCCAGGTGTGGCAGCAAAGGGGCCAAGGAAAAAGGTGGGGGCGAGGTCTTGCTGTGGCTGGGGCCCTGGTTTGAGCAGCCTGTCTAGGAGGCTGAGGCTGAAGCAGGAGGGGCCAGAATGGAGGGTCTGCTCCCCTGGAAGGCCTGCTGCCCCTTTACCTGGGAGGACTGACTGCCTGCTTCTCTGGTCTCTGTGCTTGGACCCTCAGGGGAGTAGCGGGGGGAGGGGGGACTGGTGTGCCCAGATGGGGGCACATGATGCCTTGTGGGGGTGGTCAGCTGGGGCCAAGGCTGTGCAGAGCCAAAGTGCCCAAGTCTATGCCAAGGCTGCTGGGGCCATGACATGGTGTGGGTGAGTGTGGAGACCAGGGTGGGGGAGGGGAGGTTTGCAAAGGACCTGTCCCTCAGAAACTGTAACCTTTACCCTTTAGGCCTGGGCCTGGCTGGGGGTGGGGGAGGAGCAAAGGAATGTTTCCAGAGTAAGAGGAAAAGCAAATGATGCATAGAACGCTCAATCCATTGGACTTCTACCCACTTAAGCATTCTGGGGAAAGCAGACCTGCGTTTGTATTATAGCCCCGATCTGCCATTGACTGGGTGAGTTTTGGCGAGTTTCTAACTTGGTAAACCTCCGTTGCTAGGTAATAACCATTGTGGTGCCCTTGCATGCTAGTGTGAGGATTGAATATGGCAAGAGCTGTACGCAGCTTGCGGAGTCCTAGTTTGGAGAGAGTGAGCCTGCGGTTGTCTGTCCATCACTTGCCCCTTGTTTCTAAGGCTTTAAGAAATATGTGAAAGGAAAATGGTAATTCTACCTGTTAATGAAAGACAGAGAGAGAGAGAGAGAGAGAGAGAGAGAGAGAGAGAGAGAGAGAGAGAGAGAGAGAGACTAAACCGAGAGAGAGAGAGAGAGAGAGACTAAATCCAGAGAGAAAGAGTGAAAGAGAGAGAGACTAAACCGAGAGAGAAAGAGAGAGAGAGAGAGAGAGAGAGAGAGAGACTAAACCGAGAGAGAGAGAGAGAGACTAAATCCAGAGAGAGAGAAAGAGTGAAAGAGAGAGAGACTAAACCGAGAGAGAAAGAGAGAGAGAGAGAGAGAGAGAGAGAGACTAAACCCAGAGAGAGAGAGAGAGAGAGAGAGAGACTAAACCGAGAGAGAGAGAGAGAGAGAGAGAGAGAGACTAAATCCAGAGAGAGAGAAAGAGTGAAAGAGAGAGAGACTAAACCGAGAGAGAAAGAGAGAAAGAGAGAGAGAGAGAGAGAGAGAGAGAGAGAGAGAGAGACTAAACCCAGAGAGAGAGAAAGAGAGAGAGAGAGAGAGAGAGAGAGAGAGAGAGAGAGAGAGAGAGGCCTGGATTTTCTACCCTGGGGGCAGAGCTCAGCATTTAGCAATTTGGGTTTGGCAACTAATTCCTATGTGACACTGGGCAAATCACTCACCTTCATCTGTTCAGAGGGAGGGCCTAGTGAGATAATGTGTATAAAAACACATTACTTGTATCCAGTACCTTACAAAGGCAGGGCGTGGCAAGGGAAAACTGCACGTTGGGTAGGGGGTGGGTGGGGGATAACAAGCCTTATGGATTATAGGGGACACATGCCTCCAATTTGTCATTCAAACCTTATAAAAAACCCAGAGAAGCAAGTATTGTTAGCTCATTTGATAGAAGTAGAAATGAAGGTTCTGAATGGTTAAGCGATTTATTAAAATAAAAGTTACTCAGCTAGTGGGTGGATCCGGCTCCCTTCTTTGTCAGCTCAGAACTCCCTCCCCCAGCCATGCCCTTTCCTCCTCACTGCAGAGCCTCCTATTTTGGGGAGTCTCTGGCAGGTCCACTAGATGGAGGAGAAGCAGACCCCGATGCAGAGGATATGGATATCCTATTACCACACACAACACAGTCGCTACCCACTCGCCAGCCTCTGGGCGTAGGGCCTCTCCTGTTGAGCCCTGATTTCTAGACCCTCTATCTCACCAGAGAGCCCCGGCGACAAGAGGAAGGCTCGTCAAGGTTGGGACCATGTGAGAGCTGATGGACGTGGGGGAGGAGCTGGAGAGGAAGAGGCTGCTGGAAGCAGCTGGGAGCTTTCTTCTGCCCTCTCCCCTCCCAGCCCCTGTGCCCATCACTTGGGAGGATGTTCAGGGTGCCCTGGGCCTGCCTTCTCCCTGTGCTCTCAGGTGGGTGGTGATGGGAGCAGTACCTCCTTAGAAGAGCCCCTGGCTCTGGAGGCTCCTGGGAAGATGGGGTCAAGGCTGGACCAGTCCAGATTAAGCCCATGGAGTCAGATCCTCCCCACTCTCGATGGTTGTTTTCACCTACTTTCTGTCCTTACCTGGCTCTGACTGGCCCTGCTGGGGCAGGGGTAGGAGTGGGGACACTGGAAGGACACTCTGGTTGGTGTTGGAATAAGGTGTTGGTTTTAAAATGACAGTTCTGTGAACTGGTCCAAGGAGTTCTTTTATTAAAGCGAGGTGATGTATGGTCATGGTTCAGTCTCTCTCTCTCTCTCTCTCTCTCTCTCTCTCTCTCTCTCTCTTTCTCTCTCATTAATGGGTAGAATTACCATTTTCCTTTCACATGTTTCTTGAAGCTCTGGAACTGATTCCTATTCATCTCTCTAGACTTTTCGCATGTACTTATTTAATTCTTTACATTTGTTAAGTCTGCTTGCAGGATGCTGCCCAGCTTCCTCGGTGCTGAAATGCTGCAAATCTGAGAAACAGGCAAGTCACTGCTGCCTGGGAGTTCTGGCTTCCCCACAAGACCCATCTCTCCTTAGCTCCTAGGTCCTGTTTCAGAACCGAGCCTTGGGACGTGGGGACCTCTCCTTCTGTGATGACACTCAGCACTTTCCTGGTTAAGCTTCTCCCGGTAGCTCTCTCCTCATGAACAATTGAAATGCAATTGGCCTCTTGTTTCTAAAAACTGCAATTGATTTTTTTTTATGGTGCTTACCCAAGGAAGTGCAGTTAGTATGTAGCAGTAACACAATTTCCCCCTGAGTTTATCAGCACGTTTAAAGGGATGGTAGGAATGAATATTCATTCCTGGAGGGCCTGCTTCAGTGGATGTGTTCTAAATGAGGGCCTCCCGGCATCGTCTCTGGGATCCCGGAGGGGCTGCAGGTCTGCTGGGAGCAGCTGCCCTGAGGGCAGCCCAGGCCTCTGGGCTGGGAGGAGTCACCAGCAGGCCCATCAGCTGTGATCTTTTTGTGTGTGTTTTTGATGTCACCTGTGAGCATTTGCTTATTCAGAGGGGGTTTTTGTTGATTGCAGTCATTAGTAATATTTGAATACTGCTTCACAGTTTATCAGCCCTGCTCACCTGTGGTATCTCATTTAAACCTCACAACACCTATGTGGTGAAGATACTGTTATTGTGCCCATCTTATAAGCAAGAAAATTGGTTCAGAAATATTAAGTGACTTTCTGAGGTTTAGCCAGCTAGTACGTGTCAGGGTCCAAATGTGACCTAGGTTTTTTTTTTTTTTTTACTCCAAATCCGCATCAGTGTTGGGACATGAATTAAGGAGGAGGGTAGAACTGGAAGGAGCCTGGCATATAGAAAGCATGGCAGTGACATTTTCTATAGGTGAGGTCCTCAAACCCTGGCTCCTACTGGAGACCCTTAGGGAAAGTTCCTGCTGATTCCCGGTTCTCCATGACATTCAGGATCTGACTCAAATGTTACACAGGAGCATCTTCACAGGAGGAGGTCGAAGAGAACCTGCTCAGAGAGTTTGCTGACAGCTACTCCCTGTTTGCCTATAGGAGCACCTGCTAGGAGACCAGGCAGGTCTGCAGACTCCAAGGCTCGGATCTGCCCTTCCTATTGGCACTTACCTCTCTAGGCCTTAGGAAAGGGAGAAGTGGGTGCATTCCTGGGCTGGCTGTGGGAGTGCAGGGGTGGAGATAGATGGGGGCAAGGCAAGGTGGGGAGGAAGGATTTTAATGAGGACCAAATGGGCCCCCAGCTGTGCTTGTGGAGAATTCAGAGGCAGAGAAGCTCCCGCCTTATTGGAGCAGAGACTTATTTGCCATGAACTATTAGCGGCCAGTCAGGCAAGGAGCTGCAGGATGCTGGTAAATGCTAAGCAAGCTCCAAGCACCTCTTGTTGAGTAAGTCAGGGCATCTCTGTGTGCGGGAGGCCTGTGGTCTCCTCCCGACTTCTCGGCATCTCAGTGGCCTGGGCACACTGCCAGCCTCCTTGAGGCTTTCCCTGGCTGGCTCCTGGTTGCCCTGTCTGGGGAGAGCCCTTCTCTCTTCCATTCCTCGGTCCCGCTTTTCCTAGAAGGGCTGCTGCCAACAGGGCAGCCCTGCCATCCCTCGGAGCGCTCCTCGGGCTCTTTTCTGCATTTGGTTTCTGGAAGCGCTGGGCTCCCTCACAGTAGGACAAGACAGAAGCTGGGTTTTCTCAGTCTTCCCATTGTTTTTCTCACGCTTCTGCCCTCTCCTGGCCCCACACCTAGGACCCTCCTGACCACTCAAAAGAGAACTCAACTGCACCTCCTCTCACTCTTCCGTCTCCCTCAGCATCCTGGATCCCTCCCCACCTCACCACTCAGGCCCCCCAGAATACACCTGCATTAGCCGCACCCATAGCCCCTGCTTCCTGCTAAACTGATTGCAGTCTATGGCAACTCTGTAAAGTGCACCTCCAGTCCCCCACCTCTGGGAAGGTGGGAAGTAGCCTCCTACGCCTGAGGGTGAGGCTGGGAGAGGGAGAAGCAGGATAGCCGGCACAGTGCTCGGAGGCTCTGGAGAGCAGTCCAGGACCTGCTGTAGGGTTTCACGTGAGTTGGTGATGGAGTGACCGAGCTGGAGGCTCCCAGGATGGATAACGGAGTCCTGGCTCTGGAGGGCACAGGGGCCCCCAAATGGCAGGGCTTGGGCTCCTCAGCTTCCCATCCCAAGATCCCTTTGGCTGTGACACTGGGTGCTGGAGAGTCTGGGGCTCTAAGCACCTGCAAATGTGCTGCCCTGAGCTACTGATTTAGCCTCCCTGGAGTTTGGTCTCACTCCTGTCAAATGAGGGTCTGGGTCAGGTGACCTCCATAGGACCTACCTCGTCAGGCCAGTGTAACTCAAACCTCCGGTGCCTCTGAGACCTCGGCCTGCCCACAGCTTCTAGCTGTGACCCCTGGGGAGCAGAGCCTGTCCCCTGGGACAGGTTGGAAGGAGCAGGTGTGCTTCAGTTCAGGCCACACAGGACAACACTCCAGCTCTGTCCTTTGGGTCCCTGGGAGCAGGAGCTCCCTGCAGCAGATGTTAAAGCCATTTGCCCCTGTGTCCTACTGCCCAGTGTTTGTGCCCTGGCAAGGATTTGAGCACAAGTCAAACCCTTGATCTGGTACTGCTCTCAACTGCTCCCTGGCCTCTTCCCCACCCCCAGCTCTGTGTGGAGTCCTGGGCCTCAGCCTCCTTAAACCAGTGAGGGAATTTCTTCCTCCCTCTGAGGAGACCATGACAATTTCATTTGGAGCTTTTTCCCTGGATAGTTCTCAGCTGGCCACAGAGCCCTCTGTCCACCAGCACTTCCCTATGCATGAGGCGGAATAGTAAGGGAAGTTTTGGCTTGCAGAACTTCACAGGCTTGGGTCCATGCCTCCTCTGCCTTGAGCTACAGGCACGGCCTAGGGATGAAGGATCCATCCCCACATCCTCTCAAGTGACTCCACTATCTCTGATCAGGACTGTGCTGGTTTAAATGCAGAAGGCCTTAGAGGGTGTTCTGCCAATGGGTCTCCCAGAAGAAAAGACCTTGGGTTGGGCTGTCTGTCACTCACGGTCCTGACAATGAGAACCGTGGATAAATGGTTTTTATCATGGCCGAGCCTGGGATGGGCTAGGTGGGGCTGGGCTGGGGTTAGGACTTGGAAACTTTGAGCTGAAATGGATTTTGGCAGGGACCAGTGTTAACTGTGCATGCATGCCCAAGGCAATACAAGCCATTTCTTGCTGATATTTGTTCATATAAAATATTTAAAGAATTTTTGTGAGTTTATTTGAGCCAAACTGTCTACAAAAGCTGGGAAGCAGAATCTGAATGGATTGGGATAAAGTTCCAGAGGATGGCAGTTTTTCTTTTTTTTTTCTTTTTTTTATAATTTTATTGTTCAGTTTATTAATTACATTGTTTCCCCTTTTTTATCCCCCTATATCTCCCCTCCACCCTGTACCTATCCCACCCTCACCTCCCCCTCCCCAATGTCCTCTCCCATTGTTGCAAGATTTTTGTCCAATCTCTTGCTGTACTTCCCACAACCCTTTTCTCCCCAAGAATTGTCAGTCCATTCCCTCTCTAGGTCCATGTTTCTGTTATAGTCACCAGTTTATCTTGTTCATCAGCCTATCAATTCTCTTGATTTTTATGTTCATTTGTTGATAGATGTGTATTTGTTGTTCATAATTTATATTTTTACCTTTTTCTTCTTCCTCTTCTTAAAGAATATCTTTCAGCATTTCATATAATATTGGTTTGGTGGTGATGAACTCCTTTAGCTTTTTCTTATCTGCGAAGCACTTTATCTGATCTTCAATTCTGAATGATAGCTTTGCTGGATAGAGTCATCTTGGTTGTAGATTCTTGCTCTTCATTATTTTGAATATTTCTTGCCACTCGCGTCTGGCCTGCATCGTTTCTGTTGAGAAATCCGCTGACAATCGTATGGGTGCTCCCCTGTAGGTAACCAACTGTTTTTCTCTTGCTGCTTTTAAGATTCTCTCTTTATCTTTTGCTCTTGGCATTTTAATTATGATATGTCTTGGTGTGGTCCTCTTTAGATTCCTATATTTTGGGGTTCTGTGTACTTCTTGGGCTTTTAAGTCAGTTTCTTTCACCAGGTGGGGAAAGTTTTCAGTCACTATTTCTTCAAGTAGGTTTTCATTAACTTGCTCTCTCTCTTTTTCTGGCACCCCAATAATTCGGATGTTGGCTTGCTTGAGGTTGTCCCAGAGGCCCCTTATGCTATCTTCAATTATCTGAATTCTTTTTGTTTCTTGCTTTTCCAGCTGAGTGGATTTTGGTTCTTTGTATTTCAAATCTTTGACTTGGTTCTTGTGGCCCTCTGGACTGCTTTTAGGACTTTGTGTAATATTTTTTATTTCAGTCTGTGTATGCTTGATTTCTAGTTGGTCCTTTTTTTTTTTATCTGTGAGGGTCTGGTTCGTATCCTCAGAGGTCTTGTTCATTTCCTTGAGGGTCTCATTCATTTGCTTGAGGTTCTCATCCATTTCCTTGTAATTCTCATTCATTTCCTTGTTGGTGTTGTTTATTTCCTGGTAATTCTCATTAAGTTGATCGGCCTTTTGTAGGAGCCTCTTGAAAAGCCTTATAAGCGTGGTTTTGAACTCTATGTCTTGTCGTCTTTTCTCCTCCATTTCTTTCACACCTGATTTCTTTCCATATCGCTGCATGGTGGCTGCTTTATGTGGTGGATATCCTCAAAGGGACAGTGGCTCAGCCTCCCCAGTTATCTGAAGTGGGTATTCTTACTGCAATCCTTTATGGGTTGTATTCAGTATTTTTGAATTTAAACCCAGCTTGTTGTTGTTAGCCCTAGGAGAGTTTGACCTCCAGGCCAATTGGCTGTGAAGGGAGACTGTGTTCAGGTTGGATGGGCGGAGTCTCTGAGCTGCGCAGGCAGCCTCAGTCCTATGCGGCGCTCTCACGCGAGGGTCTCTGTTGGATGGGAATGGCTGCAGGCACCTCCAAGAGAAAGCCGCCAGTCTCTTCCCCTTGCCAGACAACTCTGTCTCTCCCCAAATGTGTCTGCACACCCAAAGTCTAGCCCAGGGTTGTAAAATAGATGGTTTCCGGGACCAGGAGACAAGTTTCCAGGGGGCAAGTCCCGGGTTTGTGCGACACTTGCGTGCAAAATTCTTTTCCCTGCCTCCGGGTTTCTCCTCAGACTAGGAGACCTCTGCCGTGCCCCGCTTCCAGGGTGCGTCCCCCCGGACCTCGGACCTCGCCTGGCACTGGGGAATCTGCAGTGAGACGTCTCCACGTACCCCGGATCTCAGACCTCACCTGGCGCTGGGGAATCCGTGTAGTGGGATGTCTCCGCCCTCCCTGTTGGCGAAATCCAGCCCGGGTTGCTGCTCCAGCCCCAGGTCTCGCGCAACCAGGATGGCTCCTAACCTGTTTCCGTCTGAAAGGCTGCACTCCCGCCGCTCCTCTGAGTCTCAGTGTCCCACCTTTACTCTTATTTGTGGAGTTTTCACTCAGCCAGCTTTCTGGCGATTCTGGGTGATGTCTTTCTGCTGTTATGTTGTAGTTCTTAAATCGTTGCGCGGGGCAGAACAATAGGTGTTTACCTGTGCCGCCATCTTGGTGTTCCTTCAGGATGGCAGTTTTTCATTCTGTTTTGTCTATTATAGCCAAAGGAGGAGATGTAAGTGGGTTACATGAAATCCATTGGTGATAGGTTAGGAAGGCAGGAGAAAGCAAAGTGCAGAAACCTCTAGGATAGGATAAAAAGTATAATGATAGACTAAATATTAGGTAGATCTGTTAAGCCTCTCAATCTTTAGTGCAGGACAGTGTCAAACACTGTTTCTGACTAATTAGGTCAGATATAGACTCAAAGCCTCCAGAGACCACTTCTGACGACCGACTGAGAGGAATCCATCTTGTATTGCCCTCAGGCAATCGTACTCATGTGTGGCAAGAGTTTTTTTCAACAGGGAGAGGCATTTGCTTCTGCCTAGAGGCTAATTATTCTTAGTCTCTTAATAGGCCTCAGCAATACCACACCTTGGGGCAAGTTGTTTTCCAATAGGGTGGGTCAACTGTCTTCCCCCCAGGCAAAGCCACCTGTATAGCAAATGTCTATGTGAGAAAGATGACCTCTGCAGCATGAGGGAATGACTCAGCACAGGAAAGCAGGTTGCCTGCTTTCTGTGCTCTAACCCCAGTGCCCCTGATCCTGGCTTCTGCTCACACAGCTCCAGTCTACTCTGCCCTCTCTCTGCTGGAGCCCAGGTGGGTGGCCTGCAGGGAATTTTGTGCATTGGCCCTTTAGGAGGAGGGTGCCTGAATTTTCAGCTGCCTCCCTCTGCCAGACAGCAACCATTTCCACAGGCAGATGTTATGTGAATAGACTTCTTGATTGTGGCAGTGTCTGCTGTGGGGTCCAGCTTGGCGATTAGACCCCAGAGCTCTTAGTAGTAACCCCTGTCAGCTGAGATACTCTCCAGAACTTCAGTTGCTGTCTGTGGGAATCTGGCCAGCCATTTTTTTTTGTCTCTGCCCCTCCTACCAGTCTATGCAGTCTCCGCTTTTGGTCCTTGGTTATCAGGATTCTCTCCATCAAGTCTTCCATTCATGACATTTTTCTTTCTTTCAGTTTGTTTCTGGGAGCATGTCTATGCAGCATCCACTTACTTTGTCACCATTTTTAATCTTGACACACACTGTCTTTTACTTAGGTGAGTATAGGATAGTTAACAGTCTACTAAGAGCAGGATAACAATAACAATGGAGAAATTTATGGTTTCCTTCCTGGCATCCAGGTGCATTTGGTTGTATCCTGAGGGATCCAGAAAAAGGGAAGTTACAAATTACCCTGACATTTCACAGGTAAGTTATTTCGGATGCAAAAAATCCATTGGCTCACTTAAGGTAAAGATTGACCTTTGTCAGGGAAGATACTGGCTTATGACATGATTACCCACTATAAATTGCTTTTTGTTAAAGTTTTAATTTCAGACCATCCTTAGTGGTTACTTTAGGTCTTTGATTTTGCAAGACTTCCCTGAGCTTGTCAGGTTAGCATGTGGCCTCATTTTTTTTTGTCTACACATTGTACGGTTTCTGGGGCCACCTAAAGATTGGCCACTCTTTCTACAATTAATCCTAATAAGTCAAAACTGGTGATGGGAAGTAGCAGAAGAGAGGAGACCCCAGCCCTGATGAGGGATTGGGGTGGCCCCAGGCAGTGATATGATCTCTCTCTCTGTGTGTGTTTGTGTGTGTGTACACGCCTATGTTTATCTGTGTATTTGTGTGTATTTGTGTGTATTTGTTTGGTTGGTATGTGCTTTGTGTGCATGTCTGTGTGCTTTGTATGTACAGGTGTGTCTTGTGGGGGACTTGAAGGGCTTATGGAAAGAAGAGGATGTGAGGGTCTGGGGAAGGTTTTACAAAATCCTTTCCCTAACCCTGAAGGCAGAGCTGGTGGAGATTCTGGCCAGTTTCTACATACAAAACCCCATCACCTTTCCTAGTAGCTGCCCCTTTCAGGGCCAGTGTCAGAAAAATTCTCACAGAGTACCATACTTCTTTCTCATAAAAAATGTCCTCATCTTTTGAGGCTGCTACACTAATCATCCTTCTCTACACACACACACACACACACACACACACACACACACACACACACTCACATGCTCACACATAGGCTCAATGCTTTACCTTGGCAGGCATGGTCATAAATTACTAGAAAGAATTAATCAGGCAGTCATATATAAGAAATACAGATCTGTAGTAGTGTGTGTGTGTGTGTGTGTGTGTGTGTGTGTGTGTGTGGTCATTTTCCACACAGGCTTCTGAATCTGAAGTCATCATTTCAGGACTGCTTCCCCAGGCTATCTTTAACATTGCGGCGCTTGAGGCATGAGTGTGGGTGGAAGGCACATGCCATATGTGTAAACAGTTAGAAGTAACACACCCAACTAGCAAATGGTTAAATTAAAAATGCCCTCTCCTCTTGCCATGACAAACATTCCCTGTT
This sequence comes from Antrozous pallidus, assembly GCA_027563665.1. Lineage (NCBI taxonomy): Eukaryota > Metazoa > Chordata > Mammalia > Chiroptera > Vespertilionidae > Antrozous > Antrozous pallidus. Next base: position 79,057,259 of record CM050520.1, read on the forward strand.
AAGGATGTGGAAGTCCAGGTTCAAATTTAGAATCCTTGAATCCCTGGATTCTGTCCAGGCTCCTGCAGAAGGGGAGAGCCTGCTGTGGCTCCCTTCTCTCCCACTCCCTGGTCTATCCCCTGCTACACCTGGCCTGTGGTTGCCATGTGGACACTCCCCTGATACGGTGAGCCCAGCAGTGGGGTGTATCTGCCCTCAGGGCCTCTTGAATTCAGGGTCTAGAAGGGAGCTTGTGGGTTCATGTGGGCACATTATCTGAGCTCTGTGAGCTTCTCCCCTTAGGGAGGGTCTGGTCAAAAGGGCCAGGACAGCAAGGCTGGGACTAGGGTGAGATATGCGGGGTGTCACTATCAGGGTCACACAAGGGCAAGTCGGCTCCTGCCTCACCCCAATTTTGGTCCTGCAGGACAAGGTCCTCTACGGTGGGCCACTCAGGGCAAGCCAACTCTTCTTGTCTGGCCTCATAGGGGCTGAAATTTACTTCTGCCCATCAGGTCAGACAGAGGTAAGGTGACAGAAGTAGACTCTCTCTCCTGTGCATTCCACTCCTCCAGAGTCTCGTGAAGCACCCCTGCCACAGTTCAGGGAGCTCCACTTCCAGGTCAGCCCAGCACCATGGCGCCCCCTGGCCTCACACTCGGTGGAAAATACCCAGGATGATTCATGATGATCCCCACTCAGGTGCCTCTCAGAAATGAACCAAAATAAACATAAAACACTCCAGTGTACCAACAGATCAGAAAAATCTCACAGAACAGAGTTCAATAAAAACTAAGGTGAGTCAAAAGCTAATTAGAAATATGGAAGTATTGGGTTGGGGAAAGACTGTGGGAGAGGAGCTGGAAATGAATTCATGTGCATTTTGGAGAGGCCTGGATTAAATTTAGACTGAATTGTACCCTCTCCCTCTCCTCTCCCCCTCCCTGCCCCAATGTGCTTGTGTTGAAGCCCCAATCCCCAGTGTGACTGTATGCAGAGATAATGTCTTTAGAAAGGTAATTACAGTTAATGGAGGTCATAAGGGTGGGGCCTTGACTTCTTAGGACTGGTGTTCTTATAAGAGGAACAGATATCAGAGCTCTCTCCTCATGCACACAGAGAAGAGGTCATGTGAGGACACAGCAAGAAGTTACCATCTGCAAGCCAGAGGGGAATACATCCCAGAAACTGACCAACCCTGATGGCACCTTGATCTTGGACTACGAGGCTCTGTTGTTTGAGCCAGTCTCTGGTACTCTGTTATGACAGCCCGAGGCTGATAGGAAACTAAATCAGTGAGAGAGGGCTCTTAAACAGAACACATCCAAGAGCAAGCACAGGGTGTGCTCATAAAGCCTGTCACTCAGCTATTCGTGGGAGGCGTTTAGAAGAGCCTGGGAGGGGAGAAGAGAAAGGCGCTGGGCAGGAGCCGGCAGCCTGGGCTCTAAACATGGCCTCCTTCATGAGTTAATGAACTCCGATCACTGGTACCTCGCTGACTTTAGACTTTCTCCTCTACGTAATGGAACTGATGATATATATCCTGCTTAATTTGCAGAGCATGTGGGAAGACCAAGTAAAATAAAATAATGAGAAGGCTGTAAAAGTTGCACAGAGCAAGGCAGATGTAAAGGTTGTTTCTCACCTGCATTGTCCAATCCGCCAGTTCATGTTCACCCAGTTGAAGCTGGTTTGCTTTAGCCATGCCCATCCAAGCCTTGAGCACCCAGGACTGAGTACAATAGTTCTGCCTTCAAGGTATGAATGATCTAGATGGAGGGAGACACTAAAGACCAGCTATCTCTTTTATTTGACAAAAGAGCAAAAATGTGGAAGATTTTGAGAGTTTGCTATAATTACTTTACAACCATTTATAGGTAGATGTTTGTTGCCAAGAAGGAACTGATATGGTAAATGTAGACATTTCCTATCTACTATCATTTTTTAAAGAAAAACCAGTGGAGGCAAATGATGTTTTGATCATAATCTCAGCAGTGTGGTTTCCATACCAACCTATTCCTGTAGAATAAAAAAGCTCAAGACGAAGAGCTGCCTCTAATTCACAATGTGGCTGGCCTTGGTTGAATGGTGGTTTAGAGAAAAAATTGAGGCCCATCCTCACAGTGCCCAGCCAGAGTGTGTGGGTGCCCACACATGGCACAGTGCAGGGAGGTAACTCACCTGGCGCCCTACATACCGTCAGATCAGGCTCTCTCTGGAACCCTGGGTTCTAACCCTGGCCTGTTACTTCATGTCTCTGGGTCTCAGTTCCTTATCTGTACAATAGAATTCATACTGCCTCATAAGTTTTATTGTTAGGAAACTGAAATAAGATCAAAGGTATAATTATCTCAAAAGAGCAAGAACAGAGTAGTTGCACAGGCAGTCCAGAACATGGCTTAGTGTGGGGGCTTCTTCCATGCTCCCAGGGGGTGGAAAGTATGGCACGAGAGGTTGCATCTAGTTTTGTGTCCACCTTGTCAGAACAGTCCCCTTGGAGGACCCAGCCTAATTACGTTCCAAAGGTTTCCTGTTGGCTTCGGACCACCCCATCTTCTCTCCCTCCCCACTCCCTTCTCATCTCATGCTTTTTCTTCTTCCCTCTCCCTCCCCACCCTCCTTTCCTTCTGTGGAATGAACACCATTGTGTGCTGGATGTAAAGACAGATTTGATCGCAGTCCCGTGGAACTTAGAGACAAGCACCACCTTTCAGTACAGGGGCGGGAGTAAGGCCAGACTGGTTAAAGAGAGTTTGCTTTGACTGATGAATGTCACAACTGAGCTGGGGCAGCTGAAGGGTTGGAGCTGGGAGGGGAACAGAGAACAAGGGCATTTTGGCCAAGGGAACAGCATGAAATGCCTAACATTTCCTGGGAAATAGCAAGTAGTTTTGTGTACGTAGTTCTGTGATTGTTGACCTGGAAGAGGGTCTGACCGAGAGTCTTTACTTTGTCCCATGGGAAATAAGGAGGAGCCACTGGAAAGTGTCAAGCAGAAGGGAGACAGTGTCATGTTTAATGAGAGTGTCTGAAGGTGTAATGGAGAGTTTACTCTGAAAGAAGTGTTCAGGTGGGCCCTGGGGCACTGGCATAGCATAGTGTAGGGTCTCAAACTCCTTCTAAAGATAGGATCATTATTTGGGACGCTTAAATATACGAGAGAAAAAGCAATGTTTTATTGGTATGCGTTTGTTTTATAATTTCAGATTGGTGATACCTACTTGGTATAAAATCAATGTACATGATAATGTTGTTTTGATGAGCAGAGGAAGTTGAAGTCAGGGCTATGCATCAAATTCCAGAGTTACAGCAGCTGCAAGACCCAGGTTATTTCCAGATTTTGGTTTTGGATGCATATAGTGCTAAGAAATATGATATAGTTGGTTAAGTAGTTGCTAATAGTGGTTTCTCACAGCTTGACTTTTTGTGTGGGCTCCATGCACCAAAATTGGGTAAATAACACATTTTCACTATGATTTACGTGGCCAACATGTGTCTTGCTCAGCCAACATAACCAAATACTGTAGAGGAGGTGCTTAAACAGCGGGACATGGCGTTCTCACAGTTCTGGAGGCTGGAATGTCCCAAGATCAAGATCTGGCAGGTTTGGTTACAGGTGAGACCTCTTTGCCTGGCTGGATCCTCTCATGGAGAGAGATTCTGGTTTCTTTTCCTCTTCTCACCAGGAACATCCAATTTAAACCTAATTACATTCCAAAGGCTTCATTTCCAAATAATATCACATTGGGGTTAGGGCTTCAACATATGAATTTTTTGTGAACACAACTATTCAGTTCACAGTAATTGCAGAGCACCAAGATATCCTGATTTTTACAGTTTAGTTGAAAATAATAATACATTTTTATAGTTTGACTTTAGTTTCAGGATACTTTCTAATTAACAAGGAAAACTTAGATTTAGGGGCCTTTATAAAATGTCATTTTGACACCCCACGGTAGATGCACGGTAGTCTCCCTGGACCCAAGTTAAATATGTAACTCATTCTCATTATGGTGTAGGGCTAGGGAATGTCCAGCCCATGGGTCTTATTAGGCCCCCAAAATCATTTGGTCAGGCCTTGTCAAGGCATTTGGTATGAGTTAATGAAATGTTCCACCAAATATAGCAGGCTAATTTTTAAAAATTTAATAAATCTTTATTGTTCAGACTATTATAGATGTTCCTCCCGCTCCCTCCCATAGCCTTCCTTCACCCGGCTCTCACTCCACCCTCTGCCCTTATCTCTTCCGCTCACTGACCTCATCCATAGCTGTATAACTTTTGTTTAGTCTTCTCCCGCAACCCCCATACCCATTTTCCCCTGATAATTGTCAGTCCAATCCCTTTCTATGTCCCTGATTCTATTATATTCACTAGTTTATTCTGTTCATCAGATTTTTTATTCACTTGACTTTTAGATTCACTTGTTGATAGATGTGTATTTGTAGTTCATAATTTTTATCTTTACCTTTTTCTTCTTCTTCCTCTTAAAGAATACCTTTCAGTATTTCATATAAAGCTGGTTTGGCAGTGACGAACTCCTTTAGCTTTTTCTTATCTGTGAAGCTCTTTATATGACCTTCAATTCTGAATAATATCTTTGCTGGGTAGAGTAATCTTGGTTGTAGGTTCTTGCTATTCATCACTTTGAATATTTCTTGCCATTCCCATCTGGCCTGCATAGTTTCTGTTGAGAAATCAGTTGACAATCGTATGAGTGCTCCCTTGTAGGTAACTGTTTTTCTCTTACAGCTTTTAATATTCTCTCTTTGTCTTTTGCTCTTGGCATTTTATTTATTTGTTTGTTTGTTTATTTATTTATTTATTTTTTAAATGTATGTTATTGATTTTTTTACAGAGAGGAAGGGAGAGGGATAGAGAGTCAGAAACACCAATGAGAGAGAAACATCGATCAGCTGCCTCCTGCACACCCCCTGCTGGGTATTTGCCAGCAACCAAGGTACATTCCCTTGACTGAAATCAAACCCAGGATCCTTCAGACCGCTGGCCGATGCTCTACCCACTGAGCCAAACTGGTTTCAGCTGCTCTTGACACTTTAATTATGATGTGTCTTGGTGTGGTCCTTTTTGGATGCCTTTTGTTTGGGCTTCTGTATGCTTCCTGGACTTGTAAGTTTATTTCTTTCACCAGGTGGGGGAAATTTTTAGTCACTATTTCTTTAAATAGGTTTTCAGTATCTTGATCTCTTTCTTCTTCTGGCACCCCATAATTCTGATGTTGGTATGCCTGAGGTTGTCCCAGAGGGTCCTTACACTATCTTTAACTTTTTGGATTCTTTTTTCTTTTTGCTTTTCCAGTTGAGTGTTTTTGCTTCATTGTATTTAAAATCTTTGACTTGATTCTTGCAGTCCTCTAGTCTGCTGTTAGGTCTCTGTATAATATATATATACATATTTTAATTTCAGTGAGTGTATGTTTAATTTCTAGTTGGTCCTTTTTCATATCCTTGAGAGTCTCGCTAAATTTATCTGCCTTTATCTGCCTCTTGAAAAACCTTATAACTGTGGTTTTGAACTCTATATCCAGTCCTTAGCTTTCCTCCATTTCTTTCATTTGTGATCTGTTTCTTTGTCTCCACATTTTGACTGCTCCCCTGAGTTGATCAGCTATGTCTATGCTGGGAGAACTTATGTGCTGGAGACACTCATATGAGGCAAGGCTTGCAAAATTGCAAAAGCCTCTGGGCTCAGCTTTGATGGGGCGAAGTTTCAGGGTGGAGCAGACAGCCTTGGCTTCCCGTCAGCCCTGCTCTATGAGGCTTCTGGGTCTCAGGGTCCCTCAGTAATCAGTGCAAGCACCTCTAAGAGCAAGTCACACTCAAGTTTTTCCTGCTGCCAGACAGTCCAGTCTCTCCCTTAATGAGTTGGGTTTCCCAGAAACTTGCCCAGAACTGGAGTTCAGTGCTGTTAGGAGCTTTTGTCTCCCTCCCGCTTTAGAAAGCCAGCCATGCACTCAGCTTCTCTGCACACATGCCCCTCCGGACCTCTGCCTTCCACAGTTCCCGGGTCTCAGTGTGCTTTCTCTTTCCTGACAGTCCAGATTTCCCCTGAATGAGTCTGCTTTCCCAGCATCTTGCCTGGGGCTGGAGTTCAATGCAGGTGGAAGCTTCTGTCTCCCTCCTGCTTTAGATAGCCAGCCGTGCACTCACCCGCCTGTACACACAGCCACCCTTTTTCTCTGCATGTGTGTCTCCATACCGCAGGTTTTTGCAGCATTTCTGATTCTCAATGTGCTTTCTTCTTTTCTTCTAATTGTAAAATTTCCACTCAGCCAGCTTTCCTGTGGTTCTGGATGGTGTCTGTTTTGTTTTTTAGTTGTATTTTTGATATCGTTGTATGAGGCAGCAGTTTAGGTGTTTACCTATGCCACCATCTTGGTTTCTCCTCCTTGCAGGCTAATTTTTAAGCTGATAATTTTGTATGGCCCATGAATGATGTTATAAATATCCAAATGGCCCTTGGCAGAAAAAAAAAAAAGGTTTCATACCCCTGGTAGAAGATTAAAATAGATTTTAAACAAAATTTTATAAAAGATTGAAAAGCCCCAAGCCACATGTGAAAATTGAAGATATATGAGATTATTGCTAACCTGACACTGAAGGGTATTATGTAACTTATTTGTGTTGATCACTCACTGGGAACAGCAGGTGACCCTCGCCATGGCTGAAGTGGGATGACTAGGGTTCATTAGCACTCACTTTCTCAGTGTGGGTCTTGAGAGTTGCTTCTATCCAAGCCACTAAGAGTGGGGCTGGGCTGGCTACATTGGGCTCTCCTTTCCTATAGACAGCACATAACATTCGTATCACCTTGGTTCCTGTCTTATCTTTGATTTATAGTCATTGTGGGAGAGACCATGCCAAGTGCGAGGACTTTGAGAGAACTCCCATCCGTTTGGAAGCTCCTTCCTGCATATGATCATGTGGTTTCACAAAGTACAAAAGCCACAAAAGTGAAACTGTTAACAGCTTCTTTTGCTGAGCACCTACTATACACTGGACACTGTTTTATATACTTTATATATACCAACACTTTTTAATCGTTGCAGCAACCCTCAGACATGATTGCTATTATTATCTCCATTTTAATGATGAGAAAATTGAGGCTCAAAGATGTTAAGCAACTTGCTCCAAATCACACAGCTATGGAGCTGCAGGGCTGGGATTGAATCCACAGTCTGATTTCCATTTCAGGATCTGCATGCCTGATCACTATGCTCTCTTGTGCCTCTTCAAGGTAAAAATTCACATTAGACCCCTGGGATCAAACGTACTTTAATTGGGAATGAATGTTGCATTTGTTTCTTTATAATAACACCCTCAGGGATAATCATAGAGCGTGTGCTCTAGTGATGCTCAGAATGGGGTTTCAGGGACAGTTGTGCAATATGCTGTGCAGGTATAGATAGGGAATTCACATATATGTGCACTTATTTAAAATGTACTCTTTGGAGCTGGGCTTGAGCCATCCAGGGTCTGGATTCATGATGCTATTAGGTATTCTAAAGTCAGTAAATTCTTCAAGGGGTCTGTGAGACAGGAAGTACAAAAAGGGCGGGACAGATGTAGTGCAGAAAGGGTGGTGGGATGCTGAGGCTGAGGTGCGGTATTTCCCTGGCTCCTGAATCCTCCTCAGACCAGACCACTTTTTTACATTGGTCCTTCCAAGTACAGGAAAGTGACTCATTAAGCCTCCACTAAAGTTAGGAAGTTGAAATGTGGAGGAGACTGGGATGAAAGTGAATTGGCAACAAGGCTGAATTGATAGCAAGGAGCAGGGTGGGGACAGTTACTGCAAACCAGCCTTTTAATGAAAGGTCCCAAGTGGTCAGGTGGGATTTTCCTAAGAACCAAATGCTGAGCCCAGCCCCCTGAGTAATACAGATACCTCAGTTTAGGCAGGAGCAGTACTCTCTAGAGTCAGGTCATAGTTGAGGTGGCAGCTGACCTTGTTCCTGGGTCTCTGAGTGGCACCACCCCTTTAAGTTGGAGAGAGTTTATTTCAGAATTAACAGAAGAAATCTCCTGCTGGGTGCAATTTTATGAAGTTTAACTTTGGTGTTCATAGCAGAGAATGAAAATATCATCAAGGAAGTGTGCAAGGAGTTCTTAGAGAGGGAAGATCAAATGGGGAGTCGGCAGGTGCAGAGAAGCTGCCTGACCCCATGGGATCACCATTGTGAAGCTCAGCAGTCTTCCTGACCCTTGGTCACCCAAATGACCCTCCAGGCTTTCTGCTCCGGTTCCACATGCTCCACTCATGCACTGTGAGTTATGTGTCATGCCCCAGACCTGGAACCCTTTCTTACAGCTCAGAAACAGCAAACTACCAGCTACCGGGACCTTGCCCAGTTCAGGTCAGTCCCTGAGTAAGGAGTTGCCCTGACCTGACCAGGGGCCTGAGGATGGGTGTTGGATGGGGACTCCACATATGGTCCCTACTCAACGGAGCAAGGAGGGAACCAGTGCTTTGGGGACAACTCCTTTGTATCAGGCACTGAGCCATGGGTATTAGCCATTTTGGTTCCCTGAATCTTTACAAAAACCCTGCCAGGAAGTAGCCCATTTTCCTTTGTCAATGCGGGAAAACTGAGGCTCAGAGAGGTTAAATTATATGCCAAGTTCACATAACTAGTGAGGGCAGAGACAGCATGCAAGTACACATTTCTTCAGGTTCCACAACCTGGGCTCTGCAGTTCCTCTGCCCCTTGATCAGAAAAGAGGTTCAGCTCTTTCCCTGATGCAAGGAGCAGGTGCCAGTGTCTCTCAGGAGGACCCAAGAGGACCCAGGCCCAAATATCCCCTCCGCCCCGAGTTCTTGCCCTGATCTCAGGCAAGCTGTGTGACCTTTCTGAGCCTCAGCTTCCTGCCTGGATAAAGGGGGCCAGAGCACTCTCCTTCCCCTGTCAGGGTTGTGAATGTGAGGTGAGAGCCAGTGTTAGAAGCTCTCAGCTTTTGAGAACAACCACCACTCACCTGCCAGCGAGTTCACTCCTCCTCCCATGTGCACCTGGGGCCTCTCAGGGAGACACTGGCACCTGCTCCCCAAACATTCTGGGCTTGAACTGATCAAGATCTCACTAGCCAGCCTCCACAAAATCATTTACAATTCCTTTCAGAGCCTGGTCATTGTGGGAAGGATGGGGGAAAATCAGCTTAGGAGGCCAAATGTTTTTGTGTTTGCCCTTACAGAAAGATAGGAAATAATTTTATTTAAAAATTTTTGATAATTTTTGATTCAAGGCCTGGGCAGCCAGCCAAGCTCTAGGGAAGGATGGAAGTTGTGCCCAGGCTCCAGGGAGGACAGACATGAGTCAATTACCTGATGGGGACAGCTCCCCAGAATCCCAGGCCTTTCAAGTCATTTCACATCATTTCAGAATGGGAAAGGGGGAGGTGGTGTTGGCAAGCATGAGAGGACAAGATGGGTCTGCTTAGAGCCCTGGGAAAGCGGCCACCAAGGGGCTCAGCTCAGCACTGCAGCCGAGGAGGCCCATGCCATTGGTCTCTCCAGGTTCCCCAGTTGTCCCATCTCTCCCCTGAGGGGGGAAGGGTCATGCTGATATGAGCCCTCTCTTAAAAACAGTTCCTGGTTCTGAAGATCCTTCCTTCCTCTTTAGCACGGCCTCTTCTGACTTCTTGCCCTTAGGGCTGTTCTCTGCCCGTCACGGGAGAAAATGATCTGAAGAACTCCCTCCTCGGGACCCCAGACCCCTCACTGCTCTTCCTTGTGCTCCTGTCTTCTCCAGCCCCCGCTGTGGCCAGGCCTGTGCTGCAGGCCCGAGGAGGGCACTTGCTTCAATCTTCTGATGTCTTGACATCTGACCTTGCTGACCCAATAGTTAAGGGCTTCTCTGATTGGTGATGATAGTAATGACTGTGGCTTTAAAATTATTGAGTAATAAAATACATTATTTGAAAAATCTGCATTATTTAGTAAACCAATATTTTCCCAGTGATACAAGGCATGATGTTACATAATGATACATGGATAAAAAATCCAGTTAAAGTACCGATAGGCCGGGAGTGTTGGCCCATGGACCCAAGAGTTGTGGGTTCAATTCCCTATCAAGGCCACGTATCTGGGTTGGGGATGGGATCCCCAGCCCCAGCCCGGGGCACATGTTGTCAGCAACCAATCCATGTGTCTTTCTCATGTGGTTGTTTCTCTCTCTCTCTCTCTCTCTCTCTCTCTCTCTCTCTCTCTCTCTCTCTCTCTCCCCTTCTCCCGATTCTTCTCTCCCTTTCACTCTCTCCAAGCATCAGTGGAAAAAAATATTCTCAGATGAGAATTAACCAGAAAAAAAAATCTATCTTCTTGAGTTTTGATGAAGTATCAAAAAAGAGCATCCACAATTATCTGAAAGACTAATCATATGCTCCCATCTTTTCCTACCATGTAGTTGTGTGAGGCTGGGTTTTCTGCTTCTATATCAACCCAAACAATGTATGGCAGCAGGTTCGCACAGCAGCAGACATGAGAATCTGTCTTCTGGTAAGCCAGGGAGATTTGCAAAACTGTAAGACAGTGCCATTCTCTCTCTATATCTATCTATCTATCTATCTATATATCTATATATAGATATATGTCTACATATATCTATATATAGATATATATCTACATATATCTATATCTATCTATCTATCTATTTGGAAAATTGAATGATTTAAAAATATATTTTTTATTGATTTTTTACAGAGAGGAAGTGAGAGGGATAGAATGTCAGATACATCGATGAGAGAGAAACATCGATCAGCTGCCTCCTGCACACCCCCTACTGGGGATGTGCCTGCAACCAAGGTACATGCCCTTGACTGGAATTGAACCTGGGACCTTTCAGTCCACAGGCCGACGCTCTATATACTGAGCCAAACTGGTTTCGGCTGAACGATTTTTCATAAAGAATGTTATTTACATTAAGGTTTACTATTGTTATTTTCAAATGAAATAATACTTTTAGAGTGAAAAAATTTGAATAAATATTAATAGCTATAAGCCACATAAACAAAAGTCTTCTGTGGCCCCGGTAATTTTTAGGCATGCAGAGGCATCCCCAGGCTGGTAGTCTGAGCAGCTCTGCTTTGCATGCCAGAAAGCCAGGGGAGTGGCTTCCTCTATCAGGTGCCAATTACCATTAGATCAGCTGAGGTGGGAGAGGACAGTCTGGGTGAAGTCATGGTCATGAGGACCCATTCAGCAGGCCGTGGGCGAGCAGCTGCCCCTCAGAAGGAGTTGTAGGAACACCAGGCAACATGACCAAGTGAATAGCATCTTGACCGATCTCTTTTATTTTTTTAAAAAAATATTTTTATTGATTTCAGAGAGAAAGGGAGAGGGCGAGAGAGAGAGAGAAACATTAATGATGAGAGAATCATTGACTGGCTGCCTTCTACATGACTCTCACTGGGGATCAAGCCCACCACCCTGACATGTGCCCTAACCGGGAATCGAACTTCAACCTCCTGGTTCATAGGTCAACACTCAATCGCTGAGCCATGCTGGCCAGGCCTGACTGATCTCCGTCAGATGCCAACTGCCTCTGTGACGCTGGAGCTCTCTGTGCTAACCTGGTCCTGTCCCTGGCACCTGTCAAACCTCAAAGCACACCCCACTGGGTATCAACCTCACAACCTCGGCATGTGCCCTTGACTGGAATTGAACCCAGGACCCGTTGGTCTTCAGGCCAACCCTCTGTCCACCAAGCCAAACCGGCTAGGGTGCAATGGGTGTGTTAATAGCCCTCCCAGTGTTTCTGACGCACAGAGTCTGGGACCATTGCCATGACATATACAACAGTCTCTGCTCTCAAGTTACTCATGGCCCTAAACAAAGAAGAAACCCTGAAACACTCCTGTAGGAAACACATGGGAGAGGTTGGGGCAGTTTCCTAGGCCGGTGTTTAAGGTCTGCTTACCCTGCATTGTTCTGACCCTTTTCTCATTCCTCACTCATTTATCTTCCACTTGAGTCCTCTGTGGTAGTCTGGTCTTTTCCTGTGCCCATTTCCCCACATTGTGCTCATTCTCTCTTCTACGGAATGAGTGGTTATGGATGTGACAGCAACATAATGGTTGCTCAGTAAATATGTCCTTGATTCTATTTCCCTTGTTCTGGATTTCACACTAGGAAGAGCCAGATTCTGTGTCTTTCATCTTGCCAAAGTCTAACCTTTTTTCAGGGTCCAATGAGGAACTCCATGTTCCTGAAGCATCTCCCCTCGTTTCTCCAGAAACTCTGAGCATTGGCTCATATAACCTAACTCTGATTCCTGCATTTTGTCCTGTATTTTCCCCCGAAGAGTCTCCATTTGTAACAGTCTTTCAGCTTTTATTATGATCTGAAATTGCCTTATTTACTACTAGAGGCAACTCAGCCTGTACTCTTTCCAATCTGGGACCCCTCAAGACTCCTGGCTCCTAATAGCTCACCTGTCTGCCTGCCATCCTTATCCCCCTAACAGCTCTCCCTTGCCTGCCTGATCGCCTCTAACCTTCTCTGTCTTGGCCCTGCCAACATGGCTTTGTCGGGAAGGACATCCGGAAGATGTTCAGTCTAATTAGCATATTACCCTTTTATTAGTATAGATGCCACCATATCCTAAAAATGCAGGTTGTTCCCAGGTTTTCCTATCGTGGAAGGGGAGCCCACAGTAGCATCCTGGGTTCTGACCAGGGCTTATGCGCTTGTGCTTTATCTCAGCAGATGTGATTCCTAGAAGAAGACTCTTGGATGTACTTTGAACATTTCTATCGAACTTGCCAAATCACCCTCCAAAAATGTTGAACCACTTTAAACTCCCACCAGCAACCATGAGTGTGCTCTCCATCCCACTTTGATGCCGATATCATTGATTTCTCCCTAGAAGCTTCTCTCCTATCAGCCAGGATTTTTGGTACTTGAGCCAACTTCATTGTTCAGCTGGGGCCTTGATTTCCCGAGATGGAATTGTGGAGGAGGAAAAATAGCTTTCCTCTTCCTTTCTGAGTTCTTAGTGGAGGGAGGCCCTTGTAATGAAAGATAAATCACCAAGAGAAAAACAAAAGTTCATTAACATGTGTACCTCGTGTATATGTGGGAGATCCCAGAAAAAAATGAGTAACTCCCCAAGGTGGCTTAGAATGCAGATTTAAATTCCTTCTTCTTAGGGAAAGGGGACAGGAAATATAGGCCTCTTAAGAGGAGAGTAAATGATATTTAGAAAAGATGAATGGGGTAGGGGGAAATAGTTTGTAACAAAGTTTGGGTGTGATGTCAACTTCTAATCTCCTGTCCTGTGACAGGAGTCAATCTTCTCTGCCTGATGACACTTCTTCCATTAAGGGGACCTATGACATTTGAGCTCCTTTTGGGGGATTCGATTTTAGGCAGATCAGGAGACTTCAGTGAAAGCTTCTGCATGCATTTGCTATTTTTCAAACATCTGCAGGTCAAGATCATCAGTATAACAACACAGCACATGATGGGGTGGCATGTTCTCTGCCCTTCAGAATAAACCCAACAAAAGCTTGTTTCCTCTCTTAGGTGATTTGCCACAGCAGCATTATTCCCTGGAGATGGTATTCTGACCAGACCTTCTCTGGAATGGTCATACATACCCTGTGTTTGTAGAAAGGTGTGGGCCACATCACTAAATAAACCAGGTGCAGTTTTCTCATCTTGTGGAAAGGGAGATAAAGTTATGATAGTTTATTTCCTTTTCCACAGGTTTCTTGCGGGTTTGTGTCTCCACTGCCCTCTCTCAACCCCCCAGCAGTCCCAGCACCACGGTGGCAGGCTTTGTGGCTGCTGGGTGCCGCCTCCCTGCGGGTTTGTGTCCCAGATCTGCGTTTATGTCCCTAATCCGGGTTTGTGTCCCCGATCTGCCCCCTGCAGGCCCAGCACTGCCTTGGCAGGGATTGGGGCTGTGGGTGCCAGCCTCCCTGCAGGTCTGTGCCCCTAATCTGGCCCACCCCCTCAGCCCCAGCGCTGTTGTGGTGGGGCTCGGGGCTGTGGGTGCCGGCCTCCCTGCAGGTTTGTGTCCCCATCCAGCTCCCTGCAGCTCCACCTTAGCACTGCCAGGGCGGGGCTTGGAGCTGCTGGGTGCCGCTGCCTGGTCTCTATTGGCGTGGCCATTTTGTTGGGTAATTTGCATACTCACTCCTATTGGCTGGTAGTGTAATGGGGTGATGGCTAATTTGCATCTTACTCTTTTATTAGATAGGATTGTTTTCTTGCCACATCCTATCACCAGCAGCTATGGTCTAGCCCTTACCTCCACCAATAGGCTCAAATCACCACCCTTCCCACCCAAGGCCCCTATGACAGACAGCTTTCAAGGTCAAATACATCTAAGTTGGTATCTTGGCTAATGAGTTCCTGCCATGTGCTTGGTACCACAGTAGGTCCTGGAGAATGGGAGAAAGTTTCCTTTTCTTTCTTTCTTTCTTTCTTTCTTTCTTTCTTTCTTTCTTTCTTTCTTTCTTTCTTCCTTTCTTTCTTTCTTTCTTTCTTCCTTCCTTCCTTCCTTTCTTTCTTTCTTTCTTTCTTTCTCTCTCTCTCTCTCTTTCTAAAATATATTTTATTGATTTTTTTATAGAGAGGAAGGGAGAGGGATAGAATGTCCAAAACATCGATGAGAGACATTGATCAGCTGCCTCTTGCACACCCCCTACTGGGGATGTGCCCACAGCCAAGGTACATGCCCCTGACCGAAATTGAACCCGGGACCTTTCAGTTCTCAGGCCGACGCTCTAGCCACTGAGCCAAACCAGTTTTGGCAAAAGTTTCCTTTTCAATGGTGGTACCTGTGGTGCCTTGCTAGCTCAGGGCAGATACCTCATGCAGCCAGATTCCTGGCATTGCCAGCAGGCCTCAGGGTAACCCTGGACAAACCCTCTTCACTGAGTTGAGCTTGAGTTTCCTCATCTGTGAAGAGGTGTTCATAGCCACCCACATCTGAAGTGTCATAAATACATATGTAAAAATGATAGGGAAGAATTAAATCATAAAGTTGTCAAGGACATGAATGCGAATGCTTACGAGTTGTCAGTTATTTACCACTTACTTATTAAATGCTTATTACACATTAGGATCTGGTCCCTGAATTTAAAATGGTAGCAGAAGTCCCTTAATTACCACTTTAAATTTTTCAGGGTTATCAGGAAGATCAAGAAGGGGCAACAGATTGTGTTAGGGTGGAGAGGTGGGGGGGCAGAAATTAGATCCAAATGGGGCCAGTGCACAGGTAGCTCTTTAAGTCAAGTTTCCAGTTCGTCATTCCCCAAAGGACCCCTGCGCAGCACCAGCCCCTGACAATTCTATGAAGGTAGGAATGCCTCCAAAGGCTGACAAGGAAGTCTGGGAACTCACCACAGGCCACACAGCAAAAGTAAGGACCAGCCTGGGCTTCTTGTCCTCCCACCTTTGTACTACCTTTGTGTTAGGAGCCCAGTTCTTTCTAACCTCTGCAGTCTCAGCCCTGCTCAGGAAAGTTTGGAAGACGCATTCTCACTGAGATGGGATGAAGATATGAAGAGGGAGGGAAACCATAAGCTGCTCTGCAGGGTGTTGCTATAAAGTGGGGAGGAATCAGGGCACATCTCACGGAGGGTAAGTGGTGCCTCCTGGGGCCCTGGAATTGCATGTTGACCCTGGCAAGCTTTGTTCTAAATGCCAACCAAAGAGAGAAGGCAAAAGGGAATCTGACTCATTGAGAGCTTGCTATGGTGTGCCAGCACTACACTAAGGCCTTTATACACGGTCTATCTTTTGACAGTAACAATTATCTTCTGAGTTGGGTTTGACTACTCCCATCTTACAGATGAAGAAACTCAGACAGGCTAAGTAACTGAACCATATTCTCACAGCAAATAGAGCTTGAATTTGAACCCAGTGTCTCCTACTTCTAAGCCCAGGTGGCTTCCCCAGGAGAGGATGTTTGTTCCACACCTGGGGCTTTTCATTCTTGTGTGGCATGGCCCCTTCACTTCCCTCCTGCTTCCCGGCTGCCTCCCTGCAGCTGGCTCAGACTGGCGCTTCTGGGATTGGAAGGTGAATGAATCCCTTGCGTGTGGACATGTGTGTATGTGTGTGAGCATGCACACATACACTCACACACAGCACACATGTAAGGTGTGAGAAGGATGGAGAGGAGAAGGAAGACTTCTGACCCGCAGATTTAGAGTCTCTGCACAAATGTGGGGTCTGTGGGGTCTGCAGAGATGCTGCCTCCCACCACACCACCAGCTGTTGTTGCTGCCCAGTGTCTCTCCTACTTGCGAAGTTCAGACTTCCAGACAGCAGTGCCCTGGCTGCCCTAGGGTCTTGGGGTGGGGTTTGCTGTTGGGTTACATTTATCCCAATGGCGTAATTTCAGACAGGCCCACATGTGGAGCAGTAGCGAAACCAACAGTATTTTACTCAATTCCTACTTCTATGTTCTAAAAAGCTTTATTTTTTTGTGGAGGAGGGGCGGAGGAGAGAACGCTTTCAGAAATTACACCCTGCATCTCCCTTTCGGCTGCTCTTAGGAAGTAATTTAATATGGAAATTAGACACCATTATTGCACATTTAATTACCCACCAAATAAATGACATATTTAATGCAAATGCAAAATCTTTCAACATTTGTAAGATTTCCAGTTCATGCATTTCCAGACATGTTGCAAAATAATTCATTAACTAGAAATGTGTGCTGCTGGGACTGCCTCAGGGGAAAAGCAGGGCCAGGGAATGGGAGCCAATTAGTTCCTGCCTGCCCTGGGGACAGAGACAGCGCAGCATCTGCTCCAATGTGGTCTGAGGTGCAGGCCCCTCCTCACCAAGCGTGGGGTGCAAAGGCAGCAATGGGGTCAAGGAGCCAGAATGGACTGGTCCAAAACTGAGTGGGGAGAAGGAGTGGAGCTACTCATCTCCAGCTCTCTTGCCACCCCTGGTTCCCATATGCCCCATATTGCAGCCCCAGGTAATATGCAGAAGCAGCTGTTGGTTGTGTGGGAAGAGCTCTGGAAATAGTTCAGAAAAGAAAACTGTCTCTGAGGTAGTTATTCTCCCCAATGCTCTAGCTGTGTCCTCTCTGGCTTTTGCTTCAAGCTATTATTATATATTAGGGATATCTGTTCATTCATTCAACCAGTCAACATTTGTGGACCATCTGCTGTTTATGGAAAATCTGCTTGTTAATTCAGTCATGAAAACAACCAAGCTTCTTATTAAATGCCCATTATCATTCATTTCCTTATTCACTCATTTGTTTTAAGCAATGAATTGGCCATTCAAAATATATTGAATACCTACTGTTCACTTATTCATGCAACCAATTTGACAACAAAGTACCTACTATTTGATCACTCATCTATTTATCCATCCATCCAATCAATCAACAAACCAACAAATATTTATTGATACTAAATCCTACTTATTCATGCAATCCGCAAACATATACAAAGATCAAACTGCCTTCAAGGAGCTTCGAATCAAGCAACAATATTAATAGCTAACATTTATTTAGGATTTCATTTTTCTGCTCAACACTGTGCTAAATGCATTACACATATTGACTCATTTGCTAGCATAGGTACCATGTAGAGAGAGGCGTAGAGGTTAAATAAAATTTTCAATATTACTCAGCTTTTTTGAGTGATCGAGTTTCAGGATGTGAACCAGAGAGACATATTGGAGAGTGTATGTTCTCAACCATGAATGGGAGAGTGGGCAGGTATATATTGCACAGTTCTGTGGGAGAAGGAAGAGATGGATTGGCTGGGTCTGGAGATCTGGGTCTTAAAGGAGGCACAGGGTTCTACGAGCTAGGGAAAGGCAGGAGAAGCATCTTAGACTGGTCAATGCTGGGAACTGGGAAATGCAAAGACATAAATTGTACCCTCAGGAAGTTTCAATCTAGCAGGAGAAGTAATATATTGGGCATGAATAATTTCACCATAAGACATAATAAGGGTGGTATGAGGTGAATCTTGCAAGTGGTACAAATGAAACTTGTAGTAACAGAAGGATGAATTCTTCCAGTTGGTGGCAATCATGGGGAGACAGAGCTTAAGGCAGTCCTTGAATTGAAGCTGAGTAGGATCTCTTAAAATAGAGATGTGGCTGGGAGAACATTGCAGCAGTGAAATGGCATGGGAAGATACAATGGGCTAGGAAACAAGGGGTGTCATTTCAGGCTTATTTATGTGAGCAGTGAGGAAGGAAGGTTGTAGAAGAGACTTCAGTGGTCATCTAGGAAGATTAGGCTTTATGTAGAAGGCAGTGGAGAGAGCCCCTAGAAATTTTTAAATAGGGATGCCCAGTTGGCATGGTTCAGTGGTTGAGCATTGACCTATGAAACGGGAGGTCATGATTCGATTCTAGGTCAGGGTACATTACCGGATTGCGGGCTTGATCTTCACTAGAGGTGTGTGTGTATGTAGGAAACAGCTAACCAGTGATTTTAATGATTCTCTCTTATCATTGATGTTTCTAACTCTTCTTCTCCCTCCCTCTCTGAAATAAATAAAAAAATATATTTTAAAAAACAGATTAAAAATAGAATGGCTTGAGTGTCTATCAATTACAGTTTGATTACTTCAACTCTTGTTTAAATCCAAGGCAATGTTGGGAGAAACATTATTCCTTACATATATGATCCATTATTCCTTAGATATTTGATCCATGTGTAGTAGCATTATCTTTTTTGTTTGTTTGTTCAGGCATCAGAAAAACATATATATGTATATTTATTTTAAAACATTTAAAGGGGGGAAGAGAACTAAGATGGCGGCAAAGGTAGAACACCTATCTTGCCGTCATAATCAGCAATTTTAATACTACAACTTAACGAAAGAACAAACACCTTCCAGAATCACCAGAAAGCTCACCGAGTGAAAATTCCACAAATAAAAGTGAAGATAAGACACTGTGACTCGGAGGAGCAGTGGCAAACAGCGTTGAAAGATTCGCACGGAGAGAGGTTTGGAGCGCATGCCACGGAGAGGGCGGGCGGCTGAAAACCGGCCAGTTTTCTCAGGGAGACAAAGGCTTCCCACTGGACTGATTCTCCAGCTCTGGGCGAAGTCCAGAGAACCCACTATTACACGGGGTGAAAACTGGACGGTGGGAGGGCACGCCGAAGCTTGGGTGCTGCCGGGTCTCCCAGCTTGTGGAGAAGGCAGCTTTCGAGAACAGCTCGGCTGCGTGACGGCGCAGAGAGCACACCGCGACTTGTCTCTCATTCAGAAAACCTTCAGACTGCTTTGTTTTACGACCCTGGGTGAGACATTGCGCATGCAGACTCATTTTGGGAAAGTCTGAATTCCCCGGCAACCGGCAGCCGGTGGAGCTCCACAGCGGCTCTCTCTCAGAGGTGCTGGCGGCCATTGCCCCCAGCACAGAGTCCCTGGGGCCGCATAGGGCGGAGCTAACGCTGTCTGCTTGGCCTGGAGACTCCGCCCACCCAACCTGAGCACAGCTGAGCTTCACAGACAATTGGCCTGGAGGTCAACCCTCCAAGTGCTAACAACGATTAACTGAGCTTAACTTCAGCAAGACTGTGCAGCCCATATCCACCTCAGGTAACCGGGGAGGCTGAGCCACTATCCCTAGTAGGAAGTCTACCACACAAAGCTAATTGACCAACCCAGGGAAGTAGCCACCATGCAGCAACATGGAAAGAAATCAGATGTGAAAGAAATGGAGGAAAAAAACCGACTGGACATGGAATTCAGAACCATGGTTATAGGGTTTTTTAAGAGGCTCCAACAAAAGATCGAGGCCAATAAGGAAATAAGCAAGACCACAAAGGAAATGAATGAGTCCTACAAGAAAATGAACAACACCCTCCAGGATATAAACAAGAGCTGCAAAGAAATAATCAAGACCAACGTGGAAATGATCAAGACCAACATGGAAATGAATGAGTCCTACAAGGAAATGAAAGAAACCCTCTAGGATATAAAGCAGACTCTCAAGGATATGAAAAAGGACCAACCAGAAATTAAGCATACACTGACTGAAACAAAAAATATTATACAAAGACCTGAAAGTGCCCTGGAGCACTCCAAGAACCAAGTTAAAGATTTGAAATACAAAGAGGTAAAATCCACTCAGCTGATAAAGCAAGAAACCAAAAGAATCCAAAAAATTGAAGATAGTGTAAGGGGCCTCTGGGACAACCTCAAGCATACCAACATCCAAATTATAGGGGTGCCAGAAAAAGCAAGAGGCCAAGACAATGAAAACCTATTTGAAGAAATAGTGACTGAAAACTTCCCACACCTGGTGAAAGAAATTGACTTAGGAGTCCAAGAAGTGCACCGAACCCCAATATATAGGAACCCTAAGAGGACCACACCGAGGCACATCATAATTAAAATGCCAAGAGCAAAAGACAGAGAGAATATTCAAAGCAGCAAGAGAGAAACAGTTGGTTACCTATAAGGGAGCACCCATACGACTGTCAGCGGATTTCTCAACAGAAACGATGCAGGCCAGATGGGAGTGGCAAGAAATATTCAAAGTGATGAACAGCAAGAATCTACAACCAAGATGACTCTATCCAGCAAAGCTATCATTCAGAATTGAAGGTCAGATGAAGTGCTTCGCAGATAAGAAAAAGCTAAAGGAGTTCATCACCACCAAACCAATATTATATGAAATGCTGAAAGATATTCTTTAAGAAGAGGAAGAAGAAAAAAGGTAAAGATGAAAATTATGAACAACAAATACACATCTATCAACAAATGAACATAAAAATCAAGAGAATTGATAGGCTGTTGAACAGGATAGACTGGTGAATATAACAGAGACATGGACATAGAGAGGGAATGGACTGACAATTCTTGGGGAGAAAAGGGTTATGGGAAGTACAGCAAGAGACTGGACAAAAATCTAGCAACAATGGGAAAGGACAGTGGGGAGGGGGAGGTGAGGGTGGAGGGTGGGATAGGTACAGGGTGGAGGGGAGCTATAGGGGGATAAAAAGGGGAAACAATGTAATTAATAAACTGAACAATAAAGATTAAAAAAAGTAAAAAAAAAAACATTTAAAGGGGGAGAGTACTAATTATTCTTTACCCTCTTCTTTGAATATGGCAGGAGAAGGAATCCCACAAGCTGCATCACCCAGCTCCCTCGCTGGCCAGCTTCTGATTATGTGCAAACAATAGGGGCACTGGCAGTAGATCTAAGTGGGGGAGGAAAGGGAGGTCAGGAAACAATTTCACTGCTCCATCCTGCTGATCATAGCTGTGTCCCTCCAGAAATATATATTTAATATGTTTTTATTCTTTAATTACAATCAATATACAATATTATATTAGTTTAAGATATACAGAATAGTGATTAGATATTTACATAACTTACAAAGTGATCACTCTTATAAGTCTAGTACCCATCTGACACCATACATAGTGAGCACAATATTATTGACTGTTTTCTTATGCTGTATTTTACCTTCCTGTGACTGTTTTTATAATTAGCAATTGGCACATCTTAATCTCTTCCCAAGATATACATATACTATATCTTCTTTTTCTATTTATCTATTTATTAGAGGCCCAGTGCACAAATTCCTGCATGGAGGGGTCCCTTGGCCTGACCTGTGATCCAAGGCTCATTGGGGCTGGTGGGGGGGAAGGACTGTGGGAGGTTGGGTGTGGCAGTACACTGACCAACAGGGGGCAGCCCATCAGTTGAGCATCTGCCCCTGGTGATCAATGTGCATCAAAGTGACCTGTCAACTGGTTGTTCAGTCGACAGATCATAATAGTTGCTTAGGTGTATATATATATATGTGTGTGTGTGTGTGTATATATATATATATATATATATATATATATAAAATTTTTTGCCTTCTTAAAAAATCCCTTTAGAATACTATCTAATAAAAGAGCAATATGCAAATTGACTGTACCTCCCATCAAGCCATGCCACACAGCCACACCCACCAGCCAGTCAGGAGCAAATTATGCAAATAAATGCCACTGAGAGCAGGAGGAAGGCTTAGGTTTCCCCAGCAATGGAGGAAGCCAAGCTTTCCACCTGCCCTTGCTGGCCTAGGCCTCCACTCAATGCTACAAAGTTTTAATTATAGAAGATACATAATCCCAACAGAAATGGCAGTAGCCACAGAGCTGGAGAGAGAAGAGGTTAGTGTTGCCAGGATGATGGATGAAGCCAAACTTCTGCAGCCCTGGTCTAGGCCTCCACACTAGGCTACAAAGTTTCAAACAGAAATAGCTGTTACCAAGGAGCAAGCAGAAGGCTTGGCTCCACTCCAGGCTACAAAGTTTCAATTGTAGAACATTAATTAATCCAGATCCCAGGGCCTCCACTTGAGTCACTGTGGGGCATGGCCGGCCTGCAAACTACCATAGGCCCCTCGCCCAGGCTTCCCCACACCCCAAGGGAATCCCCATTCTGATCCAGGACACCCTTCAGGGCAAACCAGCCAGTCCCCACCCATGCACCAGGCTTCTATCCTATCTAATAAAAGAGTAATATGCAGATTGACCATCACTCCAACACACAAGATGGCTGTCCCCATGTGGTCAAAGATCCTGCCTTCATGTGGACACAAGATGGCCACCACAAGATGGTGAGCAGGGGAGAACAGTGTGAGGTTCCAGGCCTGCAAAGGAGGGCAGTGTGGGCCATCAGACCAGCAGAGGAGGGCAGTTGGGAGGGACCAGGCCTGCAAGGGAGGGAAGTTGAGGGTGATCAAGCCTGTAGGGAAGGGCAGTTAGTGGTGACCAGGCTGGCAGAGGAGGTAAGTTGAGGGCAAACAGGCTAGTAGGAGAGCAGTTAGACATCAATTAGGATGGTAGGGTAGTGGTTAGGGGGTGATCAGGCTGGCAGGCAGAAGTGGTTAGGGGCAATCAGGGAAGCAGGCAGGCGAGCAGTTTGATGCTAACAGTCCTGGATTGTGAGAGGGATGTCAGACTGCCCATTTAGGCCTGATCCTACTGGGATCGGAACTAAATGGGCAGTCAAACATCCCTCGAGGGGCCCCAGATTGGAGAAGGTGCAGGCTGAGCTGAGGAACATCCCTCCTATCCCCTCCCCCATGCATGAATTTTGTGCACCGGGCCTCTAGTTATTTGTAATACTGGTTTGGTGATAATGAACTCCTTTTAACCTTTTCTTGTCTGGAAAGCTCTTTATCTCTCAATTTTAGTATTTATTTATTTATTTATTTATTTATTTTTTAAAATATATTTTATTGATTTTTTACAAAGAGGAAGGGAGAGGGATAGAAAGTCAGAAACATCGATGAGAGAGAAACATCGATCAGTGGCCTCCTGCACACCCCCTACTTGGGGGGGGGGGTGTGTGCCACAGCCAAGGTACATGCCCTTGACCGGAATCGAACCTGGGACTCTTCAGTCTGCAGGCTGATGCTCCAACCACTGAGCCAAACCGGTTTCGGTTATCTCTCAATTTTAAGTGATAGCCTTGCTGAGTAGAGTAACCTTGGTTGTAAGTCCTTGAATATTCTCTGCTGAATAAAGTCAGTGGGCCTTTTTAAGATAAGGGCTTAAATCAGGTGTGATGAAGCCATGTTAGGATCCTGTTGACCTTGACTGCTGTGGAGGTGGTCCTTTCCAGGTAGGAGTCAGTCCTTGTGTGGCAAATTTCTTTACCCAAACAGAGTCACCAGGGTGGAAGGATGGACTGGATCAGAAGTTGGTACTGTTTTCTGAATGGACTGTAAAGCCTGTAAGAACTTGAGTAAAGATTGGTTATGGATTTCAGCTTTTCTAGATTGGGTTTCCATGTAAGCTGGTGGGGTGGGTAGGTCAGGGTTTGGAAGAGACACTAGAATCTCTAGAGACCCCACTGGTTTTAGGGCAGCCTCCCAAGGCTACTTTATCTGCAGCCTTATTCCCTCTTGCTTCTGAGGAGCCCCTTGTCTCACATAGGTAGAGAGTGTTAGTTGGCCCATTGTCCTTGCTCTGCTCATATCTGTCTAACAGCCTAATATATTACTTCAAGGATCCTGGCTCTGAATTCTTTTAGGGGAAATGGACGTTGGTGGGCTCTTCTAGCTACTTTCTGCTGAGGCAGGTCAGAAGTTTCTCTCAGAGCCAAGAGTTCCTTATCTGTCAGAGGGCCAATGAGGCCTAGGCACAGAAGGAGGTGGGCTTGTGACCTGGCAGAGACAAGCTGTAACAAATGGTGTGGTGGAAGGGAAAGAAAACCTTTCAGTTTTAATAACTTCTATTGAAATAGAATTTTTCTCCTCAAAATTACCCCCATGTTTATCAAAAGAGCCAAATCAAGACTAATTTATCTATTGTATTTAATTTGGCCTGATTGCTTGCATAAACATAACAAGAATGGTAACTGACTACCTTTGCTGGAATTTTATGATTGAATCTTAGTGTGCCCTGTAGGGCCAGGCAGCCAAGCCATCCAGCTGCCGTCAGGCCTGCCTGCAGTATCTGCTGAGTTAGGTGAAGTCCTCACCTGTAATGGCTCTACCCGGGCCCATTCCCTAGGCTTCAAGGCCCATTTCAGCAGCTCTCCTACTCGTCGAAGCTCAGAGTGCATATGGGGTCCCGCAGGGATGCAAAGGCACCCTTATTGCTCCCCTTCTACTCTGACCAACCGCCAGTGATGGTAGGGTATGGGCCTGATGCTACAGCACCAGCTATTTTTAGGGCTACCAAGCAAGATACCAGGCTTTCTCCATGGCACTCTTATTGGCTTCAAGTCTTCAGTTTAGGCAGGGATCTTTTTTTTTTTTTTTAAACAATTTTAAATATATATTTTATTGATTTTTTACAGAGCGGAAGGGAGAGGGATAGAAAGTCAGAAACATTGATGAGAGAGAAATATCGATCAGCTGCCTCTTGAACGCCCCCTACTGGGGATGTGCCCACAGCCCAGGTACATGCCCTTGACCGGAATCGAACCTGGGACCCTTCAGTCCGCAGTCCGACGCTCTATCCACTGAGCCAAACCGGTCTCGACTTAGGCAGGGATCTTTAAAACATGATACTCCAGTCAAAGTTTCTGGTTAATGAAACCACTGTTGGAAACCGGTCTTATTGAACTTATGCAAAGAACTGTAATGCCACCATTTGTTTATTCAATATTGCCAAATTTTGGAGGAATTGTATAAGGAGAAAAACACACTGACCTACTTTAAGATATAATTTTCCTTGCCGGTCTTTTTTATGGACTTTCTAAAGTAACATTTTCTGAAATTATTTACTCTTTCTGGCTTACTGGCCTATATTATTTGATTTCCTTACAACATATCTCTTATCCTTCTTATCTCATACACAATCACCTTTATAAATACTTCTAAATTAGCCTTCAAACCTTCTTTCTATGTCCTTTAAAAATGCATAACCATGCCTCAGACCTTCTACTCAGTATTCCTTATTCTCTGAAACCTCAATCCTTTAATGATTCCTAAACAGTAAACAGCCAGAATTTCTTAGCTTAACATTTATGACTTAGACCTTCTGTGATGAAACTAAGAGCAGGTAAAAATATTTCTTTTTGAGAGACAACTTAGACTTAAACTAGTTATCAACTTTAAAGATATTATATCTTAAAGTTCCTTTGCTGAATATTTCACCACCACCCAAGAAGTACCCAGTTGTAAATGGGGCAGAGACAGATCCATTGTGTTTTTCCAGCATAGTTCTGATAAGTAAGAAACCAAGGACACCAGCAGAGCGGGATGTCTCTCCCTGCTCTCCCCGCTGATGCTCCCCCCTTTTCCTTCATTAACCATTTACTCTGTCCTTAGCAGGGGAAATAAGGCAAGCAGTCTGAGATCCTGTATAACCAGGCTTTTTACACTTAAGGAAGAGCTTCTCTCCCTCCCAGATTTTCCTTCTTTCTTCCAAGGTTCCAGAGGATCTCAAATCCTCCTTCTCCTTTACCACTTCTGATATCTCCAACCATCCCCTTGTCCCCCAGTCTAGGGCTCCTCTATCTCAGCAGACTGAAAGTGAAATCTACCACTTCTACCCTTTCTCACACTTGCTCTGGAGCAGTTTTTGGCTCTCTTCCTCCTCCAGAGAAGACTCACTATAAATCTATCAGGAAGGGCAGGCAGGTCGCAGTTCTTGGGACCACATGATTCTCTGTTTGCTAGGAGGGGTGAAAAAGGCAGTCTACAAAGCACTTAGTTATGATTAATCTTAACCCAAAAAGCCTTTGTTTAAATTTCTCTGGATTGGAAACTTTCACAAATTTTTATATCCTTAAATTAACCCTAGAATTGCAAAATTTTAAACTAACACAGCAATATTATCTCATGTGCACAGCCATACAGCACAAAGTAGCTTTCACTTCACACAGACTCTCACACTTACATTTATACAACAGACAGTCTGAGCTTTTGACTTCTGGGGAGGTGATCAAGCTCCCCCTTCCATTCACTGGGATATGGGAAAGTTGGCCATTCCTGCTCACAAAATTTCTGTAAATCAAAAGTATTAATGGAGGCTCTGTAATCATCCGCTCGCCGCTTGAATTCCTGAAATTTTTTCAGAAAACATTGCAGGGGAGTACAGACAATATGAAGCAGACTGACCCATTCTAATGATAGAGACAATTAGACCACAATAACACAGAATAACAAAGACAATGACAACCAACAGAGGATCACCAGGCACCGTCATGTACCAGGATCTGGTCTTGGAAGTAGCACTGCATCCAGCCTTCTGGAGACCCCAAATGGGCGCCCACAGAACCAGAAATAAGTTTCTTACCAGTAATAACCATATCCAGGCGGCTCCGATCAGAGTCAATCAGGAAATTTAGCAGGTGGGGTCTCCAACCTCTACCAGTCCTGGGGCTGAGGAACGTCTCTCAGAGATCTCCCCCTGGGTCGGAGAGTCCAGGAATGCTGGTGGGCTCTGGTCACAGGGCCAGTCAAAGGCTGGTGCATCTTGCTGGGGCCTCCAAATGTTGTGGACCGGATGCAAGTGAAAGACCACTGGAGCCCAGACCAAATTAAAATTTAGGGAGCTTTTATTAGCCAGCCTGGGGACTGCTCTGCTATCCCGTCACAGGGAGACCAGAGAGCAGCCTCGACCCTTTGTGCAAGACCACTTTTTTTTTGCCAAGACCTTTAATGCCCAGAAATTCATGATATTCATGATATTAAAGCAGTTTTCTTTTTTAAAAAATATATTTTAATCTTTATTGTTCAGTTTATTAATTATGATATTCGCCCTTTCCGCCACCCCTCTATAGCTCCCCTCTGCCCTTACCTCCCCCTCAACTGTCCTCTTCCATTGGTGCATGATTTTTGTCCAGGCTTTTGCTGCATCTTTCACACCCCTTTTCTCCCCAAGAATTGTCACTCCGTTCCCTCTCTATGCCCATGATACTGTTATATTCACCAGTTTATCCTGTTCATCAGATTTTAAATTTACTTGATTTTCATATTCATTTGTTGATAGATGTGTATTGTTCATAATTTTTATTTTTACCCTTTTCTTCTTCCTCTTCTTAAAGAATACCTTTCAGCATTTCATATAATACTGGATTGGCAGTGATAAACTCGTTTAGCTTTTTCTTATCTGCGAAGCACTTTATCTGACCTTCAATTCTGAATGATAGCTTTGCTGGGTAGAGTAATCTTGGTTGTAGATTCTTGCTATTCATCACTTTGAATATTTCTTGCCTTTCCCGTCTGGCCTGCATAGTTTCTATTGAGAAATCCGCTGACAATCGTATGGGTGCTCCCTTATAGGTAACTAACTGTTTTTCTCTTGCTGCTTTTAATATTCTCTCTTTGTCTTTCGCTCTTGGCATTTTAATTATGATGTGTTTTGGTTTGGTCCTCTTTGGATTCCTATAGTTTGGGGTTCTGTGCACCTCCTGGACTTTTAAGTCAATTTTTTTCACCAGGTGGGGGAAGTTTTCGGTGACTATTTCTTCAAATAGGTTTTCATTATCTTGCTCTCTCTTTTTCTGGCATCCTTATAATTCAGATGTTGGTATGCTTGAGGTTGTCCCAGAGGCCTCTTACACTATCTTCAATTTTTTTTGGATTCTTTTTGCTTCTTGCTTTTCCAGCTGAGTGGATTTTGCTTCTTTGTATTTCAAATCTTTGACTTGATCTTTGTATAATATTTTTTATTTCAGTCAGTGTATGCTTAATTTCTAGTTGGCTCCTTTTCATATCCTTGAGGGTCTCGTTCATATCCTTGAGGGTCTCGTTCATATCCTCAAAGGTCTCATTAAGTTCATCGACCTTTTTTAGGAGCCTCTTGAAAAACCTTATAACCGTGGTTTTGAACTCTATGTCCAGTCGTTTTTCCCCCCCTATTTCTTTCAAATGTTATTTCTTTCCATGTCTCTGCATTTTGGCTGCCTCCCTGAGTTGGTCGATTAGCTTTGTGTGGTAGATGTCCTGTAGGGGACAGTGGCTCAGGCTCCCCAGTTATCTGAGGTGGATACTCTTGGTGCAGCCCTTTATGGGTTGCACAGTCTTGTTGAAGTTAAGCCTATATTATTGTTGTTAGCACTAGGAGGGTTTGACCTCCAGGCCAATTGGCTGTGAGGGTCAGCTTTGCTCAGGTTGGATTGGCTGAATCTTCGGGCATCAGCTCCTCCCTATGCAGCACTGGGTCTCTGTGCCTGGTGGTAATGGCTGTACGTGCCTCTGAGAGAAAGCTGCCACTGAGCTCTACCCGCTGCCTCTCCCCAAGTAAGTCTGCACACCCGAAGTCTCACCCAGGGTTGTAAAACAATTCAGTCCGGTGGTTTCCCTTCTTTCTTTATTTTTCTTTTTCTCCCAAACAAGAGAGCAAGTCAGGAGTCCTCTCTGCACATCTGCACACTTTTGCAGTTTCCAAGTTTACACACCCTCTCCACAAGCTCTCGGACCTCTGCAGTGACCGAGTTTCAGTGTGCTTCCTCCTTACTGTCCAGTTTCACCCTGTGTGAGTGTGGGTTCCCTGGACCTCACCCAGAACTTTAGACTCAGTGCAGTGGGATGCCTTTGTCTCCCTCCCCGTTCGAGAAAGCCAGGTGGGTATCCAGCTGCCTGCCCTATTCACTCATGCGCAGCTCTGAACCTCTGACTCTGTGTGTATGCGCAACTCTGCCCTCTGCAGCTTCTCTGAGTCACAGTGTCCTATCTTTACTTTTATTTGTGGAATTTCCACTCAGCCAGCTTTCCGTTGATTCTGGACGATGTCCGTTCTGTTGTTTAGTTGTAGTTTTGGAATTGTTGTGTGGGGCAGCAGGATAGGTGTTTGCCTATGCCAGCATCTTGGTTCTTCCTGTGCAAGACCACTTTCAAGCACAATAACTACATCCTGTTTTTACACAACAAGCAACCCAAGATAAAACAGTTTTGCCATTGATGACCATGCCACCCACAGGGTCATCCTGTTCTTCAGAAAGCTGACGGTGTTCTACCTTGCAAGTCATACATTCTGGAAAGGAGCCATGAGACCATATCTTAAG
This sequence comes from Antrozous pallidus, assembly GCA_027563665.1. Classification (NCBI taxonomy): domain Eukaryota; kingdom Metazoa; phylum Chordata; class Mammalia; order Chiroptera; family Vespertilionidae; genus Antrozous; species Antrozous pallidus. The sequence goes on from CM050520.1 coordinate 79,086,677, forward strand.
ACCTGACCTGGTGTCAGCACTGACTACCCTACCTGGGGCATAGTCCATGGCCTCAGTAGTGCACAAAAATTCCCACTCTACAACAATAAATATCTATAATAATAAAAAAGTGTAATATGCTAATTAAACTGGACATCCTTCTATATGACCTTCTGGATGAAGCTGGGGCTGTGAGGGAAGCCTGGGTTCTAGGCACCAGCCAATAGCTGGAGGAAATCCCACATCCCAGGTGCCTGCCAGTGGCCAGAGGGAAGCCTAAGTCCCAGGTGCCAGATGGAAGCTGGTGCCAGCAGCCAGGGGAAGGCAGGCCTACTCTTGCATGAATTTCGTGCATCAGACCTCTAGTAAATAATAAAATAGTAATAACTATATAGTTATCAATAATCACTTTAAATGTAAATAAATTAAATGCTCCAAATAAAAGACATAGGGTGGCTGAATAGATAAGGCAACAAGACTTATATACATAGTTGCCTACAAGAGATCCACTTCTGACTGAAAGATGCACACAGACTGAAAATAAAGGGGTGTGAAAAGATATTTCATGACAATGGAAACAAAAACTGCTGGGGGAGCAATACTTATATTAGATGAAATAGACTTTAATACAAAGGCTATAATAAGAATCAAAGGAGGATATTTTATAACTAGAGGCCTGGTGCATGAAAATTCATGCACTCAGGGGCAGGTCCCTCAGCCTAATCTGTGCCTTCTTGCAGTCCGGGACCCCATGGGAGATGTCCACCTGCCAGCTTAGGTCTGCTTCCCTGGGGATTAGCCTAAGGTGGCAGCCAGACATCCCTCTGGCAGCTTGAGAGCCCTCAGGGGATGTACAACTGATGGCTTAGTCCTGCTCCCAGGGGGGGTCAGGCTTAAGCTGCATTCAGACATCCTTAGTGTTGCCAGGAAGGTGGGAGAGGCTCCAGCCACTGCTGCTGTGTGTGCAGCTGTCAGCCCAGCTCCTCCTGTGGGAGTGAACTGGCCACCAGAGTGTAGCTCCTGCATTGAGCATCTGCTCCCTGGTGGTCAGTGCATGTCATAGTGACCAGTCATTCCTGGTAGTTCTGCCTTTAGGGTCAATTTACATATTACCCTTTTATTATATAGAATGATAAAGGGACACAATCCAGCAAGAGAATATAACCCTTCTAAACATTTATGAACCCAACATAAGAGCACCTAAATATATAAAGAAAATACTGATGAACATAAAGATAGAGATTGATAGTAATTGTCACAATAGGGGACTTTAATATCCCATTGTCATCAATAGATGGATCTTACAGAGAGGACATAAATAAAGAAACAGCAGCCTTAAGTAACACATTAAACCAGATATATTTAATTGATGTTTTTATAGTATTTCACTCTAAAGCAGTAGAATATATATTTTTTTCAAGTGCATGTGGAACATTTTCCAGGACAGACCAACTATTAGGCCATAATATAAGCACCAATACATTTAAGAAGATTGAAATCATATCAAGCACCTCCTTCAACCAAATGGCATGAAACTAAAAATCAATTACAAGGAAAAACTGAAAAAACACACAAACACATGCAGAGTAAATAACATTCTATTAAACAATTCAATGAATTGGGTAACAATGGAATCAAGGGAGAAATAAAAAGCTACGTTGAGACAAATGAAAATAAAAATGACCCCAAATCTATGGAATACAGCAACACAGCAAAAGCAGTCCTAACAAGTTCATAGCAATATAGGTATACTTCAAGAAAAAAACTCAAATAAAGAATCTAATCTTATTCCTAAAGGAACAACAACAACAACAACAAAAAGACCAACAAGCAAGGACCCAAGGAGTAGATGGGCAGAAATAAAATCAGAGTGGAAATTAATAAAATAATGTCTAAAACACAATTCAAAAGATTAATGAAACCAAGAGCTCATCCTTTGAAAAGATAAACAAAATTCATAAGTCTTTGACCAGGCTTACCAAGAAAAAAAGAGATAAGACCCAAATAAATAAAATCAGAAAGAGAAGTGTCAACTGACACACAAAAATGCAAAGAAATATAAGAAAATACTACAAATAATTATAAGCTAGCAAATTGGAAAATCTGGAAGAAGTAATTCCTAGAAACATGGTAATTTAAGATTGAATCAAGAAGAAACAAGTCTGAATAGACTGATTGCAACCAATGAAACCAAATTGGTAATTAAAAAAAAATGTTTACATATACAAGGGCCCTGGACCAGATGGCTTCACAGGTGAATTTTACCAAACATTCAAAAAAGAATTAGCACCTGTCTTTCTCAAACTATTCCAGAAAATACAAGATTAGGGAAGGCTTCCAAGCTCATTCTATGAGGTTGGCATTACCGATTCCAAAATCAAAGACATTACAAAAAATACTCCACAAAAATTATAAGCAAATATCCCAGATGAACATAGACACAAAAATTCTCAACAAAATACTAGCATGTCAAATTTAGCAAACAGCTAAAAAGATTATAGAGCACAATCAAGTGGGATTTATTCCTGGGATACAAGGTTGGTTCAATATCCACATCTGGTAAAGAAGTGCTAAGATGAATCCTAGGCAGAGAGACTACTGCAGGACAATAGGGTCTCAGGACCCAAGGATGCCCAAGGATCTCAGCTCCACTTTCCACTTTACAGCTGACCCCCTCTGGCCTCTCTGCTCCCGCCCACCTGCTAATTTCTCCAAAGAGGCCCCAGGTAAATGACTAAATTGAGAGCTGTCCAGTTCAACCATCCAGACCTAGTGGGAGAGACTTCTAAAATATATAAGGCTTCAAAAAATGTTATTTAACTTAAGGCACTGCTGTATTGTTACTAGTGTAAGCCACAGGTGTGTCTCTGAGGCAGCCAATCATAGAAATTTTCAGTGAGAAAATGTCTAAGCTGAGGCAGCTGCTACTTCTCTGAACAAATGAGATGGGGTTAAGCCATCTGGCCAAACCACAATTCAACCCTCATCTGATGGGTATACAGGGCAAATGCCTAACACACACTGAACACTCCCTTCCAATTCTGACATTAATCTCCCTCCTCTTCTCTCCCATACCAAAGCTGTCACTGAGGGGATGCACTGGGTTCCCTGAGGCTCCTCCTCTCTGTCACTCAAGCCATGCTTCAAAACTCCTGCTCCAGAGCCACGAGTCAGGAAGTAAGGGTGTGACCCACTTCCCAAGCACCTATGATATTTCTGAGGGCCATTGACTGAATCTGAAAGCAACTTACTTGAAATCCTCATTTTTAAAAAATGATGATGGGGAAAAAATCAATCTGAGTATCCAATGTTAAGAAATTCTCTCTGAGTCAGTCAGTTGGGAGAGGTCCCTTCTCTGGTACTTGGCTGTCAAGGGCCTTTAGTGCTGTTAGATAGGACACTGGTGTGTGTATATTGATGTGAAGTGACTAGTGCAGGTACTAGAGCAGGTAAGAAGCATTGGATGGACAAGGGGAACCTTTCTATGTCCCCCAGGATGAGCACACAGTGTGGAGAGGCACGGGGTATCAGGTTTTAACCTCTGCTTTGCCAGCCTTGACCTTTGAAACTAAGAGTCAGAAGCTCAGCTAAACACCACAGTCTTGGTCAAGCCTAGATTGCAGTTTTACTTCGGATCCTGCTGTGATATTTAAGACCTTTCATTCATCATCACTCCATCAATCCATCAATCTGCTCATATTTTTATCTGTCTGGCCTTATACTTTTTCCAAATGAGTCAAAAGTTTCATCTTTAATGGAGTCCAGACTTTGATGAAGCCAGTCCCTGTCTCCCCTCCATCCTTGCATGTTATGACCCTCTGCTCATGATCTATACCCTACTGAACTAGTTACACTCCCACCTCCCAGCTATGGCATAGGTTATCTCTCCTACTGCACACTTTCTCTACTTTGACACCTTTACTAGAGTCATCTTCCACTCATTCTTCAGAAAGCCTTTCTTACATCCTCTCCATTGCCCATGTCTGGATAAATGTCCCTACTTAGTCATGCTTTCTTACCATCTTGAATTACCCAACAAGGATACCTGTCACTCTATAGGGGGAGGCACAAGTGTCATCTCTGGTTGGACAGGTCTGTTCATGGTTCATGTTCCTGTGTTTTAGCCCAAGGGAAGGAAGCTGGTAGCTGTGACCAAGGCTGCTTCTCTGCTTCCAAACTGAGGCTGCTTGATCAGTAGATCTCCCCTAAAAGAGGCAGCTTCTACCCATGAAGAAAATTAGATGTTTATCTGTGGTTATTCCTGGGTATCAAGTGGATTAGGGGATTAGGATATATGTGGGGCATGATGGTTAACTTTATGTATGTATTTGGCTGCCTAAGGAATGCCCAGATAGCTGCTAAAACATTATTTCTGGGTGATTTGAATCAATGGATCGAATAAAGAAAATCGCCCTCATCTCTGGGTGGGCATCATCCAATCAGTCAAGACCTGAATAGGACAAAGGCAGAGGAAGGTGACTTTGCTCTCTCTGCCTAAGCTGGGAGGCCCATCTTCCCCTGCCCTCTGAAAGCAGTGCTCTTGTTTCTCAGGTTTTCAGATTCAGACAAGATATACAGCATTGGTTGTGATTCTCAGGACTTCAGACGCAGACTGGCAGAGGGTGGGACTTTTCAGCCTCCCTAACTTCATGATTCAGTTCCCCTAACAAGTTTCCTCATATATGTAACCTAGTTCTGTGGAGAACCCTAACACGGGATGAGATTATATATATCAGGTAAGTTTCCTTCTGTGTGTCACTTGAGTCTGGCACCATGATTAATCGACTCCTCTTGGAGCTCTGCATTCAGGCAGGGTGGGAGAGTTATCAGACAGTCCATATTCAGTCATTCCAAAAGTGGAAAGCCAGAGGAGGTGTTTGGGGTTGGCTTATAGAGAGGTGGCAGGCAATCCCACTGCCCAATGGCCTGTGTTTGCTGGTGAACGTGCTGTCTTATTACAGGTTCCATGGAGCTCATCTTCCCTGTCCAGGTAGAACTTAAAAGCCAGTTGGAGCAGAGAATCCTGAGACAGAGTGGGAACATGTCACAGGTGTATATGGCAGAGTCATCCCTGGAATTTCAACTACCTTATCTTCTTCACATTATTATATATTTACATATCCTAATGATAAGCTTACACATTTCAATTAGTATGTAATTATGAGTTCTATTACTTAAAGAAAAATACTTGGGGATAATTACATAATTATTAAGTACAATTAGAAATGACATATAGTTAAATGTAGAAAAGCTTTTGAAATACTTTTACCCTCCCACCCCACCCTCCTGTACAAAAGATTTATTGTATTTATTCTCTCTTCTCTTTCTCTTCTTCAAGTACAAGTGAAGCCCAGTTCAGTCCAATGTGAACAAGGGGTGGATATTCCCCTGGAGGACCCAAGGACATTGGATCTTGAGGACGTAAGCTCGCATGACCTCTCAGGGGGTTAGGAACATCTTTTGACTTTGGAAGCTCTAACTGAAGTTGTGGAATCACAGGGACATTTTTCCAGGCCCTGAGTAGGAGTTGTCTAGTCTTCCTTGGTACTCCATCAGCTGGGAGTGCAGAAAGGAAGGGAGAAGGTGGGACCTAGCAGTTTCAGTGGCTGTGAATGTTGCAGGGGGCTGGGCTTTTGACTGTTGCAAGAAACAGATTATCCGAGGTCACCTCTGACATGGCTGCAGCAATTTATCACTTTGAAAGCATTTTTAGTTTTCCCAACTCTTTCACTTCTCAGCACCTTCTGTTGGAGCAGGAAGATAGGGTAAGAATTTCTGTTTCCCTCTTGGAGCTCCTTCCTTTGATTTCTATGTCATTTTACTCCTGGTTTCTGTCTCTTTTTTTGGAAAAATTTCTTCAATTTCCCTTCTGAGTCTTCTTCATTGTAAACTAAGATTATTGTTTGAATATTAAGTTTGATAGTAAAATAGTAATCAAGCTTTCAGATTAATTTAAATTGGCCAATTGAAATATGGAAATACTCAAGAAAATTTAAGTGTTCTGGAGAAAAAGCTGTTCCTAAAATATTAACTAAAATTTCTATTAGTAGTTCATTTCATCATAAAGTTGCCAAACATGCAAAGAAACTAAGGCAGCCATATTTTTGTGCAAAAATTAAAATTTAAAGTTACCAAGACTGCAACATAAAATTCCCAAAAGCCTCCATTAATCAAAAAAAGGGGGGGGGGATTGTGAGGTAATATCATGTAAGGAAAAATATCCTGTAAGTAAATTACATGTAGAAAATTCTTACTTCAGAAAATCAATTTCCATTTGTAATGTTAACAGCAGGACACCCATGAAAAACACACATGGTGTCAAAATAAGCCAAAGGAAAGTCATTTGGACAAAAATAAAAAGAATCCCAAGTCTAACTTACAGAAAAGATTCCTTTATTAATTTTTGGTCGAGAATATGTTTGTATATTTTCAGAAAACAACTCCATACCATATGGATTCCTGCAACAGAGAGGAACTGACAGGTCTGTTCCAACCACAAAGACAGTCCAGAGATGGAGGATGCTGACGACACCTTGCCATGCTAGCAGTCAGCAGCTGTGCATCACTACAGGTTGCCCAAGACCAAACCAGAGAGGGTGGGACCTGCATTGACACCATTTGTCCACCATCCAGATATCTTTGCTAACATGTGTACATAGGAACTATTGGACATTGAAATTGAGACTCAGAACTGTTGGAAATTGAAACTGAGAGTCAAATATTTTTTGTTCTTATATGTTTATTTCTAGTATGCAGATGCAAGGTTTTTTTAAAGAAAAGAAACGGGGGGGGGGGAATAGATATAGAAGCAAAGAAACATTGAACAGACTGTCAAACTACAGTGGGAAGGCAGAGGAGGGTGGGGGCGGGGTTTGTAAGAGATCAACCAAAGGACTTGTATGCATGCATGTAAGCATAACCGATGGATACAAGACACTGGGCAGGGGGAAGTGAGGGCATGTGCTGGGGGTAGGAGAGGCTGGGGGGAGGTCAATAGGGGGAAATAAAAGGAAACATATATACTACTATTAGTAATACTTTAAACAATAAAAAAAAACATATATATATTTAAAAAAAAAAAAGTCCAACCTGCTGAAAGGCAAGATGGCGACTGGCAGGAAGGTAGGGAGAGTGTGTGAGAGAGTGAGGGAGCGATAGAGGTCTGTGTGTGTGTGTGTGTGTGTGTGTGTGTGTGTGTGTGTGTGCATGTGTGTGTGAAATAGGGACAGTTAGACCCTGCAGTTCTTCCAGGGGACTGCCAATCTGGGCAGTCTTAGACGGTAAAACCTTGCTGCCACCGCAAAGACTACAGGGAGGACACTGGCAGAACAGAGACCACGCCATTTTGAAGAACAGAACTGCTTGAGACTAGAATCCTAGCCTCGCCAACACCCAGTCTGGTCTCAGAAGCAAACCAGGAACCTACAGCCACGCTGGTAAAATACCTGAGATCATTGCTGCAGACCCAGGGACACCAAGACTTCGGGCACCACAGCTGCAGATTGCTGTGAGTCACAAAGCCAATTCCCCTCCTCCGTTGCCCCCGCAGTGGTGACACAGAAACTACCCAACCCTAGCTGCACAATAAGGCTTTCTGCACACACAAAGCAGTGGTGACTCTGCCTGACTTTGAGCCTTGGCATCGGAGATGGGAAGTTTGTTTCCCACGACTAGTCTCTATGCCCAGGCAGGGAGACAGCTGAATTTGAGCCTCGCTGCTCATCCTTAAGGAGGAGGTTTTCTGCAACCAGATCTCGTGCCCACACAGAGCGGAGAAACAGTGCTGAACTTGAGCCTGGTCTTGCAAAACTCAGAGAATTTGTTTCCTGCAACTAGTCTCCATGCCCAGGCAGGGAGGCAGTCCTGAATTTGAGCATAGGCGCATGACCTTCGGGCGATTGTTTTCTGCGACCAGATCCTGTGCCCACACAGGGAGACAATACTGAATTTGAGCCTGGGTACAAACCTGGGGAGTTTGTTTTTAATGACCAGACCCTGCACCTTAACAGAGAGGCCGTGCTGAATTTGAACCTGGATGTGCGGACTCAGGGAGTCTGTTCCACACGATCAGACCCTGTGCCCACACAGGGAGGCAGTGCTGAATTTGAGCCTGGGTGCATGGACACAGGGAGTTTGTTTTCCACAGTGCACATCCACATGACCAGACCTCACACTAAGTGGCAGTGCCACCTGATTTTGATTTAGAGCAAGTGCACACAGAAGGCTGTTTACCGCAGGGCAGAAATGGACCTCCTGCCAACACAATGCAACTGAGCAATCCCGTCCCCCAAGCACATCGGGGACCCTGAATCTCCACACGAGAGGCAGCAATTAGCACCAGTGACTAGACTCTTTTCCTCATTGCGTGTGCCTGGGATCCCTTATTTTCAGTACATTTACACTAAGAACCAGTGACTCCAATTCTTGGTGCATGTGCACACAGGGACCCTGATTCTCAGTGGGAGGTAGCACCAAGCAACAGAGACACTGATACTCCATTCTCAGCATGGACACAGGGAGCTTCTGACTCCTGACACTCAATGGGGGACTTTGATTTTTGGCACATGCCAGTGGGTTCTTTGCTTCAAAGTGGTGCAGGCCACACTAAGCGCCTGTGACTCTGACCCAAGGCAAGTGAAGACCCCACCAACCCACAGCAACCACAAGTCTTGGTGTCAGAGCTCTTCAGTGACACTTGTGGGGGTGCAAAACTCCCACTGCACACAGCCCAGGTCCCTGCAAATCAATATTTGAACCTTCTGGTAATAGTCAGCATGGGGAGACAACAAAGCAGAGGAAAGAAAAGGAGGAATTGCCAAGAAAGGAAATAAGTGAAATGGAAGCATGCAATATGATAGAAAAAGAATTCAGAGTAATGGTCATATAGTTCATATACTGTATGGACGAGAAAATCAACAACCTATACAAAAATCAGGAAGAAATGAAAAATGATATAGCTACAACCAAAAACATCATGGAATGCTTCAATAATAAACTAGAAGAAGCAGAGGACCAAATTAGTGAGTTAGAAGATCAGGTATAGAAACAAACACAATCTGAACAGCAAGTAGAGAAAAAAATTAAAAAGCAGAAGAAGAGCCTAAGGGAGCTTTGGGACAATGTAAAATGAAATAACATATGTATAATAGGGCCACCAAAAGGACAAGAAGAGCAGAAGGATTCGAAAATTTATTTGAAGAAATTACAGAAAGCTTTCCTGTTATGGGGGAGAAGAAAGTTACTCAGGTACAGCAAGTCCCAAGCAAGATAAATTCCAAAAGACCCACACCAAGACACACCATAATTACAAGGGCAAATGTTATTGACAAAGAGAGAATTTTAAAGGCTGCAAGAGAGAGATACAGAGTTATCTATAAAGGACCCCCCATCAGATTATTAAATGATTTCTCAACAGAAACACATCAAGCTAGAAAGAAATGGAAGGAGATATACAAAGTGATGCAAAGCAAGGGTCTGAATCCAAGAATACTCTATCTACAAGACTATCAATCAAAATTGAAGGGGGAATCAGGAGCTTTGCAGACAAAAAGGGCTAAGGGAGTTTATCATTACCAAGCCAGCAATGCAAGAAATGATAAAGGGAATGCTGTAAAAAAAGAAAGAAAAAAATAAGAAGGAACACAGCCTCAAAAAATAAAAATGGATACAAGCAAGTACCTTTCAATAATAACTTTAAACATAAATGAACTAAATGCTCCAATCATATGTCCACATTGATATCCACTCAATGTGGCTGAATGGATAAAAAACATGACCCATATATATTCTGTCTACAAGAGACCCACTTCAGAACAAGGGACTCACACAGACTGAAAGTGAAGGGATGGAAAAATATCTTTCAGGCAAATGGAAATGAGAAAAAAGCTGGGTAGCAGTACTTATATTTGACAAAATAGACTTCAAGTGAAGGCCATAACAAGAGATAAGGAAGGCCACTTCATAATACTAAGGGATAAATACAACAAGAGGATATAACCCTGATAAACATATATGCACCCAATGCAGGAGCACCCAAATACATAAAAAATCTCCTGTAAGATATAAGAGAGAGAGATTGATAACAATACAATCATAGTATGTTCATTTTCATTTGTTTCAAGAACGTTTTTTATTTCTTTCTTCATGTTGTTGGTGAGCCATTCATTGTTTAATATGCTATTTAACCTTCATGTGTATGAATGTTTTTGGATGTTTTTATTGTAGTTGATTTCTAATTTCATTCCATTGTGATCTGAGAAGATGGTTGATATGAGTTCAGTCTTCTTGTACTTATAGAGACTTGTTTTGTGTCCTACCATGTGGTCTATCTTTGTGAATGACCCATGTGCACTTGAGAAGAATGTATATTCTGCTGCTTTGGGGTGTAATGTTCTATAAATGTCAATTACATACATCTGACCCAGTGTGTCCTTTTTAGTCACTGTTTTCTTTTTAAAGTTTTGTCTGGAAGATCTGCCAGTGAAGTAAGCAGGGTATTAAAATTCCCTACTATGATTGTATTGTTGTTCATCTCTCCATTAAAGTCCTGTAGAAGTTTTTGTATATATTTAGGTGGTCCCGTATTGAATGCATACATGTTTACCAGGGTTATATCCTCTTGTTGGATTGATCCCTTTAGTATTATGTAGTAACCTTTGTTGTCTCTTATAATGGCCTTCATTTTGAAGTCTATTTTGTCTAATATGAATATTGCTACTCCAGCTTTTTCTTCTTTTCCATTTGCATGGAAATTTTTTTTCCATCCCTTTACTTTCATCCTGTGTGTGTGTCTTTTATTTTGAGGTGGTTCTCTTGTAGATAGTATATAATTGGGTCATGTTTTTGTGTCCATTCAGCTATCTTACACTTTTTGATTGGAGCACTCAGTCCATTTACATTTAAGGTTATTATTGATAGGTACTTATTTATTGCCATTTTAATTCTGTATGGCTAGGTTTCTCTCTCTGTTTCTTTTTCTCATTACAGCAGACCTTTTAGCATTTCTTGTAATGCTGGCTTGTCCCAGAAGCTCTTTATTTGACCATCTGTTTTGAATGATAGCTTTGCTGGATATAGTAATCTTGGTCTCAGGTCCTTGTTTTCCATTAACTTAAATACTTCATGCCATTCCCTCTGGGCTGTAGAGTTTCTGATGAGAAATCAGGTGTCAGCCTTTTGGCACCTCCTTTGTAAGTAACAGTTTTCTTTTCTCTTGCTGCCCTTAATATTCTCTCTTTGTCTTTAATTTTTGGCGTTTTAATTAAGATGTGTCTGGGTGTTGACCTGTTTGGGTTCTTCTTGCTTGGGGTCTTCTCTGTCTCCTGAACTTGTGTGACATTTTCCTTTACCATATTAGGAAAGTTTTCTGCCATTATTTTTTCAAACACCTTCTCTATGCCCTTCTCCCTTTCTGCTTCTTCTGGAACACCTGCTATTCTAATATTGTCACATTTCTGATTGTTCCACAACTCCCTTAAGCTGCCCTCTTGTTTTTTAATTGTTTTTTATTTTTGGTTTTCTGATTGAGTGATTTTTTTTCAACCCTGTCTTCTAATTCACTGATTTGATCCTCAGCTTCCCTTAACCTGCTATGTATTCCTTCCAGTGTGTTCTTTATTTATGTTATGCCATTATTTATTTCTGTTTTCATAGATACTATATCTTTTCTCATGCTGTTGAGCATCTTTACCATTATTTTTCTGAACTCTGTATGAGATAAATTTCTTATCTCTCTTTCATTTATCTCTTCTTCTGGATAATTCTCTTGTTCTTTCATTTGGGGGTTGTTTCTTTGTCTCCCAATTTTGGCTGCCTGTTTGGGTTTGTGACTATATATTGGGTAGATCTGTTACACCTCTCAACCTCTAGTAAAGGATAGTGTCAAACACTGTTTCTGACTAATTAGATCAGGCAAAGACTCAAAGCCGCTAGAAACCTCCTCTGCCTACAGACTGATAGGATTATGCCTTAAATTGCCTTTAGGCAATTTTTTCTCAGGTGTGGTGAGAGGTTTTTTTTTTTCCAACAGGGTGGGGCTGTTGCTTTTGTCTGGAGGCTAATTGTTATTTTTAGTCTCTTAAGGAAAACAATGTGTTTTCCAACAGGGTGGGTCAACTGTCTTCCACCCAGGCAAGGTTATCTGTTTAGAAAATGTCTACATGAGAAAGATGACCTCCACAGCATGAGGGAATGACTCAGCACAGGAAAGAAGGTCTAATCACAGAGCCCCTGATCCTGGCTTCTGCTCACACAGCTCCAGTCCACTCTTCCCTCTCTGCTGAGCACAAGGTGGGTGGCCCACAGGGAATTTTGTGCATTGTCCCTTTAAGAGGAGAGTGCCTGAATTTCCAGCTGTCTCCCCGTGCCAGACAGCAACCCTGCTTCTTTTCACAGGCAGATGTTATGTGGGTAGTCTTCTCAGTTGTGGTGGTCTCTGTTGTGGGGACCAGTTTGGAGATTAGACCCAAGAGTTCTCTGTGGTAATCCCTCACAGCTTAGATATGTCTCCAGAACTTCAGTTGCTGTTTGTGGGAGCCTACCCAGCTCTTTCCCACCTCCACCCCTCCTACCAGTCTCTATGTAGTTTCCACTTTTGGTTGTCAGTTATTAGGGTTCTCTCCAGCAAGTTTTCCATTGGTTATTCAAGCAGATTTTCTGTATTTTAGTTATAATTCTAGTTTGTTCCTGGTAGTGTTTTCTTGCAGCATCCACTTACTCTGCCACCATTTTTAATCTACCCTGCCCTGACATTCAAAGCTCTTCACATCTAGCCCTGGCCACCACTCTAACCTCTTCTTCTACCATGATACTCCTTATATTCAACCTTTCAGGAATACTGAAAATTATTTTCTCTTTTCTGGGTACATGTTGCTATATTATAACTAGGGACTTTTCTATGCACTTAACTCCCTGTTTAAGATAGATGTACTCCTCTCTTTTATACTTTTCCACACTTCCTCATTCCTTAAGCCCTATTGCATGTCACCTCCTCAGTGCACCTTCCCTCAGCCTTCCTTCCAGTGAGCATCTTCATCTTGCACTTCCCATAATTATACATGTTAGTTGCAGGCGCTTCACTGCATAGCCATTACATTATTTGTTTGTATGTCTGTTTCCTGCACTGGAGGATGAATATTCACTCATTCCAGCAGCATTTATTCAGTGAATGGTTATCATGTGCTAGACACTGGGCTAGGTGCTGGGAACATGAAGATAAACCATACTGGCTAACATTCATAGAATACTGACCATAGGTCAAACACTACTCATGTATTTTGTGTACATTAATTAACTTTAAGAGCAATAATTTGTTAGGAGTCAGGTAGAGAATGTGACCTATGCACATGGGGCCACAATGGGATGTGCATCCCCTCCCCAAGAACTTAGAAATACAGTTATTCTTCTAGGAAATACACACACACACACACACACACACACACACACACACACTAATTCTGCAAATTTGTTTTTTAATATATTTTATTGATTTTTTACAAAGAGGAAGGGAGAGGGATAGAAAGTCATAAACATCAATGAAAGAGAAACATTGATCAGCTGCCTCTTGCACACCCCCCATTAGGGATGTGCCTGCAAACAAGGCACAAGGCCCTGACAGGAATCAAACCCGGGACCTTTCAGTTCACAGGTTGATGCTCCATCCACTGAGCCAAACCAGTTTTGGCTAATTTTGCACATTTAGGTAGTAGGAGGAGTGGGGCTCAAATCCAGATCTTCCAGTCCCAAATCTTATGTTTTTTTTTCTGCTATGCCATACCTATGCCTCTTAACCTCCTCCCAGTTTCCTCACTGTCAAATGATAATGATAATAACACCTTTCCTTTTCAAATTCATTGGGTTTGTGAAGAAATTCCAACATGATGGTGATAAAAGTTTTACAATATACAAAGCTCTATGCTTTGTTTTCATCATATCTATACCAGTGTCTAAGGCACCAAATTAAACATCTATTTTTACCTGAAATAAGACATCTCTTACAGTCCCTCACCCTAAAACAGAAAGTGCTGTTGGCCTGATGTGGGTCAAAGGCTTTTGATTGCTTTGGGATTCCTTTTGGGACTTGAGGCAGGTATCATTTCTAATTTAGATCATTTGCCTTCATCTGAAGGGTTTTAATCCCCTCTTTATTCTTCTCTCACCACAGTAGGTACTTCCAAACCTTTTAATCTCTCCTTCAGGCTAAATGGTCCTTAACTCTCAATGCCAGCTTCTTGCCATTAATGGGAAGCCCCACAGATGCTGAGACCTGCTGGAGGTTGCCCAGCAGGCCATAACCAGGTTGCAACCTAAAGCTGGCTTCTCACCCTCTCAGTCCCAGGCTAGGCTCAGAGGTGGTACTCCGCCTATTGGGATGGCAGAGCAAGCTGCAGGCAGGCCCTGCAGGAATGATGTCAACTGCCTAGATAGCAGTGCTGTCTTTGGGCAACTTGCTCCCCAGAGATACCCTAGGGCAGTTGGCAAACTCATTAGTCATCAGAGCGGCAAACCACTGCTCTGGAGCCACAGTTTGGGGACCACTGCCCTAGGGCAACTTCAATAGCCTCACTCTGGCATTGTGCTGACTGAGGGCAGAAGGGACGGGATGGTCTCCTGGGATTGGGTGTTGGTGATGGAGAACTGTGACTCTTCTAATCTTTTATACACAGAGATTCAACTTTATTTGATGGGGTTCAGTTGGCTGGAAAACAAGGGAAAGTTTAACAAAGTTTAACATTGCCTGGGGGCGATGAAGCAGAGCCTGGCCTGTGTAAGGATAGAAAAAGAGGCTTTTTTTTCTTTTCTGTAGCCTCACGCGATTTATGAGCAGCATCTGGTAATTAAATCCCAACATTGTTAGCTCCTCCGATTTAAATAGCCCCTCTGTTCAAACTGTAAGAAAAGATAAACTACTCTCAAGGCTACATTCTTTTTTTTTTTCTTTTCATTTTTGATCTCAGATCTGAGGTATGTGCCCTTGACTGGAATCGAACCCCAGACCCTTACTGTCCATGGGCGAATTCTCTATCCACTGAGCCAAACTGGTTAGGGCAAGGCTACATTCTTGTACCCACTCCTCCTTTCTGTTTTCAGAACTCAGGGATAATTCATACCAAGGAGTCCGTAGTTAGTAGAAAGTTCCCTCCGGCCTCCTTTTCAAACAATCCTCTTTTGAACTCTCCATAACTTTCACTCTAAGCATGTTTTACAGGCTTGGGGGAAAATACTGATAAGACACCTCCCTAGGTCATCTGCCCACACTGTCTCCTGGAAAATAAAAAAACTCCTCTTCAGTCCCAAATCCTCCTCCTTTCTTTGTCACCTAGCAACAGCAGCCATTACTCTTTAAGAGGGTAAGTCGCTTTTTGTTTCTCGCTTCTGTACTGATTATGATTAGCAATGCACCAGCCCTTTCCTCTCCTGGAAAGTAAAATAAACTTTTTCTCCGTATCTCTTCTTTTAGTTGTGAATTCTTTCCCAGCTGATGTCACCTTGTCAAACCTTAACAGTCTCTCCTGGCCTTTCTCTGTCCTTGGAGGAAGGGAGGGTACTCTCTTCAGATGTGCATTCTAGGGAGCTTTGGTCTCCACAGGCCTTAAATTGGCTTCCCATAGTGACACTCCTCCATAAAGGGATTCCTCCCCTCCTAAGTTCCCTACTTTCTGCTTTAAAAAAATAATTTTATCTTTTACCAGTTGCCAAGACAGCAGTGATGAATGTGTCAAAGATAACAAAGAGCCCAAGGTTAAGGTGCAGCCTATAAAAGCAATGATTCTAAATAATTGCAGATCTGGCTATGTCATTTGTACCCCATCTCATTTGTTCTCTTCTCCCACTTAAGACTATCCAGATTCCTCTCATCCCTCACTATCCACCCCCACCCACCTTTCTGTTCCAGCTTCACTAAACTTCTTTCATTGTCACAGAATATGGCAATTGGGTGAGCTTTCTGGAACATCCATTTATTTCTCCTCTCCTAGGCAGTTCCGTCTCTTCCTTTAGTCTCAGTTTAGAAATGACTTCCTCCTGGACTCCTTCCTGGGTGTTAGGTTTATGTCCTTCGAGCATGCTCAATACCTCAACATGTGTGTTTCTGAGAAAACTTATTAGATGTTTTATGTTAACATACTTGCTTATTTATTTCCCCATTAGAACAGCGCTAGTAGGACAAAGACTGCTAACCTCTGACAGCTGAATAAATGAATGAACAAATGAATGAATAAGTTGAAACCTGTCTGCCTAGAGCTATCTGGGCTTTTAAGAGACTCAAAAGATGGTGTCTACTAACATTTATACTTCCTGGTGGAGTGTTTCTTAGATTTCACCCCTTTTCCTGTGCCATCAGGTTACAAAGTCCCCTCATACACTGTGCCACTGAAGGGAATACCAGCCTCTTCAGGGTTTTTTGGAAGCTCTGAAACTGAGAGTTTTTGTTTGCCCTTTCAGCATCCCTGGGGAAAGGATTGCTTCTAGCCTCAGAATAATGGCTTGCAAAGTCTCTCCAGGGTAGGTTTGTAACAGAACAACTCACTTTATTCCGCCCCCCCCCCCCATTTGATATTTCTCTGCTTCCTACCAGTTAATGAAATATTTTGAGTTCTGCTGCAGGATCTTGGGGGAGAGTAGCACCCCTAAGGTTTCCCTGCTTGTAGAACTTCTGGGCCAGGAGAAGGTGAGCTGGGAGGACCATTTAGGGCTGGCTCTGCAGCTCACAGACCTTCTTCTGCTGGGATAGGGGTGAGCCAGCTGCTCCTCTGAGCATGTTGAAAATAAGCCACTGTTTATTTCTGGTGAAAACAAAGGTGACAGGCCATTGAGGAAGTTTCAAAGCCAGCCCATGACGGGGGTAAGGACGTCAGTGTAGGCTGAGTTATTTGAAACAAATGATCCCCTGAAATCCACAGTGACCCAGTCTTGTTCTCCAGGATCTCAACTGGCTCCATTTTGGCCCCAGGCCCCAGCAGGTGGCAAGGTTACTACGGGATTGATTTTGTACTAAACAGTCTGGCATTTGAGCTTAATGTCTCTTGGGAAAACAATACCAAACATCCACAGATTTGTCTGCCCTTTTTCTAATTACACATGGGTTTATTACAGCATGGCGTCTTGACCTGAGTGTGCACTGCCAGTGTCTGCAAAACATAGGATTTGGCAGTAACGGTGGTCAATTTGCTCTCCATCTCTTTTCAGTTTGGTGCACATATATATATTTTTTTATCATGTGCCTAGTATTTATTTTTGGTTGGGAACCATGTCACCTCTAATAATGCAGGCCTGGAAACTACAAGTCTTTCTCCTCATGCTTACTTCTTGGCTGTGATGAATTCCAAATGTCTATATCCGGAGCCAACCTTTTGTGGGTTTTGTTAAGAAAGCTGGAGTCTTCTGTGTATCTTTGTGAAATAAGAATAAGGTAAAGAATTCTTCTCTGACTTCTGAGGGGAGGGAAGAACTCTGGGACTGGGGATAAGAAGTAAGAAATCCTGCCTGGAGGCAAAGGTCTGTAAGAGGGAGCAAAGACTCTTGGTTGAGAAGATTAGTAAGACCAGCTCCAGAGAGAGCCCTTTCAAGGCAGGAGAAGATGACAAACTCAGCTTGGACTGAGAGAAGAAAAATTCCCTGAGCAGGAAAGTGAGGACTAGATGGAGGTCTTGCAACAGAGATGGTGGTTCCCAGGCTGAACAACTTCAACTCTGTGACTAGAATTTAGGGACCTTTAAGGTTGAATTATTGGACTCCCCTCTTCCCCACACACTTAGGAAGAAACAGAGGCTTAGCCAATTGAACTGAGCAGCCGTAAGTCACACAACTAATTAATGAAGGTCAACAGAAAGCTAGTTGTATCTCTAGCTTGGGGTTGCAAAAAGGGGTCGGTGAGAGGGTGGTTTAAAGGAAGCCTCAGAAAACTTATATGTATATATGAATAACCTATGGACAAACAGTTTGGGGAAGGCTTGAGAAGGTAGTGGGTGTAGGGGAGGGGGTTCAACTGGGTAAAAAAGGGGACATTTGTAATACTTCAGAGTGACGTTGGACTTGGTGGAGAAAGCCCAGGCAGGCAGAAGGGCACAGGAGTTTCAGGATGACTAAATGGGTTGTTCCTTTCACATGCTGGCCTCTGTCAAGTTCTAATTTTTCTGGTATATAAAAAGTTTTTTTTGTTTTTTTGCTAGTGGTAACTTGGAAATTTTTCTTAAGTGGGTAAAATGAAGGAACTCTGCAGGGAAGAATAAAATGATTTCTCAAGATAGGCTCAGGATACGCAGACCTAGATTTATATGGATTAAAGGAACTATTTCTCTCACTCTTATGATGTATGTCAGAAGGTGTAGTGGGTTAAATGGTGGTCCCCCACCTTAATTTTCCCCATGCTCTAACCCCCAGAACCTGTGAATTTGACTTTAGTTGAAACAATTGTCTTTGTAGATAATAATTAAGTTAAGGGTCTCGAGATGAAATCATCCTGGATTTAGAGTGGTCCTTAAATCCAATGACAAATGTCTTTGTAAGAGAAATAAGAGAGAAACACAGATAAACAAAAGAAGGCCATGTGAAGACAGAGGCAGAGATGAAAGGGAAACTACCATAAGCCAAAGTACACTTGGAGCTACTAGAAGCTGGAAGAACAGGGAAGGATTTTCTTAGCCTTCAGAGGGAGCATGGCCCTGCTGTGACACTCATTTCCAGATCTGTGACGGAACAAATTTCTGTTTTCATAGCTACAGGTTGCTTATGGCAGTCCTGTTGCTTCTCCTACCTTAAGCCTTTACTTTGTTTCATTGTCCTCATTTCATTCATCCATCCATTCATTCATTCATTCATTCATGCATTTGAAAGAGAGAGAAGCATCAATTTGTTGTTCTACTTTTTATTTATTTATTTATTTATTTTTAAAATATATTTTTATTGATTTTTTACAGAGCAGAAGGGAGAAGGATAGAAAGTCAGAAACATTGATGAGAGAGAAACATCAATCAGACGCCTCTTGCATGCCCCCTACTGAGGATGTGCCCGCAGCCAAGGTACACGCCCTTGACCAGAATCAAACCCGGTACTCTTCAGTCTGCAGTCCGACACTCTATCCACTGAGCCAAACCGGTCTTGGCTGTTGTTCTACTTTTTAAAAAAATATATTTTTATTGATTTCAAAGAGAGGAAGGGAAAGGGATAGAGAGATAGAAACATCAATGATGAGAGAGAATCATTGATCAGCTATCTCCTGCATGCCCTCCACTGGGGATCAAGCCCAAAACCTGGGCATGTGCCCTGACCAGGAATTGAACTATGATTTCCTGGTTCATGTGGTGATTCCCAACCACTGAGCCACACCAGCCAGGCTGTCCCCAGACTTAACAAACATACTCTCAAAATCACCTGGACTTATGTGAAATCTTTCCTACACAAAGTCAAGAACCCACACACCATTGGCCGGCTCAAGGCAGACCTGCGTTAAAGTCAGGCCCTGTCCCTTTGTTTCTGAATAACAATCTCCATGTTGGCAAACTAAACAGAAATAAAATTCTTCTCAGAGACCAGATCAATGCAAGCCCTTGATAAAGTCTCTTTTGAATTTTCTCTTTTGTAGTATTTTTGAATACTTAATATGTTCCAGAGTCAGAGAGCCTAAAGGTAGACTTAGAGATAAGAAATGAAAAATTATGTTGAGTAGTCACTTAATGCTGAAGAAATCCTTGAGGATGGAGACTCCCTTTCATTTCCGAACTCCCTTTACAATCTTCTCATTCTTCCTTCACAGGGCTGCTAGTCTCTGAACCGAGAGGCAAGAGCCAAGGCCTTTGCTTATCACTGGCTCTCTAGTTTTACTGTGAGGACTGTGGCTTTGAAACCTTATCTTCTTTGGCTCCTGGCCATTATCTGATGAGGTCACCTGAGGAGGCCAGTTCTGTCATTGTGGCCACCAGTCTGTGAGGACCTATTCTGGGGCTCATCCAAGCCCCTGCTCCAGGAGGCAAACTGCAGATGGTTCTTCTATTTTTAGATCCTAGGATGTTGGCCATGAATGAGCCAGTGACCTGGAAGAGCCAACTGTCCCTCCAGTCTCTGGTTCTGACTTCCTCATTTCCCTTTATTGTTCTACCAAATTTCTCTGTCTGTAGTATGCATTTCCCCCTGACTATGATGAAATGACCCAGAGTTAACTGAGCTGGACCTTGGTTTGGGGACACAGACCCTGATGTACCAAGTATTTGCCAAGACTGTGGCTACTAAGACTGGTTTTAGGCATAATACACTGGACTGCTAGTTACACTAAGAGTCTCTAAATTTGTCATCAGGACTGCTGGCTCTCAACCGCTCACCTGCCTGCCTGCCTGCCTGCCTGATTACCCCTAACTGCTTCTGCCTGCCAACCTGATCACTCCCTAATCACTCCCCTGCCAGCCATCAATACCTAACTGCTCCCCTGCTGACCCGATTACCTCTTAACTGCCCTCCCCTTCTGGCCTGATTTCTCCTAACTGCCCTCCCCTACCAGCCTGGTCACCCTAACTGCCCTCTTCTGCTGGCCTGGTCCCCCACAATTACCCTCCCCTGCTGGCCTGGTCGCCCCCAACTGTCCTCTGCTGGTCTGGTCAGCCCCAACTGGCTTTCCCTGCCACCCTGATTGTCTCTAACTGCCTTTCCTTGCAGGCCTGGTCCCCCCAATTGTCCTCCCCTGCAGACCTGGTTCCCCCCAACTACCCTTCTTTACAGGCCTGGTACTCCCAACTGCCCTCCCCTGCTGGCCTGAGCATCCACAACTGTCTTCCCCTGCCAGCCGTCTTGTGTCCACATTGGGACAGCCATCTTTGACCACGTGGGGGTGGCCATCTTGTGTGTTGGAGTGACAGTCAATTTGCATATTACTCTTTTATTAGATAGGATATATATATATATAATATGTATGTCAACCACTGACTGAGCAGATTATTATGCATTCAGAGATCATAATAATCTGGCCACTCAGTGTATACCAAGCTACGTTTATAGTTCATTTTAAGTTAATGGTCACTTGCGTTTCAAGAGAGTCTAAAATCACTATCATTTTTACTCCCTCCCTCCACATTTATGTTTTTGTCATTATTTTTTTACTTTGTATGTGTGTTTGTGTAATTTACAGTTTTTATTATACATGCTCTTCCTACTTTTTTTTAAAATCTTTGTACTTGCTTTAATGTTGGTTGATCCATTGATTTTATTATGTGTTTGTCTTTGTCAGTGACATTTTTTTTCTTTGCGATATTTTCTTGTTCATATCTTGATTTTCTTCTTCTTTTCTTTTTATTAAATAAGTCCCTTTAACATTTCTTGTAATACTGCTTTGGTGATGATAAACTCATTTAGCCTTTTCTTGTCTGTGAAGCCCTTTAACTGTCTTTCAATTCTAAATGATTGCTTTGCTATATGGAGTAATCTTGGTTGTAGGTACCTGCTTTCATCACTTTGAATATTTTGTGCCAATCCATTCTGGTCTGCAAAATTTCTGTTGAGAAATCAGCTGACAGTCTTATGGGAGCTCCCTCATATGTAACTAACTGCTTTTCTCTTGCTGCTCTTAATATTTTCTCTCTTTCCTTGACCTTTATCATTTTAATTATAATGTGTCTCAGTGTGGGCCTCTTTGGGTTCACCTTGTTTCAGAAACTCTCCTCTTCCTGGATTTGTATGTCTATTTTCTTCACCAGATTAGGGAAGTTTTTAGTCATTATTTCTTCAAATAGGTTTTCAATCCCTTGCTCTCTCTTCTCCTTCTCATACCCCCATGATACAAATGTTGACCCAGAAGTTCCTTAAAAATCTTTATTTTGTTTGTTTCTTTTTTTCTCTTTCAGTTGGATCTTTTTTACTACCTTGTCTTCAAAGTCACAGATTTGATCTTCTGAGATTTGATCTTCTGAGATTTGATCTTCTGCTTTATCTAATCTGCTATTAATTCCATATAATGTACTCCAGTTTAGTTATTATAGTCTTCATTTCTGCCTGTTTTTTTAAAAAATATTTTTCTATCTCATTTAAAAAATGTTTCCTTCCTTTTTGTTGAAGTCTCACTGAAATCATCTACTCTTCCTCTAAGTTAATGGAGCATTCTATAATCATATTTTGAACTCTGCATCTGGTAGATTGCTTGCCTCCATTTTGTTAAGTTTACTTTCTGGAGTTTTGTCCTGTTATTTTATTTGGACATGTTTCTTTGTCTCCACAGTTTGGCTACCACCCTTTGTTTGTTTCTACATGTTAAGTAGATTCAATACATCTCTCTATATTGGCAGAATGGTCTTAAGTAGCAGGTATCCTGTGTGATCCAGTGACACAGTCTCCCTAGTGACCTGATCCAGGTGCTCCAAGGTGTCCCTTGCATGAGTTGTATATTCCCTCCTATTGTAGTTGAGCTTTGATTGCAATTGGCACATCAGTGTGTGGAATTGGCCCTCAGGCTGACTGGCTATGAGGACTATAGCAGACAAGGTATTATGTGGGGGCTGACCATAATATGAAGTGGGATTCACTTTAGGAGAGTTCTGGTGCCTGCTGTGTTCACTATCTGGGTATGTTGTTTGTTGTGCAAATTGGATGGTGCACTGGTGTGTTCTCAAGTTGGTCACCAGGTATGTTAGTTTTGGGGCTACTTGGGAGGGGCTCTGATGCAGTCCAAGGTCAGCTGCCACCTGTCCTCAGCCCCAGGCCACCAGGTAAGAGCTACAGATTGATCCAAAGTTGGTACCTGCATTTGTTGGACTTGGAGTTGCCTGGGAGTAGTTATGCTATGAACCTAGTGAAGGGCTAGGTACAGGACATACCAAGATCAGATGCTGCTTGTTTGGGGTCTGTGTACTTTTGATAGATTTGGGAAAACCCCAAAGCATAGGCCAAAGCCAACTGTTTGTGAGGAACAGCTGCTGAAAGAGGTTTGACTTATGCTCAAATTGGATGGGGCAGGGAATCACCAGGGTGGAGTGAAAGCAGTGTTAGCAAGATTAATGAAAATACTCAGATTTAAGGCCCACCTGTGCCTGCATGCTGGGTATGGGGAGGGCTCAACGAAGAAACCAAGGCACCTGCTGGCACTTTAGTCCTGAAGAGAGTTACCCTTCCAGCCCTTGCCTTGAAGCCAGACAATTAGTTCCTAAAAGTATATCCTTGGCACCCTCTGAACTGTTGTTCCTTTGCTGGATCTTAGGGTGAATGTTTGTGAGTATGTCTATGCTTGGGCCCTTTAAGAGGATGCCTGGGTTTACAGAAGCCCTCCACATCACCCAGACTGAGTCCCTGTTGATTTTCAGAGCCATGTGGGAACTCCTCTTCCTGGCACCAGTGCTCCGGGCTGGGGAGCCCAGTGTGGAGTTAGGACCTCTTGCTTCTTAGGGGACCTTCTCAGCTGAGATATCTCTCCAAATTTTTAATTGCTACATGGGTGTGGGACCAGACTGTTTCGCATCTCTGCCCTTCCTACTAATCTGGATGCAGCTTCTTTTTTATATCCTTAGTTAAAGGAGTTCTGTTCAGCTCATCTCCAGGTGGTGCTTAAGAGTGGTTGTTCTATAATTAAGTTGTAATTTTGATGTGGTCATGGAAGGAGGTGAGTGCAGTGTTTATCTACTCTGCTATCTTGACCAAAAGTCCTGGTTTGCATTGATTTTTTTAAAGATTAATTTCAGTGAAAATAGAGCACTCCATTTATTCATCTTGATATCTTTTAAACAAAATTTTAATAGTTTTACATTTATGTCCTTAGAATGATGTGCATTCTTTTTAAAAGAAATTTAAAAACATTGTTTTAATTGCTTTTAGAGAGAGAGGAACAGAGTGGGAGGGAACCAGTAGAAATGAAGACAACAATAACTAATCAATTGGATGCCTCCTGCACACCTCCTACTGGGAATTGAGCCCATAACCTGGGCATGTCCCATGACACAGAATCAAACCAGCAACTTTTTGGTGCCTGGATGATACTCAACCAACAGCCACACTGACCAGAGCATCATGTGCATTCTTTATTAGTTTATTTTCTAGATATGTTATAGATATTTTTTTACTATTGTGACCAATCTTATTTTATATTTTCTAGATAATTACTAGAGGTCTGCAGAAATTGTACCGGTTTATATAGATTAATCTTGTATTCAGCCCTCTTGTAGAATTTTATATTTTCTAGATAGTTACTAGAGGTCTGCAGAAATTGTACTGATTTACATAGATTAATCTTGTATTCAGCCCTCTTGTAGAACTAGAACTCTTATTATATCTTACAATTTGTCTTGGGATTTATTGGCATCCCTCATAGAAGAGCGTATACTTTGCAAGTAATAACAGTTTTACCATTTTCATTCACTTCTTAAAACTTGCACTTATTGTTGTTGTTGTTATTATTATTATTATGTCTTGTGTAGCATTAGCAAGGATGCCGGAAGCAAATTCCAGTAGGGCATAATAACATACAAGTTCATCAAAAGGCTGATGAAACTTGGGGCTTCAGCAGTGCTGAAGATCAGCATATATTATTGCCTGCTGCTAGACAGCTGAAGGCAGTTCTCCCAACCTATTAATTTTTTACTGTTTACCAAACCTTATCTTTGATATGTATATTTTCTTAGCTATAGGACAAAATGTGTGAATAAAAAACCCAGAGATTCAGAGACCTTAGTTACTAAAGCTAAGCCTCCCTGACTCCCCCAAAATGCTTCCCAAATTTATATTTCATGTCTAGTTTATTAATCTATATTGCAGCCCTTTCTCCAGATTCCTGAACCCTTCTAAACACGGATAAGACCCTGGCACAAGGACACCAAGAAATGATGATATTAAATACTCTAATTTTATTATTATTATTATTATTATTATTATTAATCTTTATTGTTCAGTTTATTAATTACATTGTTTCCCCTTTTTTATCCCCCCATATCTCCCCTCCAACCTGTACCTATACCACCCTCCACCCTCACCTCCCCCTCCCCAATGTCCTCTCCCATTGTTGCATGATTTTTGTCCAATCTCTTGCTGTACTTTCCATAACCCTTTTCTCCTCAAGAATTGTCAGTCCATTCCCTCTCTATGTCCATGTTTCTGTTATATTCACCAGTTTATCCTGTTTATCAACCTATCAATTCACTTGATTTTTATGTTCATTTGTTGATAGATGTGTATTTGTTGTTCATAATTTATATTTTTACCTTTTTCTTCTTCCTCTTCTTAAAGAATATCTTTCAGCATTTCATATAATGTTGGTTTGGTGGTGATGAACTCCTTTAGCTTTTTTTTTTATCTGCGAAGAACTTTATCTGATCTTCAATTCTGAATGATAGCTTTGCTGGATAGAGTAATCTTGGTTGTAGATTCTTGCTATTCATCACTTTGAATATTTCTTGCCACTCCCGTCTGGCCTGCATCGTTTCTGTTGAGAAATCCACTGAGAATCGTATGGGTGCTCCCTTATAGGTAACCATCTGTTTCTCTCTTGCTGCTTTTAATATTCTCTCTTTGTCTTTTGCTCTTGGCATTTTAATTATGATGTGTCTTCGTGTGGTCCTCTTTTGATTCCTATATTTTGGGGTTCTGTGTGCTTCTTAGACTTTTAAGTCAATTTCTTTCACCAGGTGGGGGAAGTTTTTTGTCACTATTTCTTCAAATAGGTTTTCATTATCTTGATCTCTCTCTTTTTCTGGCACCCCTATAATTCGGATGGTGGTATGCTTGAGGTTGTCCCAGAGGTTCCTTACACTATCTTCAATTTTTTTGGATTCTTTTTGCTTCTTGCTTTTCCAGCCGAGTGGATTTTGCTTCTTTGTATTTCAAATCTTTGACTTGATTCTTGCAGTCCTCTAGACTGCTTTTAGGTCTTTGTGTAATATTTTTTATTTCAGTCAGTGTATGCTTAATTTCTAGTTGGTCCTTTTTCATATCCTTGAGCATCTCGTTCATATCCTTGTAGGTCTCATTCATTTCCTCATAGGTTTTGTTCATTTCCTCAAAGGTCTCATTAAGTTCATTGGCCTTTTCTAGGAGCCTCTTGAAAACCCTTATAACCGTGGTTTTGAACTCTATGTCTTGTTGTTTTTTTTCCTCCATTTCTTTCACATCTGATTTCTTTCCATGTCTCTGCATTGTGGCTGCTTCCCTGAATTGGTTGATTATCTTTGTGTGATAGATGTCCTCTAAGGGACAGTGGCTCAGCCTCCCCAGTTACCTGAGGTGGATACTCTTGCTGCAGCCCTTTATGGGTTGCACAGTCTTGTTGAATTTAAGCCTAGATTATTGTTGTTAGCACTAGGAGGGTTTGACCTCCAGGCCAATTGGCTGTGAGTCTCAGCTGTGCTCAGGTTGGATGGGCAGAGTCTCCGGGCTGAGCAGGCAGCGTCAGCTTCGTCCTATGCAGCACCTGGATCTCTGTGCCTGGTGGTAATGGCTGCACGCACCTCTGAGAGAAAGCTGCCACTGAGCTCTACCCACTGCTAGACAACTCTGCCTCTCCCCAAATGAGTCTGCACACCCAAAATCTCACACAGGGTTGTAAAATAATGGAGTCCAGTGGTTTCCTGAACGAGAGAGTGAGTCCTCTATGCACGCTCATACACTTCTGCTCTTCCCAATATGTGCCCTCTCCACAAGCTCGCAGACCACTGCTGTGCCCGGGGTCTCAACGTGCTTCCTTACTGTCCAGTTTCATCCGTATGAGTGTGGGTTCCCCGGACCTCTCCTGGAACTGGGGAATCAGTGCAGTGGGACGCCTTTGTCTCCCTCCCCATTCAAGAAAACCAGCCGGGTTTGCAGCTGCCCACCCTATCCGCTTGCGCTCGGGCAAGGCTCCAAACCTCTGACTCCACATGTATCTTCAATGCTGCTCCCGCCCCCCACCGCTCCTCTGCATCACAATGTCCTATCTTTACTTTTACTTGTGGAATATTTACTCAGCCAGCTTTCCGGTGACTCTGCATGATGTTTGTTCTGTCATTAAGTTGTAGTTTTAAAATTGTTGTGTAGGGCAGCAAGATAGGTGTTTACCTATGCCGCCATCTTGTTTCCTCCAATATGGGGAATATTTATAAAACTTTTTTAACAGCCTCCTAATAAATCATTTGCTTTTTCTCCTTTAGTCTAGTGTGTAATTTTTTTCCTCACAAGAATTAGAAATTGAAATTTATTCAATGTATTAGCTGACTTACTGAAAACAAGTGGGGGTGGGGACAGAGGGGAAAGAATGACATTTTGTTATTACTAAGCATTTGTATCTTTTCCTTTTGATCAAGTTGAGGTATGTCCATAAGCTATCAAAAGGCATGTGAAAAATGAACATTTTAAAAATTATTTCCAAAAAGCAGTAAAAACATTTATACAGGACATTATGAAATTCTAATGCCAATATTGCAACCCAATTCTGCAGGTTACTGGTATAGCATCATCACCAGAGGATGTTCTGCAAATAAGCAGGCAAACAGGATGAGAGTATTCCCTTGATTACTATAATAATAAAAATAACAAAAGAAACCTTCCTTTAGTTGGATACCCTGCATAAATAGGCAACACAGTTAATCAAAATGTAGACATGTGGTTTTCTGACACCAGAATAGCAAATATATAACTAGTTCACAACTTAGAAGAATTTCTAAATTATTTCATATAGTAATTCTTATGCTTTGCTTCTTTGCTGCATGATCCCTATCTATTTTTTCCCATTCATCATCTTTTGTATTCTGGTCAAATGTTTCAGGGTAGGCTGGTAATTTGTCTTTGGGACATTCTTCATAGTAACTCCATACATATTTGCCCACAAACCACTCTTTGTATTCTTCAGGTGTTGTGCATTCCACGCCATTATAGTGGATATTGTGGTGGTGCTTTAACCAGTAGTAGAGATAGTGGATGTTGTAGGCACATCTCTAAGGAGTTTCAAAAAATACAAGTCTTCTAATATTCCACAGTCAAAGTTTTGCAGACTGTTGTTTGATAAATCTAACTCTTCTACAAGTGTGAATCCCAGAAAAGCAGCAGGATCGATGAATTCCATGCCATTGCTGCTAAGGTTTAATTTCTTTAACTCATGAACATCTTCAAACTCCTTGGGTAGAAGTTGGTTGATTTTATAGTATGACAAGTCAAATTTAACAATATCTTGAAGGATGTTATTTGGATCTTTCTTCAACTAGGGGAAAAGGATAACTAACGCCCTAGCATGTATCTTATATCCAATGATTTCTGTTGTCAAATAATCTCTACATTACTGATATAAACCTTACATAATTATGGCATATTCTTTTTTTATCTTGTTGAATCAAGGTGACTTATATTTTATTTAACATTTTGGGACCTATAAATGAAAAAGAGATGCTCTTTTCTTCTTCTTTTTTTAAATCCTCATTCGAGGATATTTTTTCCATTGATCTTTAGAGAGTGGGAGAGAGAGAGAGAGAAAGAGAAATGTGAAAGAGACACATCGACTAGTTGCCTCCCAGACTCACCCCAATGAGGCCAGGGATGGAACCTGTAACTGAGGTATGTGCACTTGGCCAGGAATAGAACCTGAAATCCTTGGTACTGGGCTATAACCACTGAGCAACTGTCCAGGGCCTTCTATTCTTTGTAAGGTTTGGAATTCATTTAATACTAATCTAAGAGGATGAGTTAGATACTTTTATTCTTTCTCTATGTTCTGAATCAAATTTTTTTCTAGATAGGAATACCTTATTTTTTGAAATAGCATCTGTAAAAGTAAATGGTCTAATGCCTTTTCTGACCTTAGACATAGGGGTGTGTGTCCTTTTTTGTAGTTAATCACTTTGATCTCTTTATTTATTATTAATATTTGTTTACATTTTCTATTTTTTGTGAGCAGTAATTTGATTTATAAAAAGATGTAACAAAATTTTAAATCACACAAAATATCATTTTCAAAACGACATCAGTATCGTTTTCAAAACACCACCAAAAAGTGAGTGTGTTTAGCTTTCTCAACTCATAAAGGCAAATGTGTGAGTGGAGCAATAACCCATGTTGTAGCATGTTTAATAAACTGCCACAGAGAAAGTTGTTTGAAGGAAGCAGAGAAATTTTATCTTTTAAGTATTAGAACCAAGGGGCTCCATAATCATCTGGTATCCACTCAATGTTGTACCTATGGTTAGAAATGTACATGATGGGAACTCCAGGGATCTTCCTGATTCTTCGTTTAAGGTCCGGGTCAACTGTGGCCACAATATAACACTTGTGCTGAGTTATTCTCTGTACAAAGCAGTTATCTGTGTAGGCTCCTTTGTGTGTGCATGGTAATCGTTCAAATCTTGGATCCTTGGTGATCCTTAGAGTCACTCGATACTTCTGCCCCAATTTCTCAATTTCAGCCATTACACAGTCAGTTATACAAGGGATACACTTGGCATAGAGACAATCCATCATTGACTGCACTAAGTCCAGTTTGGCCTTAATGGAAAAGTTGATAAAGTTGGTATCAACCAGGATGTGGTAAGGTGGGCCTAGCTGTGTGTTATATTGAAAGAATAAGCAGGAGGGGTGTTGGGAGACTTCTCTTTCTTTGAGTGCACTGGGATCTTTCTTTTCTTTCTTTTTAGGTTTTAATCCATCCTTTTCTTTAAGCCTTTGATCTCTGAGACTAAGCATTCGCTTCATGTTCGCATACTTCCTTGTTTTCTTTTGTTTCCCCATGTTCATGCCGCACTCTGGTTTCTTCTGGAATCACCCTACATTTTCTATTTTTATGCCAGTTTTATATTTTAATAAATTTTTAAATAATTTAATACATTTAAATATATTTTATCTTGGTTTTTATTTTATTAGTGAATAGCTATTAAATATTTTTTATGATTGTTTTAATCTCTGCATCTGAAATTTTTTAAAATTCTGAATTTTAAAAATTTTGTACCTTTTCTCCACTTGATCCATTTTGGGTGGAGGTTAATACATCTTAGCAATCTTTTCCAATGTTCAACCTTTTGGTGTGGTTAATCTTTTGTAGCTGTTGCTGCTGGGGTCCACTTGTTTATTGAACTCTACTTTTGTTTTGCATTTGGTCTATTGTCCATTCTCTAAGCTCAAGCTGAAACTGTAGCTCATTCGTTTTCAATGGTTCTTTTTCTGATAAATGTGTTTGGAGTTGAAATTTTGTGGTGAAGCCTGCTTAGCTGTATCTCTTAAGTCTGGCATGTGCTCTTCTCAATATCCTTCAATTCCAAGTATTTTATAATTTCCACTATGCTTTCTAATTTATCCAATATTTGCTTAGTAATATGGCAGATGTACAAGGCTCTAAAGCTATTTTATTAATACTTAGTATTCTAGTTCATTGTGTTAAGATAATAATATGTATAATGTTGATTTTTTTTGGTGACTGTTGAGGCTCCCTTTGTTATCTGATAAATTGTTTACATGTTCTATGAGCTTAGTGTCTTTAAATGTGCTAAAAATGTACTTTAACATAGGGGTTGATGTGAAGTTCTTCCCACTTTCCATATAATTATCATTTCAAGTTTATGAGTCATGAGTCATTTGAATGTTCTCTATCATTGCTTATTATTTGTCTGCTTGTTCTTCCAGGTAGTTGCAAAAGTTTCTAATTAAAAATTTTATGTGTTTCTCCCTGTAATCATGCTGTTGCATTTTATGTATTTTTCCTGTAGTTATGCTGTTGCATTTTATATCTGAAGCCATTTTTTAAGGATATACTAGTATATGCTCATAATTGTTTTATCTTTCTGATTTTGTTTTCTTTTAAGAAACATCCCTCTTTATGATTGTTTTTGCCTTGAATTCAATTTTGTTTGATACTAAATTTTCTCCTTAGTTTTATTTGGTTCAAAATTGTCTCATACTTTTTTATCTTTTCTTCTTTTCTTTTTCTTTACTTTTTGATCATATTTTGTTTTAAGAATATTCTTTTTACAAAACATATTGCTAAAATTGCATCTTTTTTTAACTTAAAAATATATTTTATTGATTTTCTACAAAGAGGAAGCGGAAGGAATAGAAAGTCAGAAACATCGATCAGCTGCCTCCAGCACACCTCCTACTGGGGATGTACTGGCAACCAAGGTACATGCCCCTGACCAGAATCGAACCTGGGACCTTTCAGTTCCACAGGCCAACACTCTATCCACTGAGCCAAATGGGCCAGGGCTGAAATTGCATCTTTTTAAAAAACTGTCTGTGAGTCCCTCTTTTGTGGATGTTAATCTACAATAAGCTGTATTCTTTGCCTAGAACTGCTGTAACAAAATACCACAAGTTGGGTGGCTTAATACAGTAGAAATGTGTTGTCTCATAGTTCTAGAGGCCAGAGAGGCCTGAACTGAGTTATTGGTAGGGACATGTTATTATTATTTTTTTAATTCTGTGGGAGAATCCTTCCTTGCCTCTTCCTGGCATCTAGTCGTTTGCTGGCGACCTTTGGCATTTCTCGGCTTGCAGCTGGAGAGGTCACCCCCTTTGCTGTCATAGGGCCTTGTCCATGTGTTTGTCTTCTCATAAGGATGCTCATGATATTGGATTAGGGTCCCCCATACTCCAGTATGACCTCATCTTAATTTAACTAATTATATCTGCAATAAACTTACTTTTAAATAAGGTTACATTCTGAGGTGTGGAAATTTAAAACTTTGATATATTTCTTTTTGGAGGGCACAATTCAACCCATAACACAAATTATGTAACTAATTTTATTTTTAGTCACCTTATTTATAATTTACTAATATACTTACTGTATATTACTTTTCTCTCTTTCTTTTATTCCATTCTTCTCTCATTGAATAGACTTTTCTTTCACTGGTTTGAAAATCCTGAATTCTATTTTATGCTTCTAGTAGTTATTATTTAACATATTAAAAATCACAGTCACGTTTATTTTTTCCCCATCAAATTTTATTCTCTATTACAAAATAATTAACTTTCACTTCCTACTGATCTCACTTTGAAACAATTGTTTCATTTTTAATACATTTTTATGGATTATATCTGGTTCTCCCTATCTTCCCACAGACATTCCTTCTTACACAAAGGGTGCACCTGTGTGAGCCTGAGTGTCCATGGGCTCTGGGAGCCAGATCCGCAGGAAGTCCCTTATTCCCAGGGAGCCACTGTCTGGAGTTGACCACAACTAGACCAGTGGGCAAAAAAAGTTTGAGAGAGGCTGCAGTCATTGGTGGCCAGCCAGTAAGATTTTTGAAGGCCATGATCTGCAATTTATATACTGGGAGATGATATATCTTATGGATAAGAGCACAGGTTTTTGTTTTGTAAATATATCTTTATTGATTTCAGAGAATTAGGGAGAGAGAGGTAGAAACATTGATGTTGAGAGAGAATCATTGATCAGCTACCTCATACACGTACCTTCTACGGAGGATCAAGTCCACAATCCGGGCATATGCCCTTGACCAGATTTGAACCCTGAACCTTTCAGTCTGCAGGCCAATGTTCTATCCACTGAGCTGAACTAGGTAGGTCAAGAGCACAGATTTTAATTCAAATTCTGAGTTTGAATCCTGCTGGTCAGATTACTTAAACTCTGAGGCTCAGTTTCTTCATTTGTAACAAGAAGGTAACAATACTTTGTTCCATGATTGTGGGAGGAGATTATGGGATAATCTATATACAGTGCCTGGCTCAGAGTAAGTGCTCTACAAAGGTACTGATGGCTACAACTATTCATTTAATCTACCTGGTATTTTGCATAGTACCTGTTACACAGTATTTGTCAAATATATTTATTTGATTGTTTCTGGGGTCCAGGTGGATCATAAAGAGGATGGTGGGATATGGGGCATCAAGATGATGCTGAAGCAGCAGCGTCTTTGCACAGCCGGGGAGTCTGTCTGAAGCTGCTTGCTAGACCGAGGCTGGAAATTCTAATGGATTTAAATTTAATCATCACAGAGAAAAGAGAACATTTTTTGGAAATGTTCCAAAGGAAGGGAGTTTATCAGCATCCTCCCTAGTTTACAACAGAGAAAATTAAGGCTCTGAGAGGGCCCTGAACAGTTCAATGTCACATTATCAAGGAAATGATGATTTCTGATCCATATTCCTGCTCAGCCCACTGCCATCTGTGCTTGGCTCCTTAAGGAGCGTGGCAGGTCTCAGCTGAGACTGAGGCCTGACGTCTCCTATTGTTCATCATTTAACCTGCTGTGAGATGGGCTGGCTCAGTCCCAAAGAGCCCAGCCACTGTTCTCAGCACATTCCAGAACCTCTGAGGTTGCAGGGGTTTTATTTTTAGCTCTGCTGGAGCCTTCCATGCTGTGGACCTCGAGGAGAGGGAGGCCCTGGGTGCAGCCTTCTGGGATGAACTCTCTGCCCTTCCTCAGTCTCCCCATTTGGGCTGTCCCCACATGTCTCACTGAAGGAGTGAGGTGCTGCTGAGGCTGTGATGTGAGTTCTTTCAAGTTCACCTTTGAAACAAGGACAAGAAGTTAGGCTCTAGCTGGCTGAGTTCTGCAGCTCTCTGAGACTGGCTGCTGCCAACAGAAGAATAGAGCCGTCATTCTGCAGGAAGGTTTGCATGATAATTGGATTTTTTGCCTCTCAGGAATTAGAAAGGTGCTAATCTAGTGACTCATGAGCTACAGATATCTCCCCACTCCCCAAATGAAGCTGCATCCCATTTTCCAAGCGCCTCATCTCCTTATTTCAGTGGAGAGGGCAGGCTGGGACTTAGCTGTAAAGGCAAAGCCCTGGTTGTCCTGGCAACCCTGCTGGAGTGACCATGTACCCCTGCCTCCCCTCTAAACAGCCCATTGCAAACCCAGCCCCTGCCCAGGCTCCTGGAAGGGGAGCTGGCATGTGAATGAGTTTGCAAAGGAGACAGTCATCTCTAAATTAGTGTTAGAACTTCCTAAGGTTGGGTGAGTGTGCAGATCTGAGTACGTGTGTGTGTGTGTGTGTGTGTGTGTGTGTGTGTGTGTGTGTGCATTTGAGTTTAGGTGTGTGGGCTCATGTGAGTTGGCGGACAAGGTGGGCTGCAGCAGCATGTGAGTGTGCGTTTGCGCTTTACCTGGATGCTGTAGTTCTTTTGGCTTGGGTTCTGGTCATGTTTGCTTTTTCCATCCAAGGCATATCTTTTCAACTTTTAGGGACCAGAGCTGAATCTTGAGACCTAGCCTTTGTGTCTGGGTACCTAGAACAGAGGGTTGAACTGGGTCTTGCTAATGAAGAAGAGGTGGAGTTTTACTTGGGGCCCCTTTGGATACAACCTCTTTATCTAACCCTGAAGAGGCAGAAAGCTGGACTTTGACCCTGCTGGGAGGGCACCTGGGACTGCCCAATACCTGGATGCCCTCCATACCCACGCTTGCAGCCCATCTGCCACCCTGCTACACTCCCTTTGCTTGGGTACATCCTTTCCTACTCCTGCCTCTTGTCTTCTTCTCATGGGATCCTGCCTCCTATGCAGCCCCCAAACTTGGTGTAACCCAGAATCTCTGGAGCCCAGAAAGTGAGAGGTTTCTTTCAGCAAAGATTCTCAGGATCTTCCCTCCCCAGCTGCTCCCAGCCTGAGTCACAGTACCCCCGAGGCACTCCTCTCCTCCCTCCCACTCCTTTCATTAACTTCATTGAAGCTAATAATCCTGCTGGCAATTCCATTGTCTCCTCTTAATTCCAATTTCCTTTTGTCTCAAGAGGCAAATCAGCCGAGTGAAACGGTGAAGAGGCAGGCACAGCCTCCCATGTATTAATTAGGGGAACATTAAGAGGTAATATAAACACACCTCCGGCATTGGGGTGCTGCTCCTGCCTCCCTCTCCCTTTACTTCCCCTCCTAAACTCCAGCCAGATCTGGAAGAATGTCCCAGGTTAGAATCTGCCCGTTGTCATGCCTCCACTCACTCCTTCACTCCCTCATCACATGAGTCAGAGAGTCACAAAGACTTACCTCCTGAATGTGCCTCAGACAGGACTCCCCTCCCCACGGCCACTCTTCAGTCCACGGCCTGCTCACACCTGATGACAATGCTTCCCTGCCTCCAGCCTTGTCCTTGTCAAGTCCTTTAGTAAGCAGACAACCAAGGGGTCTGGCTGCCTGGCACTATCTGAGCCAATGAAGCAGAGACAGGTTGAATCATATAGGAGCATTTCTTCCCATACTGCTGGCAGTATGGGAGAGCAGCAGGCCATCCACAAAAATCTGCTCTGCACCCTCCCCCCGCCCCCCAAACCAGCTGCTTATATTGGGTAGGGGGACAAAGATTACATGGGGAAGTAGGCGAAAGGTAATGGGGGCTGGAGATTTGCCAAGGCCTGCAGTTATGCAAAGGCTGGGGTCTTCAAAGAGCCAGTGATATACAAAGGCTGGGTTCTTCAAAGGGCCAGTGATAGGCAAAGAGCTGGGTGTCTTCAAAGGGCTGGCAGCTCTGGTTTCTGCAACAAGGTTGTTAATCTTTCCATAATAGGCAGCTCCCTGATGGGGAGGATGGGCTGCATTTCCTGGTGAGCTCCCAGGTCCCGATTAGAAAGTGCCTTCTTTAATCAGAATAAAACAATCATGGCTAACAGGGCATGATTGATATTTCTCACATTGTAGCTGATCCCCAATATTCTATTTCTGCCCCTATCCATTTTTATCTTCTCATATGTATGAGATTAGTTTCAGGTGAAAAATCTCACCCTGCTGGCCTGCATTTGCTTCTGCCTTGAAAGCAGTTGCCAGGAATGGAATACAGCGAATGAAGGATCTAAAAAGAGGAAGACATTGAATACAGCCTCAGACAATCAGACTATAAAAATAAACATGAGGAAAAATTAAAAAGAATTTCCGTAACCCAAACAGGTTGGGTAGCCAGGAAGTTAGGTTGGATAACTTTCTGGCTGCCCAACATCCCCCCCTACCCCACCCACCCCTGCCACCAAATAGACAAACAAACAAAACAAAACAAAAAAACACAAAAAACACAAACACACAAAAACATCACACTTTCTCATTGTTTGTTGTTTTACTTTGGAGATGGCTTCCCTAATTTGTTGAACGCTGTTTTCTATCCACTGAAAATTTTCAGAAAGATTAAAACAGCACG
Organism: Antrozous pallidus; assembly: GCA_027563665.1. Lineage (NCBI taxonomy): Eukaryota > Metazoa > Chordata > Mammalia > Chiroptera > Vespertilionidae > Antrozous > Antrozous pallidus. The sequence continues at coordinate 79,122,655 of CM050520.1, forward strand.
TTCCTCACAACCGTGGTTACACGGCAACAGCAAATACCCTATTGCTGCTCGATTCTCTAGAACTGCCTCCCCGACCTGGCTCAGCTCTTGATTTATTCCCTGGATACCTCTGGAAGTGGCATTCAGGGCTTTTACCAAACCACAAACCAGTTGGGTCACTTCTACATTAAGGGGGCTTACTAGTACTGGCGTAACAAAAATGCTTACAGCAATGTGTTCAGCAGGGCTCTGCAGGCCAAGGTCATCTCTGCAGGCCAGAGCCACAGCGTGAGAAGGGCTCTTTCGGTTTGAACCCTCTGGTGTTTCTGGGACACAGATATTGTCAGTTGTCCTAAGGAACAAGGTGCCCTGCTGGTGCAGGGATATACGAATAAGCAGTTATCCTACATATCATAAATCAACCCGCCGATGGTCTTAGGCGACTAGTGGTTCTCGTGACCCAGGTTGAGAACCGCTGCTGTAGACCCTAAGACCATCAGAAAACACAGGTGTTTACATTACGATTCATAACAGCAGCAAAATTACAGTTATAAAGTAGCAACGAAAATAATTTTATGGTTGGGGGTTACCACAACATGAGGAACTGTGTTAAAGGGTTGCGGCATTAGAAAGGTTGAGAACCACTGCTTAGAGCGGTGGTCAGCAAACTCGTTAGTCAACAGAGCCAAATATCAGCAGTACAACGATTGAAATTTCTTTTGAGCCAAATTTTTTAAACATAAACTTCTTCTAACGCCACTTCTTCAAAATAGACTCGCCCAGGCCGTGGTATTTTGTGGAAGAGCCACACTCAAGGGGCCAAAGAGCCGCATGTGGCTCGCAAGCCACAGTTTGCCGACCACTGGTCTATGGGATCCATCGCTGGGCCTGGTGGCCTGGCCACTTTACCTTTCTTCTGGCCAATCACTTGGCTAAAACGGGATGTAAATGGTGCCACTAATCATCCTTCCTCCCTTTTTTCTTCCTCTTTCTTGCTGTCTGAAGAGGGCTGCTCACTGTATTTAGAGCTCAGCCATGTGCAGAGTGGAGAGGGCCTGTTTCCCCCAAAACCCCAGGCCTAATCAATGTCTGCCTCTGAGCCAGTTCTTAGGGGCTACTAATGTGTCATTTACAAAATGACTGTATTGCCCACAGTAGAAGATAATTGACAAATGTCCAATTTGATAGGCAGATTTCTCTGGGGCAGGCAGGTCTGCTTTTGTGCCTCCTGCATGATGCAGATGTGGAATGAATGAGTGGGGAGGGGTTGGGACACACAGTCTGGGACTGAATGGGGAGGATCAGACACAGATATAAAATATGGACAGGGTCAGGGTCAGGGCTGCTTTGGGGTGTTGCTTCTTCCCATTTATTTTTTTTCATGAGGCTGGGGAACATGGAACTATTTCCTTTCTTTAACCAGGAGCAGTAAGAAGAAAATGAATGGTCAGTGCTGAGCATGATCACAAGGGGATGAGATAGTGGGGAAATACTGACCTAACTGGGCAAAAGGAGAATCTGGGTGACCAATCAGGTCACCAACTAGATAATAGCTGCCTTACACATTTTCAAAATAAGTTTTTCCCCATGCCAGGGGTAGCATTTTGCAGTACTGCTCTGCTCCATAGTTTCTTTGTTCACTGTACAGTGTATCTTGTAGACTGGTGTATATGAGCATGTAGTGAGAGATTCATTTATTAAAATTAATAAATCTTTATTGTTCAGATTATTACAATTTTTCCTCTTTCCCTCCCCATAGCTCCCCTCCCTCTGCCCTTACTTCCCCACCCCATCCTCATCCATAGATGTATGATTTTTGTCCAATCTCTTCCCACACCCCCACACCCTTTTCCCTCTGAGAATTGTCAGTCCACTCCCTTTCTATGCCCCTGATTCTATTATATTCACCAGTTTATTCTGTTCATTAGATTTTTTTATTCACTTGATTTTTAGATTCACTTGTTGATAGATATGTATTTGTTGTTCATAATCTTTATCTTTATCTTTTTCTTCTTCTTCCTCTTCTTAAAGAATACCTTTCAGAATTTCATATGATAATGGTTTGGTGATGATGAACTCCTTTAGCTTTTTCCTATCTGTGAAGCTCTTTATCTGACCTTCAATTCTGAATGATAGATTTGCTGGGTAGAGTAATCTTGATGGTAGCTTCTTGCTTTGAGTATTTCATGCAACGCCTATCTGGCCTACATAGTTTCTATTGAGAAATCAGCTGACAACCACATGGATGATCTTTTGTAGATAATTAACTGTTTTTCTCTTGCTGCTTTTAATATTCTCTCTTTGTCTTTTGCTCTTGGCATTTTAATTATGATGTGTCTTGGTGTGGCCTCTTTAGATTTCTTTTGTTTGGGGTTCTGTGCACTTCTTGGACTTGTAAATCTATTTCTTTCACCAGGTTTTCAGTATCTTGCTCTCTCTCTTCTTCTGGCATCCCCATAATTCCGATGTTGGTATGCTTGAAGTTGTCTCAGTGCCTCCTTACACTATCTTCAAATTTTTGGATTCTTTTTTCTTTTTTGCTTTTCCAGTTGAGTGTTTTTTGCTTTTTATATTTCAAATCTTTGACTTGATTCTTGTGCTCCTCTAGTCTGCTGTTAGGTCTCTGTATAATATTTTTTATTTCAGTCAGTGTATGTTTAATTTCTAGTTGGTCCTTTTTCATATCCTTGAGGGTCTCACTAAATTTGTCGGCCTTTTCTAGGAAATTCTTCAAAAACCTTATAACTGTGGTTTTGAACTCTATATCTGGCCTGCTTTCCTCCATTTATTTTGTTTGTGCTCTCTTTCTTTGTCTCCACATTTTTGCTACTTCCCTGAGTTGGTAGAGTAGCTTTGTGTGCTAAGTGTCTTATATGGCCCAGTAGCTCAGCCTCTCCAGTTACTTGAGGTGGTCACTCTTGGTATACCTCTTTGTGGGCTGTGCACAGTTTTGTTGTAGTTAAGCCTTGATTTTTGTTGATATTACTGGGAGGAATTGACCTCTAGGCCAGTTGGCTGTGAGGATCAGCTGTGTCTATGCGGGGAGAACTTCTGTGCTGGAGACAGCCTTATGAGACAAGACTTGGAAAAATTGCAAAAGCCTCTGTGCTCAGCTTGGATGGAGCAAAGTCTTAGGGCTAAACAGACAGTCTTGGCTTTCTGTCAGCTCTGCTGTATGAGGCCACTAGGTCTCAGTGTCCCTCGACAGTTGCTGCAAGCACCTCTGAGAGAAAGCCACCCTAGAGTTTCATCCACTGCCAGACAGTCCAGTTTCTCCCCCAATGAATCTGGATTCCCAGATTCTCTCCCAGAACTGGGGTTCAGCACAGTTGGGAGCTTCCATCTCTCTCCTGCTAGAGAAAGTCAATGGCGCACTCAGCACTCAGTTCTCTCTGTGCACACTCGCACGAGCACCTCCAGACCTCTGCCATTTGCAGCTCCCTTGAGTTTCTGTGTGCTTTCTCTTTTCCTGGCAGTCCAGATTCCCCCCATATGAGCCTGGGTCCCCAGGATCTCGCTTCCATCTCCCTCCCACTAGAGAAAGCCACCAGGCACTCAGCCACCCTTCCTCTCCATGCATGTGTCTCTGTACCTCAGCCTTTTGCAGCTCCTCTGATTCTATGTGTGCTTTTTTCTCTTTCCTTCTAGTTGTAGAATTTCCACTCAGTCAGCTTTCCTGTGGTTCTGGATGATGTCTGTTTTATCTTTCAGTTGTAGTTTTGAAATTGTTGTGCAAGGCAGCAGTTTAGATGTTTACCTATTCTGCCATCTTGGTTTCTCTGAGAGGTCCGTTTTATAATGAGTATATGTAACATTTCATTTTATGCATTTACTACCATTTATTTATTCAATCAGCTTTCTATATGTGGATATTTAGAAACACGTTTCTCAAACTTTACAGTATATACAAATTATCTGGTGATGTTGACAGGCAGCTCTTGACTCAGGAGTTTCAGGGAGGGGCCTGAATTCTGCATTTTGACAAGCTCTTGGGGTTGTGTCTGGTCCATTGACCATCCTTTGATTAAAGAGGATTCAGACTCTGACATATGTTTCCCTTATAAACAGTGCTGAGGTAAATATTTTTGTGGTTGCCCTTTATAAAGTACAATTCTATTTATAAAGTATAAATGTATAGAAGTACAATTTCCAGGCCAAAAGATATATGTGTTCTGATAGTTTAATAGTCTTGGAAAACTGCCCTTCCCATGATGTCTACTCTGCCAGCATTGTATAGAAGTGCTTGCTCCTCACCCACTCATTGATGGAAAGTATTATCAAACAAATGTTTCTTCAAGTATTTAATACTCGAGGTCTGGTGCACAAAATTCATGCACAGTATGTGTGTATGTGTGTGTATGTGTGTCCCTTAGCCCAACCTGCACTCTCTCCAATCCAGGACTGCTGGCTCCTAACTGCTTGCCTGCCTGCCTTCCTGATTAGCCCCTAAACACTTCTGCCTGCCAGCCTGATCACCCCTAACCACTCCCCTGCAAGCTTGATCAACACCTAACTGCTCCCCTGCTGGTCCGATTACCCCTAACTGCCCTCCACTGCCAGCCTGGTCACCTCTAACTGCCCTCCCCTGCTGACCTGGTTGCCCTTAACTGCCCTCCCCTGCTGGCCTGATTTTCCCCAACTGTCCTCCCCTGCAGGCCCATTCATCCCTATTGCCCTCACCTGCTGGCCTGGTCACCCTTAACTGCCCTCCTCTGCAGGCCTGGGTCCTCCCCCCCAGTGGCCCTCCCCTGCAGGCCTGGTCCTTCCCAATTGCCCTCCCATGCTGTCCTGATCACCTACAACTGCCCTCCCCTGTTGGCCATCTTGTGGTGGCCATCTTGTGTCCACATGTGGGTGGCATCTTTGACCAAATGGGGCAGCCATCTTGTGTGTTGGAGTGATGGTCAATTTGCATATTACCTCTTTATTAGATAAGATTTTTAGTTTTAATTTTATGAATTTAGACATTATATTATTAGTGCACAGATATTTATGGCTATTAGACCTTCATGATGAATTGTACCTTCTACTTAAGATGTGATTTTGTTATGTTTAATACTTTTGCCTATATTCTGATTTCAAATCTGCATTTACTGGGTGTGCCTTTGCCCATGCTTACCTTTATTGTGCTGCATATTGTTACTTAGGGTTTTTCAAACTTAAAGTTAAATTTATCAACTAGTTCACTTGCATATGCATATTTAAAGTCACATATTATATAAAGTCTTAATTTAGACATGGAGTTTCTTCCACCTTGATTATTTCATGAAATAATTTTGTTTAAACTCTTTACATGCATTTTCAAGATTATGGTTTTCGTCTCCATCATTAGAGATTATGTTCGAGTCATTTATCCCAATTTTCCCAAGCACATTATCTTCACCTCCTTTAAAAAGTTGTGATACCACAAGTTTTGTAGTCATGTGTGCTAATGTCATTGCAAAAGCTCTCCCAAGCTGTGATTCCTTGCTCATTAAGTTGTTTTATCCATTTGTTTTGTAGCTGTCTATTTATGAGCTCCTCAGTGGAGCTACTTACAGTATTGCCTTATCCCTTCCATTAAGTGTATGTTTTTATGAGCAACACATTGGAACAGATTCTAGTAGCAAGCATTCTATGAGGCTTACAATTTTAAAATATTGAAAGAAAAAGTCCTCAGTCCTCTCCATCCAAAGCTTTTGCACTCAGATAAGGCAACCACTTTAAATCCTTGTAGCTCTTCTGGCATTTTCCCTGTATTTATAAATAACATGTCCATCGTTATTTTCTAATGTTTTAAAGTTTTAGACACTATCTATTTACCTCCTACAATGAAAAATGTGAATTTAGCCTTTTCATTCTGCTCTTCACTGTTTTCTCCTAATATAGTTACATTACAGTTGTGGGGGACTAAATAAATATCCAATGTTTATATTATTGTGATTATATAAATATTATTTAGAGTTAAGCTATGTGGTAAATCATAGTTAAGTTTCCTTTCTGCACAAATTTGTATTATTTCTAATGTCACTGACTTTCTTTTTCTTTTGTTTTGCCTTTTCTCTATTTATCATTAATTTATTCCCAACTCTCTGATAGACACATCATTCTCGTCACTGTATGTTCAGGAAGAGATTCTCCTAGAGGCTCCTAGCTTCTTGCTGCAATCCCGGTGGATCACCATCTTAGCCTGTTGCCCAGAAAGTTGTCGGGACACTCCCTTCACCATCCCTGGGAACCCCTTGGGCTCACTGCCATGATGTATCCCCTGTCTTCTGGCTTTCTCTTTGTTCACCCTCACTGTGATGGAGCCACCTTCCATTAATTTTCAGAGGAAATGTTCATGATGGTCAAACTTTGGAGGATTTTCACTTCAGAAAATGTTACTCTATTTGCATGGCTGATTGAGAGTTGGCTAGATAGAGAATACTGGGTTTTATATAATTTTCCTTTTGAATTTGAAGACCCATTGTCTCCTAGCTTCAAGTATTGCTGAGAAGTTGGATGGGACCCCAACTTCTGTGGCCTCTCTCTGCCAGTGCATCACTTGTCTGAATGCTTCACCTCTTTACACCTAGTATTCTGAGGTTTTAGAATAGTGTGTTTGGATATCCATTTTCTTGCATTGTGCTGAAAATTATAGGACATTTCAATGTGAGAAAACCTCCTTCTGTTCTAGAAAATTAACTTAAAAATATTGTAATTTTGAATGGGTTCCTTCCTTTTTATTTCTCTTTATAAAACTTACTAGAGGCCTGGTACACGAAATTCATGCACTGGGGGTGGGGGGTGTCCCTTAGCCCAGCCTGCACCCTCTCCAATCTGGGACCCCTCAAGGGATGTCCGACTGCCCATTTAGGCAGTTGGACATCTTTCTCACAATTCAAGACTGCTGGCTCCAAACTGCTCACCTGCCTGCCTCCCTGATTGCCCCTAACTGCTTCTGCCTGCCAGCCTGATCACCCTCTAACCACTACCCTGCCAGCCTAATTGATGTCTAACTGCTCCCCTGCCAGCCTGTTTGCTCCCAACTTCCCTCCTCTGCCAGCCTGCTCACCCCTAACTGCCCTCCCCTGCAGGCCTGGTCCCTCCCGACTGTCCTACCCTGCTGGCCATCTTGTGATGGTCATCTTGTGTCCACATGGAGGCAGGATCTTTGACCACATAGGGGCAGCCCTCCTGTGTGTTGGACTGATGGTCAATCTGTGTATTATTCTTAGATGGGATAGAGGTCTGGTGCATGGATGGGGCACGCTGATTTGCCCTGAAGAGTGTCCCAGATCAGGGTGAGGGTTTCCTAGGGCATTGACCTGGGCGAGGGGCCTATGGTAGTTTGCAGGATGGCCATGCCCCCCAGTGACTCAAGGGGAGGCTCTGGAATCTGGGATTAATTTCTGTTCTACAATTGAAACTTTGTAGCCTGGAATGCAGCCAAGCTTTGTACTCACTCTGTGGCAACAGCCATTTCTGTTTAGGTTCATTTTAATTCTATAATTGAAACTTTGTAGCATTGAGTGGAGGCCTAGGCACTAGGGCTGCAGAAGCTTGGCTTCCTCGATTAACCGAGCAACCATAACCTCTGCTCTCTTCAGCTCCATGGCTGCGCCCATATCTGTTGGGATATATCTTCTATAATTGAAACTTTGTAGCATTGAGTGGAGGCCTAGGCCGGCAAGGGCAGACAGAAAGCTTGGCTTCCTCCATTGCTGGGAAAACCCAAGTCTACCTCTTGCTCTCAGTGGCCTCAGCCAGCTTGGTTGGGGTTTATTTGCAAAATTTGCTCCTGATTGGCTGATGGGCATGGCTATGGACATGGCTTGATCAAAGGTATGGTCAATTTGCATATTACTCTTTTATTAGATAGGATATTATTATGGGACATTTGACCACCAGGACAAATCTTATAATTTTTCTCTTTTCTATTATTATTATCTTTGTCTTTATATTCTTCTTTCCAAGAGCTATTCTTATGTTTATCTTTTAACACTTCTATTGATTTTTTAGTGCATACCATTATATATATATACTAGAGGTCCGGTGTATGCTATTTGTGCACAGGGTGGAGGGTTCAGCCCAGCCTGCACCTTCTCCAAAATGGGACCCCTTGAGGGATGTCTGACTGCATGTTTAGGCCCTATCCCAGACAGTCGGACACCCCTCTCACAATTCAGGACTGCTGGCTCCCAAATGCTCACCTACCTGCCTTCTGAATTGCCCTAACTGCTTCTGCCTGTCAGCCCCTAACCACTCCCCTGAAAGCCTAATTGATGCCTAACTGCTCCTCTACCAGCATGTTTGCCCCTAACTGCCCTCCCTTGCAGGCCTGGTTCCCCCCAATTGCCCTCCCCTGCAAGCCTGTCCCCCCCTGCCCCCCCCCCCCCCCCGCAACTGCTCTCCTCTGTAGGCCTGGTCACTCACACTTCCATCTTCTGCTGGTCTGGTCACCCTAACTGCCCTCCCTTGCAGGCTTGATCACCCCAACTGCCCTTTCTTGCAGGCCTGGTCCCTCCCAACTGTCCTCCCTTGCTGGGGATCCACATGGGGATAGCCATCTTGTGTGTTGGAGTGATGGTCAATTTGCATATTACTCTTTTATTAGATAAGATAGAGGCCTGGTGCATGGGTGGGAGTCAGCAGGTTTGCCCTGAAGGGTATCCCGGATCAGGATGGGGGTTCCCTTGAGGCATGAGGCAGTCTGGGCAAGGGGCCTCTTGTGGTTTGCAGGCCGGCCATGCCCCCAGTGACCCAAGCAGAGGCCCTGGTATCTGGGATTTATTTATCTACTATAATTGAAACTTTGTAGCCTTGAACAGAGCCAAGCCTCCTGCTTGCTCCATGGTCGTAGCCACTTTTATTGGGATTTATTTGTCTTCTATAACTGAAACTTTGTAGTCTTGAGCAGAGGCCAAGACAGGCCAGAGCTGCAGAAACTTTGCTTCCTCCATTGCTGGGGGCAATTCAAGCCTCCTGATCTCTCCAGCTCCATGGCTGCTGCAATTTTTGTTGGGATTTAATCTTCTATAATTGAAACTTTGTAGCCTTGAGTGGAGGCCTGTGCTGGTCAGGGAGTGTGGAAACCTTGGCTTCCTCCATTGCCAGGGAAACCCAAGGGTCCTGCTTGCTCTGTGGCTGCAGCTATCTTGGTTGGGTTAATTTGCATACCCACTCCTGATTGGCTGGTAGGTGTGGCTTTGTGTGTAGCAGAGTGATAGTTAATTTGCATATTACTATTTTATTCGATAGGATACACACACACACACACATGCACACACACACATGAATTTCCTTCTACACTTCTTTTGGTCATTCTATTCTAATTTTATTAGAAAAAAATCTCCCTGAGTATACTAACTATAGTATTAGGAAGTTTACTGTTACCACTTTTTGAAGCTTTTTTTCTGTTTGTGTCTGGTTTCCAGTTAGAGACTCTGAAATATTTGAACTATCTCTAGTTGTTGATATTTAAAGTGAAGCATTACAATGTTTTTGAAAGTCCTATATATGGACCAGACTGTCCAGTGGTCAGTTTCCCTGGGGGTTACTGGGCAGGCCCAAGTTGTTTCATTGAGGACTCTCCATCTCCTTCTGTGACATTGTCTTTTCCCAGGCCTGCCCATGGGGAAAGGGACCTAATGGCTGGGTGTCAGACTTCGGGCCCATTCACAGCTTCCAGCTCCCACCTCAGCCTCCCTTGGAGGTCCTTGGTGCCTCCTCACCCTGAGCTCCTCAGGGAGCCTGGTGCTAAAACAGTTCCGCCTCTGTGTTCCCCAAACCACTGTCCTCCTGGGGGCAGTTAGGCCCAGCTTTTTAGTCTGCTAAATTTCTTCGGTTCCATTCTTTTTCAAATTTCAAAGTTCTGTTTACATGTCTTGCCCACTTTTGTCTCCTCTCCTGTTCTGTTTGTTGTGGTATTATGCCTTTTTCCCATCCATTTACTATCATCTTTTTAGACACATCAGGGAAGAAACAGAGATAAATGTGTTCATAACTTCACATTTAGTTGGATCAAGTCTGTCTTTCATTTCTACTCTTCCTATATCATTTTGTCTTAGGTGTGTCAAGACCTTTTCAAAGAGCAAGCCTGATCTTATCTCTTTCTGGCTTATACTTAAAGCTCCTTAAGTTTTTTTTTTTTTTTTTTTTGGATGAAGGCTGCACTCTTTGACACAGCTTGAAGGCCTGTGTCATCTGCCTCCTCCCTTACCTTCCTGAATGATTCCCCCTTCACCTGCTCTTCTCTCAACTGCTTAGTTCCTGTTATCCTGCCCTGCTCATCTCAACTGTCCCGCTTCTAGACCAAGAAAGATTCTGTCACACTTCCCAGTAGCTCCCTGCACAAAGGGGTAAGCTCTTAGTTTCAGTAGTGAGGTAAGCTTGGAGGTAAGGGAATAGAGTTAGGTTTTGTGAGGCCAGGGGGTGCATTTTTCTCCAGTGTTATGTCCCCACAGCCTAGCACAGTACTAAGAAAGACTACTCCAAGCACATAGAGCTGTTGGATGACTGAATGAATTGTTAACGTAAACAAACAAACAAACAACAAACAAAAAAACACACCAAAAAAAACACAACAACATTCAAACATGTAAAGAATTTTTGTGAGTTTATTTGAGCCAAATTGTCAACAATTGCTGGGGAGTAGTATCTCAAGGGATTGGGATAATGCTCTGGAGAATGGCGGATTCATACCTTGTTTTTATAAATTACCATAAAAAGGGAAGATGCAAGTGGGTTACAAGAAATCCATTGGTGCTAGATTAGGGAGGGGGGAGAAAGCAAAGCGGGGAAACCTCTGGGATTGGATAAAAAGTATGATAGACACATGCTTCTTTTATATAGATGGGTACAGGATAGTTAACAAAGTTAACAGTTGATGACTAACATGATAACAGTAACACTGAGGGAATACCCTGGTGCCACTTGTTGTGCCCTGAGGAGTCCAGAAAAAATTACAAGTTACCCAGACATTTAACAGGTGTTATTTTAGATGCAAAAAGACAATAGGCTCAGTAAAGATTGAAGTTGATCTTTGTCAGAGAAAATATTGGCCTAGGGCATGACTACCAACTATAAACTGCTTTTAGTTAATTTTTGAATTTCAGGACATCCTTTGTAATTACTTTAGGTCATTGAGTTTGCAGAACCACCATGCAGGCCTTTTCTGAACTAGTCAGGTTAGCATGTGGACTTTTTTTTTCATCCATAGAATGAATGAATTAGTATTCACCTGGACCTCACATTGCTTGGCTCAATATCTATCTGGATGAACACTGTTAATGTAAAAACACTTAAACCTATAAAGAATTCTTGTGAGTTTATTTGAGCTAAACTGTTGGCAATTGCCGGGAGACAGAATCTCAATGGATGGAGACAATGCTCCAGAGGATAGCGGTTTTCACCTTTTTTTTATACATTACAATCAAAAGAGGAGACATAAGTGGGTTACATGAAATCCATTTGGTGGATTTTTACTTAGGTGGATGCAGGAGAGTAAACAGTCAATAATTAACATGGTAACAATAACAAAGAATTTATGGTCTCTGTCCTGGCACCCAAGTGCATTTGGTTGTGCTCTAAGGGGTCCAGAAAAAGGGCAGTTATAGTAAGTTACTTAGACATTTCATAGGTATGTTATCTTAGGTGCAAAAAGACAATAGGCTCATTGACATGTGGACCAAAAGGGACCACATGCTGACCTGACTAACTCAGGCGAGGACTGCATAGCGGCCTTGCAAACTCAGAGACCCACAGTAACCACAAAGGATGGTCTGAAATTAAAACTTTTTAAATTAAAAGAAGTTTATAGTGGGTAATCATGTCCTAGGCCAGTATCTTCCCAGACAAAGATGAACTTTGATCTTAACTGAGCCTATTGTCTTTTTGCATCTATGATAACGTACCTTTGAAATATCAGGGTAACTTGCAGCTCCTCTTTCTTCTGAACCCCTCAGGGCACAACCAATGTAACACTGTGAAATCACAAGTTCCTTCATTGTTATTGTTTATTGTTGACTGTTAACTGTCTGTAACCACCTATGTAAAAGGAGCATGTGTCCATCATTTCACTTTTTATCCAATCCCAGAAGCTTCCTTGCTTTGATTTCTCCCACCTCCATAATCTATCACCAATGGATTTCATGTAATTCACTTACATCTTCTCCTTTGATAGTCATTTATAAAAATAGGTAAAAAACTGCCATTCTGCAGAGCATTATCTCAATACCTTGAGATTTTGCTTTCCAGCAATTGCCAACAGTTTGGCTCAAATAAACTCACAAAAATTCTTTATAGGTTTGAGTGTATCTTACCTTCAAACACACACACACACACACACACACACACACACACACACACACACTAAAAATCCTCTAAGGTGGTTTTGGTCAGTCTCATTTCACAGAGGAGGAAGTTGAGATTCCGAGAGTTAAAATAACTCACTTAAGATCACACAGCCAAGCAACAGAATTGGGATCAGCACTAAGGTCCCTCTCTGCCTTTAAAGCCCATCAGTTTCCACACTTCCTGATGTCCTGAACAGTAACGGAATTCAGATCCCATTCAGATCCATGTCAGGAATCAGGGAAATGACTGCATGCATAAGGGTTTGCTATTATAGCATCTCTAGACCTCATGGCTTACAGCGTTAACAATTTGTTAATTTGTTCTCATGGGTCTACAGGTTGCCTGAGGCTCTACTGGCCCTGGCTGTGCTTGACTTGAGGAGGAATATAGGAGGCAACCTGGGGTCGGGAGATAGCAATCTGAATCTGTGCCAGTGACCTGTGTCCTAGTGCACATTCTTGTTAGCCTATATTTAAGTCTCTGCCTCTTTCTTGGGCAATAGTTTGTTTTCCTGGGTGCTCCTAGTTTGCAGGGGCCACCTGCTAGGAATTTGGCAGGTTGGCCGGAGTGGGGATCGCTGGGCCCCTCAGGCCAGGCATTTAGATACAATCTAACTTCCCCATTCTAATGGACTCAGGAGGGGCTGTGAAAGCCCACCAAAAAAAAAAAAAAAGCCCATTAGTTAGGAAACAGATGGGAAATAAAGAAATTTAGGAATAAGTAGAAGGAGTAATCTCATTGTATAAGGGGTTCAGGCTGTGAGTCTTCGAATCTCCTGAGCCAGCAGTGCTGCTTTAAATAAAGGTTTTTTCCCTCCGAATCTCCTTGTGTATTTCCAGTCACCTGGTAAATTCTGCAACAGACTGAGAGTCAAGTTCAGGACTGCTCCCTGTGTGTTCTCATTCCAGAACTAGGCTGAAGGAGCCTCCATGCTCTGGGTACGTTGTTCTCCTGGTAGGAAGCAGAAGCCTAGAGGGCTACCTTAAATCGCCACCCTTCTAGTGTTGCAGAAGACCAAAGAAAACCAAAGACACTGCTAAAAAAAAAGGAGGGACACTATTTAATATACCGGCGGACTCAAGGAACAGCCTTCCAAATCTGAGTGGAAGAACACACACGGGGCTTTCCTTTATAGCTCCCTCCCTGTGGTCTTTGCCCCACAAACATTTATTATGCTTCTGGTTCTTTTCGAGAGCCTCGCAAGAGGGCTCCCAGGTGTTGGAGGGCATATCCGATAGTCTGGCCCGGGGCCAGCATTAATAACCCTCCCTCCTGGGCAGCGCACTGTTCACAGTAACAGGTTCTGCAAGACCAGTATCTGGGAAGGAGATAGGGACTTCATTATAGGGTATCAGGGATGTACACTGAGCTTGCTGGCTTGGATTCAGATCACTAGCCCCACATATCAGGGTTACATTAGAATTAGCCCTTTTTAGCCTTCTCACTAGAAGCTTTGGGCCTGGATGCCACATCCACTCACATCCATTGAGCCAAAGCAAGGCACAAGGTCAACCCCAACATCCAAAGTGCGTCAGGCAGCTCCTCCCATGTGTGTGGGAGCTTTAGAGAATGAACAGCTGCTGAGCAATAAGATAATTTAGCACAGTGAGAGCCCAGTAGTCTTCATGGGCACTGGAAGCTTTGGAACCCATTTTCTAGGGGCTTTGCAGCCTAACAGCGATGCCTCGTAAAGACCCTTCATTGCAGCCCTCATATCAAGGACCCGCCGTGATTAAGTACATGCTTGCTGATAGAGGCAACCAAACCTCATGATGGAAGAGGTACTGAATGTCAGAGTGGGCGTCTGTTTTGATTGGTTTGTTTTGATTGGTTTGATGCCATGCAGTTGTGAAGTATTTTAAGTTCCTTCCTTAAATATACGTAAATGCAAGTCACACATTTAGCTCCTTTTCTGACCTGACACTTCACTCTCTGCTCCAGGACCATTCAATAATTAGGATCTGTCCTATCCACCAGGAAGACTAAAGGCACATGTGGTGACATAAAAGCAGTAGACCTTGGTTAAGTTCAAAGAAAAACATCCTGTCTGCCCAGGTTACAGATGAAAAAGAGAAGTTCCTTTATTTATTAATTTAACAAATACTTTTGATTAAATACTTTGGTATTTAACAAATACTAAAGATTCCTTTAAAAGCTGGGCATATTCTGGTGCAATCATTATGGGAAAGAATATGGAGTTTCCTTAAAAAATTTAATATGGAACTGTCATTTGACCCAGTGATCCCATTTCTAGGAATATATCCTAAGAAAACTGAAACACCAATCAGCAAGAATGTATGCATCCCTATGTTCATAGTAGCACAACTTAGAATAGCTGAGATCTGGAAATAGTCCAAGTGCCCATCAGTAGAGGAGTGAATAAAACAGCTGTGGTACATTTACACCATGAAATACTATGCAGCAATAAAAAAGAAGAATCTCTCACCCTTTGAGACAGTATGGAGGGACCTGGAGAGCATTATGCTAAGTGAAATAAGTCAGTAGAGAAAGAAAAGTATTACATGATCTCACTCATATGTGGAATCTAAGTAACAAAATAAACTGATGAACAGAGTGAATTCAGAGACATGGAGTCGTCATGGAACAGAATGTGGAATCGCAGAGGGAATGTGGCGGAGGGTGGATGGGTGGGAAGTAATCAACCAGATCTTGTGTACTTATATGCATAGCCCATGGACACAGACAATACGGTGGTGAAAATGTGGGGCAGAGGAGGGGTGAGGGGGCTGGAAGGGGTCCATAGGGGGAAAAGGGGACTTATGTCATACTTTTAATGATGAGGAAAATGAGACATTTTTTAGGGAGGTGAGGGCTGAGCAGCCTGACTCTGTACCTAGTTAATCAGTATCCCTAACGCACACTCCTGTTAGCCTACAGTCTAGTCACTGTCCGTGTTAATTATCTGTCCTTGCAAGACCTGTTTACCTAAATACTCACATTTATTGAGGCCGTAAGCCACGAACAATGCACAACACCTGGAGTGGGTTATCAGCACTGGCGCCAGGCCAGGTTTTAGGTGTGGCCTCATGGCCCCCATCCCAGCACATGGGCTTTTTGCAAAGCCCGGGTAAGGTCCGGAAGTCCCATCTATATTTGGGGGACAAAGAAACCAAAGCATATAAAGGGAAAGCTTCTTCCATATGGCTTGCTCAGGATTTGGAAACAGGCTCCCCTGAGTCACAATACTAGTACATCTGGAAATAAAAGGGTTTTTCCTGTATCTCTGGGTACTCCTGTGTATTTTTCAGTCACTTGGTAAATTCTGTAACATCAGTAATAAAGAATTACTAAAACAAACAAACAAACAAATAAATAAGATAAAATAAAACAAAATAAAGCAGTTAGTTTTACATCCCCTCCACCCCTCGCCAAAACAACAACAACAACAACAAACAAAATTAAAACTGGGCACTCTGCAGGTACCTGGGTGGTTGAAAAAGCCTGTTTCTATCTGATGAAATGTCACCACTGGATGGGGCCTTAGGGCTTGCAGACCACCATTTTCAGACAGAGCAAATGTCATTTCACCGAGTTCTACTGTAGCAGAACTGGGACCACATTCCTAGTTCTTTGCTGTCTTCAGAGAATACAGAAAATCCACTTTGAGAGAGAATCCCTGGGTAGTTAGAGGGATTGGCCGCTGCTTTGGAGAGTGGCATTATCTGTCTCTGGTCAGTTACTATGAGCTGGCTGCCCTGGGGCTTAGAAGTGGTTTGGACTCCAAGCCCCTTGAACAGATCCTGGACGTCCTTCCAGCCCCTCTTTGTCCTCGGAGCCTGGGAGCCTGGGAGCCAGTGGCTGCAAGGTGAGGCTGTCTTTGCAGCTGGTTTAATTGTACCAGGGTGTGTAAATGGGAGTCCATGTTCCTTCTCTCTGCTAATCCAAACCATATTAAAAGCAAGCCTCTCTCAGGCCTCTGTTAATAATAAAATAGTGGCCTGGTATACAGAATTTGTGCACTAGGGTGGGTGTTGTTCCTAAGCCCAGCCTGCACCCTCTCCAATCTGGGACCCTTGTGGGACTGGGCCTAAACTGGTAGTTGGATGGATATTTTTCTCACAATCTGGGACTACTGGCTCCTAACCGCTCACATGCCTGCCTGCCTGATTGCCCCTAACCACTCTACCTGCTGGACTGATTGCCCCCAACTGCCCCCACCTGCTGGCCTGCTCACCTCCCACTGCCTCCCCTGCCAGCCTGCTCACTCCCAACTGCTCCCCTGCCAGCCTGTTTCCCCCCAACTGCCCCCAACTGCTGGTCTGCTCACCCACAAGTGCCCCCCTCCTGTCCTGATCACCCCTAACTGCCTCTGCCTAGGCCCCCCCACCATGGCTTTGTCTGGAAAGATGTCCAGAAGGTCTCCCAGAAGGTCTCCTGTCTAATTAGCATATTACCCTTTTATTAGTATAGATGGTTCATGCTGCTGCCTCGCGAGTGGGAGGTTTGTTCATCTTTTATTCATTCCTCATTCTTATTCACCTGCCCCTTCTCCCATGCCTGTGATGGCAGGAAGAGAAAATAGAAAGATGGTTAACATATGTTGAAACGGATGGTTGAAATAAGGATTAGTTGAAGAGCTTATTACCTGGGTTTTGTTATGACACTCAACCTGACATCTAAGGTCCGACCCCACCCTGTTGGTGCTCGGGGAGAAAAAGGGGTTGGAGCCTGGTGAGCGGTCCCTGTGGGAGGCTTAGAGCACCTTGGCTGGGAGAGTCCAGGGTGCCAGCTCCGGGCCCTGGTGTACAAATTTGCCCACTGCACGGCACTGCTCTGGCAGCTTGGCACGGGAGAGAGCCCCGAGAAGAAGTCCTTGCCCTGTCGGATTTTTCCATTTCAACTTAGGTAAGTTGTCACCTCTGGGTCTCCATTTTCTTCGCTGCACAAGTGCCAGCTGCTCCTCTGGATGAAGGTGGAGGAAGGGGACCTCTCCTCTTTTCCACGTGGGCTAATGTGGAGTCCTGGACTGGAGGGAGCAGGACCCCAGGGCCTGGGCCCTATAGGAGTGGCTGGCAGTGACTCTTGCGTCTGAGCCTTTAGGTTTCCAGCCAGAGCTCCTTAGTAAAACCTCCACATGGCACGGGCTACCTCTTTGGGACCCTGGGTTAGACTTTCTCTTGGGGACAGGAATACAAATGGGCCATACAAAGAGCTGGGTCTGTACCCTCAGGCCAGCTGAGGCCGCCTCCCTGTGTGTAATGCCAGGGACAGATCTGCCACTGCCTCAGCCTCAGCCTCATCTGTGCTGGTCTGGCCTCCTGAGCCATCTGCTTCCAGATACCCTCCTTTTGGTGGAACTGAAGACCTGTCCCCGTCCACCCAACCCAAGAAACGGAACTTTCCTCGCTGGCCCGCTTTTCTCTGCTTTGGATATGACCAGGAAGACTCGGCCACCTCGAGGCTGTCCACAGCTTCCCTGACCCCTAGCATTCCCTTCAGCATCACCAGTTTTCAAGTTAGACTAGAGAGAGTGGCAGCCCAGCCCCTGACCCCAGCCCTCAGCCCTCAGCATGCCACCGCTCTCCGTCAGAAGCTTTGAAGCCAAGCTGAGTGTTTCAGAGCCTGAGTTTAGAGAGGAGAAACTCACAACTCCAGAATAGAAGCACTACATTCAAGTGGGTTAAACTCCAGCCCTGACATTTAATTAGCATTGATTTCAGCTCCCACACTGAAAGAGTACCTGCTATTTCTTTTCTTTTACTCACAATACACTGTAAGCTAAGAGCATCTTCCTGAGCTCCCAAACCCCTCGTCAGAAGTCAATCACTTTGGAAGCATAATAAACGCTTCTGCAAGCCTGCAGGATGTGGCTCGGGAGGGAGGAGCTTGTCCCAGTGACAATGGGTAGGGCAGGGGCCCCACACAAGCTCCCAGCCCATTCCTTCCCCATCGCTCTCAACACAGCCCCCACTCCCAGTGAGCATGGGCACCTCACGAAGCCCAGAACCACGCCTCTGAAAGCTGCGAGAAGAGAGCCCAGCAGAGCCCTGGCCCAGCTGTGCTGGGAGCTGCCGGCAGCAGAGTGCTGACGTGGACAGTGTGGGCTGGAGGGATGCCCCTGCCTGGCACATACACAGCAAACGCAATGGCAATAAGTACCATGAAGGAGGCCCCTGTAATCTTAGAGTTTAGGGAGGGCAGAGATCCTGAGGATGGGGAGGGGAGGCAGAGGAAGGCATGGGTGGAACATTCCAGGCAGAGAAAACTGTCTGTGCTAATGCCCGGAGGCAGCGGAGAGCTGGGAGCCTCCCAGGAGTGGAGCAGTGTTTCTCACAGGTCCTTTCTTCTCTGTCCTGCCTCAGGCCTGCACTCAGCATTAGGCTTTTATTGAACTTTTTACTGATTGTCACCAGGTTAATCTCTGGGAGAGGTAGCTTTGATCTCTGGGAGCAGCTATTGTGTCCCAGGTCCGGAGATCAGGCCTGTGCACTCCAGTCCCCATTGTGCCCTTCTTTCCCGCCATTTTCCTATTCATGGCCTCAATTTAGCCACAGCCCCTCCTGCAAACATACCCTGTGCTTTTCTGTCCCAGCACCTATGCCCTTGCCAGAACTTGCCCCCTTTTATTTTCATGAAGGCTTGCAAACCCTCCTACCCACATTCAGGTTTCTTTCCAAACGCTGCTTCTCCTTGTAGCCTCTTAAAAAAAAAAAGTGAGTTTGAGCCAAAATGTCGACATATGCTGGAAAGCAGAACCCCAAGAATTGGGCTAATGCTCCGGAGAATGGCGGGTTACATGTATTTATGCATTGTAATTAAAAGAGGGACATAGGTGGGTTACATGAAATTCGTCAGTGATAGATGTACCCTTTTAGACACGGCACTCCACTCCACCAGCAAGTGGTCCATCAGAGGCACCGACCACTGCGCGGCTGTCAGAAAGATGAGCCAAGGCCGCTCTGAGGAGAGTCAAGAGGGGCTTGGGTTGGAGGCCAGGGAAAGGAGCTGAGGCTCCAGGGCAGGCCCCTCCCAGGTCTAAGAAGATGAGTGTGTTAATGTTGCCTTTGCTTCCCATGGTACAAGTCTCAAAGCTCTTCACCCTCCCCTGCCCTGGCCTGCCTCCCAGGTTTCGAGTGAGACCTTGGATGGCTCTTGCTTCTCTGAGCTGAGCGCCTGTGGGCCTTAGAGCAGCTTGCTGCTACATTTATCTCTTTTTGCGTGAAGTGCCTGAAAGGTGAGTCATTTATGCAATAGGGAATTATGGGAAGAACATGCACTTGGGATTCAGAGAGACTTGGGTTCAAATCCAGCTCTGCCATTTGTAGATGTCTATTCTTAGTCACATTATTTAACCTTTCTGAGCTCTATTTCCAGGGAGACATAAGGACTTCCTTTTAGGCATGTTGTAAAGGTTAAATGAGACCATGTCATAGGCTAAAACCATAGTAGTTACTTGTTCTAGGACCTGCCAAGCTCAAGGTGATGTTCCTCTCTGGAATAAGCCTGAATTTGATTCTATTAATCACACTGGGGTGGCAGTTTGGGACTCTAAGACACAGAGCCCTTGCATTCAAAGTCTTCTCCTCTATTCCTTCATTCCCCATCCAAGATAAGAAAGCAGTGGTTAGGATTATTCACACTTACCTCTCTGCTGGTGGTGGATTGTGTCATGTGTGACCCATTCCTGGATCCTGAGCTGGTGTAGGCCACCTGTTGAATGGGCAAACTCAGAGCTCAGTGCCCATCCCCCATATCCAGCCTCTGGGGATCCACCTTGGAAAGAAGAAGCACTTTGCCCCTTTAACTATGTTCTGGGAAAGAACTACAGGCACTAGATAACACCCCTCCCCCCACTAAAGTGTGTGACATTTCTGAGAAAAGTCTCTTTTTGTTCAGAAATTATGCTTGCTATTTGATGTTCTGGTGTCAGACTGGCTTGCATAAAAATTCCAACTTTATGATTTGTTAACTGTGAAGTCTTAGGCAAGTCTTCATTTTCTCTCTAATAAAATAGGGATAGACTTATTATACGCATAAGTGTATTTAAAGTAGTTAGGACATTGCCTGGCCTACTGAAATACCCATTCATTCACCCAGTACATATGGTTTGTGTACTGACTACCAATCAAGAGCTGCTCTAGGTTTGGGGACTCACATACAAAAATTTCTGCCTTGGAGAGCTTACATTCCAACAGAAGTGAGAGTAATGGAAGGGTAATGAAAGCTAGGGTGCTGGCAGGGGTGGGGGTCGCATTTAAATGGAGTGGTCGATCTATCCATCCATCTGTCTAATCTTTGAATCTTCTTCCAACATTTTTTACTTAGTATCCAAATACCCTGCCTCATTTTAAAAATGTAAACTTGAATCTCTTTTCAAATATGCATTTCTCTTTGTTTACTCTCACACTAGGTGTATCAAATATACATGAGCAGTCTTTTGGAGTTTGTTTACTTGGGACACAGGATCTGGCTTCCCTGTTGAGCCCAAAACACTCCTGGGAAGTGGCACATGGTGGTCCTCAGTTGGTCCAAGTGGTAAAGGAGAAATCATGCAACCAGGGCCTTTGGAGCTGAGGCTGAGTCCTTGGCTTCAAACTGGTGGTCAATCTCACTCACTTCTTCCTGAATACACATCTTGGGTAAATAACAAACAAACAAACAACAACAAACAAGAACAAAGAACACATTTAAAATTCTGTGTCTACCCATGTAAAACACACATGTTGTCAAAATAAGCCAAAAGGAAAATCGTCTGGGCAAAAATGTAAAAGATCCCAAGTCAAATTTATAGAAAAGATTCCTTTATTAATTTTTGGTTGAGAATATGTTTGTATATTTTCAGAAAACAACTCCAAGACCATGTGGATTCCTGCAACAGAGAGGAGTTGACAGGTCTGCTCCAACCACGAAGAGGAAAAATAGTCCAGAGATGGAAGATGCTGAAAATGCTTTGCCATGCTACCAGTCAGCAGCTGTGCATTGCTGCAGGTTACCCAGGACCAAACA
The DNA here is from genome assembly GCA_027563665.1 of Antrozous pallidus. NCBI lineage: Eukaryota > Metazoa > Chordata > Mammalia > Chiroptera > Vespertilionidae > Antrozous > Antrozous pallidus. The sequence continues at coordinate 79,143,919 of CM050520.1, forward strand.
GAAGGTCAGACCTGCGTTGCCAACGTTTGTCCACCATCCAGATACCATTGCTGACATGCACACATAAGAAACAATTTGACATTGAAACTGGGACTCAGAACTGTTGGTCATTGAAATTGGGTCTCAAACATTTCTTGTGCTCATATGTTTATTTCTAGTCTGCAGAGGCAAGATTTTTTTAAAGAAAAGACTGAGGCAAAGAAGCATGGAACAGAGTGTTGGATTATAGTGGGAAGGCCGGGGAGGTTGGGGGGGTGGGGCGCGGAGGGTGCTGCAAGAGATCAACCAAAGAACTTGTATGCATGCATAAAAGCATAACCATAGGACATAAGACACTGCGGGAGGGGGGGCAAGTGAGGGCATATGCTGGGGGGTTGGGAAAGCCGGGGGGAGGTCCAGAGGGAAAAAAAGGTAAACATATGTACTACTACTTGTAATACTTTAAACAGTAAAAAAATAATAAAATTCTGTATCTAGATCTTATTTCCACAAGAGTTAAATTAGGGAAATGAGGAGGGTGGGAATGCTCCCCCCCATCCCCAGTCTCAAGGCTCCCTTCACCATTGTGCCCTCACCCTGCATCTCCTAGGGATAGCCAGGAGCGAAGTCACCTGATGCCTTTGTATCCAAAACCCTTCTGTTTGGGTAAAATGTGTTTTAGAAAGTTATGTGAACAGGGACATTGCTCTTCTGAAAGGACTGACATCTTTATCAGGAACTGGGCTATGGCTTTTAGAGTTTAATGAGTAAATTTAAATACTGGATGCAAATGAGGCATAAAATTAATTCTTGCTTCAATGAGCAGAGAGCAATGAGGTAGTTCAACAGCTGTGAGGCTTTCTTCTGACCAGAGAAGCCTATTCCAGCATATAGATCTTATGTGGTAGCTTCTGCCAAACCCCATGGGAGTATAAGCACCAGGGTGTAGAGACAGGAGCTCCTCCCCTCGCAGACCTGAGGACCAGCAGAATTCATCTATCCCAGAGCTCAGCTGCTCTCCGAGTGCCCCCACGTTCTCAGGCTGGCTAGACAGCGAGTGGCTCAGACAGCAGGCAGCATGAATTCTTGACAAACTGTTCAGCTCCCACTTGCCTGCAATAATCCTACCATCAGACTGCACTTGGCCTCCCAGGTGCCAAATTCTACTAGCAGGAGAGAGTACTATTTCCTGTCCCTCTGATTCTACTCCTCCTGCCAGCAGATTAATTAAAATGCACATGTGAATACATTAGTTACAAACACAGAGTTCCTCTTCACATGCAAATGCAATCAATAGATACCAAGTTGATTTACATAATGACAAATTATAAAGGTATTCTTTATTGTGTGACTTTTGGGGTGAAAACTGAAAAACCTCAGGAGCATCATATGTTATCTAAGCCTGTCTGGAATAGCTTGTTCTCAGTTTCACTTCTCTGCAAACCATTGCACTACTATCCATGATATTTCCCCCAAGAGCCCTCCTTGTTCAATCCACCTCATACTCTGCTCCCTTATTCCCACTTCTCAGTACACACTGTTTTGTTTGCATTTGCCCACACTTTACTTTGAGAGTGATTTCCTCCTAAGCTGAAGGAAGGAAATGCTCCCTGTTCTCCTTATGCCCACCCATGCTTGGCCAATTAGAAGCTCAACAGTGGAAGGGACCTCTGAGACCATTTAATGATTCGCCCTCACCATTCAGTTGGGGAGACTGAGATGTTGAGGGGAGGGATGAGCTGTCCATGGTGACACTGATTGTAGTTAGTGGGAGAGCTGGATTGAGCCCTAGAGGCAGTACCCAGAAGAGTTGCAAGGTGGTCAGTGAAGGATGTTTCTTTCCCTCAGGCCATCACTGTCACACTATTCATGTGGCTTCAAGGTACTGTGAGTCTCTTAAGAGATGCTTGATATTAAACAATTGCTATTTGCCAGGAGAGGGCTGGAGAACTCCAGAACCTAGGGGAGGCACAGCTCCTGCCCTAATGATTCTATATTGGATATTGCTAACATTTGTATTTATAAATACCTTTTGACATCAGAAAAAAATTAGGGGACAGGTCTTCTCTTCACACAACTGAAATTGTGTGAAAGTATGTATTAATTGAGCAGATAGAAAGTAACAGATTACTGTGAATCTAGTAGCAGAGCATACATTTAAAAATGGCTTGTATATATGATAACATATTTTTCAGCTCATAGGCAAATGCATGGAGTATCTTCGGATTTGTAGGTTCCTCAGTGACTGCTGTCCCCAAGATTATGTGGTTTAAAGCTACTAAGTACAGAGATCTTGGAGTTCATCATCCCTGGACTAGCACCAGTTGTCTGGTTTCTTCAAGCGGCAGAGACAGATGGAAAAAAAGCCAATATTATCTTTTTGCCCATCATCCTGAAACAAAGCTTCCTGTAGGTGAGTCTTGAAGGAGAAGGAGTCTGGAGAGATAGGGGGAGGGGAGATTTCCAAAACATCCAGCATTTCTCAGAAAAAGTAGACATTGGCTCTGGAGCATTAGGAAAGTGGCTATTAATAATAGTTATAAGCTACCATTTACTAAGTAGCTACTAAGTGGTAGAAACTGTGCATAAGGAGATCAGATAGGGATATACATTGATATGTATATGTATCTAGTTCTAGATATAGATAGATAATAATATATCTCCCCCATATATGATACAGGGCCTTAGGTTCACCAGCCACTGGAGTAGCTCATATTTTAAGAAGCAAATTCTAGCAGCCAAAGGTAATTAAACAGGAATTTTTATCTTTATTGGCATCTCTCAAAGAGCATGAAAATGATTGAATATAAGACCAACAGTAAAATCTCTCAAAATTCCCTTTGCTTTTCTCTTCTCCCACATTCAGCAGCCAACGTCAGAAGCTCCTACTTGGTAAATATTCCAGCTGGTCCTCAGCTTAGTGTTTCTGCTGCTGCATTTTTCTGCCTGGTCTGAGGTCTTCACCAGGTAGGCGGGTTTAACCTTTCTGGCGGCAGGTCTGGTTTCTCCTCTGCTTGCCCGTCATGAAAACTCTCCACATATCGGGTTCCCCCAATAGGAAGTGTTATGCCCAGATTTCAACATCCCCAGAGACCACCAGGAAGCAGATTCCGATGCAAAAGCAAAAGAGCCTTCATTCAAGCCTGGGCTTGGCCCCCTGCCTCCACTGTCGCAGTGGCAGGATGCAAAGGAGGGGAAATACCCAAAAACATGGCGATTTTTAGGGAAGTGGGACCAAATGTGAACCACTGAGTTGGCTGGCTCCAATTGGTTGAATGATGGCTAGGGCCTGTGACACAAATAATGCCTAATGCATGAGACCTGTCCTGTCCTTTGCTCTTGATTGGAGCTCAAGTGCACAGTCTTTTAAGATTGGCTAACTCAAAGGGAGGGGTTGGTTTTTGTGATTTCAAGATGGCAGACCCCAGGTAAGTTTACATATCACGCAGCCTACATAGTGGCTGCTGAGTCACACAGTCCAGAATGGCAGCTGTCTTTGCAGTCCTGCTCTGCCCTTTCAGAAGAACCATCTCCCTGCCTTCCACCTCAGCTGAGTTTTCTTTCCCTCTTTTAGTCTTGATTGTCCCACAAAAAGCCAGACAACAGTGGGTATTGAGAGAACCCTTCTAAAAGATCAGGGGCAGGGAGAGCTGAGCAAAGTTCGCCACAGCAGGATGGGTTTGGGTAGGGATGAGCAGATGGAGAAAGAAGGATGGAGACTGGGAATATCAACAGGTTTATACAATGATAAGTCTTCTTCTGGTCACATCCACGTTATGATTTAATCTTCATCAAAGCCTACGAGGGAGGTGAAATGAATCTTGTGTTACAAAGAAAGAAATAAGGCTCAGAGAGGTTAACTAGGTTGGTAAGAGATTAAGACGTCAGCACAGAGAATCTGTGATGCTGACTCTCAGCGAAGTTCCCATTCTCCGCTCCAGGCCTCCCCAGCATTTTGGCCACTGGAGTCTCATCCAAACAACCTATGGTTCCTTGGGTGATCTTGGGTGTTTTCTGACCATCCCTTGACCATTTTCCCAGCCCAAATCAAATTTTATTCCAGACATTTGTTTTGCCTAGGGCTGTGGTTGGCAAACTGCGGCTCGAGAGCCACATGAGGCTCTTTGGCCCCTTGAGTGTGGCTCTTCCACAAAACACCACAGCCTGGGCGAGTCTATTTTGAAGAAGTGGTGTAAGAAGAAATTACGCTTAAAAGAAATTTCAATTGTACTGTTGTGGGGGGTGGCCCCACGCAAGACACCTTGAGCATTCTTTAAATCTTTGTCAGGCTGAATTCAAGGCACCTGGAAAAACCAGGTCTTGGAAAAAACATATTCACCAATGAGGCTGGATATGTTATCAGCTTGGCTTAACTTTGCCTCAGGTGTTGGGAAGAGGGTCTTGATATGTAAATGCAGGCTTGCCCCAGGAATGGGTGAATGAATAGGGCCTGGGCTCACTGAAACTTCTTTGATCCTAATGTTGGAGAAACCACTTTGTATTGTGGAATATAAATAAACGCAGCTTAATGGGCTCAGCGTGCATGGCTGTTTCTCTATGAGAGGAAGAACAGATGCCCACCTGGCCCAGCTTTTTATTCCTACTTCTGTGTCTTCTCTTCTATATTTCATTTTTCTTCATCCTCAGCTCCTCCACTCAGAAACTGAACCCAGTCTCTCTCTATGCTGGATGTGGGAGAGAGAAAGAGAGGAAAAAACACCCCCCAATATACTGCTGATATTTGGCTCTGTTGACTAATGAGTTTGCCGACTATTGGCCTAGGGTATGGACTTCCTACTATAGATCCAGGCTATGGTGTGGTTGTTCTGGAGAGAAAATACCATGCTTTCAGGTAGTTTATAAACACTCTGGCCACACCAGTGTGTTCCCTATTTTGAAACAGCCCTGCACCTGCATCCTGTTCTAGGTTCTGCTGGGCGGGACTATAGGCAGTTAGTGACGGTCATGTTCCACACAGGAGGGGAGAAAAAAGTGGGTGCATATATATTTGGCTGAATTGTGCCGAAATTTACATGTTGAAAGCCTAACCCCCTAACCTGACTATATTTAAAGAGGTAATTAAGTTAAAATGAGGCCACTGTTATAGGCCTGAATCCAGTTTGACTAGTGTCATCAGAAGAAGAGAATATTAGGACACAGCTACATACAGCAGAAAGCCTGTGTGAGGAGACCGTCAGAAAGCAGCTATCTGCAAGCCAAGGTTCAGAAGAAACTGATGGTGCTGGTGCTTTGATCTTAGACTGTGTTTCCGCAGTCTTCTGAACTGTGAGGAAATACACTGAGTGGCCAGATTATTACTGAACATATAATAATCTGGCCACTCAGTATATATATCCTATCTAATATAATAAAAGAGTAATATGCAAATTGAGTGGCCAGATTATTACTGAACATATAATAATCTGGCCACTCAGTATATATATCCTATCTAATATAATAAAAGAGTAATATGCAAATTGACTATACCTCTGCTACACCCACAAGCCACACCCACCAGTCAATCAAGAGTGAGTATGCAGCCGAAACCGGTTTGGCTCAGTGGATAGAGCGTCGGACTTCGGACTGAAAGGTCCCAGGTTTGATTCCGGTCAAGGGCATGTACCTTGGCTGCAGGCACATCCCCAGTAGGGGGCGTGCAAGAGGCAGCTGATTGGTGTTTCTCTCTCATCGATGTTTCTGACTTTCTATCCCTCTCCCTTCGACTCTGTAAAAAATCAATAAAGTATATTAAAAAAAAGTGAGTATGCAAATTAACCCAATCAAGATGGCTGTGGCCACCGAGAGAGCAGGAGGCTTGGGTTTCCCCAACAATGGAGGAAGTAAAGCTTCCTGCACACCCTGGCCAGCCCAGGCCTCCACTCAAGGCTATAAAGTTTTAATTATAGAAGATAAATAAATCCCAGATACCAGGGCCTCTGCTTGGGTCACTGGGGGGCATGGATGGACTGCAAACCACCACAGGCCCCTTGCCCAGGCCACCCTATGCCCCAAGGGAACCCTCATCCTGATCCAGGACACTTTTCAGGGCAAACCAGCTGGCCCTCACCTGTGCACCAGGCCTCTAGTCTATCTAATAACAGACTAATATGCAAATTTACCATCACTCCAACACACAAGATGACTGCCCCCATGTGGTAAAAAATGGCTGCCCCCATGTGGACACAAGATGGCTGCCACAAGATGGCCAGCAGGGGAGGGTAGTTGGGAGGGATCAGGCCTGCAAGGGAGGACAGTTGTGGGTGATCAAGCCTGTAGGGGAGGGCAGTTAGGGGTGACCAGGCTGGCAAAGGAGGAAAGTTGGGGGTGGCCAGGCCTGCAGGGAAGGGCAGCTGGGGGGGGGGGCCCAGGCCTATAGGGGAGAGCAGTTGGAGGAGGGGTCCAGGCCTCCAGGGGAGGGCAGTTAGGGCCAATCAGGCTGGCAGGAGAGTGGTTAAGGGATGATCAGGCTGTCAGACAAAGCAGTTAGGGGCAATCAGGAAGGCAGGTAGGTGAGCAGTTGGGAGGCAGCAGTCCTGGATTTGCAGGACATTCCTCAAGGGGACTCAGATTGAAGAGGGTGCAGGCTGGGCTGAGGGACACCCTCCCCCATGCATGAATTCCGTGCACTGGGCCTCTAGTATGTATGTATGGTCAGGGGGAGGCTCTTTGGCCCCTCGTGTGTTGGAGTGATTGTTAATTTGCATATTAATCTGGCCAGCCTACCTGCTGGTGGAACTCCTAGTCAGGGGACAATTTGCATATTAGTCTTTTATTATATAGGATGTACACTGAGTGGCTATATTACTATGTGTTCAGAGATCATAAATAATCTGGCCACTCAGTGTACATTTCTGTTCCAGAAGCCAATCAGTCTGTGGTAATTTGTTATGGCAACCCTAGCAAATGGATCCAGTGTCATCCAATGGGTTTGGCAGAGACCCCTGTCTTAGAAGTGATTCCGTGGGAGTCTGAAGTAGCAAGAAGAGCCCCACACCTACTGGGACCCTCAGACAGGAGGCTGAGCAGCACACCTGAAGCTCACTATCTGGAGGCTGTTCTCTCCCAGGTCACAGCAACACCGTGAGAAAGCGGAGCTCAGCGGTGGCTGCCAGCCTTCTGAAGAGAGGTGTTAAAGAGGGAGCTCGAGGAAGATAAAGTAGTCCACAGATAGCAGCATGTCACCTGGGAGTGTGCCAGAAGTGGACAATCTTGAGCTCTACCCCAGAACTCCTGAATTTGAATCTTCAAAAGAGAGCCTCAGGGGATGAGTATGCATGCTCAAGTTTGAGAAGCACTGATTCCTATATCCTTGGATCTCAGGAGTGCTCAAGTCATAACTGACGTATGTACCTCCCAGGTACCCTTCACATACCTGGAGAGTACAACTGGCCTACCTCAGGAAGGCCCAGGCCAGAGCAGCTCGGGCACCTTTGCTCAGTTTGGCCACACATTGGAATTTGGGGGGCACCTTTAAGGCTCCAGCTGTTGAGGTCACATGCATGGCCAAATAAATGAGAAACTCTGCAGGGAATAATCTGTTGCCTCATAACAAATAACTCCTGAATGGTAAATGTGAATATGAGCCCCTTCCCATGCTCCAAATTCCATCCCAGTGCCCTGTTTTCCTCTGTTTTCTGTATTCTATAAAACCTTGTTTTGGAAAAGTCTGGGTGGTGACAAAAAAGTAGCACTGGCTGGCTGCCCTGGTGCATCCTGTCTGCAGGCTGTATGGGACTTAGCTATTCAAGCTCACTAGTGGCAGTTGGTGTGGTGATAAACTTCACCAGTTGGCCGCCACCAGTGCACATGTATGTCCTGATAAACCCATGTCTTTCACAGCCAGTCCTCCAGGTTATTTCTTCGGAAATCCAAGAACAATATGCCGAGGTATTCTGGGACCTCAGCACTTTGCCTAACAACCGAAAATGCAGTGGCTTAGAATACTAACCATTTATTTAGATCATGATTCTATAGGTGAGCACTTTGGGCTGGGATCTGCTAGGGCGGTTCCTCAGATGCTGTGGGGCCCACTCATGTGTCTTCAATCAACTGCAGATCTGAAGAGCGTCTCTGCTTCCTAGGCATGTTGCTAGGGCAAGGGGAGAGGTGGGGCTTGGGCCATATATCTTTCGCCATCCATAAGATCAGCCTAGGCTTATTCATGTGGCAGCTTGGGGAGAGAGAGAGAGAGAGAGAGAGAGAGAGAGAGAGAGAGAGAGAGGTAGATTAACACTATATTGCTTCCACCATTTTCTGTTGGGTGAAGCAAGTCATAAAGCATGCCCAAATGTAAAGGATGAGGCAATAGATTGTACTTCTCTCTGGGAATTGCTGCGGAAGTACATACAAAAGGCACAGACACCAGAAGGGGTGGAGGAATGGGCCATTTTTGTAGTCCACATTGGACTGACAAGGACTTGCTTCTTGACCAAACTTTAGTCATCTAGGCCTTGTTCTTGGCTGTTCAGTTTAGCAAGAATTCTGTGAAGCAGCTCAGGGAGAACTCTCCCATCCTCGATCTTCCATCAGATCTCTTATTCCCCACCTTTGAAACCTAGCAAGTGATTTTCTTCCTTCCTCCCTCCCTCCCTCCCTCCCTCCCTCCCTCCCTCCCTCCCTCCCTCCCTTCCTTCCTTCCTCCCTTCTTTCCTTCCTTCCTTCCTTCCTTTCTTCCTTCCTTCCTTCACTCCTTCCTTCCATTTTTTCTTTCTAATATATTTTATTGATTTTTTACAGAGAGGAGGGGAGAGGGATAGAGAGTTAGAAACATCAATAAGAAAGAAACATCGATCAGCTGCCTCCTGCATACTCCCTATTGGGGATGTGCCCACAACCAAGGTACATGTTCTTGACCGGAATCGAACCTAGGATCCTTCAATCTGCAGGCCGATGCTCTATCCACTGAGCCAAACTGGCTAGGGCCTAGCCAGTGATTTTCTATCCTCTCCCTCATCCTACCAGTTGGCTATGCATCCCCAGCTACTCCTGTTTTATTTGAGCTGTCTTTCTCCACTATTGCAGTTGACTTGAACAAAGTCTTCCCTGCCATGTTTAAGATGTGTCTAGTGCAATTTCTCTTTAGTAGGGCCTCCTCTTCCTTCTATCCTTGCTCCCTTACACAGCTGCTCTGGCTTGGCCTGAGCTCCCTCCAGATATTGCTTTGGTTGGTGAAATTGCCTTTTGAGAAAAATGGATTAAGGCAGTTTGCTGAAATCCCAGACGTCTATTTGTGATCTCAAGCCAAGAGAATGTTCCCCCGGACCTCTCTTAAACTGAAATGTCTCACCGTACAATGAACATAATAATACCTACCTAGCAGGGTTGTGAAGCCTAAATAAACTTGCTGTGAAAGCTCCTAGCTCACAGGCAGTCAGTCAATTGGGTTTTCTTTCCTTGTAGGTAACTCTCACTAATTAGGAATTCTAGGGAAGAGGCCAGTCTGAATAAGCAGAAAGTCTAGCTGTATTTTCTCAACCAGCATGTGACCACCTAAGCATTCTCTGCAAGAGGGAGCTCCTTAGAGGTTTGCAAGAACAAATAGTGTCACAGTAATTGGTAGTAAATGATTTTAATTGTCTGCAAGTGGTTGCTTCTCCCTTCAATCCTGCATACATCTTGTTATCTATTACAAGTAGGTTTTTAACACGTTTCATGAAATGGGAATATTAGTGCAATTCCTTTTCTCATGGGCAATACTAATAATGCTGCAGTATTACCAGCTGGCATTCACTGAGGTTTACTAGACTCCAGGTTCTTTACGTATATTTCCTCACTTAATGTTCAATTCAATCCCAAGAGAAGGGTGAAGCATCTCATAAAGCCAGCCCAGATGTAAAGGATGAGGCAATAGATTGTGCCTCTTATGGGGATTGCTGCAAAAGTACTATCCACCTTTTATAGATGAGGAAACTTGGGCTTACAAGGTTATGTGACCTCCTGAGGCCTGTTTAAGCATGTCAAACGAATGGTCCACAGACTGCACTGCCTCGTTTACGTTGGCCATGAGGTGGACATGCTTGCAATGAAGCAGTAAAGGATTGGATACCAACACAGGCATCTGACTTCAGGTACCTCTCCTGGCTGTTTCTAGGGGACGTGTCAGTTGGAACCCTGTCTGAATTCACAATATAGCCAACCAGGGGCCCCAGATGATGAGATTCCCATGGGCATGGCTGGAGATGATAATAACCTGCTCCAACAGCTTATTTGTATGCAGAGGAAATGTGGATCTCACCTTATGGGGGGTGACTGGAGTGTAGGAAGGATTCTAAGCCTTCAATGAAATCTCTGCAATATTGTCAAGGGCCCTGTCATTTCGAGCCATCTTCCTCACCAGGCCTGATGTTTCCTGTCTCTGACTCAGCTCTCTCCCATTGGTACTGTTAGTGCTTCTCAGCTGAGAATGGTTTCTGATAAACTGGGCCTGAGATTTTGAAGGTCTAAGGTTGGTAACTGGGCTTCTGTTCTGCCAGACTCGGGCTGTGCTGAGGTATATTTCTCCCAAGCTTGACTACTTCTGCCCAAATCCAGGCTCTTCCATAACAGTGGGCCTGCCAACAATTTAAAAAAATATATATTTTTATTGATTTCAGAGAGGAAGGGAAAGGGAGAGAGAGAGAGTTAGAAACATCAATGATGAGAATCATTGATAGGCTGCTTCCAGCTTGCCCCCTACTGGTGATTAAGCCTCCAACCCAGGCATGTGCCCTGACTGGGAATTGAACCATGACCTCTGGGTTCATAGGTCAACGCTCAACCACCTAGCTACTCTGGCCCAGTGGCCTGCCAATAATTTGTATCTGAAGTTACTTCAGGACAGGCAGGCTCCCTCAGAAACCGGAGGAAGGGCTGTATCTAGGGCACTGCCCGTGGGTTGATGGGGGGCAGTGGGGAAATTCTCACAACTGAGGTTCTCAAGGGGAGCACATGGGTTTTCTGGGTGGGGCATGTGCATGGGCTCCATAAGATTCCTGAACCACTTAAAATTGTGCATAAAAGTTTGCTGGTGATGTGTTCAGTGGAGAGGTTCTGTAATTTTCACTGAATTCCCAGTAAGGTTATGAATCCTTAAGAACTCCAGAATCACTAGTTTGAAAAACAGGAATTAGAGAACTGGCAGCAGACAGAGGCAACAAGAGTGCTGGTTCCAGAGAAGAAAGAACAAGAGGATGAAATGGATCTTTAGTAACTCTGAAGTTTCATTTTTGTAATAAACCTATTTCTTAACATACCATTTCTTGAGACATGTAGGGAGCTAGGTACAATATGAACCCTTAAAATGGCCTTTTAAGGAAGGATGAACTTTGTCCAAATGGTTGTCTATATGCCGAGATAGTGATGAAGGGATTCTGAAGTTTTATTAGTCCTTAGAGGCTTCAAACAATATAATTTTATAATGGTTAAGACTTTCTGTAAGAAAAGTACTATCGTGTGCATTACAACCCAGGTCTTCCCAACTTCCTGTTTATATAATAGGGTACCTGTTAGTTCCTGCGTGGTAGAGCCACATAGACTTGTCAATGTTCTGTGATGAGAGAGCAGCGGCTGCAGGCTGTCCAAAGCTCAGTCTGCCAGGCCTCCTGTGCTCAGCCTAGCTCAGCCCGATGATGCCACTATGAAGCCAGCTGTTAGTGCTAGGGGACCTGTCAGTTGCACCCTGTCTGAATTCACAATATGGCCAATCAGGGGCCCCCTGTATGATGGTATGATGAGATGGTTGTGGGCATGGATGGAGATGATAATAACCTGCTCCAACAGCTTCTTTGTATACAGAGGATATGTGGATCTCACCCTTACGGGGGGGACTGGAGTGTAGGGAGGATTCCAAGCCCTCCAAAGAAAACTCTGCAATATTTTCAAGAGCCCTGTTATCTCGAGCCCACCCTTGCCCTCACCAGGCCTGGCATTCTCTGTCTCTGACTCAGCTCCACTGGAGGGAAGGGCCTAAAAAACCCTTCTGGCTCAAGAGTTCCATAATTCAAAAACAATGGTTGTGGTTATTGGAGAGTCTCTGCAATCAATGATGTCTGTTGTTTTATTTTGTGTTTTCCTCCTAAAGGCCTTTTCTCTCTGCAAGAACAAAAAAATGCATGAAATAAAATGTCTTTGTTACAACCCAAGGTATTGTGTCAGACACGCTCACAGACACCAGTGAGGTGTGGCCAGACAGCCCCTTGAGCCAGAGGGAGAGGGCTGTCCCTAACCTGGATTCTTGTCTTCTCATGCAAATGAATGTAAATAAGAAAACTTCAGATGATTGCCCTGTGATAAAGCCAATTTTATTAAAGCAATTAAAGCAAGCAAGTCTATATGTCTGTTTTATGAAGCGCAGATGGGCTCTCAGCTAATCTGAAGAGCCAGTTGGGTGGGGGTTCGAGGCATTATATACCCTCCTGTCTACAGGTTTCAAAAATCCCTCTTTGAATATTTTGGCCTAGATTAATTCTCAAGGTCCTTTTTTAAAAAATAATTATTTATTGTTGAAAGTATTACATATGTCCCCTCCCCCCCAATTGACCCCTCTAGCCCCCCCCCCCCCCCCCCCGCACCTCCTCCCCTGCCTTCAGCACCCTATTGTCTGTGTCCATGGGTTATGCATATAAGCATTCAAGGTCTTTGGTTGATTACCTCCCCCACCCTCCTTCCCCACTCCCTCACTTGCCCCCATCCACCCACCTACCCTCTGAGATTCCTCACTCAGTTCCATTCCATGCTTCCATGTCTCTGGATCCACTGCATTCATCAGTCTCAAGGTCCCTTTTTATTTTGTTGTGTCCTTCTCAGAATTCCTGCGGGGCACCTGGCAACTTGATCTCGCCAAGCCCCAAGACTGCTGGCTTTTCTGCTTAGGGAGTAAAACTGCCTTTTTTCTCTTTCCCCTTCCCCTCTTCTTTCCTGCATTTTCTTCTTAGGGAGGTTTTTAACTATTTGCTCTCCACAAGTGTCCTTGGTTTGGGGAATGTTAATTACTGCTGGCTGCAAATTGCCCACGCTGTCTGGCCTTGTTTTAACTTTCCTGTCTCAGTTTCCCTGTTCCTCTTGCCCTGGACTTTTCCTAGCTTTTCACTGTCCTGTAACAGTATCATAAAAACATACACTGATCCAACACCAGAGAGATGCAGGTGGAGGTGACGCACATGAGCAAACACAAGCAGAGTGTCACCACCACCCATTGGCACAAGCTACTACTGCAGGGGCAGCAAGTTCATGAATTCATCTCAGGTCTGGTTTGAGGAGCTAGTAGGTGAGGTACAGCATTTCCTAACTATTGGTTTCTGGGAAGGTTGAGTTGCAGTGTGTGTGTGTGTGTGTGTGCGTGCGCACAGTGTAAGGTGAGAAGAGTGTGGAGAGTGTGAAACAGAAGAATGACTATGCTCCCAGGATTGTGCAAGTGTCCACTGGGCCTGAGTAGATTTCTCCCCTGGAAGCATGGCTCACCTCACCTGCACCTGGGCTGGTGTGATGCGACTCTGCATTCTTATCAGAAGTCTTTGTCTCCACTTTTGACTCACAACAGTCAACGAACAGAATGATTATTTAAACACTAGAGGCCCCGTGCATGAAATTAATGCACTCAGCGGGATGGGGAAGAGCGGGGGGAGGAGCTCAGTCCTGCCTGTAACCTCTTGCAGCCTGGGACTCCTTGGGGGATGTCCAACTGACAGCTTAGGCCTGCTCCTCGTTGGGCCTGGGCTGTCAGTTGAACATCCCTAACACTGCTGTGAAGGTGGGAGAGGTTCCTGTCACTGTTGCTGTGCTGGCCAGCCATGAGCCTGGCTTCTGGCTGAGTGGTGCTCTCACTGTGGGAGCACACTGACCACCAGGGGACAGCTCCTGTATTGAGTGGGAGTGGGCTAAAACCAGCTCTCTGACATCCCCCAAGGGGTCCAGGATTACAAGAAATTTCAGGTGAGGCTGAGCGACCCACAGGTGACTGATTGGGGCTGGGGAAGGATGTGGGAAGTTGGTCAGCCAGGGAGGGACTGTGGGAGGGCTCCAGGGCATGTCTGGCCAGTCTTGTTCAGTCCTCTTTGGCCCAACTCCAGCAGCAAGGTAACCTACTGGTCAGTGCATCTGTCCCTTGGTGGTCAGTGAGCATCAGAGCAAGCACTTGAGCTGCCTTAGCATATCATTAGCATATTATGCTTTGATTGGTTGGATGGATGACCAGACAACTGGACACTTACCATATTAGGCTTTTATTATGTAGGATTTTTCCCTCTGAAAGGAACAGTTGGAGCATATGGTGCATATGGAGTGAACAAATGCAGGGTCTGTCAGCAAACACTGCTCACTGCCTGGTGGGGTGACACCACACAGGTGACACCATTGCTTTTACTCCTAATGCACTACTGGTTGAAGGCAGGAAACTTAAGGAACACACATGTGTGCATGCAAAATGACAACAAGAATGATCTACTTTATGGTCATATTGCCCAAATCAGCAAGCTGCATTTAATGCTTAAAAATAGCAGCGAGTTCTTCTCTCCTACCTGGTTTAGAAACAAAATATAAAACATTTAAAAATAAGCCAGTTTAATTTATAAAGTGCAAAATGTAGTAATTTCAAGCATCAGGTCATCAAAACAGCTTTTCATGCAGCAACACCTAGAAGATATTTAATCTTCATTTTAATACAAGGTCACGTCCCAAACCGAACATGTTAGACTAAAATGATGTTTTAAAATGAAAAAACAACAACATTGAAACCTGTTGTAAAGAATTTTAGTGAGTTTATTTTGAGCCAAACTGCCGACATATGCCGGAAAGCAGAACTCAACAAATTGAGATAATGCTCCGTAGAATGGCGGGTTACAACTGTATTTATGCATTGCAATCAAAGGAAAGAGACATAGGTGAGTTACAAGAAATTCATTGGTGATAGATTAAGAAGGTGGGATAAGCAATTCCACCTGGGATTGGATAAAGTAAAATGATGGACACACACTTCGGTGAATGTAGGAACAATTGACATGATAATGAAGGAATTTGTGGCATCCTGGTGCCCTCCACACCTGGCTGTGCCCCAGGGGGCTCCAGAAAAAAAAAAAGTTACAATTTACCAGACTTCTCACAGATATGTTATCTTAGAAGGAGAGACGCAAAAGAAAGGCAAATGGGTCACCAAAGAAGCTGATCTTTGTCAGGGAAAATACTGGCCTAGGACATGACTATCCACTATAACCTGTTTGTAGTTAAATATTTAATTTTAAACCATCTTTCGTGGTTATTGTAGGTCTCTGAGTTTGCAAGACCGACACGCAGGACTCCCCTGAGCCTGTCAGGCCAGCATGTGGCTCCTTTCATGCACAAAATTCCAGAGAGGATTCCCAAGTCACCTTCCTGTGAAGTGTGGAGCAAGCACCTCTGTGAAAGGAAGGGGCCGGTCATGGGAGGTAGACAAGACTGGTTGCTCTGGGTGGCTCCATGAGCAAGCTTCTCAGTTTTCCTATCTGTAGCAACAGGGCCATGAAGATTAAATGAGTGTTATGAGAAGTGGGTGCTTCATGGATGTGATCTTTCCAGGACTGCTGGCTCCAAACTGCTCACCTGGCTGCCTCCCTGATTGCCCCTAATTGCTTCTGCCTGCCAGCCTGATCACCCCCTGACCACTACCCTGCCAGCCTAATTGATGTCTAACTGCTCCCCTGCCAGCCTATTTGCTCCCAACTTCCCTTCTCTGCCGGCCTGCTCACCTCTAACTGCCCTCCCCTGCAGGCTTGATCACCCCCACTGCCCTCCCTTCCAGGCCTGGTCCCTCCCAACTGCCCTCCCCTGCTGGCCTGATCGCCCACTACTGCCCTCCCTTGCAGGGCCTGGAACCTCCCAACGGCCCTCCCCTGCTGGCCATCTTGTGGTGGCTATCTTGTGTCCACATGGGGGCAGGATCTTTGACCACATGGAGGCAGCCCTCTTGTGTGTTAGAGTGATGGTCAATCTGCAAATTACTCTTTTATTAGATAGCATAGAGGCCTGGTGCATGGGTGGGGACCAGCTGGTTTGCCCTGAAGAGTGTCCTGGATCAGGGTAAGGGTTCCATTGGGATGAGGTGCAGCCTGGGCAAGGGGCCTGTGGAGGTTTGCAGGCCGGCCACACCCTCCAGGGACCCAAGTGGAGGCCCTGGTATCTGGGATTAATCTATGTCTACAATTGAAACTTTGTAGCCTAGAGCAGAGCCAAGCCTTCTGCTTGCTCTGGGGCGGCAGCCATTTCTGTTTGAAACATTGTAGGCTAGAGTGGAGGCCTAGGCAAGCAATGGCAGGTGGGATCCATTGCCAGGGAAACCCAAGCCTCTGTTCTCTACAGGTCAGTGGCTGCCGCCATTTCTGTATCTTTTATAATTGAAACTTTGTGACACTGAGGCTTAGGCAGGCAATGGCAGGCAGAAGGCTAGGCTTTCTCTGTTGCCAGGGAAACCCAAGCCTTCATCCTGCTCTCAGTGGAGGCAGCCATCTTGGTTGGGGTTTATTTGCATAATCTGCTCCTGACTGACTGGTGGGCGTGGCTGGTGGGCACAGCTTATGGGTATGGTGAAGGTACGGTCAAATTTGCATATTACTCTTTTATTAGATAGGATAGGTTTTGATTCAACTCCTTCCTTGCAATCAGTGTAGTTGTTCCTCATGCCCAAAGCTGCTCCGGGCACTTTATCCTGTTTCATTGCCTTCACAGCACTCATTGCTGTCTGATAGGCTCTCATTCATTACTTATCCTACTGTCTGCTGCCTGGATTAGATCTGAGAGAGCAGGAATCTCACCTGTTTATTTTTTTAAAATTTTTTGAATATATTTCATTGATTTTTTACAGAGAGGAAGGGAAAAGGATAGAAAGTTAGAAGCATTGATGAGAAAGAGACATGGATCAGCTGCCTCCTGTGCATCCCCTACTGGGGATGTGCCTGCAACCAAGGTACATGCGCTTGACGGGAATCGAACCTGGGACCCTTCAGTCCTCAGGCTGACGCTCTATCCACCGAGCCAAACTGGTTTTGGCTCTCCTGTGTTCTCCATCTTCGCCTCTCCTGTGTTTAAAATAGCTCGATATGCAATACATGCTCACTAAACACCTGTGGCCCGAATGCTGAGTTCTTTCTAACACTGTTCCCTCTTTCAAAACTGGCTGTGACAGTCACTTTGACTCTCTGTCTTAGTTTCTCCCTCTGTTGCAGGAACACGTGGACCTAGATCAGCAATTGGCTACAGCAGCCTGTGTGCTGAACCTGGCTCCTACCTGTTTTTGTGGATAAAGTTTTCTGGAAGCACAGCCACCTCCCTTGTTTCCATGTGGTCTGTGGCAGGCCTTGTCCTCCAGTAACTAGCCTCGTGGAGTCCTTGCAGAGATGGCATAGCTCGAAAGCCTAAAATAGAAAAGTTTACTAATTTCTGGGCTAATTGAGCTTTGAGACAAGAGGCTCCTTAGGCTCTTAATCTTGTGCAACCCACACCATGCTCACTGCTCTGCGTAATTACAAATAGCTCATTTGTTTTCTGGAGTTTCTTTGAAGTTTCGTATTAGATCATGAATTGTCTTTGGTTGTGCAGTTTATACTAATGATTTGTTCATTTCTCCATTACTTTCTGGGCTTCGCCCCATAGAGATTTAGCCCTGCATGCTGTCACCTTGAGATTTGCCATCACTTTTTCTTGTCATCAGCAACTTCGGTTCTAGGATGGGATTGGCTGTACTTCGAGCATGCTTGGCCTTAGAATTGAGAAATGTTTTTAGCTGGAATTGCCCCAGCTTTAATGTCACAAAACATCAGCTGAGAAGTGGAGGAGGAGATGGAAGGCGGCAGGTTCCTTATTTCTCCGAGGAGACTCTTCCCTTTTTAAGTTCCCTGCCTACACAGTTTCACAAAGGACCAAGTTTCAGAGGTGAGGCAACGTGGTATAATTGAAAGAACATAGGGTTGGGCTTAGGAGAGATTTAGTTCACGTTCTATATTTGCCACTTGCTAGTTACATGATTTTTGAACTGGTAACAAGCTTCCTGTGCCTCAGTTTCCTCACATATGAAGTGGAGGCAGATTGATATCAAGCTCATAAAGGAGAGTGGAAAACAGTGGTCATTTAGAAAAAGTAACTGAGCACCTGACATACATCAGGTATTATTCTAGGTCATAGCAGCAAATAGTGCCATGCTCTTACAGATCTGAGTCCTAACGCAGGAGGTAGATGAATAAATAAACATTCAATACAACAATGAGCACCATGAAGGAAAATAAAGCAGGGTAAAGGGCTAGCAAGTATTGGAAAGGCCTTATTTTATTTGATAGGATGGCCAGGAAAGCCCTCCTTCCAGTAGAAACTGAAGGAAGTGAAGGGGACACAGGGATACCTGGAGGAATAGCATTTTGGGTCAGAGATGTCATGTGTGGGAGAGCCTGGTGTTCAAAGAGGAGCAGACAGGCCAGGGTGGGGGACTGGAGGAGGGACAAGGGAGGGCGGGTGGTCAGATGTGCAGCTGGAGGAGCAGCCGGGATGGCTGTGCAGGGCCTGTGGGCCCTGGAGAGGACTTAAGGCTCTCTCCCGCAGGGAGGGAGAAGCCCGGAAATCCGAGCAGCAGCAGCCTTGTGACGTGCTTATTCTGACCTATGTTTTTAAACAACTCAGGCTGTTGTGTGAAGAGTAAGCTGTGAATTAATTTTTATGTGCCTGTTATAATTTCTTGCCCACTCCTATGGTACAATCTATTTGCAGGGAATTACCTGCAGCTGCAGCAGGAGAGTGGGTGGTCAGCTGGGAAAGCTGTCTGAGGGCTGACGGGTGGCAGAGGGAGAGCCGCCTCCTCTGGGGAAATGAGTCCCATCCCAGCAGGCTCAGGGCTGGGGAGCAGGAGATGGACGCTCTCGCTTCTGGCCTGCACCACCTTCTGGCTGAAGAGACCATCCAGTCGTCCTCCTTCTCAGCCTCAGAGACAATTAGGGACCCCTCCGTCCGGGCTCCGCTATTTGCCATGTTTGAAACTGGATCATAAAATGGGAGATGATTACAAGAGCTTTAGAAAGACCGCCCATCAGCCTCTCGGATCTGCTCTCTGAGCAGCCTCCTTGGAGCTGTGTGGAGGCACAGGGCAGCGCTGGAGGGGTTCTTCAGGGGAAGCTGAGGGTTTCACAGAGTAGCCTATGGTACTGAAGTCTTCAGGTCTGCTTAAAACATCAAAGCCCAGGTGGGGACCAGCAGCTCTATTGGGGGAACGGGGCAGGGTAGGGTGGGTAGTGCTGATTCTGGCCGCAAACTTGCTTGAGTGCTCCTGCGGGTTCAACTGTGCCAGCCCAGATCCAGGAGGAGCCACCCCTACCCTGCCCGGAGGGGACTGCCTACCTGCTCAGCCTACCATCTCCTTGTAGGTCATTTCTACCTCTGACTTCAGAGAGCAAGGCTCTGCAGGTGGGCAGATTGCTATGTCTTCTGCCTGCACAGTTCTTGTTGGCTGAGTGGGGAGGAATTTCAATGGGGTGACTGGAATTTCTGGTTTGTTGGGGATGGGGTTTTTCCTGGATGTGAGAATCTCAGTGCTAAAACTGGGAAAGTCCCAGGCAATGTTCAGTGGTTAGAGCATCAGCATGCAGACCAAAGGGTTGTGGGTTCAATTTCCTGTCAAGGGCACGTACCTCAGTTGCAGGTTCCCCAACCCCAGTAGAGGGCATGTGCAGGAGGCAATCAACAGATGTGTCTCACATCGATGTTTCTCTCTCTCTCTCCCCCTCCTTCCTCCCTTCTACTTTCTCTGGAAATCAATGGAAAAAATATCTCCTCAGGTGAGGAATAAAAAAGAAAAAAAAGAAAAAAGTCCCAGGCAAACCAGGACCAGTTGGTCACTCTAGAGGGCTGTCTAGACCAAGGGCTTCTTGAGAGTGGAAGTTGCATCTTGTTTTTGTAATCACTTCATTGCGATATGATGGTGTCAGATCACACAGCAGGAGCCCTCCAAAAGCTCTGCTACTCTGAATTGTTCTGATGGGCTGTGAGTCCATGTATTCCTCTAAGTTCTTCCCTCTCAAACCCTGCTCACTGTACTAACTTGGGAACTTAGTCCAAGTTCCTCCTTTATCCTTTGCTCACTACTAATACGTGTTGGGTCCAAGCCCCTCTGCCTGGGGCTAGGCCTCCTAGGACACTGGGTCTTAGGTGGAGAAGCCATGAGAGGTTGTGGGTGTATAAGAATGAGTCGTTATTGCTGAAGCCAGTGGTCATATAGTCATCAGACAAGAACAGTGCTCACAGCAAAGTCCATGCAGGCAAGCAGCCAAACACTGGCTGGTGAGCGTATATATTTCCCATAAAGCAGCATCACCCTCTGTACCCACAGCTGTTATTGGAGCGGCCGTACACTGCCTCCTAGACTCATGGCCTCACACTGTAGCAGTATCAGCTCTCTGGCTCAGCAGCTTCTCCTGTCTCCCCTGCCCAGCTGCTCTCTCTGACAGACTTCTTCTTACTCCAGCTGACTCCAGCCAACTAGCTGGTCAACAATCTACTTTCATACCATTTAGACAAATAAGGCTTCTTGCCAACAGTGACATCAATCATATTTGTTATAGAGGGTCACAAGGTACTGTGTCCTTATACCCATTCATGGTATCTTGGCGCCATTAGGATTCCCAGATTCAGAGTCCTTGAGCATTCTGTTTAGGCACATGCCCAGAGCGGCCTTTGGTCATTCTGGTGTATTGATAACAAGGCCTCTGTGCTCCCACTGGCCTTGACTATCCGGGGACCTGGCACAGTTCTCACAAATGGACAATGGACCCTTTCAAGGGTACACCTCAGTGGCTCCTATTCACAGCTATGCATCCATCATTACAATCAGTTTTAGAATATTTTCATCATCCCCCACAGAAACCTATATCCATTTGCAGTACCACTCCACCCTGGCTCCAGCCACCATTGGGCCACCATTAATCTGCTTTTTGTCTACAGATTCTGGACATCAATAGTAATAAAAGTATAATATGCTAATTAGATGGATGACCTTCTAGACAAAGCCAGGGCTGCGAGGGAAGCCTGTGTCCCGGTGCCAGAGGGAAGGCAGTGCTGGCAGCCAGGGGAAGGAAGTCCTACCCTTGCATGAATTTCATGCATCAGGCCTCTGGTTTCATATAAATGAAACCATACAATATGTGGCCTTTGTGACTGGTGTCTTTCACTTAGTATAATGTTTTCAAAGTCCATTTATGATGTAACATGTAACAATGCTTCATTTCATTTTTATAGCCAAGTAATGTTCCATTGAATGGATATACCACATCTATCTATCTATCTCTCTATCTATCTATCTATCTATCTATCTATCTATCTATCATCTATCTACATCAGTTTTTGGACAGTTGTGTTATTTCTACATTTGGTTATCAGGAATGATGCTGCTACAAACATTCAAGTGTGGACTTGTGTTTCATTTTCGGGGGGTGGAAGTCTAGGAATAGGATTGCTAGGTCAATGATAACTCTGTTTAATCATCTGAGGAAATTCCAGACTGTTTTTCAAAGCAAATGTATCATTTTACCTTCTCACAGCAATGGGTGAGGACTCTGATTTTTTCACATTTTCACCACCACATTGTTATTATAACCACCCTAGTATGTGTGAAGTGATATTTTATTGTGTTTTGATTTGCATTGCCCTAATGGCTAATAATAGGGGTTATGTTTTATTCATGCTTATATCTAGCACTTGGCATATTGCCTGGGGCAAAATTAGTGCCTAACACAGGATAGTTGAGTTCTAAGCTATAGAATTAATCACTCTAGACTTCAATTGCTAGACGGAGCCAGTGTATATGCAAACTGGGTATTCACTGGTTTTAAGAAAGAGCCCAAGGAATACAACATATTGAGGCTCAAGACAGATGGAGATGCCTTCCTTGCTGGTATAGAACAGTTTGGTATCTAAAGACCACATGCTTTGATGCCAAGCAGATGTAGATTGAAATCTCTCAGCCCAGGCCCCAGTCCTCACTCTGTGTGGGAAAAGCAGAAAAACAGTGAGTTTTGAGGCTGGAAAGACAAAAGGGACAGATTATAGAGGATCTTGTGTGATAAACTCAGTTTAGGTTTTTATCTTGAGGGCCCTTGGGAATCACTATAGTCCTATGGGCAGAGCAGTGGTTTCAGTAGGTTTGCATTTTAGAAAGAGGGCTCTCGCAATAGTATGGAGAGCAGGTCACATCCAAAGCCAGCATGCAATGTGGAAAGGTGTGGGAGGAGTGCAGGTAATATGTGATGGAGGCTGGACAGGGGCAGTGAGAGAGGAAAGGGGGAATGGGGTGGTGGTGGGTTAGACATTAACACTGAGGGAATGGACTCCTTTGCAAATCTCATGAAACCCAAAAACCTGTTCCACAGAAAGAAAGTGCACAACATTTAGCATGCAAACTTCAAGGCGGCAAGATCACTACTTAGAACCCAAGACTGTCTTGCTGGTGCTGTCAGCAAATCATGTTCTCCCAGAGATTTGCTGTGCCAGATGATGCCCAACTTCCTCCCTCATCCCCTGTGGGTGTGAGGGGGTGTCAGGTTGGGAAGACTTCCATCCAGGGGAAGATGCAGGGAAGTGAGTCAGTATGTGACATTGGCCTGCTGGTGTTGGGAAGCCGAATGTTAGGAGCTGTGTTGTTGGCCTTGTGTTTTTTTATTGAATGTCTGCAAAGAAAAAATAGACCAACTACATTTCCCACCTTATAATCAGTGTGTCTGGCACAGGTGGTCTGTAGGATTATTGCCTGCTGTCTGGTTTTGTGTTTGTTTATAACTTTCTCAAGAGTTTGAATTATCTCAGAACCTATATTCAAGCATTTGTCTGCAAAGTTTGGTTTGGTTTATAGTCATCACATCCCTCCAAATCTAATTATTCTCAGCAGTAGAGACCCTTGGGGTCCCTTGGCCTGGCCTGTGGGGATTGGGCTGAAACTGGCAGTCTGGCACCCCCCCGAGGGGTCCCAAGTGCAAGAGGGCATTCTGCAAAGTTGCTGTTGCTTGGCAGCTCCTGTGTTGAGTGTCTGCCCCCTGGTGGTCAGTGCACATCATAGCTACTGGCCTGCTGGCCACTTAGACTTTTATATATATAGATGCTGCCTTGGTTGCCCCTGCTGTTCACTGCTCACACACTGGGACTGGGATGACTGGGATTTCCCCAATGTCCTGAGTCATTCATTGCTGCCAAGGGAGGGGTGGAGGTCTGAGAGGTCAGTGGTAAGGGGGGAATGACCTCTGGATCTCAGCTAGTGTCTGCGACTAACTGGGCAAAGCGTCTCACCCACTAGAAACGATAGTAGTGTGATAGATTTTTATAATATAGGGAGCTTGGCTCCTGGTTGTCTTGTTCCTTACAGATGATGATTCTCCAACCTGATCAACAGTCTCTGCAAGCCTGGATGGGTAATACTCACCTGGGAGCTTATGAAAAAAACAAGTTCTAGACTCCAGAAATTCTAATTTATGGGGCATGAAATAGGACATGACAAAGGTATCCTTATTTCTTTTTTAACCCTTAGAAGCTAAAGGTGCTGATATATCGGCTTCCCATATTTACCTTAAAAAGCTCAGGGTGCTGACATATCGGCTCTAGTTTTAAATAGTTTAAAAATTGTTATTTAGCACAAATTAAGTTATTAATCTCTGTTAAACTGATTATGACAAGTTTTTTTGTTTATTCTTTCAAAATGGGAGTGCTTGAATAGTTATATTCTATATAAGGAAAATTACAAAGGACCTGGGAAACCTCAGTCAAGGCTAACATTTGTAATCAGTATCATTGAGCATTTGGGTAAAGAGTGGGTTTCAATGAGGGACAGTTCATCAAAAGTAGAAGTACAAAAACTGGATACAAAAAAGAGGCTAATTGTTGTATATACAGCTCTAAAAATAAAAGAAAAAAATCTGGAACTGTCTGCATTAGATGTAATAAAGGCTTGCATGGGGAGTGTTTGGCTAAACACAAATGCTTGACGGTGTGGAAAGTACTTTTTCATATTATGCATTATATCTCATGAACAAATAGGAATATTAGCATCAAATTTGGATATGATAGAGTTAAATATGTAACATTTTATAATATATGCTCCATTATTCGATAAATGTACAGGTTGCAATAGTTATATTTTTTGTAACAAAAATTTGGTGTTTCATTAAAACTTTTTTGTACTAAATATTTTTTATAAAATTACTTTTTATTTTGACACATCCAATAAATTTTTAAATAGAAACTAAAATATGTCTTCCATTTTCAGTTAAAATTTCAATATCCTTGACCTAAAAACAGACTAACAAAAATTATTTGAAAAAAAGCTTGAATTGCAGAAATAAGGCGTGAGCTTTCTGGGCTTGAAAACCAAAAATGGCGTGAGAGCGAAAGGGTTAAACTCGTTTACTATATATTAAGGTGATTTTAATGTGTTGTTTTCAGATAAATGTTACTGTATTTCATTCAATTTAATAGATGTTTTCCCAATGAGATGAAAAAGACACAATTTCTGCTTTGTTTTATAGTCTGGTAGTGGAGAAAGACAAGTAAAAACTAATTATGCTCTAGTGTGAGATGCTGCAATGAATGTATGTACCAGATGCAGAGGAGGGAGTTGTTCAAGTGCATTGGAAATGGTCAGACAAGAGATAGGACCAGGGAGTGGACGGACCCAGGTTTGCAAAGAGGATGCTGTCTGGTCACAGAAGTCTCTTTACCTCAAGCTTGGTTCTGGATTATAGCTGATATCCCATTAAAACAATGACCCAAACAGTGACAGTTGTCATTCTAATGACAATCAGGGCTGACACAAAAGTTGCTGATGTGCTTGAGCATTGTTCTGGGAATTCTTGCTAATACACTATACAGGAACTAGAGTTAGGCCATGTAAATGTGGAAAGGAAGAAATATATTATTATTATTATATATTGAGGATCTGTTTGTGTACTAGAAAACTTAAAATAATAAGTTGAAACACTATGAAAAGTAATGACAATTTTGTAGCTAAAAATACAACATTATAAAAAATCTATTGTGACAGAAAGCAGATTAGTGATTGTCTGGGAATGGGATGGGCGAGTTAGGAGGGAAAGATTACAAAAGGGCATGAAGTAATTTTGGGGGTAATGAATATGACATGTTCACTGTCTCATGGGTATGGGCAAATATAAAATATATCAAATTCTCACCTAAATATGTGCAGTTTATTATACTCAATTTATCTCAATAAAGCTGTAAAGACAGTTCTCATATGATAAAACAACTAATTAGAAAATATAGAGGAAAATTCCATTTATTATAGCATTACAACCCATAAAATATATTGAGTAACCATAACAAAAAGGTGATAACTTGTGTAAAGAAAAGTACCAAACTTTACTGAGTCACAGAAGAAGACTCGAATAAATTGAGATGCACACCCTGCTCAGATCGGAATGGGCTCTGCCACTCACTAGCTGTGTGACTCTGAGGAAGTTGCTTGTCTCTCAGTTCCCTCAACTGGAGGCGGAGATAAGTTTACAGTACCTCATAGGTTAGTTTTGAGGATTATATAAGTTAACGGATGGAAATGTGCCTGGCACAGAGTAAATGCTCTTTAATTGTGTGCCATTTTTAAGCCTCTAAATTTAGATGGAAGAATAATTAGTTGAAAATACCAAGGATAAAAAGTGTGGGAGATTAATAAGAGGGCTAACTCTGTCAAATATTTTAAAAAACTTATGAAACTACAAATGAAATCAGTAGGGTAATGATTTAAGACTAGAACAATGTTCAGTAGAACAGAATTGATAACCAGAATCACACATGCATTTATCCATTGAACAAGTATTTGAGTGGGTGCTATTCTAAACACTGGGATGTGCCAGTAAAACAAACAAGCAAAAAAGCCAAAACAAAGCAGGTAAAGTCCTTGTTCTCAGGGATCCTCCCTAATAGACGGAGCCAGACAGTAAACAAATATCTAAAATTACGTGGGGGATAAACACTCTGAAGAAAACCATGGGGCTAAGAGGGTTGGGGAGAGATAAAGAATGTTGGGGTGGCTGGGGAGGCCTCCTGCTAAGTGAATAAAGAATCACTCAGATATCTGGATGAGTGTCAGGTAGAGAGAGACATAAGTGCTGAGACTCTGTGGTGCAGGTGCAGGTGCTCTCCTCAAGCTTGGTATGTTTGGAGCCAAATGGCCTTCTGGGAATTTTCTTTTTTCTTTTTTTCTTTATTGTTCAGTTTATTAATTACATTGTTTCCCCTTTTTTATCCCCCTATATCTCCCCTCCACCCTGTACCTATCCCACACTCCACTCTCACCTTCCCCTCCCCAATGTCCTCTCCCATTGTTGCAAGACTTTTGTCCAATCTCTTGCTGTACTTCCCACAACCCTTTTCTCCCCAAGAATTGTCAGTCCATTCCCTCTCTATGTCCATGTTTCTGTTATATTCACTAGTTTATCTTGTTCATCAGCCTATCAATTCTCTTGATTTTTATGCTCATTTGTTGATAGATGTGTATTTGTTGTTCATAATTTATATTTTTACCTTTTTCTTCTTCCTCTTCTTAAAGAATATCTTTCAGCATTTCATATAATATTGGTTTGGTGGTGATGAACTCCTTTAGCTTTTTCTTATCTGCGAAGCACTTTATCTGATCTTCAATTCTGAATGATAGCTTTGCTGGATAGAGTCATCTTGGTTGTAGATTCTTGCTATTCATTATTTTGAATATTTCTTGCCACTCCTGTCTGGCCTGCATCGTTTCTGTTGAGAAATCTGCTGACAATCGTATGGGTGCTCCCCTGTAGGTAATCAACTGTTTTTCTCTTGCTGCTTTTAATATTCTCTCTTTGTCTTTTGCTTTTGGCATTTTAATTATGATGTGTCTTGGCGTGGTCCTCTTTAGATTCCTATATTTTGGGGTTCTGTGTACTTCTTGGGCTTTTAAGTCAGTTTCTTTCACCAGGTGGGGAAAGTTTTCAGTCACTATTTCTTCAAGTAGGTTTTCATTAACTTGCTCTCTCTCTTTTTCTGGCACCCCAATAATTCGGATGTTGGCATGCTTGAGGTTGTCCCAGAGGTCCCTTACGCTATCTTCAATTATCTGAATTCTTTTTGTTTCTTGCTTTTCCAGGCAAGTGGATTTTGCTTCTTTGTATTTCAAATCATTGACTTGGTTCTTGTGGCCCTCTGGACTGCTTTTAGGACTTTGTGTAATTTTTTTTTTATTTCAGTCTGTGTATGCTTGATTTCCAGTTGGTCCTTTTTCATATCCGTGAGGGTCTGGTTCATATCCTCAGAGGTCTTGTTCATTTCCTTTAGGGTCTCATTCATTTCCTTGTAAGTCTCATTCATTTCCTGGTTGGTCTTGTTTATTTCCTTGTAATTCTCATTAAGTTCATCGGCCTTTTCTAGGAGCCTCTTGAAAAGCCTTATAACTGTGGTTTTGAACTCTATGTCTTGTTGTCTTTTCTCCTCCATTTCTTTCACACCTGATTTCTTTCCATATCTCTGCATGGTGGCTGCTTTATGTGGTAGATATCCTCAAAGGGACAGTGGCTCAGCCTCCCCAGTTACCTGAGGTGGGTACTCTTACTGCAATCCTTTATGGGTTGTACAGTATTTTTGAATTTAAACCCAACTTGTTGTTGTTAGCCCTAGGAGGGTTTGACCTCCAGGCCAATTGGCTGTGAAGGGAGACTGTGTTCAGGTTGGATGGGCGGAGTCTCTGAGCTGCGCAGGCAGCCTCAGTGTCAGCTATGTCCTATGCGGTGCTCGCACACGCGCGGTCTCTGTTGGATGGGGATGGCTGCAGACACCTCCAAGAGAAAGCCTCTAGTCTCTTCCCCTTGCCAGACAACTCTGCCTCTCCCCAAATGAGTCTGCTCACCCAAAGTCTAGCCCAGGGTTGTAAAATAGATGGTTTTCAGGACCAGGAGACAAGTTTCCAGGGGGCAAGTCGCGGGTTTGTGCGACACTTGCGTGCAAACTTCTTTTCCCAGCCTCCGGGTTTCTTCTCAGACTAGGAGACCTCTGCCGCGCCCCGCTTCCAGGGTGCATCCCCCGGACCTCGGACCTCGCCTGGCACTGGGGAATCTGTGCAGTGGGACGTCTCCACGTACCCTGGATCTCGGACCTTGGCTGGCGCTGGGGAATCCGTGTAGTGGGATGTCTCCGCCCTCCCCGTTGTTGAAATCTAGCCGGGGTTGCTGCTCCAGCCCTACAGCCCGCGTGCACGACCAGGATGGCTCCTAACCTGTTTCCGTCTTCAAAGCATCTCCCGCCGCTCCTCTGAGCCTCAGTGTCCCACCTTTACTCTTATTTGTGGAGTTTTCACTCAGCCAGCTTTCTGGCGATTCTGGGTGATGTCTGTTCTGCTGTTATGTTGTAGTTCTTAAATCGTTGCGCGGGGCAGAACAATAGGTGTTTACCTATGCCTCTTGATTCTCTCCCTGGGAATTTTCAACTAGAGAGTTGCCAGGTAAAATATAGGACAGTAGTTAAATTTTAATTTCAGAGACACAATGAATAGTTTTTTAGTATAAGGATGTCCTATACAGTATTTGGGAAATACCTGTAGTAAAAGTTTATTTGTTGTGTCTATGAAATCCAATTTTAACTGGATGTACTGAATTTTTGTTTCCTGTCTGAGGAAGATTGTTAGGATATAATGTTAAATTTAAGAATCAGTGTTATGGGCTGAAAGTTTGTGGGTTCCCCACCCCAAATTCGTATGTTGAAGTCCCAATGCGTGTCGTTAGGAGATTGGGCCTTTGGGAGGTGATAAGGTCATGAGACTAGAGCTTCATGAATGGCATTAGTGCCCTCATAGAGCAGACCCCTGAGAGCAGCCCTGCCCCTCTGCCATGTGAGGACACACGAAAAGACAGGGAGAAAAGCTCCCATTAGACACAGAAACTGCAAGCGCCTTGATGATGGACTTATCAGCCACTGGAACAGTGAGAAATGAATGTTTGTTATTTGAGGGATACAGTCCAAATACACTAAAACATGATTTAAAATCATGTTTACAATGAGATCTCAACCATATTAGAAATGTATAGAAAAATGTTTGGAAAGGAATACACTGCAGTGTTAACCCTCTTGCTCCTAGATGATTAACTAATGGGCAATAGATTTTTTCTTTACAGATTTCTGTAATTTCCGTGTGCTCTGTAGTTTGACCAGTTTGTTTAAATCAGTATTCCAAGTGGCAGAATAATGCACTTCATAGACACAGAATGAGTAATGTTGATTGTTGAATTATTAAATTAATTATAGATATGTTAATTTTATTTTATCTATTTTATTTATTACTAGAGGCCCAGTGCACAAAATTTGTGCACTGGAGGGGGTGGTGTCACATAGCCCAGCTTGCATCCCTCCAATCTAGGACCCCTCAGGGGATGTCTGATTGCTGGTTTAGGCCTGATTCCAGCAGTCGGACATCCCTCTCACAATCCAGGACTGTTGGCTACCAACCACTTGCCTGCCTGCCTGCCTAATTGCCCCTAACCACTTCTACCTGCCTGCCTGATCACTCCCCTAACTAATCCTCTGCCAGATTGATCAACGCCTAACTGCTCCCCTGCTGGCCTGATTGCCCCTAACTGCCTTCCTCTACCAACCTGATTTTCCCTAACTGTCCTCCCCTGTAGGCCTGGTCACCTCCATTTGCCCTCCCCTGCTGGCCCAGTCACCTGTAACTGCCCTCCCTTGCCAGCCTAGTTACCCCTAACTGCCCTCCCCTGCTAACTTGGTCATCACCAACTGCCTTTCCCTGCAGGCCTGGTTGCCCCTATGTGTCCTCTCCTGAAGGTCTGGTTGACCCCAACAGCCCTCCCCTACTGGCCCGGTAACCCCTAACTGCCCTCCTTTGCCAGGATGGTTACCCCTAACTGCCCTCTCTGCAGGCCTGGTCTGTCCCAACTGCCCTCCCCTGCATGCCTGGTCATCTCTCACTGCCCTCCCTTGCTGGCCTGGTCATCCCCACCTGCCCTTCCCTGCAGGCTGGTCCTCCCAACTGTTCTCCCTTGCCAGCCTGGTTGCCCCCAACTGCCCTCCCCTGCTGGCCCAGTAACCCCTAACTGCCCTCCCTTGCCAGCCTGGTTACCCCTAACTGCCTTCCCCTACCAACCTGGTCCCCATCCAATTGCTTCCCCTGCAGGTGTCGTCACCCCTACCTGTCCTCTCCTGCAGGCCTGGTCAACCCCAACAGCCCTCCCCTGCTGGCCTGGTAACCCCTAACTGCCCTCCCTGCCAGTTTGATCACCCCCAACTGCCCTCCCCTGCAGGCCATCTTGTGACAACATGGGGGTGGCCATCTTGTGATGATCTGGGGGCAGCCACATTGTGACAACATGGGGATGGCCATCTTGTAAAGGTGTGAAGGTCAATTTGCATATTACCTCTTTATTATATAATATTATTTTTTAATCTTCACTGGAGGATATTTTTTCCATTGATTTGTTTTAAAGTGTGTGGAAAGGGAGGTGAGGGGAGAGAAGAGAGAGAAAGAGAGAGAGAGTGGGAAACATTGATGAGAGAGAGAGACACATTGACTGGTTGCCTTCCACACTCACTCTAACCAGGGCCAGGGATTGAACCTGCAACCCTTTGGTGCATGGGCCAACACTCTAACCATAGAACCACACTGGCTAGGGCCATATGTTATTTTTAAATCAGTAAACCTGCAGTTAACTGTGGGGAGCAAAGCAATAAATAAATTCATCCAAAAATATATGGGTGAAATATATAGTACCCAGAAAGGGGAGGGAGGTGAGAGTTTCAAGGGGGAACCCTGGGTGCTGTGTACCATGTTCTTCCCAGGAGGAAGGGGCTGGGTACTTCTGTCTGAGGCTTCCATTCGGTGGGTACAGGGTGGATAGGTTTGACTGGGTGGTGTGATCTGGGTTCTGAAACACTGTAAGAGACCTGTGACACTGTGAGGGGTTCTAAGCTGACAGTCTGCAGGCCTGCCTGGAGCTCCATGATGTTTTGATGCTTTGAAAACAAGCTGAACCAATTGCATTCTCCTTGTCCTGGGTTAAGTATTTTGGAGGAATAGGGCATTTCAAAAACATTATAATGGATTCCATGTTAGTCCCTGAAAAGTATTTGGCTTGACTGACTGACCTCCAAGTGGCCAGCAGTCTCATAAACACCAGAGATTTAGAGTGTACTGTTAGCAAGCACAATACTTCAATAATTCATCCTCCTATTGGCAACTGCAAGTTCCCATAATTCCATGCTTCAATGTTCACGTGTGTTCTGGCCCATGCAAAAAACAAACAGAAGGATGAGGAGCAGGAGTGAAATCCTCATGGGTTCTGCTCTTGGCTCTAAGGGAGATGCGCCCTAGACGTTCATTGAGCAGTCCCGCAGCGAGGAGGAGGCTTTTGTGTGTTTTGTTTGTGCGGCTGACTTCTGCTCTTGACTGCTCCTCATTTGTCCTCAAACCCTGGGCCAGTCCAGTGCCCAGACCTTTGCCGGCTGGGACCACACAAGTTTGTCCATCCCAGCTGAATCCTCGAGACAAGTGGAAACAAAACTGAAAAAAAAAATCATTCAAAAACAGAATCCTCTGCACAATAGAGCCTCTGTCATCAGCATCATAGTCCAGAGCCCTATCCCCAGTCTGGGTCTTTGGGGGTAAACTCAGGGGTGTAACCATGTCTGAAAATGGTCCTATCTTTTTAAATAAGATACTGAGTTGCTTTTCAGAGACAGATCACAACCACAAGTCATGCAGCTGGAGCATGTGCAGAGAAAACAATTTTGACCTTCAGCTTTATGGGAGACCAAAGCCTGTGTCCCACCCCACAGAACCAAAGGTCTGGGACATAACCAGAACTTGCACACCCGAACTCTTTCAGAAGCAAAGAGTCCCTTGTCCAGGAAGATTGGTGCTGACGCCGCTTTACCATAAATGGCCAAACTCCAAGGTGCTCCAATTAAAACTTGCCCGTCCAGCGCTTTGCATACCTGGTCCATCTAAACTCTTAAGCACCCCCAACCCTGGATGGGGAGTTCAGATTGTTTTTTTAGTGCAAGCAGCCCCTTCTCCATGGTGTGGCACAATGAATGCTACTTTCTTTCACTGAACTGTTGTCAGTGGAATCGGCTAGCTGCAGAACCGGGGGGAGAGGAGGGTGTGTGTGTGTGTGTGTATGGGAGGGGGGTGGAGCTCTGGCTCCATTGCAGCAGCAGCACAGGCCTTAAAGGCCCTGGGTGCCAAAGGCATCATTTGGGGAAAGAACCTCTGGTCAGTGGCCTAAATGGAAATGTTCCATCTATCTAATAAAGAGGGAATATGCTAATTGACCATCACTCCATCAAAAGATGGCTGCACCCACAGCTGAGACCAAGTTTCCATAAAGAGCCTTAATGAGCAATCAGCAGGGACCTGAGGCTATGCCCTCCCCGACCCCTGTTGGGCTTGACAGGGGACCTCAGGCCTTTCCCCCCCACATAGCAGTGCTTGACCGGGGATCTCAAGGTGCACTTCCCACCCTGGTGCTGGGATAGGGGACCTCAGGCTGCTCATCCCACCCCAGCACCAGGCCAGGGGACCTCAGCCCATTCCACCCACCAGGTGGGGCTTGACAGGGGACTTCAGGCCGTGCTTCCTACCCAGAGGAGCTTGACGAGGGACCTCAAGATGCACCCCCAGTGCTGGGTCAGGAGAACTCAGGCTGTGCCCCCTGCCTGGTGGGGCTTGATGGGGGACCTCAAGGTATGCTTCCTGTCCTGGTGCTGGGCAAGGTGACCTCAGACTTCTCCCCCTGCCCCAGTGTCAGGCTGGGGGACCTCAAGCCATGCCCCCATCAGGTGGGGCTTGACAGGGGACTTCAGGCCACACCTCCCACCCATGCACCAGGCTGGGGGGGGGGACCTCAGGCTGCACCCCCCTGCCTGGAGGGGTTTGACAAGGGTGGGACTGACCAGGTCTGGATCTAGCCCAATGGGGGTGGGGCCTGCTGGGTCTGGGTCTCACGTGATTTTGAGGTGCATGTGGGTGGGTGGAGACTTGACTCTGGGTCCTATGGTGTGCCCCAGACTCTGACAGGAGGAAGGTTTTCATATATATTTTACTAATTTTCTTTCTTCTCTGACACTTCTATTATAGAGGAAGGGCAAATAGTAACATTAAATTATTTCCTCTAATCCTCTTTTAATGTGCATGAATTTCATGCACCAAGCCATTAGTATTTCCATAAAGGGGTTTTTGTCAGCATCCCAGAGGCACTTTTTTTTCTGCTAAGAGGGGCTGAAATCAGCTTTATGGACCCCCACCTCAGAGAGCCTCTTTTGGTCTCCCCTTTCTGCTTTAGTGATGGCTCCTTGCCAAGAGGACCCCGTGAGCGACCTAGAAAGCTGGAGGAGGTTCGTTATGAGATAGCCACCAGCAATCACGTCCATCCGCCTTGGTCCATGCATCACTCATTAACCAGGCATTCTCTCATTTATTTGCTTATTCAGCAAATGTTTATTAAGTATGTTTTCTGTGCCAAGGGCTCAGCTAGGCTCTGGGATGTGGCCCCTGGGGCTCACCTTGCCAATCAAATCACTTGTTTCATTGCCCTTATTTCACTTCTGGCCCCTGTCCCCATGTTCACACACACCTTCTGACTATCCCTCCCATACACTCAGCTCAGGCCTATGTCAGGGCTTTGGTGTTTGCTGTTCCTCCTCCCTAGGGCCTCACAGGACTGGCACCTTCTCTTCATGCAGCTCAAAGATATCTCATTGCCTCCTTAGGGAGGCGTCTCAGCTGCCCTTAGAGGCCTCATTACCCCGAATTCACTGGATAATATTTGTTTAGCACTGTGTTATTTGCTTCCCTCCCTCTGAATGCTGGCTCTGTGAGAGCAGGGGCCCTTTCTGCTGTGTTTACAATGGTTCCTCCCACGTGGGATGGGGCTTGGCAAACAGTAGGTGCTTGAGAAAGTAGTGACTGAACCAATTGGTAGCCAACCTTCTCCTACTTCATCTAGTCTCCAGGCTGCTCTGCTTACTCAGAGGGACACATTTTAACCTTCGGCTGGCCCATACATGGTAACAGAAAAGAAAAATCATGAAGCAAAGATAGAAAACTTGGTACATTTCAAAAGCTAGCTAGTTAATCAAATGTGTATCCTAAGGTGACATATAGCCTCGTGGGCATCTTGGCTGATACTGATCCTGCTTCATCCTGCATGTGGTTGTTAGATCAGCTGTGCCCCCTCCTGCCAGAGTCAGAGCCTTTGCCCAGCCTCCTCCCTGGGGGAGGACCCAGGACATGTTTCCTGGCCCTGGTGACTACATGTATCTTGAAATATGATAACAATCATCTCTGGTAAAACTGCTGAAACTTGATCCTGCTATTCTGCTTAAAACAAAAGGGTAGTCTTCAGCTATCCACTTTTGCGAGACAGGACTATGTTCCCACGTCTAGCAAGGTTAGAGACAAGGAGCAGGCAACAAAGTCAATCATAGTTCCTGCAACTTCCTTATCTCAGATACAATTCTGAGAGCTGTTCTCGGAATTTAAAACAACGAAAGCTTATAGTTCAGAGCCCTTTAAAAGGACTGCCTGCACCCGGGGTGGTACGGCCATGGGTGTTAGGTCTCCGTGTGGTGCCCCCTGGACAGTCCTGGCCAGTTTTCAATAAATCCTTGCTTGCTTATTAACAACTTAGCCGCCTCCGTGGTCGTTTGCAACTGGTCGTGGAAGCTGCCCCACAACACATCTCTGTAACAGTCCTGGCCTCTCAGGTCGGCCCGGGCTTTTGCTGTTGGCAGAGTAGGTTCATAGAAACAAGCCCCATGCAGAACAGAGCTGTGTCCACTGCTTGTCCTGGAGGAGTCTCTCCCCCTGGCCCCTCATCCTCCCTGCACATCCGCGCGCAGCAGGTCCACTGGCTGAGCATGTACTGCTTGCTTCTTCTATTCCTTTGGGTGAAGTCTGGCTTCTTTCTCTATCTGGTCTAAGCCAGTGTCTGGCCCAGTTGCGCTCGAGGCCTCATGGCCCTGAAGGGAAAGATGTCCAATTCTTATATGGAATCTTGGGATATTCATTACAGAACTTCTCTGAGTTTCACTTTACTCATCTGTAAAATGGGGGTGATAACAACTGCCTCCTAAAGTTTTGTGAGGTCCAGCCGAGACCGGTTTGGCTCAGTGGATAGAGCGTCGGACTGCGGACTGAAGGGTCCGGGTTCGATTCCGGTCAAGGGCATGTACCTTGGCTGTGCACATCCCCAGTAGGGGGCGTGCAAGAGGCAGCTGATCGATGTTTCTGGCTTTCTATCCCTCTCCTTTCTTCTCTGTAAAAAAAAAATCAATAAAATATATTAAAAAAATAATAAAGTTTTGTGAGGTCCAAAGAGATAACTATACAAAACCTGGAAAAAAGTGAGAAAAAGGTGGATCTTATTACTGTTATGAAGCCTGCAGGTCTTTAGCCCCATTACCTTGAGCTCCTCATTGGCTGGTAGGAGTTTCTGAATTTTCATAGTAACAAGGGAGTTTCTGTTCATCCTTAGATGGAGGGCACTACCTGTTTCCATCTCACACAGCCAGGGAAACGAGATATAATATCTAAGGATATTAGACTGGGCGTCAGGGCCTGGGCAAACTGAACGCTGTGTGACCAGGTGAGACTCTTTTCAGCCCTGCTGTACCCTGTTCTGCAGTTTGTGTGGTCAGAAACTCACAGGAAGCTGGAGAGCTGATTTCAAGGAGTAAAAAAGGAGATGTCCAGCCTTGTTCAGTGAGTGAGGGCTGCAGGCAACACACACACCCCGACCCAAAAGTTGGCTCAGTCTATGAAAACAATTGTGAGAAAGCTCTAAGATTAAATCCCTCCTGATGCACCATCCATGCTGGTTTTCGCAGCTCCTGAGAAAGAGGTGGGGGTTCTTTGCTTTGGTCATGAAAAAGCAGCAGCCCCATGCAGATACAGCTCTGGATGTCCCACAGGCAGGAGGGAGAGAGGCCAGGCTAGCCTGCTGGAGGGGTGAGGGACCAGGCTCTCCTGTGCCCCTCTGCAGTCACGAGCAATGGGCATGCCTCTCTGGCTGGTTCACACAGCTCTCCTTATCTTCAGGAAGCAGAGTGTAGGCAAGATGGTTAAACATCAGGTAATGCCAGGTGACAGGCTGGGGCACCCTGGAGAAGCATGTACCCTTCAAACCTCACCCTCTTCCTCCTTCTGTGAGCTGGAGATAAGGATGGTGTGACCATCCTTGCCTTGTCAGAACTCAGGGCAATCGGTGAGATCGAGAAAGTCACTTCCTCATTTACGAGAAAAGACATGTGACAATTGGTAGAAATCTGGCCAAATGGCACCCACATTTATTGCAAGGAGAAGGGGCCTGAGAGACTGACTCTCTCTCTCTCTCTCTCTCTGTCTTTCCTCACTGCAATTTAGCAAGCATTTATTGTCTCTTACTCTTGGTAATACAAAATGAATAGAACATGGCTTCTGCCCCTAGGACTCACATTGTAAGTCCCTGTTTGATCAAGTTTCCTCTTAGTGTAACAATTCCAGTTCTGCCTACCATCCTTCATATAAAAGGCTCTGAGCCCTCTTCACATTTGGCTTGCCTTCCAGTCTCCTAGACTGTGCTGTGTGTGTATTTTATCTCATTTTGTTCCCATAATGACAACCTCTGGAATTGGCATTTGACGCCTCATTGTTTTAGGAGGCTCCAAGAGTCTCCGGAGTTCTACCTGGGATGGACCTCAGGAAGCCTTTAGAAAAGCAAGGCTCTTGTTTGCTTCTTGCTGCTTTTCCAAAAACACT
Source organism: Antrozous pallidus (assembly GCA_027563665.1). Taxonomy (NCBI): domain Eukaryota; kingdom Metazoa; phylum Chordata; class Mammalia; order Chiroptera; family Vespertilionidae; genus Antrozous; species Antrozous pallidus. The sequence goes on from CM050520.1 coordinate 79,180,640, forward strand.
CAAAAATACAAAATTTTTTCATTGAAGGTTTGCTATGTACCAGGCACATCTGTTGTTCCTTTCATTGTCCCATGGGCTTCTTTGGGGAGATTCCCAACAGCAACTCCACACTCTGCCTGGTATCCTTAACCTAGTGATTGGCAAATTCATTAGTCAACAGAGCCAAATATCAACAGTACAACGATTGAAAAATTTTTTTGAAAGCCAAATGTTTTAAACTTAAACTCCTTTAACACCACTTCTTCAAAATAGACTCGCCCAGGCTGTGGTATTTTGTGGAAGAGCCAAACTCAAGGGGCCAAAGAGCCTCATGTGGCTTGTGAGCCGCAGTTTGCTGACCACGGATGTGCAGGGATGGAAGGCACAGGCCTAGGCTTCCTTGTCTTTTCTCTGAAGGGTGAACGAAGATCAATAATAGGTGGAGGTGGTTTTCGATTCCCGGAGAAAAAGGTGGCGCTCTGACACCCAGGCTGGCTGTGGCTGGGACCTCTCCCCTGGGAAGCATCCAGAGTGGCTGGGCACTGTCCTCCTAGCGCTAGGCCAAAATAGAGATCTCTCCTGTGTCCTCCTGTCTGCTTCCTGCGAAAGAGCAGCAGCCTGCATGTTGTATTTCCTCAACTGAAACTCCAGCTTAGATTCCCAGGCAGCACAACATTTGTTTTTAGAAAAAACCCAGCCAGCTCAGAGGTGACGAGGGTGACAGGGCTACAATTATCACCCGTTCCTCAGCACCTGGTGTGTTGTGGGAAGGGTGCTGACAGCTCTGAACTCTGTGTGGAGAGCTGATGCCCTCAACCTCTGCTCAGAACATTTGATACAGACATACAGCTGTGGGGCCTGCGTGGGGTGGGCTGGGGGTGGGGTAGGGGGCTGTCACCTCCTCTCTTTTTTATGCTGTGGGAGTGGGGCTGAGAGGTTATAATACTAAGTTAGACTTGGGAGTCTCCTCAGGGTGCCAGACCTTACAATAAAGGAAAGCAAACCAATAGGTACTCATTTGAGATTAACTGACCTTCCTAAGGGGTCAGGATGGAGAGAGACCTCCAGAGGGCGCCAGAACGACTCAATGTTAAGCAGCTGCTTAAGTCAGTGGAACAGTGTAGAGAGGTAGGGCTTTTGAGTCACAAACTCAGGTTAAAAACCTGATTCTGCGCTACATGCAGAATCACTCATGTGGACAATTCAAACTCGTAGAGCTTCCACCTCCTCATCTGTGAAGTAGGGCAGCAGTACCTGCCTTGGAGGGTTTCTAATGCAGACTAAAATGAAGATTAAATTAGATAATGCAGACCAAAGTGGGAGGGGCAAAGAATTACTGGAAAAGATCTGGTTTTCCACACACTGAATTTGTGTTCCCCACTCAGATATGTTCAGTCATTTTTTCCTATGTGCATTGGTGCCGATACAATAATAGAATGTGAATAATAAAATTTGAATTCAAGGGAAAGCACCCAGAATTCCCAGCAGACTTTGTGATGCTTTCTTCAGTTGAAAGGCACTGAGCACCATTCTCTATGTGGGGCCTGGGGAGTTCTCAGAAGCCCCAGGAACCTTGGGGACCACGGAGATAATGCTTGTAAAGAGATTACTCCCCATGCCCTCCAGCCCTAAGAAGAGGGCCCTTCTGACCTGGCAGAGCTCTGGTTTCTTTCCCCTGAGGATGTCTGGTCACCAAAAAAATGCATCACACACCCAGTGACAGGCCCTGGCAGGCTTGACTGAACTCCATAAAAACTCTGGCATTGGTTTTCCCTTCTTTTCCTACAATGACAGCTCCAAATTGGGAGCATTATCCAGGGAGGACCTCTGGCTCATCAGAATAATACTTGTAACCTGACCTCCTGTGCTTAGTGTTCTTCTCACTGCTGCCCTCTAGTACTGTGAGAAGCAGGGGCTTGTGCCCTTTAGGCACTAACCCTTGGAGCAACTTCCCCAAGAGAAAGCTCCCCTGCTCCCTCCTACCTCCACCATCCCTGAAACAGACTGCCTCAGGGGTGCCCTTTAGGCACTAACCCTTGGAGCAACTTCCCCAAGAGAAAGCTCCCCTGCTCCCTCTTACCTCCACCATCGCTGAAACAGAGTGCCTCAGGGGTTCTCTGCAGTTCCACTGTTTGCCCTCCAGGGAAGAGCCCTAGAGCTGGACAGACCCACTATTCATGGGGACAGATTCATGGAAGCAGCTGAACCATGATCACTCTCACTGCCCCCTCTACTTGCAGTGACCAGGGCTCTCTCTGCTCTCACCCCACAGCTGGTTCTGTGGCTTCTGCTCCTCAAGGAGTGCTCCCTGGCCAGCAGCACACTGTCACCCGAGTGCCTGTTAGAAATGCAGTCTCTGCCCCGCACCACCTTCCCCTTCCTTCTCCACCAACTGAATTAGAATCCATGTGATAACAGAGTTCTGGATGACTTGTATGCACGTAAACAGCTGAGAAGTGTGTGTCTAGTTCAGCTATGGGCTCTCATCACTTGCTGAGATACTTCATGGTAGGAATAACTCTAGGGATTAGATTGATCCTGCACACCTTCTCTCCAAGGTAGAGTGTTACCTACATACATGGCAGTGCAAACTAAGGATCGAAGAAGTCTGGAAATAGCTTACTATCCCAGGGCTGGTGAGAAGGCTGTGTGCCAGGTAGATGAGGAGAGAAAGCAAATTCTGGGCACAGAAACAACCATATTGAGGCATCGTGATGGAAGACAGCATCAGTGGTATCTTTGCTAAGAAACCATATCTTCATTGTGCTGGGCTGGGTGTTCATTCATCTAGTCCCTCCTTCACTTCACAGCTACTTACTGAGTCCTTATTCTGTGCCAAACTCTGGGAACGTCGTTCCAATGTGGAAGAAGACAGACGTAGTCTCTGCCCTTGAATATCTATCTGCCCTTCTACTGGGAAGAAAGACTTACTAAATATGACTTCATTAATTGAAATAAGAACCACACGGCATAAGAGAGGAATCTAATTTAGTCCTGGGGAAGAGAATACTGTATACAAATCAGAAATGCAACCCTTCCTTTAGGGCCCTTGACTTCTCTCCAGGTTGTCAGAGAAGCTGAAATCATGGATTTGTGAACATGCCACACACACAGGGATGCTAGACAGAGTGAGCAGGAACCCACCCTGCTGGAGAAGGGGCCAGAGCAGAGAATTCCCTTTGGTCTCCACATGGAGGGGTAATGCTAAACATGATTTTTTCTTTTCTAACATCAAAAGCCCTGGGACACTGGAGTTTTCTGTGATGCTGCTGCCAGGTGTGCTTTTGAGGAGGCTCCAGAGAAAGGTGGCATCTTAGGAGATTATAAATGCAAGATTTAGTGCAGAGGGAATATGAGGGCTAAAGAGAAGATAAGGATAATGCCATCTCCTGCCCCCACTTTCCCATCCATGCACCTGTCTCCAGTGGGCACAGAAAATGGAGCACCAACCAAGGGAAGTGCTTGTCAGGAAGGATGCCCTGGCAGGGTGTGCTTCTGACAGGAGGGACTTCTCAGACAGGACTGGCTCGTCTATATTAATACACTGTCCACATTGCAGGCACTTTGCAAATGGACATGGTTCAGGCAGTGTATCCGAGTGCTAACAGCCAGGGATCCTGAGAATCTTGAGTAGAACCATTGGAATTCAATCCTGGCTCGGTTGCTGGGTGCTTTCTAGCTCTGATTTTAGACAAGTTAGTCTGATCTTATTACATTGTTCTGCCAATCTATTCATATGTCATGTTACAATTTCTGTAACTTTATAATACAGAAAGACTGGTGCCTTTTGATTACTATTTTTTCATAATATTCTTGCTTTTTCGTTGGTTCATTTTTCTATATGAACTTCCAACCAGCTGGGTAGTAACTTTTACATTAATTCATAGAAGGAGGAGAATTTACAGCTCTCTAATATTGAGCTGCAAAGACTATGGTATACTTTTTCATTTGTTCAAGTCTTCTTTTGTATTTTTAGAGTTTTCTTTATATTAGTCTTGTGCATATATCATTAAGTTTTATTGCTTTGTATTTTGTCTTTATTTGTACATGTATTTTTGCTATTGTAAATAGGGTTTTTTCTTTATTAACCTTCAAATTAGCTGTTTTTTTGCTATGTTTGGGTTCTTAAAGTCTGTATACAAATGTCATATTCAGCCAACTTAGTGAATTCTCTTACTGCTTATAATAGTTGATTTGGTGTTGTCTTTCTTCTTGTTAGATTTTTGGGATTCACACATGGAAATAGTGGTAATTTTGCTTTCTTCTTTCAGATGGCTATAATTCCTTTCTTTGTATAATTGAATTGGTTAATATTTTTAGAACAGTGTGAATACTGAAGATAATGGAAATTCCTAGCATTGATGGAAATGCTTCTGATATTTTCTCATTAAATTTTGGGATTCAGAGATATTTATTTTATCCAGTTGAGAGAGTATGATGCATTCTTATTTAATTATATATGAGGTTTTAATAAATGAATGTAGCTATGTGATTCCATTTATATGAAAATTCATGAATAAACTAAAAACGAATCTATGATAACAAAGGTGAGGACATGGTTATTTTAGTGGGGAAATTATTTACTGGGAAGGTAGTCTTCAAGAGGGAGAGCAATATTGTATATTTTTACCTGGGGATGGATTAGAGTTTTGAATTAGTGTATGCTTATTTCATTCAAAAGAATTTGGAAGAATTTATTCTTTTTCTATGCTCTAAAAAAGTTTAAAGAATTTTAGAAACCACTAATTCTTTTTCTTATTTTATTTATTTACTAGAGGCCTGGTGCATGAAATTTGTGCACAGAGGGATACACACACACACACACACACACACACACACACACACACACACTAGGGTCCCGGTGCACTGGGGGTGGGTGGTCCCTCAACCCAACCTGCCCCCTCTTACATACTGGGAGCCCTCAGGGCATGTCCAAATGATGGCTCACCCCCAGCTGCCCAAGGCCTAAAGTCTCTGGTGAGGCTTTAGGCCTTGGGCATCAGCCATCGCCCTGCTCAGCTCAGCCCCGGCTGCCTGCGACCACCTGGCCTTGAGGACTGGGCGGTCACCACCACTTCTGCTCACAGCGCCTGGGGGCCGGGCACTCCCTGCTGCTGCCACCACCGCTGCTGCTGCCACCACTTCCCCTCACAGCACCCGGGGGCTGGGCGCTCCCTGCCACGGCTGTTTCATCTCCACCCTTGGGGCCCAGCGCTTGTGCCACTTGACCCTGCCCCCACCCCTGATTGGCTGGTAGCATAGCCAATCAGGAGCGAAGGTATGGTCAACTTTGCATGTTTTTCTTTTATTATATAGGATGTGTGTGTGTGTGTGTGTGTGTGTGTGTGTGTGTGTGTGTATGTGTGTCCCTCAACCCGACCTGCACCCTCTGCATCTGGGAACCCTTGAGAGATGTCTGACTGCCTGGTGGGATCAGGCCTAAATGGGCAGTCAGACATCCCTCTCACAATCCAGGACTGCTGGCTCCCAACTGCTCACCTGCCTGCCTGCCTGATTGCCCCTAACTACTTCTGTCTGCCTGTCACTCCCCTAACCACTCCCCTGCCAGCCTGATTGACACCTCATTGCTCCCCTGCTGACCTGACTGCCCCTAACAGCCCTTCCCTGCAGACCTGGTCACCCCTAACTACCCTCCCCTACCAACTTGGTTGCCCCTAGCTGTCCTCCCCTGCTGGCTTGGTCACCCCTAACTGCCCTCTGTTGGCAGCCTAATAGCCCCCATCTGTCCTCCCCTGCAGGTCTGGTCAACCAAAATAACACTCCCCTGCTGGCCCGGTAACCTCTAACTGGTTATCCAGAACTGCCTTCCCCTGCCGGCCTGGTTGTCAACAACCGCCCTCACCTGCAGGCCTGGTCTACCCCAACTACCCTCCCCTGCATGCCTGGTCACCATAACTGCCCTCCCCTGATGGTATGGTAACCCCTGCTGTCCTCCTGTGCAGGCCTGGCACCCACAATTGCCTCTCCTGCTGGCCTGGTCCCCTCCAACTTCTCTCCCCTGCAGTCCTGGTTGCCCCTAACTGCCCTCCCCTGCCAGCCTGGTTGTTATCAACTGCCCTCCCCTGCAAGCCTGGTCCCCCCATCAATTGTCCTCTCCTGTAGACCTGGTTGCCTCCAACTTCCCTCCTCTGTGGGCCTGGTAACTCCTAACTGTCTTCCCCTGCAGGCCTGGCCACTCCCAACTTTCTCCCATGCAGGCCTGATTGCCCCTAATGCCCTCCTTTGCAGGCCTGGTCCCTCCAATTGTCCTCCTCTGCTGGCCTGATTGCCCACAATTGCCCTCTCCTGCTGGCCAACTTGTGGTGGCCATTTTGTATCCACATAGGGGCAGCCATCTTTGACCATGTGGGAGCGACCATCTTGTGTGTTGGAGTGATGGTCAATTTGCATATCACTCTTTTATTAGACAGGATTTTTAATTTTTTTAAATTTTATTTGATTTTTTTATAATATACAAAATAAATCTATTACCAGATTGTAAATACAAAATAATTAGCCATTTACATGCAACAAACATTAATATTTCAGGAAAAATGATTTTAAATACAATAATGTTACATACAATAAACATTAATATTTCAAGAAAAAATTTTTAAATCTAATAATATTACCAAAACTGTACTAACATAGTATAATATCACAAGAGTGTAGGAAATATGAAAAATCTGCAAATAATAGGATTACTTCTAATATATTCTAAAATATTTTTTCCTCTGGCTCTATTTTTGTTAATCAATTTATGTTGTTCATTATATTCCACAAATGAGTGAGATCTTGTGATATTTATTTTTCTCCAACTGGCTTATTTTGCTTAGTATAATGCTCTCCAGGTCCATCCATCCTGTTGCAAATGGTAAGAGTTCCTTCTTTTTTACAGCAGTGTAGTATTGCATTGTGTAGATGTACCACTGTTTTTTAATCCATTCATCTACTGATGGTCACTTAGGCTGTTCTAAATCTTAGCTATTGTAAATTGTGCTATGAACACAGCAGTGCTTATGTCCTTTCTGATTGGTGTTTCCAATTTCTTGGGATATATTCCTAGAAATGGGATTACTGGGTCAAATGGAAGTTCCATTTTTAATTTTTTGAGGAAAATCCATAGTGTTTTCCACAGTGGTTGCACTAGTCTGCAATCCCACCAGCAATGCAAGAGGGTCCCTTTTTCTCCACATCCTTGCCAACATTTGTCATTTGTTGATGATAGCCATTCTGACTGATGTGAGATGGTACCTCATTGTCATTTTGATTTGCATCTCTTAGATGATTAGTGACTTTGAACATACTATTTAATAAAAGAGTAATATGCAAATTTACCATATCTCTGCTACACTCACAAGCCACACCCACCAGCCAATCAGGCGCAAGTATGTAAATTAACCCAGCCAAGATGGCTGCAGCCACGGAGAGAGCAGGAGGCTTGGGTTTCCCGGGCAATGGAGAAAGCCAAACTTTACACCTGCCCTGGCCTCCGCTTAAGGCTACAAAGTTTCAATTATAGAATATAAATAAGTTCCAACAAAAATGGCTATGGTCACAGAGTGAGCAGGAGGCTTGGCTTGGCTCAAGGCTACAAAGTTTTAATTATAGAAGATAAATAAATTACAGATACCAGGGCCTCTTCTTGGGTTTCTGGGGGCATGGCCGGTCTGCAAACCAGCACAGGCCCCTCACCTAGACTGCCCCATGCCCCAAGGTAACCTCCATCCTGATCCAGGACACCCTTCAGGGCAAACCAGCCGGCCCCCACAGGTGCACCAGGCTTCTATACTATTTAATCCTATCTAATAAAAGAATAATATGCAAATTGACCATCACTCCAACACACAAGATGGCTACCCCCATGAGGTCAAAGATGAATGCCCCCATGTAGACACAAGATGGCCACCACAAGATGGCAAGCAGGGGAGGGCAATTGGGGGAGGGGTAGGCCTGCAAGAAAGGGCAGTTGAGGGCAATCAAGCCTACAGGGGAGGGCAGTTAGGGGTGACCAGGCTGGCAGAGAAGTGAAGTTGGGGGCCACTGGACCTGCAGGGAAGGGAAGTTGGGGGGACCCAGGACTGCAGTGGAGAGCAGTTGGGGGGGGGATCAGGCCTGCAGGAGAGGGAAGTTAGGGGTGACCAGGCCTTCAGGGGAGGGTAGTTAAGAACAAACAGGCAGTGGGGTAATTAGACATCAATCAGGCTGACAGAGGAGTGGTTAGGGGGGTGATCAGGCTGGCAGGGGAGTGGTTAGGGGGGACAACCAGGAAGGCAGGCAGGCAAGCAGATGGGAGCCAGCAGTCCTGGATTGTGAAGGGGTCCCAGATTGGAGAGGGTGTAGGCTGTGCTGAGAGACACCCCGGCCTCTAGTATTTTCATATTTCTCTGGGCCTTCTGTATGTCCTCTTTCAAAAAGTGTCTATTTAGATCGTTTGCCATTTTTTAAAATTGGATTGTTTATTTTCCTTTTGTTAAATTGTAAGTTTCCTGTAAATTTTGGAGATTAAACCCTTATCAGAAATAACATTGGCAAATATGTTCTCCAATGCAGTGGACTTTCTTGTTTTGTTGATGGTTTCTTTTGCTGTGCAGAAGATTTTCATTTTGATGTAGTCCCATTTGTTTATTTTCTCCTTAGTTTTCATTGCCTTAGGCAGTATTTGGCAAACTCATTAGTCAACAGAGCGGCAAACTGTGGCTCACAAGCTACAATTTGCCTACCACTGCCTTGGGAATTCTATCAGTAAAGATATTGCTAAGATATATGTCTGATATTTTGCTGCCTATGGATTCTTCTAAGATTTTTTGGTTTCCTATCTCACATTTAAGTCCTTTATCCATTTTGAGTTTATTTTTGTGTATGGTGTAATTGGTAGTCTAGTTTCATTTTTTTTTGCATGTCTTTGTCTAATTTTCCCAACACCATTTATTGAAGAGACTATCTTGACTTCATTGTATGCTCTTGCCTCCTTTGTCAAATATTAATTGAGCACAATGGCTTGGGTCAACTTCTGGGTTCTCTATTATGGTCCTTAGTCTATATATCTGTTCTTGTGCCAATGCCAGGTAGTTTTGAGAACAGTGGCTCTGTAATATAACTTGATATCTGGTATTGTGATCTCTCCAACTTTGTTCTTCTTTCTCAGGATTGCTGCAGTTATTTGTGGTCTTTTCTAAATTCTATATAAATTTTTGGAGAGTTTGTTCTAGGTCTGTGAAATATGCTATTGATATCTTAATGGGGATTGCATTGAATCTATACATTGCTTTGTATAGTTTGGACATTTTAATGATATTGATTCCACCAATCCATGAACGTAGTATATTCTTCCACTTGCATATATCTTCCTCTATCTCTTTTTTCAATGTCCTGTAGCTCTCCGAGTTACAGGTCTTTTACCTCCTTAGTTAAATTTATTTCTAGGTATCTTAATTTTTTTGTTGCAATGGTAAATGGGATTTTTTTAGTTCTTTTTCTGTGAGTTCATTGTTGGTGTATAAAAAAAGCCATAGATTTGTGGGTATTAGTTTTGTATCCTGCTACATTGCTGAATTTATTTATTAAGTCTAGTAGTTTTTTTATGGAGTCTTTGAGGTTTCTATGTACAAAATATCATGTCATCTGTGAATAATGACAGTTTTACTGCTTTTCCAATTTTGATGCCTTTTTTTTCTTTTTCATGTCTGATCACTATAACTAGCACTTCCAGTACTATGTTGAACAGGAGTGGTGAAAGTGGGGATCCCTGTTTTGTTCCTGTTCTTAGGGGAAATGGTTTTAATTTTTGCTCATTGAGTATGATGTTGGCTGTAGGTTTGTCATATGTGGCCTTTATTGTGATGAGATATGCTCCCTCTATTCCCACTTTGCTGAGAGTTTTGATCAAAAATGGGTGTTGGATTTGGTCAAATGCTTTTTCTGCATCTATTGATATGGTTATGTGATTTTTGTATTTCAATTTGTTTATATGATGTATCACATTTATTTATTTGTGTATTTTGTACCAGTCTTGCATCCCTGGAATAAATCCCACCTGATCATGGTGTATGATCTTTTTAATATATTGCTGGATGTGATTTGCTAATATTTTGTTGAGGATTTTAGCATCTATGTTCATCAGGGATATTGGCCTGTAATTCTCTTTCTTTATAGTATCTTTATCTGGTTTTAAAATTAAGATATATATTCATTCCTCTTGGATTTTCTGAAATAATTTGGGGAGTATAGGTGTTAGTTCTTCTTTATATGTTTGGTAAAAATCTCCTGTGAAGCTGTATGGACCTGCACTTTTGTTGGCTGGGAGTTTTTCTATTACTGCTTCTATTTCATCAGTTGTTATTGGCCTATTCAGATTTTTTTATTCTTTCTGATTCAGTTTTTGGGAGATTGTATTTTTCTAAATATTTGTCTATTTGATACACATTCTCCAGCTTGGCATAGTTGTTCATAGGATTTTCTTAGAATCCTTTGTATTTCTGTCGTGTCAGTAGTTACTTCTTCACTTTGTTTCTGGCTTTATTTATTTGGGTCTTCTTGGTATCTTGATGAGTCTGGCTAATCGTTTATCAATTTTATTTATCCTTTCAAAGAACCGCTCTTGATTTCATTGATTTTTTTGTATATGTTTTTTAATTCTCTATGTTATTTATTTCTGAGCTAACCTTTATTTACTTCTCCTTACTCTGGGCTTTTCTTGTTTTTCTCTTTCTGGTTCTTTAAGTTGAGGGTTAAATCGTTTATTGTTGATTTTTCTTGTTTTTGAGTTATGCCTGTAGTACTATGAACTTCCCTCTCAGGACTGCTTTTGCTGTGTCCCAGGAATTTTTGGTTGTTGTGTGTTCATTTTCACTTGATTTCTTTCTTGATTTCATTGGTAAGCCATGCATTGTTTAATATTATGCTATTAAGCTTCTATGTGATTGACTATTTTTTTACTATAGTTGATTTCTAATTAGATTCCACTGTGATCTGAGAATATGCTTGATATGACTTCAATCTTATTGAACTTGTAGAGACTTGTTTTGTGCCCTAACATGTGGTCTATCTTTGTGAGTGATCCAGGTGCACTTGACAAGAATGTATATTCTGTTGTGTTGGGTGAAATGTTCTACAAATGTTAATTAAATTCATCTGATCCAGTGTGTCCTTTAGAGTCTCTGTTTTCTTGTTAAGTTTTTGTCTGCAAGACCTATCCATTGAAGTCAGAAGGGTGTTAAATTCCCCTACTATGACTATAACTATTGTTGTCGATCTCTCCGTTAAAGTTCCCTGGAAGATTATATATATACTTCTATATTAGATGCATATATGTTTACCAGATTATATCCTCTTGTTGGATTGATCCCTTGAGTATTATATAGTGATCTTTGTTGTCTCTTGTGATGACCTTCATTTTAAAGACTATTTTATCAGATATGAATATTGGTACTTCAGCTTTTTTTTTCTTTTTCACTTGCAGGAAAATTTTTTTCCATCCCTTCACTCTCATCCTGTGTGTGTGTCTTTTGTTTTGAGGTGTGTATCTGGTAGACAGTATATAGTTGGGTCATGTTTTTGTATACATTCAGCTATCCTACACCTTTTGATGAGAGCACTTAATCCATTTATATTTAGGATTATTATTGATAGGTACTTATTTATTACAATTTTAATTCTGTATGAATAGGTTCCCCTCTCTGTTTCTTTTCATTACAGCAGACCCTTTAGCATTTCTTGTAATGGTGGCTTTGTGGTGATGTACTCCTTTGGCTTTTTTTTTTTATCTGGGAAGCTCTTTATTTGTCCATCAATTTTGAATGATAGCTTTGCTGGATATAGTAATCTTGGTCTCATATCCTTGCTTTCCGTTATCTTGAATACCTCTGGCCTGTAGAGTTTCTGATGAGAAATCAGGTGTCAGCCTTATGCAACTCCTTTGTAGGTAACAGTTTTCTTTTCTCTTTCTGCCTTTAATATTCTCTCTTTGTCTTTAATTTTTTGGTAGTTTAATTATGATGTGTCTGGGTGTGGGCCTGTTTGGGTTCTTCTTGTTTTGGGTTCTCTCTGCCTCCTGAACTTGTGTGACATTTTCCTTTACCAGATTAGGGAAGTTTTCTACCATTATTTCTTCAAACACCTTCTGTATGCCTTTCTCCCTTTCTTCTTCTTCTGGCACACATGCTATTATAATATTATCATGTTTCACATTGTCCCACAACTCTCTTGAGTTGTCCTCCTGTTTTTTAATTGCTTTTTCTTCTTGGTTTTCTGATTGAGTGATATTTTCAACTCTGTCTTCTAATTCACTGATTTGATCCTCAACTTCCTCTTTTCTTCTGTGTATTCCTTTCAGTGTGTTCTTTATTTGTGCTATGTCATTCTGTATCTCAGACTGTTCTTTTTTTCATTGTTACTGTATCTTTTTTAATGCTGTTGAGCATGTTTACTATCATTACTCTGAATTCTGTTTCAGATAAATTTCTTATCTCTGCTTCATTTATCTCTTCTTCTGGAGAATTCTCTAGTTCTTTCATTTGGGGGTTGTTTCTTTGTCTCCTCATTTTGGCTTTCTGTTTAGGTTTGTGACTATGTATTAGATAGATCCTCCACACCTCTCAATCTTGAGTGCAGGACAGTGTTAAAGGCTCCTTTTTCTTCTTTTAAAACAAGACTTAGAAACTCATTTGTAAAAATTTCTGGCATGTTGTATTATAGAGAGAAAATTTGCCAACTTTTAAAATTTATTCTTCTGTAATTGGTCTGTTTAGATTTTCTCCTTTGTAGAGTCAGTTTATGACATGCAATTATTTATTCTTTTGAAAATTTCAACTGGATTTACATAGAATTGAGGAAAGTAATTTTTTTGATTTCCTTTATACCATGGTTTCCCCCTCTATATGCCTTATTTGGTAGAGTTTTGCTTTCTTTCTTATTAATTAGATTATTTATTTACTTATGTATTTTCCTAAAAGTCAGCTCTTGGATTTATCCTAACATTTTTCTGTTTAAATTAATACTTAGTTCTGTTCTTAGCTATTAAAGCCTTCCTTCTGCTTCCCTAAGCATTGTCTCATTATTTTTATAGCTTCTAAAATTGAATGCTTAACTCACTTATTTTATATACCTTTGATTAATATTAGTATTTAATGAAATAAAATTTCCTTTTGAAATTACTTTAGCTCTATCCCATTGAATTTATATATATTGTCTTAATTATCATGTTCTAACTATTCTGCTATGTTATGAAGATTTTCATTCCTTTTTTGACCTAAGACTTGTTTTAAAAAGACTTTAAACTTTTTCCCTAGTAGTGGTAATTTTTTATTTTATTTTTGGTTTTATTATTTATTTCTAGTTTTAATGCATATGACCAGAGAACGAATTTTATACTTTTTTACTTTGAGTATATTTCAAATGAAGACGTTGTCTCTGTTTTATGACAAATAAAATATACTTATTGTACCTGTTTTAAGACAAATAAAATGTACTTATTAAGCTATATTATTGTAATTTTCTGTAGACTTAATTTTTATCCACTTGATCTTTGACCATAGAAAGTTGAATGAAGGCCTATTTCTTCTTTTCTTATATCTGCTTCTATATTTGCTTTGTAAATATTGATGTTATCCATTTACACATAGGTAGTCAGAATGCTTTATTTCAGGGTGAATTGTTGCTTTTAGCATTATAAAGTGTCATTCTTCGTCTCATTCTTTTCATCCCAAATCAGCCTACTCGATGTTTAGATACTGAACTGTTTATTTTTGTGTGTATGTACCTGGTACCATTGTCCACCCGTTTCTTGTCAATATTCTAAATTCCTTTGTTTTAGTGGATTTTTATATGCAGCAGGATTGGTTTTGCTTTGTAATACAGTCTGAAGCCTTTTTTTTTTTTTAATAAAGCAGGTGAGTTTAAGTTACAAACTTTACATGACATACGTATATGTTTGGTCATAGTTCTGTTATTGTTTTTATGATATGCTTCTGGTTTTTTATTTACAAAACATTCTCTATGTGGACTCCCTCTTCACTTTCCCTGCCTTTGTCTTGTGTGTGTATTTTAGAAGGTTTGTATATTTCTGGTACTTATCTTCATAAGTATAACTTTATATAATACACTTAATTTCCCCCTTTTTAGGCAGTATCTGTAATTTTCTATATAATACATTCAATCCTCTATTTCTTTGATAATAGGTACTAATTTCTTTCACATCTTTATTCAGTGTTTTTGCTTCACCAAGATAATTGCCTCATGATTTTCTTTTAAAATCATGGTGAAATATTTAGTCACAATTTATTCAGCTCTGTGGAAACATTTTCCTGTTGATTCTTCTTCACCTCCTATTTGTTTTTCCTGTTTCTTTACTCCTTTTCTCTTGCTTTCTTTGTATAGACCAGGGATGGTTTCTTTCCGAATGCTCACTTTTGAGGGAGGGGAGGACTGTTTCTTTGCTGTTAGCATGTGTGGGATCAGGCCTAAACGGGCAGTCGGATATCCCTGTCACAATCCAGGACTGTTGGCTCCCGATTGCTCACCTGCCTGCCTTCCTGATTGCCACTAACCGCTTCTGCCTGCCAGCCTGATCACCCTCTAACCACTCCTCTGCCAGCCTGATTGATACCTAACTACTCCACAGCCTGATTGCCCCCAACTGCTCTCCCGTGCTGGCCATCTTGTGGTGGCCATCTTCTGTCCACATGGAGGCAGCCATCTTGTGTGTTGGAGTGATGGTAAATTTGCATATAACTCTTTTATTAGACAGGATAGAGGCCTGGTGCACTTGTGGGGGTCGGCTGGTTTGCCCTGAAAGGTATCCTGAATCAGGGTGGGGGTTCCTTTGGGGAATGGGGTGGGCTGGGTGAGGGACCTGTGGTGGTTTGCAGACTGGCCATGTCCCTCGGTGACCCAAGTGGAGGTCCTAGTATCTGGGATTTAGTTATCTTCTATAATTGAAACTTTGTAGCCTTGAGCAGAGGCCAGGGCCAGCCAGGACAGGGCAGGAAGCTTGGCTTCCTCCATCATCAGGGACAACCTAAGCCTCCTGCTCTCTCTGTAGCCACAGCCATCTTGGTTGGGTTAATTTGTATACTTGCTCCTGATTGGCTGGTGGGTGTGGCTTGTGGACACAGCAGAGGTGTGGTCAATTTGCATGATTCTCTTTTATTAGTGTCGATATGGCACCACATACTCTGCAACTAGGAAAGTTATGCTACTGAGTAGGTGCTACATATATTATAGGAAGGAAGGAAGAAGGAAGGAAGAGAAGGAGGGAGCAAGGGAGGGAGGAAGGAGGGAAGATCACTGCATTCACACATGCACTGAGCTAGCATTTGAGCTGAATTGTCTAGCTCTCCCTTTAAACTGTCATGTTTTTCTACCTTGGGCAGAGGCTGCCTTTGCATAGTAGAGGCTCAATATGTGTTTATTCAGTTGAATCAAAACACAGCATCTCTGCCCCAAAATGAATCTCAGAGTGAAGAAGTTTATGTTCAGAAACCTTGGGGAACCATCTATTAATACTCCACCTTCCCTTAGAAATTCTTTATTTGCAAAGGCATCCCTTGTGATGTGGAGAATGTTTTATAAGCAACAGATTTCTTTCTGTAGAGACCAGTAGTGTTTCTAGGAGGGCTAGCTAGGCCTGCCCTACCCCTTTTCAGGAAGTGGGTGGAGGTGGGTGGAGTTAGCTCTTCCCATCAGAGTGTCTTCTGACTTATTACTCCCCGGCCCCCATCTGCACAGGCATTTACTAGAGGAGCCAGGAAAGAGAAATGCCCCGGAATCATGAGAGCTCTGGGAGTTCATTGATGGATGGAGTGGACTCGCTGGGGTCAGAAGGGCCTTGCTTTCTCCTACTCCTCACAGGAAACCATATCCTCTCCGGCCCCTTCACTCAGTCCCAGCTTTCCGAAGAGCATTAGCCACTTTGAAGCCATGTTCTGAGCGTTTATGCACAGAGAATCCATCTGGTACCATCCAGCTGTGATCCTTCTAGGAGTCCGCTATGCTCAGAACCCCGACTGTTTAGGCTCAAATAATTCATTGTAGTGATTCCTTCAAATGGAAGAATATGAAATTGTTCAACGTGCCAAGCAATTTACTGAAAAAGGGAGCAGAGTCCTCGGGGCTGGAGAGCCAGCTCCCATTCACAGCGCCCTGGCCTGTCCTCTTTCTGGGACTGGTGACGTAGGATAGGTCCTCAGAGGTTGCCTGGCCTCACAGGCCCGAGAAGCTGTGCTAGTGTCAGTATCTCATTTTAATAGCATCACCACAGGAATCTCTGCAGAAAATCACTGCTCTAGTCCAGTTTCCTGGTGGCAAGATTCCTTTTACACATTCTTGACAGGTCCATCAGCTTCTGCTTGAAAACTGTTGTGTGGTGAGACCACCATCTCAGATAACAGCTGGATTCGGCAGAAAGCTCTATTGAACTGTTGTGGCCTTCAGCTGCAGCCCCAGTTTCCCTCCTAAGAAGAAGGAACTGTCCTGTAGACTCCCCGGAGAGCAGGCAGTACTCACACTTCCAGTTGCCACCACCATTTCTTTGTAGCACCAGCTCCTACACCCTTGTGGTTGCCCTGTGAGAAACCACTTCTGCACAGAAGCTCTTGTGGTTAATCCTTCCCACAGGCAGTCTGAAACCAATGTGTGTGCATGCAAGGGCCCTGTGCTCCTTAGCTTGGGATAATTCAGAGGCATGAACATTGCACCATTCTCCAGTTTCCCTGCAGAATTCGGCTCCTGTCACCACTGAGAAGCTGGTTTAAGTAAACGCCCTTTCATTGGCTGCCTTCCTCCCCTGGATCACTCTTCCCTGAATTCCTTGTACCTTTCAATAAACTTTACTCTTGAACCCTTGGCTCAGAGGTTGCTTCTGGGGGAACCCAAACCAAAAACCCTAACCACAAACATACAGGAAAATTGGAGACAATCGTATAAAGACAAATGGAGAGATGTAACACTCAATGGTGTGAAGACTCCACAATATAAGAATACCCTTCCCCCAACTAATCTTTGTGTTTGATGTCACTGTAATCAGGATCCTGTAGGACATTCCAGAAATTTGACAAAATAATCACAAAGGTCATGGTGGAATCAAGGACACAGATACCTAAAACAAATCTAAGAAGAACAAAAAAGGGAACCTTACTTGGCCATACGTCAACACAAGTTTGGAAGTGTAGAGATAAAATGAGTGCCCTCTACATAGGAATGGGAACAGGCCCGGGAAAGGCAGCTGGAGTCAGGACCCAGGTGCAGGGGAGACAGGTGTCAGGAGAATGGGCCATGCATGGGATAAGGCCACAGGCTCTTCTCCATGTCTACAGAGACCCAGCAGAGGACATGGGCTTGGCCTCCAGCAGAAGGGTGCAGTTTAGGTAAAAGTGCAGCTCTGTTCCACATGATGCTTCTTGGTTTGATAAACATGTACCACCAGGGCAGGTGGGACAGGCAGCAAGCCCAGTCCCTGATCAAGATGTCATTTTGACCTGGCACTTCCCCTTAGTGCTTCCATTATTGCGCAAAGAGGGTGACGGCCACATTTCTGGACAGCGATATGTTGTGAGTTATGGAAAAGTGGCTGGTTAATACTAAGAGAGCCATGTGCTCCTGTCACCAGCATCTGGCCACATCTACTCCCTGACCCCAGACTCAGAATCAGAGAGACACACAACTCTTATGACAGAGAACCCCATACGGAGACACACATACATGTTGAGAGGACATTTTGGTAAGATTTGGTGTTCACGCTAAGTTCCATGGCAGACATCTTTCCTAGTGCTGGGAGCTGGTTTGAATGTGGGAGACACGATGCTTCAAGCCCTCCCCAAGCATTTATACACATGCATATTCTGTGATATTGTATGTCAACTTTGCTGTACCAAGGATGCCCAAGATATTTAGTCACACATTATTCTGGTTATCACTGTGATGGTGATTTTCAGATGAGATTATCATTTAAATTGGTGGTCTTTGAAGAAAGGAAATAATGTGGGTGGGCTGAATCCAGGTAGATGAAGGCCTGAATAGAAGAAAAAGTCCAGTAGAGAATTCCCCAGCCAGCTGCCCTTGGACTTCATTGGCAACATCGGCTCTTGCCTATTCCACAGCAGACAGTTCTAGGATTTGAACTGCACATCGGCTCTCCGGGGTCTCTAGTCTGCTGGCCCAACTTGCAGAATTTGGACTTGCCAACCTTCATACTCATGTAAGCCAATTCCTTACAATAAGTCTTTTTACATTCTATTAGTTCTTTTTCTCTGGATAACCCTGACTTAAATGCACATGCACACACTCACACACATATCCACACAGTTGTGCACATGCACACACAGATGCACATGCACACACAAATCCACTCTTTGCTCCTAAAGCTGTAGTGCAGAATGGGGCTTGACAGCATAACTCTCTCCTTCCCTTCATCCCCTGCTTTCATTCCTCTTCCTCAAACCTACCCACAAGTCACAAGGATGGATATAGTTAAGAATTTAGAGCCAACATCCAAAAAGCATCTGGAGGCTGACTCTGGGAGACCCATCTAAGGAGCGTGGCTCCCACTCCACACCTGGAGTTTCTTCAGCCTTACTTAGATTTCAGGGAGTGTTCCCAAAGGACAGCACAGGAGGACCTCTCCTGCCTGGGGATCATAGGGTCTTAACAAGCTCTAGTTTCTCTAACAGATTCTCTTCTCCAATCTGCCTCTACCCTTCCTCCCTTGCTCCCTTCTCATTTCCATTCCCCATACACGTAGGCCATGTAGTCACTGCTGTTCTCACATCCTTAGGAAATAGACCCCTGGTCTCAATGAAAGGAGGAAGATGTAGAAGGGAGGAGCCTGGGGAGCATAAGTCAGAAAACAGATTCTTGAGGATCACTTCATCACTGCCCAGTCCACCCACCTAGTGCCTATTGCCAACCAGTGTCCTTTTCCTAGCCTGTGAGAGGAAGAGGGTGGATAACATGGTTCCCAAAGACAGGCACTCAGCAAGCCTACACCATGACCCAGCTAGATGTAGTGGAGAGAATGCTAGGTGTGTCCAGCACCTGATGGGGGCCCAGTGAATACTTGCTGATGCAATTGAGTGATGGAATGACAGATGACCTACATTTGTGATCCAGTGGTATGACTTTTGCCAAATCACTGGTGTTGCTTAGATCTCAATTTCAGCAGAAACGAGTGTCTTGAAGTGACTATCTGGGAGACCACAGCTATGAAAAAGATCATTTCCCCTCTAGGTGGTCTAATTTCCTAGTTTAGATACAACCCTCTATAAGAATGTACTCATTCAGGGCCACCACATTTGATCATCTCAGCAATTTTCTGCATAACCCTTAATTATCAGTGTTTTACAGATGTCTAAGGAGAGATTCAGATGGTGAAGTGATCCTTCCAAGTCACAGAGCTAGAAAGTGACTTAATTTGTTCATTCATTCAGTTATTCATTCATTCACAATACATCCAGGCCCTGCACTTGACACTGGGCCCCCATTGATGAGTCAGGATGACAGGGCTCTTGTGCCCAAGGAACTTAGATCTTTCGGATTCCTGCTCAGAACTCTTCCACTCTTCCTGGTCATATATCCTCTATAGCTCTGGTCCCAACACTCTGAGTTTAGATCCTATGATGGCTCTTGATCTGGCATAACTGTCCTCTACCTTGGGCCATTGGCTCTCTTTGCTGAAAAGTTAAAGAACCAGCCCCCGAGGTGGCTTATGAGGAGCTCCAAATAACACCTGCCCATCTGAGTCTCCCCAGACTAGGTTTGGAGCCTATGTTTTGGGTGAGTCTATCCCAGCAAAGTTTATTCTAAACATGAGGGTGTGCTTTTGTCTCCAACAGTCACCAGGTTCTGGGGGCTTCCAGGACATGGACCTCCAGGCTGTGGTACAGGTGCTCTGCACAAGTCGATATTTAAGAAATATTTGCTGAGTGAATGAATGAATACAGAGCTGAGCAAACTTTCCTCAGAGGGCTGAGTGTGAGCCTAGAGGCTGGGCCTGAGTGATATGCACCTGATTCTGGCTACCTTTTCCAAAAGTTCCCCAGCTTGAGCACACAGCTTCCCTCCCTCTTCAGAGTCCATAATTAATGTGGCATCCTCAGTAATAACCATGCACCCTGTGAGCTCCAATCTTTCTCATTAGAGGTCCAGGCAGATTGCTTCTCTTCATTTTCCTGGCACTAGTGAATGAATCATGCTGCCCAGCAGATGACCTTGTGCTGTACTTGGGTGAAAGTGCTCTGATCCTTTCAAGAACCAGCACTAGTGGCCAACCCAGAGCTCCACATCGGAGAGACATAGGCCCAGGTTTGGTGCTTTTGGGTGGAAAGTGGTCCTGGTGTGCCACAGCTTGATGGCCTTCAGGATAAAGCCGCAACTTTCAGCATGACATTCAAGACCCTCTCAGGCTCGGTCTCAATCTGCCCTGTTGGATCTTTTGTTCTCTACACCACTCCCTGCAGTGTGTTCCTTCTGTCTTCAGTAGGTTATTCATGCATTTCCCTTTTATTGATTCCTCATCCTATGGATTAAGCCCATAAAATAGCACCTCCTTCCTGAATCCTTCCTGGATCAACCCCAGTGCAGAGCCCCATGTCCTCCTTTCACCCTCGACATAGAATGTCCTCTAGCCCTAGCTCTTTCCTTACCTGTGCCTCAGATTCCTTGTTTTTAAATGAAAGGAAATTCCTTCATAAATGAACTTATTTCACTGAACAGTTACAAATATTTATTCTGTAATTAATTTGAAACACACAGGACTAGGTGCAGAGGACAAGAAGATGAATAAAAATACAGCTTTATTCTCAAGTAGCTTGTAGTTCAGTGGGAAATTATCTAAATAATAGTAATAATAGCTTCACATTTATGCTTTACAGGGCACATTGGGCTTAATGCTTTACAGACAAATGTACAGGGTATTCTAATACCAAGTAATAAAGTGTTTTGAAAATAGATAGAGTAAAAAAAAAAAGAAATTAGATAGAGTCACAAATAAATTGAGATGACCTCATTATTATTGCCTGGGCCCCATCAAGTGACACCATAGAATACAGAGTGTGTGTGGTCAGTCTGCTCCCTTCTCTGTCTCTCAGGGAAAGCTCTGCAGGTGGGTGGAGAAGGCAGGGCAAAGTCCTGTGGTGCTGGGCAGGGAGAGGACAGGTGGGGAGGTCACTGCAGTATTTGGCGGGGCAGGATGCTCCTTGGGGCCCAGTCAGACTCTAGGTCACTTCACAAAAGGTCATTGCATTTGCATGGAGAATTTTCCAGCTCTTAATGAGCCACAGAGGCAGTGCATTGGTAAAGTTCAGCCTCTAATCCCCAATTAAGGTGCTGGGCCTTAGCTACATCCGGCACCTGGTTGCCAATGGCTATGGTAATTGTGTTTCTTGAGCTCTCTCTCTCTTTCCAGTACAATTTCCAGTGGGAGAGTGGGTCTTTTCCCTCAGGCTTCTGACAGCCAGAAACCCCTCCCCCAGGTGATGTCCCGGAGGGTGAGCAGGGAAACCTCTACGGTCAGCTTAGCTTCCAGCTTTCCCCACATCCCTGTTCAGTCCTGAGCCCCTCTCCTGCTCCCTTCAGAGTCCTCACCCATGTCTCATGTGGCCTCAGGCCATTTATGAAGAACCTACTCTGTGTTAGGTTCTTTGCATACATAATCATTTAATTCTCAAAACAAGCTGTGGAGGAAGAGTGAGCCCCCTCACCAGAGGGCAAAGTGAGGGTCTTAGAAGGCATGACTTGTCTCCATGTGGGACAGGATGGAGCCCAGACTTACTCTGGGCCTGTGTGACCCTGAGTCCTTCACCACACCCATTCTCACTCCAGTACTGGTGTGACAGGGGCTCTGCAGGGCCTGTGGCTGAGGACAAGAAAGATGACCAGATTGTTATAATACTGCTGGTAACAATAATGATGATGCCTGCCATTTTGAGCCAGTGCCTGGCATTTAGTAGATGCTGAGTGTTCAGTTTTCACATGAAAGGAGTCTATTCAGATGCTGTCTGGGCATATTGCTATACATCTCAGCTTCACAACAATCCTGCCAGATAAGTAACTTTACCCCCATTTTACAAATGAACAAATGGAGTCATAAAGAGATTAAATTTATCTACAGGTTGAAATACATAAAATTTTTGCATATGTAGTTAGAAATGGAAATATATCATCAACTTCATATGACTCAGCCTAATTATAAATGAAATAACCAGTATCTGAACCTAGTTATTTGTTAATTCCAAAATTCCTTCCTTCCCTCTATAGCATAGCTCTCCTTTTGCAGTTTTTGGAAACTGATAAAATAGAAGGGAATTGGTGCCGAGCAGAAGAGAATGGAGCTCTGCTCACTGTCTCCTCCAACTTTGGAAGACTCTTCCTGTTCCAGGAAGTGTTGGCCTGGTGACACTTTCCTGAACTGGGGCCATCTCTAAGGCTTGTGGTAAAAACTTTGGGCTTGTAACAACCATAGCAACATAGACAAACAAACTCTCTAAGTAGGAAATAGCCCAGAGGAAGGGGGGTGGGGGTAAATGGGAAGAAATTAAGCAAAGAACTTATATATATAGATGCACAGCCCATGGACACAGACAATAGTGTGGTGAAGGGCTTGCGGGGGACAAGGTGTGGATGGAAGGGGGCCCAGGGCAGAAAAATGGGAAACATCAGTAATACTATGTCCCCCATAAAATAAAAAACACACATTAAGTTTAGAAAAAAGAAAAGAAGGAGAACACCAAGATGGCGGCATAAGCAAACACCTATTGTTCTGCCCCGCGCAACGATTTAAGAACTACAACATAACAGCAGAACAGACAAGCACCCAGAATCGCCAGAAAGCTGGCTGAATGTAAACTCCACTAATAGGAGCAGAGGTGGGACACAGACTCAGGACCGGCGGGAGCGCAGCCTTTCAGACGGAAACAGGTTAGGAGCCGCCCTGGTTGCGCGCGAGCGGGCTGGGGCTGGAGCAGGGACCGGCCGGATTTCTCCGACAGGACCCAGATTTCCCGAGCCAGGCGAGGTCCGAGATCCGGGGTACGAGAAGTCCCCCTGCACAGATTCCCCAGAACCGGCGAGGTCCGAGGTCCGGGGGATGCACCCTGGAAGCGGGGTGCGGCAGAGGCTCCTAGTCCCAAGGGTCGCGCAAACCCATGACTTGCCCCCTGGAAACTTGTCTCCTGGTTCCGGAAACCATCTATTTTACAGCCCTGGGCTAGACTTTTGGTGTGCAGGCACATTTGGGGAAAGGCAGAGTTGTCTGGCAAGGGGAAGAGACTAGCGGCTTTCTCTTGGAGGTGTCTGCAGCCATCCCCATCCAACAGAGACCAGCGCACGCCGCATAGGACGCAGCTGACTCTGACGCTGCCTGCGCAGCTCAGAGACTCCGCCCATCCAACCTGAACACAGTCTCCCTTCACAGCCAATTGGCCTGGAGGTCAAACCCTCCTAGGGCTAACAACAAAAAGCTGGGTTTAAATTCAAAAACACTGAATACAACCCATAAAGGATTGCAGTAAGAGTACCCACCTCAGGTAACTGGGGAGACTGAGCCACTGT
This sequence comes from Antrozous pallidus, assembly GCA_027563665.1. Classification (NCBI taxonomy): domain Eukaryota; kingdom Metazoa; phylum Chordata; class Mammalia; order Chiroptera; family Vespertilionidae; genus Antrozous; species Antrozous pallidus. The sequence goes on from CM050520.1 coordinate 79,204,160, forward strand.
CCCTTTGAGGATATCCATCACATAAAGCAGCCACCATGCAGAGACGTGGAAAGAAATCAGGTGTGAAAGAAATGGAGGAGAAAAGACGACAAGACATAGAGTTCAAAACCACGGTTATAAGGCTTTTCAAGAGGCTCCTAGAAAAGGCCAATCAACTTAATGAGAATTACCAGGAAATAAACAAAACCAACCAGCAAATGAATGAGAATTACAAGGAGATGAATGATACTTACAAGGAAATGAATGAGACCCTCAGGGAAATGAACAAGACCTCTGAGGATATGAACCAGACCCTCACAGATAAAAAAAAGGACCAACTAGAAATCAAGCATACACAGACTGAAATAAAAAATATTACACAAAGTCCTAAAAGCAGTCCAGAGGGCCACAAGAACCAAGTCAAAGATTTGAAATACAAAACCAAAATCCACTCAGCTGGAAAAGCAAGAAACAAAAAGAATTCAGATAATTGAAGATAGCGTAAGGGACCTCTGGGACAACCTCAAGCAAGCCAACATCCGAATTATTGGGGTGCCAGAAAAAGAGAGAGAGCAAGTTAATGAAAACCTACTTGAAGAAATAGTGACTGAAAACTTTCCCCACCTGGTGAAAGAAACTGACTTAAAAGCCCAAGAAGTACACAGAACCCCAAAATATAGGAATCTAAAGAGGACCACACCAAGACATATCATAATTAAAATGCCAAGAGCAAAAGATAAAGAGAGAATATTAAAAGTAGCAAGAGAAAAACAGTTGGTTACCTACAGGGGAGCACCCATACGATTGTCAGCGGATTTCTCAACAGAAACGATGCAGGCCAGACGCAAGTGGCAAGAAATATTCAAAATAATGAAGAGCAAGAATCTACAACCAAGATTACTCTATCCAGCAAAGCTATCATTCAGAATTAAAGATAAAGTGCTTCGCAGATAAGAAAAAGCTAAAGGAGTTCATCACCACCAAACCAGTATTATATGAAATGCTGAAAGATATTCTTTAAGAAGAGGAAGAAGAAAAAGGTAAAAATATAAATTATGAACAACAAATACACATCTATCAACAAATGAACATAAAAATCAAGTGAACTGATAGGCTGATGAACAAAATAAACTGGTGACTATAACAGAAACATGGACATAGAGAGGGAATAGACTGACAATTCTTGGGGAAAAAAGGGTTGTTGGAAGTACAGCAAGAGATTGGACAAAAGTCTTGCAACAATGGGAGAGGACATTGGGGAGGGGGAGGTGAGGGCGGAGGGTGGGATAGGTAGAGGGTGGAGGGAAGATATAGGGGGATAAAAAAGGGGAAACAATGTAATTAATAAACTGAACAATAAAAAAAAAAGAAAAAAGAAAAGAATGCATAGGCTATGCCCATGTAGAGATTCTCACATAGCCTTGTTCCTGAGACAAGGCAGAGCAGAGACAGAGCCCCCTTAAAAGTGAAAGGGAGTAGGCTGGGGTTTTGCCACATGCCTACCACAGGCTCCCCAGAATGCTGGTTGTAGAGCTGAATTCCTGGCTGTAGACATGCAATTTGGTTTACTTTGAATAGTAAAAGGCAATTGGTTCAGCCTTGGAGTACCAGAAAGCATATGCATTATTTACCAGCCACTAGGAAATCAGCTTAGGAGGTGAGGAACATCTTTCCATTTCAACTCCTGTCAGAGTGTCACAGAGTCGTGAAAGACATCCGTCTCTTTCAGAGCCTCAGCTATTTCCCTCTTTATGCCCTTGATTTATGGATTAAGCCCCTGAGGCCCCATGTGTACCCTGCCTGAGACCATGAGCTCCCTGAGGGTTGGGACAAGGTTGCTTTCGTCTCTAAGCTCCCAGTGTCTATGCCTGTGTCATGTTAGGTGTTAAAAAGTGTGAACAAAAGTGTTGACAAAAGAGTACAGATCATAGAATGAGATGAGAGGTGTCTGCCTCTGATCTTGTCCCATGGCCACTCCCCCTACAAATGGTGGTGTTCCCTGAACATATGAGCACCTGGCTTCAAGGCAGAGATAATGTGGTTCCTGGGGCCAGGCCATTTCAAGTTTCGGTTTGTGGCCCCAACCACTTGAGGGGCTGAGGTGGGGCTGTTTCTTCCTTCTTTGGGATAGCACTGAGTCCTATGTCCCTTGAACCCTTTGTAGGTGAGTCCTCCCCATCCTCTCTGTATTAACCCTTGCTGAGGATACTTAGCAGGCTATCATGGGTGCTGCATCTTCTATGGGGAAGATTGCTGATCTCTCCAACAAGGATAAGTGAGAACCCCCATCCTCCCCAGCCCATGTTTTCACAGAATTCTTTCATCCTCAAGCCAAAATATTGAAATCATGTGCAGCACTTTAAGAATGCTGATACCTCGGTCCCACTCCCAAGAGATTCTTATTTTGTTGCTCTGGAGTATGGTCAAGGCATCAGGATTTTCAAAAGTGCTTCATGTGTGTGTTTTTTAAAAATAATTCTCATAGTTTTAATATGTTTTTATTGATTTCAGAGAGAGGAAGGGAAAGAGAGACTTAAAATATCAATGATGAGACAGAATTATTGATGGACTGTCTCCTGGACGTCCCACAAGTGGGACAGAGCCCGAAACCCGGGCATGTGCCCTGACCGAGAATTGAACCATGACCTCCTGGTTCATAGGTCAATGCCCAACCACTGAGACACACCAGCTGGGCTCTCCAGTTGTTTTTATTTTTTAAAAAATATATTTTATTTATTTTTCACAGAGAGGAAGGGAGAGGGATAGAGAGTCAGAAACATCGATGAGAGAGAAACATCGATCAGTTGCCTCCTGCACACTTCCTACCAGGGATGTGCCCGCAGTCATCCCTGGAATTAAACCTGGGACCCTTCAGTCCATAGGCCGATGCTCTATCTACTGAGCCAAACCATTTTCAGCTCCAGTTGTTGTTAATGTGCAGCCAACCCCAAGGACCTCTGCATACAGGCCATTGTCTCCCCATCATCTAACACAGTCCTTTTCATTCAAAGAATGTATTTTTTGTTTGTTTGTTTTTAATCTTCGCTCTTGAAAGGATTACATAGGTCAGTGATGGGCAACCTTTTGAGCTTGGTGTGTCAAAATTCACCAAAAAACAGAACATAACTTGGGTGGTGTGTCACTTAGAGAAAAAAACCCTTAATTTCATGATATTTATAGTTTAAATAACAAAAATGTATAATTGTAATATATAACTCTATTTAATAAACCAAAAATTAATTATTTAACTTACCTGCTTAGTGACTTCTTTATTGATTTGTCAGTTGGTTTCTTTTGTTGGTCTTGATATTATTTAACTTGTGTGGGGTGCCATGAACAAAGATAAGTGAGGGGGAGAGGGAATTCTTTAACTTACCTGCCTATTAGTGACTTTTTGTTGCTGAATTTCATTGGCTAAACCTTCAACTGAAGGTTGGTATTTTGTACACTTCAAGCCCAAGCAAGCGCTACTAACTTCATCTGTCAATCTGTTTCTTTTGTTGGTTTTGATATTATTTAAGCTGAGAATAAGGTCTCATAAAAGTACGTAGAGGGAAAAATTGTGAGTAAAGCCATTACTATATTTTTCAGGGTGCTAAAAGTATCTGGTAATTGGTTCCAGGCACTCCAAATTTCCTGTTCGTAATGGCACTCCTCTTGATTCTCCAAGCGGCACCTTTCCAGATTCTCAAGCTTTGACCTGAAGTCAACAAACACCTGAGGCCAGATGCTGTCTTGAAATTCTGCAAGTTGCATCTCCAAATCATCAATTTGCATCCATTGGAAACCATTTAATTCCAAACTACTGTAGATTACTACATCAGGATACTTAATTATTTGTATGGTCTGTTCTAGGCTTCTAAATTGATTAAATCTATCACTGAACTGGTCAAGTAATGAGTCTAAAACATGCTGGTACTTTATATACAAGGGAGTAATTTAATTTTGTACAGCTGCACTGGCCTTCTCAAAATACTTTGTTACTCGAGGAAAATACTTATAAGTTTTAGTTTCTACATCTCGCTTGAAAATTTATGTTTACTTTCAAAAAAGCTTTTATGGATCCAAACATGACAACAATACTTTTGCCAAAACCTTGTAACTTTAAGTTCTGTTCATTAACATGAACAGAGAGATTTGTAAAAAATATCAGGGTGTTGACCCACTTATCATCATTGAGCTGAGAAAAGTTTCCCAGATCCTTATCCTCAAGAAATACCTTAATTTCTTCAAAGCACTCCACAAAGCGCTCAAGAACTTTGCCTCAGCTCAGCCATCTTACATTATCGTACAACAGCAGAAAATTCTCACCTGTGAAGGGGGCGAGCAGCTATTAAATTAACTCTTTTTGTAACAACTGACATTAAGTCGTTTAAGTTGGTGAATTCTGCCTTGGCACATAAAATCTCCTGATGGATAATACAATGAAAAGGCACAATGGATGTCTAATAGCTTCTGTAAACAATTTGACAAATCCGACTTTTTCCCCACCATGTTTGGTTCCCCATTCTGTCATCACTGACATAACTTTAGAGATATCAATGCTTAGGTCACGGAATTCTATCTAATAAGAGTAACATGCAAATGTGACTGTACCTTGGCTCCTGATTGGTTATGCTACCAGCCAATCAGGAGCAGGATGGGGCCAAGTGGTGAGAGTGCAGGGCCCAGGGGTGGAGATGAAATGGTGATGGCGGTGAGCGCCCACCCCCTAGGCGCTGTGAGAGGAAGTGGCAGCAGCAGCAGCAGTGATGGTGGCGGTGGCAGGGAGCACCCCTCCCCCCCAGCGCTGTGAGCAGAAGTGGTGGCCAGCGCCCAGCCCCTGGGGCCGGGTGGTCTCAGGTAGCTGGGGCTGAGCTGAGCAGGGCGATGGGGGTGGCCATCAGTTGGACATCCCCTGAGGGCTCCCAATATGTGAGAGGGGGAAGGTTGGGTTGAGGGACCACCCACCCCCAGTGCAATGGTGGCGCTGGAGGCTGCAGGGGTGGTGATCACAGCCATACACCTGGCCCCAAACCTGGCAATGTCAGTGTTGGGGGCCATGATTGCAGCCACAAACCCAGCCCCAAGCCTGGCCATGGCGGTGCATTCCGCTGCTCCCTGCTCCGCTGGCTGGAAGTAAGGCCAAAGATCTTCTAACGGCCTAAACGGAAGTCCCAGAACTAGAAGCTCTGTGCCAGAATTCTGTTGTTTTGGCCTACAGACCTCTGGCACAGAGTTTCTATACTACAGCAAATATTTCACCCTCAGCTGCTGCAACTGGCTGTGCAGTAGCCGAGGATGAAACGTCCTTCTCGGCATGTGGCCCCATACTTCTCTGTATGCGACCGCATGCAGCCGCGTGTCATCAAAAATGACTACGTGTGTCAGTGTTGACACGCGTGTCATAGATTTGCTATCACGCACATAGGTCCTCCTTTTTTTCCCATTAACTTCTTCCAGCCCACTCCAGTCTCCCCTTCACAGGCCCTTACCACTCCATTGTCTGTGCAAGGAATGTTTGTTGAGCAGATAAATGAATGGCGAAGGAATAAGTGAACGCAGGGCTTCTTACCTGGGTACCAACAACAGCATAAGCTGGCAAAGTTTTGGAGACATATGAGCCCAGGCCCAATGCTCCTCCATGCCCCTCATCACCCTCCCCATTCTCCACATTGTTAGGTCAGTTTGCCTGCCTATAGTTTGGGTTTGTGTGCTTTGAAAAAGCTCTCCAGGTGATTTGAATATGCAGCTTTGGTTAAGAAAAATGAGTGAGTGAGGGAATGCATCCATGAGACATTTGAGTAGACAGAGGTGCATAGAAACAAAAGCAGATGAGCATTCTATAATGTTTAGGAAACAGGTGGGTTTGTTCTCCCACTGGTATTATTTCTTTTTGCTTGATTAGCAAAATAAACAGCACTTGCTAGGGAAGCAAGAAGTGGCCTTTTTCTCTTGCCTTCTGGAAGTCAGTATTTGACTGGAAATGTGAGCCTGGCCTTTTCTTTTTGGATTCCAATGTGCAGGTCGCTGTGGTTGCTGCCTGATTGTTAGTCCCTGTATTGGATTGGAAATTGAGGTCATGGCATGGAAGAATAAACCACGAAGGGGGAAGAAGGATGAGTCAGTTTGGAAGTGGGTAACAAATCCAGTGCTCAGCTCAATTCAGCAGGACATGGAAGCCTGAGTTGCTGTTCAAACCACTTATCTTTTAGTCACCAGAAACACTGGGGAGAAACAGAGAAAGTCAGAGATGATGGTAAGGGAAGAGTCCAACAAGCCAGCCCCTGCAGGCAGTGTGGAGTCTCCTCTTCCTATTCGTCCACTGCTCTGGAAGGAGGCACAGTGGCAGCTCTACGGGGACACATACTTTCCTGGGCTTGCAGGGCACTACACAGCCAGGTAGGATCCTGCAACTGCCCCCAGCTGGGCTTACAGCAGTTTTCAGTAGAAACAGCAAAACAAACATACAAAGAACAGCAAAACTATGGAAGTGGGCTTTTCACTGTCAATGTCCAATGGCATTTTCTGCAGGGATGGGAATGTTCTGGATTCTGCTGTCCATTAGGGCAGCCACTAGCTTACAGGCCATACTTGGAGAGGGAACTGACTTTTAAATTTTATTTCATGTTCATGAATTTAGGGTAGCCATTAGCTTACAGGCCATACTAGGAGAGGGAACTGACTTTTAAATTTTATTTCATGTCATGAATTTCAATGTAAATACCATGTTAGTGGCTACTGTATGACATAGTGCAGGTCTATATGGCCGGGCTAATGGAGGAGGAAGAAGCCTGGGCCTGGGTGAGTAGGAAAAAAACAACACTGCCCTGGAACCATGTGGTGGACAAACATCTCAACTCTTTGTGGTGGGGCTGGAATACTTTATGGAACGTTTCCCCTTGAGCTAGGTGCTCTGAGCTGTGGCTTCTTAGGATCGTGAGTTGCTGTAGAGTTTTGTTCTTATGGTACTGCTCATAGCAGGAAGGGAGGTTCCCAGGGAACCCCACTACACTCAACAGAAAAGTAACTGTTCTTCCATTGCAGCAGTTCTCAGTGGAGGAGACCCTAAAAGAGCACGCCTCTCCTGCTGGGCGGAGAGGGGAGCTGGGGCAAGAGCTCGGGCTCTCAGCAGCATGCAGCCGCCTCTCAAATTGGAAGGTAAGATTTCCCGGTTCAGATTCTGCTATTAACTTTCAGGGCTGTGTTAAGAAAATCACGTAATCTCTCAGCCTTCTCCCTAAAATGAATGGCTGACAGTCTCTGAGAGGCTCAAGGTTCCTTCTAGTGTGAAAATTCAGTTTCTAAGGGTTTAGCATTTCCTTACTAGGCACAAATTAAAGTCAAATGGGCATTGGAATGGCTTCCCTCTCACTGAAGTGAGCTTTTCTTTCAACCCAATTACTCGACATTAGCTCAGCCTGGATCACCCCCAGGAAAATCATTGTCAGCTTCATCCAGGCCTGAGCAAGTAGCAGTCCAGAAACACACAGTGTGGCCCACAACCAATGGATGGGGTTCACATAGCAAGCACTTGCTATCATCTCCACCTTTCTCCCACTCTATTCCTTCTTTGCTTCTATCTTCCTCCTCCCTCTTTTGTCTTTCCACTTCCTCTCTTTCCTCCCCCACTCTTTCCTCTAGCTTCCTATTTCTCCTGTCTTTCTCTCTCCCACCCTCACCCTCAGGTCTCCACCTCCCTTTATACTCCTGCCTTCTCTTACGTCCTGGGAGCCTACCTGGTTTTATGCTCTTCCCAAGCTACAGACTAAGGCACCCTTTGGTCCGTGGGAGGGGCACAGGGTGGCTGCTAAGCCTGGGGACACAACCTCCAATGTTTTTCAGATGAGCTTACCTCTCCAAACTTAATTAGAGAGCCTGGCTATGGGAATAGCTCTTGTGGCAAGCAGAAAACGCAAACGGAAAGTAAAAAACCTTCCAGCCATTGTAGACGGAATATTTGTGTTCTCCCCAAATTCAGTGTTGAACCCCTACCAATGTGATGACATCAGAAGGTGGGGGTTTGGGGAGGTAGTTAGGATTAAATGAATTCATGAGGATGGAGTCTCCTGAATGGAATTAGTGTCAAGAGTCAGTAGAGAACTTGCTTCCTCTCTCTCTTTCTGCCACACGAGGATAGAAGAAGTTGGCTATCTGAAATCTGGAAGTATGCTCTCACCAGAACCCAACAAAAAGGCACTGTAATCTTAAACTTATAGTCTCTGGAACTGTAAGAAATAAATTTCTGTTGATAAGCCATTCAGTCTGTGGTATTCTGTTATAGCAGCCTGAACGGACTCAGACACAGCCAAGCCCACCTGCAAATCCAAATGTCCCATAGGGCATTAGCAGGGATGTTTGGGAGTTGGGAATCAAAATGGAGGAGGTTACCCTCTGTCCTACAGCTTAAGAAAGAGGCCATGCTCCCCAAACTCAGAGAGCCTTGTCTCACAGAGAGAGGCAGGCAAAGGATGGGCACAGTCCTGGGGGCATCCAGTGATTTCTCCAAGAAAGTCCTGCAGTCCGCCACCTGTAACCCAGGCTCCGCAGCCTGGGGGCCGCTCTGTCAGGAGCCCTCAATGGATACTGCAGTTCAGGCTGGAGACCAGTGAGTCTCACATCACAGTCCCTTTCTTTCCCTTTCCCATGGAGGGCTTCAGGGACTGTGCTCTCAACACAGTCTTGAGAATTTGCCGCTACCGGTAGTTCAAATCCATCATGCTTACTCCCCACCCCTCCCCCAATCCCCTTCCCTTTTTGCTCCACAGAGGTAAGACTTGTTTGTCACAGGTAGCTGAAAAGCAGAGGAAGAGAAGATGATCTTGAACTGTTTTCTCTAAATCTTCAAAGTTAATCTGGGGGAATAAAATTAGTCCTAAATCTGGATTCCTAGCCAGTGCACCGTGTACTAGCCAAGTGTTTCTTTCAAACATTCTTTTTTAAATCTGTGAAATGGGAATGGAACACCTCATTTATTGGGGATCTTATGAGAATTGAAGGGATAATAGATGTCCCCTTCTCTTGGACAGTGGATAGATAGGTAGTTCAGTTAGCCAGAAAGTTGGAGGAGGGTAGACCCAATGACCTCTTGAGGTTACTCTTAGCTTGGCAATCTATAGCTTCAGGGAAACTTCAGTGAATCCAACACCTCATTACTTCTGTGGCTGACAAAGCAACAGGACCTTCAGCAATATTGAAACAGCCAAGAGAAGGTGCCAATAATGGGCATTTCTTTAGCATCTAGAGCAAGTCTCTCCAGCATCATGAGTCAATTTCCAGCAGACTCCTGCTGATTTGCTTTTCACGGTGGGGTGGAAAGGCTGATGCTGATGTGTCTAGAGGAGGAACACAGAGGGAACATTGTCACATTTGAGTAATATTGACACTTAGCCAGGAGCAAAGGAGCTTGTTATGCAATAGACATAATAGGAAGGGCCAACCTAGGGCAGCAGCCTTGAAAGGTAAAGCTGTGGAGTGAGAATTCCTCCAATGACATAAAACCAAACTTCAACTTCAGCATTGGGTAATGGGAGGGAAGTGGCTCAAACTAAAGAGCTGGCCACTTTCAAGGAGAGGGATGCTTTCAATAACCAGCCTCCAAGGCCACTGTGCCTAGAAACACAGACTTAAAGGCAATAGGCGATGACAGTAGCAAGAGGCACGTCCCCAAACTTGAGTCCTGCAGCTGTCTGTTCTCCCTCCTCTGTCATTTCTGTGGAGGTAGTGTATGGAAGGGTAGGGTAAGGCTGGGGCAGGATAGACCACTTGCTCGTGATTAAGGCAGAGCTGTTAGGCACCCTCTAAGATTGGGACTTTTACATGGAAGGCTGAAGAGGTGTCCTATAGTCCGGTAAGGAGTGCTTTATTCAGAGAAGGGTGCCTTCCTGTTTCCTGCTCCGATCAAGGAAAGAGTTTAACAGAGCAGTACAAGGGCCAGTGAACTTCAGAGAAGACTTTTCTTTTTTAAAAAAAATTTAACTAATTAATTAGCGAGAGAGAGAGAGAGAGAGAAAAATGGAGAGAGAGAGAGAGAGAGAGAGAGAGAGAGAGAGAGAGAGAGAGAGAGAGAGAGAGAGAGACATCAATTTGTTGCTGCACTTTTTTGTACATTCATGGTTGCTTTTTGTATGTGCCCTGACCAGGGATGGAACCTGAAAGCTTGGCTTATTGAGACCACTTTACAACCAATTGAGTTACTCAGCTAAGGCCTAAATATTTTCTGCTCCTCTGGCCTTTGTTAGAAGTGAAAACGCCTGTTTCCATGAGAAAAGTGCTATGAACATGAACAACTGCCTCAATGATGTTTCAGTTTAACTTCAGGAGAATAAACTCAGGAGCTTCAAAAGCCACAGCTGGACCAGTTCCGGAGCATTTCCTCCTGTGTTCTTTCGTTGCCTTGTTCCTTTTTCTGTCTTCTACACGTATGAGCCTCTTTCTTACAGGCTGCATCTCGTCTTTTTCTCTCTCTTCAATTCTTAAGCTTTTTTGTACTAATCCTGTTTCTGCCTCTGTTTTGCTATTTTGTGTGCTTTTGTGTCTGTCTGAATCTATTTCATCACAACCTGTTTTCCTCTTATGCTTAGGCTGCTTTTCCTCTGATTTCTCTCTGCCTTCTTCTGGTGCTGTTTTCTCTTCTACTGTATCCATTTGTGACCGGCTTTATGGGCACTGGTACTGTTTTCTGAGAGGTGCTTGTAAACTCTAGATTCTATACTGTATGAGCTGTAATTATACTCTTGCTTACTACAGTTCAGGGGTGCTGGATTTTCTGAGAAACAGTGCCTGGTGAATTGACAGTAGCTCAGAGAGTCTAGTGTCAGCCTGCTGTCATGAGCTGGTAAGCACTGAGGTAACTGGTTTTCCACTGTTTGTGAAATATTGCATGGTCTTGGGTATGTCTGGATGGTTTCAGTTGGGAGTCTTTGATCAAACATTCTGTACCTGGGTCTGAAATCAACCTCTTCTTTGTACTATAGGTTTCCAAATAGTCCTCTGTCATCTGTCTGAAATAAATCTTTGGTTCTAAGCTTCTAGCTCTCTGCACTTTGATATAATCTTCAAGTTCATCTTGAAAAGAGTCAGATGTCTTCTTTGAAAGCTCCATTAAGTTGACAACGTGGTATTTTCCTTATCAGGCTGAGAACTTGTTGGAGAAATCTAATCATATGCACACATTAATTGCCTTCAGTTTTCTAGCATAAACTTTCCCCAAACAGTGAAACTGTGCAACAACTGGGGAGCCTTTGAGAGGCAGAGGCCTGCATCTACAACTACTGTCACTCTCCCTGCCAAGCCTCTGGCCACGCCTCCCCCAGATGGAGGTGACAGAGAGGCAGGGACTGACAGCTCCACCACTTAGCAGGCAGGGTAGGAGGAGGAGGTGGAGACCAGAATCCTGAGGGGAAGTTGCTGCTACCAGCAGCAGCTGACTGGCTGGCGCTGACACCATGACCCAGGGAAGACTTCTCTGACGATGAAGACTGTGAGCATGTGAGCCACAAAGTTGTCCTTTTAAAAGAGACAGGGTGGCAAGCAGTAGGGAAGGGGTGTCAAGGGTCTTTAAAATACAGGAGGCTTTCTTCTTTTTGGGGTGGTTGGGGTAGCTCATCCTGTAGGTAAGCGGATACACAAATAACTGCTCTGATTCCCAGGCTCTACCCTCCCCTGCTGCTTCCATCCAACCAGGTCAGCCTGTGGGATACAGGTGGATGACAGCAGCCATACAGCTTCTCAGAGCTGCTGTCCTATTAAATGCCTCTAAGACTGAACTCTATGAACCTGAGGGTCATCACTTTGATTTTCATGAATAACATTTTGAATATCATGATATTGCCTCCTTCTTAACTCTACCTATGTGTGAAACAAACCAGCCCTCTCTCCCACTTTATGTTCCTTTTATTTGAATATTTAATATATGCAAATTTTACATTAAAAAGCTATAAGCAGGTATAGAGCTCTACTTAATGATATGATCACTGAAGTATCCAGGGAGATGTGAACTAAGGTCTGAAATTTACTTTGAAATGCATCAAAACATAAGTAGATGCTATGGGTTCAGTTACATGTCACCAAAATCCACATGTTACACGTCCCTTTGAAGTGACCCTATCTGAAGACAGGGTCATTACAGAGGTCATACAGTTAAAATCAGGTCATTAGTGGTGAGGGGGGGGGGCAAATTCAATATGATTGGTGTCTATAAAAGAAGAAAATTTGGCCCAGCCAGCATGGCTCGGTGGTTGAGTGTTGATTTATGAACTAAAAGGTCAAGGTTTAATTCCTGGTCAGGGCATATGACCGGGTTGTGGGCTCGATCTCCAGTGTGGGTTGTGAAGGAGATCTGTAACCATTTATGTTTCTAGCTTTCTCCCTCTCCCTTCCTCTCTGAAATCAGTAAAAATACATTTTTTTAAAAAAATAGGAAAACTTGGACGCAGGATGACAATGTGAAGAGGCACACAGAGAAGACAGCCATCTACCAGCCAAGGAGAGAGGCCTGGAACAGGTCCTTCCCTCATAGCCCTCACAAGAACCAACCCTGCTGTCTCTTTGATCTCAGACTTCTAGTCTCCAGAGATGTGAGACAGTGCATGTCTGTGGTTTAAGCCACCTGGTCTGTGGTACTTTGCTGCAGCAGTCCTGGGAAACTAATGCAGTTGGATTGATGGGTGATTAGAAGTTTAGATAGATAGATGATATATAATAAAAATAAGTATAGTAAAATGTTGGTGATAGGTAGAATTGAGGTGCTGAACTTATGGGTGTTCACTGTAAAATTCTTTCAACTTTGCTGTATATTTGAAATTTTGAAAAATTGTTAGGAGGGAAAGAGAGCATTACAAAATGTTCACTTAGAGCAAAGAAAAAACTGTTACAAATAGCAGCTCAATTCCTAGAAATTCCATAACTAGATAATTCCACAGAAAATATCAAATGAGCAATCTCCACAATGACAATGGCATTTCACACACACACACACACACACACACACACACACACACACACACACACACATCACAATCTAACTCTGGACCAGAAGCTGAAACTTGGTTTCCAGATCCTGATGTCTCCATTGGCACAGTGCACACATGAGTCATATGCATATCTGAATCAAGATTAGTTATTATCAGGACACTGTTGTGGTGGGTTCTTTCCCTGGCTTCCTGACATTTGAGCTGTCTAAAGGATGCATTCCTCAGCTGCATGCAGAAACAATAAAAGTTGAAGCACAAGGGTTTGTGGGACAGAAATCAAAGAGGGCAGAAGCAAGCTTCTCTCTCCCTTTTTATCTCCAGGGAAGACTAGGAAAACACTGCACTAATGACGATGGTCATCATTGCTGAGCACCTACTGTGAATGGGTATATGTACACAGAGATGCTAATAATAACACTTGTCACTGTTGAGCATCTACAGTATATATTTTGTATACATCATTCCTTTGTTCCTTTCCTCAGATCTAGAAGGTGAATATCATTATTTCCATTTTATAAGACAAAATAGAATAAGGCATCTGACCACCCTCACAGGTAGTAAAACAGCCAGAAATTTCAAACCCAGCTTATTCTGATTCTGGAATCTTCGTACTTGCACGCCTACCTGCTGTTTCATGTTCTCCTGGCCCTCTAAGATAAGGATTTTAAAAAAATATTTTATTGATTTTTTACAGAGAGGATGGGAGAGGGATAGAAAGTCAGAAACATCGACCTCTTGCACAACCTCTACTGGGGATGTGCTCGCAACCAAGGTACGTGCCCCTGACCAGAATCGAACCCGGGACTTTTCAGTCCACAGGCCGACGCTCTATCCACTGAGCCAAACCGGTTTCAGTATAAGATAATGATTTGTAATGAACTAATCCCAGTTTCTTCACCAGACTGAACCCCAGTTCTGTTCTCGTTCTTACTGCTGTCAGGAGGAACGAGTGAGCACATTTCATTCCTTCAGCTTGCCTTCCTGGCCTGACTCCAGGTTCCTTCCTTGTTTCTTTCTTTTTTTGTTTACTTTAAATTATTTTTTATTTTCCAATTATAGTTGACATACAATATTATATGAATTTCAGGTGTACAATCCAGTGGTTAGACATTATAGGACTTACTAAGTGATTATGCTGATAAATCTTATACCTCTCTGACACCATACATAGTTACTACAATATTATTGACTATATTCCCTATGCTGTACTTTATATCCCCATCACTATTCTGTAACTACTAATTTGTACTTCTTAATCACTTCACCTTTTTTTTTTTTACCATCCCCTCAGTTCCCCACCTATCTGGCTACTAACAAAATATTCTCTATATCTGTGAGTCTGTTTCTGTTCTGATGATTTATTTTTTAGATTTAGTTGCTGATAGATATGTATTTATTGCCTTTTCATTGTTCATATTTTTTATCTTTTCTCTTCTTCTTCTTCTTAAAGAAGACCCTTTAACTTTTCATGTGATACTGGTTTGGTGGTGATGAACTTCTTTAGGTTTTTCTTGACTGGAGAGTTCTTTATCTGACCTTTAATTTTAAATGATAGCTTTGCTGGGTAGAGTAATCTTGGTTGTAGGTTATTGATTTTCATCACTTTGTATATTTCTTGCCAGTCCATTCTGGCCTGCTAATTTGATAAATCAGCTGACAGTCTTATGGAAGCTCCCTTGTAAGCTAACTAAGTGCTTTTCTCTTGCTTCTTTTAAACTTCTCTTTTTGTTTCTGACCTTTGACATTTCAATTATGTTGTGTATTGATGTGGACAGTCAAATGTGTTCCAATTTTATGTCATTACAACCAAAAGTGAAATAAGTACACATATATTTATTCATTGGTATTATTTTTATAAGGCAGTGTCTCCAAAGTGGAATTTCCAGATCAACATGTAGAGATATGATGTATGTTAAATGACATTGTTACTGTGGAGTTTGCTCATTTGATATTTTCTGTGGAATTATCTAGTCATTGGAATTGAACTGCTATTTGTAAGTTGACTTTTATTTATTCTAAATGAACATTTTGTGATGCTTAAAGCACAGACACATATTGTTTCACAGCTCTGGAGGCTAGAAGTTTTTTTTAAAAATATATATTTTATTGATTTTTTACAGAGAGGAAGGGAGAGGGATAGAAAGTCAGAAACATCGATGAGAGAGAAACATCGATCAGCTGCCTCCTGCACACCCCCTACTGGGGATGTGCCCACAGCCAAGGTACATGCCCTTGACCAGAATCGAACCCTGGACCCTTCAGTCCACAGGCCGACGCTTTATCCACTGAGCCAAACTGGTTCTGGCTGGAGGCTAGAAGTTTGAGATCAAGGTGCCATCACAGTTGGTTCCTGTAAGGGCTGTGAGAAAAATACTTGTTCCAGGCCTCTCTCCATGGCTTATATGGCTGTCTTCTCCCTGTGCCTCTTCACATTGTCATCCTTCATGTGTGTTTGTGCAAATTTCTCTTTCATGAGGACACCTGTCATACCGGATTTCACCCATCCTGATGACCTGATTTTAACTATATGAGCTCTGTAATGACTCTGTCTTCAGATAAGGTCACTCAGAGGGGCTTTAACATGTGGATTTTGATGGGACGTAATTCAACCCATAACACCTATTTATTTTTTGACTAGAGCCCTGGTGCACGAAATTTGTGCATGGGGGGGGGGGCGAGGTGTCCCTCAGCCCAGCCTGCACCCTCTTCAATCTGGGACCCTTCAAGGGATGCCTGACTGCCTGACTGCAAGGGATGCCTAAACGGGCAGTCGGACATCCTTCTCACAATCCAGGACTGCTGGCTCCAAAGTGCTCACCTACCTGCCTCCCTGATTGCCCCTAACCACTTCTGCCTGCCAGCCTGCCATAACTACTACCCTGCCAGCCTAATTGATGTCTAACTGCTCCTCTGCCAGCCTGTTTGCCCCCAACTTACCTCCTCTGCTGGCCTGGTCACCCCTAACTGCCTTCCCCTGCTGCCCTGTTTGCCCACAACTGCCCTCCCTTACAGGCCTGGAACTTCCCAATGGCCTGACCCTGCTGGCCATCTTGTGTTGGCCATCTTGTGTCCATATGGGGGCAGGATCTTTGACCACATGGGGGCAGCTGTCTTGTGTGTTAGAGTGATGGTCAATCTGCATATTGCTCTTTATATTAGATCGGATGTGTTTCAAAGTAAATTTCAGATCTTAGTTCATATCCCCCTGGATATTTCAGTGATCATATCATTAAGTAGAGCCCCAGATGGGGCAAGCTGCTTGAGTTGCTCTGCGTGGTGTCACATTGATACATGGTGGAACACACCATAATTTCAGCTTTTTTTGAAACAGCTGTGATTGAACTGGCAGGTACTACTCCCTGTTCAGGCATGAGGAGAATATTTCTTCATTTCTTAGTCAATTCACAGATGGTGCTTGGTGAAATTCCACCAGTCCTGATCCCAGAACCTCTGGACCATTAGTTCAAGGATCAGGCAGATCCCTTTTTAGACCTACACAAAACAGGCAGTTAGAACCTCTTCCCAGAACGTTCATGGCCTTCTGTTGGCTAAGTTTCCTCCAGCCCTCTGAAAACAAAAAAAAATTCCAATTTTTCCCCAGGCTTAAGGAAATGGAAATCCAAATCTCTGTTGCTGGAACCTTGGCTCTTGCCAGGTTCTAAGGTGATTAAAACCCATTCTCTTTCTCAATCCCCGAGCTCTCACATGCATTCTTCACCTGCTACCAGTGTGGATGCCTTGGGTGTGGCAAACTGTTTCATGTAGCTGTAGTTATTTCATTTTCACTGCTATAGTATTCAACTAATGAATATAGTTTATTATTCATTTTACAGTTGAAGGATTTTAGGGTTCTTTCTAGTTTGGGACTACTATAAGCAATGCTCTGAAAATATTTCTATAGATGTTACTGGTACCTGGGGGTATGCATCTTCTATAGCAGTGTAGTCTGCTACTTCAAGGAATCTCTAAGACCTTCTTAGGAATGTATGAGGTCACAACTTTCTAAATGAGAATCCTGGCATTGGCAACAGATGGTACTAGAAGTCATTTTATTCACCACAATGTACCACAGTTAAAAAAATGCCGGTTCCATTTAAAGAATGTCCTTCATTAAGTAGGAAAATTTGATGTTGAAACTGGGACTCAGAACAGTTGGACACTGAAACTGAGACTCAAACATTTTTTGTTCTTATACATTTATTTCCAGTATGCAAATGCAAGATCTTTTTAAAGAAAAGAAACAGGGGGAAAAGATTGATATAGAGGCAAAGAAGCATTGAACAGACTATCAAACTACAGGGGGGAGGCTGAGAAGGATGGGGGGCGGGGCTGTAAGAAATCAACCGAAGGACTTGTATGCATGCATATAAGCATAACCAATGATACAAGACACTGGGGCAGGGAAGCAGGTGAGGACATGTGCTGGGGGGTAGAGGAGGCTGGGGGGAGAACAATGAGGGGAAAAAGAAAAACATATGTACTATTATTTGTAATACTTTAAAGAATTAAAAAAATAAATTTAAAAAAACTTATCAAATTGTACACTTTAAATGTGTGCAGTTTACTATAGGTCAATCATACCTCAGTAAAGGTATTTAAAATAAAAATAATAAATATATTAAAGCATTTTAAAAAGAAAAAAAGATTAATTTTCTTTCTCTAGAAAATTTACATGTTTGCATTTGGGAGAGAGATGTGGGGAGAAAGATAGACAGGGAGGGAGGGACTTAGAGATGGAGGAAGAGAAAGAGACCATAATGTGTAAAATGTTGATTTAATTCTAGAAATCTATTTATAATTGGCTAAGTTTTTATGAGGAAATAAATGCTCATAAAAATTATGCATTGTATTAAATCATGACCCTTGAGTACATGTCTTTTTAATATTCTGTATAACATCAAAAAATGTCAAGTACCTAGAAAATATCTAAGAAGAGCAAGATTTTTACAAGAAAAACTCTACTTTTAAAGACTACTTAAATAGATGGAGACGTATGTTGAATTCATAGATTAGAAGACTCAATATTATAAAGATGTTAATTATCTCAAATTTTACTTGAAGATCTGATGCATAGAGATTGCTATACATGTACATTTTTGCAAAACTCTTTATTAGCAACCTAAAGCAAAAAAGTTGAATTCCTAGGTACTTGATATTTTTGATGCTATTATAAATTTTTTTTAAATAATTTTTTTTCTGTTAGTGCCTGATGTACAAAAACATCATTTAAGAAATATTAGCTTTGCATTCAGCAAAGCTGCTAAACTTTAGCTAAAGACTAGAACTGCATAAGTAACCCCAGGAAGTACCTGTAGGAAGCAGAGAGAGTTGAGAAGGAGAGACTGTGGTGTTTGACGTTAAAGGAGAAAAGGGTGCAGAGGCAGCAAATGTTGCGGTTCATGGTGGATTTAGAGTGCAAAGCAGTCAGTAAACACCAGAAGGTAACTATTATAGAAGCCATGCATGTGGTATGGGTTCTCCGTGCAGTTACCAGAAGAAAGACCAGAGCAGTAAAAATAGGAGCAAGAATGAGGGATAGCAGTGTATTCCTAAAGGTAGATCCAGCAGCTCTGGCCTCACTGCAGGCCACAGCATCAACCTAACTACATGTGGAGACCCTATGGGCATCATTACAATATTTCAACTTTCTTGTGCAAGAAAGGGTGGAAGGTACTGACAACCAGGTACAGGGGAGCAAGGTAGATCATTAAGATAGTATAGGCATCATGATATAGACTACCATTCTTCAGGGGCCCACCTTGCTGACGACAGCCTAGAGAGGACGGCAGTGCAGACGGTAAGAAAAGTCAAAGGGAGAAGACCCAAGTTCATCCGCCACTTTAACATCAGTACTTTTGCAAGATGCCCGAAAACCCTGAACCACAAGGTGGCAAAGACAAAAGCAGCCCATCCACCAGCTGAGAATTGGTCTTCTCCCAAGGCTGAGCAGGGTGGGGCTGAGTAAATGCCAGTTTGCCATCTCTACTATTATTTGATTAAGTCACCCGACAAGAATAAATGGACCTAAAATTCCAGCAGTAAGAAATGAACAAAACATTGGAGCTAAAGACCTTAAGCCCTTGTTTTTGCCTGTTACCCAGATAACTAAAATTATCTGCAATATCCATGCAGCTTGGGCTTTTTATTATTTTGGTCTAAATACATCTTTTTGGTAATGACAAACATATTTGGGGGGTTTTTAAGCCAGCTTTTCCTCTATATATTCTTAATGGTTTTTATTATTATTATTATTTTTTTTAAGTTTAACCAATTATTTTTTATTAATTTTTCAATTACAGTTTATATTCAGTATTATTTTGTATTGGTTTTAGGTGTACAACATAGTAGTTAGACAATCATATACTTTACAAAGTGTTCCCCATGATATTTTCAGTACCCAACTAGCACCATGCATAGTTATTAAAATATGATTGACCATATTTTTTTAATTATTTTTTTAAATTTATTTTATTTTTTTTGCAGTATAACTTATATTTAATAGTAGTACATGTTTTCCTTTCCCCCTCCCCATTATCCTCCCCCCAGCCTCCCCTACCCCCTAGCACATGTCTCCACCCACCCCCCTCCCCGCCCCAGTGTCTTTCATTCATTGGTTATGCTCATATGCATGCATACAAGTCCTTCGGTTGATCTCCCCCAGCATCCACCCCCCATCCACCCAAGCCTTCCCCCTGTAGCTTGACAGCCTGTTCAATGCCTCCCTGCCTCTATATCAATCACTCTCCCCTGTTTCTTTTCTTCAAAAATATCTTGCCTCTGCTTACCAGAAATAAATGTACTTAATGGTTTTTAAATGGTTTTATGTCTAGCCAAGTTGAGATTTTTAAGATCTACATTTCTAATCCTATATAAGAAAAGCCTAATATGCAAATTGTTCCACCAGGAGTTTGACTGGGAGTTCAACTGCTCGGTATGACATGTGGTGACAACCAGGGATGGCGCAGAACATGGCAGGCATTGGCAATGTGGCGCTGGCAGCAGGTGGCAATGGAAGTGCTGCTGGCCCCCATAGGCCCTGACAAGAGCTGGACCGCAGCAGCATAGTGGAGCAGGTGAGTGGATGGCACCAGGCCAAGGCGGGTGCTCGCAGGGGCCCGATCAACCTTCTGATCACCCCACAGATGGAAACAAGTGGCAGCAGCAGGGGGTGGGGTTGCTGCCCGGCTTGTAGGCCCTGAGGGAGTTGGGCGAGGAACCTGGCCCTGGTATATTGGCTGCAGGTAGGATGGTGGAACAGATGAAGGGGTGGTTCCAGACCATGGTGGGGTGCCAGGCGGAGCTGCGTGGGGGGCGGGGCAGGTGGGGCTGCAAGGCTATGAGGCTGGGGGCACGAGCTAGGGTCATGAGCCAGGGCTGCAAGCCTGGGAGTGTGAGCTGAGGCCCAATACCCGCAGGTCACCCAGAGGGATCCCAACCATGCACGAATTTGTGCACTGGGCCTCTAGTTAATATTAAAAAGTTTACAATATGATTTTTTTAAAAAAGCCAATAAATTGCAATTATCCTATCTAATAAAAGAGAAACATGCAAATTGACATACCTTAGCTACGCTACCAGCCAATAGGAGCAATATGCAAATTAACCCCAACCAAGATGGCAGGTGGGACCTCTCTGCCCCGAGCCAGCCATGGGGTGGCAGGGGTCGGATCTCACCCTAGACACAGCAAAGGACGCCGGACCCAGACCCAACAGGGGAGGCTGGACTGGACCCCTGCCACCCCAAGCCTGGCCATGACTGGGCTTGGGGCTACAGGGGCCCTGATTGCAGCCCCAGACCCAGCAGGGATCTGGCCCTCCACTGCCCGAAGCCTGGCGTGGCATATCTGGGGCCTGGGGGGGGGGGTGAATTGAAGACAAAAACCTGCAGGCCTGGCACCCAGCAGCCCCAAGGCCTGAAGCAGAGGTGCTTGGGGTGTTGAGGGGCATGGGTTGGGACAGCAGAGACACAAACCCGCAAGAAACCTGTGGAAAGGGAGATAAACTATCATAACTTTATCTCCCTTTCCACAAGATGAGAAAACTTCCCCTGGATTATTTAGTGCTGTGGCCAACACCTTTCTACAAACACAGGGTAATGTCCTAGGAAGGACTGGTCAGAATACTATCTCTAGGGGAAAATGCTACTGTGGCAAATCATCTAAGAGAGGAAACAAACTTTTGTTGGGTTTATTCTGAAGGTCAGAGAACATGCCACTCCAACATATGCTGTGTTGTTATATTGATGATCTTGAACTGTAGATGCTTGAAAAACAGCAAATGCATGCAGAGAATTTCACTGAAGTCTCCTGATCTCCCTAAAATCAGACCCTCCCTAAAGGAGCTTAAATTTCATACGTCCCCTCGATGGGAGAAGTGTCATCAGGCAGAGAAGACTGACTCCTGTCACAGGACAGGAGAGTAGAAGTTGACATCACACCCAAACTTTGTTACAAACTATTTCCCCCCACCCCATTCATCTTTCCTAAATATCATTTACTTTCCTCTAAGAGGCCTATATCTTCTATCCCCTTACCCTAGGTAGAAGGTATCTAAATCTGCATTCTAAGCCACCTTTGGGAGTTACTCATTTTTCCTTGGGATCTCCCACATATACACAAGGTACACATGTTAATGAACTTTTGTTTTTCTCTTGGTGATTTGCCTTTCATTACAAGGGCCTCCACTAAGAACTCAGAAAGGTAGAAGAAAACTATTTTTCCTCCTCCACAATTCCATCTCAGGAAATCAAGGCCCCAGCTGAACAATGAGGTTGGCTCAAGTACCAAGCAGTCCCAGCTGACTGGAGGGAAGCTTCTAGGGAGAAATCAATGATATTGGCATCAAAGTGGAATGGAGAGCACACACATGGTTGCTGGTGGGAGTTTAAAGTGGTTCAACATTTTTGGAGGATGATTTGGCAGGTTCGATAGAAATGTTCAAGGTACATCCAAGAGTCTTCTTCTAGGAATCACATCTGCTGAGATAAAGCACAAGCGCATAAGCCTTGCTCAGAACCCAGGATGCTACTGTGGGCTCCCCTTCCACGATAGGAAAACCTGGGAACAACCTGCATTTTTAGGACAAGGTGGCATCTATACTAACAAAAGGGTAATATGCTAATTAGACTGAACATCTTCTAGACAACCTTCTGGATGTCCTTCCGGATGTCCTTCCTGACAAAGCCACGTTGGTGGGGCCAAGGCAGGGGAGGTTAGAGGCAATCAGGCAGGCAGAGGAGAGCAGTTAGAGCAAATAGGCTGTCTGGGGAGAGCAGTTAGGGGAATCAGGCTGGCAGGCAGGTGAGTGGTTAGGAGCCAGAGGTCCCAGATTGGAGACAGTGTATGCCAAGCTGAGGCGACCCACTTCTCGTGCACGAATTTTATACACCAGGCCTCTAGTCCTATCTAATAAAAGAGAAACATGAAAATTGACAGTATCTCTGCTACACCCACAAGCCATGCTCACCACCGAAACAGAAGCAAGTGTGAAAATTAACCCAACAAATATAGTGGGGCCACAGAACTGGAGCAAGCAGGTTGCCCCTGGAGATGGAGGAAGCCAAGCTTCCCACCCACCCTGGCCTGCCCTGGCCTCTGCTCAAGGCTACAAAGTTTCAATTACAGAAGAAAAATAAATCCCAGATACTAAGGCCTCTGCTTGGGTTGCTACGGGTTGTAGCTGGCCTGAAAAACACCACAGGCCTCTCGCCCAGGCTGCCCCATGCCCCAAGGGAATCCCCACCCTGATCTGGGACACCCTTCAGGGCAAACCAGCTGGCCCCACCTGTGCACCAGGCCTCTATCCTCCTATCTAATAAAAAAGAAATATGAAAATTGACCATCATGCCAACACACAAGATGGCTGCCCCCATGTGGTCAAAGATGGCTACTCCCATGTGGACACAGATGGCTGCCACAAGATGGCCAGCAGGGGAGGGCAGTTGGGAGGGACCAGGCCTGCAAGGGAGGGCAGTTTGGGCAATCAAGCCCCAGGGGAGGGCAGTTAGGAGTAACGAGGCTGGCATAGGAGGGAAGTAGGGGGTGACCAGGCCTGTAGGGAAGGGCAGTTGAGGGGGGACCCAGGCCTGCAGAGGAGGACAGTTTGGGGGGACCAGGCCTGCATAGGAGGGAAGTTAGGGGCAATTAGGTTGGCAGGGGAACAGTTAGGCATCAATCAGGCTGGCAGGGGAGTGGTTAGGGGGTGATCAGGCTGGCAGGCAGAAGTAGTTAGGAGCAATCAGGAAGATAGGCAGGCAAGCAGTTGGGACCCAGCTGTCCTGGGTTGTGAGAGAGATGTGCGACTGCCCATTTATGCCCGATACTACCAGGATTGGGCCTAAATGGGCAGTCAGACATCCCTCAAGGGGTCCCAGCTGGAGAGGGTGCAGTCTGGGCTGAGGGACAACCCCTACCCCCCATGCATGATTTTTGTGCACTGGGTCTCTACTCCTATATAATCAAAGGCTAATATGCAAATAGACTAAACAGTGGAACAAACAAACAACTGGTCACTGTGATGTACACTGACCACCAGGGTGTGCACACAGAACATGGCAGACATCAGCTGTGGTTGGATGGTGCAGCAGGTGAGCAGAGGTGCCAGACCAAGGCAAGGCACTGGTTGTTGTCAATGGGGTAAGCCTCTGATGGTTACTGAAAATTCTTTGCTCCTGCATGCCATAGGCCTGCCCAGTGCTCATACCACTGCAGGCACCAGAGCTGCTTTTTGCACCCGTTCTTGGTGCCAGCCCCAATGGCTCCACACTGTCAGTGGGTGGCAGTGGTGGTGGGGGCAGGGCTGCCAGCAGATAGAGGGCTACTGCAGTAGGGGCCCAGAGTGGGTGCAGAGGATGGGCCAGAACCAACCCCTGTGCCCACAGCAGCCTTGTGGCCCACAGTTCCTTTCAAGGTGCACAAATTCATTCACTGGGCCACTAGTCCTATATAATAATGAAGTAATATGCAAATTGACTGTCACACCCTAGCACAATATGGCCGCCCCCATGTGGTCACTAGATGGCTGCTACAAGATGACTGGCAGGGGAGGATAGTTTTGGATGATTAGGCTAGTAGGAGAGGGCAGTTAGGAATATCTGACTATCAGTTTAGGCTCGATCCCACAGGGATTGGAGAGGGTGCAGTCTGGGCTGAGGGGACCACCCCCATGTATGAATTTCATGCACCGGGCTTCTAATATAATAATAAAAGAAAGCACTTTATGTCTATTCAGTTAAATGATTCTTCCACATCTATTGTGACTATCATGATTTCCCCCCTTATCCTGTTAATAAAGTAAATTACCTTGTATTTTTGCATTAAACACAACTTTTCATGTTATATATCTTTCTATAAATTTAGGTTGGTTTCTAACATTTTTGATGATGTGAGACTTGCTTATAATTTTCCTTCTAATATTTCTGTCAGATTTTGATATCAAGATCATATACTTAAAGTCCTGAGTGTGTGGCTTAGTTGGTTGAGTATGATCCCGTGCACCAAAGGGTTGCCAGTTCAATTCCTGGTCAGGACACATGCCCAGGTGGTGAGCTCCATCCCCCAATTGATGTTCTCTCTCACATCAATGTTTCTCTCCCTGTCTCCCCTTCTCTCTTTTAAATCACTAAAAACATTTTTTAAAGGTAATATTTAAATTAGGAATTGTTGTCTTATTTGTTTATTCCTCATCATTATTTGTATAAATATTCAAGTATTTCTTCCATAAATCACTGATAAACTCTGGTGAGACTATCTGGATTTGGACTTTTATATGCAGAAGTATGTGGGGGTGTTTGTTACTACCAGTTCAATTTCTTCAATGATTACATAGAATTATTTAGATTTTCTTCATGTTTTAGTTAATTGGACTTTGTTGATGAAAATGTTAAATGTCTTTCAGTTTCACTATTACTATAATGAGCACATTTATACAAGTATTTGGCAAATTTGTGACTCTACATTTAAAATATATTTTATAAGATAAATCCTTACAAGAGAAATTGCTGGGTCACAAAATATAAATATGTTTCTCAGGGAAGGAACAACCTAAGACAGGCACAGTTGCAGAGGGGCCAACAGGAGAGAACTAAAAGATCAACAGAGGTGGGGCACAGACCCTCATCCACAAACCTTGCAGGGGCTTGAATTCTCACCCCTCCTGAGGAAGGTCTCCTACCCCCACGGCTGCTACGCCTCCCACGCACAACTCATACCGGGACCCAGGTGGCAGACAGAGACTCGGCCAGCAATAGCTGCCCTATATCTAAATTTAGTTTATTACCAGGAATGCTGAGGACTTACTAAAAAATGCAAATATTCCTTTCCACAAGTATTTACTGGGTAAACTAAGATTTCTGCTTGAGTATTAAAATTGACAGTAAAATAGTATTCAAGTTTTCAGATTAATTTAAATTGGACAAGTGAAATAAGTGAATACTCAAGAAAATCTAACTGTACTGGACAAAAAGCTTTTCCTAAAACATTAACTGAGATATCTATTAGTAGTTCATCTCACTGCAAAATTGCCTAACATCCAAAGAACCTAAAGCAGTAA
This sequence comes from Antrozous pallidus, assembly GCA_027563665.1. Taxonomy (NCBI): domain Eukaryota; kingdom Metazoa; phylum Chordata; class Mammalia; order Chiroptera; family Vespertilionidae; genus Antrozous; species Antrozous pallidus. The sequence goes on from CM050520.1 coordinate 79,229,641, forward strand.
TATTTGTGTTCAAAAATTAAAATTTAAAATTACCAAGACTGCAAGATAAAATTTCCAAAAGCCCCTATTAACCAAAAAAGGGGGGGTGGACAGTGGGGTAATATCATGTAAGGAAAAATATTCTATAAGTAAAATACATGTAGAAAATTCTTACTCCAGAAAAGAAAATTCCATTTGTAAAACCAACTGCAGGACACCCATGAAAAAACACTCATGGTGTCAAAATAAGCCAAAGGAAAATCATTTAGGCAAAAATAAAAAGAATCCCAAGTCTATTTTGCAGAGAGGATCCCTTTGTTAACCTTTGGTCGAGAATGTGTTTGTGTGTTTTCAGAGAACAACTCCAAGACCATGTGGGTTCCTGCGACAGTGAGGAACTGACGGGTCTGTTCCAGCCATGAGGACGGTCCAGAGATGGGGGACGCTGACGACACCTTGCCATGCTAGCAGTCGGCAGCTGTGCATTGCTGCAGGCTGCCCAGGACCTTACCAGAGAGGATGGATCTTGCATTGTCACGATGTGTCCACCATCTGGATACCATTGCTGTCATGTACACATGAAGAATTATTTGACATTGAAACTGGGACTCAGAACATTTGGACATTGAAACTGACACTCAAACTTTTTTTGCTCTTATACGTTTGTTTTCAGTATGCAGAGGTAAGATATTTTTGAAGAAAAGAAACAGGGGAGAGTGATTGATATAGAGGCAGGGTGGCCTCGAACAGGCTGTCAAGCTACAGGGGGAAGGCTGAAGTGGAGGGGAGGCAGATGCTGGGGGTGATCAACCAAAGGACTTGTATGCATACATATGAGCATAACCAATGAATGAAAGACACTGGGGCGGGGAGGGGGGCAGGTGGGGGCATGTGCTAGGGGGTAAGGGAGGCTGGGGGGAGGATATTGGGGGATGAGGAAAACATATGTACTACTATTAAATATAAGTTAAAAAATATATAAATGTGTTTAATTGTTTGGGTCTTGATGTCAGACCATTTCTTACCTGAAGAAGCAGCACTGAGGAGAAAATTGCTCTCTGTACGAGTTATTTATTGGGGTGACAAATTACCCAGAACTCCATGGCTTAAAACCATAACAAACATCGTGCTCCTCACAGTTTCTGTAAGTTAGGGACTTGGGAGGGGCTTAGTCTTGAGATAGTCATCAAGACATCAGCCAGAGCTGCATCAATAGATGCTTGTCTGAGGGTGGAGGATCCACTTCCAAGGTGGCTCACTCATATGGCTGGATAGCTGGTGCCAGTTCCTGACAAAAGGCCTTGGTTTCTCCCCCTGTGTGGATTCTCCACAGGCTATTTGAGTGTCATCACCACATGGTGGTTGTTGGGTTTCCCAGAGCAGGGGTCGTGAAGATGGGGAGAGAGAGAGAGAGAGAGGGAGAGAGAGAGAGAGAGAGAGAGAGAGAGAGAGAGAGAGAGAGAGAGACAAGCATTATAAACTAGCTCTGGAAGTCACACACCATCACTTCCATTACATTCTATTCCTTAAAAGCAAGAAATTGTGAGCACGTTTTAAGAGCATTATAGCCTCTCTATGAGGCTAGTTTAAGTGGATTGATCTCCTTGGTACAAACCTTCAAAAAATATGTTTCTAAGGAATCACTGTCAGCCCATTGAAGTCACTGAGATAAATGAGATCAGCTGGTGGGAGTGTGGAACTGTGGTTACAAGCTTTGAAGCATCTGCTGCCCTTGGTGTCCAGTGTCCTTAGTGTTCTGGCCTATCACCCAGGCTCAAGATTTACGTCTTAATTATGTAAATGGAGCGATTATGCCATCAGGGGCTCTGGTAAGCTAATCACTAAACAAGAAATCAATGCCACTGAAGTTGAGACTAATGAATTTCAAGGCTCCCAACATTCTGACTGCAATTGCAATATTGAGGATCTTATTTCCACAGACCACGTGAGAGAGCTTGGAGGGAGAGGGCTCTTCTCACCATGACTGCTTCAGGGAGACCCTGTCCAAACTTCCTTTTCTCATGGATGCTAGGGGGGTGACAACAATCCCTGACCAGCCTCTCCCCTGCGTGGCCACTGATGCACTCACCACTCAGTCTGTGAAAGTGCAGGCTCTGGGAAGTAACCATATGGATTATTATGGCCAGTGCCAGTGGGAGAGAAGGGCTCCAGCCAGAGCATCAGCTCAATTGGATGTGACATTTGCATTTGAAGAATCAAGGGAAGTTGAGAAGGTTTCACTGATCCCCAACTCTCTTCTTCTCATGACCTGATTGTCCCTGGCAACCGGCAAGACTGGACAGGGAGGTCTCCTGACTCTAAAGGCCCTGGAGGCATAAGAACATCTACTCTCCTGTGCACCCTCTGCTCTCCTCCACTCCCACATTATAGGGCTCTGGGCTCTGTTTGTCTTGCTCTGTGGGGCTATTTTCCCTTTAATTCCAAATGGCCTGGTCTTGCCCTCCGTGTTTATCCAGTGTTAATACAAGAAACAGACATGTGCAATCTGGTTCTGCATTTATTATAAAAATGCTCTTGAGGGCTATGTCTGGGTGCATCTACAACAATGTTATGATGAGGATTTGTCTGGTGTCCCAGAACTGTGACCATGGTCCAAACCAAAGCAGTGGACAAGAAGCACAGAGGAGCTCTGCATTCTAAGGAGAGCTGCCCGGGGGCGGGGTTAATGACTTCCTGGCAATATGACAATGTGGTAAAAACAAACAAACAAACAAAAAAACCCACAGGTAGCAGAACCAGCTGCACCTTCAACCCACACCCCATCCTGACCTCTGTCCCCCAAACTCTTGCTTCTATAAAGGAAGGATGGGGGATGTGAAGAGAGAGCATCAGAAATGCCAACCCCACAGTGTTCAATGTGAGGGGCGATTCCCTTTTCTTCATCTGAAAAGAAATATGTGATCATAGAGACCATGGCTACTTCTGATCTGGATAGATCTATAAAAGACGTATGGAGGTGGCCCATGCCAGTGGAGGGAGAAGTGTAGAGGGCCTGGAAGGAAGGGCGGGAGGTACCCCCATCCCAGTTCCCATCAGTGCTTAGAAAACAAAAAAGTCACCAGCCTTTCTTGTGGTTTATGGGCTACAGTATATGGGCTGAGGAGGGTCAGGAGCTGTGGGCTACGCAGACTGTTGCCACAACAAGTAGGGGTGCCTCCACCCAAGGAAGGCTAGGTATCATGGCCCAGATTGAAGGGGGACTTTGCCACCTCCTCTCTGAATGGGTCCTTGAGTGAGAGGCAATCAGGCTGAGTTGGGCATTGTTCCAAAACATGACCTCACCTTCCACGTGGTGACTGCCACTTCAGCAGGGTCACTAGCCTCACGTGGGAGTAGAATGAACCAGGCCAAGATTGGGGACGCCTCCTCACCACCACTGCCCCTCTGCCGTGTGGAGATGCCTCCCGCCTGCCTGGAGTCTGGAGAGGTAGACCTAGAGAGGAAGGAGGAGGGAGCAGAAATGAAAAAAGAGAGCATACTGCCCCTTTCACTGCCTCGGTCCCTGGAGCCATAATCCTCCTGAGGCTTCAGGGATAGAACTTTGAATGGACTAGACTGGGATTTTAATAACTGAAAGTGACAGGAACATTACTTTCTACCCAAAATGTCATGAAATGATGGGGGAAAGGGATTCTACAGAACACAGAAGAAAGCAGTGACTGGAAGAAATTAACTTTCTTGTTTATACCCCACTGAGTTGACTGCACATCGTTCCAGTCAACGCTCCCTAAACAAAACCCCATGGACAGAAACCTAAAATTCTTTTGCAAGGCCATCCAGGACCTGAGGAAATGAGCTTGTTCACACACTATGGGAGCAGAGGGAAAATGGGAAGGCATTTTGAGGGAGCGATTTGGCAATAATGTATCATAAACGTTAAAAAGTCCATGCCATTGACACAGCAGTTTTATTCTTAGGAATCTATTTCTTCAGTGTCCAACAGATTTTTAAAGAGTTTTAAAGTATGTTTTTATTGATTTTATAGAGGAAGGAAGAGAGAGAGAGAGAGAGAGAGAGAGAGAGAGAGAGAGAGAGAGAGAGAGAGAGAGAAATATCAGTGGGTTGCCTCCCATACACCCTGACCAGGGACTGAACCTACAGTCTGGGCACATGCCCTGACCTGGAATCAAACCAGCAACATTTGGTGCACAGGATGGTGCCAGACCAACTGAGCCACACCGGTTAGGGCATTGTTCCACAGATTTTTATGGAGCACCAATATGTGCTGGGCACTGTTCCAGGTGCACTGACCAAGACAGACATGATCTTATCCTGTGGACGTTACACCTTGGTAAAGGGGAGAGACAGGAAAACAGACATTACTGACTCCTGCTCTAGTAGAATGAAGGGCAGGCGACAGTGGCCACCATGAGAGGGACAGCTGAGCCTGTCTGTGCTGATAATGGTGATGGTGGGGTGTCAGGGAGGCTTGTCTGAGATGTTGATGCATGAAAGCTGAATAGGGATTAGCTAGGCATGAGATTGCAGGTTGAGGGAGCATGTGTATAAGAGCGCAGAGGCAGTTAGCAAGGAGAGAGCCTGGTGTGCTTAAGAAGCCCGAAGAAGTTCAGTTTGGCCAGAAAGAGAAGCAAGAGTGGGAGATGATAAGGGAGGAGTCCTTTAAGGGGAGGCAAGGGACCCTAAGGAAATAATTCAAGACGCACACAAAGATTCACCAAAGCCTCATGTATAATTGTGATACCTGAAGTCTGTAGAAAAATTCGATGTCAAACAGTAGGTCCGCAGTGACACCAGTACAATAGAATTTTTTTGACACAAAGAGATGTCCAATATTATATTATCAAATAAAAATCAAGATATAAAATAGTATGTAGAATATGGTCTTGTTTTTATTTAAAATATTTTACAAAGCTCTAGCAGGTATGGCTCAATTGGTAGAGCACAGGCCTGAGGACTGACTTTGGTCAAGGGCACGTACCTCAGTGGCAGGCTTGATCCCTACCCTGGTCCAGGTGAGTGCAGGAGGCAATCAATTGATGTATCCCTCCCACGTGGATTTTTCTCGCTCTCTCTCTTCTTCTATCCCACCCTTCCACTCACTCTAAAAATTAATGGGAAAAATTGTCCTTTGTATAATCTTTGTAAATACAGATTATACAAAGATTCTGGAAAAATATTAACGATACTTCTGAGTGCTAAGGTTGCAGGTGAATTTTATTATTTGCTGTTTGCTCAGTTGTAGTTTCTACTGTTGTTTATCTGTGTGCAAGTACTGCTGGGTAATAAAGAAGTGAAAATTGTAAGACATGAAATCTCTGGAATGTAAGCTTAAAAAACCCAGTGACAGGAAAATCTTGGTTAAACAAAGAAATTATTCAAATTGAGAAGGGGAAGTCTGTGTAAATGCAACTGACATGGAATATTGATTTTAACATTTATGAGCTTCAACCTTAGTGCTCATCAGACTGTGCACGACATGCAGATCCACTCCCACCATGGCAGAGTGTGGGCCCAGGTAGCACCGGCATCTCAGAAATTTCTCCAATTCTCCCTCTACCTCAGTTTTGGTCTTTGTTTAATAAAGCTACATTCTCTAGTTTCTTTTTATTTTTTTGAGGTAAAATTCATATACAAAACACTGCATATATTTAATGCACATAATTTGATGAGTTTGGACATGAGCCTATACCCATAAAACTGTCAAGGTAATAAATATATCCATCACCTCCAAAAGGTTCCTTGTGCATTTTTGGAGAGAGAGAGAGAGAGAGAGAGAGAGAGAGAGAGAGAGAGAGAGAGAACATGAAATCTGGTTCCTTAACGAAATTTTAAGTGCACAGTACAGTGTTAACCACAGGCATGATATTGCACAGCAGATTCTAGAATTTAATCATCTTGCAGGACTGACTTTATGCCCACTGAAGAATTTGCAAGCAGATTAGCTTATAACTACAATTAAGTTCACTCAAGACATTACCAATTCCAGTGATTCACATAGCTTTGCTAGGAAATAGGCAGTTTTTGCTGGTCCTGGTGGGTCGCCCTCTTTGGAATTTGCACACACACATCTAGCATCACGAGTACATACCAATGTCTTATGGAGGCTTGCACAGTTGTGACATACTGTCTCCTCTTTGATGACATTCCTCATGTTAGTGATCATGTTTCATTTTTTTATCATGAGGTGTGTAATCAGAAACCATGTGAGCCTCAAATATTAGGGTTAGAGTGGAACTCTTCAGAGTCCTCTGTGAACTCAAGTTGCTCCTCAAATGTGAGTCCACCAACCCTGTGTCTGAAGCATGCCAATCTCCCTTCTGTCATCTTTTCCACTCCTGTGTTCATGCTGGTCCTCTGAACCACTTTTGGTCTACTGGCCTGTCACAGCCCAGCTTACATCTCACCTGTGAAAAGGCCTCTCCAGTGCTACAATTTACAGAAAACTGGCCTGTACGTGTTTCATGGGCAGAGCGTAGACTTTGTCACTGGAAGCCCTGACATCCAACTGTCACTCATGACCTGCTAGTTGGGTGATCTTGGGAAATTTGCTTAACCTTTAAGAATTTTTTTTCTCTCTTAAATGTTGTGAGGGTTACAACATATTATAATTTAGGTCCCTTAAATTTACCAAAGATATGTCTATTCAACAAGCATTTATTAAGCACCAACCATGCAGTTAACAGTAAACTAGACATCACATGAATGATAGTCTTGTTACAGCATTCAGTAATCAACAATAGCCTTCTAGAGAATTTAGCAAACTGTGCCTCTTATCTTTCATCTATGAATGTCTTGTTAATTCTTTTGTATCACCAAAATATTTATCAAATTCTTACTGTGAGCCTGTGGTGACAAAATTGTGAACAAGAATCTGCCCTTCTTTGATTGCAGGGAAACAAAGGGAGCTTTTGAAGACTTTAAGCAAGGCAGTGATTTGATGGGATTTGTACCTTTAAAAATATCATGTTTTCCCCAATTAGTTGAAACTTCTTCCCCTTCATTGCCTGGCTAAGTCCTCCCATTTGTTATTTTTCAAATTTGATGTCAGCTCCTGCAGAGCTACTTCCCTGACCTCCAGGTCTGGGTTTGCACCCTCCCATGTGCTCTCTTCATAACCCCTGCACAGCTGTAATTACCCTGGGTGGTAATTGCCTTGAAACTTGTCTATGTGCCCCAGCCCATGAGCTCCATGCCCATCTTTTCATATTTGTATCCCAATGTCCAATCAGAGCATAGAGCTGGTGCTCAGTAAGGATTTGCTGAAAAATGGTGACTCTGGCAAGAGCATTTTCAGGGAGCAGAGGGAACAGAGCCAGACTACAGGAAAATGAAGCAAGAATGGGAGGTGAGTCCTGGAGACAGTGAGAAGTGTTACTTCTTCAAGAATCTTACTTAAGAAGGGAATGGTGGAGAAGGGCAATAGCTAGAAGAGGACACCAGTGAAATTGGGGGTTATTTTGTAAGATGGGAGAGACTTAAATATATTTAAATATTGATGGGAAATATCTGGAAGGAAGGATATTAAGATAAAGGAGACTGCATTAGTCAAACGTGGCTATTGCATAAGAAACAAGCCCCAGTTTCAGTGGATTCCAGTGAGAACAAACAGTTATTTGATTCTCTCATGTGTCTGCAGGTTGGCTCAGCAACATGTTGCACATCTGCATATCTGGGTCTGCTCCATGTGCCTTTCATCCTCCTTGGGCCAATGGGCTAGCCAGCGCATGTTCCTCTCATGGTGTTGGCCCAGGCTGACGAGGGGGGATCAGAAACATGCAAGGTCTCTTAAGGCCTTGGCTCAGAACAGGCACGTTCTCACTTCTGTCTACATTCTATTATCCAAAACAAGTCACATGGTCATCTCAATTGCACCATTGATATGTCAGGGAAAAGCACTCTGCCCATATGCTGGAAGCCAGTTCCAGCATGTCATAATTGCAAGAGTTTCATTGAAAGGTTGATGGAACTTGAGGACTCAAAAAGGGCTGAGTCACATATGTTATCACCTGTTGGGAATGGCTCAAGGCATTTCATCAAACCTGAAAAGGATGCATAAAATGATTGCTTGCTGCCAGACAGCTCAGGGCATCTTAATCTACATGTTATTGCCTTCTACTGACCAAACACCTGAACAGCCAAAGACAATTCCTCAATCTGACAATGGATTCTGTACCTAACCCTACCCTTTGATGTGTATATCTCCACCTTGCCTTCGGACAAATTGTATTAATAAAAAGCAAAGGGTCCTGAGACAAGGAGAACTTAGTTCCTTTATCTATGTCTTCTCTGACTCCCTATAATGCCTTTCAAAATTATATTTCATGAGAACAAAGATGGCGGCATAGGTAAACACCTATTGTTCTGCCCCGCACAATGATTTAAGAACTACAACATAACAGCAGAACAGACATCACCCAGAATCGCCAGAAAGCTGGCTGAGTGAAAACTCCACAAATAAGAGTAAAGGTGGGACACTGAGACTCAGAGGAGCAGCGGGAGCGCAGCCTTGAAGACGGAAACAGGTTAGGAGCCGTCCTGGTTGCGCGCGCGCGGGCTGTAGGGCTGGAGCAGCAACCCCAGCTGGATTTCGCCAACGGGGAGGGCAGAGACGTCCCACTACACGGATTCCCCAGCACCAGCCAAGGTCCGAGATCCGGGGTACGTGGAGACGTCCCACTGCACAGATTCCCCAGTGCCAGGCGAGGTCCGAGGTCCAGGGGACGCACCCTGGAAGCGGGGCGCAGCAGAGGTCTCCTAGTCTGAGGAGAAACCCGGAGACGGGGAAAAGAATTTTGCACGCAAGTGTTGCACAAACCTGCGACTTGCCCCCTGGAAACTTGTCTCCTGGTCCCGGAAACCATCTATTTTACAACCCTGGGCTAGACTTTGGGTGTGCAGACTCATTTGGGGAGAGGCAGAGTTGTCTGGCAAGGGGAAGAGACTAGCGGCTTTCTCTTGGAGGTGTCTGCAGCCATCCCCATCCAACAGAGTCCCGTGGGCACGCGAGCGCCGCATAGGACACAGCTGACACTGAGGCTGCCTGCGCAGCTCAGAGACTCCGCCCATCCAACGTGAACACAGTCTCCCTTCACAGCCAATTGGCCTGGAGGTCAAACCCTCCTAGGGCTAATAACAACAAGCTGGGTTTAAATTCAAAAATACTGTAAAACCCAAAAAGGATTGCAGTAAGAGTATCCATCTCAAATAACTGGGGAGGCTGTGCCACTGTCCCTTTGAGGATATCTACCACATAAAGCAGCCACCATGCAGAGATATGGAAAGAAATCAGGGGTGAAAGAAATGGAGGAGAAAAGACGACAAGACATAGAGTTCAAAACCACGGTTATAAGGCTTTTCAAGAGGCTCCTAGAAAAGGCCGATGAACTTAATGAGAATTATGAGGAAATAAACAAGACCAACCAGGAAATGAATGAGACTTACAAGGAAATGAATGAGACCCTCAAGGAAATGAACAAGACCTCTGAGGATATGAACGAGACCCTCACAGATATGAAAAAGGACCAACTAGAAATCAAGCATACACAGACTGAAATAAAAAATATTACACAAAGTCCTAAAAGCAGTCCAGAGGGCCACAAGAACCAAGTCAAAGATTTGAAATACAAAGAAGCAAAATCCACTTGCCTGGAAAAGCAAGAAACAAAAAGAATTAAGATAATTGAAGATAGTGTAAGGGGCCTCTGGGACAACCTCAAGTATGCCAATATCCGAATTATTGGGGTGCCAGAAAAAGAGAGAGAGCAAGTTAATGAAAACCTACTTGAAGAAATAGTGACTGAAAACTTCCCCCACCTGGTGAAAGAAATTGACTTAAAAGCCCAAGAAATACACAGAACCCCAAAACATAGGAATCTAAGGAGGACCACACCAAGACATATCATAATTAAAATGCCAAGAGAAAAAGATAAAGAGAGAATATTAAAAGCAGCAGGAGAAAAACAGTTGGTTACCTACAGGGGAGCACCCATATGATTGTCAGTAGATTTCTCAAAGGAAACGATGCAGGCCAGATGCGAGTGGCAAGAAATATTCAAAATAATGAATAGCAAGAATCTACAACCAAGATTACTCTATCCAGCAAAGCTATCATTCAGAATTGAGGATCAGATAAAGTGCTTCACAGATAAGAAAAAGCTAAAGGAGTTCATCACCACCAAACCAATATTATATGCAATGCTGAAAGATATTCTTTAAGAAGAGGAAGAAGAAAAAGGTAAAAATATAAATTATGAACAACAAATACACATCTATCAACAAATGAACATAAAAACCAAGTGAATTGATAGGCTGATGAACAAGATAAACTGGTGACTATAACAGAAACATGGACATAGAGAGGGAATGGACTGACAATTCTTGGGGAGAAAAACGTTGTGGGAAGTACAGCAAGAGATTGGACAAAAATCTTGCAACAATGGGAGAGGACATTGGGGAGGGGGAGGTGAGGGTGGAGGGTGGGATGGGTACAGGGTGGAGGGGAGATATAGGGGGATAAAAAAGGGGAAAGAATGTAATTAATAAACTGCACAATAAAGAAAAAAAGCAAAAAAACCCAACAAAATTATATTTCATCTCTGGACTCCTACTTAATCTATGCAGATTCCAGAACCCTTCTAGATGCTGGATCAAGATCCAGACCACCAGCATTAAATGATGTCCTAATGTCCAGTACATGCAGATGATAAAATCACCCAGTGTGGAGCAGCAGGGTGAGGATGGATGTCACAGGGAACCTAGAGAAATCAGGGTTAAGGAGAGGTGGGGACACAAACCTCAGGGAGGCAGGGCTTTGCATGGGATTAAAGGCACCTTTTCTGAAAGCAGTATCAGGAAGCATGGAGTAAGCCATTTCCAACTTCTTTTTTTAAAAATTATTAATTTTTTACAGAGAGGAAGGGAAAAGGATAGAGAGTTAGAAACATTGATGAGAGAGAAACATCTGCCAGCTGCCTCCTGCCCACTCCCTATTAGGTAAGTGCCTGCAACCAAGGTACATGCCCTTGACTGGAATCAAACCTGAAACCCTTGAGTCTGCAGGCTGACACTCTATCCACTGAGCAAACCAGTTAGGGCACCATCACCAACTTCTGACAGACATTTCTGGGTTATGGAAGAAACAGCAATTCCTAATAGAGAAGCCTGCAGGGAAAGCAACACTTTTGGGAAAAAGCCAAGTTTAAGTTAGCAAGAGAGAGAGCTATGCAGATGAAGAGTCTGAGGAAACAGGAAGTTTGTTTACTGAAGAGTTGGTTCTGCAGGGGGAGGGGGGGCAGCCCACAGAAGAGGGAGAGCAGACACACGCCCAGGGGAAAGACAGCATGGGTGTGAGGCACACCTAGGCCTCTTGGGGAAAGAAGGTGCCAAGTGTTTCTGGAAAGAGGGAATCCAAAGCCAGGAGATATAGTTGCTAGGACTCCCACCACCTGGGGAAAACAGTAGATATCCTTGGAGGATGGGGCAGTCCTAATTCACTAGAAAAGCACAAGGTGCTAAGAAATGCTCAATAAAAAAGAATTATATCAGAAAAAAGTACAGGGTCCATGAGCCACCTTCTCCTCCACTGGAAAGAGCTACAGCTCTTACTTTCTGATCCTGGTTAGGGAAAGGGTCACTAGCCTGCTTTGTCACAATCATCTGACCCTTATTGCTTCCAACCTTGGAAATTACCTGCTCAGAAATTTCAAAACCTTTGGTTATGAGTTTTGATTAGTCATTAATCTTTATGGAGTTCACCTTGATAATTAAATTACACATATTATTTACCAGGTCATCCTCTCAATTAAGATGACAATTAGCTTCCGTATTCTACCAAGTACTTAAATACTAGCATCTCCATGAAAAAGCTTAATGAAACAATTAGGACATATAATCACACTAACAAGGGGGAGCCCATAAGGAAGATTTGAAATGCCCAACAGTAGACTGGCGAGTAATGGGACTTCATGGAAACACAGAACAAGTACTGACTGTCACATGTCTGATGGCACTTGAAAAAGAGTACGCGTCAGCTGGGAAGACTGGGCACTTCTTGTGTGGGCAGGTCATAGAAACAGGAAATTAGTGTGTACAACAGTGTGGACAAAAGGCCTTAATAGAATGATAGCCAACAACAACATTTACTGCTGCTACTATTTTTCAGATGCTTATTGTGTGAAAAGCATTATACCAGGAACTCTACAAACATTATGCTAATTAATATGTACTAAAACCTCATGAAGTTAAGTATTATACTGACAAAGAAATTGAAGCTCAAATAAGGGCAGTAACTGGCCTAAGATCATGTGGCTAGTAAGTAGCAGAATTGTTACTTGAATCCTGGTTGAGAAGAGGCATGTTCCTCCATATGTGGGAGACTAATGTAGAGAAGTTCAGGCCATAATGGTGCCTGCTGCTAAGACGATGTGACTGCCACAAGAATGGCTTGGACCAAGGGCAGCAAATATATGGCATATGTACTGCCTGTTACTCTCTGTAGTTGTTTCCATAGCAGACATACCTAATTTATTATGATACTCTCCCCCGCTGAGCATAGGTGCAGCCTCATAATCCTCCTCACCAGAGCACTGCAGGCCACCCCTGAGTCAATCTTTGTCATCCTGGTGTACATGCCGCAGGAACACGTGAATGACAAAGAACTGGGTTTGGAGTTTGAAGTACCTAACCCTTTGGCCGGTTTCTCCTTCTTCAAGCAGTTCCTGAGCTCACTTCACCTTCTGTGAAATTTGAAGGCTGGTGAAGGATTAACTAAATGTCAAAGTGTGAACCACATTGTCTCTAGCACAATTAGTCCCAGGTAAGCATTTGTGTCCTTCTTTCACAAATGATCAACATGTTTAGTCTTGGGTCAGGGACAAAGGTAGGTTTCTCAACATCTTAGAAACTGACCTGGTAGAAAAAGACAATGATAATAAGCCTGTATAAAGAGGTCTAGGGGCCAGGACTTAAAGTGATGAGAATGGCTAATATGTCAAAAAGTGATCCAGCCAGATTTGAAGGGAAGCCCTATAAAGAGAGGCAAGGTAGCCAATTATGGCAGCAACCAATAATCTCTTGATCAAGCTCAACCTGGATGCAAATTCCAACCTATATCAGCCAAGGTGAGCCAGCCAAGGTGACCTGAGATGAGGCCTTGGTAGACGTAGGATGAAGAATGTGTGCTAGACAAACAAAATGTCTCTTACTTAACCTTTTCATCATTTTCCATGTAGGTTAGTTGGGTTTTCTTTTAGTTTTCTAAAGTTGAAAAATGCCAACTTATTCTGTTTTAATTTGAGGGGAGGAGGGTACTGTCCATACAAAAAAGAAAGGTGAGGTTCAGTGTAGCCTAGATGCAAAGAGCCCTGAGGGCAATGGTCATCTTTTGGGAGAATGGAGAAGAGCCATGGATCTGGAGAAGCAGAGAAGGGACAGTTCATGGGTGTGGATGGAAGAAGATCAGGCAGTAGTCAGCAGGAACTGCAAGGTCTTCTTCTGCCTTTGGTTTCAGTACCCTATCAGATTTAAGTAGATCGGTGCATGTCCCTCTAGAGTCCTAGGGTCCTGTTATCTCATTTACCATTTCCAGGTCTTGACCTTGATTGATAGATATGGAGGAGGTACAGAAAAAGCCCCAAGTTATAGAGGTTATCAAGTCAGGAGGAATCCCAGCTTAGAGCACCAGAATTCCGCAGCCTGGTGCCTCAGTGTCAAGATATCTAACTACACCAAATTATTCTCTCAAAAGCCCTGAGACAGTTTGGCCCACCCATCCAGACATTTCTTTGTTCAGATTCTGGACACCAGGACCTCTCTCTTCCCCACTTCTAATTTTCCTTGTCTCTCCCTCATCAAAACATCTATACTCCAGAGCCTCTCAGCTAGGAAACTGAAACGCAATTGAAATAAACCAGTTGGGAGTAAACCAAATGGATCATTAATTACGGAGATTTAGAAAACATTTATTGAAAGTCTGCCTTGTGATAGGTTTTGTGTAGGGGGCTGGTGAGGGGGCATTGTGAGGCAGAGGATATCGCTTTTTACTAAAAAAGTAAAATAAGAATACAGATAATGAAGCCATGAATGCCACAAAGAGAAGCATGACTTTATTATATCTGGGTTGGGTGTGGGAAATCAAAAAAGGCCTATGAAGCACAACTATTTGAGCTGGGCATGGAAAGATCAGTGGGAGTCAGACATATAGAGATGTGAGGGCCATGGTCAGGCATTTCAGACAAAGGGTGCAGACGGAACACAGCCTGGAGTGTGGACCTGGAACCTGTATCACAACACAAAGGACACAATGTGTGAGGAAGATGATTCTCTTTGAAATTAGGGAGAAAAGGGGAATTCTTTAAATCCCAGCCTTCGGTTTGTTCCTACAGTGGAAGGACCCAAGTCCTTCTACAATTTTTTTCCACCCCCTTCCCATGTTGCCTACCAGTCCAGTCCCTCCCTCCCTGGAAAATGGAGCTGGGTACTGTTTTGTCTTCCTCCAGCCTGCATTGGAGGCAACTCCCATCTGACTCTCCAAGGCTTTGAGCAGACCTACTTGTCGTCAGGCCTGTTGGTGCTTAGTCAACAGACCTGGAGACCCTCTATGGGGCCTCAGAAGAGCAACCCAATCTTTTTCATTGGCTCCTTTCTCTCTTCCCAAGTTGACCCAAAATTCTTGGTTTCTATAACTGTAATAATACTCTTCCCTCTGGATAACTTACCCACTATTGATGCCTAATTACCATGTGGTACAATAACGACATGAACAGCACTAAATGTGTCACCTTAACTTTGCTCACAGTTTTGCATCATTATATTACCAAACTTGATTTATATACATGGAGTCTTTAACTGCTCTGGGTCTCACCCCACATATGTAAAATGAGGAGTATGGATTAGGTTAGGTTTTCTTCACCTGGCTGGGGCTCAGACCCACTGGTTAATCAGCTTTTAGAAAGAGAGATCTCTAAGCCCTGCCCCCTAAATTCTGACCTAGCAGATCAGGCCTGGTGCTCCCAAATCTGCATCTTTTTCTTAGTTTTTCTAGATGTTTCTATTGCATCCGATCCAAGGACTGACATTTGGGAAATGCTAGATTAGATCATCGTTGGGACCCTTTCCAAGCTCATGTATTCATTTATTGATTCATTCACTACAGAGGGGACACTAGCAGAGACGGGCTGAGAGAAGAAAGGGACAGATGTGGCAGACATTTAATCCATTTTAACAAGATTAGAGTTTATCTCAAAGGCAACGGAAAGGCTTCGAAGGGTTTTAAGCAGGGGTGACATGATCAGATTTTGTATTAGAAACATTCTGTGGAAGGTGGGCTGGAAGTAGAGACAGGGAAGAGGGCCATTATCTGCCTGAGACGATGATGGTGACACCGGGACTAGAGTAGTGGCAGTGAGGTTGGAGAGAGGACAGGTTTGTGATGTTCAGAAACTGGAATGGAAGGGGTTGAATGATTTTTTTTTCCTTTTGGATCTGCATGTAATGAGTTATTATTTTTGTTTGATTCTGCAGCCTTCATTCCTTCCGAAGCTGGGAACTCCTCACTTTGTGCCTCTTTCTTGGTTAGTTCAGGGAGAAGCAGATACCCTGGTTTTCACTCAAGTGCCGGTGAATCAGAAAAGCAGGGACATCAGAGCAGCTATTCTGGGGGCAGCACAAGTAACCCCAACTTTCAATTCCCAAAAGTGCCATAACAGAGCTTCATGGGGTGCCACCAGCAAATGTCTGCAATGGTGGCCATGCCACCTGGTGCCCTGCCTTTGTCTGCAACAACCCAGTTCTCGCTGGGGTGCTGTATGGGTTTGACTTGATGAAGTCCTAACAGCATCAGACTCTTCTGTTCCTGCTTTGCAAGACTCTCATCTCCCCTGTGATGCTATAAGCTATGAAAACACTTTCAATGAATTTCTTTTCTGTCCAAACTGCCCAGATTGTTTCTTACATCCAGGATCCCTGATTGGTAGTAATTGTGTTGGAGGCAGCAAAGGTGTGAGCAGCTGGACCAGTCCTTAGCGATGGGGAAACAGGTGGAGGAGCAGGCTGTGAGGGGAAGAATCCCAGGTGCTGCTGTCTGGTTTACAGAACTCTGGTCCTAACTTGCTCACCTTCAAGAAAGGAAGCTTGGGTTGAGCCTTTCCTCACTCGTGAGCTTTCTCTGAACTGCACAACTCCATTCCAACCTGAGTGGCCGAAAGGTCCTTGCATTTGCAGACCATCAAAAACATCCTGGTTTCATTGTGGTTCCACCTTCTGGGAGGGAGAGCCCTTTAATCGCCTTTCTAGTGCTCTCCCAAATTAATGACATTCTTGACCTCCCACCTATTGGAAATAAATGTGATCACAGATGAGCCATACACAGGGCTGAAAAAATCCTAGGCAGCACATATTGGTCATACTTTACTAAATGCAACTTCAGAAGTTATACATGTTGACTGTTTTCTAAATTCAACCACTTTCCACTTACTTACCTAGTAATTTCCAAGATGTTCTCTTTTGTTTACACATATATGGCAAATGCAGTGGCGCCTGAAACCAAGATTGATATCTTTGTGTTGTAGTAAAATACACAAGATATAACTTACTATCTTAACCTTCTTAAATGTACAGATCAGGGGCACTAAGTTCCTTCAGATCGTTGTGCAACTATCATCACCATCATCTCCAAAACTTTTCCATTTTTCCCAAACTAAAACTCTGTACCTTCTAAACATTAACTCCCCAATCACCCCTCTTTTTACCCCTGAGCAACCCACTCCACTCTCTGGCTCTCCTAGGTACTTCATGTAGGTGGAATCATACAGCACTTGTCCTTTTGTGACTGGATTATTTCACTGAGCATAATGTCCTCAAGTTCATCCATCTTGCAACATGTGACAGATATCATTCTTTTAAAAGGCTGAATGGGATCCCAATTGTATGTATATACCACACGTTTATCCATTTACCCATTGAAGGACACTTGGGTTGCTTCTACCTTTTTGTTATTGTCAACATGGGTGCTATGAACATGGATGTGCAAACAAAGTATATATTTTTATGATCTCTTCTGATCAACTGATTAAATAAATTTGTAAAACTGCACTTTAATTTTTCTGTTTTGTAACCCTGAAGAATTGTATAATAGAATTTTCATAAAGTGGGTCACACCTGTATTCTTTATTGTTCCAAACTAGGAGGATGCACAGAACACCTACACATGTCCCTTTCACACTGATGTAGTGCAGTACATTAAGGCCCACCAGTGAGGAGTCATTCTTTAAGGACGATTGCACGGGCAGATGTCACAGCTATCAGGTAACTCTCTTCGCTTTTCAGTCTTAGTCAGAGAGAGTACCCTGACCCTCAATCTTTTTAAAAGGATCCTCCCTTTCCCCACCCCTCTTTTGGGAGGACTAGCTTAACCTACCTTCAGTCAATCACTAGATTATTTTGATGTGCTGTGGCTCTCTCAGTAACCACGAATTCTGCATCTCTCAATGGTTTTCTGAGTTTTGGTAGAAATAATAAAGTATAAGAAGTACATATTTATTTGCCTTTGTCCACACCTCCTCTGACTCAGGACTGCCAGAGTCATTTGCAAATGGGCAAGAAAAAAATGGCAAAAGGCAGAAGAGGAGAAAAAAGATTCCCAGAGCTTGAAAGTAGGGGTTCCATTTTCATCCACAAAGTAGAGGCACCGAATGAGTCTGGAGTCTGGTCTTGGAACACCACAGAGAGGGTATCTGCGCTTCCCTCAGTGATGCTCCAGCTGAAGCTTTTTGTAAGAGGGGAAAATGCACAAAATGCCTCGAGCACCCAGATGTGTTGCTTGTTGTTCATATTTAAACTTAATAATAACCCAACTGTATGGGTCTCTATTCTTATTTTATAGCTGAGGAAATAGGCTCAGAGACATTTAGAACTTTCTAGATTGTGGAGTTTGGACTTGAACAGAGTCCTTTCTTGGATGGCGCTGCTTCCCTCATCCTGCTCTGCTTCTGACCCCTCCAAAGAGGGAATTTTCCTTCTTTAATGTGGACTGACCTTCAGAGGGAGGATTGTGACAACCTGTGTCTCTCCTTCGGTGGGTGCATCAGATTTTGACAAGTTCCAGCCATACCTTGCTGCCCAGCTTGGAGGGAGTTCTTAGAGCATAAAAGGAAGTTCTAGATATGCCTTATTCTCTGTTGGCTCAGTTATTTTTTCCTCATTTCCATAGCCCAAGAAAACTCTCGCCTGCCTCGAACCACCTTCTACCCTTAGTAGCCATTACTAATCATTTCTTACTAGTTTCAACAATACAGAGGATAGTAATAAAAATTCAGACACATACTCTGGGATATACAGATGAGAAACTCTAAGAGAAACGCTATCAGGGAAAATCTCACCCTGGTCCAACCCCCAGCCTACTTGGACCCAGTGCCATTCTGCCTGGAGGCTGGGGAGGCACCGAATGACCTCTAGAGGGCCCTGCCTGCTCGGGAAGCTGGGAGCCTCTGGTGCAGTTGCCTGCTGTCTGCAGATGCTCTCTGTCACCAGTCAGTGAATTAGTTTGCTGTCTTGCTTGTTTAAAGAGTGAGGCATTTGCTAATTGAAAACTAAAGATCCCTCCACATCCCTCACAGCCAGCTTGCAATCTACTCAGACCTGCAAGATCAGGCTAAAAAGACAGCACAGAGCCACAGTATTCTTGAGTCAGTAGAGCCTACTGAGGTCACATCTTACTCTCTCTTCAGGAACTTGAATGAGCAAGCTACCCTCTCTCCCTCAGAGAAGCCAGGCTACAATTTGTCTAACACTTCCTCATCTATTATCTTCAATGAAGCCAGAGAGAAAGGTATTTTCAGATCCAATTAGAGGATGGGGAATCTGAGGCTCAGAGAGATGAAACAATTTAGCCAAGGTCACATAACTGGTAGGTGACAGAAGCAGGACACCAATCCAAGTCTTCTGATTAGTCAGAAGAGGGGTTGCTTATCTGCTGGGTCCCTCAGCCCTGGGCCCATGCGGAGGTGCTGAGCTAGAAGGCACCAAATCTTCCTTAAGTGGATTAAACCTGGAAAGAATGGCCTAAGTAGATGAGGAGGAACACTGGGTTTCCAACTATGTCTGTAATGTTTCATTGCTTTGAAAGCAAATACATCAAAATGTTAGGATTCCTGATTGTTGTAAAATCTCCCTCTGAAGCTTGCAGGGGGTTGGGGGGACAGTCCAGATCCATACAATAATTCCAAAGGCAAGACGTAGGGGAAGAGGCACACCATGTCCACTTATTCTTGTCCTAAATTCCTTCAAAAGACACTGTATTTGAGAGAAGTGTTGTCTTTGCTTGGGCAAATGGTCCAGTGCTGATCTCTGTGGGATCTGGAAGGTCACTCCAATTCTCTGGGCTTCGGTTCCCCCTTCTAGAGCAATGAAAGTGGAAATTAGATGAATGCTAAGGTCCTTTCCAACTCAATTTTCCATAATTGTGTGGGTCAATGGAGTAAATGCAAACTTAATCTTTGTGGCCTGGAGTGGCTTGACTCCAGCCATGATGGACTGACTCCCTGGCATGCAAGGTCAGTCCTTCTCCCATGCTGTTCCCTGTGCCTAGAATGCTGTGCTGCCTTCTCCCCTGTGGCGCTGGGCTTCTTCAACGGGCAGCCCCTGTGAGGTGTCTTTCGTTTGTGCTCCACAGCACTGGTTTAAGCCGTAGGAGCTGTGGTATGTCACACTATTTCCTGGAGATCTGCAGTCTGGGTTGGCAAGACATCAGAGCAAGGGCGTGGATTTATTCCTCCCTGTGGCCCCGGAATCTGACATAGACCCCAGCAAAGAGAGGACAGTCTATACTAATTTCTAAAGAAGAAAGGGGACGGGGGGGGGGGGGGTAATAGGAGAGGAAGGAGATTTCTCTGCAGCTCAAAGGACCCTGGACAGCGGACACCAATCTCCTTTCCTCCCCACCCCCACCTCCATTTGGAGTCAAAATTGAGTTGGAACTCCAGAGCCCTCTTTTTGAACTTTTATTTCAGGTCAACCTCAAGCAGGCTTTCGCCAGGAAGAATCAAGCAACAAAAGAGGATTGACCCCAGGACTTCCAAGAGCAGAGGTCAGAAAACGGACCTTGGCCCAGTCAGCTTGGCTCAGTGATTGAGTGATGACCTATGAACCAGGAGGTCACAGTTTGATTCCTGGTTAGGGCATATGCCCAGGTTACAGGCTGGATCCCCCGTGCAGGATCAATGATTCTCTCTCATCATTGATGTTTCTCTCTCCTCCCTTCCTCTCTGAAATCAATAAAAACATACTTTTAAAAAGGGAAAAAAGTAATTACATTACTACTAGAAAGAAAAAAAGGACTTTCTATATAAAAAAAGAAAACAGACCTTGGACCTCTCCTCTTCCATGACTCCCTGGATGGTGGTGCCTTCCGGGCCACTAGTCCCTGTTCTCTGACTTCTCAAAGGAGAAAACACGTAAGCCGGCGATGAAGCCACTTGTCACAGCAGCCCTGCATATATACAGGGTCTACGGGGAGCCCACTGTGTAGGTCACCGCTCAGTTCTTGCCTGGCTCCGACCTGCCTCAAAGCCAAGGAAGACTGCATCCCAGACCCTAAGCCGCTCCCACCAAGCCCTGGCACTGGGAGCCTGGACACAGGCGCACAGTAGGGTAAGGCGGGGCCTGTCCCAGGGGCGGGGCTCAGGGTGCCTGTGGCCCTGGCGGCCCCGCCCCGCCCTCCCGCGTTCCTGGCGCACGGGCGCCGCGGAGCTGTCTAAGATCAGAGCCCGAGCTGGCGGCCCTCGGCGCGCACCGCGCGGCCTCCAAGCCTGGTCCTGCGCCGCACGCCCAAACCGCTGCCCCTCCCCGCCTCGGCGGGTCCATTGCTCCCGGAAGGTCCGAGCCCCATCCAGCGGCTGCCCGCTGGGGCACTGATCTGCGCGGAGGGGCCGGGAGCCGGGGACCCGCAGAGGAAAGCGGTGGCCCAGACGGCTGCCGGAGGGGCAGCCGAAGGTGGATGAGGCGGGAGACGGAAGCCTCGAGCAGCCTGCGCCCGCTCCGTCTCTGCCCCAGTGCGCCCTATGGCTTGAAGGTAAGAGCCAGCAGGAAGAAGTGAGCAGCGGCCCCGGGCCGAGTCCGGTTGCAGGGGGAGGAGAAGGGAGCTGGGAGGCCGGTGCAGCCCAGCCAGAAGTTTGGCCACTTTGATGCGGTCTGCCCAGGACTGCTCCGCCTGCCGTAGGGCTCTCCACGGACTTTCCGGGGAGTAGAGGGCGGGGGGAGGAGGGGTAGAGGCGGAGAAGGGCGGGGGGCAACGGG
The DNA here is from genome assembly GCA_027563665.1 of Antrozous pallidus. NCBI lineage: Eukaryota > Metazoa > Chordata > Mammalia > Chiroptera > Vespertilionidae > Antrozous > Antrozous pallidus. The sequence goes on from CM050520.1 coordinate 79,250,890, forward strand.
AACACAGCGGCTGCGGTCCCCTGTCCCTCCCTCGCGGCATCTTTCGCGTCGCCCGGGCGGGAATCGCCCCAGGCACGAGAGGGCGGGGCTGGGCGGCTTCCTGGCGGAGCACCCGGAGCGAACCTAAGCTTTGGAGGGCAGCCGCCTGTCGGCGATCTCAGGAGGGCACTTTCCGCCCAGCACCCCAGGGCGCCTGGCCAGAGGTTCCGACCTCCACGCAAGGAGGAGGGTTATTTTTTCCAAGGCTGCATTTGTGCGACTCGAGACTTTTCAGTTTCTAAGGACAGAAGCCAAGGGCTGGGGAGAGGCGGGTTCTGGCTTTACTCTCTTGCTTTCTAATGTGTCTCTGTCCTTGGTGCTGAACCAACACTCTCCTTAGCCATCTCCCTGTTTGAGATCCAGTTGAGGAGGGAGGCTGGGATTTCAGACCCATCTAGACTTGAGAATGGGTATGATGGTGGGGCAGTAGCGGAGAGTGACTGATTGACTCTGGAATGGACCAGGAGTCAGGTAGGATGAGGTGGGGAGGAAGGAGGCAGGCAGCTCTAAGCGCCAGACAGAGCCTGTCCCTCTCCCTGTCTGAGGCTAGCAGCCCATGTGCGGTTCCTTTTGAAGAGCAGAGGTAAGAAGCTGTGTGTGCATGTACACAACAGGCTTCGTCCTGGACACAAGTCACTGCACTGCAGCTCCATGGGGACAGGTCCTTGTCTCAGCCACAGGGAAGCTGTCTGTGTGAGTCACTGTTGCCCTACCTGGTACCTCAGTACTTTTTGTGCTGGAGGCTCCTGAGATTGTTGAGGCGCAAGAGACTTTGTGGATCTTTGCAGTTTCTTCTGCAGATCCAACTACTTATGGATTGTGACCAGTATACAAACCTTTCAGGCTAATCTTAGATTCTCCCCAGAAACTAGATTTTCAGTGATTCTCTATCCTTTGGATGCAAATATGTGCATCCCTGATTCATCTTGCGGAATTAGGACCACTTGAAAAAGAAATCATTCTTCTCATCTTTCTCCCCATTCCTGCTCTTTGGTGAAAGGAGAGAGAGAGAGAGAGAGAGAGAGAGAGAGAGAGAGAGAGAGAGAGAGAGAGAATATGATAAATGTGGCCAATTGCAAGAGAATCAGTGAATGGTTTGCTGAGTCCCAGTCCCCTGCCTTTGACTTCTCTGCTTAGTGTTCAAAATTCCTGGCATGTGATTGGGAGTGGTGGTGTGGTGCTGTTTCTGAAATCAAACATCTGACAAGGAAGAGGGTTAGACTTAGAGTAAAGTAAGGGTGATGGTAGCATGTGCCTTGTTCTCCTGAAGAGCTTCTGAATTCCTTCTACCTTTCCTGCACAGCCTGGGGATGAAAGGTGCCTGGTAATGGGTGATTCTGATTTACTGTAGAGGTCTAGGCTGAAAGCAGAGTCCTCTTCTGAGACTTGAATGAGCAAACTCAGATGTCAAATGTGCTCATTCCTGTCTATAGACTCTAAGGCATTTCTCCAAGGTCATTTTTTGTTTGTTTTAATGGGAACCTGGTCAAAATGCATATTTTTATTCTTCCCAGAAGAACTGCTGAATGAAAATCTCAAGCTGAGACCCAGGAATGTGCTGTATATATTAATTCTATATCTGGGTGATTCATAAGTACATTGGGTTAAGAAATCACCTCTCATAAAAGTTTTAACTCTGTTGACTAGAAGGAACATGATTAAGGTCTTTCATTGACCTCCTCCTTGCTTTCTGCACTTATACAAGTTAAATTTCTCAGGTGTGAGACTGTTGTTGAGGGAGGGACCACCCCCCCCCCCCCCCCCGATTAAATCCCTTTGCTGCAATGAAGGGTGCAGCCCAATCTCCTCTCTCCCAGGATTTTTTTACTTCTCTAAAAATCTCCCTTATGGCTTCAGATTGACCTGTCCTCCTCTGGGGCCAACCTGATGTGTTCCACCTACCTCCCTACCCCCTCTGAGTGAATTGTCTTTCATTGTGTATGCGCTGTGATCTGGAAACTCAACTGCTCCTGAAATACGAAGGAGTGATTAGTTCAGCTTAGTAGCACGTTATGTTCCCCAGGCTGGTAGCCACTTGTGCCCTGCTGGCAATGGCATATTGACTGTAGTGATTTGGTCTATAAGCTAGGAATCTCATAGGGGTGAATAAGTCCAGTAATGTTGCTTATGGGATAGTGAGTCTTCTATCTTCACATGCAAGGTTACATTACTTTTGTCTAGAACATGCAATGAGGCAGGCAAGTCTGAACTTGATAAAAACCCTCCCGTTTCTCTTTCTAAACCAGAGGAAACAAAGAGAGCTCAGGGGTTCATAAAAATATGAACTCATATATACCAGGGATTGATCTGCTGGATTTAGATAGGCCTCAGATCACCATTCTCTGAGTAAACATGTGTAAGGGAAAAAGCATGTGGGCTCAGCCTGGAAACAGCTGTCTCCATCTCCCCCACAAACGGCAAGTTTCATTTTGGTATTGAAAAGCATGGCTGTGAAGATGGCATGGGCAGGGGAGGTAGAGAATGAAAATGATGAAACTTCTTAAGCTAACCCCACCTTTTCCAGTGACTCATATTTTCTGACCTGCCACCCTCCATTTCTTTCCCCCTTAGAGCTTAATACCTATGCATCTCCAGCAGTGAGTGTTTCAGCACCTAGGAAGGAAAGGCAGGATCAAAGTGGAGGTTTTATAATGCCAGGATCCCAAGCACCAGATTGTATGTCATAGGTCACAGTAACCTAAGAGTTGAGGTTTTGAAAACAACTTAGAATGGCTGCCTGGTCAGTTGTAGTTACTGGGACTTTGTAATCATCTTAGATTATTAGGGTTCCACAGAGGTCATCCTGGATGCCCCAGACTCTAAACAGGGAAGCTTTTCCTTTAGTCCAGAATATGGTGGTCTCTCTCTTATTATTCAAGTTCTCCCAAAAAAGAGTGGTATACTCTTTCTAGTTTCAGAGCACCAGGATTGGGCTCAGCAACTAAAACTTCTCCATCCTAGCAGGAGCTCTGCTTAGCAAGAGAGCATCTTGCATCTAGGAAGTGCTTATAAACCATATACAGAAGGAATGGCACAGTTTGGTTTAGCTTCCTAGCAGATGCTCTCCCTTGGATGTGGCCTCTCATTTAGCTGAACCCCAGCATGACATTTCCCTCACCCATACCCATGGGGCATCTTATGGCCCTGGGAGGACCAATGATTTGGCCTTAGGGTTGCATATGAGCTCTCCAGCTCTCCAGGATACTAAATGGAGCCACTCAGTGTGTGCAGGTTGCTTATTCACCAATTTTGGGCAAGAGATGATAGCTCCTTTTAAATTACTCTAATAGTGTTGAAATCCAATGTTAATACATCCTGCCTTTTACCTGTAGCCACCACCAATGTATTTGAAGATTCCTTTTTTATTTTTTTTAAACAATAGAATCACATTATTTAAATTCATGGGCTTGGAAAATAGCTTGATTATAGTGTCAGTACTGTGGGTGGAGGAACAGAACCATAAGATTAGCCACTTGGTATGTTTCTTTTTGGGTCCAGAGAAAGGAGACAACTTGTCCTTCTGATCTGCACACATTTCCACTTCTTTCTCCTTTCATCTCAATTTGATAACTGGGTTAAATCAACACCCTTGGCAGCTGGGATGTCCCCTGGGAGGGTGCAGCCTCCTCTCTCCCTAGGAGACATGGGAATGTTTCTCTGTGGAGGAGCAGAGGTCCTTCCCTCTGTATGGAAGAAGCTGTGCTGCTGCAGTGCTCCAGAGTCTGAGACCCGGAGGACACAGGGCATCTGAGAGAGTGTGAGAGTGAATGGGGGTGGGAGCTGAGAGGTGGACTCTTGGGGGCCTTGTAAATTGTTGATGTTAGGTATGCACGTATAAGGCATTGGCTTAGTGCAGTTTGGGCAACTTTGTCATCTAATGGCATCTATAGGGAACCTTGCTTTTTCTAATAGGAGATGGGAAACTCTTTGCTTTCTGCAGTGATGCGGAGGAGATACAGGGAGCACCAGGCTTTTCCTGTAGCCCTCTGAGTCATGCCAGCCTGCTCCCAGATAGGATGGTGAGTGAAGTTAAGCAGTGTCAGATCCTGGAGCCCTGTCCATAGGCCCCCACAAGCCTGGCAGCCCTGATCTCCAACTCAAGGTACAGCTCAATGTGCCAAAGAGCAGCCATAGCCACAAGGACACCCCATGCAGATGTTGGTGAGTCCTGTCGATTATTAAGGGGCTTCTTGCCCCTAATCCCACTTTGCTTGGATTCCAAGTGGCCCAGCAGGGAAAAGCATGAGAAATGAAGTTGTTTTTGTTACATGCTATCTAATTGTCTCCTCTTTTTCCTGCTATCCCAGGCAGCAATATAACTAGCAATTCTCCAGGAACTTTTGGTCTGGGAAAGTGTTTTGCTCACAGACTTCCTTAGAAGGGCTGTTTTTGACAAGTGGTCCTGCTCACCAGTCCCTCCATCACTGGTCTCACCATCTCAGCGTGCACTTGCTATGTGCAAGGCAATGTGCTGAGTACTTGAAATGTGCTTTTTATTTCAACTCTTGATTCTGCAACAACTCTATGTGGGCACCATTATTATCCCTACTTTACACGGGAAGAAGCATGGTCTTCGAGAGATAAGTGGCTTGCACAAGGCCACAGGGCTAAATGCAGGGTGAGAGTCATAGTTACACTGATGCTAAAGCAATAGTTCTCTCACCTATGTAGGTGGCACCCAGAATAAGAATGGGAGAAGAGTAAGGATAAGAAGGAACTTTCCTGAAACACTGAAGTGACAGTGAACTTTGCATGTGATACCAGGAAAGGAGAAGGAGATAGCAGAGGGGGGAAAATGGATGAAATATACTTCTTGAGATTCTTAAAGTTGAGGACCATCTAAGAAGTGTGGTTTTGCACCTAGATCTGGGAACCTTTGGAAGAAATGCACTGGGAAGAACCTCAGCAAGCACTGGCTGGGCACAGAGGGGAGGGAGGGAGGCAGGCACAGGAGGGAGACACGGTCAACTAAGCTAGGAGACTTCTAACCTCACCACGAGTTTTATAAATGACATTTACCAGCATGCAGTCCCTTATTTAAATTGTTTAAAATCAACACAGAGAGCTAGTTAAGCCCGTGGGCTCTGGAGTTAGATGGCCAGAATCTGAATCCCAACTTTAATATTTACCAGTTTGCTACCTTAAGCAAGTTGGTTAACCCCTATCATCTTGGGCTTCTCATCTGTAAGTGAGGATGGTAATACTTACCTCATTGTCTTATAGTATTAAGCCAATAGATCCAAGAGATTTGAGAGTCACTGGCTAAGCACCTCATAAATGTTAAAGTTAATGATGGTTATTAAGAAACTCCAGAGGGAACATTTTTAGCTGTTTTCCTTTTGTACTAGTTCAGGATCTGATTTTACACCTCTGAAGTTAAGAGCATTTCTAAAACTTTTACAGAATCCAAGCTTAAATTTATTATACTCTCCACTTATCTGCACCACAACTCTTTGGTACTCACCTGTCAGAAGCTCTTACTCATCTCGGGCAAAAGGGATTCAGGTTGCTTGTCATCTCTTTGAATTAGGTTCAGCTGAACTCCCATCTTACCACATGCAAGCCAAAAAGAGATATTGATCTTAATGGTGATAGCTTTGCACAGCCTCATATTTTCTTCCTGGTTTTCCAGTTCCTCTATTTACTTCCTCAGGGTTGGAGCCTTCTTGATTGGCATTGACACATGCTGTGATGCACTCTGCACAGGCCACATTTTATTAAAATGAAAAAGAAAGAGGACATACCGGTGCACAAGGATTGGGAAACTTCTGTCTTCTTCCCCTGTTGAAGGGGCCAACGAACCTCACACTAGAAGATTCCCAAAGCTGGCAGGAATACAGCTTTTGGGGCCAGGAGTAAATGCACCCATTTTTTTCTGAACGAAGTATGGTCCTGTCTGAGAAAGGAATGTAACACAATCATTTTTAGGACTCCTCTGAAAGTTATTCCTGACTTTAACCTTTTTCTTTTTCTGTGAATCCTTCCTTGAGGAGGACTCTTCCCTAATTGATGCAGCTGCTTCTTACCACTTAATAAGGCTTGCTGTTCAGTGAAGGTGGGAGATTTCTGAGACTATGGCAGGTGTTCTGTTTCCTGGCTATCTTCCTTGGGTCATGTGGTTATTCCTTTTTGGACTCAGAGCTCCCTCAGTTCTTACATTCATTTATGGCAGAGTCAACCAGAGAAGTGTATTGACAAGCAGAAACTAGCACCCAGGGTCCCAAGAAGTGGATGTCAGGTCCCCCAGAGAAACAAAGATATTTCCATACACATATTTCCTTGGGCAGTAGTATACATTACACATATTGGTGAAGACCTGGGTCACTATGGATGACTAATGGCACAAAATCTTCTCTTTTACCAGTCTTCTCTGGTGAGCTGGAGGGAGGTGGTAGGAGGTGAAGAGACCCATGCTTTCCAGAGACCCATGCTGCTCTCCACACATTCTGAATCCTTCCTTAGTTGCTTTCTGTGGTGGCTAGCCTCCAAGATGGCCTTGACACTCCCGATCTCCTTCTATATTAAATAGGGAAAACCTGTGTACAATAATGCCTAAATGACAGATGGGGACTTCTGAAGACAAGTCATAAAAGATATCATGACTTCTACCCTGTTCTTTCTTGGATCACTCATTCTGGAAAAACCAGCTGCCATGTCATGAAGAAACTCAAGCAGTTCTGTAGAAAGGTCTGCACTGCAAGTAACTGGGATCTCCTGCCATGTGAATGGACCATCTTGGAAGCATATCTTTCTTCCCTGGACAAGTGTTTAAATGATTGTGGCCACTGCTAAGGTCTTAGCTACAACTTTTTGAGAGACTCAGAGCCAGAACCACCTGTTCGAATTCCTAACCCGAAGGAACTGCGAGATAATAAATTTTTGTTGTTTTAAGAGTCTAGAATGGGGTAAGTTATTTTGCAATAGTATATAACTATATTTCACACACTATGGTCATGAACCTCTCGGCCACTATCTTTCTAGACCAGGCTACTGATTTCTGTATTCTTCTTTCCTATACTCATTCTTCTCAGAATGTCTTCTGGCATGCTAACCATTCAATATACATCTTGTTTTTAATTATTTAATTGAGTAAATATTATTGAGCAACTACTATGTACTAGGCATTCATATTTGTTGCAAGTATGTCAATAAACAAAACAAAGATCCCTGCTCTTTGGGAACTTACATTCTAGTAGAGGAGAAAAATGGCCGAAATAAATATAAAAGTAAATTACTGAGTATATTAGTTGGCAAATAGTACTTGAGGAAGAAAAACATTTGTTAGAGTTAGATGATGTGAAGTACTGAGGGGTGAAAGAGAGGAAGTTTGCATTATTAAACAGGGTCGGTGGGATGGATCTCAATGAGGAAGTGACATTTGAGGAAAGACTTAGAGGACTGTGAGACTGAGTTGTATGGAGCTATCAGAGGGAAGAGCATGCAAGCAGAGGGCATCATGGGTCTGCATGCATTTGAAAGCATTTTAATTCTTATTCGCTATGGAACAATAATAGCACTCTGCATTTGGAACTTTCTTTTAATTTTCAAAACCCATGAGGCAATAGTAATCTCTTTGATTTATAAATCACTTTCACATACACTATCTCCTTTGGTCATTACAACTCTTATTATAGCCCCTATTTTGCAGATGTGGCCACTGAGGCTCAGAGAGTTTAAGTGAAACTTGCTCAGGCTCACAGAAGTAGGAAGTACTGTAGTTACTGCCTTACGACAACTCTTGTGCTTCTTTCTTATATAACCATCTTTTTGTCTTTTTTATCTTCACCCTAGGATATTGATTTTCTAAATTGATTTGAGAGAGAAAGAGAAACATCAATGTGAGAGAAAAACAATCGGTTGTCTCCTATACATGCCCCGAACCCGCAACCTAGGTATGTGCCCTGATGGGGAATCAAACCCGTCACCTTTTTTTGGTGTAGACATGGCTCTCCAGCCAAATGAGCCACCTGGCCAGAGCGCCTATAAGACCATCTTATTGCATAATGATGATCTCTCAATTGTGCATGTCTGTCTTCCTCACTAGATGAGAACTCCTTGATGCAGAGTCTGTTTTATATGTCCCCAGAACCTATTGTAAGCACAAATGATGCTAAGCACTTGGTAGTCACTTAAACTGTGAAGAGGTGAAAGATGGCTTACTTCTCCATGGATGTGATTACCTGAAGACCAGCAAAAGTGTCTGGAAGTGGCTGGGGTGTCCTCTACAGGTTGAATGGGTCAGCAAGATGCTCAGAACTTCCTTTCGTCTTCAGTTAGCACTCTTTGCTTCCCTACATTACAGTTTGGTGGAAATCCTTCACAGCTTTGTAGTGCTTAGCTCCTGTTTCAGTCAGATGCTCCCATAGCGAAGGTGTTGGGAGAGCTGTCAAGGAAACATATACAGATGTGTCGGTCCAGGTCAGCCTGGGGACCTGAAGACAAACAGGACGGGCAGTTGTTGAGGGTTGTCTTTTGATGCCTAGGTGGTAAGTTTTGAATATTGGATTTCAAGTTTGGGGAACTGGGTTGATCCCTAGTTAAGATACATTTAAGCATTACTTACCTAATGCTGTTTAAAAGTAATAACAATTTGGACCTATCTTTCTCAAAATCAATTCTAAAAAGTTTGACACCCACCTTCTGCCCACTATAAAAAAATGATTCAGAAGGTGAACTTGGAAGCCACACTAATGTAGGCTCAGGTATGTGCTCGGCCAGGAACCAGCTCTGTGACCTCAATCAAGTTGCCATAACCCCTTTTAAATTCAGGTTTTTTTCCTCCATAAAATAGAGATAACCATGGCATTTACTTCGTAGGGTTTTGCATATCAAGTGTTTAGCCTAGTACCTGACACAAGGTAAGCTATTGGGAGGCATAGAAATATCTACAGATCCTTCCCAAATTTTATCTTCTCTCCTCTGGAGGGGAGAAAGTCATTGCAGATGAGGAAATTAGACAAGGTAGGACATGACTCAGAGAGGGTTATCCTTGGAAGAGCCCACTGTCACTAGCTGTACTAGTGGTGGGCTGCACTAGAACTGACTTCTGGCCCTGGGCCCTTTCCACCACACCCTGCTGTCACCAGCCTCAGGACAGAACAGAGAGGATTCAAGGAAGTCACATAAACTAAGTGCTGAGAGAAGACTTTGAAGTGGGGATAACATAAGGGAGGGCTGGGCTTTAAGTCGGAGAATAAGTCAATTGACTGCATTTCAATATTTATTCATTTTTTCACATTCTATCTATCTATCTATCTATCTATCTATCTATCTATTTATTTTACATATGTGTCCTTATTCTGCCACTAACCCCCACCTCCCAATTATGCCCCACCCCCTGTTGTCTGTGTCCATTGATTAGGCTCATTAGCATGCACACAAGTCCCTTGGTTGATCTCTCTCCCTTACTCCCACCGACCCCCATCCTCACTGGGAATATGTGTTACTATTGATTTTAGAGACTTAAACTGTTGAAAAAGTGGGTGAGTGAAGAGGTGAGAGATGGCTTACTTCTCTCTCTGCTTCCCCAGAGAAGCAGGGGAGGGGGAGAGAGAGAGAGAGAGAGAGAGAGACAGAGAGACAGAGAGACAGAGAGAAATCGGTAAGAGAGAGAAACATCAATTAGTTGGCTCCTATGTGCTCCACTACTGGGTATATGCCCTGACCAAGAACTGAACTGGTGACCTTTTGGTTTATGGAACAACATTCCAATGAACTGAACCACACCAGCCGAAAGTCATTTTTACTTAAAAATAAAAATCACAGAGCCGTCTGGTGTGTCTTAGTGGTTGAGCATCTACCTATGAACCAGGAGTGCAATCATGGGAACAGAAGATTGAGGTGGAGGGTATTTGGACATGAGAGGATCAGGAGTTGAGAGGCCAAGCTGTTAAAAGCTGACTTTACCCAAGTCAATGGCAGGACAAGGTGCCAAAATTTTCAGTGAAAAAGGGAGTGACTAGGAATCTGTGGATGACTGTGACAGAGAGGGATGGGGGACATGGATGGATGGCATGCACCTTGAAAGAACAGAGTCTTTGCCCAAGGGTTGGGAGATAGTAATGAGACAAGGATGGAAAGTGAGTCTCCTGGAGGGCTGCAGAAGTGGTGCTTTAAGTTGAAGCTGGGAGTGGAGGAGCCCACTTCTGTGACACAGCATACACCCTTTTCAGATCCCACCACACTGGTCTCTTCTGCTCCCTCACAGGCTCATGAATTCACTAGGTCACACTCTTTCCTTATCTGCAGAGAATGGAAGAGAAAGAAAAGAAAGATAAAAAGGGGGTGGCAAGTGGATGTAAAGATGTGAATGAGAGATGCAAGGAATGGAGGTTACAGGAAGAGGAAAGAAAATGGATCTGTTGACATTTGTTGCTCCTCTGCACCTATTATAACATTGCCAACCTTTGCATATGTTGTTTTCTCACTCTGGCCAGGTAGCTCAGCTGATTAGAGCATTGTTCTAATAGGCCAAGGTTCAGGTTTGATCCCCAGACAGGGCACATACAAGAATCAACCAATGAATGTATAAGTAAGTGGGAATCGATGTTTTTCTTTTCTCTCTCTAATCAATACCGTAGCAAATGCCATGCAAAAGCCCTTTGGATGCTGTGTTATTGTCACTGATTATAAGGTGCACTGATAACTCATCAGTCAGATCCGAGTATGGGGCAGCAAGGAGGGGACAGGAAAAAGAGTAGTTAGTTCCCTTGCCCTACACTGAGCACATGCTTTTATTGACAAGTAGTAGGCTGTCAATAAATAATTGCTGCAATGAATGAATGAATGAGTACTGTTCCCTTACAGAGCAGGCTGAGATTTGCTCTAAAGCTGATACACTGCCCGTCAGTGGATCTGGTGCCACTTCCTGAAGGAACTGGATGGCAGACAGTCAGCCTGGAGAAAGCTAATGGCTACCGCCTTTGTTCCTAAGTGTTCGGCTTGGCTCATAAATGTAATAGTAAAGCGTGTGGGGACAGATGGCTGTGAAACTGCTCAGATTTCCTGCACCTCAGAGGAAGAGGGGGAGGGACAGACCTCTCTGCAGAGAGCATAGCTGTGACCCTCACACACTGTAGGATCATGTAAGCTTAAGGAATGTTAGTTTCATAGGCAGCTCTAACAAAGCACCACAAACTGGTGGCTTAAAATAACAAACTTATTCCCACTCAGTTCTGGAGGCTAGACGTCTGAAATCCAGATGCCAGCAGGGCTCTGCTCCCTCCAAACGCTTAGACTCCTCCAGCCTCTTCCAGCATCTCCTGGCTCCTGGGTCCTTGGCTTGTGGCAGCATAATGCCAGTCTCTGCCTCCATCCTCACATTGGCTCTGTCTCCCTGTGTCTGTCTTCTCTCCTCAGAAGGATACCAGGTATTGGACTTAGGACCCAACCTAATCCAGTGTGATCACATCTCAATCCTTAACTACTGTATTTAATAATTTACTCTTAATCATATCTGCAAACACTCTATTTCCAAATAGTGTCACATTTTTAGGTTTTGGGTGTTCATGAATTTGGTGGCATGGAGTGTGTGTGTGTGGCGGGGGAGCGGGGTGGGGGGGTCTCTGTGTGGAGCTGCCTGCCTCACTGGTCCCTGGTCCCTGTAGACATCCTTGGCCTCTTCCAGGGCAGGACCATTTCCCTCCCAGTCACCTGTTCTCCGAACAGCTGCCTGCTTATCTAATGAAGCCTTGTCTCCTGCATTAGAAGGCAAATCAGGACAAGAAAGAAAGCAATTATATGGCTGGTAGCTCGGGATTAAAGGGGATTCACTGACCTGCTGGCAGCATGGTTAGGAAGAGGGAAGGGGAGGGGAGTTTGGAGAAAGAGAGGGGATGAAGGGGATGAGTGTTCAGAAAGGGGAGGCCCATGGGAACCCGGTTCCTGCAGCATGTGGGCTCTGGTCCAGTGAAGGCAGAGGCTGGGTGCTCATACAAAGGGCCCTCCATAGTCGTTAGGTTTGCAGGGATCTGTACTATTTCACTAAGCATTCATTTTGCCAGCCTTTATTAATGTCTCCTCTGTGCCATATCCTCAGTCTAATGTTCTCATTTCACAGATGGGAACACTGAGGCTCCAGTAGGCCAAGGGAATTATCCAAGGTCTCTATGGGGGAGGAGGGAGGGCAGAGTCGGGGCCCAAATCCAAATCTCTGACACTCACTGTACCTCACACACAGCAATGTTCTCTCATATACTCAGTCTGCAGTAGGAGCCATGGTCCCCACAGGGGAAGAGCATTAATAATAACCCCTGCATTTGGACAGGGCTTGACTTTGCATAGTGTGTCCCCAGAAGTCACTGTACTGCTGTGTCCTGATGTGGAGGGGGTGTAGGCAGGATGAGGAGGGCTTCACAGCTCCTGCCCCTGAGTTCAGCTTTACTGGGGATGGAGGAAGTGGGGTGTGGGCTCTTCCTATAGAGAAGAGGAAGAGCTAGGGCCTCACAGACAGAAGCTAACAGGGACTGACTCTGTTGTAAATCCCATCCTAAGTTTGCCTAGTTGGTCAGTCCTCAAGGAGATGCTGATGGTGCTGGGAACTTTCTGAACCCTTGGAATGGATCACACATCTGCAACTGAAGAATCCACAGCCTTACAGATTCACCGTGTGCCTTAGCAGCCAACATGGCAATATGGGGTTGCTTCTGGCATCTCCTAGTGGGGCAGGGCAGTCTGAGTCTGTTCTTTCAAGCTTTCCAATGTGGATGTTGGTCTTTAATGACCTGATCCATAGGGAATACTCGGGAATTATATGTTAAATGATCTGAGTGAGCCCAGAGAGAAAAGGGTACCCCTCACTATAACAGCTGAGAGGTGTCAGGGAAGGAGGCCTGGAGGATTTCCAAGCTGTTCTCTCAAGCTAGCTTTGGGACTCAAGGACTTTGATGCTCAATCTGGGGCTTGGCTTGGGACCTGCACCTCCTCTCAGCCTCCCTGGCATCTGCCTCTTTATCCGTAGGCAGTTACCTGCCATCCACAGCATCTTCCCACTCTGTCTCCACGGTAATAATGGAGACATAGTCCTAGGAATCCATGGTCCTGGTAGAGGGAAGAGGAGGAAAAGGGCAAGGACAGGAGTATAGGCAACCAGCAGTGTCCACTGGCCTGTTCTGAGCAGTGAAGCTCCAACAGGCCAGGGAGGTGCTCCCACCAAGGCTGGCAGTGAGGAGGGGTGGGGCTGAAGGCATCTGGACACCCTTTGGTTCAGGCAAGGAGCCGGGAACTCTTGAATAGCAGGTGGAGTCTATTCTCAGGGGGTGTTTGGAGGCTGGCAGCTTGGGATCTCCTTATGTGGGAATCATGGATAGGCCAACCTGGGGCAGAACCCAGGCCTCTGTGACCCAGGAAACCCACGCAGCTGGGGAGTCCCACAGTCCTCCTCTGTAAGTCCTTGCCTGTCTCTGTTTCACGGGACAGTGGACTTTTCTTCTTCCATTCAAGTGTCTGCCTGTGAGAGTGACATGCTCCACGGGGCTGAGCAAGGCCTAGACGGTGCAGGGGGCACCAGCGCCAGCTGAGTAGGTGCAGGGTCCTCAGCGAAGAGCACTGGCTGCCTCAGCCCCGGGAGAGCCTGCTGCATGGACTGTAATAATGGTCAAAAGGAGCAACTGGTCTGAAGACAGTCAGTGTGGTGGTGCTTAGCGCCTCTGAGTTTTAGGCCCCAAGACACAGAGACCAGGCAAAACTTATAGAAGGGACACAAAAAGTGATGAAATAAAACATAAAGCCAGAATCCAATATATTTCTGTCAAGCCATGGCACTGCTCCTGGGCCCACTACCCAGTGTCTGGGAGATTTGGCATGCTGCTATTTTGCTGGACTTTTCCCGTATGCAGACTAGACTCACATGGGCCTTTATGGGGGTCTAGAGAGTTAGAACACTTGGGGCCCAGCCTCAGTACTATCACGTTGTTAAAAAAAAAAACACAACCTCTTTCATTTGTTAAACACTAAAGAAAACGTATTCATGACTATTGAGATCGGCATCCAGATTGTCATAACAGGGGAGAGAGAGAGCCTAAGGTCCGAGTACAAGGAACCAGCCAGGGATTTGTAACCAGTGAGCAGAACGAGGGGGTCAGTGGTTGGACAATTACTGTGAGGAGACATCACAGGTAAGGGGGCTCTTGTTAAATGAACTTTAGAGGTTCTTGCTGAAGGCAGGCCAGTGGGATCAGATACCAAGGGTGGACATTCTCTCTAAACTCACTAGAATTCTTGCTAAACGCACTAGAATTAGGGCTGGAAGATAGGCCCAGCTGGGAAGAGTGCTCAGGGGTCCCTGACTAAAGTTTGTTAACCCTAATCGAGGGTCTAGGGATATTTAACCTCCCGTCCTCTGATTCCTATTTCTAAGACAATAGGATTGGATTGGATGAGGTCCCTTTCAGTGGGAACAGACTGACCATAAACATCTGTTCTTGATGTACCTCCCTTCACCCGGAGCTGCAATTGAAAATCACAAATGTTGCTTTAAAACATCTACTTTGAAGGTGTTAATTTAACAATCAGGTGCCTTCTTGCATACAGTCGCATTCAATGTACCAAGTGAATAATATCTCTTTTAAAATGCTGGCTATACTATATTAGAGATGATGTGTATCATCTTTACTTTTGTGACAGCCACGAAAGGTAGGGCATCCTCCTGTTCTTGTTGCTTAGTGCACAGCAGACCCCGAACACATGTGGAGCGAATGGATGAGTGAACTTGGACAAGTCGGAACCTGCTTCTATTTTTATTTATTTTATTTTTATGTTAATCCTCCCTCAAGGATATTTTTCTATTGATTTCTAGAGAGAGTGGAAGGGAGGGGGAGAGACAGAGAGAAACATCGATGTGAGATAGACAGAATGACTGGTTGCCTCTTGCATGTCTCCAGACTGGGGCTGGGGATCGAGCTTGCAACCAAGGTACCTGCCTGGTGCCCTTAACAGGAATCAAATCTGAAACCCTTCAGTCCTCGGGCCAACGTTCAATCCACTGAGCCAAATGGCCATGGTGGAGACTGCTTTTAAATACTTAAACATTGTCCACAGTGCTATGCACAAGAGTGTGCATTCAATAAATGCTAACTCACATGTGCGCGCACACACACATACACACACACACACACACACACACACACACACACAATCAGTACTTGTTTCTGATGGTATCTGAACAGCATAGGTTGTGAGGTTGTGATGGACCAGCATTTTTTTTCCCCACGTCATAACTGATACATGTCCTTTCAAACACATCAGTGTGTTACTCCTGGCTCATGCACTTGGAGGAAGCCGTAAACCTGTGGTGACCCTCGTGGCCTCTTCATCAGAACCTATGAAGGGCTGTGTTTGCACATTAGCAGACATTGAGTGGAAAGCAGTAGACACTTTCCTCATTTTCTCCTGGGGGTATCTGTGGGCCTCCACCTAGCATTCTGTGTCACCGATGTGGATCAGAGATGACAATGCAGGGAGCAGAGTCCAGGCAGGGAATAAGGAAATTGGTGAGAGAAGCATTTATCAAAATAGAAAGCGTGGAAAACAATTTTTTAATTTAAAAAGTAATGCTGTGTGTGTGTTATAGGGATATGTGTGTGTATTGACCAAAATTGCTAAATGCTCAGGTTAGACAACATTTAACTGCTGAGCTATGGCCTCAGGTGGTTTTTTTTTTCTAATTGCAGATCTTGGCTGTGTTACCAGCTGGCTGGGTGCCCCAAGGTTTGCTAAGAAATTTTTGTATTTTGCTCTGCCCTTTTAATCCCTTTTATAAGGTCTTGCCTCCTATCACCCACCACTCACAGGGCCTGGGAGCCCACAGGTCTTTGGTGTCGCTCCCCAGCCCAGGCTGGTCCTGGCCTGACCTGTCCTGTGCCCGGTGAGCTTCCAGGGCTGGGGTAGTAACTGGCCCAGTGCTGATGAGCAGAATCAAGGTGACAAAACCTATCAGCCACTTGGAACCACTACCTGCAGAGGGACTAGGACCAGCATCGAGCCAGCAGCCTGAAGACACTTGGACAGCATGTAATTTCCAAATTGCAGTGCAGCGCGAGCTCAGAGTAGCTCTGGCAGAAGCTGCAGAAAGAAAACAAATGGAAATCTTACACAGACCATGATTTCATTTATGGGCAACTGGGCCCTGGGCTTCCCTCTTTCCCTTTTCATTTAGATGCAAATGCAGATTTTGTTCCAGCAAAGTCCCACTGCTATGGTCCTGGTTCTGGGGGTGGTGGTGATGATGGGGGATTCCAGCTGCTCTAGTCTTGGGGAAGTCAGTTATATCAGAGCCTGGAGGAGGGGCAGGAGGTGTTGGAGCCAATGAAGCTGGAGCTGCTGAGAGCCAGTTCTGTTGTACTTTTTCAACTCTGAAAGTAGCACTTTCCACCCTGTAGATTAAACAACTTCTCTGCCTAGACACAGACAGAAACATCTGGTCCAAGAAGTGCTGTGCAGATCAGGGCCATAGTTTTTACTGCTGAGAGTTCCCCTCCTCTCTGTTTCACTGTGGCTTTCTACCATTGAATGAGTCAATGAAGATTCATTGCATCAGGCAACTCTCCTTACTAGGCACATATCCTTTTATAACCTAACCCACCCTGGGAAGAGATACCATCTCTATTTTATGGATGTGTCACTGAGACATGGCACAGTTGGGATTCAAACACAGCTCCTTCTGACCTTCCCAGCAGCTCCCTGCTCCACCTACTGTAGGAGCTTTGAGAAGGAAGGTGTGTTACCTCCGTGTCACCGTGAGGCCTAGCAACCAGCTTTGCACACAATAGGCACAGATGCATATTTGTTCAATAAATGCATCCATTTTTAGAATTCTTATAAAACTACTTGGCCCTGCCCTATTTAGCCATGGAGACTTGGTTAAGTTACAAGTACAGGTATTTTGTGTGTCTCAGTTTTTTTCATGGGAGAATCTGGACAACAGTCACCTCTGGGGCTGGTTGAATCCTTGGAGGTTAGTCTGGCCAGGTGTCTTCCCAGAGATGCTGCCTCTGGACCCTAGATGTCATCAGGATGGGAAAGGGTGTCAGAAGATGTTGGAGTCTTCTGCTCCAAACTCCTCACCGCTTGGGACTCGCCCACCCTGGCTCTGGCTCTATCTCACAGAGCAATAAGGCCTCCTTGGCCGGCAGGTCCTCTAAGCATATTCTCTGTTGCTGGGACCACCCCCACAAACCCCTCAGAGTCCTTTTTTTGGGGGGGGGGGTCTTAGACTCACCCAGCTACAGACCTCTGCGTTAATGGGCAGGAACCATAGCAGAGAGTTGTTCACAGACTGCAAGAGAGGATGCCCAGTGCTGTGAGCGCCCTCCCCCACACTGGCCTCCGCATGGCGGCTGGAGATCACATGGGGGCAAGGGGCACTGGGAGGAGGAAGGCTTGAGCTCCTCTAGTACCCAAGCATGCTTGTTAGAAAAGGAAATGAGGCCCAGGGAGGAAGGGACTTGCTGGAGGTCACACAGCTGGAGATGCAGGGCAGAGCTGACTGGACCCTTCACACCTTCATCCATCCTTCCTGTGCCCTGTGCACTCAGCCCCAGAGCTCTGCCCTCACTCCCATGCAAGCTGAACAGCAGCTTTACCAGCTGACTTGCCAGCTGACTGTGTTGGAACAAGTATCACCTTTTCTATTTTTTTTTTTCCTTCAGAGGGTGGTATGAAAGCTGTTCTCATAGCTGCTTCTGTCCACCCATGCCAGGTATTTTGTGCAATAGGGGTGTATCAGAAATACCAATTCCACAGAAGACCCAGGGAGTAAGCCAGGAAAGGTGCAGGAGGGGGAGAGTTTATGATTTAAAGACCATCACGGAGCCCATGCAGTTGCCAGTGTAGCAACAGTGGGGACAGAGAGTGTGGGGGAGCCAAAAGCCGCCATGAAGAGCAGTGGTCTACCGATCTCACCCCATACCTCCTTCAGTCCAGGCTGGGGGTTGGGAGCTGCTCTCTTTGGAGACTGCAGCAGAACTGGGGCTGTGATGTGCTCCTGGATCTGTCCCCAGTGCTCTGAGGGCTTTGGCGCAGACCTGCACCTGCTTGGTGTTTTGCAACTCTCTCCTCTGCCCAGTTTGAGCCCTGCCTGTCAAGGCTGCGGATGAGATCTGAGCTGGCCCATTAGGATCGCCCCACCAGCCTGTCGGCACGTGTTGCAGGCAGGCAGGCAGATGGGCAAGTGTTCCACACAAACTCCTCCCATTTGGAAACAGAGAATGGGCCTCACTGTAGGTGACATGTCATCTTCATCTGCCCGACATCCGGTTTCTGATGTGCCAGTAGGACTACATGTCCCAGTGGGACTTCTTTCTGTTTGGTCCATTACCAGGAGGCCGCGCCCAGGGAAGCGAGCTGTGACGATGGCAACGAGAACATGGCTTTGGAGGGCAAGGGGGCCTTGGTTAGAACCCAGATCTGCCGTTTATTAGCTGTGTGGTCACCAAGTTCTTCTGTGGAATTGCAGGTGGGGACACGCTCCTTATTCTATGGGAGGCCACCCAGAAGCGTGATAAATGCTCCCGGTTTCTTTTTCTTGTTTCCACAACTACATGCATCAGCCCGTGTTGTCAAATAGGGTCACTGAACCGGCCCTGGGCTGTTGTGAGGCTTGGCAGTGATGGGGTTCAGCACCTAGGAGATGGCCTGGCATTGTGGTGCATGAGCAGGGCCTTCCCGCCCAGTGGAACGGAGCTCTGTAGTGGACACACTAGGCCTCAGGTGTCCCCTGAGCTCGTGGCTGACCTGGGTTCTGGACCACCTTAACCCCACTGGCTTCGTCTGCCCTAAAAGGATTAATGATATTTACATAACTGTGGCACAATTTTCAAAACCAAGAAAGCAGAGTTTGTTCAGTGCTGTTTAACTAAATGGCAGGTTTTCTTTGGATTTTTCCATTTGCTCACTACTGTCCTTCTCTGCTACAAGATCTAATGCAGTTTCCACATTGTGTTCACTTGTCATACCTTAGTCTCCTCTAATGTGTGATACTTCCATAGTCTTTCCTGGCCTGTGGTGATTTCAGGACCCTGAAGAGTTCTGGTTAGGGACTTGCAGCTGTGGGACGCCTCTTTTGAACATCTGTGATGAGCAGGCAGCACAGGGTCCTGTAGTCTTGCTTCCATACTTTCCTGCTGATATTTCTCTAGACTCCCAGAGCCTTGGCTGCTGCCCAAACTTCCCAGTCGAGGGGAAGATCCCATCCAGCTACTAAGTGGTGGGAAGTTAGCCTGTGCAGTGCTCCACACTAGCCTTGTCACCTCTCCTCCGACAAAGCGAATCCTCTTTCTGTCCAGCTTGTGATAATGTCTGGGCCTCAGTTGTGGACAGTCAGTCTCTCTAAACAGCAAACTCCATGAGAACAGAGCTTGCCTCTCGTTCAGTGCTGTCTCCCCCGCTTCTAGCCAGGGCTGCACGTGACGGGGGCTCAGGTACGTGCTGAAAGAATGAGCAGTCACCATTGCCGTGAGGCACATTTGCAGAGGGCCTGTGCAGTGCAAAGGGCAGGCATACAGGGTGCAGAAGCACAAGGCATGTTACTTTCTCAGAGAACAAACAACTCTGGCAAGATCAAACACATGCAGACAAAGCTAACATGCGAGCTGACGATGCAGTAGAAGCCTTCTTGTCCAGGGTGGTTGATAGGCCAGCTGAAAAAGCTTATTAAAGAGAACACTCATTAAAAATGATACTTCAAACAGTTTGTTTCATCTTTCTAACGATTTTTTTTGTATATGTCTAGGCCTTTCCTTTGAGTACAGGTTTACCAGTTGGAGTTTTACCTCATCTTATTTGCATGTGTCCACATAATACTGTGAATACAGCCTCCACTATGTTTACTTAAAGCAGAGCAAAGACCTAAACTTATTAAACAGTGCAGATGTAGGCTTCTAGAGCCTCAGGATTTTCAGTTATCTCATTCACATACTACTAGTCAGGATTTTTGTTTCTTTCTAGTGAGCCTTCTTTATAAAAAATTTCCCCAATGCATTCAGCTTAGTTTTTATGAAGCCCATATTTCAATTTGGTGTTCATATTTTGTCACTTATGAAGTAGTGAGCCAGATTAATGACAATGACAAGAACTAGTGTGGACAGGTTTGGGAGCAATCGAGCTGATTGGTAAGCACACAGCTCTCCAGGGGTGCCAGGCAAATAAATGGGCAGGGCTCAGCAGAAGAGTGAGCATGCTGTGTGCCAGGGGCATCGGCCAGCATGTTTCCTGAGAGAATGGTCAGAGAGCAGTGATCAATCCAATGATCCAGTGTGCCAACAACATGGAGGGCACTGAAGTGCTTTTTTTTTGTTAATCCCCACCCAAGGATATTTTTTCCATTGATTTTTCAGAGAGAGAGAGTAGATTGCAGGAACGAAAGGGAAGAGAGAGAGAGAGAGAGAGAGAGAGAGAGAGAGAGAGAGAGAGAGATCAATTGGTTGCCTTCTGTACATGTTTGACTCGGCCAGGGATCCCCACAACCCTTTGGTCTATGGGCTGACACTCCAACCACTGAGCCAAGCCGGCCGGTGCTCAAGTGCTTTGGAAGCATATGATCTTTTATCTCAGTTGGTTGTCATTTGCTGAGCTCCCACTCTCTGCCTAGCATGTATCATATACTGGAGGAGAAAGAAAGGAACAGAATGCAGACCTTGCCGTGAGAAGGCACAGGAGATGGGAGGAGACAGCCTTGCAGGTTATTTTTTTTTTAATTTAAAAAAATATATTTTATTGATCTTTCACAGAGAGGAAGGGAGAAGGATAGAGAGTTAGAAATGTCAATGGAAGAGAAACATCGATCAGCTGCCTCCTGCACACCTCCTACTGGGGATGTGCCCGCAGCCAAGGTACATGCCCTTGACTAGGATTGAACCTGGGACCATTCAGTCCACAGGCCGACGCGCTATGCGCTGAGCCAAACTGGTTAGGGCAGACTTGTGGGTTTTGATATTACAAGCTCTAAGAACAAACAGTGTGCTGTGAGACTGAATAAACAAGTAGTTCTTCTGGATGAAATCGTGGAAGGCTTCTTGGAGGAGGTGGCAATAGAGACCATAAGTGAGAAAGGAATTTGGAAGAGGCAGAGACCACTGAGCATCATCCTCTCAAAAAAGCCAAGATGTTGGTATTCTCTGAAATAGAAGCAGAAGGTACCAACAGCAGCTGGGTTTACCTGTTTGTGTCATCACCACATCCCATGGGGACAGGATTCTTAGGCCTCTCCTCCATCAAATACACCCTGGTATATTTGTTCAAATTACAAGATAAGGAAGGCCTGTGCAGAGCAGGAAAGCAATGAACAGGGCTCCTCTCCCAGGTCATAGCAGCCCTGCTTATCAGGCTGGTGCACGCAGTGACCTCCAGGCCTCCGTCTGTCTCCTGTCAGGAAGATGGAATGCTTTGTTTCACCCTGGGGTGCACACCCCAGTTGCTGAAGAGATGGTGACTTCCTGAGCCACAAATGTAATTAGATGATCAGTCACAGAAAGTCTAAAGCAAAGGCACCTTTGGGGGCGAGAGTTTTGTTTTCACTGTGTTACTTGGACCATCAGCCGGGCATAAAGGGCTACAAGGGAGCCTCAGCTTCACAACAGTAAGACAGGGGCCTCCAGAAAGAGGCCTGAGTCCCCCGACAAGGCTGGGAGTGGGAGAAAAACCTATTTGCCCCAAAGGCCCAGTGCTTCCTAAAGCCTCCTCAGCCGGGGGTGGGGGGGGGGGGGGAGGGCATCTTCCTGCCACCTCCAGCCTTGATGGTGAGCTTCGGGTAAGATGAGAGAGCCTCGTTCAGACACAGCCTTGGTAGTTCAGCAACACAGGAACTATTCCACTACGCCAGGCATGGTTATACAACAGGGCACTCAAACGTAAGTATGTTCTGGGGCCTGGCAGTGGATGTAAATTGAGTGAAAGCAGTTGGGTGTAGGGCTGTAAGGATTGGTGGGGACCGTGGAAAACTGAGGCTGAATGGGTGACAGGAGGAAGTGGACTTTGCCAAAGCCTTGGGGCTTTGCTCCTTTCAAACTGAGGCAACCAGGTGGGGAACACAGGGTAGAGCTGTAGCTCTTTCCTCTTCTCCATCCTCAAGTGCAGGCATGGCCTCTTCTCCACCAGCTGGGCCTCCTGTGGGAGGGAGGCCTCTACCATCTTTAGTCAGTGTGTCCCCATGTAAAGAGGGCTGCCTCCACTTGGCTCCAGCTTGGTGTTGCCTTGCAAGAATGCTGACCCAGCCCTAACCGGTTTGGCTCAGTGGATAGAGCGTTGTTGGCCCGTGGACTCAAGGATCCCAGGTTCGATTCCAGTCAAGGGCATGTACCTTGGTTATGGGCACATCCCCAGTAGGGGGTGTGCAGGAGGCAGCTGATCGATGTTTCTCTCTTATTGATGTTTCTGACTCTCTATACTTCTCCCTTCCTCTCTGTAAAAAAAATCAATAAGATATATTAAAATAATAAAAATATTGACCCACTGTTTCCAAACAGTGTCATTCTTTTTATAAGAGAAGGTAGAGATCTGCATTTTAATGTAAAATCTTCAAATTTTAAATATTGGTGATAGTAATTTTTTTTGAATATTTTTATTTATTTCAGAGAGGAAGGGAGTGGGAAAGATAGAAACATCTATGATGATCAGCTGCCTCCTGGATGCCTCCATACTGGGGATCAAGTCCGCATCCTGCGCATGTGCCCTGACTGAGAATGGAACCGTGACTTCCTGGTTCTTAGCCCGATGCCCAACCACTGAGCCACACCAGCTGAGCAGCAATAGTAATTTTTCAACAGCACTCTGTGAACCCAAAAGCACATATCTGTAAAGCAACTGTGGCCTGTAGCTGCCAGTTTGCTGCTGGTATGACAGGGATTAGCCAATCAGTGTTGGGTCTCCCTGCTGGGCTGGTGGAGATATGCCTGGGTAGCAGGCAACCTTGCAAATAAGACTTTTACCAGCCTGCCACTGCCAGTTTGCATTTTCCATGTGGCAAAACGGATAGATTCCACATTCTGGCCTGCCCAGAGTGGTTACTCCTTGGGCCTATGGCATGTGCCTTATTATGGGAAGACAGCCAGCTCAGTTTGTCAGAATCACCTCGGCTTACACTTCTCGGATGGGGGCTGTGTGAGGGGGCATGAGTTGCAGGAGAAAGCACGGTGCCTTGGCCTCAGCGGGTTATTTGCACAAACTTGGCAGCTCGAACTGATCCCTGAGAAGAGCTTCCCCTCCCTCCTGCCAAAGCTCTCCATCAGCCTGTGCCTTGGGAGCTGTCACAGCCTCATTACAGCTAATTCATCTTCAGTTAGTGCAGCAGAGGCTGGTTTATCAAACTGGGTGGGCGCAGAGGAAGCGTGATTAGCGACATTATGCTGTTTGCCATGACAGGCTCCAAAAACTTAGCTCATTTGTGTCCCAGGAGTCCCCAGATAAGACCGGAGTGTTTATGTTCTGCCTCAGAAATTCTCAGGATCGGAAGCCAGTGTGGCAGCTCCAGCCAGAGGCGCTTCCTTCGAGGTGTTCTGAAGGGCGCCTATTTGGCCCCGTCCCTCCCTCGCTCTGGCCTCCACTGTGTAGGTGGGAGAGCTGAGGCAGCAGCTATCACAGGAGAGCGGGGGGCGAGCAGCGTCCCTGGTCCCTCCAGCAGCCTCTGGCCCCGCCACTGTCCTGCTGGGAATAAGCTGCCTCCTTTGTGTGGAATGCAGCTCTCCGGGATTTGGACAGTTTGCCTCTGCTGCTGTCTTCCTGGCTGATGTGTCAGGTTGCTAACAACACATCCCAAGGTTCAGCTTTCCTCTAGGCTCTTGGGGAAGAATGAGACAGAAAACCTCCCAAAGAAATCATCTCCAGAAACAAAATTCTACAAAGAAATCTGCCAGCTTCGTGGCCCTGGGCCCCGTCCTGAATACCTGGCCACCACCTACGAGCATGTACACTGTGATGTGCGTGGCTTCACCAGGGTCCAGAGGAGAGCAAAGAGGTGTCGGCTTTGCAAAGCTGCCCTTAGAAAGAACAGGGTCGTTACACGGAAGGGTGGAGATAGCAGGTTCAGAATGCCAGCTATTGACTCGCTCTGCTAAGGACAGGAGTCGGGGAGATGGGGTCCATGAGAAGTTGGGTGAGACTCAGGAGAGATGCTGTGGAGCCTCCAGACCTTCTCCCTGAGCTGGCTGAATACGTTTGAAAATGCATATGATGTTAATAATGACAGTGACCATGTTGGTGGCTAATACCTGCCATTGACTGAGTCCTTTCTATTAGTCAGACAGGGAGCTGTGTAGGGTAAGGCAGTGGCCCACCCATCCAGAGGCCCTAATTGCGGTTCTGGAAGCAATCAGCTCTGTGAACTTGGGCAAGTCCTTTCACTTTTCTGGGTCTTTGTTTTTAATCTATAAAAGAAAGAGATCAGGTGATATCTTCTCTAAGCATTCTTCTCAGAGTAGAATGGAATATTTTACATTTTCCAGGTTAGTGATCAAGAAAATATGAACAGCCAAGTGCCTCCTCTGGGCCAGAGACTAGACTAAAGGTGTAGTGTACTTCGTTAGCCTTCAAAGTAGTCCTCGAGGAAGGCAGTCGCTGGCTTCAGAGCTGTGCAGACCAGCACTCCTGCTCCCAGAGTCCACCAACATCACCAGCACTCAGCGATGTTTATTCGACCAGGAGCCTTTCTAGCAGCTGCTAAGGCTACACAGCAGGGTTAACACAACCTCTGCCTGTCGGACACACAGAGAGATGGGCCAGACACAGAAGCAGCAGGTACCAAAGAACACTGCAAACAGGTGGAATGATAGCAAACACTTCCCCAGCTGATTCTCCTTAGCGAGAGGAGGTGTAACCAGTTTATAGACAGCAAACGAAGGTCTAAAGTACTAACCTTTCTCTAGGACTTTAGAGCTTGCAAGATACTTTGAGATATATCATTTCACTTTATTCTTTCTCCACTCTCTGAAATTGTATGACTGCTGTCATTATTAAGTTATTACTAATTGTTAATGAATAAATTGATAATCAGAGAAATGGCTCATCCGGGGGGATGGATCATCCTTCACATGCCAGGCACCCGCTGGCGGGCAGCAGATATCAGATGAAATAATGCAGTGCTGATGATAGTGCACATACTCCCTCCAGGTCTGACTGTGTGCCTGGCCTCCCTCAGCCTTGGAGACTAGAGACTCTCATAGCTGGTGTTTCATCAGACTTTACCAGGGATGCTATAGGCCAAGCGGGGCTTCTTTTGGTGGATATTTAGAGGGAATCGACAAGGTTGCCACAAATCTGCATGGATACTTTAACCAAGGTCACCTGTGGGTGTCCCCACACCTGAGGGCTTGAGCTCAGGGCTGGCGGGTGGGAACTACATCTTGGGCATGGCTTAGTCTCTCTGGAGTGTGCAGAGGACTGGGGCCCACAGAAAACAGGGGGTCTCTTTCTTTCAGGACCCTCACGCAGCTCAGGCCTTTTGCTGGGATCCTCGCATGGCTCAGCTCCAGCTCCCTGGCAGCCAGGGCGTCCCTCTTGATGATACCAGCTGCCACTTATTGAGTATCTGGTGGTACTGGCTCCTTCATTTTCATTGTCCAAGTTAATTTGACAACCACATCAGTGAAGAGGGAGTTCCTGTGTCCATTTACAGATGAGAAGACTGAGGCCCAGAGCGATGCCACTGTCAAGGCACACTGCTAGCCAGTGTTGGAGCTGAGACTGAGGTTGCTGCCTGATTTAAAAAAAACCAGGCCACACTGACTCCTCCCCCCTCAGTTCTGAGGATAGAAGGAAACGGCTCCTTTTTATTTTCTGGTCATTACTGCTCAGAAAAAACTCAGATGTTGGGGACAGGGATGTGAAGGGGCGAGAGCATTCAGTGCCAGTGAGCACACAGCTCTCAGGACTCTGTGCCCATCATTGTGGCTGCCTATGACTTGCAACATGTGGGAGAGGAAGTTAGGGGCTTCCCATCCTGTCCTGCGTCAGGGAAGCGGCCTCCCTGCGCCCTCCGTGGCTCTGCCCATGTTGCCCTCCTCTGAGTGAGGTGCCAGGAGCTCAGGCAGGCAGGGTGCCCAGGCCCATAGTGCTACCCCTGTTGGTGGGTCCACACCCCAGGGAAGGAAAGCATATGCAGAGACAGCAGGGGAGGGTGGGCTGAACTGGTCAGAAGGGACGAGCCCCAGGCAGCCCCTGGGCTGAGCCAAGGTGAGGTGAGACCCTGTGGTCGCCCACACTCTGCTCTACCCCAAATCCAGCATGTCCTGTCCTCAGAGCTCATTTCACTCAGGCAGCCTGTCACCCTTCTGTAAACACCCAGTTGCCTAATGGCGCTCAGGACTCTAAGGAAACTCAGGTGTGACCTGTACCCCAAATTCCCTCTTTATAAGGCTGTGGGGGGTTCCACTGGGGCCGCTGGTGGACCCCAGTCTGAGACTTAAGGGCCTGGTGGGCCAAGGGAGGAACCATTGTGGAGCTGAGGTAAAGGCACCTGAGACCTGGTTTCTGACCTTACCCCTCCTCCTTCCGCGTCCTCTCCGGACCTGGACACTACTGTGGGCGCAAGGAAGAGTCTGGGCTCTGGGGGCAGACAGACCTGTGTTCATAACCCATTGCACTGGGTGAACTTGGGCAGGTTGCTCACCCTCTCTGTTGCTGTTTCTTCATCTTTAACATGGAAATAATATCTCATAGGGCTGTTGTGCAGATTGAAGGAAATAATATTGCACAGTGCTTCACACCGGGACTGGGACAGACTAGGGGCGCAGCGGCTGTTACTTTTGTCATTAGAGTGGGAGTCACCCGTGCCACCTCCTGTCCCTACCAGCTGAGGCACTGACCTCTGTGAAATGGGGCGATGGCCCCTTAGACCAAAGCCGTCCTGTCTTTGAGAAAGGGCCCCGACCTCCAGCTGTCCTGGGCAGAACCACAGGGGTGAAGGGACTGTCTGGCCGATGGCAAGAGAGGAAGGAAGCCTTAGTTTTACTGAGGCGACAGGGTCAGGAAGGCGGCTGAAGTTTGCCTTGCATTCATATTTGGGAGGGAGACTGCAAGGGTTAAAGAGCACATGAGACATGAGCCTTTTTTTTTCCAATTTGTTATAGAAAATTTGAAACATCTATTACATTAGAAAGATTAGTGCAGTGGATCTCAGTGGCTCATCACCCAGCTTCAGCCACCATCACCTTGTGGCCAGTTTTGTTTCCTCTATATCCCCTCCATATTCTTTCCAACGAAAATCACAGACATATTATAACTTTATCCGTAAATGTTTCAGTGAGTATCTTTAAACAATAAGGATTCTTCAGAATTTAACTAGAATGTCACTGCCACACCTAGACATTATTACCAGTAATTCTTTACTATCAACAATCTACTCTTGAAATTTTCAATTGTCTTATGAATGGCAAAGACTTTTAATAACCTGGTCTCTGTGAATCAGGATTTAGGTAGGATCCACATATTGCAATTGGCTGATACGGCTTTTAAGTTGCTTTTGTTATAAATCCCTTCCCTTCCTCTCCACCTCTTTTTTTGTTTCTGTGCAACTTATGTTTGCAAGAGACCAGGTCATTAGTCCTGAAGCATTTTGCACATCTGGATTTTGCTGATGCGGTCCTGTGAAGTTTTGCTTTCACTTTGTCTTTGGGGTACCACACCAAATAGGTACTTGTGTTGGGGACATCAAATGAAACCTCGCCTCCTCCTTTCACCTTGTGGGAAGGATACATGCCCAGAGCTAGCCTGGCAAAGCCAGAGGACTGGCTGACCTGGGGAGAGGTCCAGCAGCAGGATGGGGGATGGTGGCTATTGCCTGGACTGGGTTTTCTCATTTTTATGAACAGGGAGGTGTTTTCATAAAGCAGAGCAATTTTTGGCTAAATAGTGAGGATTGTTTTTCCTTCTTCTAGAGCAATAAGTTTCAGGATTTGTCTCCCTCTTGACTTTCAAGAGCGTGTTTTCTCAATTCCTGCCTGAAATTAAAGTAAAGGTCAAGGAGGCTGTTCTGAGACCCAGTCCTCCTCCCGCCGGCTCCTGCGGGCGCGAGTCTGGCAGCAAAGTGTGCCTGCCTCCTGGGCTAGTGACCTGGCCTGGCTCCAGGGCAAACCAAGCCCAATTTTGTGATTCCTTTCTTTCTGGGAGACATTCAGGAGGGAGGGTAAGACAGGGAAAGGATAAAAGAAAATAGTACCAGGCTGTGGGCTCTGCTCTGAATTTAGATCGCCTGAGTAATTTCTAGCTGCTTGCTTATCCCCACTGTGTTCCCTTCCCCTGGGAGGGCCCAGGGCCTCACGCCCTCCACCCTGCTTCCCACCAGCCAACTTTCTGCTTCCACACGTGTGAGCTGCCCCTTCCCTGGCACAGTGTTGAGAAGCGAGGATTTTTAATCAAAAGGCAGTGCACGCAGAGAACAGTACCGCCACCACCCTGCTCAGCAGCACTCCCCCACCTCCTCCCCACTGAGTCACTCTAGCTAACAGTTAATTAATTTGTGACACTTTGACAGTTCGCAAGGAGACATTTTTATGGAGCCATCAAACTCCACAGGGATGGGCTGTCAGGCAGACACTCCTTCTTGCAGTCCCAGACCCTGTCTCACCCCAGGGGTCCTGAAGATATGAGAGAGACCTGGGATGAGGCCATGAAGCTCTGAAGTCCTTGGCAGTCCACGCTCCCAGGACCTCCTGGCCCCCTGCGTGTGGCAGAAACAGTAGGTGTCCAGGATGAAAGCAGCAGAGGTGAGGAGGCCCCAGCCATGCTCACCACTGGTCTCCCAGGTTCCAGACAAATCCTTAAGCAGGGGCCCCTTTCCACAGCTGGAGGAGGAGCTGTGGTGCCCCTGCCTTCCCTGGGACATCCCCACCCTCCACTGCAGCTCCTTACTAGTAGATGAGCTGGGAGTCTGGTTATGGTCTGTAGCTGCTGGTTGGTGGGGAGTCAGAAGATGGCTCTGGGCCACCTTGCCTGCTGCCTGCGACTTTACACCCACAGTGGTGTGAAGACCTGTCCCAGGCTTTCCAAGAGCCCAGGAGCCATCCTCACCAGCTCTGTTTACCTTTTCAGGGAACTCAGCTTGTCTCCCCACCTCCCCACATGCCAATACTCCCCTTCACATGCGTGCACTCTCTTTCTCTTTCCATGCCTGTACCCCTGCATGCCCCAGTGGTGGCCCACCTGGAGAATCCTGGAGGGACCCTAACAAGCAGGGCATCCAACCCCAGCTATCACCATGACTGGGACCTGATGGTCCAGTGGAGATCTCAGAGGAGGTTCTGGTATCCTTTGAATGGATCCAGGGGGAGAAACAACAACCTGGGTAGAAAAAGCCCTGGGACTGGCTCCTTCACACTTGAGGAAGATACTCGCTCCCAGGGATGCCTCTCATTTATTGAGCACCTACCACGGCCGTGCTGGGAAGTGAGAAGATCATAAGATGATAAGATAGGTATGAGTCTCTTCTTTTTATTTAGGTGACATGGGTTAATAAGATTATATAAGCTTCAAGTACACAATTTTATATCATCTGTATATTGCATTGTGTGTTCACCACCCAAAGTCAAGTCACCTTCCATCACCATTTATCCACCTCCTTTATCCTCTTCTACCTCCTCCCCTCTCTCCCTGCCCTTCTTTCCCTCTGGTAATCACCATACTGTTGTTTGTATCTGTAAGGTGTGTGTCTTTTTCTTAATCCCTTTACCTTTTCACCCAGCTCCCTGACCACCTTCCCCTCTAATAGCTATTAGTCTGTTCTCTGTATCTATGAGTCTGTGTCTATTTTGTTTGTTGTTGTTTTTCAGTTTATTTTGTTCATTTGATTCCACATATAATTGAAATCATATGGTACTAGAGGTCCGATGCATGAAATTCATGCAAGAGTAGGCCTTCCTTCCCCCAGCTGCCGGCACTGGTTTCCCTCTGGCACCCGGGACCCGGGCTTCCCTCCTGAAGTTTGTCCGGGAGGACATCTGGTCTAATTAACATATTATGCTTGTATTATTACAGATTGGTCTTCTCTGACTAGCTTACTTCATTTAATATAATGCTCTCCAGGTCCATGCAGGCTGTTTCAAAAGATGAGAGTTCTTTCTTTCTAACAGCTGAATAATATGCCATTGTGTAAACGTGACATGCGTGTTTATCTACTCATCTACTGATGGGGGCTTGGGCTGCTTCCAAATATTGGCTATTGTAAATAATGCTGCAATGAACATAGGAGTGCATATATTCTTTCTAATTAATGTTTCAGGTTTCTTCAGAGAAATTCCCAGAAGTGAAGTTGCTGGGCAGTTCCATTTTTAATTTTTTGAGGAAACTCCATGTTGCTTTCCACAGTGGCTGCACCAATCTGTGTCCTACCAGTAGTGCGCCAGAGCTCTCTTTTCTCCACATCTTCATCACTATTTGTTTGTTGATTTATTGGTGATAGCCCTTCTGACAGGTGGGAGGTGATATCTCATTGTGGTTTTAATTTGTATTCCTCTGTAATTAGTGACATGGAGCATCTATTCATATATCGATTGGCCATCTGTATATTCTCTTTCAAAAAGTGTCTATTCAGGTCTCTGCCCATTTTTTAACTGTATTGTTTGTTTTTAATATTGACTTGTATGAGTTCTTTAAAATTTTTGGATATTAACCTTTTATCAGATGTGTCACTGGTGAATATGTTCTCCCATTCATTGGGTTGTCTTTTCATTCTGTTGATGGCTCCCTTTGCTGTGCAAAAAATTTTTTTATGCAATCAATTTGCTTTTTTTGTTGTTTATTTCTCTTGCTTAAGTAGATATCAGAAAAAAATATTGGGCATATATGAAAGATGTCCAAAACTTACTATGCTTTGTTCTATAGACAGTGTTGGGCCACTTGCCATCTTTGACAGCTTAGGCTGCCACCATTTTTATGGTGTCAAGCTTAAAATTTCAGTCTTTAATCCCTTTTGAGTTTATTCTTGTGTATGGTGTAAAAAGGTGGTTTAGTTTCATTTTTTTGCATGTATCTGTCAAATTTCCCCCCAAATAAACCATTTATTGAATTCACTGTCTTTACCCTGTTATATGTTTTTTCCTCTTTTGTCAAATATTAATTGACCATAAAAATGTGGGTTTATTTCTGGGACCTCTAAGCTATTAGATTGATCTATGTGTCTGTTTTTATGCTAGTAACAGGCTGTTTTGATTATTATGGCCTTGTAGTGTAATTTGATATCAGATAATGTGATTCCTAAACTTTGCTCTTCTTTCTCAAGATTACTGTGACTATTCAAGGTCTTTTGTGGTTCCATATAAATTTTTGGAATGTTTGTACTAGTTCTGTGAAATATACCATTGGTATTTGGATAAGAATTGGGGTGGGGACCCCTCAGTCTGGCTTGCACCCTTTTCAATCCCTATGGGATTGGGCTTAAACCAGAAGTCGGACATCCCTCTCACAATCTGGGACTGTTGGCTCCTAACCATTTACCTGCCTACCTGCCTGCCTGATTGCCCCTAACTCCTCTGCCTGCCTGCCTGATCACCCCTAACTGCTCCCCTGCCAGTCTGACTGCCCCCTAACTGCTCCCCTGCTGGCCTGATCACCCCCGACTGCTCCCCTGCTGGCTTGATCATCCATAACTACTCCCCTGCTGACCTGATCACTCTTAGCCACCCCTGCCTCAGCCTCTGCTACCACAGTTTTGTCTGGAAGGATGTCTGGAAGGTCATTTGGCTGACTGGTCTAACTATCAAAGTACGCTTTTATTAGTATAAATGGGTGCTGGATTTTATAAAATTCTTTTTCTGCATTTATTGATATGAGCATGTGAATTTTATCCTTCATTTTGTTTATATGGTATATCACGTTTATTGATCTGTGGATATTGAATGAATCTTATCTGATTATGGTATACTAGAGGCCCAGTGCATGATATACTAGAGGCCCAGTGCATGATATTCATACTAGAGGTGGGTGGAGGGGTGTCCCTCAGCCCAGCTTGCACTCTCTCCAACCTGGGACCCCTCAAGGGATGTTTGACTGCCCATTTAGGTCTGATCCTAAGTAGGATCAGACCTAAATGGGCAGTCAGACATCCTTCTCACAATCCAGGACTGTTAACTCCAAACTGTACGCCTGCCTGCCTCCCTGATTGCCCCTAACCGCTTCTGCCTGCCAGCCTGATCACCACCTAACCACTATCATGCCAGCTTAATTGATGTCTAACTGCTCCCCTGCTAGCCTGTTTGCCCCAACTTCCTTCCTCTGCCTGCCTGGTCACCCCTAACTGCCCTCCCCTGCAGGTTTGATCACCCCCAACTGCCTTCCCTTGCAGGGCCTGGACCCTCCCAACTGCCCTTCCCTGCTGGCCATCTTTGTGGTGGCCATCTGTGTCCACATGGGGGCAGGATCTTTGACCACATGGGGGCAGCCCTCTTGTGTGTTGGAGTGATGGTTAATCTGTCTATTACTCTTTTATTAGATAGGAAGATTTTTTAAATGTATTGCTGTATTCAGTTTGCTACTACTGCATTTAGGATTTTAGCATCTACATTTATCAGGGATATTGGCCTGTAATTCTTTTTTTTTTGTAGTTTTTTTATCTGGTTTTGAACTTAGGATAATGCTGGCCTCGTAAAATGAACCTGGGATTCTTTGCTTCTCTTGAATTTCTTTGAGTCAATTCTTTTGCCAGGTGGGGGAAGTTTTCAGTCACTATTTCTTCAAGTAGGTTTTCATTACTTTGCTCTCTCTCTTTCTCCCCCATAATTCGGATGTTGGCATGCTTGAGGTTGTCCCAGAGGCCCCTTACTCTATCTTCAATTATCTGGATTCTTTTTGATTCTTGCTCTTCCGGCCCAGTGGATTTTGCTTCTTTGTATTTCAAATCTTTGACTTGGATCTTGCGGTCCTCTGGATTGCTTTTAGACCTTTGTGTAATATTTTTTATTTCAGTCAGTGTATGCTTAATTTCTAGTTGGTCCTTTTTCATATCCTCGTAGGTCTTGTTCATTTCCTTGTAGTTCTCATTAAGTTCATCGGCCTTTTCTAGGAGTCTTTTGAAAAACCTTATTACTGTGGTTTTGAACTCTATGTCTAGTAGTCTTTTTTCCTCCATTTCTTTCACACCTGATTTCTTTCCATTTCTCTGCATTGTGGCTGCTTTCCATTAGCTGTGTGTGGTAGATGTCCTCTAAGGGACAGTGGCTCAGCCTCCCCAGTTACCTGAGGTGGATACTCTTACTGCAATCCTTTATGGGTTGTACAGTATTGTTGAATTTAAGCCCAGCTAATTGTTGTTAGCACTAGGAGGGTTTGACCTCCAGGCCAATCGACTGTATTCAGGTTGGATGAGCAGAGTCTCTGGGCTGAGCAGGCAGCGTCAGCTCTGCCCTATGCGGTGCATGGGTCTCTGTGCTGGGTGGTAACGGTTGCGCACCTCCAAGAGAAAGCCGCCGCTGGTCTCCACCAGCTGCCAGACAACTCTGCCTCTCCACAAATGAGTCTGCACACCCAAAGTCTCTCCCAGGGTTATAAAACAAAACAGTCTGGTGGTCTCCCGAACGAGAGAGAAAGTCACAAGTCCTCTCTGCGCAGTAGTGAAGTTCTGTCCCCAAGTTAACACGCAAACTGCTGTTCCAAGTTTAGTGCACTCTCCTCCAACTCGCAGACCTCTACTGTGCCCAGCTTTTAGCGTGCCTACCCTGGACCTCGGACCTTGCCTGGAACTGGGGAATCAGTGCAGTGGGACATCTCTGCCCTCCTCATTGGAGAATCCAGCCGGGTTTGCTGACGCCCGCCCTACAGCTCGCGCGTGCACACAGCTCCGAACCTCTCTCCGGGCGTATCTTCAAGGCTGCGCTCCGCTGCTCCTCTGAGTCACAGTCTCCTATCTTTACTTTTATTTGTGGAATTTTCACTCAGCCAGCTTTCCGGTGATTCTGGATGATGTTTGTTTTGTTGTTAAGTTGTAGTTTTGGACTTATTGTGTGGGGCAGCAAAATAGGTGTTTACCTATGCCACCATCTCGGTTCCTCCTCTCTTGAATTTCTTTGGAATAGTTCGAGAAGGATAGGTTTGGTTTTAGTTCTTTTAATGTTTGGTAAATTTATTTGGAGAAGCCACCATCTGGTCCAGGATTTTTGTTTGTTGAGAATTTTTTTTATTATTGCTTCAATTTCATTAATTGTAACCTGTGTATCAGGTTTTCTGTATCTTCTTGATAGCTTTTTGGAAGATTGTATATTTCTAAGAATTCACCCATTTCTTCCAGATTGTCCAATTTGTTGCTATATAGTTATAGTATTTTCTAACAATCCTTTGCATTTCTTTGGTGTTAGTTGTTACTTTGGATCTTCCCTCTTTTTTTTTTTTGATAAGTTAAGGTTTGTCAATCTTGTTTATCTTTTCAAAGAATCAGCTCTTGGTTTCATTGATTTTATTTATATTTTTCTACATTCTATTTGGTTTATTTCTGCTATGATTTTTTTATTACTCAGTTTGGTCTTTGCTTGTGTCCTTTTTATAGTTCCTTTAAATGTAAAGGTAGATTGTTTATTTGATATTTTTCTTGTTCCTTGAGGTAGGCCCATGATGCTATGAATTTTCCTCTTGGACTGCTTTTACTATGTTCTGTAGATTTTGGGATATTGTGTTCTCATTTTCATTTGTTTCGAGGTATCTTTTGATTTCTTTCTTGATCTCATTCTTAACCCACTCATTGTTTAGCATTATGTTATTTAGCTCCCATATCTTTGTGTGTTTTTCAGTTTTTTTCTTGTGATTGATTTTTAGTTTTATACTATTATGGTCATAGAAGATGCTTGATATGATTTCATTCTTCTTAAATTTATTGAGAGTTGTTTTGTGTCCTAACATGTAGTATATCCTAGAAAATATTCCATGTGTGGATAATTGAGAAGAATATGCATTTGTTGCTCTGAAGATGTCAATTAAAACCATCTGATGTAGTATTTAAGGTACTGTGTATTTTTGTGTGTGTGTGCATTGTTTTTAAATGTCCTGTCTGGAAGATCTATTCATTGATATTAATGGGATATTAAAATCCACAACTATAAATGTATTACTATCAATCTCTCCCTTTATGTCCATCAATAATTTACTTTATATATTTAGGTGCTCCTATGTTGAGAGCATAAATGTTTGCAAGGTTAGGTCCTCTTGTTGAATTGCTCCCTTTATAATTATTTAGTGTCCTTTATTTCTTAATATAGCCTTTATTTTAAAGTCCATTTTGGCTTTAGTCCATAGACAAAATGGACTTTAAAATAAAGGCTATAGCCGAACAGGTTTGGCTCAGTGGATAGAGTGTTGGCCTGTGGACTGAAAGGTCCCAGATTTGATTCCGGTCAAGGGCACATACCTTGGCTGTGGGCACATTTCCAGTTGAAGGTGTGCAAGAGGCAGCTGATTGATGTTTCTCTCCCATCAATGTTTTTGACTTTCTATCCCTCTCCTTTCCTCTCTGTGAAAAATCAATAAAATATATTTTTAAAATATATAAAATAAAGGCTATAATAAGAGATAAAGCTTTTTTGTCATTTCCATGAAATTTATTTTTCCACCCCTTTCCTTTTTTCTGCATTTCCCTTATAGATAACATATATATAGGTCTTGTTTTGATATCCATTCAGCTATCCCATGTTTTTTGATTGAGCATTTAAGCCATTTACATTTTAATTTATTATTAACGGGTATGTATTTATTGTCATTTTATTCTTTATAACTTTGTTCCTTTGTTGTTGCTTTTCCTTTTTCCTCCTTCTCATTCTCTTTCTACTTCTTACTCAAAAAGAATGTTTAACTTTTTTTTTTCAATACTGTTTGGTGTTAATGAAATCCTTTAGCTTTTCTTGTCTGGGAAGCTCTTTATTTCTCCATCAATTTTAAATGATAACCTTGCTGGGTAGACTAGTCTTGGTTGTAGGTTCTTTCTTTTCATCACTTTGAATATTCCATGCCAATCCTTTCTAGCCTCAAATGTTTCTGTTGAGAAATCAGCTGTAACTCTTATGGGAGATTCTTTGTAATTAACTGTCTTTCTCTTGCTGCTTTAAGATTCTCTTTTTGTCTTTAACCTTTGCCATTTTAATTATGATGAGTCTTGGTATGGGCCTGTTTTGGTTTATCTTATTGAGGACTCTTTGCTTTTTGGACTTGTGTGTCCTCGTCCTTCACCAGATTAGAGAAGTTTTCAGACATTATTTTTTCAAATAGGTTCTCAATCCCTTGCTTTTTCCCTTCTTTTTTTCTGGTACCTCTATAATGTTGCTATATTTCATGTTGTTGCAGAAGTCCCTTAAACTATCCTCCTCTTTTTAACTTCTTTCTTCTTTTTGCTGCTCTGATTGGGTGTTTTTCTACCTGCCTTCTAAATCACTGATTCAGTCGTTTGCTTCATCCAACCTACTTTTAATTCCCTCCAGTGTATTCTTTTTAGTTTTCTTTTTCAAATGTTTTTATTGATTTTAGAGAGAGGAAGGGAGAGGAGGAGAGAAACATCAATGATGAGAAATCATCTATCAGCTGCCTTCTGCATACCCTTTACTGGTGATCGAGTCTGTAACCTGGGTATATGCACTGACCAGGAATAGAACCATGACCTCCTGATTCATGGTTAATGCACAGCCACTGAGCCACACTGGCCAGGCCCTTCCAGTGTATTCTTGATGTAATTGAATCTAGATTGCTATTGGCCCATTTATGCATGGTGTCAAACCTCATGGGGCTGACTGTGAGGATCCAGAACCAACATACCCAGTGGCTAGCTTCAGACAATATCAGAGCAGGAACCAATTAGTTTCACAAGCAGCATATCCAAAGGGAGATCTCGGCAGCTACCACTCTGCTAAGTAGGGCAAATTTTATTTCATGTGATCAGCACCTGCACAGCAGCTCGTGCATGTTGGTTGGGATGGATCCTCACAGTGCCCATCCTCCTGGTTCCAGCTGGGTGGGGTTAGACACAGACAGAGAACAAGAATGGAAGAGATTCATCCAAGCTGTTTTATACTTTCTGGGGAAACCCAGATAATATCCCCCAAAATAACATATCTCTGCTGCTGATTGGCTGCCTTGTAGAACTCCAGATTGCATTGGTGGACTTACTATGCCTTGAGGGGGCATGAAGCAGGAATGGTATTAGTCCTTCCTACTCATCCCCTCAGCTCCTGCCCCTCCTCAGGCCATTGGAGGGCAAATTTTCCCACAAATCCACATCTGTCCATAGCAGCGAGGGCAAGGGATAACCTCACCATCCCCTGAACTTTTGGAGACAAGGAATTTCTGGGAGCAGGACCTTGTCTGTGCCTGAGCCAGCCTTCTAGCTTCACCACCCCACTTGCCTGCATATCTGGCGTGGGACGCTGGGAAAGATGTTCAGGGCAAGGAGATGGAGGATGCACCCTAGAAGTGACAGTGTCCATTGCCGCACCCCTACTCCTATTCTCCATCCGAACATTCCTCTCCATTCTTCCTCCTCTCCACAGACCCTTCCCCACCATCCCTTCCAGCCCCAGCCCCAGGGCTTGGAGGCCTTACCATGGAGATAAGTTGGGACTGTCCTTTCTGCCCACTACAGAGGTCTTCCCAAGGCCTGGGTCTAGGGGCTCTCCCTGTGGCTGCCCAGCCTAGAGCTCTAAAACTCTGAGTCCCAAGGTCCACATTCCTCTGTCTCATGCTGGGGCAGGCCTTCTGAAGGACAGTAAGTGAGGCATCGTTCAGTGACTTTTCTTCTTTTCCCTTTGGAGTAGAAAGGAACATGATGCTTTCTCCCCTCTTTTTTCCCCTCCCACTCTTTTTTCCTAAAGTTGCAGGGGGAGCTGGGGAAGGGCCCACCCTCAAGTCACAGCCTGGACCTTTGACTGGAGGAGGAGGTGTGGCTTGAATTAGGGGGTCCTAGCAGGAGCCCTTACCTACAGTAGTCCCAATTCCCATCCAAATGAGGTCTCTCTAACATATGGCTTTTGAAATGCAAATGTTACCCCCCTTCCTTTTTCACTGAAATGCTTCAAATCTCAGAAAAGAAAGGAAAATGATGTGTTTAAGACAGCAGTGTCTCATCCGCCATCCAGCCTGAAAAGGGATTGTTCAGTTTTAATTAGACAATTTGATTCCTTCAAACGCCAAACTTCCAGAGGAGGCAGCACACAGGAACCAGGTTGCTTGAGTTTATGCTGTGCTGAGGGTGGCCAGCCCCCCTCCTGTGCCCTGTTCCCCAGAGTCTTGCTGGAGGATGGAATCAAACTGCAACCAGGTCTGTGGAATCCTCTCCTCCCTCTGGGACCAGCCAGCTCTCCTCCAGGGCTCCAGGCTACCCTAAGAGGTGGGCCCTTTTGTCCCCACCCCACCAGGCTGGGGCCCAAGGGTGATAATAGCCTCCAAATTTTTCTGAGAGAAAATGCCAGCGTTAGTGGTCAGCCTCGAACTGTGGAGCTTGAAAGGAGTTTTTGTCCAGCATGCTTGGGAGAAGCCGTTTCTATTTGCAGGCAGCATGTGACTGGAAGAGCAGCCCACCTCCTCGCTGCAACATCTGCTTCCCTAGTCCATCCCAGCCCCAGAGCTAGCAAGTTTTCAAGTTGGGCACACACAGAAAATTGGCCCATCTGTGAGGCACTAAATGGCAGAGGAGACGTAGCTCCACATT
Organism: Antrozous pallidus; assembly: GCA_027563665.1. Classification (NCBI taxonomy): domain Eukaryota; kingdom Metazoa; phylum Chordata; class Mammalia; order Chiroptera; family Vespertilionidae; genus Antrozous; species Antrozous pallidus. The sequence continues at coordinate 79,289,519 of CM050520.1, forward strand.
CCACGTGCCCTGGTATTCCCGCACTCCTCGGTTCATTGCAGACACCTTGCTGCAAAGCTGCTGGGGTAGGCTCTAAGGACACAGTAACCACAGCAGGCTGGAGGTGAGCCGGGTATGAGGAAGGACTTGATAGAGGGTACTGATGACCAGAATGGATGATTCTGGAAGATTTTTCAGTAGACCCTTCCCCTTCTGAGCTGGGGTAGGCCGATGAGTACTGTAGGCAGGTGAGGGCCAGGTACTTTGATGGCCTGAGGCTTGCAGGCCACCCACAAATGGAGTTTCCGGTATTCCTGGCTCCTGCCTGTGTCCCACACACCAGAGCAGTGGAGAGAGCAGAGCCTGGAGCCCATCTGTGAGCATGGCTAGGGAGGGGGAGATGGGAACAGCAGCTGCCTGCTTTGCTGCATAGGGAAGATGAGGATGGGACCTTGGGGAAGAGGCAGCCCCTGCTAGAAAGGGGGGCATTTGCAGATATCTTTGACAGCTCAGGCTGCCATCATGAAATACCATAGGTTGAATGGCTTAAACAGCAGACATGTTTGGAGGCTGGATGGCTGAGGTCCTGATCTGATTCTGGGGAGGACTCTTCCCACCGTGTATGGCTATCTCTTGCTGTGTGCTCAAGTGGCAGATACAGGGAGAGCAAGCTCTCCTGCGTCTCTTCTTATGAGGACATGCATCTCATCACGAGGACCCCGTCCTCATGACCTCATCTAGACCTAACCGCCTGCCAAAGGCCCTACCTCCAAATACCATCGCCTTGGAAGAGGGCAAGTTTAGAGCTCCAAACTATGAATTTGGGGGTGTCCACAGCAGCAGAATTAGAGCATCCATTCCTCTCCCAGGAGATAGGACTGCTAAATTACTAAATGCTAAGAAATGGCAGTGACCATGTACACATTTGGTGCTAGCTAACTGCTCAATGATTGAGGACTGTGATTTAGAGCTTTCCCACATGAAGCAGGAGCCACCTGGGAGAAAGATGAAGGTGGGTGGCATATGGAAGTTGGTATTTTCATAACACCAAATCGAAATACTGCTCTGACAACAACAACAAAGTAAAATACTGGGATCTTATTTATCTGAAAAGTCTTATGATTGTTAAAAATAATTCATCTTGGGTTATGCATTCAGCCAATCTTCATTTAAAACAAAAACAAAACCAGAAAAAAAAACAACACAAAAAAGCAAGCACAGGACATTTGGATCACCTGGCAAATCTAGGGTGTTGGCTGCTGCGTAGTCTTGGTGCTCCCCACCTACACAAGAGGGGTGTTGAATTCACCAGGCTTCTATGGAGCCAGGATCTGGCCAGGTTACTTGGTGCTCTCCCCTACTGTCAGAGGCGATATTCACCTGGATGGAGAAGCTTGAGGGGGCAGGGTAAGGGCAGGTATCTGAGGGGAAATGCCAGTAGTAAAATGCCAGAAGGTCATTGTTTTTTATTCATCCCAAGTTGACACACAGCCCACCAGCATTTTAGTCTCTGAAATCAGAATTCATTTCACACTTGACCCCATCTGAGAGCTGCATTGAGGTTTGATGGCATTTTTTATTTCCTAGTGGCACATGAAACAATGGTGCATATTACATTGAATTCTGTCTTTTAAAAAGTATTTCTTTATTAAACCGATTTGGGTGAGTTGGTCAGCATGAACATATAGTTTTCAGGTGTTGCAAGATCTGTATAAATGTGACTTTGGGTGGTGGGCACACAATGCAAACACTGTGTGCCTACCACCCGAAGTCACATTTTCTCCTGTCACCGTATATTAGGCCTCCTTCTCCCCTGCCTACCCCTCTGGCAACCACCACACTACTGTTTGTCTTCATGTGCTCTGTTTTGGAGCCTAGGAAATATGACAATTGGTATTATAGTTGCTGACCATATAGCAGGTGGGCTGGGAGCGCTGGATCTTCCAGGCCAGCTGCCACCTCACTCCAAGGGTTGCTCACCTTTATTCTGCACCCATGGTTCAGGAACAAACTTGCTTTTTTTTTTTTAACTTACTCCCTCCAAAGGGGAAATAAGCCTTATTACTTGTTTCTTTTCATCTTTTTGCTTGGTTTGGTTTTTAAAGTTAACATTCCTTATGGTTTACTTGGGCTGGTCACATATGCGCCATTTTACTTAATCCTCACAACAATGATTGCTCTCTCCATTTTATAGAAGAGAAAACAGGCTCAGGAAAGCCAAATAATCTGGCCAAGATGCCAGAGCTCACATGGGTAGAGCTGTGATTTGAACCAAGTTTTTGGTCTTCAGCTCCTATGTTATCCCAATGCCTCTCATGCTAGGGCACCTTACTGGTGGGGTGCATTCGCTGAGGTTTGAATGTCTGCTCAGCGTGATCCGGTGTGAGAGCCAGCCAGGCGGCCCTGCTTGTAAGAAATGTGAAATGTCAGCGGCAGGCAAGGAGGGTGCTGAGGACATAGGAGGGACTGGGGCTGGAAGACAAGCCTGTACCAAGATGTTCATAGGGTCTATAGGCATTTAGGCATTTTCCATTCTTTTTTTTCAGGGTAAAACCAGCATTACAATGTTACAGCCATTTTTTAGAATATATTTTATTGAATTTTTACAGAGAGGAAGGGAGAGAGATAGGGAGTTAGAAACATTGATGAGAGACAAGCAGAGGTCAGCTGCCTCCTGCACACCCCCTACTGGGGATGTACATGCCCTTGACTGGAATCAAACCTGGGACCCTTCAGTCCCCAGGTCGATGCTCTATCTAGTGAGCCAAACTGGCTAGGGCCCCATAATTTCTATAATGTGAACATATTACATTTGTATCAGTAAAAAGTAACTAGAACAATTGAGAATAAATAGTAAATTAGAAAATTTACTGCAACAGTGAACCATTTTCTAGCCTTAGAGGAGGGGACTCCCCATTGCCCTGCGGCATTAGCAGCAGAATGTGTGCTCCCCCAACCCTCCCTGACTGACAGTGCTCATATTTGCCATCTAAACTGTACCCATAGCTGAAACCAGTTTGACTCAGTGTATAGAGTGTCAGCCTGCAGACTGAAAGGTCCCGGGTTCGATTCCGGTCAAGGGCATGTACCTTGGTTGTGGGCACATCCCTAGTAGGGGGTGTGCAAGAGGCAGCTGATCATATGTTTCTCTCTCATCGATCTTTCTGACTTTCTATCCCTCTCTCTTCCTCTCTGTGGAAAATCAATAAAATATATTTTCAAAAATTAATTGCCCCTCTCGCATTCTTTATTAAAAAAAAGGTAAACTGTACCCATAATTTTAAGTCCCAGTTTAAGTTTACCCCCTCTAGGAAGCTTCCCATGAATACCCCAGCTGTGCCCATGTGCACGTCCTCTCGGATTTCTGGACCGAGGTGGGTGCTCGTGTGCACTCGTGTTAGCTCATTCCGTGTTATCTCATCCCCCGTACAGCTAACGCACTCCTTCCCCACACTGGGATTGTCACCGGTGGACAAAGTGCGGCCAGGCCCAACTTTTTGGAGATTGAAGAGAGATGCCCATCTCAAGTCCACACCCTTTCCCTGGGACAGCGCACACTAATGAGAGGAGAAAAGGCCTGGCCCTGTTGCCCTAATTCAGGCAACTTTACAAGGCTCCTTGAGGGGGACACCTGAGGCCGTTGGTGTGGCTGCAGAGGAGCCCAGCCTCTCTGTCCAGTCTTGCTTCCTCACAGTCTCTAGGGCACAGAGGTGGGCAGACCTTTCTTCCAGGTTAGAGATGAGGTCCCTCTGATTGCAGTGGCTGCTGCCTCGCGCCCTGACTTGGACCCGGCACTGTGTTCATCCTAATGGCATAAGTGATTTCCATAACACCTGGAAATCATGGTGATTTGTGCAGAATGCCTTGAAATACTGTAAATTTAATTCCATTGTGTGAAATAGGAACACTTTTGTTAGCAGGAAAGCCAGCTCTATTATATGTGCATTATGTTTCAGTCACAACCAACACAGGCTGTCAAGCTCATCAGCCCCTCCGACTGCCTCTGAGCCGCTGCTCCCGTTCCTCGGGGACTGTGCTGCCGGCACCCAGACCCATTGGGGAGATCCAGAGTTATCCTCGACAGCTCCCTCCCTGCTTGCCCCCAGTGCCCTCACCCACATCTACCCTGTGACCAAATGCCATGACTCTGCCTCCAGGTTAGCTCCTGATGCTGAACACTTCTCTGCAGTCTCATCCCCACTACTTTCACCTGGACCAGCACCTCTCTTACCTGAGTTATAGCCACACCTCACTTCCCACCACGCTCTCCCGCATTTGCAGCAGCCCTGACTGCCAGTGCACCGGACAGCCCTCTGCACTCAGCCTTTCAGGAGCTCCCACGCTGACAAGGCCAGGTCTGGCTCATGAATGGCCTTCCAATGTAATTTTTCCCAGTGTCATTGTCATACCCTACACTTGCAGCCAACAGAATTATCTGCCTGTGTTGTGTTCTCTCTGGCTGGAACATCTCCCCCACCCAGTTGCCTGGTTAACTCCTCCTCCTACTTCATCTCAGATGACACCTCTTTTAGGTCCTCTTCCCCGCCCCCACCCCCCCACCCCCGAGGTCTTGGGGGAGGGGCGCCCATTCCTCAGTGCCCATGTGCAGACCTCATCTTTTCTTGCTGGGGTTCCTGCAACAGCCTCCCAGCTGGTGTCCTGCCACCTTACTTGGCCCACCCTCCCAGTTCTACACAGTAGTCAACATCTCTCTGATCATGTTGTTCCCACTGCCATTAGACTCAAGTCTAATGGCCCCTATGGTATGACCTTAAGGCTCTCTGTGATTCTGTATGATCTCACCTATTATAACCTCCCCAGTTTAGCTCATCCCAAGTCCCTCTATGCTTCCGCCAGTCCCAATCTCTTTCTGGGCTCCCACCCTGACACCTGCTCTCTAGCTCTGTCCACTGACTCCTATGTCTAGACCCTCCTCTGATTCCCAACTCTTTACCTGGCTAATTCTTACACACCTTCAACATCACTGTCGAACATCACTCCCTCGGGAAAGCCTTTGTTAAATCTCTAAACTAGGCTAGGTGTCTCTCCCCCATTCCATTTCCTAGAGCTGACCCCTCACGGATTTAATTGCTTGATTAATTGGCCATTGTTTCTTTTAGACTGTGAGCTGGAGACCCAGGTATATTTTGCTCCTGCCTGTTTCTAGCACTGTGTAAAGCAATGCTCCATAAATATTTACAAAAGCAAGAATGAAGGAATGCATATTTCTAGTCCTAACGTTAGAAGCTGGGACTCCTCATTAACTTGCCTTAGGTGTATGCTGCACGGGATGTGCTTTATATGTGTTGGTTGAATAAATGAATAATGAGTGGTCAGCTCTTCTTAAGCTCATTTATGTTATTATACTTCTTCAAAAATTATACTGGCTCATTTATTTTATCATCTACAAGAACTTGCTAGCAGAGTAGTGGCAGCAGGCCCCATGTTTTAAGAAAATTATTGGATACAACATTTAACATTCTGAGGCTGGAGGATTTCTCTATTAACTTCTAATGTTTGGTTTTAGCTCCAGAGTTCTTCTGGGAGGCAGCCTGCTTTGGGAGGGCCTCCTGCTCACTCCCTGTGTCCATTTCTCCCAGTCAGAGCCTGGCCACCCGGTGGCCCTGCTGCCCCAATGGATCCACTGAACCTGTCCTGGTACGATGACGACCTGGAGAGCCGGAACTGGAGCCGGCCCTTCAACGGGTCTGCAGGGAAGGCCGACAAGCCCCCCTACAACTACTATGCCATGCTGCTCACCCTGCTCATCTTCATCATCGTCTTTGGCAATGTGCTGGTGTGCATGGCCGTATCCCGCGAGAAGGCACTGCAGACCACCACCAACTACCTGATCGTTAGCCTCGCCGTCGCCGACCTCCTCGTAGCCACACTCGTCATGCCCTGGGTTGTCTACCTGGAGGTAGGTCTGGCCCTGCCTCACTCAGCACCTTCTCCAGAGAACACTGTGCTGGGGTGCCAGTCCAGGCTCCTCACTGCTTTCTACCCACAACTTGCCTGGTGCTTTCTCAGATTGTCTCCTCTCCACTCTGGCCTCAGTTTTTCTCTCATGAAATGGGTAGATTGTCTTCTTACACATCCCAATTACCGGTGACAGAGTCCTTACCAAATGCCAGACCTTGTGTTAAGTCCTTTATACACAGCATTTTCTAATAGTGTCCTCACTGCAGCCCCGAGAGACCAATGTATTATCACCATTTCACAGGGCCTCTTGGCAGGCCCAGCAGGCACTCTGGCCCCCAGAACATTCACTGGCCCTGCTGGAAGTGGGAGTCATTGATGAGAGTCCCCAAGGACGGACATGTTCCTGATTCCAGGCCTGAACTCTCCATTCCTTTCCCCCTTCAAAAGTGGGAGCTGCTGCTTTCCTCCTCCCTTCCCTCTCCCCCAAATTTGATGCCTCTGGGAACTGGCTGCAGCCCTTTCCTCAGGAGGGACCAGTCACCACTGCTTGGCCAGGACAGAGCCCAGCTCTGTGCCTCAGCATAGTGAGTGGGAAGCTGGCTGTGGTCCAGGCACCGTGCAGGCATGTTCAGACCCAGATTCCACAAGTACTCATGCTGGTCCTGGGAGCCGATGCTGCTCTCTCACTTTAGAGAGGAAACAGAGCTTTGAGAAGGTGTCTGTCTTCACCCCGGTCACATAGCTAGCACAGGGAGAAGCACTATAAGATGTCCCTAAGTGGACCCACACCCAGTGGGTGTTTTCAGAGCTGGCGGGCAGATGTGGAGGGCATGGGGGCTGTGAGTGGGCATAATCTGGGTCCTGCCTTTTTCTCCACCAGGGGTTCTGGGTGGAGTCTGGGTGCATAGGCATCTGGCCAGGTGGTCAGGGAAGGATCAGTGCTGGTCATTGCCCTGAGCTAGGGAGGAGTTACCTGGGCCAGGGGGCAAGCCCTTCTTTCAAGAAAACATGAGCCCCTGGCAGTTTTGAGGGAAAAGAGGACATCATTAGAAGCAGCTGAGAGGGTGAGGGAAGAGAGGAGGCCGGTCAAAGTGCTCTCCTCTCCCAGGGGCTTGGTGCACTTCCTCACTCCTGGGGGTCCTTCAGCACAGTCTAAACAGGCTGGAGCTTCCTAAAGTGCCCAAGGGAGTGCTAAGGAAGAGCCAAAAGGAAACACACACAAGACAAAACAATATAGGAAGAGATAGGTGCCACAGGCCGGGGCTCATTCCTCTAAGACCCCAGTGTATGAGGCCCCCAGACACTGCTCATCTGTGTCTGTCGGGGGTCCCATCCCCAAGGAGCCCTCTGTACTTCACAGTCCTGTCCTGTCCTGCTCGCGCTGAGGGGAGGCCCGGCCTCGGATCACCAGGGAAAATGACCGCTCCGGGTGTCAGTGTTCTTGTCTATAGAGCGGTGATAACAATAGTATCTATCGCATAGCATTGTTTGAGAATCGGATGAACTAATATAGAAAAGGTTCTTATTATGGAAGCCACACGTAATAAGCACTGTGTACGAGTCAGCCATGTCAGTGGTATTCAAATGAAATGGCCATAGATATTAGCACCTCCCCAGACAGAGGACCCACCCGTGCCAGGCAAGAGGCAAACTCTTCCCAGAGTGAGGTGTGCTCTGCCTGGGGCTTTGGGCGTGCGTTCTGGGGCTTCAGAACCCCCCCTCCCCTCCCACGCACACACTCTAGGGGAGGGCCAAATCTCTACATGGGCTGTACTGGGGCTCCTAGCAATCTCTGAGTCCCTGAGCGACATGTTAACACAAACATGCCTGTTCACTACTGCTTAAAGGGAAAGTGCAGTGTTTTGGGGGCAGGGTGGACAATGGGATCTCACACTCTCCCCCAAAACAAGAGCTGGGCAGGGAGCCCTACTCACAGGACATGGTCTCAGCTACTTATTGTCCCTCGAGAATGTCCCAAGTAAAGTCTCTCTCTACCCCAACATTCTGTCCAAGGATTCTTGCAACTATGTACTGCACCCTCTGTTGTCTGGAACTTTCCATCTTACCCCATTCCCAGCAGTAGTAAATGCCTCCAGTGGCCTGCCATGTCAGCATGTGTCTGATGTGGAACTGCCTGTGCATCATCTGTTCCACTTGGCACATTGAAAGCACCCTGGGGTTGGAGTGGGAAGACTAGGCTCCATCTCCAATGAGGCCACTTTTCCCTGGAGGATTCCCGAGTGAAGGGAATGGCTGTCTGCACTGTCCTCTGGCCTCATCCTCTGAGGGGGGCTCTCTGTGGGTGTTCCAGGGAAGCAGGTGGCATTGAGAAGGGAGTAGACTCAGATCGCAGGGCTGGTTAGTCACTCATTCAACATGTATGAGCAGTCTGGTGAATGTGACAAGTAGAGCTGTCCCCACAGGAGATGTGGGAACGCCGCAGGGCATATGACTTGGCGTGTGGGGACAAGGATGTGGCACAAGAAGGGATGCTGTCAGAGAATCATCCAGGGGAGAGAGTGACCCCTGAACCCCAGGCTCTGTGGGGAGGGTGCTGGAGGCTTTGAGGTGTGGCAGTCATGTCATGAGCTTCAGAGGCTTGCTGTTACATGAACCAGGTAGGAGTGTGAGTGTTCGGAACAGTGCCTGACACATAGTGAGTGCCTAATATGTGCTAGTTATTAGGATTTAGCCAGCCAGCTCAAGGCCTGTCCTGCAGGTCTCAGCTTCCTGTGAGCAAGAAATCAGTAAGTGGTGGCCATTGGTGCAGAGAGAAACCTGGGGTCCGGTCCTCTCTCTGCTACTAAATCACCAGGCGACTTTGGACAAGTTCATTTTTCTTTTGGGCCCCAACTAGAACCTTTGCAATTAGAACCTGTCCCATCACACTTGTTTAATTTAGTACCTTTTATGTCATTGTCTCCTCTGTGGACAAACCTGCTGGGCCTTCCAAGACAGCTTAGGAGAGAGCACAGCCTCTGCTGCCACGGATCTGCCTCTGCTCCCAGCTCCACACCAACGTGGTGAATTCAGCCTAGGTCCCTCTTCCATGACTGGATGGAAGCTACCCCTTTCCTAGGAGCTTTAAGAAAAATTCATGAGTTAAAGTCCATGCCCACAGTAGGTGTTCTAGAGACAATGGGTACCAACACATCCCCTGAGCGTCTGAGTCAGCTGCCTGCTGCCCTGACTGTCTTCTCCAGCAGTTACTCCTGAATCTAGTTTCCTCCCGAAAGACCAGTGAGGGTAGGGAGCCCAAGCTCCTGGATGCAGGGACTTGTCAGTCCTGTTCACCAGTGTCCCCGGAGTCCAGAGTCCAGGACAGAGCATGGCACACACAAAGGTTCTACAGGAACGAGGGAAGCAGGGTGGATGTAGAAGGTCCAGACTAGGTCCCAGGGGCGTGAGAACAGCCCTGAAAGCCTAGTCCAGGAGAAGCTGCAGGTGGGGGGTGCACACAGGAACTGGGGTGGGGGCTTGCAACTCTCCCAGCAATGCTGAAAGGTAGGCTTCATTTATGCCAGGGAAGCCCTTTCATCCCCTCCTTCCCCCCTGCCAACCTGGTCAGCACTAGATCTGAGACACAGGGGCCCCTGTGCTACGACTTGGAAGGGGCCCTGGAACGCAGGTGGTGGGTGCCCTCCAAGAGCCTGAGAGAGGGCAGTGCCACCAGAGGCTTCCTGTCTCCACACTCAGCACAGCAGCTGCACTGCCCGGCACTGAGCTTAAATGCCAATACTTGGTTTTCTGCCTGAGAGCAGAGAAGAGGGCAGCGCTGAGAGGAGCAGGGTTGTAATTAGCCTGCTGTGCTGTGAGCACAGTGTGGGTACTGCCCTGCCTGTGTCACTGGCTTCCCTGCTCCTCTTTTCTCCTGTTGGTAGAGGCCCAGGTGCATCTCCTGTCCTGACTGTGCAGGGTAGGGGTGGGGCGGAGGGGGCCGCTCCAGACTTCCAAGTTGCCAGGGCCAGCCTGCTGTGTGAATGTGGGGACCTGTATATAAACAGAGGTGTAGGGTGTGGATGTGCAGGAGGGTATGGGAATGTGTGCATGTGTGTGTGTGTTTAGGGGGTATGAGAGTGTGCAGTGGGGGCAGGGGAGGGAGGTAAAATGCTCCTGCGGGTAGCTAGACTCCTCCTGTCCAATCATTCCAAGGCTATATCCCCAGCCTACTCTGGGGTTCCTAACAGCCTAGACCAGACTTTCCTTCTTTCATTCTCCAAGTATAACAAGGAGCAGAAATGTCATCCCTGTTTCATCAGGTCATTGTCTTCACCATTGTTACTAGCAGACACTTACTGGGCCCCTACACTGCCACACACCATTGTGGTCCCCTAGACACATGGGCCAGAGCACAACCAGATGCTGAGTTGAGTGTCCTGGGCAAGTGACCCCCCTTTTCTGAAGCTTGGTCTCCTTCTTGGTAAAATGAGTATTGCAGGTAATCACACAAATGTTTTGCAGATAGCGAATTGTGTTGGCCGGTCATCTTTCTTCTAGCATAGTTCTTGGCACAAAGTGACTTTATGTGTCTGGGAGAGGGGCCAGGGCCAAGGGCCTTGGACATTATGGGTATGATCCCTTTGCCCCTCTTCCTGCCCAGACCCCAGGCAGAGACCATAGGCCCCCCAGCTGCTGTCTGTGCCGTGGCCTGGTCTCCTGCAGGAGAGCAGTGCGATCGAGCCCGGGCTAATCTCCCTCCTCTGTCACCATCATGTTGCTTTGTCCACAGGTAGTGGGTGAGTGGAGATTCAGCAGGATTCACTGTGATATCTTTGTCACTCTGGACGTCATGATGTGCACAGCAAGCATCCTGAACCTGTGTGCCATCAGCATCGACAGGTGAGCCCAGGCCTTCCACCTTTCAGGCTGCCCCACCTCGCCTTCAGAGTCAGGCTCTGTCTATGAGGCCATGTGGCTGGCTTTGTGCCTAAAGAGTCAGTGTGTTCGTGTGCATGTGTGCCTATGTGTATATGTGTGTGTATACACACAAGCACATGTAGGTAGGTGCATACACGTCAGGCTAGGAAAGTACAATCCAGACTGGTACATGGGAAAAGCAGTTGATTCTGACTGGAGCCCTAATTCTGTCACTTTCTACTTGATGATCTTGGGCAGATTATGGAGGTTCTCGGAACCTAGATTCATGTCCAGACACAAAGATAATGATACCTACCCAGGAGGTATGGTGTCTGTTATGCATTTATGTCCAGCACAGGGCACTTGCCCTGGGGCCCAGGCTGTGCTCACCTTACTGAACTGTCTCCGTGGAGCCTCTCAATGATTCGTGCACACAGGCCATGTGGGCTCCTAGAGGCCCCGGCACGACTCCCTTTATAGGATCATTAGAAGATGAAACGAGCTAATTCTTCTACCCAGCTCTTCCTGTACAGTGTAGAGGAATGTGAGGGTTCATATATGATTCCTCTTGTTATTGTTTCTGCTGAATGGCTACCAGTCCATCAACAAACACTTCCATCTCCAGTAAGCTCGGCACAGGTGGTATAGGTGGGGTTTCAAAGGCACAAAGACCCAGGCCATCAGATCCAAGTGGAGGGACTGGGGTAAAAGATGGCCCAGGATTAATGGTAGCCTGGTTTGGGAACTTGCCTCCCCAGAACCTCAGCATTCTCCCAATGAACTGTTTCAGGGGAATGTATTTTGTAGGCCTAGAATTTCTGTTTCCCAGCCTTGGCAGGTCCCTTGTGACTATGTACTCAACCCCCTATGTTGGAGGTTTCTTGTACTCTCGAGATCTGCTTTGTCCCTCTCTGGCTACTTCTCTCACAAGAGAATGAACCACAGATCAGAACACCACACTTTCTTTATGTCCAAGACACATCCCAGTCACACACACCTGACCTCTGAGGACACCCAATCACCAAAGTAATACTCAGACCATTTCCTATCTTGGCTCATGCATGAGGTTACCTGATTGCCCTGGGTCTTGCTTGGGCCCTTCCTGCATTGCTGGCTGACTCTCGATCCTGAGCTTGTAGTTGGTCCTCACTGTCTGAACTGGGGACAAGAAGAAGGGTTGATTTTAGAGCAAATAGATGGGCTTCATGGAGGGGGACCAGTTGTCCACCCCCAAAGAGTGGGTGTCTTTGGTTGTGCATGTTGTGGAGTGAGGGGTCCATTCTCCCCCGGTTTCCTTGCAGGTACACAGCTGTGGCCATGCCCATGCTCTACAACACACGCTACAGCTCCAAGCGCCGAGTCACCGTCATGATTGCCATTGTCTGGGTCCTGTCCTTCACCATCTCCTGTCCACTGCTCTTTGGACTCAACAACACAGGTGAGCCCTGCCTCTCCTGCCAAGGGCTCAGCTGGCCTCAGTGCAGGATCCCGTGGGAGCTGAGTCCCCAGCACAGACGTGGTGGAGACCCATGGGGGCCTGATTGCCACCCTGAACTAAGGCCAGGGTGGGTCTTCTGGGCCAAGCCTGACTTCATGTGGTACCTGGTTGGGCCAGAAAGGAGTAATGAATGGTCTGGGCACCATGGAGTTGGGTGAGGGGTGAAAATAATGATTCAGGAGGATGTCTGGCCATTTTCAACTTTGTGTATTAGATGTAAGCCTCACAAACTGCATGTGTGTTCCTGTTGCATGTGTACGTACACGTGGGGAGGCTGCTGGGCCTCATCAACCCTGGCATTGGTATTTGTGTAGTGAGGCTGCAGCCCCAGGACCAGCTGAGATCAGCCCATCTTCATCCACCTGCTGGTGTGACCTTGAGCTCACTCTCATCAGAGACGCCAGAGCAAAGCAGGGGTGTCTGTGGATGCCACTGCAGGACAATAGAGCACAATGAAGCCGTGAAACCTTGGTACAAATCTTACTCTTGTGGGAATTGCAAGAAGTGGTAACAGGCCTCAGTATACTCAGATTAATCTGCAGAGGCCCTGAGACATCTACAAACCTGGAGGAAACTTGGGAACACAGATGTGTTCAGCAAACAGAACCCAGTTACCTTGCCCCTAAAATTGAAAGTTCCAGACCTCCCCCCAGCATACAGAAAAGGCTAAAGTAATAGCTTACTCTCTTAAAATAAATTTCTTTGGGCATTTTTTTCGAACATCCTGGCTCTATTTGTGTGCTCATAGGTGGCAGAACTAATGCTGATGTAGTAAGGGAATATTAATGGAAAAACTTAGCTTAGCTTTTTGCTCATGGTTGTGTTTTTAATGCTCTGACTTAGGCTGTGCACTTGTTTGCATCTGGCCCTTCCAGGCCACCATAGAAGTCTAGTCTAGTCTCTGCACCCGTGCCCTGCCCCTTTGGTGGAGGGGCCACACTGGCCCCTGGGCCTGCTAACCCCCACTTCCTGGGGCTCTCCGTCCTCCAGAACAGAGCGAGTGCATCATCGCCAACCCTGCCTTCGTGGTCTACTCCTCTGTTGTCTCCTTCTACGTGCCCTTCATCGTCACCCTGCTGGTCTACATCAAGATCTACATAGTCCTCCGGAGGCGCCGGAAGAGGGTCAACACCAAGCGCAGCAGCCGGGCTTTCAGGGCCAACCTGAAGACCCCACTCAAGGTCCCAAGATCCCCCTCCCCTCCAAAGTCCCCACTTAACCATCACTGAGGTGGGTCATCTAGTGCTCAGTGGGGACCTGGGACACCACAGCAAGAGGGAGTCCAGGATGGGGAGCTCAGAGCAGGCTTGGGCCTCAAAGGCTTGGACCTCTGTGGAAGGACTTGGATCTCCAAGAGTAGGAGGTGGGAGCGTGGGAGAGATGATCTGGGAGAAGTCTTTCCTTGGAGACCCTTGTGTGAACACAGCAGCCCTTGGTACCTGTGGCACACTCCTGGGCTCCTCTCCTCCTCTTTTCTTCACTTCTCCTTTCACTCTGATCCCTCTGTCCCCTTTTCCATCTTGCTGATATCTCCATCCCATCTCCTTACTTCTTACACTCTCTGTCCTCCTTTCTGTGCACAATTCCTCCTTCTTCCCCTGTTGTTGCTTACTTTTCCATGCTGTCCCACTTTAACCACCCTTCCCCCATTTTTTTGTGAATTCTTTCTGCTCAGCCCTCCCTGAGGAAGACATTATGCGGTCAAGGAAGGAACAAGAATTTTGGGGTTAGACACATCAGGTTCAAATCCTGGCTCTGCCACTTTTGCTGAGTGATCTTGGGCAACTTGCTTAACTTCTCTGAGCCTCAGTTTCCTCATCTGTTAAATGGGAATCATAATATCAACCTCACAAGGATGACTTGAGGATTCAGTGTAGAGATGTGAGCCTGCCTAGTATGCCACCAGACCCTTGGCAGGTGCTCCATAAAAATCAGGGCTTGTTTGTCCCTCATCCTGCCCGCCTCTTGCCTCCTGACCTTGATTGCTTCTTCAGGCCCTTAGCCTCCTGTTCCCTGCACTCTTCTGAGCCCCTTTGCCCAGCCTGACTACCCAGCACTGGGTCTCTGTGCCCGCCCTCCTCCCCGTGATGACCAGTGTGCTGGCTCACTCCACAGGGCAGCTGCACTCACCCCGAGGACATGAAACTCTGCACCGTTATCATGAAGTCTAATGGCAGTTTCCCTGTGAGCAGGCGAAGAGTGGTAAGTGTTTAGGGCAGGGACCCACAGCCAGGCCTTCCCGCCTCTAGGGAAATCCACCTACCATGATTCTCAGAAAACTCCCCAACTGCTCAAAGGGATAAGCACCTCCTTGGATCCCTCAAGGAAGGAGGCCCGACTGATCACACACACCTCACTACAGGCATGAGCAGGACAGCTCAAGTCTGCAAGGTCCAGAGAGGTCTCCTAACACAAGAAAATGTTTGGGAGAAAGGACTTGACTTTAATAACAAGATAAAAATAATAAGAATGGCTATTACCATTCATTGAACATCTACCATGTTCCTATTATCTCATCAAATCCTCACAGCAACCCTGGGAGGTCTTATTGATCACGTCCACCTTCATTTTACAGAAGAGGAAACATAGGCTCTGAGAGGTTGGGGAACTCCCCAAAAGCTGAATAGTTAGTGAGAGAGTACATAACTGAGCCCAGACTCCGATGACTCTGAAACCCACGCCTCCACTGTGCTTTGCATTTGCGTGAGCTGTCCCACATTCTGGGATTGGAGGCTGGGCAGGTGCTGGGGGAGGAGGGAGCCAAGCAGCCATAGGGCTGGTGTGAAGTGTGGCCTCTAAGAAGAGCCCAGAGGTGCAGAATCACAGCAAACCCCAGTGGTAGTAGCACCAGGGTCCAAGCAGCAGGTGTCTCGTTCCTGGGATGGTCCAGGGAATCCACCGAGGGCCACATGTGGAGTCCAGGCCAGGTGTCCTCAGGAAGCAAGGCCCCACATTTACCTGCACAGCAAGATCAGGACTCAGAGCACAGGGACTCAAGATGGGGCCGAGGTAGCATTCCATTTATACCACTTGGGCACACAGTGAGGCTGCATTTCAGTAGTCCAGGTAGAGGACCTGAGGCCTAGAACACGGGAACCTAAGAGAGAACCTGGGAGGCCCTCCAGATGAGCCCAGCAGGGTGAGTGTGCGAGCCTAAGAGAAATGGAGCCGTGTGAGCGCTGCTGCAGGTGTTGCAGGTGAGCCTGCAGAGAACACAGCAGTGCCTTCTTGCAGTTTGAGCGTGAGCTCCTGTGGGCAGGCCCTGGGCATCCATCGCAATGTATCCCCACAGACCAGCTCAGCACCCAGCACTTAGAGGGCACTCGGTAAGTATTGCTCAGTGAATAAAAGAGAAATGCCTGGGCAGTAGCCCCACCCCAACCATTATGGGGTTACCAAGGACGCATAAGGATTGCTCTGGGATAGCGGCCCAGATGACCACACCGTCAGGGACTGCTGTGAGTCCTGGGTCCTGTACCCAGACAGCCCCTGCCTCCGAGTGATTGCAGACATCTGAAGGGGGAGGTAGGGGAGAGCCAGGAGGCCTGTCGAGGCCAGGTGGGGCCAGGTAGGCCAGGTGCGGCTGGGTGGCTCTTGCTTGAGATTTGCCTAGCTTTACCCAAGCTCTCTGCCTGGTGCAGGAGGCTGCGCGCCGAGCCCAGGAGCTGGAGATGGAGATGCTCTCCAGCACCAGCCCACCCGAGAGGACCAGGTACAGCCCCATCCCGCCCAGCCACCACCAGCTGACCCTCCCCGATGCGTCCCACCACAGCCTCCATGGCACTCCTGACAGCTCCACAAAACCCGAGAAGAATGGGCATGCCAAAGACCACCCCAAGATTGCCAAGATCTTTGAGATCCAGTCCATGCCCAATGGCAAAACCCGGACCTCGCTTAAGACCCTGAGCCGCAGGAAGCTCTCGCAGCAGAAGGAGAGGAAAGCCACCCAGATGCTCGCCATCGTGCTTGGTGAGTCGGCCCTGCTGCCGGCCACACCCAGCTCTGCCCAGCCCTGGCCGAGGGAGGGACTCCTTCCTGCAGGTTCCATGACCTGCCATCCTCTTCCCAGCCAGCATTGGCGAGTCATGGGACTGGCACTTTCTCGGGTACAGGCCAAGCCTGTGGATGCACCCTAATAGGTAGACTCCATAATTATGCTCAGCTTACAGATGGGGCAATTGAGGTTCGAAGTGGTCTTATAACTTGACCAACAGGGACCCACAATTAACCTTAGGGAGTCTGAATCAAGAGCATATGAACTTGACCAATCTGCCATCATAACCCAGAACCTCATAACCCCGGCAAGTCACTTCCCCTTTAGTCCCATCAGTGGAGTAGATTACTTCTCAAGGCTGTGTGGTCATCAATGGTAGACGGTGGGGAAAGCATTTTATAAACTGTTCAACAGAGCACACAGGCGTTATCATTATGATTTTTGTTAATATTGCTGTTCCTGAGGAATTGGGAAAATCAGTCCCCCTGAGCTTAACCAAGACCCTAAGGGACCAGAATAGTAAATAATTTTGAAAAGGGCTGTGAGAGAGCCTGATCCAAACGAGGGCCTGGCTATCAGCAGGTCCTGTCTGCAAGGTAGTGCTTTTAAAGGAATTCCCTTGGAAAGCCAGATGATAATGGTCAAGAATTTGGGCGGGACTGATGTGGATAGCTGGGAAAAGGAGGAACTGGTGTGCCCTGTCTTCCAGGTAGCACCCGGCTAGTGTGTTACACCTCCACGCTCACCAGCAACTCTGAGATGTGCGTGGGGCAAGCGTAACTATCCTCATTTTACAAATGAGGGCACAGGGTCACCACAGGTTGATCATGCCGCTGGGATCGACTGAGCAGGGTTCAAGCTGAACCCTCTACTCCAGGCCACAGGGTCTCTGCCCAGCAGATCTGCCCTCACAGGCACCTCTCCTTGCCAGAAGCCCCCAGTATCCCAGCAAAGCATCCTGTGCACACGATGCCTTGACACCCAGAATCCCACCCACAGTGGGTGGGACTGACATCAGTCTGGGCTGGGGCCTGCAGCATGCAATCCAGATGCCCACTGAGTGCGGGCCCTCCTAGCCAGCTTCTTCCTGCCCTGGGCCAGCCTGACCCCGCCCTCTCCCCCAGGCGTGTTCATCATCTGCTGGCTGCCCTTCTTCATCACACACATCCTGAACATTCACTGTGACTGCAACATCCCACCTGTCCTGTACAGCGCCTTCACGTGGCTGGGCTATGTCAACAGCGCCGTGAATCCCATCATCTACACGACCTTTAACATCGAGTTCCGCAAGGCCTTCATGAAGCTCCTCCACTGCTGACCCGCTGTCCACTGCCCTGCCCAGCGCCGGCCGCAGTCCCTAGGAGCCCTGGGTGGGAGGGTGTGGGGTGGACTTCCCTTTGCCTGGCAGGCCCTGTAGTGTTAGCTTGGCACCACACCCCACACTGTCGGAATACCCTCGCTTTGCCAGGGTAGTGTAGAGAGCCAGGTGTGGTGCCAGCCCTTGGGCTGGACCCGGTGGCTCAGTGGCAGCTCACAGAGCTCCCCTCCCACTTCCAGACCCTTCTCCTTGGCACCAAAGACACGGCAGCCCCCTCTGGCCTTTCTTGGGAGCTGGTGTTGCAGGGGCCAGAGTCAGGCTAAAGGCTCTGCCCTCTCTTGGGCTCAGCCTGGTCTCCACAGGTTTGTGCTGGAGAGGACGGTGGAGAGGCATGGATGCTTCATAGCCCACAAGGTCCACACCAGGGCTCTTGCCAAGGCCCCAGCTAACCTCTTTCTGGAGAGACCCCTGTATATACCAGACCACAGAATGAACCCCAGGGAATCCCAAGCCAAAAATCTTCACTTTCCCCGCCAACAGAAGCCTCTACTTCCCTAAGAGACCACCTCTAAGCCCACCCTGCCGCCTCCTGAGGGATGCAGGTGAACTTCTTGTAGCAAATGTTTGGCCAGCCTGGGGCCGAGGGTGAACATGACTGTGACTATGCCTGGGGCCTGGATTGGGGTGTCTGAGGTTCTTTGGGGGCTGCCTCCTGCCATGTCACAAAACCACTTTCCTTTTCCTTTGCCTCTTCTCTTTTCCCTTCCTCTTCCCTCCCACTGCCTGGGCCTCAGAGGAGCCCTGCTGAGGGAGGACGGGAAGCTGAGTTGGGGGAGCCCTGGCCCCAGGTTCTGTAACATCACTACACATGCTCCAAATGAATAAAACTTTGACAAGTTACCTGGCAGCCACTTCTGGGGACGGGCACGGCACCAATGGGCATGGTGCCACCTTGTCCTTGGCCTCAGATGCAGCCAAGCCCCATGTCTGTGCAGGGAGGGTGGAGAGGCACCATGCACACCCCCTAGGAAAGGGTGGGGGAAGGAGAAAGGAAGAGGCCGCAGGAGGACCAGGGAGATGTGCGTACCTTGTCTCCTCTCCTCCCACCTTCTCTTCTGAAGCTGTCTGAGTGCTCTCCATCCTGCTACTGGGTGGCCCTGACTTCAGCTGTCAACCAAGATGAAGGCAAGAACATTTCCAGTGGGAATCCCAAGCACACGGTGGGCTCCCCTAATCACCAGAGTGACAGGGACTGCCAGAGGGAAGCCAGGCTGTCCCTACATTCCACTCCCCCGCTCCAGGGCCCAGCAACCCTGAAGGACTGATCCTCAGCTCTCGCCCACCAGGCAGAGGCTCCATGGAGAAGGTGGCCTTCACGGTGCATCTGTACTATGTCTGCCCCTTGCCTGTCTTCCATCAGGACCATGTTTAGAGCAGGTTCAGGAAGCAGGGAGGCACTGAAGGACATGGCCTGGTTCCTCCCCTATGCCTCCAATCCCATCACAGCTCCGAGCCTTCTGGGGCCATGACCCAGTGAGAGAAACAACCCTTTAATGGAGAAATACTCTTATCACTTTGAGAACAATGGCAGTGATGACAAACAAGGTGCCAGCACCCACGGCCAAGCTCAAGGAGCTGTCAGGGCATAATTTGCATGCTAAATACAATATTTTTAGCACTGAAGTTTAGAGCACTTAATTTGCCCTGAACACTTAATGATGGACTTGGATCTTCTCCTTGAACCTGAACAAGCTCTGGAAGAGGTTCTATCCCCAGGAGCACCCGGGTCCCAGAGGTGGGCAAAACAGGTCCCTTGTTTTGCTGGAGGTTCAATAACCCAGAGCCCACTTTCTGGGGGAGGCACCAGACCTCCAAGGGGGCTAGAAGCACAAAGGACCTCTCAGCTGCTGATCCCCACACCATAGCCAATATTCACACAGCAGCTGCTGATCCCCACACCATCACCAACATACACACAGCACACATTCACCCACACCACACACTCAGTCCATAAAAGATCTTGACCTGGATGGAGATTAAAAGCTCATCTTGTCATTAGAAATCTTATGAGATCATATAGGTTTATTAGATGTGGTTTTTGGAAGAGATGACAAAGGGAGGAAGAGAGGAAAATAGGAAGGAAGGAAAGAAGGAAGGGAGAGAAGGAGGGAAGGACTGAGAGAAGGAGAGGGGGAGGGAGGCAGCTTCAGAGCAGCTTGGAGGGGTTGTGGCAGGGAGGAGAGGGGAATAGGGCAGGCATGGGCGGGAGGAGGGACGGGAAAGTGCCTACAGCTGTCATGAAGCTTCAAGTCTCTGCCAGACAGCAGATTGACAGCTAGAGTGGGCAGGGGGAAGACTGGGTCCCATCTTCTCCCCCCTCAGTACTTCAGGGGCAAAGGAATGAGTGTGGAGCCCAGGAATGCCAAAGTGGAAGGGGGTGGCCCAGGTTCTGGCTCTTTTCCAGGAGGCCCTGACATGGCCCCTTTGCCTTGACAGCAAAGGTGGAAAGGGAGTCAGAGGCTGGGCAGACTACAGAACTCAGACTTTCTCCTCTCTCTGCTTCTCCCTGTGCCTTTTTTTATAGAGTGACTTTTACTCAAAGAATCATCCATCTGCCTTGATGGCAAGTTCAGTCCCCTCACCTCCCCAAGAGCACGACAAGGCGCACACCTCTGCTCAGACATGGCAGGGCACCCACGTGTGTCCTCTCAGGTGCCCACATGTGGCTGCAAGTCTTCAAAGCTTCGGCCCTTATTCTTCCCCTGGCAGAGAGACGTCCTGGGTATTGAGAAGGGAAATAGTGTAGGAAAAACTCTATCACTTCATCCATGCATCCACCCAGCTGTTGTCTTAGTAAGTGTTCATTTAGCCACTATTGTGCTCCAGGCCATGAACAAGGTACTCAGAATAAAACGGTGAAGAAGGTGGACAGGATCCCTGACTTCTCGAAGCTCACAGGACAGTGAACAATGGGCGTGAATTATGAGGTAATGGGGAGAGCCCTGGCTGGGTGTGAAGACCCAGCGCCAGGACACCGTTTACCGAGTGGCAACAATGCCGTGGGATGCAGCAGGCCTGGTGGGCTTTGGCCTAGAACAAGTAGGTAGGAAATTGGAGGACTTCCTGAATGGCAGATCAGGAGGCCCCCGAGAGAAGCAACTGCTGACCCTGCTTCCTGGTGGCCTGAGGACAGGGGCAGTGAATTGCCAGCAACCAGGACGTTGAGGACTGGCCTGCTGTGGGGACATTGGAATATCCCCACCTTTGTGATCCCTTCCCACACCATCCCTGTCCCAAGGAGGCCATGGCCAAGCATGTGGCCCACCACCGCTACCCTTTCAGCCTCAGGGCCCAGGCTGTGACTGTGTCCTTGACTCCCATCTAGGCAGAGCCATGGTGTGCCTGCCCCCACATGACTCTTCTCCTCACACCCCCCGGGGACGGTCCATAAGCTCTCATGACAGAGGTTGGTGGCCTGGGTGGCAGGCTGGCCTTTGAACCCAGCCTTCTGACTATTGTCTTACATTGTCCATTCCACCCACTTCCTGATCAGCCCTGAGCAAAGTGGGAGGAGGCTTTTTAAAGAAGGGAGATAGAGAAAGAAACCCATTCCAGACTAGGTTTTCAGGTTGCCATCCTTGGGGTGCCTGTGACTAGCTGCTAGAGCAAATAAATGTGTGTGTGTGTGTGTGTGTGTGTGTGTGTGTGTGGTGGTGGTGGTGCGGGGGGGCGTTGCTTGGCAGGGGCACAGCATCTAGTGCAGCTTCAGCAGCCAGAAGCGAGTCAGGGCACCCATTCTTGGAGATCTCTGCCAACCAGCTGCCCTTAGTCTGGTGTGGGGGGGGACCAAGGGAAGCTGGTGGCAAAAGAGAAGACCATCTTCCGAGGTGAGTCCTATCCTGGCTTTTTGGGGTTCTGAGATCAGGGAGAAGGGTGTGTGTAATAAGAACACTTTCCTACTCCCTCTCCTATCCCACCTGGAGGGTGACAGGAGGGGCCTTGCATCCACCAGCAGCACTGCAAGGCCACAGCCCTTGCCTGGGCTTTCCCCCCTCCGCACCTGGCTTCTGTCCTGAGAACTGGCAATGTGTGTGGGGCTGGAGCACGTGGGGCAGCCTATCTGGCACCTGGGGGCAGATGCTGCTGGTGAAGTGAGGGATGGGTCAGATTCGGGGATTTGGTGGGAACTTTCTGGGTTTTTCTGACCAGGCTCAACTCCAAACATCCCGCCCCATCTGCCCAGTGAGAGCGTAGTCTGCGGAGGCCGGGCTATGGGCCTAGTCCAGGGTGGGAAAGCCTGGGGCAGGCAAGAGGGGGGGACACTGCCTGGAGGAGACATGTGCCAGGTCTAGTGCTGCTCGGTGACCCCGAGCCCAAAAAGCCGACCTGCCCCGGCCCTGCCCCGCATCCATGCTCAGGTCCACCCCTCCCGAAACTTCTGTACTGCGGTGGACAACAGTAGGTTTACAGTTATGAATACTCGAAACACAGGGTTTATTCTTGTATTATTATTGATTAATATTGTATTATTTCCCATACAAACAATTGTAAGCCTCTTTGTGCCCACCCCTGCTCTTCTCCGGGCAGGCTGAGCCCTCACTGCCTCTGCCCAGCTGAAGGTGGAGTAGGGACACCACCAGCCCTGGACCCTCCCTCCGTGGTGGCTGTAGACATGGCTCCCTTGCTTTGCTCACACTAACCCCACTGGCTGGCTCTCAGAGCTTAGGGTAATCCCATCTATGAATGGTCAGTGAGGCTACGTGGCCACGGGCAGGCCCACTGTGGGGCTCCCTGGCCCTGCAGCTGACTGGATGTTCCTTTACGTGTGTACCAGGATGTGTCAGTGCTGCCCTGCAGAAGCTGCCCCTTCCTCCCCTGGGTGGACCAGCAAAGGAAAATAGCAGTGGCTCCTCTGAGCACCAGCCAAAAGGCTCCCAAAAGCTGGCTTGTCGGCGCCCCCCTCCAAGAGAAAAATTCCTCTGACTTGGGGGCAACTGCAAGAAACGGATATGTTGAGTGCTTGCTAATTGCTCCCCATTCCAACCCACAAGGCATCTGATTCTCCTGTGGCCACCACCAGTGAGAGAAGCACATGATGTGGCTGTGCACCAGGCCCAGAAAGTTTCAGCAACTTGAGGTCATACTAGCAGGTGGCACAGCAGATTTGCACCCAGGTCTTCAAAGCCCGTATCTTCCCACTTTCCAGGCCCCCAGAGCTTCCTTCCCCAGCCTCAGGCCAGCTTAGCAACTACCCTCTGTCCCTTACTTTACAGCAACAGCACACAGACCTAAATCGGATTCAGTAAACCCAGATGGCATTCCTAGAGGGCTGGGATGCAGGAATAAATACAGGCAGGGATGCGCTCATCCCCAAAGGAAGACGCTCTCTGAACCTCCCTAAGGGGGACATAGATACAGAGTGACCGTCTCTAGCCAGCAGTCAGAGAAGGCTTCCTGAGTGGGTCTTGGAGAGTGTAGACTGTCCTGTGGATGCTTACATTTCACTTACTGAAGTGGAAAATGTGTTCCTTCAGTTGCACCAGCCGCATTTCAAATGTTCACAATAGCACCGGGACCTGATGGCTGTCCTCTTGGACAGCTTCAGACAGAGAGTGTTTCTATCCTCCCAGGGAGTTCTGTTGGGAAGGCTGGTCAAGAATAACTCCTAGGTTAAGAGTTTAGGTACCTTCACCTAATGGGAGGGAGGAAGGATGAGGAGCAGGCTAGTGGAGGGCAAGGAGATGCTCAGTTTGGGACACGGTAAGCTTAAGATGTTAACGGCACATCCAAATGGCATTCCTATCCTCCTCAACCCCAATCTCCCTAAATGGGGTTTGAAATTCAACTAGACACCCTCTCGTTGGGAATTTCAAGAGCCTCACTAACATCCAATTCTAAACACCCCTAGGAAACTGCCAAAAGACAGCAGTTGAAGTGAGTGCAGAGTGGATGATGGGTTTCTGGATTCAAGGTAGATGCTGAGTCTGCTTGGAAAAGGGTGGCTTGAAAGAAACAAGGTACTAGCAGGTGATGAAGGGCTGTGCTGGCCGGAATCCATCGAAAACCCCTAGCTCGTTATCTCTTGGAGGAAGGATGCAGATGAAGCCAGGGCCTTAGGACCTCAGCCTGGACCCTGGGATCCCCAAGAGTTGAAATGATTCCCAGAGAATCTTGTCTGAATCTCATGAGATCCCTGCCATTCATAGGGCAATGGATGCAAAAGGATCATCTAACTCTTCTAACTCCGTTTGTCAAGGTTTTTCCTCAAACTCTTTCCAATAGAATAAGATAGACACTACTGCTTCTCTGCGGCTCACTCCTGACCACAGTCATGGATTAATCTGGGCTCTCCTGGTGTGAATATGGACCCCACATTACATTCCTTCTCTGGTTCCTCCCCAACCACAGACTTGGAGCCAGACTCAGACCTCAGGGCACAAGAAGCAACAGCGCTGAGCCCCACCCCTTCCCCCTTCCACGCCAGGATGTTCTAGGAAAGACAGAACTCCAGGGAGATTTTTAACTACAAGTCTTGCCTAAGGCTTAGTTTCGGGGAGAACGAGGAGAATGGGCCAGGAGGCTAGCAAGAAGCAGGAGGATGGGACAGTCTGCTGAGTGCCCTCTGTCTCTCGCCTTCCTTAGGACTCCCGGTCATCCAACCAGGAGAGGAAAAGGCTGCTGCCCTGGGATGCCAGCCAGTATCTGTCTTCCTGGATCCCTAAGGACTATCACAGAGAGAAGCCTCAGGACACCCCCTGGTGGATGTTCTCAGCCCTGGCTGCTCTCCAGCTAACGCCTGGGTGCACTCCCAGAGATTCTGGGTAGCGCCAGATATTTAATAAGCTACTCTAACAACCCCCTCACACTCTTCCTCTGGGAGATCCTAGTGTTCTAGGGCTTGATTTACAACCATTGTGCTAGGGCACACCTCAGTTCAGAGCCTCCAGGTCCTGCTCCTTAAAGGGGACACCAAAAATGCCCACCTTATACTACCATTCTGAGGACATATCCTCCCCACCCCCAGCCTTTCCCCCACCACCTGAGATTCTGATTTTATTAGTCTAGATGGCCCAGGCATTGGCATTTTTTTTTCATTCTAATTCCTGGGGAGGCAGAGAGGGCCAGGGAGGCTGTGAAAAGGGTGTGTTGATTCTATGTTCTCCTTCCCGTGAATTCTCTGGCTCCTCATGTGCACTCTGGACTTACCGCTGTCTGTGAGCTCCTGGCTGACCTCCTCACTGACCTGGGGAGGGAGAACCAGAGACACAAGGTGGATCAGCAGGGCAGTTCTGGCCCAGGCCCTCTTCTGCTCCTCCCCTCTCCCCAGGACTCTCCTTTAGGGCTAGGACTCACATCCCCCTGGTCCTCAGAGACCCTTTCCTAGCCACTCCTACACCAGCTGTGTCTAAAGGAAAACCTAATCAGGGAGACCCTGCTGGAAAAAGTGGCCCAGGGCCTGGACTTCCCCTTGGGCCACATGGAAAGCAGGGTGTCTGAATGGGTTCAGCCGGGAGCCTACACCAACCGTGGCTGGCTCGAAAGTCAGGGAATGGACAGGAGAACAGTGATGGTGCTGATGTCCATGGTGGGGAAGCTAGACGAGCTGAGGTCTCCCTCTGCAGGACAGGCCTCTGCTTCATCCCATGCATTTGAGAGAAGCGACAACCACCACTAGTCCTAGAGGACCTTGGTATACTTAGGGAAACTGCTGGCACAATGTGGCTGGGTTCCCACTTCCCCCTCAGCGGGGGGACCTTGTGAGGGCCATACCTATGCATGTACCCGCAGGGCCTGCCACAGACCACGCCCAGCCACCACACCCACCTCCCGGCAAAGAAATGGTTTGCAGGACACCTTCCTGGCCAGGGCCTCGCTCTCGGGGTCAGTCACAGGGCTCTGGAGCAGTGATAGCAGCAGGTCTGTTTCGATGGTGATGTCTGCTTCACAAGGGAGGGAGAGAAAGAAAGGAAGCAACAGGCAGGCCCATTGTGGATATGCTGTTTCTGTGCCCCCACCCCCACATCGGTTCCTGGGCTCACACATGTCACACAAGTGCACCGGAGGCAGAAAAGATCGGTCCCAGCCTTGCTCAGCAGGGCCACATGGCAGGTCATTGACCCTCTGAGGGTCAGTCCTTCTTCACAAAATGAGGGGAGGACTAGGTGATCTCTAAGATGCTCACATTCATGCCTTTGTGCATGTTTTCAAGTGATCTCCCCGTCTGGGAACATTTACAATGGTGACAGTAAGTAGTACCCGGAGAACTCAGAAGCAGCAGAGCCAGCCCCAGCTGCCTTCCCGAAACAAGGCTTCTATGCACCTCCCACAGGCACAGGGCAACTCCTAGAGGTCAGACTCCTACAGTCCTCAGCTGCCTTACCCTTTGTGCCTCCTTTCCCCCCACCCCCCTCAACTCCCTCCCAGTGCTGCGGGGTGCCCAGCACCTCCAGGCAGAGTGTTCTGGGGCTCTATTCCCTCTCCTGCCCCTTCCTGCTCCAGTCCCGCCCTACTCCCCCATTCCCTGGGCAGGCCAGGCAAGTGAGAACCTGGAAAGCAGGATCTCTTCTTGGGGTCCTGGTCCCAACAGTGCTTCATCAGGTCCCCCACCTGCTGAGCCTCCCCTGGCCACTCACTCATCTGAGACAGACTGTAGGGAGGGCCTCATGCCCGCAGCCACTTGGATGATGATGTTCATCATATTGAGACCTGTGAGAGGAGCCCGGGCTGTGTGTGGGCCGGAAGGCGGGGAGCTGGGGGAGCTGGGGGAGGAGCTGGGCAGGAGGGGGGCTGTGAGGATCCCCACAGGGTGGTGTACCATCAGGGCCCCTATGAATGCATGGGGAGCAAACAGCTGGATTGCAGGGCCACTTTAGGTTTTAAGTCTCTGGTCCAGCTTCAGCCACATCCCAACCCAAGACCAGAACTGATCCCACCCTACAGACCTTTGCTGTCCAAAGATAGCAGGGTTGGCCAGCAGGCCTAATGGTGAACTTGACTTTCAACTCTGCTGGGTTATCCCAGTTTCCTGACAGTCTGTTTCCCTGACATTCTCAGCAGCAGGGTGGGAGTGGGGGTTGAAGGGAGGAGCATAGGAATTAGAGCAGAAAGCCTGGCCTAGGCTGACGTTTACCCCACCTTTCACTGTAAGGTGAGCTCTGGAAAGTAGGGGAGAAAGGAAGGTAGGTGTGGATGGGAACCCCTGAAGAGTTCCCCACAACACAAACCTGCCATTGATCTTGTCCCCATGAACTCTCAGCCCTCCCACAACCCCTGCCAGGATCCCACTAAGAGTCCCACTGCTGTATACTACCTGAGTATGGTTTCTTTTGAGTGAGGATGTCCCAGATGACAATCCTGAAGTTGCAGATGGGAAAGTGTTCTGGTCAGGGGGCCCCACAGGCCACACAATCCCAGGCAAATCCTCTCTAGCCAGAGTCCTTCTCCATGTATCCCCCTCCCATGGGAGCAGGGAGGGCAGACCTCATCCCTGGCCCACCCTGCCCTTTGGGCCCTGGGTCCAGGCAAGGCTGTGACAAGCTACTTTCTGGATATGGAGATGGTGCCAGCCCCCCTCTTACCTGAACATATCGTATTTCGTCCCTGGGGCCATGTTACTCTGCAGGAACATCTCAGGGGGCATGTAGCTGAGGGTGCCTCGCAGAGCCAACCTCTCAATGTACTGCATCTGGGTTGACTGTTCCATCCATTTAGACAAGCCAAAGTCTGAAGTCTGGGAGGAAGCCAGGGAGGGGACAGGGGCAACAGTTTTGCCTCCATAAAACTGCTCCAACAGTTCTCCAACCCCTCCCCTGCTACTTCTCAGCACAGAGCAGTGGCTAGGAGCCAGCTGTCCGCAGAACCTTAGGTAGATTTCTTATCTTTTCAGAGCCCCATTTCCTCATCTAAAAGACTGAGATAATATGAGCACTTAACTCATCATGCTACTGTGAGCATTAAATGAGTGCACAAAAGCAAAAAGCACTTCGAGCAATGCCTGGCATAGTAAGTACTTGGGAGGTGCTGCCTTTACCAGAGGGACTATGAATCAAGTTGCTCTTTGGTGAGCTTCTGTCCAGCCCATCTCCAAGGATCCTGAAGCATTTACACCATGGATGTGTACCCCCTCTTTACTAAATGTACCAGTTAATAATGTGAATTTTGCAATCAAAGAAAACATGATAATTTATAGAGAAATATCAAAAGCATTTTATTCAAAGTAATGTCTATTGCTAGCTACACATTTCCCCCATCTTTCAGGTAATTTGTGGATACCATCTCAATAGAACTTCTCTTGTTTTGAGGCAAGCCATTCAGAGACCCAATTTTCCACCTCTTCATATGTTTTGAATGCTGCTTAGAAACTGTGTGTGCCATGGATTGGAACAAATGGTAATCTGAAGGAGAAAGGTAATCTGAAAGGAGCGGGAGGGTTAATACTTCCCAGGCAAGATTTTTTTTAACTCGTCTTTAACTGGTTTTGAAGTGTGTGATGGTGTGTCATCATGAAGCAAAATTACTTTGCTGAGTCTTCTGGCACATTCTGGTTGTTTCATGATCAAAGAGTGGTTCAGATTGATTATTTGTTGTTGGTAGTGATCAGTATTAATGGTTTTATCCAGTTTTTTAGAAGCTCATAATACATCACACCTTTCTGATCTCACCAAATGCAGAGCATTGACTTCTTTCCAAAGCGATTTGGCCTTGCAGTATATGTTGATGGTTGACCTGGGTCAATCCATGATTTTGTGTGTTTGGGATTCTCAAAATAAATCCACTTTTCATAGCCAGCCACAATTCAATGCAAAAAAAAAGCCTTTTTTTTTGTATGTTGAAGCAACATTTTACTGATGACTTTTAGATTTTTCATTTGTCTTTCGTTCAGTTGATATGGCACCAATTTTCCTTCCTTTAAAATCTTTCCCATTGCTGATAAACAATTGAAAATTGTTTGCTGAGAAACGGTTAATCTTTCTGCAAGTTGTTTTTGAGTCTGACATGCATCTTCATCCAATAATGCTTGTAATTGTTGGTCTTCAAACTTTTTCGGTTGACCTGGATGTTCTTTGTCTTTCACATAGAAACCATCACTTTTAAAGTGTTCAAACCACCATTCACAAGTATCTTGAGATGCAGCATGTTCACCATAAACTTCCCAAAGTTTTCAGCAGCAGTTTTCTTCAAAATAAAGTAATGAATTAAAATTTCCAGCAAATGCTCTTTTTTTGGTACAAAATTCAACATTTTTAAGTGTAAAATTATCTATGATGTTAACACCTTCAGAAAGTTTGACATATGAAGTTTTGAAGTTTGCTGTCAATGCAACAAAATAGCATACATATCAAATTGTGTATATATATATCAACATATTTGTAACTCCATCTATTGGAAAAAAATCCACATTATTAACTGGTACACCTGGTACTTCCATCCATTAATTCATTCATATGCTGAGTGAGCAGGCACTGAGTCCCAATTCGGCTGATACTGAGGTCCAGGCAGCAGATAGAAAACATAAGAACCCTCACACCACTATTCAGTGGCTATTCAGAAAAGGGGTATAGGCACTAATGAAGTAGTGTCACATGTATTATATATTTACAATGGGGGTTAGCAATATGAAGAGACAGAGGTGTAATAAGGGTATTTTACAGGGGCCCACAGGGTGGATCAGGAAAAACCACCCTTAGGGGGCGATGTTTAAGCTGAGAATGGAAAGATGAATAGTCCTTTGTTACATAAAGGAGTGGATGGGGGTGCTGTTCCTGACAATGGGAACAGAACTTGCAAAAGTTCTGGGGCAGAAAAAGAGTGGCATATTTTAGGAAATGAAAAAAAATTGCCATCATGACCTTTTATAGGGTCATCTCATTTACACACACCCCAACCTGACACAAAGCATGGGAAGGACAGAGATTCTTCTTCCCACATCAGAATTGGAAGACTAAGGCCCAAGGAGGGGTATTGCAGGCATCCTGATACCTGGCTTCATGCACCAGTTCCACTGCTCATCCAACTGGTTTAGGTGTGATTGCTGCCTTCAGTATTCATCTATGAAGGAAGCTGCTTAAAACCCTTGACAGACTAGTCAGACAAGTAGATCATCCTGCCCACCCGGAGAAGATTCCAAAGTAAAAGGCAGCAGAGGTTGACTAGAGCAATTACCTTGACATGCATGCTGCTGTCCAGGAGGATATTGCCTGGTTTCAGGTCCAGGTGAAGTAGAGTTGTCTTAATGCTGTGGAGGAAGTTCATGGCTGGCTGGTCTCATGGATGATGTGGCATTTGAGCTGCCGGGAGATGCTGTAGGTACACAGCAACTTCTCCAGGGAGCCGTTGGTCATGAACTCCATCGCAATGTCCAGGGAATGCTTGCATACCCGTAGATGGACACGATGTGCTGAAACTTGATCTTATCCATTTTGGTTGCTTCTTCAATGAGGCAATTCACATCAAAGCTGTGGAAGGGGTAGAATGAGAAATGAAAGGATGTGACTATCAATTATAAGAACAACTAGCAGAACCCACAAACTAGGCTTGATGCCAGCCCGTGCAGATCTAGAGGAGCCTCGGGAGCTCATGAGGTCGAATAGGAGGGAGAGGCCTGGAAGGATGTCCAGTAAAATGTACAGGTTAGGCTCTTGGTGGCTGGCAGGAAAAAGACAGGCTGTAAAGGAGTTTGCAATATAACCCTGGCCAGTGTTGCTCAGTAATTACAGCATCAGAATGTGCACCAAAGGGTTATGGATTCGACTCCTGCTCAAGGGCACCTACCTGGGTTACAGGTTTGATCCCCAGCCCTGGCTGTGTCTCTCTGGCATGGATGTTTCTCACTCTCTATTTCTCCTTTCTCTCCCCTTTCCTCCCTCCCTTCCACTCTCTCTAAAAATCAATGGGAAAAAAATATCCTCAGGTGAGGATAAACAACAACCAAAAAAAGCCTGCCATTTATTCTGGCCACTTGTTTATATCTCCCCCAGTAGATTGTAAGCCCCTGGAGGACCAATATTATGCCCCCTGATTCCATTTTAAAATATTTTTATTGCCATTTGACTGAAAGTAATACATACACCCTGTAGAAAATCTAGGTAATACAGAGAGTTATAAAGAAAAAAATTAAATTGTCAGTATTCTAACCTTCAAAATTTAACCTCTGGCAATACTTTAGTATATTCTTTTACAATACATTTCCAAGGTTTGTTTCCCTTCCTCCTTCCTTTTATTCCTTCTACCTCTTTCTCCCTTTCCATCACATGGTTGGTTCTCATAGCCTGAGCACTTCCCTACATTGTTATTCTCTCTGCTGCCACTGAAGCAAGAATTTCAATGGCTGCATGGTATCTCATATTATGGAGAAACTATAATATGATGCATGTAAGTGCTCCCCATAGCGTATTACCATGCAAAGCACAATACATCTTTGTTGAATCTAACAGAAGCGAAGTAAGGGAAGGCCTTAGAAAACAAGCATTTGCAAACCCTCTCGCTCTTTTCACTGAATAAATCCACAGATCAGTGAACATGTAAATTGCTATGAATTGTTTTAGGATTGCAAGATGAGGGTTAGAGAGAAATGACATTTTGGTTGCTTCTTCAATGAGACAATTCACATCAAAGCTGTAGCGTGTTTGCAAAGCTGGGTCAGCACTGCAGTCAGAAACTGTTGGCAATGTGCTTGCAGGGCCCTTGTGGGAAGCCAGCTAAACACATCCTGAACTCCAGGAAAAGGCACCTGCTCTTCCTGGAATCTGGGCTGGCTGGCCAGTGTGGTTCTCTGGTACTCCTCTCTCCTTCCCTGTGGCTCCAGAGAGCTCCCCTTCATCTCTGTGATATTTTTATCTGTCTCCTTGTGTCCTCTGAGTTCTCAGGAACTGAGACATGTGTCATGAAGTGGGAAAAAGCAGGGATCTGAGGGCACTGTGCCCAGATTCAAATCCCAGTGTCATCACTTGTTCTCTGCATGCCTTGAGCAGGCGAGCTCTGCACCTCAGTAACTGGACTGTGACCTGGAACAACAGGAATTGCATAATTCCCCTGGACACCAGACTTCTTGAAAGCCTTGGCCTTGCCTGTGGTCTCCCTTTTTTTCTCATCTCCCACTGCCCTCTTTCATCTGGTTTCTGGTCTCAGGATTTCACTGAACAGCTGTTGCTATGGTTACCAACGACCCCACATTATTCTAGCTTATGAACAATGTTCAGTTCTTGGTTTATGGGTCAGATCTCTCACTTTTCCCCCCACAAAATATTAACTTACTTCAGCTGAGTGCCAATATTCTGCAGGATTTCTGCCTCTTTCTTGTTCTGGTCACCTCTTCCTGTTTCTTAATCATTACACTCAGACCCAGGCCCTCTCCCTTCTTCTCACTCTGCACTCTGTCTCTGGGCAATCAATCTTAGCATCTCCAAATTGAGTATTTGACACTTATCGTGACCAGAGCCTGAACTCTTGCTCCTCCCTCATCTCAGTGAATGGAGCCTCCACCTCCTAGTCCTCAAAGTCTTGGTGTCATCTTTGAATCCTCTCTTTCTTTCCTTCCACACCAGTCCCTCAGCAGATCCTGTCAGTTCTACCTTTAAAATATAGCAAGAATATGATCATTTCTCACCACCTCTACCTATTGGCATCCTGGCACAAGCCTTCTAACTGGCCCCTCTGGTTCTCTCCCTTACCCTCCACCATCTCTCTCAACTCAGGAGCCAGAGTGATATTTTCAAAAAGTCAGTCAAAGCATGTCACTTCTTTGCTCAGGACCTTCCAGGCGGCTCTTATTAATAACAGTAAAAGCTAAAGTTCTTAAAGTGACTTACAAAACTCTATATGATCTGCCCCCAGACTCAGCTCCCTGATCTCATCTCCTAGGAATCCCTCCCTGACTCTGCTTTTACCAAGTTGACCTCTTGTTGCTCCTCTTGTTGTTCCCACTTCAGGACCTTGGCACTTGCTGTTCCCTCTGCCTAGAATACCTCTCCTTAAAAGCCACATGGCTTGCTCCTTCTTTGCTTCAAATCTCTACTCAAATAGTCCCTAATTAGTAAGAGTTTCAAGTCTATATAAACTAGAAACCTTACCCCAACTCTGGCAATCCTTATCCCTCATATACAGATGGCCAACAAATTAATATTCTTAGATTAAATGTTTTCTTGGAAGATCAGATTACTCAACTCTCCTTAGGTGTTTTAATCAAGATAATATCAGGTGGTTGTAAGCACTATAGATCAAATTATTCATTGATTTGTTTATTTGCATGTGTTTATTTATTTGTATACCTATTTGAATATTTATATTGCTTATTTGCATGCATGTTTGTTTATTTACATATTTATTATCTTCCTCCATTAGAATATAAACTCCATGAAGGGAGAGATTTTGGTTTCTTCATTTAGTGCTTAACATGAATGAATGTTATCCATGTCCTTAGTTTCAATTACACTAAACAAATGACTCACACATTTTAATATCATTAGCTTAGGCCTTTACTCTGAAGGCTACGAGACAATTCTTCTCGACATGCACAAAACAGAACTCATGCTCTTCCTCTCCAAACCTGGGTCTCTTTTCATGTTTCCCTTGTTTACTGTCAACAATATAGTCCAACAAATACTTACTGAACACCACGATGTGTCCGGCACTGGGGACAGAGCGGGGAACAGGACAGACACAGACTCTCTCTCTCAGAATAGACATTCTAGTGGACACTTGTTCCTTTGGGCAAGCAAGATATCAAGTTAACCTTCACACTCCCTGCCTCATGAGGCCCCTATAGTCAACCCAGCACTACATCGACTGGATTTTTACCTCCTAAATCTCTCAATCACAACACACTAGTGTTTATTTAGGCAGCAGAGGGACAGACAAGGCCCAGGTGTGCTATTGTTGGTCTCATTGTCTGAACATGAGAACAGTGTCCTAAATGGACCAGCATCCACTCTAACCTTCCAATCCATTCTCCATACTGCAATCCTGATCAATTCCTCCCTGTCACCACCAACTCCACCTGACTGCAAAGCCTCAGGGCTCTCCACTGCTCCCTCTCTCTCAACTCCAGCCACTTTTCCATCCTTGACTCAGCATTCCCCTCCTGACCTGTGGCCTTTGCACACTTTGTTGCTTCTTCCTGGAGAGTTTTTTCATCTTCACCTACTAACTCATACTCATCCATCACATATCAGCTCAAGTGTAACCTCCTCGGGAAAGCCTTTTTCTGATCTCAGTCAAGCGTTGTTAAACTCTCGTAGATCCATAAATTTATTCTTCCTTGTAATACTTCTCACATCAGCACACACTTGAGTTTACATGTTAGTTAACTGATTAACGTCTTTGTCCCTCCAGGCTGTTCTCTAGGAGCACTGGGCTGTGTCGATTGTATTCATCATTATACCTCAGGGTCTAGCACGTGCCTGACATATAGTAGGGCAATAAGCATTTGTCAAGTGGATGAATGAGGAGACAAAGGAGGACCCAGTGAAGTAATACAGGTAAAACTCCTAGCATAGTACTCCATACATGGGAGGCATGAATTACCACCAAATCCCTCAGCCCATTCCACCCAGGGAGTTCCTAAGACTTAGGAAGAAAGTGGCAGAAGCTATTGTCAGCGTCTAACAATGCAGTCTGCCAATGCCATCTATTTCCCTTTGATCTTTACTTCAAAGGCTGTAGATGATTTGGACAAATCCTGGAATAACCGATCTCTACTCCAAAGCAACATGCAGGTGTTAAGGGAGGAAGGTGGGTGAGTTTGGAGCAATCTCACTTGAAGCTGATGGGGTCTGAGAATTGGGAAGGGACTGGCTTGAATGTGTGGGATCTGAGACCGTGTCTTGGGAGCTTGTACAGAGAACAGGACAAAGAGCGTCCAAATACAATGCCAACAAGAGTGTTCCCTCCCAGGTCTTTGAGTTGAAGCCCAGGAGCCTTAGGAGAAAGACATGGATTTTATGCTCAAACTTCACATCTGAGCATCTCTTTCATGGTTACACAGGGGACAATTGCACAGCCAGGACCAGCAAGTCAGATGGGAATGAGACTAAAGTCCACCTCAGGAGAAAGCAGAGATGGTGTACACAGTGGGAAGAGGTGCAGGTGGTGAGAGTGGGGAGGAGCCTGAGACAAAGACAAGGACAGACAAGGTAGCATCCAGGCTGATCTCCCAGCAGGACCTGTGAGAACCAGCAAGTGGCTTGGGCGGGGTCGCCATCCCCCAGGCCTCCTCCAGCCTGTACTCCTGGGCAGGGGCCACCGGATGGCCATGGGAGGGGACTGCTTCCCTCTGTCACTGAGCATCATGGAGCTGGGGCACAGCCTCCCAGCCAGCCCAGCCCTGTGGCCTGGAGGTATTGAGGGTGGTAGGAGGGTGGTGGAGGGCCCTTGAGAGCAGCCCTTACCACCTTGACACCCAGAAGGAAGAAGGTGCTAGAAAGAAGGAGCAGGACCATTCCTGCTCTCCTATAACATCTGGGTTCCACCATCAGGTGTGGTACCAGCTACATGCAGTCACAGGATGAGTGCATGCTGAGCCTGGGGAACCTGGCCACTGGCTAGAGTTTAGAAAGGCGAAGGGACAATGCCCCCTTACCCAGATAGCCCTCCCTCCGGAGCCCCTGCCCTCAGTTCCTCCTGCGAAAGGAGAGGGCAAGCCAACAGGCACCTGGTAGCATCTGGCAGGAGGCAGGGGGAGCACTTGATGGCTACTGGGTCCGCCAGCGCCTGTGCTGCGCCTGGAGCATCTGGCCGAACCCACCCCACACCCTCGGACGCCAGTCGCCCTCGAAGTCGTTGCGGGTGAAGATAGCGAGGATGCCCAGCAGCTGCTCCACACCCAGGGCCATGGGACAACGCTCTACACTCCAAGGCCGGCTCCCGGCTGCTGCGCCTGCTCCATCTGAGGTTGGGACCAGAGGGGGAGCCGCCCTCCCTCCTTCCCCACGAGGAGGAGCCAGCCTGTCTGCAAGGGCGGGGAAGACCCAAACCTGAGCCCTAGGCCCCAGGCAGTGTGACCCAGGCCTGGGAAGAGGGTATGTCCCTCTGAGCACCCCCTGAGAGACCCCTTCCAACCAGCACCCTTCCTCAGGTTCTGCCTGTGATTCCCCTGTCTCACCCTCCCAACCCCCAACCTCTCCCTACCACCCACCCAGTTAGCTAGGGGGGCGCTGGAAGAGGACGTGTCCTGAATTTGAAAGCAGGAGTCTGGCAAAGAAGCTGGCCCCATTCGATTGAAACCCAGCTCTAAAGGAAACACATACTGAGGATTCAGGGCTATGCCAGGGGTTTCCATCTGAGTGTGGATGCTTGCCCCACTGCGCCCCCCCCCCCCCCCCCTCCAGCAGCAAGTATGAAGTAAAAAATGGGATTTTGTTGTTCTGAATCTGTGGGCCCCCCTGGC
The DNA here is from genome assembly GCA_027563665.1 of Antrozous pallidus. Classification (NCBI taxonomy): domain Eukaryota; kingdom Metazoa; phylum Chordata; class Mammalia; order Chiroptera; family Vespertilionidae; genus Antrozous; species Antrozous pallidus. The sequence continues at coordinate 79,325,469 of CM050520.1, forward strand.
TTAATGCTTTCTTTGTTGTTGGGTTTTATTTTTTGTTAACCAGAGTTGGTGTGTTAAAGATCACCAAGAAGGGGTCACCAAGAACAGTGGGGTGAGAGGCAGGGTACCTGTCTGCAGGGAGCTCCCCCAGCTGGCCCTGCTATCAACCTCAACCTCAGAGGGATAGGTGCCTGGTCTGGGGTTGACCATGGGGGAGGTGGACTCCTTGGCCCAGGTAGTGGGGATGGTTGGCTGCCTGGGACCAGAGATGAGGCTCAGAGAGCAGCAGAGCACGATTCCTGCCCTACTCCCAGGTCATGGAGTGGGTGTGCTGGCATTTCCATGCCACCTCCAGGATGAATTCTGACAAGGAGAGTAAGGACCAAAGTGTGGCCCAGAGACCATTATCAAAGGGACCAATATGGCCACAATTGAGCATGAACTTCATCCCGGAAGCAGTAGCTACCTTGCCTATGGTACATGCTTTACAGATGTGATCTCCCTGTTTACAGATGTGGGAACTGGGCTTGAAAACAGTAAGTAGTGAATGGCTACATAGCTAGTAAGTGGTAGGTGAGCTTCAAACCCTGTTTTTTTTTTTTTTTTTTGGTTCCTATAGAAAGATTTAGGCATAGGGAGTAAGGGGTATCCTTTTAAGAATGGTGGTGGGGTGGGGGTTAGAATTATGCTCCCTGAAAGAGGGTGGAGGTGATAGAACCTGAATCTGGAGCAGGAGCCGTACCCCAAACAATATCAGAGGGAGGCCCCCAGCTTGCTTTGGCTGCAGCAAGGCAGGGCACAGTGACTTATTGCTCCTTGAGGGTGACAGTCCTCACCCTTTCTACTCCCCCCAGAGGTTTGCAAGATGATTGAGGACATTATTGATGGGGAGACGAGGAGATTTGCTGGGGTGGGGAGGCAGTGAGCATGGATATGGGGTGGTATACTCTACAATAGTAGAGGTGGATGGACAAATCGGGCCCAGGCATGCTATTGTTGGTCCACCTGTTAAAACAGACAACTTATGAATTCAAGCAACCCTGAGGCTTTTGAAGAATCTGGAAAAATAGATATATTCACATCCCTATAGAAACTGGACTCATTTTTTTCCCCCTCTCTCTTCTAAGTGGGCCAGGACAAAAGCCTGGTAGTCTTTGGACAACTCCTGGGAGAAGTTGTAGGGAGAGGGGACCTTCCGAGTGTAAGGTCACAGAGGCAAAAGCTCCCTAGATCCCTCATTAATATGTGTGTGATGCTCAGGGATTTGGGGAAGAGTGAGATCAACTTAGAGGCTGCCAATTTCTTTCCAGGGCTGGGAGTGCAGAGGTGCCTGGGCCCTGCCACCGGGAAGTCCATGGCCAGTGAGTAGGGAGGAGAGAGCTGGAGAGGAGAACTCCAATTTCCACGGCCACTCCTACATGTGAATGGGGATGGGTATGGATGAACGGTGAAAGATAAAACAGAAGGACCAGAGAGAGAGAGAGAGCAGGGTACCAGGACACAGACTTCATTGAGGAGACCCTTCCCAAGGGAGAAAGAGCTCACGTGCGGGTGAAGGCAGAGAAACCAGGGAAGGAGGAGAAGAGGGGACCCAGCCGAATCGCCTCCCGGGCTGCCTGGGAGAACAGTCTGGGAGAAAAGGTGCCACATGGTGCACTGAGACACCCTTTAAGGGCCGAAACGGGTAGGGGTTGGGCCCAGGGTGGAACAGGAAGGGGTGGGACACAGGGCACTCCAGTATGCGCTTGACTGGTGGCTCAGTGTCTCTGTGGCAGATGTCAATTACATCATAACTCCGCCCACCAGTTGAGAGGAGGGAGTACCTATCAAAAGGGAGTGAAGGAGGTAGGCATAGTCTGACCACAAACCAAAACCACTGGGAGGGGCGAGTAACATGCTCTGGCCACAGGAATTTTGCCTCAAGATGCTCTGAGTCTTTCCTATTGACATCTATCAATAAATATTGATGGAAATGTTCTGGACTTGGACTTGATAAATGTGTGTGTGTGTGTGTGTGTGTGTGTGTGTGTGTGTGTGTGATTGTTTGGGTGGGACCCTAAAATTTTCAACCTGCTGCACCCAAACCAATGCTGGTAAAAGTAGTTCTGCAATTCTCTGGAAGATGCTGAAACCCAGTGTGAGCCTTTTCCCTAACAAGAATGACAAAATCTTTGCATACAGGGGAGTTTCCAATTTGTCTCCATTCTCCACTCTGCAAACATGTCACAGGACACCTGGACAATCCTTGACAGGTTCCGTTCCACGTTGCCTCCAGGGAGGACAAGGTGACTCAGAAGGAAGGAATGTGTGCAGAAACCCGGAACACCTAGGAAGCAAGACTCCCAGGTGGAAAGGGATGGCAGGGGCAGGAGGGGCAGGGCCTAAATGCAAAGCAGGTGAGTCAGTTGGGCTTTGTCCTAACACTCATTAACTGTGGGGCCTGGTCACATCGCCAAATCTCTCTGGGCATCTCCATCTATAAAATGGGATGATAATATAATACCCATTTCAAAAGGATGCTGTAGGGATTAACCTTTAAAAATATACCCAAATGAATACTCATAAACAAATAAACAAAAAACCAACCTAAACCTCACATATTATCTGAAAATTAACTCAAGATGAATCATGGACTTTAATACAAAATATAAAACTATACAAATTTTAGGGGAAAATGTGGAAGAAAATCTCCTGGACCTAGTGTTAGGAAAAAGTTCTTAGGCTTAATGCCAAAAACATAGTCCATAAGAAAAAAATTGACAAAAATGACTGACTCATTTATTCTGTGGAAGATCCTGTGAAGAGGATGAAAAGCCAAACTCAGAGAGAAAGTATTCACAAACCACATATTTGATGGTAGTTTTCTAGAATATTTAAAGACATCACCAAATCAATGGTAAAAAAAGAACAGTAATTCAATTAGAAAATTATGTAGATATTTCACTGAAGAGAATATACATGCAGCAAATGAGTGCAGGAAAAGATGTTAGATAGCATTAACCATTGAGGAAATGCAAATTGAAACTACAATGAGATTTCACTACATACCTACCAGAATGGCTGGGATGGGGGTGGGGGTGAGGGCTGGAAGGGGGGGATAGTGACAGGGCCTAATGCTGGTGAGGATGCAGAGAAACTGGGTTATTCATGCACTGCTGGTGGGGATGTGAACTGGCACAGCCCCTTTAGAAAACAGTCCAGCAGTTCTTATAAAACCAAACATACCATTACCATACAACCCAGTGGCTGCACTCCTGGGCATCTAATGGCATGAAAACCTACATTCACACAAAAGCCTTACTTACAATGCTCATAGCAATTTTATTTGTAACTGAAATGTGAAAGCAGCTTAGATGTCTTCAACAGGTGGTCAAACAAGCTGTGGGGCATGTATATGACAAAAACCAGTCCGCGAGATTCATGCAACAACTCGGATGAATCTCCAGAAACTTACATTGAGTGAAAAAAGCCAATCTCAGGATTCTACTGACTATGTGATTTCATTTACATGAACCTCTTGAAATTACAAGCTTTTAAAGATGAAGCACACATTAGTGCTTGCCAGAGATGGGGAGGGGCTGCGGCTCTAAAAGGGCCCTCCTGATGGAACTGCTCTGCAGTGGTGGACACAGGAATGTCCACATGATAAAACTGCATAGAACTACCCAACACACACAGGAGTGCATGTGAAACTGTAGAAATATGAATAAAGTCTACCAATTGTATCACTGTCAACTCTCTGGCTGTAATATTGTGATGTTAACACTGGGGGAAACTGAGTAAGGGGTACAGGTGTCTCTGTATTATTTCTTACAATTACATGTTTATTATAATTACCTCAAAACAAAAATAGTTTTTTAAAAAATGCATGTGAAACCCTTTTTCTCCTCCTCTAATTTTCTTCTCACCTTTTCTTTCCACTGCCTGCTCTTCTTTCTCTTCCTCCCCCTCTTCCTCCTAATTCTATTTCATATTCTTCCTCACTCTCCTTCTTGTTTTTGTTATTTCCAGGCAATATTGCATTCCTAGAAACAAAATCTTTCCATAAGAGGTGAAAGGGAGTAATCTAGCTTACAGCACAGAGGCCTTGAGGAGAGTGCCTGGCCCATTCACAGAAAGCCAGAAAAAAGATCAACTTGCCATTCTTAGAATCATTTCAGGGCTCTATCTAGCCAGTGTCCCACACTGAGGCTCATGGCATTGTGTGCTGGCAGCTGAGATTGCAGATGTATAGGTGTGAGCTGAGCAGGTGTACAGCTGTGGGCTGAGCTGCAAAGCTGGGGTGCTAGGTGGTGGCTTCACTATAGCCTTCGGATATCCCTGAGGAGCCTGCTGCTGGGATGATGCACCCAGAGGGTAGTGCCTGTCATTGTCATTTGATTCTACCTGCCAGATGGACTTGATCCTGAATACTCCAGAAAAATAGGCCCTTTCAGGGTCAAGGTGGAGTGAAAATAGAGTGTATCAAGAATGGAGTAAGAGCATTTCTGAATTTGAACAGTTATGTATTCTTCCCCTCTGATATACAACACTGGCCACCATCTGAAGGGCTTTTGATAAAAATCTACCTTAAGTGTCAAGAAGGAAGAAATAGAAGCCCTGTGTTTCAGGAGAGATAATTCTCATCGTCAGAATTATGGCCACAGTCCTTTGTAGACGTGGCTGCTTGTGATCTGGAATTGGGTCTATAGCAACATAGGAACCAACTGTCCCAGGAACCCTCCATGTCTCTTTGTCAAGCAGCTTAGAAAAAAAGCTTGGCCATGGGCAGGGCGTTAGAGAACCTGCCGTACACGGGGTCTCCTCAGGCCTAGGGCTCATCAATGAATCTGAGAAGTCATGGCCAACACCTTCTCTGGAAGTGACAGTGTCACTGCATGTATAACTGTGATCCCTTCAAAAAAAAAAAGTGAGTGACACATTAGAAAGAGAGTTGTGAAGAAATGCACTGTGACTCCCTTGAGTGGGGGAGCTGGCAGGAAAATAGCCCATATGTCTACCTTGAAAATGGTCAGAGCTGTGCATTGGGGACAAGCCAGCCTCCCACTTCCTCTGGGCCCATTCTGGATGGGCCTGAGCCAGGAACAGCTGGAACAGGGAAGGACCTAAAAACTAAAAGGCATTTTTCTTGGGTCATGCGACAGGAGGCACTGAAAGCTTGCTTCCTGTGTGAAAAACAAAACAAAAACGGACTTCTACAATGTGACTGGTTTCATGCTTCTTATGTTTTGTTTCTCTTTTTTCCTTACTGTGTAGTCAAGTTCTTTCTTCCTATCTATGTTTCAGGGATGGGGAATTAGTCAGACTACTTTGGGCACACTAAGAGAAACCAAGACAAGATTTTGGTTCACCATCTGGTGGTTGTGAAGACCATTTTTAAAATCAAGACCCATTCCCCACCCTAGACCAATTCAGTTCCTGGAAATGGAGCCCAAGCATGAGCATAGGACACAGCTCTTAAAAGTCCAAAAACCTCAAAGGGATTAATAGAATGTGGGCTCCTGGACAGTCTGTGGTGTTCATTGCTGCATCTTCAGCACTTGACACGTAGAAGGGAGCTCATGTCATATTTGATAATGAATGAATGAATGAAGGGGAAGGCGAAACTCAAGGTGTGGAGGCTGATTTTTGCAGTCCCTCCCACCTTTTGCAGGGTACTCTTTCTTCTCCATGAGTTTCTCCCCTTACAGTTCCCTCTTCCATTCCAAGTCTAGGCTGATAGGACCTCTAGACAGATAAGCTTCTGAAAGTTAAGCTTCAAGGACTTCCAAAGACCCATATTCCCTGGGGGATAATCCTGTCATTTGGCTGAGTCTGCTTTATGCCCACTCCATTGGCAGTGATCAACTTGAATTATCTCAATCTAATCCTCAGAGGCAGTTACTATTGTTATTCTCTCTCTCTCTCTTTTTTTTTTTTACCGACCTAGAGGAGCTAAATAATTTAGTTAGTAATTAAACGCTTTAGGATTCTAAGCTGGCTTGGCTTTTGCTGAGGCACAAACTCTTAGCATTGAAATACGGCCCCTCAGACTGTGAGGTTCATCCAGGTGTGGTGGTGGGCCTCCGCTGTAGAAGAAAGCAGGGAGGTCCCCTGGACTATGGACCAGCCTTCGTGTTTGGTGACATTCCCCACCCTCCATCCACCCCTCAGGTGGGTGTGAGGGTGGGTGGACTGGTGCTGAGGTGGATCTTTGACTAATACTACCCTCATCAGGACAATGCCCGAGGCTGAGCCTGTGGAAAGGGTGTATTCGCTCAATCAAATTTGACTTCTGGAGAAATTTCAAGATTAGTCACAGTAGACTTGTCTCTCTATCTTTGCTTTTTTGGCTGGAAAGAAAAGTCCTTTTCACCAGTAAGAGGGGAACCATATGTGCTGGTAACATTGCATCTGAGTGTGGAAACTTGACACACAGCTTGTCAAGCAGCTGGCATTTCAGGCCAGGGAAAGAGGCCCCTTTCCAGCTCTGAGTTGTCTGCTCTCTCCTGAAGGACTTCCTCAGGGATGACCTTGGAGAGAGAGGAGTGATGGTTGGTCCTGGGTCCTGGATCAGAAGCAATTTGGAGTGGAGGGAGGTGAGGTACTGCAGACAAGAACTGAAGCTTTGTCCCCTTTCTAGGTATCCGGTGATGGTGAGCATTGAGTGCAAGGGCAGCTTTTCCTAGAAAGTGTGGCTGGTTCAGAGAACAGCCTGTGGATGTTTCCAGATGATGGCATTGAGTGATGTGGAAACAGAGAACCAAAGGAGGCTGTGATGTTTCCAGATGATGGCATTGAGTGATGTGGAAACAGAGAACCAAAGGAGGCCCTTTGCCTTTAAACTTAAAAGAGAGGTGGGGGTGGGGGTGGAGGAGAAAGAGAGAGAGAGAGAGAGAGAGAGAGAGACTTGCTGGCCTTCTGAGAGAGAATTTTGTCTGGTCCCAGAGAATGGTGTTGTCTGCAGATCAGTCCGGACAAAACATGTGAAGGAGAGAATTAGCACTTTCCTGCCCCAGCCTCTGGTGTAATCTGAGTTTCAATCACCTCTCCCCATCCTCCCTCCCTCCACACAAACCATGTGAATCTCAGCTGTGTCTGCCTCCCAATGTGAGGAAGGGACAGCTTAGATACCAGCCCTCCCAGGGCAGCCTCTCTGACCTGTGTCCTGCTGGGCTAGCAGCCCCGTCTCTGCCCTGCAAACATTGTGTTGGGCCCAAGGATAAGTGACTCTGTGTCTGCCCCTCTGTCTTGACCAGGAATGCTTTGAAAGAAGAGACTGTCTTCTGTGTATGCCCAGCACTTACCCTAGTGCCTGGTACATAGAGGGCACAATTAATGGAAGCTGTTACTCATTGTATTTTAGCCTAAATCATTACCATCATTGGGGAATGGGGGAAGCACAGAGAGTTTAAAATGGGTGAGAATAAACAGACTTGATCCTAGGCTAGAGCAGGTGAAAGTCCCCTAAATGTCTTTGTCTGCTAAATGTTAATCATTCAAGCAACAAAAGTTTATTGAACACCTATTTTGTGTCAGTACTTTTCTAGGTACTTGGTCAAGTCAGTGATTGTAATAAACAAAAATCACGGAATTCACATGTTGGTGAGAAATGTAAACAATAAGCAATATATTCTGGTCTGACTTACCCTATCTAATAAAAGAGCAATATGCAAATTGACCAAACCTCCACCATGCCCACAAGCCATGCCCATCAGCCAGACAGGAGCAAATATGCAAATAAACCCCAAACAAGATGGCTGTTGCCACTGAGAGTAGGAGGGAGGTGTGGGTTTCCCCAGCAATGGAGGAAGCCAAGCTTTACGCCTGCTCTTGCCAGCCTAGTCCTCCACTCAATGCTACAAAATTTCAATTATAAAAGATACATAATCCCAACAGAAATGGCCGCAGCCACGGAGCTGGAGAAAGCAGAGGCTAGGCTTGCCCCAGCGATGGAGGAAGCCAAGCTTCTACAGCCCTGGCAGGCCTAGGCCTCCACTTAAGGCTACAAAGTTTAATTATTGAAGTTAAATAAACCCGACCAGAAATGGCTGCTGCTATGGAGCAAGCAGAAGGCTTGGTTCCACTTCAGGCTACACAGTTTCAATTGTAGAACATAAATAAATCACAGATACCAGGGCCTTCTCTTGGGTCACCAGCAGTTGTGGCCAGCCTGCAAGCCACCACAGGCCCCTCTCTAAGGCCACCCCATGCCCCAAGGGAACCCCTACCCTGATCTGGGACACCCTTCAGGGCAAACCAGCTGGCCCCCACCCATGCACTAGGCTCTATCCTATCTAATAAAAGAGTAATATACAGATTGACCATCACTCTAACACACAAGATGGCTGCCCCCATGTGGACAAAGATTCTGCCCCCATGGGGACACAATATGGGCACCAAAAGAGGGTGGGCAAAAAATATGGGCAAGGGAGGGCAGTTGGAGGTGATCAAGCCCGCAAGGGAGTGCAGTTAGGGGTGACCTGGCTGGCAGAGGAGAGAAGTTGGGGCAAACAGGCTGGCAGGAGAGCAGTTTGACATTAATCAGGCTGGCAGGGGAGTGGTTAGGGGGTGATCAGGCTGGCAGGCAGAAGCAGTTAGGGGCAATCAGGAAGGCAGGCAGGCAAGTAGTTGGGAGCCAGCAGTCCTGGATTGTGAGAGGGATTGCAGATTGGAGAGGGTACAGGCTGGGCTGAGGGACAACCCGCTCCCAACTCCCCATGCACAAATTTTTTGCACCAGGCCTCTAGTCTTACCTAATAATAGACAAACATGTAAATGGACCATACCTCCACTATGCCCACAGCCAATCAGAGTGAGTATAAATTAGAAGGCCAAAGATGGTGGTCACCCAGCTGCTCCAGGTAGGAGTAGCCAGGTGGGGCAGGATGCCCACTATGGGAGGGATAGTGGGGAGGGGGGCACACAAAGGGATCTACAGGAGTGGAGTGCTGGAGCTAAGACAAGATTGCAGACTCCAGAGTCTGCAGCAAAGATGAAGACGGCAGACTCTAGCCAGAGTCTGTAGCAAAGCAGCAGAGACAAACACGGCAGAGACTCTAGCCGGAGTCTGCAGCGAAGACGAAGAAAGCAGAGTCTGGCCAGAGTGAAGGCCTCGTCCCAGGTGCTGGAGAAAAACTGGTAAGGGAAGGAAGCCGTACTGCATGCATTTCTTCATGCGATGGGCCTGTAGTGTAGTATAATTGGATGTTAGAACTAGAGGCCTGGTGCCCAATATCCGTGCACTCTGGGGGTCCCTCATACCGGCCTGTGTCCTCTTGCAGTCTGGGACCCCTCAGGGGATGGATGTTCACTTGCTAGCTTAGGCCCAATCCTCCTAGCGGTCAGGCTCAAGCCTGCAGTCAGACATTCCTCTAGCAGTCCAGGCATCTCGAAGTCTGGGACCCTTCCCTCCTTACCACTTGCCTGCAGTGGATTTGGGAGAGACTTCTGCCTCCACCACTGAGCTCACCAGCTGTGAGCCCGGCTTCTGGTTGAATGTCGCCCCCACTGTGGGAACACACTGACTACTGCATTGAGCGTCTGCCCCCTGGTGGTCAGTGTGGATCATAGTGATTGGTTGTTTCATGGTTCAGTCTATTGTATATTAGGGTTTTATTATATAAGACGATATTATGTTGTGGAAAGAAAGGGACACTTAACATTTAAATTGGCACTTTCAGGGAAAATAGAACATAAGATAAATGGGTGTGGAGTATGACAAGGGCACTTTGGGTACTGGTGACATCTCACATAACTGGAAACCCAGTGACAGCCGGAGTCACAGCTGGATCTGGGGCTCAGTGGTGTCAGGGCTCTCCTTAATTCCATCTGTTGGTTCTGCTTTTTTCTATTTTGACTTCGTTCTCAGTGAAGCCCTCGTCAAAGATGGCAACATCACCCGTGCAGCTCCCAATTCATGTGTCTCCTCTGAGTAATCTTAGTGAGAAAAAAAAAAAAAAAAGGTTCTTCTCCTTTGCTCTAGCACAAGGCTGGGTTGAGCTCAGATCGGAACTCGTCACGTCACATGCCCTTCTCTGAACCCACCCTGGTTAAAGGGAGGGGCAGTACTGTGATTGGCACGTCTTGGAGTTCATGCTCCTCTCGGGAACCCGGGGTAGAGTCAGCTGCACCCGATTCATGTGCTCTTAATCAGGGGGGGGAGGAGTGCAGGTTGCCTCCTACACCGGGAACCCCAAGAAAAATAGCAGAAGAGGGGAAATGGGTTCTGGACAAGCAAATACCAATTGTCCAGTTTACAAGGAAATAGACATCAAAGGCCTAGACTGGAGAGGTGAGCTGGTCCGCTTGAGTTGGTAGTAGGCGGGACAGGACTGGGACCAGTCCTGGTCCCTGCTGGTTGAAGAGTGCCCTTTGGAAAGAACCCGCAGAGCCATGTCCTCTAGCCTCATGTGGAGGAACAAATGGCATTACCCTGTCAGCCCTCAGATACCGGTTTTCTTTCATTAGTGACTTTCATCAGTGACTATAGCATCTAACAGTGCAGCTATTTGAAAGTCTTTATTTCAAAACACGATTCCCATTTCAGTTCCTGATCTGAATTTGTTATGACTTCACTTGTTCTGAGAAAAAGAAAACACACACGTCTCTTTATTGCTTTTTATTGCTCCAGAGCCTGGGAGGTGTGGCACACCCAGGACGTGGGCCCGACTCCGGCAGCACTTTAACGCAGCCAGGGGTCCCCAGCAGACATCCCGGGAAGGTGAGCCCAGGCCTAACTGTGGTTGTCAGAGGCGATGTGTGGGTGTGCTGAGAGCTGCTGCTTCTGCTGGTTGGACAAACAAGGCGGGTGGCTTCCAACCTGCTCCTGGGAGGAAAAGCCCCCCCGAGTTCAGTAGGAATGAAGACCATTTAGGAGAGGCTGTTTCCTCAGACCCGATCCCCCCACTTATAAACTCCGTAATGCTGACAGAAGGCAAGACTCTGAGGCGCTTCCCTGCCCTTGCAGCACCAAGCACCGGCATACCTGCCCTTCGCAGTGATGGCCCCATTATTCCGAGGGCCGGGATTGGGGACCTCTGGCCTCAGTGGATGCTCCTGAATCCCTGATGTGGGTGCATAGTTCAGCGGCCAAGGCCATGTGAGCTCCAAGTGGAAGTTTTCTGGTGTCAGATTTGTTTTTCACCCTGATCACATCCTACCACTGCTGTCAAGGCGTTGGGGAGACAGCATTTATGTCACCGCAGTTTTGTTTGTGTGTTAATCCTCAGCCATTGCTTTTTAGAGAGAGAGTGCAAGGGAGTAAGGGCAGAGAGAGAGAACATCAATGTGACAGAGACACATCAATTGGTTGCCTCCTGCACACGCCCTGAACATGGACCAGGGATGGAATGCTACCACGGAGGTATGTGCCCTTGACCAGGAATTGAACCAGGGACCCATTGGTGCATGGGCCTGGTGCCCTAACCACTGAGCAGCACAGGCATTTTACATTGTCTAACACAGAGTTTGGCACACAGAAGGTGCTTGATAAATATTTATTGAGTGAATAAGGGGCTTTTTAGAATCAAGCTATCATTGAAGTGACCTTGACTGAGGAGTTGCTGAACGTAACAGACTCTGGACTCCCCTCCCTCTCCATTCCGAAGGAGGACAGTAGGATCTGGAAATCTGAGCACCTCCAATTTCACAGACAAAATGACCTGTCCACTCACTCCCCTCCATCCAGGCCTCCGATGTGCCTCACAGATCAGATGGAGAGGTAATCCTTGGCAGTGGGGGGTTTAGCTGTTATCTCACAGGCTGCCGCTGGATTAGCAAGGCTTTCAGATAAAACCTTAGAGGGGGTAGAGTTTCATTTTTCCCTTAGTGCTCAGGGAGCCGGTGAAATAGCAGGTGGCTATTTTACTGTGCCACTATTGGGCTAGAATATAAATGGCAGGAGAGACTGGGCTGGGCAGTGGGCAGTGGGCAGTGGGGTGTGGGGAAGTGCTGGATTCTGGTCCTGGCTCAGCCATGGTTCCCCCAGTCTCTCCGGTAGGAAATAATGCTGATCTGATAGCACTGTGCTCAGGAATCGAGTGCTTGAAGAAGGGTTTCGGTGGGAGGCTAGTACCTCACTACCGGAGGCAGGCTGCAAGGCGAGGGCTGTGCCGGAAACACCAGACTGTCTGGTGGGCCTTGGGACGAGACCCGTTGACCTGCATTTGCTCAGGAGAAGCATGAAGGGGACCATCCATCTCATGTCCTGTGGATGTTATGTGAGACCGCTACGTAAATTCTAGTTGTAGAGAAGAAATGAAGACACAGAGGAAGTGTTTCCCAGTTCAGGGCACTGCCGTGGGCACAGAGGAAGGGTGAGCTGTGGGGTGAAGAGGCTCATGCTGAGGGCATGAGTGTCCAGATGGACTCGGCACAGATCTTCCAACAGTTCCTTCCCCTCCTTCCTCATTTCCTCGTGTGTAAAGGGAGAATAATAGCAGTGCCCATTTCATTGGCGGGGGCTGAAGCCTAGTAAGTCTGTAATAAAAGGCACAGTCACAATGATTGTGTCGGGGCTCTGAGGATGTGCAGGATGTAAAGAGAGAGGAGGCAGGAAGGACGGCAGGAGCCGGAGCACCAGGTGGGAGTGGGCAGACACATGCAGACATGGGGTGCTGGCCTTAGAAAAGGGGACTCGGGGGGAGCCACCACTCACAAGTGGGCCTCAGGCTTCCGTGAGGTGCTGGAGTGCTGGAGTGACCCGAGGACAGGGACCCAGGGTCAGTGCTGAAGACTGGCTAGCTCAGGTGCGGCAGAATGTGACCCTGAAACCAAGCTGCCTAAGCGGAGGCTCGGAGAGATCACACTGGATGGGCGATGGGCAAAGGCATGTGTGCTTGTGTTCATATTTGAGGGGTAATAACAGATATGCTCATTTAAAATTATACCCCAAACTTATGGATCATAGTTCTTACTCCTCCCCAGCACCAGGAATGAACATAATTCTTATGGCAGTTTAAGATAATGTGAGTGTTTGAGCAGCAAAATTTTAAAAACTTCAAAAAGCGCTATGCTCCCACTATGCCTTTACCTGTCAACACCACACACCCACACATACACACACACACACATAACCACACACACATACACACACACACACACACACACACACACACACACACACACACACACAAATACACACAATACACATGCTCACACACCAGCAGAGGAGTTTGCCCTTTATCCTGTTGGCAGTTGTGAGCAGGTGCCTGAGAAGGGGCACGACATAATGGAAGTGGTGTCTAAGAGGATTATTCCGGCTTCAATGTGCAGGATGGCTTAGACTTCGGAGGGAGACAGGGAGATCTGCCCAGAGGCTATTACTATAATGTAAGTTAGCCTAATCCAGTGCTGGTCTTTTTCTCATTTCCCTTGATATTGATAACACAGTGCCAAGTGCCAAGAACATGGGTCTGAATCCTTCATGCTCTCCTGTGCATGCCCCTCACCACACCAGCACTCCCACCTGCCACACTACACAGCCCAACTCTCCACTGCTGGCGGTCTATTATCCCGGATGTCATTGAACTTGGGAGCCCACTTCTCTATCCCCCACCGTCTGGCAGAGTCAGATCCTTCCACTCCTGATAAAAATCCCCATATTTGAGAACTCTGGGAAGAGCACAAAGAGATGGCCAGCAGGACATTGATGAAGCAGCGGACTCCACTCTAATGACCACAGTGGCCACCATCTCCTGAGGCTACAAGTGCCCAGAAGGAAGCTGAGAGCTTCACAGAAATCATTCCATTTAATCCTTAAGACAAACTTATGAAGAACTGTCCTTCTCCACCCCACCTTTTATAGACCAGACAATGAAGGGTCTCAGGACATACGAGATGGAGCTGGGCTTTGAGCCACTGCACGTACTGCTTCCCAATGGCTGCCTTGAGAACTGACCCTAGTTCTCTGCCCCCTTGGTTCAGAGGCTTCTGCCCCTGGGAGACAGCTCACCTGGCCTTTCAGTCTTGATTTTCTTATGTATAGAGACCCAGTGCACAAAATTCATGCATGGGGGGCTGTTCCTCAGCGCAGCCTTCACCCTCTCCAAACTGGGACCCTGCAGTCGGACATCCCTCTCACAATCCAGGACTGCTGGCTTCCAACTGCTCGCCTGCCTGCCTGCCTGATCACTCCCTAACCACTCCAATGCCAGCCTGATTGACACATAACTGCTCCCCTGTCAGCCTGATTGCCCCCAACTGCCCTTACCTGCTGGCCCGGTCACCCTTAACTGCTCTCTCTTGCAGGCCTGGTCCCCCTGAACTGTCCTCTCTTGCAGGCCTGGTCCCCACCCCCAACTGCCCTCCTCTGCATGCTTGGTTGCCCCCAACTTCACTCCCCTGCTGGCCTGGTTGCCCCTAGCTGTACCCCCCTGCAGGTCTGGTTCTCCCCAACTGCCCTTCCCTGCTGGCCTGGTCACTTCCAACTGCATGCTTGGTTGCCCCCAACAGCCCCCCTTCCTGCAGGCCTGGTTCTCCCCAACTGCCCTTCTCTGCTGGCCTGGTCACTTCCAACTGCCCTTCCCTGCTGGCCTGGTTGCCCCTAGCTGTAACCCCCTGCAGGCCTGGTCCCCCCCAAACTGCCCTCCCTTGCAGGCCTGGGCCCCCTGCCCCTCAACTTCCCTCCCCTGCTGGACTGATCATCCACAATTGCCCTCCCCTGCCAGCCATCTTGTGTCCACATTGGGGCAGCCATCTTTGACGATAATGGGGGCGACCATCTTCTGTGTTGGAGTGACAGTCAATTTGCATATCACTCTATTATTAGATAGGATTGGAGGTGGGGTGTGTAGATTACATATTTTGAGCATTGCATTATATTTAGCAAATAAAATCAGATGGATTCCAATAAAACAGATACTGAAATTGGATGGTCCCTAAATTATTTTCATCTTGGACATTCTAGAAACCTTCATTCTCAACACCCACTCCAGTATTTCTCATTATCTGTGCTTTGATCTAGTCTAACTCCCATTGTACATGAACTCACCTGTTTTTACATGGAAATTCATCTGCCAGTGCATGTGTGTGTCTGCATGGACTCAAGGCTTGAGGGAAAGTGAGGGATCTAAATGAGCACTTGGGGCTGCTGAAGATTAAAGTGCAAATGTGAAGCCGGAGACAGACATGTGGCCAGGGGCATGCTGCTCAGGCCAAGCTGAATGGGTTCACCTGGCAGATGGCACCTCTCACGAAGCACCTCCTTTCAACCCATTGAGATGGGAGCCAGGTGCTGCTCTCACTGCTGGCACCCAAGGGTCCTCCCCACTTCCACCAGAGCTGAGCCTCCAAAGAAATCTGAGCCTGGCCCAGGGCAAAACCAGATCCAGGGGCAGAATGCCTCCAGGGAGAACCCATTCTTCATTTTGTTGTTTTGAAACTGAGATCAAATTTGAGGTCTTGTTTTTAAAAAAGTCACCCAGTAGGCTTCCGATGACAGAAGCGCAGCACTTCCTCAACAGGACACCAAGGTAGGCCGGGGAGCTGCCTGGGGGGATGAGGTGCCTGTCAGCTATCTTGTGGTTAACATGCCTCCTTTCCAGGGCACTTGGGGTGGGGGGAAAGAGGGGTGGGAGAGTGCGGATGGGAGTGGGAGTGGCGAACCTCTGCACCAGGGCCTGATGAGAAAGAACTGCAGATGTCCTGAGGTATGTGTACTGGAGACGCAGTCCTGGGAATCAACAGGTTTTAAATTGAGGACAAACAGCTAACATCTGTTTGGGGAGAGGACTTTGGGGCATGGATGTTAGCAGCTACGGCCCTTCAGTGTTTGGCTCCCAGTCCACTGCACATAAGGCCTTGCTGATGTAAATGCCTCAGTCACAGGGCCCCTGGCCAGGCACATTGCCACCCGCTGGTGAGCCCCTGGGTGTGCTCAGAATAGCAACCCGCTTGGTCTGGTTCCTCAGACGGAGTAGAAGGCAGGTGGCAGGCAGCTGGGTCTTGAGGGATCCCCATGTTTGCCACCAGGTACAGGAAAGAGGGAAAGGCAGACGAAAACAGCCAGATAAGCGCTTGCCTGCATTAAGAGGATGAGCTGAAATGTGAGGGTGGAAGGGGGTAGATAATGGGTTCATGGTAATTTCTTGCCTAAAAATAATAGTCACTTAAGTTAATGCCTTCTAATTTTCCAGTGACTGATGCTAGGAGATTCATATGTTATGTCCAATCCACAGAACTCCATGGGTAGAGAGTACTGCTCCCACTTTGTAAGAAAGAAAACTGAGGCTCAGGAAGTTGGATCTCTCTCCCTAATCCCGCATGCAGTAGTGGAGGATGTTTGGCATGCAGAAGTTAAACACAGGCTGGGGCAGTCTGGCTTCCCTGTATTGGTCCTGTGGACAGGGTGAATGAAGCTGAGACGACACCTACCTTCAGGGTCTTTGTGCGGCAGGATCACTAGGCACGTGTGACTGCCCCGTGTGGAGCACATGATCAGGGTGTGGGCAGGACCCAGCCTCTCTCTGCAGGCCCACAGGCTGCAGCCTGCAGCCCCTGATGACCCCGAGAGCCACTGGCACTGGGGAAGGGGTGAGCTGGGAGTGACTTGGCTAAGAGAGTGAATGGCTGGGCTCTCTGGAGAGCCTGCATTCTCAAGGCGTTCAGAAAGTGGGACTGTATTTTGGAAAAAGTCGTGGAGGATATAGTGTCATCCGGCCTTCTCCTAGCAGATGGATCCCTGGGAAATTGCTGACAACAGCGTCCTGACCCAGGGTAGCATGTCCCACCCCTTTCTGTTACTTTCAACATCTACCCTCAGTGCTGCCTGTTGTCCTCTAAACTGCCATGCCCCGTTGCCTCAGTGACTGGTCATCACCGTTCCCTCACACCTCTGCGGGGGCCTTAGGGTGGCTGTCAGCCTTGTCCAGGTCAACTCCTCCTTAGGGAGGGCAATCCCAGTTCCTTTGCTTGTGGAACCAGCAGACTGCTTTCCCACAATAAGCCGTGATCCCGAGGGTGGGGAGGATGGTGCAGTGACTCCTGGCACAAAGTGGTGAGCCCTGTCTTCAACGTGGAAGTGGCTTTTCCATGCTTCCTGGGAGCCTTGTGTGTCCCATGTGTTAGAGGTAATAAGACTTGGAGGGTTGGCCCCGCACTGAAGAAGGGGAGCAGTGGGATATATACCATCTTTCTACCTGCGGGGCGGGAGCCCCCGGTGCAGCCAGAGAACATTGCTGCTCTCAGTGGGCACTCTGAAGCAAAGATAGTAACATAGTGTGACATTTCCCACTCTTGGGGAAGAGATTAGATGTATAATAGCCATTTTCAAGAGCTGGGGAGGAGGAGTGCAGCTCAAGAAGGGGAGGCGGGGCCGGGACTTCCGGTCGAGGCGCAGCCTGCTGGTTGTGCACTCAGGCACCTTTCCATGTGTACAGCTCCACTGGATTCTTTCCTCAAACAGCACATCTGGCAGCCTCCAATTTCCCACTTGTGCTCCGTTAGCATCGACTCATCTCCCTTTGCCATTCAGGACCTTCTTCAAGTGCGGTAAGAGGTGTCTGCGTGAGGGGACTGGCTGGGCAGGTGCTGGCCTCTCCTGTGGCCTGTCACTTGCCTGCCACGCAGGGCCAGGGCGACGGCATATCACAGAGCCCATAAGCCTGCCTCAGCCCCAGGTGGTCCCCTGAGCCTACAGTGAGGGTCTCGGGGCTACTGATTTCACTCCAGCCCTCCTAAGAGCCAATGATCTATCTTGGCTTCAGGAGCTGATTTTTTTTTTTTTTAATATAAGCTAAGAGCCACCTGACTTGTGAAAAACCATTTTTTGGGGGTACGATGAACAAAATCCAGGAGGAAGATTTCCTTTCCTACAGGGTCCAGAAATTGCCCAGCTCCAATTCCTGAAGGACCTGTGTTTTCCCCCTTCCCAGTCCACTCAAATGTAATCCAGCTGGCATCACAGTCAACTCCCCTGACCTCAAGATGGAGCCTCACCATATGTCCTATCTGTGTAGCGCCTTGTGATCCCCGAAGTTGCTTTACTTCTGAAGTGTCACTGAATCTTCACAGCAATACCGGAGATAGGCTGGACCTGTATTGTTCCAGTTTTAACAGAAGCCGCTGCCAAAGTTCAGAGGCTGAGTGACTTGCCCAAAGTCACCAGCTGCCAGGGTGTAGGGTAAGAGCATACGTCTTTGGGACTTTAGTCTGGGATTCCTGGTGTTCACTGTGCCATCCAGATCCCGCCTCCTTTCCTAAAGTACTCAGGTACATGTACTGAGAAGTGGAAGAGTCGTGTCACTTACTGGACTTTTCACTTAGGGGTTTGGGGTGCAGAGGTGGCCCTAGCTGTTTGAGAGTGGACCTAGGGCAGAGGCAGGGGAGCAGGGGTTTCTGTGCAGGGTTGAGAGTCCAGGTGGTTTGGGGGGATGAATGCCTGTATCTGTGAGAGTTAGTGACACACAGGATGGCATGAGCACAGTGGCATTAGTCTGACTGGAGGAGGGCACCAGGTGGCACTTCCAGGAGCGACCTCCTGGTTGTGGAGAACTCCCTGCGAGGGGAGCCTCTGCTCACCCCTGGCCTGAGTTCAAGAGCATGTGTGGCCACGGGCCAGGCCAGGCCTCTGGAAGCTGCCACCACTGCGGTGCCTGCAGCTGGCTGGTGTCCCACAGCCGAGAACAGACGTGGTGTTTCTAGCAGCCAGAGGGGTGGAGGAGGCTGGCAGAGCAGAGCTCCCATCTGGAACCCTCACTCACAAGATGCCTGGCTTTTTGCTTGCTGGAGCCCAGCCTCCGCAGAACGGGCCGCTGGGCAAGGTAGGCAGTTCCTGCCGCGGCAGCTGGCCGCACGCCCACTCTCCTGCTACCAATGAAAACCAACAGGCACGGACTTGGAAAGTCAGCATTTGGTTCTGGAATGGCTACTTTAGGATTTTATTAACCGGGAGCAACCCAGAGCATGCAGTCCTGGGTTTGCACAGACACCACGTGCCTCAAGAATCATGGATGTGCTTCACGGTAGAGTTGAGAATTTCTAGCCCATGAAGCTCTCGTAGCTGAGCAGCAAACCTGTCATAATCAGAACATAAGCTCCAGGACCTGCATGCGGACTGCTGAGCCCAGGCCGCCCCCTCACTAGCCCTGGTGGGAAGGTGGCCAGGGCCGAGGCCGGGGCTCTGAAGCCCTCAGGGAGGCCCGCAGACACTGCCAACACTCCCACTGAGTGGCGGGTGTGACAGGCTGATCCGATGGCACCGTGCTCTCAGGAACTTTGAGTTCATGCTAGCTAACGTGCCATGCTTTCTGTGGAAGAAAGACTCTATCCATTCCTCCCGTTTGAACAACCAGACAGAACTTGAAAGGACCTTAGATGCCATCCAGGCCAAGCCTGTCATTCCATGGAGGAGTCAGAGGTGTGAGGCTGCTAAAGGATGGAGCCAGGCAGGCCAGACACCCTCCCTGCCAAGGAAGGCACCCCCTCTGTGCCGAGGCTCAGTCATGCAGCCACACTGGCACCCGCTGGGAGCATGAATGACCAGGTGTTTAAACGTAACAGAGCAGAACAGCCTGTGAGCTAAACAGGAACAGTGAGCACAATTAGAGCAAAGCTGTCTTGCCCTGGCTTGTCACGTCTCATTTTGGTTTGCTCCAGCAGGAGAACGCTGTGGGCACTGGACCTTCTCCCATATGCTGAGGCCCTGGGCAAACAAGAATGAGGTGGGAGGTCTAACTTTTTTTGGAAAAGTAGAGGGGAGAGAAGGAGGGAGAGGAGAGATGGTGAAAGGGAGAGGAAGGAGAAATTGAAAGAGGAGAGGAGGATGGAGAATGAGGGAGTGGAATGCAGAGAGGACAATGGCAGGAAGCACATGGCAGGAAGCAAATCCCTGTCAGATAAAAGTCTTCCATCTCTGAGTGGAGCCTGAGGGGCCCCCACTTCCTTCAGGGAAGGCTTCCTCCAAGAGACAGCTACTAGGGCCCAACCCTGTCAGCCAGGGCTCCCGGGGCAGAGCCTCCCTCTCCCCACGCCCCCGCCCCCCGCCCCCACCATGACCTTCCCCACTGCACACCTGGGCTCAGCAGTGCACAGCTTCCCCAGAGCAATCCCTGCATTCAGCGGCACCGCCCTCTCCCACACATCGCTGGCTGCGAGCTTTAACAGGACGTGCACGATGTCAGTCTTCAGCAGGGAGGACGCCACCTGCGGCACCTCCATGCAGTTCCCCAGGCAGAGGGCGGCGTTGCCCACCAGAATCTCATCCTCTGAGCCGAGCAGCCTCATCAGAACACTGAACTCTGCAGGGAGGAGAACAAGCATCAGTCCCTCCAAACGCCAAGCAGGAGGCTGATGGAGGGATGAAAGGCGAGAGGAGGTGCCAGTGGACACCGAGGTGCCCAGAAGCTCTGAGAAAAAGCCTGTTACTCGGGTATTTAGTAAAAATGAATTGGATGCCACCGGCTCCTTGCTGGTCTCTGACGTACCTCAGAGGCCTTGGGCAGCGTCTGGCGCAACACTAGTGGATGTGGGTGAATGCTGCACACAGGGCTGTCTTCTCTGAAGTCCCCAGCCTTAACCTCTGCTCTCCACCTGACAGCCCGAGTGGCAGGCCACCGGCCTGCATCCTGGGCTGCAGGGCAAGCAATAGGGCCCAGAAGAAAGGTTCCTGCCTGCATGGAGGGGTCCCAGTCAGTGTCCTCCTGGCACAATCCAGGGGAGGGGCAAGGAGAACATCAGCAGGCTGTCTGGCCTGGGAACCCTGCTACCAATGACTGCAGCCAATGGATTACTAGAGCAACGCCAGGCTCAGAATCTGGTTACTTTCTTGCTCACGAAAAGGTGAACCCTCTCCCCTGGTGAAAGAGGAGAGCCCATGTTAGGTAGGTCGGTCTAAGCATAATGCTTTAGAAACAACTTCAGTTTAACTTGGTGAGAGGTGCTAGCTCCCCGGTTCAACTCTGGTGCCTGAATCTGAAGCCAGAGCCTGCTGCTACGTGTGCACAGCCCAAGGCTAATTAAATGCTCCCAAGCTGGAGGTGAGATGACATCTGACTGTGTAAACATAGCTGAAGGCTGGGGAGAGGTCGCAGCTTTCCACTGAGACCCTCCTCTCTGCTCACCCTTTGTGCCTTCAAGGATGATTAACCTCTGGGTGTGGGGTCCGCTTAATGAAAGTATCACTTACTCTTGTCCAGTCTTATCACTTCCTCTCGTGCTTCGTGGCAACTGTTAGTGCAGATGGCCAGGGTCTTCATGGCATAACGTGAGGCAGTCTGGCCCCCCACCTAGATTTCGAATGAGATTAGAGAAATACCATCAATCCTGCGACTATTCTTGGCAGAAACCACAGTGAGCAGCTTGACTTGCTTGTGGCATCCTAGTGTCTAAAAGAGAGGCCCATTGAGAATGGGCGCACTTCCTGAGGAGCGTGGCCCTGTGGAGGGAGTAGCAATCACCCCTCCAGCACGGCCCACACCAGGGAGTGCAGGCCTGGCACGTACACCTGAGGAATCACCTGGCAAGGCTTTGTGAGAGTGCCTGAGAAGAGAACGATGCTGTTAACTGACAGATGTACCAAAAAAAGAGGGAAGGACCCATTTACTGCAGGAGTTGGGAACGAGGGCTGACTTGCCAAGGCTGCCAGGCCTGCACAGAGAACATCAGGGACCTACATCATTTTACAAGGTGATAATTGTCAAATCATAACCTAACACATGGTGCGTATATGCATGCATAATACCACATGTGTGCATGCAATCAGCAGCCTCTGGCAGGTGTGCAAGAGTTGTCTAGAGTGAATGACAGTCATCATGCAAGTGGCAGCCGGAACTCAGACTACCCTGTCTTGCTCTCTCAATACAGTCCCTGACCCAGTGCAAGCATGCTTCCCCCTAAGCAAGCATGTCCTCCCCCTAAGCAAACATGCTTCCTGGCCCTGTAAGCCTGGAGGTCTATGAATACGTCTCTCATGGGGTCACCACACTAACATAGGTGAGTGACCCCCCCGGGCATACCTACCACCGGTGGGATCCAGGGATGGCAGTTGTGTAAGCCCCTCACCCATCCAGGTGAGTCTGGTTACCTACTGTACCTACGCAATTAGATTCACTGTACTCATATCACAAGGGAGACTTGAACATCCTTCTGTAACTGCACCCTACGTATCTCATAGAGGACTTACTTCCAATGTTCTCCAGACAAGTGGGTAAGGCGTCATGAGCAGGAAAATGGGAGCAGAATAAGAGGCTGAGAAACCTTGGGGGGAGTTACTCAGACCACCGTTTTCCAGGACAGAGGCCAAGCATGTCTAAGACAGGCTTGGACACACTGTTTCTGTGTGTATCAGATGGACAGTTTACTTGTTTAATTTATTTACTTATTTAGAGGAACATGAGAAGACAGGGGGAGAGTGAGAATTTGTGGTCTCCCCACCCCCCATTTCTGCATTCATTGGTTGATTCTTGTACGTGGCCAAAACAGAGATGGAACCCACAACCTTGGCGTATTTGGATGATGCTCTAACTGAGCCACCCAGCTGGGGAACAGTTCCCTTATTTATTCACCAATCTTTTGTTAATGTTCAGAGCACAGTCTGAGTGGACATGCAGAAGAGAATCTCTATTCAAGTTTAAAATCTAGCAGGGGTGAAATAGCGGCACCTCACTTCGGTTCCCCAATAAAATAAGATGCTTCTGGAAATTCCAAAGGTTGTAAGCAGTAACGGTATTTTACCTTCAGGAACTTAATCATTTTCTTCACCACTCCTGCTCTTAGGGCCTCCTCGACGATTTTCAGGGAGGAAGGGAGGGTGCGGCTGAGAACGCCAGCAGCTCTCTGGGGGAAGCAGAAAGTAAAGGGTGACTCAAAGTTCTTTTCAGATATGCTAGAGACCTTCACAACTAAACCAGGGGAGGTAAGACAACCGTTGATATTGGAAGCAAAATTTGCACCTTGATTTTAAAATTGCAAATTGATTTTAAAAATATGTAATGGCCAAGCAGCAAGACTGTTGTTTTTAATACAGCTGGCAGGTAGGCAATTCAAAGGGCTGCAAACACTGGCCCTGGCACATTGTGGCTCAGCTCATTTCTGCTTCACACAGGCCACCCAGTTCACCTTTGGAAAGCCCTGGCCATTCTGCGATGCTGGTACCAGGCCCAGGGCAGCCTTCCTGGATTGATCCTCTGGGTCGTTTAGCTTTTCTGTTATCTGTTCTGAATCTGTCTTTTTGTTTTATTTTCTGGGAGACTTCCAGTTCTAATTCTTTAAAATAGCAAGCTATTACTGCAATTTGGCTATAATACTACTTGGAATTTTTCTGAGGATACAAATAATAGTTACTACCTTTTTCCTATTTCCTACACCATCTCTGTTTGTTTTTCTGGTCAATTTTTTTTTATTGTGGTCTTTCTGTTTATGTTCATGGCTTTCCTGAAATGTCTGGGGACACTTAGCCGCCGATTACACTTGTGAAAAAGATAATACAGTATGTTTGGGCCTGCTGTGCTTATGGGAAGCTGGTGAGCAGGTGACATGTGGGACCCCCAGATACTAGACAGCACACACGTCTTCGCTGGTTTCCCAGTCCCTCTGAAGAAACGTGCTCAGATTCTGTGCCCAGGGGACAGACAGGGGCTGCCAAGTGCAGTCCCCTAGGCTCTCACTGCTGCCCTGATGCACCTGGCATTTTGAAGTTGCCATTTTCTCCAGGGTCCCTTCCCAGTAGTGTGACCCTCAGTTTGTGCTCTCCAGCTCTGCCCTCTCCTGACCCAATGTTGTCCTCTTGCCTGTTCAACTTTGTTGATATGGGTTTCTACTTCCCCGTAATGCCTATAGTCTCATTTTAAGAGGTCTCAGAGGGAGAAGGCATAGACTATGTGTTAGCACGTCATTAGTCTTGCTTCCCTGTCTCCTTCCCCTGGGACTGGGATGCCTCCACAGCTGACAGCACAGATCTCTTTCCAGGCTTGAGACAGTAGAGAGCACCCTAAGGAAGGATCAATTCTCCTGGTGGAGCTGCTGCCCCACTCAACACGCCGCTAGCACCCAACTATGGCACCCGCAGAGTTCTGGGAAAGTCTGGCCCAGAGTGTCCTGAATGGTTAGCATAAAGCTAGTGCGGGCGTAGCTTTAGGTTTAGATTAGAGGTGGGGAATATATGGCTCACAGGCCGTGGAAGGCCCACAGAATCATGTTGTCTGGTCCCACCAAGGTATTAGGGGTAAGTTAATTAAATGTCTGACCAAATATAGAAGGCTAATTTTTAAGCTGATAATTTTGTATGGCCCAAGAATGGTGTTATAAATATCCAAGAGGCCCTTGGCAGAGAAAAGGTTCCCCACCCCTGATTTAGACCATCCAGAAAAGCCTCAACTACCCAAGAACAATGGTACTCATCAATTTGGGGGTCATGGATGCTTTTTGAGGAACTGATGGAAGTTGTGCTGCCTCCCACCCATGAAAATGCGCATACACTAAGAATTGTCTACACAATTGCAGGGGTTTCCCAGGAACTGCAGACCTACCACACGTTCCTGGAGCCCAGGTTAGAAACCCTCCCCTACAATGCCAGGACTGACCTCAGGGCAGTGTGAGCATTCTAGCTCCAAACAGGATGCTCTGAGTCTACTCAGAACACCGCCCCCCCCCCCCCCCAGCCCCCATCCTAGAACCAGTCCCCAGTCTGTAACCTTTGAAGGGATGGCTTCCCAGGATGTCCTGAATGTGACTCCAGGGAATTTGGGGCCCTAATAGTTGGTAAAGTTGGGGTAATTCCTAATATGCATTTATAACACATCCTGGGTTACTGGCAAATAGCCTCTTGAACCACATCAGTATCCCCTGACGCACTGTGCTCACCACCCGCCTTCTTGGTTTTCTTATCCTAATGGAAACGAGTTTAAAAGCAATTCCAGCATATACCCCCAAGAGGGATAAGACCATTATCCTTAAACAGCCTTCCGGATCACTGGCTCGAAAACATGGGTTTGGTTTTGTTGATCATGGAAGAGATTCTACACAAAATCGCAAGACCCATTCCATTTGTACAAGGATATCTTGAAATAGGACAAATCAGATAAGTTCCAGAGCAGACACCAAAGGGCTCCTGGACTGTAGGAGGCTCCACAGATGGGTGCTGGGCAGTCATCACTAAACCCCATGAAGCTGAGGTTTGTGTGATTATGGGCACCATTCTAAGGAGCGTGCCCTCCGCATCCCTCAGAGCTGGCAGAATCTCAAAGCTGTGATGCCTTTGAAAGGTTAAGATGCACCAAAAAGAAAACAACATGAAGGAGGACAAAGGATGCTGTTCTGGCTCTCCCATCTTACTGTCAGGATTCCTCCATCCTGGCTGTTCAGTAGCGACATGCACCTCCTGCTCACCTCTGCAGCCCAGACCTGCAGCCATGGGGACAGAGAAGGGGCTGTGAACGCTTTGATCATTAGAGTCCTCGATTGATCTTCCTCCAAACCCTGATGAGAGTTGACCACCCTCCTGTTCACTGTCACACTCCCTTACAACACCTACTGGCCTCCCCTCACTACAGGGCACAAACCCTGAGGACAGGAACCACATTTATCAGACTTTGTAAATGCAGAACCTAGCAGCAGGCACATCCTTCACATTCAATTTTCTGAATGAGCACCTGCCCAAGTGACTCATCTATCCCTCCGTGAAGCAGAGAGAGTGTCCCCCCGCATTTCCCGTCTCACTGCCCATGCTGGCTCTAAGGGCTTCTAGCTCTTGGTGAAAATGAGAACAGTTCTATGCAACAGAATGTGTTTAGGTTGTCCCAAGGTTTGAGGTAGGGAGAAAAGAATACTGTACCTCGGAGACAAAGGGGGACTGAAGACATAAGTTCATCAAGAGTCCCAGAAGTGCATATATGACATCTCTGGACAAGTCTACATCCTCCTCACACCTGGACTTTGGAAACAAAACAAGGTAACCCATGACCTTTCTGTCATGCAGCTTTAAAATACATGTGTGTATGTACCTATGTATATGTATATGTATATGTATATGTGTATGTATATGTATATGTATATGTATATGTATATGTGTATACTAGAGGTCTGGTGCATGAATTCTTGCATGGGTGGGGTCACTCAGCCTGGCCAGTGATCAGGGCTGATCAGGGCTGGCTGGCTGGGGGGGAGGAACTGCAGGAGGGTTGGCCGGCTGCAGGAGGTTGGTTGTGGGAGCACACTGACCATCAGGGGGCAGCTCCTGTGTTGAACGTCTGCCCCCTGGTGGTCTGTGCATGTCATAGCAACTGTTCGACTGGTCATTTGGTTGACTAGTCATAACAGTCACTTAGGCTTTATATATATATATTTAGTTGATTTTAGAGAGAGAGGAAGGTAGAGGGAGAGGACTGAAGAGAAAGAGAGTGAGAGCGACACATCAATCTGATGCCTCCCATATACACCGTGACTGGGGATCAAACCTGTCACCTTTTGGTGTATGGAACAATGCTCCAAACAACTGAGCCACATCAGCCAGGGCTGCCTTGTAGCTTTAAAGTCATCTTCCCCTTGGCAATGGTCTCAGCATTACTTAAACTCCCTACATTGTCAATGTCATGAACCTACGCGATGTTGGAAGATTAGAGACCAGTCTATGAGTTAGTGTCAGTATGAGACACTCCCAAGGAGTCCCTTTGGCCTCTGCCATGTGACCCTGGTTCAATCTGGTCCTGTGTTTACACTGAATACTGAGATGGTCAAATGGGTGGCCAAGCCAGCTCTGCCAGCAAACCCTTCAAGCCTCTCCAGGGTGAATGAGACATGATGTGGAGGCTTGCTGAGGTCAGCCACCCATAAAATCTGTGGTCACAGAAGAAAGAAGCTACTGGCCCCAGCACTCTCAAACAGAATTTTCAGAAAACCTAGATAATGAAGAAGAAGCCAACACTCCCAAAGCAGATAGAAAACCAGCTTAAAGGAGAAAAGCTAAAATACCATGAGGCCCAAGCAAGCATCCCCAAATTCCTCAGAGGCAGACATCTGTCTTCCGGTGGCAGCGTCAGCACTGAGGTTTCCCATGATGGCAACACATTGGCTGAGGGCTGAGGTGTTGACTTCCCTGGGGTCTCTCTTCTAAAAGAGAATAAAGAAAAACCAAATGTGCAGACAGCAGGCAGATGATGCCAGCATCATCCCCAGGGGCACCCCTCGTGCACCAAGACACCGGGAACCAGAGAGTGCAGCGTCACACTGGCATCAATGGGGTCATGCTGGCAACAGGGTGGAGGCACATGGGTTAACCCCAAAGCACATGGCCTGGAACAGAGAGGCCTTGGGCTCATCTCAAGGATACCAGCAACCAGCCTGGACAGCAGAGCTTCCACTTCCACATTTGAGAGACTGGGCTGTGGATGTGCTCAGGTCCCGTGAGACGTGGTTCCCCAGGGACAGGGTCTAGTCCCAGCATGCTCTCCTCAAACTCCCCCACCCCCTTGCCCTTCCCTGCCTCCTCAGCTCAGATCTGCACACTGGCCCTCCTGACCAGGACAACTTTCATTCAGGGTTGCACAGTGTCCTTATGACCAGACTTAGGATCACAGGGAACTGATGAACCTGAGCCCTCTCTCTGCCTTCACTCAAGATGCAGAGGCCACGTCCAGCTCTTCCTCCACCCCGATGAGCCTGCATGTGCCCTCTCCACCTGGCACAGCTAGGGCTGCTTTAATAAGAACTGTGTAAATTCCAGCTGTGATAAACGATTGCTGACCCTGAGAGTCAACAGCACTCTGGAGTTTGACTGTGCTTAACGACTCACGCCCCTGAGAGTCAGAGATGAGGAAATGAAGACCTGCTCACCAGCACACCTCTGAGAGCCGGGAGAACACCTGCGAGGTTGGCCCGGAACCAGACTTGGAATCTGTTGGGAGAACACCAGCCATGATTTAGCTCCACATTGTAATGGGTTATAAGAGAAATACAGAGTCTCAGATGATGGAGTGAACAGACACAAGCTCTGGGCCCCTGTGTTTGCCATGTGCCTGAATGACTCATTTGGAAACAGAAGAGAATACCCCAAGTATATGATGCGGCTTTCATTTCTCTAAATCTGAAGAATTGCCTTTGATGTTAAACATCAGGTCTCAGATGGCAGCCCTTATTCAGAAATTGCTGGAAGCCCTAGGCTTTGCCAAACTGACCTCCTACCATCCTGCCCTCCCCTCACTCAGAGTCTGTGCTGTGTGTGTGCAAATAGGAAGTGTGGTGCAAGCATGGTTCCTCAGCACAGACACAAGGAGTCCCAGCTACACATGTGTCTCCACATGCTATACATGTCTCCACATGCTACACATGTCTCCACATGCTACACATGCCGTGCACTGCTTCTACATGCTACATGTGTTTCCACATGCTATATCCACCTCTGTACACTATACACATGTCTCCACATGCTACATACCTCTATGTGCTTCAAACCTCTACATATATCTTCACATGATACATGTCTCCACATGCTACACAGCTCCACACGCTACACATGTTCCTACATGTTACATATGTCTCCACATGCTATACACACATCTCCACAGGCCAGAGCAACTACTGAGTCCCCAGCCTGTGCTGAGAGCCTGTCCAGAAGCAAAGAAGCACTCTCTCATGGTCATTCCTAAGCATGATATTCTAAAGGTGGTGAGGAAATTAAACAAACAAGAGACACACACACAAAAAAAACCACTTAAGAATTATGAAAAATGTAAGAACCTTACTGAATTCCTCAGTAGCTAAGCAAAAATAATGCAACCGGCAACCCAAGAGGAGCCTCCATTTTACTGTGCACTCTCTCTCTGTCTCACATCTGTTCAGTACACATTTGCTAGGCAGTTCCCACTAGGTGCTGATTAAGGGGAAGAAGCTTCTCCAACACATAGTAAGCTTGTCTATTGTGTTTTAAGTACATTACTGCTTCCAACTCCATTGAGGACTGGGTCCCCTGCCCCGAGGGGCAAGGCATCAGCCCTCTGACTCAGTGAGCCTTGCGATGCCCACTGGCCAGCTTCCCTGTATGCTGCACATTCTATACTATTAGACAGTCAACAACAGTTGAAGGAGAGATGTCAACTTCTGTCAATAAATGTTACCTTTCTTCCAGCACCAGGTCTGTGAGCAGTCCCATGGCTGAGGTGGCCCTCTCATCTGAGAAGTCAAGAAATGACACCAGGGCTTCCAACAATCTGCAAAATATCCAGTACAACCTCAGAGTGGGCTGTCCTCCAACTGACAGCATTTCCAACAAGGACACCCTGCAGGGAGGCCAAGAAGAAGCCAGTATGCAGGGGAGGTACCTGGGGTGTCCTGCCACACCCCCTAGGAAGCCCAGCTCCTGGCCCACCCAGTGACGCAGACTCTCCTGCAGAGTGGCTCTACCACCCATGTTCAGTCCCAGGGTTGAACAGTTTTCACCCAAGTTCACTGATTATCAGATGATGACAGGAAGGAATCGCTGGGGCTTCTGCCATGTGACTCTGGCTCGGCCAAGTTCAATCACATAAATGACATCTAAATGGCATGCTTACTAATCTGCTAATGATTAAAGTAGGAGGGCCGCCTAATAAGGAGGGGAATGGAATAAAGATTTCACAAGATTTTGACAGGCTGCTGAATGTATCAGACAAAATTTAATACAGTTAAAGTCAAACTCCTCCACTTAGAGCTGGTAATTCTGCATAAGTAACAGAATTGGTAGACCTGGTTTATAACTGGTTCATATGAATAAGATTTAAGTATTATTAGGCAAGCTGCAAACCCACTATGAGCAAATAGTCCAGTGGAGTTGCCAAAAAAAAAAAAAAAAAGCTACTGCAACCTCGGGCTGCCCTAACAGACTGACCTGCCCAGGACAAAGTAGGAGCTACTTGTGCAACCAGAAGGCCCATACTTAGCACCCACAGTGCGCTCAGTGCTGTGCTCAGTATGGGGAGGGCAGTACTAAGTACCTGGGTGATATGACAGAAACAAACTCATGTAAAGTGGGCACAGAGTCCAGTGGTGGGAGGTGTGGGAGGATGGCGATAAAGAAGCTGCAAGGAGCAGCTGATACGTTAGCTATCACTTGAAAATGTAGTGCTGCCTTTTTGTTCCTTTGTTCATTCAATCAACACCTGCTGGGCACTGTCTAAGGAGCTTGCAGGCCAGTGTCAGGCACACGGGGAGCAGAGCATTCCAGGCACAGCCCATAGCATTCACAAAGATGATGTGGCATCAGAGAGCAGGGCACACTTGGGGGCTGCCAGCAGTTCCTCACAGTGAGTGTTTAGGGTGTGAGGAGAGGACAGGGAAAGGCGAGGCTAGAGACCTGGACAGGGCCAGCCTGTCACGGTGGCCTTCTGTGGCCTGCTGGAAAGCCTGCACTTTGCCCTGTGGGACTAGGTGTTCCCAGTGTGGTGGGTGGAGGACTTTCTTGGCAGTGGTGTGTGTGGGGAGGCAGATTCTTGAGCCCACCTCAGTCTAGTGGAAGGAGGCTGCATTTAAACCAAGTCCCCAGGTGATTCCTGGGCACCACACTTCTTAGCAGCTGGAGCATTGGTCTTATAGGCTAGCATTTTCCGTGGGAAACTAACAGGACAGATGTGCATGTTAGACAAATCCCTTTGGTGGCACAGTAGAGGCTGGATTGGGGCAGGTAGCATAAGAGGCAGGGAGTCCATTGGGGGGGCGGAATGGATGTTCTAGACTAAAGTTAAGACTGACCCAAGGCAGAGGCAGAATGAGATGTACAGTAGAGAAGAGGGGTGTTTGCAGTGACCGAGGAGGAGTGGCTGGAGAGGAACACTGGGAGGGAGCCAGAGGAAATAAAAGCAGGAGATGCTGAGGAGGTAAGATTGACAATACACCATCATCTTACAGATGTGGGGAGCCATCCAGGGAACCCTCGGGATGCTGACTTAGGCAGCTGGGGGTATGGAAATGCCACCTCTGAAGACAGAAAACGCAAGCAGAGGGTCTGGTTTGCAAAACCACTTCTGAATGATAAGTTTGCGATACTCCTGGTACTGAGATGGAGATGCCCAGGGGCAGAGGGGGTTTTCTTCCAGCACTTTTAAGAGAGAGTGACTTATGGGTGATAATTAAGGGCGTGGGTGAGAGGAGGGCCAAGGGTAGGGTCCTGGAGGCCTTGACTTGGAAGGTGACAGCATAAAGGGGGCTCAAAAGGAAACCAAGAAGGAAAAAAAACAAGCAGTAGGAGGAGACCAGGAAGATAACATTGATAGGACCAAATGGGCAGTGATGGGAAGAAAGTGCAGAAAGGAGCCAGCCCATCGGGTGGGGTCTGATAGGAAGGTGAGCTCCAGTACCCACATCTGCGGCTGTGCAGGCAGAGTCTGAAAGTCAAGTCCAGAAGGAAACCAGGATGCTTAACTTGGAAAAGACCAGGCTCCTTCAAGCCCTGGAAAGTGGGAGAGATGACATGTTCTGTGGCCTTCAATAGACTGATGGAAGTTTCAGTATCGGGAGCAGCATTGCCCCAGACCAGAATGGGGCAGCCAGTTTGTGTTCAGTGAAAGGAGGTAATTTTTCATCAATAGAACATCCCAGACAGGAGGAACTGCCTTGGGAGGTGAGATCCACATCCTTTTGTTAGCTGGGGAAAGACCCAGTCCATTAGCTGTGACCTTGCCCCATCCCAATCAAACTGACAGAAACGCTGGAATCTTCCCTGGAGGGCAGCATGCACACTATGCCTGTGCCAGGATGCCCCCTAGGGGACACCAGTGCTGGGGAGGAGAGAGGGCTTGGAGGGGGGTTGGGCTGGATAGTTGACAAACCCCAGGTAACTTCAATTTCTGCAACTCCCCCACATCCCTGGGAGTGAATTCAGTGTTCCGCTGTCACAAATCACTTATTTTACAGTTAGCTCCTATTCTTCCTTCACCAGTTGAAATCTGATCTCCCTCTTGAAGACAATGCTGATGGACCTGAGCAGCACAGAGAAGGAGCTGAACCAGCAGCCTAAGATCATCTTGCTTTTAGTTCCAGGAGCCATGAACAACAAGGCTTCTCGCCATGTGAGAGTGCACATCCTAACTGGCCTTCCCACCCCTCCTCATCTCCTTCACTGTTGGCCCTTTCTGCTTTGCTGGCAGCTGTCCCTGTAGAGCAGTGGTTCTCAACCTTTCTAATGCCACAACCCTTTAATACAGTTCCTCATGTTGTGGTGACCCCCAACCATAAAATTATTTTCGTTGCTACTTCATAACTGTAATTTTGCTACTGTTAATGAATCGTAATGTAAATATCTGTGTTTTCCGATGGTCCTGGTGACCCTGCTAGCGGTCTCTACCTGTGGGCTGCGACCCACAGGTTAAGAACCCCTGCTATAGAGCCAGAGGTTGAGAACCACTGCTATAGGGCCAGAGGTTGAGAACCATTGCTATAGGGCCAGTTATGAAGTAGCAATGAAAATAATTTACCGTTATGACGTAGCAATGAAAATAATTTACAGTTATGACGTAGCAATGAAAATAATTTACAGTTATGACGTAGCAATGAAAATAATTTTATGGTTGGGGGTCACCACAACATGAGGAACTGTATTAAAGGGTTGTGGCATCAGAAAGATTGAGAACCACTGCTATACATGGACCACACATAAGAAAATGATCAAATGCACAGTAAATGTACTTTCACATCCATTTAGCACCTCAGCATGGGCCCTGGAGAGAGCAAATGAGTATCAAGCTTTTGTTGAGTCCGCATCATGTGTCAGGCATGAAACTGGCTGCTTTCCTCCCTCTGGTTGAACCCCACGGAAACCCTGCCATCGCTTTCTACCGTGCCTGACTCTACTGTGGAAGCTGGAACCATTTTCCAATCACAGGTGGCACATGACCAAAGGGAAACAGAAGCAGTTGTTTCTCTTGATAAAAGGGACAGAGCCGGCTGGTGCTAAGCTGTCCTAAAAGGGGAGGTGATGTGTGGAGTGGCAGCAGCCTGTGTGACCATGAGGGAAGGGTCAAGAGAAGGACAGAGACCTGGACTCTGACATTTTGAAGTCACTCCACCAGCCAATGTTACCTCTGGTCTCTGCTGTTACATGAGAAAAGAAGACCAGCTTCTCTTGGTCACGTGTTCTGTCGAATGCAACAGAAAATGTTTGGCTGGCATCCACACATCACCACTCTTAAGCTTCACCATAAGTCTGTGAAGCAGGAGAGACACCAGGCTCATCAAGGCTAAGTAACTTTCCTGAGTCACATAAGTAGACAGAGGCAAGCAAGGGTTTGGGCTCATGACTGCTGGTGCCTAAAACCTAGCTCTTTCCACAAAGTGGCACTGGCCCTCCTAGTTTCTGTCATCGTCCACTTGTTCCTTCAGTGCGCAGTATCCATAGGGAAAAGCGCTGTGGGAGGAATGTGCTGTGAGCCCTCTCTGCGAGGTCACGGGGCCTGCTGCAACCATCTCCTTTCACTGCAGACAGCACTTTCCTCTCTTTCTGGTCTGGCCGGGGTGGGCGTTAATGAGAGCAGCAGGCATTGAGGCAGTAAGCTAAAGCTTCTTGGCTATTTAAAGAGAGCAGGCAGACTCCCAGGATGATCATAAATGCCACTCTCCAAGACACTGGAAAAATTCAAATCGAAACCCAAGCAATTCAAAGATAGCTTAGGGGAGAAAAGATTATGATTACTATAGCTACATTTATGCAAAGAGACCAAAACCAAATAAAACATGTGACGAAAGGATTGAGGAAATGACTGCAGGTTGAGGAAAAGTCTGATGGCACCTCATCAGACTTTTCAGAGATGTGAGAGGGAGACGGGCTGCCTTCACTGAGCGGGTGATGCTCTGAGACCCTGGCGGATCTTCCTTACCGGGTCAGGTCCAGGTGGCTGATGACCAGGCTCCGGCCATTTTTCGTCTGGGCGAACTGCAGCAGCAGGGCCAGGCTCTGCTGCCCGATGGGCAGGACCCCGGAGGCCAGGAGGGAGGGCAGCAGCCTGCCTGAGCCAGGGTGCATCATGAGCTGGCGCTCATTTTCCTCTGCAAAACACAGGAGCATAGATAGCCTTGTGCACCGCAGACAGCAACTGCAGTTCTGTCCCCACCTCCAATTCTTCTCCACTCATTTGAGAGGTGGGATAGTGAAGTAGAAGGGCACAGACTCCAGAAGCAGACTACTGGTCTCAATGACCAGGTGAATGACCTCAGCCAGTCTAGTAACTCCTGTGCAACTATTTCCTCATCAGTGAACTGAGGAAGGTGGCAGACCCCAAAGAAGGTTAAATGAGTTACTACGTAATGACACTTACAGCAGGACTGGCACACATACATTAGTATCATTCTTGTCAAAGGCTCCTTGGTATGCCCTCTGAAAATGTGAAGAAAGGAGAAGAAAGCAGCTGAACTGTGGAATGTCTTTAGACCTTCTTCCTATAATGGCCAGAGTCCTTGTGGGAGAACTAGGCTGTCCCATGAGAACACTCATGAGTAAGGTGTGCCCCCTCCCCGCACGGGAAACTACTCCAGGCAGTGTGGCCCTACGTCTTCCCCTCTCGCTGGGTCATCTCCAACCAGGCGTGTGAATTTGAGGGCACCAGGGGTGCAGGTAGAGGGCGAGGCTAAGCGCTGAAACAGACCAGTTTGTTCAGCTCCTGTATTTTTCCTTATACTGGAAAAGGAGCTCACTGAGAACAACTGACAGAACAGAAGGAGAGGAGCTGAAAATGAAAGTCCCCATCTCGTGGACTCCTCCAGTGAACCCTCCCCGAAAGGAATGCTCTGCACCCCTGCATGAATCCTGTCACCAGTGTGACCCACCCTACACTGCACCTGGCTCCTCCCTCCCACTCGGCAACATGCACACACAGGCCCATGTCCTGGCCTGTAAGTAGTCCCTTATCCCTCTTAAAACCCGCTTGGCATTTAATGAGTTGGATACACCGAGATGTCATTGGTCTGCAATAGAACACTTACATCACAAGGCTGTGTCTGACGATATATTTCAGATGTGAAAGAAAACGTGACACCAAGTTTCTCAGAAGCAGAGGAGGATGTCAGCTGAGGACATTGGGAATGCACAGGACAGTGGGTCCCACACCGTCACCCAGCCCCGCCTCCCCGCTCCTGGGGGAGGCTTTGCAAAACCTCCACCCTGGGCTGGTGGGTCACCTAGTAAGCAGCAGGGCACCCTCACCCTAGAGAGCAGCAGGGACCTCACCCTAGTGAGCAGCAGGGCGCCCCAACCTAGAGAGCAACAGGGGACCCTCACCCTAATGAGCAGCAGGGCGCCCCAACCCAGTGAGCAGCAGAGCGCCTCAATCATGATATGAGTTTGAGTATGATGCCCTTCTGGAAAGAGGCCTCTGATTCTCTAGTTTTCTAGAATCAATGATTCCTCCACTCTAATAAATTAAGAAAAAAATTACATGATCTCATATTTAGCACTTTCCAGTTTACAAACCACATTCACAAGCTCCATTGCTGGCTCCTTACAGGAGCCTGTGAAAAGGGAACACAGCTACCACTATTCTAATTTTCAGACTTTACCTATGTCCAAGGTCAGATCTTTTCCTATAAAATTATAATCTTTTAAGAAATAATGGAAATGGCTCAATTTTTTATTTACATCGAGGTCACAAAAGTTATCAAATTCTATAAAGACTTATTAAACCCCAGAAGGTGATGCTATGCGGAAAGCTGAGTCAGGAAGGCAAGCGAACTCCTCACACATGTCCCTGTCCTGCTATTGCACACTGATCAGTGTCACGAGATGTGGCAGATGACCATTGGGGAGCACAAGAGACTTGGTTGGAAAGTTATAAGGAGGACATTCTGAGAAAAGGGGAGCGTGAGGAATGCTGCCTTCCCTGTTTATCGGAATTCCGACTTAGGGGAGATAGAGGAGTGTGAAGGCGGTACTCCTAATTATTCCTTGGCCTTTCCAAACAAGTCTGTGCATGTGGAGACCCTCGGTGTTTACTGGAATCCTTATACTTAATCCCTGGATGCCCTTGCCTAGAGGACAATGTAAACACGTATCCTTCCAAGATTAATCACCCTTATGATTGTATCTAAAGATAAAAATTCCAATTAAGGCCTAATGAGGTAGGCAATGGAGGCTTCTCTGGCTACTAAAGCCAGGGGCCCCTTAGCCTTCTCTTGCACAATCTGAGTAGTCTGTTCATCCGTCATGTCATTCAGGGGTTGCTGGTCAGCCCCGATAGACTGTAAACCTCGTGATGCTGAACTGGGTCCCCTGGTCAGCAAAAACCCCAGTATTTTTAGGCAGACAGGAAAGACCAAGTTCTTCCACCCCACTGCCAATACATGGGCAGAGGACATGAGTTTGCAGAGAGGAGGGTGAATGCCGGGGTGATGAGACCATTCATGACGCTGACAGTGGCCTTGGCCATGGGGAAGTGCTGCAAGGGTGCCGGGGACATAACTGGGTACAGGCCTTGATTCTGATCCATAGGCTTTTTCTGAGGGAATGTCCAGACATCGAGTCTCCAGGGCCCAGCCTCTGGAGGAGCGAACTTGCCTGTCCACGCAGCTCCTGAATTAATGGGTGTTAAGGGGATGAGGCGTGATGGGGCCAGACTTACCGTTCCCCCTGCACACGGCTTGCCAGAGCCTGAGAACAGATACACACAGGGTCTCTTCTGCTGCATCTTTTCCTGCCGTGGAATAGCTCCTGGAATGGACAAGGGAAAACAATGTCAAAACTGGAACTCAGTCTTCATCTTCCTTTCAGCTGGTTTCATTTCGCCAACAGGCCTACCACATGGGGTTGAGAAGTGATTCTATAATCCAGAGCTGCAGGTCACCAGGACCAAAGGACCATGAGGCACTGGACTGAGCGCTCCAGACAAGAATGCAGGCTGAGGCCAGGGTGCATGCTGGGGGTGGGGAGGGGAGGCAGCAAGGGTGCTAGGCCAGGAGCCAAGGGCCAGGGTCACATATGACCTGTGCACGGTGGCCAGCACACCACTTAGGACAGCGGTCGCCAACCAGTGGACCACTGGTTGTCCATGAGGTCCGAAAAGTTGGCGACCGCTGACTTAGAGTACATGGGTCTCCTCACGCAGGCAAACATGTGCTGGCAACTCCACCCCACAGTAGCATCCTACACCTCAGGAATTACACTAGAATAACTGAAAAAATAAATAAATAAAAATAAATTCAGCAAACAGCCTCCTATCAAATGGGTCTTTCTTCAGATGAAATTATAAATGTGAGCAGCTGGACCCAGCTGATCTCATTTCCTAACATGATCAGCAAAATTCCTGAAGGGAATGAATAGCAATCTTGCAGCTGGATGGTCATCTCTCTGACTTTGAAGTGCTTGGAGAGACCCTGGGGAATTCGGGGGCCTTTCTCTGCAGTCACAGTATAATTAAAACTACCCGAGGCTCTGGCCCCAAGGCACACCCAGCACCTCTACACTAGCCAGGGGCCACCGACAGTGACTGTGTGGGGCTCATCCAGTGAGGTCTCTCGGCCTGTGTCATTCATGTCCCCTTTCATGAGAAATGCTGGTCTTTTCCTGACGTTGATGCTGGCTGTCTTCCTACCTTTTTATGACTTCATTCCCACTGATGATACTGAATCCATTGTGTGTTCTGAATAAA
The DNA here is from genome assembly GCA_027563665.1 of Antrozous pallidus. Taxonomy (NCBI): domain Eukaryota; kingdom Metazoa; phylum Chordata; class Mammalia; order Chiroptera; family Vespertilionidae; genus Antrozous; species Antrozous pallidus. Next base: position 79,362,959 of record CM050520.1, read on the forward strand.
GTTCGCTCTGCACCTAAAACAATGTCAGAGAAGCCCACATCAGCCCCTGAACCGCCTGCTGTCCTGCGGTCACCAGGCCAGCTGAGAAGAGGAGCTTCGGGACCACTGTGTACAGGACTAAGACTGAGTGTATGCATGCCCTGAGGAGAGGATGGGGGAATATTTCTTGTGCACCCCCTTTACCACCTACGTTACTGGAGGTATTCGATAAGTATTTGTGGAGGGAAGGGAGTCTCTGACCTCTAAATTCTACCCTTTACACGATAACATTCACGAGGCCACACATCTCTGGCTTACAGTCCTCCATCATCTCCGTCAGGATCTCAATGCCCCCTGTGTAGAACAGGGGGTTCTGGTCGGGCTTGGAGAGAGTCTCCAGGAGATGCCTGGTGGTCACCGCTGTGCTCTTTCCTGAGGCCAGCAATTGCTGGGCTTCCTTCTCCTGGAGGTCTGCCTTCTCCCAAAGATCCACTTGATTCAGGTAATCTAGCAAAACAAGAAGGAAAACAAAACAACCCGGTATCGATGCTACCACATGGGAGTGGCCTCTGTGAGGATGGGGCTCTGAGAGGCATATAAAATAACAAACTCATCTGCAGCAAGGAGAACTTTAGGAATAGTGTACAATCTGCACCTAGAACCTTAAACATCTTGTGGATGCGAAACATTCCCTATCTAGAGAGCTCTAAAGGGGGATGTGTGCAAAGGAGGAAAGCAAAGATCTGAGTTGGAGAACAGAGGAGGGAGGAGCAGGCCGCCTGTTAGCACAGAGGATGGGATGCAGGCAAGGCGGTGCTCTGTAGCCACATAGAGAAGGCATGAAGGCAGCGGAGGGCCAGAGCAGAGTCAGGCCATCAGCAGGGACATTCTCACCTTTCACCTGCGTCTGCAGCTGGGGGTTTATTTCTAAGATCTTCTGAAAACATTCTCTAGACTGGAAAAAAACACACACACACACAAGACCTTGACAAGTGGGTAGTGGGTAAAGGTGATTATATCAAAGACACTGGTATCAAAGGACTTGGGTTCATTATTTCCTCTGGCCCATTCTGCTCCCAGCACAAGAGACAGGCATGTGAGCACTGCATGCATCTGACATTTTCTTAGGCTTCTCTGGGTCTACGAAGCAATGGGTATTATTTCCAAATTTATTTTTAAAAAGTAGTGCTGTCATATGGCCTGTGGTGGAAAATTTCCATTGCTAAATCCTTGTGGATTATGTCTGTCTGGGTAAATACAAAATTTAGATATGATATTTGCACTGAGTGAGAATAGGAGGCTGCCTGTCAGATATGCCCAAGGGAGTCAGTAAATAAACAAAGTTGGAGACATTGTTGACAGAGATTGGGAACAGGAAACAAGAGATACCTACTTAAAGGTGCGGGGCTGCAAAGAGCAGGGCAGATAGAGTCAGCATGAAAGCTTGAGTGAGGGGCCCTTACTGAGGGAAGTGTTAGGCAGGAAGTTTCTGGAAAAAGAAAAGTTCATGAGGCATGATGCTGGGTTTAAGGCAGTACTATCCTCAGGAATATTAAGAACTGTCCAGAGGGTACCAAGAGAAAAAGCACAGGAAAAACAAAACAAACAGTTCTGAGCTTTCTTGAAGGCTCAAGACTTGTTTAGAAGATTAGGATTAAGAAATAAACTGAAGAAAAATCACGTTAGTAAAGAACAGTGTCACAGTATAGAGGATACACATCAAACATAGTAACTGCTATGGACTAAATGTTTTGTGTCCCTAAAAATTCATATGTTCAAACCTGAACTCTCAAGGGGATGTCTTAGGAGGTGGGGCCTGTGGGAGATGATTAAGTCATGAAGATAGGGCTCTCAAGAGCGAGATTAGTGTCCTTACTAAAGAGACCTGAGAGAACTCGCTCACTCTCTTGCTGCCTATGAACTAGGAAGCAGACACCAAATCTGCAGTGTCTTGATCTGGAACTTCCCAGACTCCAGATTGTGAGAAATAAGTGTCTGTGGTTTAAGCTACCTGGTCTATGGTATAGCAGCCCCAAAGGACTAGGACAGTGACCCTGTACCCAACTTCTTTCTAATCCTAGATTTAACCTATCAGCAATTCCTGCTGGCTTTTCTGTCGATACGTCCAGAATCTCATCACTTCTCATCACCTCCATCATCACCAAGCCGGCACAAGCCATCATCACCTCATGTTGATAATTTGTTGCACAAGCTTTATTACTGGTTCTGTTCTTATTACCATGCCAAAAGATAGTCTCAGTTTAATAACTCAAATACAGTAGAGTGAGCCATTAAAACATGGATCAGATCATTCACTCCGTAACTGAAAAACTTCTAACGGTTCCCAACTCATGCGAAGTAAAACCCGAGATCCTCCCAAAGCCTGCAAGGCCCTAGTGGGCCAGGCCCCTCTGTACCCCATCAACTGTCTGACCTCCTCTCTTATCAGTCTCCTCCTTCTTGCTCCATTCTGGCTCTCTCTTCACCTGGCCCACTCCCCCCTTATATATCCACTTCTTTACTTCATTACCTCCTTTCCTTTAGAAAGGTCCTTTCTGACCACTCTACACCTTTGCTGCTTCCTGGTTAAGTTTTTTCAATAACTCTATCACTACCCAACATACCACACATCTATTTATTTGGTTTCTGTCTACTGGTCACCCCTACTTAAAAAATATGAGCTAATTAAGTCAAAGACTTTTGTTTTCTTCATTGCTGTATTCTTGTTGCCTAGGACAGTACCTAGAACATAGAAAGCATGCAATACATATTTTCTGAGTGAAATAATTAAATGAATAAATGAGTGAATAAAATTTGGTAGAGAAATTAACATTTTCTTTTTTCTTCTCTATTATTAACTTTCTATAATAATAAAAGTGTAATAAGCTAATTAGATCAGACAGTCGAACGACCTTCCTGGCATCATTCCTGACATCCTTCCGGATGAAGCTGCTGCAGTGGGGGGCTCAGGCAGAGGCAGCTAGGGGTGATCAGGCAGGCAGGAGAGCAGTTAGGGGCAATCAGGCAGCAGGCAAGTGGTTAGGGGCAATCAGGCAGGCTGGCAGAGGCAGCTAGGGGTGATGAGGCAGGCAGGTGAGTGGTGAGGGGTGATCAGGTAGGGAAGTGAACAGTAAAGGTCAATGAAGCAGGCAGGCAGAGTAGTTAGTGGTGATCAGGCAAGCAGAGGTGGTTGGGAGCTATCAGGCAAGGAGGCAAGTGGTTAGGGGTAATCAAGCAGGCAGGAAGAGGTGGTTAGGGGAGATCAAGTAGTCAGGCAGAGTCGGTTAGGGGGCAATCAGGCTGGCAGGCAGAGGGGTTAGGGGCAATCAGGCAGACAGAGGCATTAGGGGCAATAAGGCAGGTAAGCAGGTGAGTGGTTAGGAGCCATTGGTCCCAGATTGCGAGAGAGATGTCTAACTGCCAATTAAGGCCTGCTCCCACAGGGATCCCTGTGGAATCAGGACATCCCCTGAGTGGTCCTGGATTGCAACGGGGTGCAAGCTGGGCTGAGGACCCCTCCATCCACCTCCCCATGCACAAATACAAATTTTGTGCACTGGGCCTCTAGTATTACATTAAGACTGTAATAATTAAGATACAATATGGAAAATATTTTTTAAAAATAATTTTCTTTAATAATCTATCTATATAATCTATCTATATAAAAGGCTAATATGCTAAGTGTCCAACCATCCGACAGATCACTGTGACACACACTAACCACCAGGGGGACAGATACTCAATGCAGGAGCTGCTGAGCTGCAGTGACTTGGCAGCGATGGTTCTCCAGTAATGCATCACAAGACCAGAGAGGAGGGAACCCAATTCCTTGCAGGGCTGTGTGCTTCCACCTTCAGCCATGGGTTATGTTGTTGCTTGGGCACTGTCAGCCCCATATCTGGTTTACTGCACACTTGCATTTGTATTCCATACCCTGTACAACAGTAACTTTACAGACTGCCCTCTTGCACTCCAGGACCCCTCAGGGGATGTCAGAGAGCTGGTTTTGACCTGATTCCCGCAGGCCAGCCTGAGGGACCCCACATGCTGGAGGGACCCTGCTCACTCTGCAGACACTGGGAAGGGGCTGTGGGAGGCTGCCTGCAGGGTGTGTCTGATCTGTCTCACCCAGTCTCACCCCACCAGTCACATTCTAATTAATTTCCTTTCAATGTGCACAAATCCGTGCACTGGGTCACTAGTATCTTATAATGGAAAGACATTCCATGTTCATGGGTTGAAAGACTTGCTATTGTTAAGATGGCAATAATCCCCAAATTGATTTAAAGATTCACTGCAGTCTCCATCAAAATTTCATCTGGCTTCTTTGAGGAAATTAACAAGCTGATTCTAAAATTTGTTGGTAATTAAGGGACCCAAAATAGCTAAAACAATCTTGAAGAGGCAAAGCAAAGTTAGGAGACTGTTCCCCAATTTCAAAATTTACTACAAAGCTAGAGGAATCAAGATAATGTAGTATAGGCACAAGAACAGACACATAGATCTATGGAACAAAACTGAGGGTCCAGAAATAAACCCATGCATTTATGATCAATTGATTCTTGACAAGGGTGCCAAAATCATTGAGTGGCAGACAGAGTAGTCTTTTCAAAAAGATGGTGCTGGGATGATTGGATATGCACATATAAAAGTGAGAAGCTGGATCCCTTCATCATACCATAGGCAAAAATCAACTCAAACTGGATCAGAGATCTAAATTTAAGAGCTAAAGCCACAAAATGTGTAGAAGGAAACATAGGAGTAAATTTTAGATTAGGCAATGACACAAAACCCACAAAAAATACAGGTAAACATCATCAAGATTTAACAAGTTTGTCCAGCTTCTGTGGCTCAGTGATTGAGCATCAATCTATGGACGAGGAAGGCACAGTTCGATGCCTGGCCAGGGCACATGCCCGGGTTGCAGGCTCAATCCCCAGTGGGGAGCATTCAGGAGGCAGCTGACTTACGATTCTCTCTCATCATTGATGTTTCCATCTCTCACTCCCTTTCCCTGCCTCTCTGAAATTAATAAAAATACCTTTTTCAAAAATTTAAAAATTTTGTTCCACAGAGAACACCATCAAGAAAGTGAAAAGACAATACAAAAAGTTTTTTGATAAGGGACTTGTGTCCATAATATAAATATTGGCAAGGATCTGAAGAGACATTTCTCCAGAGAAAATAGGCAAGTGGCCAGCAAGCATATGAAAATAATACTCAACATCATTAGAAATCAGGGAAATGCAAATCAAAACCACAATGAGATACCATTTCACACCCACTAGGGTGGCTATAATAAAAATCACAGATAATAACAAGTATTTTTATTTCTCCGGGATGTGGAGAAATTGGAACCATACACTGTTGGTGGGAATCAAGATGGTGCAGTCACTTTGGAAAACACTGGGCAGTTCTCTACAGTTAAACAGTTATCATGTGACTTAGCAGTCCCTCCTAAGTATTGTTTACAATCAAGAGCAGCAGTCGCCAATCGGTGGTCTGTGAGGTCTGAAAGGTTAGTGACTGCTGATCAAGAGGACTGTAATTAAATGTCACACAAAAACTTTTACACGGATGTTCACAACAGCTCCAAATGGAAACAATCCATTCCAATGTGGCCTCCCCACACAATGGGATATTCAGCAATAAAAGGAATGAAGTGCTGATACCACAGCATGGATGACCCTTGCAAACATTATGCCAACTCGAAGAGGCCGGCCACAAAACGCCTCGCACTGTATAATTCTACTCAGATGAAGAGCCTAGAGGAGGCAAATGCATAAGGACAGAAGTAGATCAGTGGTTGTCTGGGGCCCAGGTGTGGGTGGAGGGGAGGGGAGTGACTGCTAATGAATATAGGGCCTTTGAGGGAAGTGAAACAAATATTCTAAAATTTATTGTAGTGATGATTTCACAGCTCTTGTGAATCTACTAAAAACCAGCAAATTGTGAAGATATACCAGCATGATTACTTTGGGGTGATAAGGTTCCAGGTGCCTTTTGCTTTCATCTTTTCCCTTTTCCTTTATCTCCAGAGATGCTTCCTCCAGGGCTGAACACTGATGAGATATTGCAGAGGGGTTCCTATTGCAGAGGGGTTCCTATAGCAGGGGCTGCCCTAGAGAACGCTCAACATCCTACCCTACTCTCAAAGCTTAAGATTCACCCTGGAAAATACTAAAAGGTGGGTTAATATTTAATCAACTTGGAGGAACAAGGTTCTCTTCCAGACAATCAGAAACATTGCTGCAATCAAACTTTCCACTTACATTCCTTTAGGAACTTACCACACTGTAGTTCTTCAGAGCCAGGTGGGCTTTGCCCATGTGGAAATAAGCTTTTGTGCATTTTTCATCACACTGCATGAAAGAGAATGACTGGTCAGGCGCCTCAGAAGGTTGGGGTCACCGGCACCCTTGGCTGCCCATCTAACCATTGAGGCCAGTCTCTGTTCTCAGGACAGCTCCCAGAGTGGACAACTAACCCTCTCCCATGCATCTGGGACCAAGCTAACTGATGCCTGCAAGGAGCCAGGATACATGAGAAAGTTCTCTAGCAAACTGATTAATGACGCCCATCAGTTGCATTTTCATTTAATTACACTCCATCAGGAAAGAAACCAGAAACCTTATTTGGAAAAGCTCCTGGACTTGACCAAACATAGGAAATGCCTGGGACACTTATAAAACTGCTACTGGCCAGGCTGAGCCCCACATCAGTTACACTGTACTTTGGGGTGGGCTCAGGCATCAATATATTTTTTAAACTTTTCAGGTGACGTAAATGCAGCCAGGCCTGAGGACCACTAGGTTGGTTAGACGAGAGGACACTCTATTCCGGGTAAGCAGCAGAGGTTATCATTATATCTAGGCCTGGGAAGTTCCCTCCCTGAAATCAACCACAGTGCATACACTGGGACCTTATTCTTTTATCACTGAAAGTCAGGAGGGATGCCCCCTTCAAAAGGCAAGACTGTTGTTACCTGAGGCTGAGACTCAACTATTTGCACAGGGGCCCTGCCCCTGTCTGCTCCTAATTATTATTCCAAAGGGAATGACTGGCACAAAGACATAAACTGTAATTTAAAACATCCAATTAGGTAATTGAATCCCCTTCATTTATAAGACATTGGGCTGGGTCAGATTTAAAGATGTTAAGAGTGAGGCTCTCATAAAACACACAAACAAAAAGAAATAAAAAAAAAAAGAGTGAAGCTCAGGGTCTAAAACATCTGGGGTGAAGCCCTAGGGTGGCTTTCACCAGAAGTGGGATGTTGACCAGGCCCCCTGACTTTCCTGATGCTCATTGTCCTCATGTGGAAAAATCTCTCTCAATCTCTCTCTCTCTCTCTCTCTCTCTCTCTCTCTCTCTCTCTCTCTCTCTCTCTCTCTCTCTGTTGTTGTGAGGGAGAAATGCTTGTCAATCATGAGTATGGTGCCCACGAGATGGTATCTGAGGCTGCTGCTGCAGTTACAATTGCAACCCATTTCAGGACAAGAGAGAAAATGTAAAGAAAAGTGAAATAACAATAGGAGAGGTAACAATAATTGTTATTGGAGAGCCCTTTATAGAGGCATGAATTTTCATAATATTATTTTCTGACTTGTTGCTGAGTGAATGGCAGTAATAATAGTGCTAATAGTGCATTTGCATACAGTCCCTTCCATGTGGTTCATATAAATTACTTCATACAAACTTTAAAACAGCTCTATGATATATATTTATTATCCCCATTTTACAAACGAGGAAACTAAGGGTTAAAGGTCTCATAGATGCCAAGTGGAAGAGCTGGGATTTAAAATCTGCCTGATTTCAGGCACCAAAGGCTCAAAAATTATGCCAAATCTCCTTCAGAAAAGTGCTCCAGCAGCTCAGTAGAAGGCGACGCACTCTGAAGACACAGTCTCACAAAGTGCAGCACAGGAGGGTGGACCGAGCTGGATCCTGAATGTACAGAGAGGTGAAGAGAGGATGAAGGGAATGGGCTGAGCAAGGTCGAGGTCAGAGAGTACATGGAGCTGCAGTGGACAGTCCAGAACCTGGAACAGGTGCTGACAGAGGAGAGACCAGGCTGGGAGTCATGTAGACAGTGTCTCCACCTGGAGGCCTTGAATGTTGGGCTCGAGGAGGATGACTGATCCGTGGTTGTGGTTTGAGAGTTGGTCTGGAAGCGGAACTGACCAAAGGAAAAGGCAGGGAGATAAGGGAGGAGACCAGAACAATCACTTAGGAGGGCTAACATCTGATGTGCTAGTGACAGTGGGAGTGAAAGGAAAAGTGCAGATACCAGAGCCCCATCAAAGAAAAACTTGAGGGGCATCAGTTCACCATTAGTGATAAGGGAAGGAGGATGTCATGTCAAAAGTTGTGGGATGCCTATGCCTGGAAGATATCATATGCCATTACAGGCTGAAGGGAAGATGAAGAGTTTGTTTCAGATGCTGCCCAGCAGATGGAAATTGGCAGGAGGCAGAGACATGCAGCCCTGGAGCCGGGAGGTGCACACTGGGGAAGTAGGTCTGAGAGCAGAAACAGGAGCTTTGAGGACTGAACCCTGGAGGACTGAGAAGGTGGGGTTGAGGAAGCGGGAAAGGTATGGCCAAGGGAAAGCGGAGCTGCAGCACCTGGCTCATGAGAGCCACATGTCCACAGAACCGTCACAACCAGAGGACTGGCGCCTGGTCCATGCCCACTCTGGGTCACCAGGAAGGGGTGTCGCTGGGACACCTTCCTCAGCCACTGAGCAAAGGGCTGCTAGTGGATTTTCTCCTTCTGCTTCGATCCTGTGTGGAGCATCACAGGGATGATTTTGGTGAGCTCATATCCCCTTGCAGGGAATCCTGCCTTGGAGGAAGGCGAGTTTTATTGTAGGAAGACATGTTTACTGTGAGGAAGACAAGCTTTATTGTGCAGGAAATGTTCTGCTGTGAGAGCAACAGTATTACCCCAACTAAAACTGGCTTTGTTACCTGATCTTCCCTCAAGAGGAACATCAGTTTTGAAATATCATTCTGGGTCTGTCTTTGCCAATTCAGAGCTGTCAGAAACATTCAACCGGCATGCACGTACTAATACTATTAGCAGTGGAGCACACTGGCCTTCACTATTGATGCAGGGCTTTTAAAGAGAGTGAAGCTTTTTAGTTCACGGCTTTGATGTAGTGCTCACCACTGTTGGGTTGCAGAACCCTTCTACATTTTTCTCCATCCCTCCAAATGTTTACCCTAACTCTTCAACTGGGAGCCTTGCTGGGCCTTTAACAAGGTTGGCTGCTGAGTGTCAGCGTCTGCTAATGTCAGCTCTGCTGGGCCAGCTCTGGCCTGGGTTTCACTGTTAATTACATTGTGCTTCGATCAGCATTTGGGAACAGACCAGTGTGTTATCCTGAGTCCGAGACAGTGTGACTACCCTTTTGGTTCATTTCAGATCAGAAAAGATACTCCTGGGAGCCCTAAGAGGCGATGCGGTTTCTTCCACAGAATGGAGTGAGACCCCCAGCCAGGGGCTATGGGTTCAAGGTTCCTGTGAAGAGGCGTGTTGGTAGATGGTTCAGAGCACAGTGTACTACTAGATCAATAGCCGCTGTGTGGTCCTGGGCAGGTTACTTCATTAATCTCAGGCGTGATTTCCATGCCAGAAAAACAAGGATAACAGGTGGTACTAACACAATAAAATAGAATGACATAAGGCTCAAATGTGACAGACAGCTAGCTCAAGGCCAACATGCAGCCAATGCTGGGTTTTGCTCTAATTGTTAGGACCTCTTTCGTCTCTTACAGATGACGGTAGGAAAAAAATCATGACCCAGTGGAGTGACAAAAAGCAGGCTGAGTCGCTACCACATGGCCGAGTCACATGCTCTAGGGGAGGAAGAAGAAGTCAAGCACATAGATGGTGGCTTGGGAGGTTCCTAAGTCTCATAAACCATAGCAAAGGTGCACTTGCACTCCACTCCCGTCTCCTGGCCTACCTCGCAACAGGAAGCACGGCATGTGGCCAGCACTTGGTGGCACAGTGTGCTCCTGCTTGGGCCACATGCCCATTCAGCTGCAGTCGAGTGCTGTTCGGGGAATCAAGTCCCAAGATAAGTCTGGTACATTCTTCTGGCACTTCAACTGTGCTTGATCTTGTTATTTAAAATAATATGAATACATTAAGACATACAGATAAATTGTATGGAGTGCAATGCAAAATTCACACAAATTTTTAAGATAAAAAACATCTCCAAAAAGAAATTTAATGCTCTCTGCCTCTAGATCCTCCAGGGGCTCATGCTCATTCCATTGGCAGCACGTTGGTGAGGAAGTATGAGAAGCATTGGTCTTGGTTGTTTAAGCCCCATGACAGAGTAACTTAGGGGAATATGGATTAAGGGCTATTTAACTATTTAGTATCTGAAATAATGTCTCTAAGAGGTGCTCATGACCTTTATCTTTTAAAAGCCCTTCCAATATTCTCCCTAACAGTCCCCACCTTTCATTGTCTATTTTGGCAGATTTTGGAGGAAATTCTATGCACAGTATTATGCTACTATCTGCCTGAGGTCTAACTAGCATCCAGGCTGAACAACAGGAATTCTTTCTTCTGATTAATCTGCGACAAAGAGGGGATGCTGGCATACATTTCCGAACGCTCGGGGCTGGAGGAAAAAAACACAGGCTGATGGGGAGAATGGCGCTGCGGAAGCAAGCTCCCGCTGGCTGGACAGAGATGAGGAGGCGTGATCACTGTCACGGGAAGCAACGTGTCTGCTGATAAAACAGCTGAGGATGCCGGCTGCACTGAACCCTGGAAAACCAGTATGAACAGCAGCCTCTCTGGAGCACTTACTAAGAGTAGGTATTTTATGTACACTGTCCTAACCCTCAAGACAATGCTATTCTAGCTGTTTTCTAGGTGAGGAAACTGAGGCTCTGATGGCAGTACCTCTACCTTGCCCACCACCACACATTGCCAGGTCCCCTTTACTCACTTCAGGACTGAAGCATCTGGCCCAAGCCAACCCCACTCCATCCTGTGGAAAAGGAAACAACTTCTTACCTTCAGAGCCCAGTCACAGTCCACTAGTGCCTTCTGGTAGTCCCCAAGTTTTATATAAGCCTGAAATGACAGATAAGTGCTGTTCACATACAACTCCGTAGCAAGTGGTCTTTTGCTAACACAGAAAGCACAGTCCAATGATGATGGGAAGTAACTGGACCCTGCTCACATCACTCAGGGTCCCAACACCTAACAGATGGCTATCATCACGCTAACATGATGATGAGGAGAGTTTAATAAGGGAACTAAGTACAAGGTGAGGGCAGGACTTAGGGAAACCAATAGGAATGTTCAGAACCCAGGCTAGCAACAGTGGACAGTCATTAATTACCATTGTTAGCGCTGCAGGGACAAGAAGAGGAGCGATGAGCAAACCAGGAGAAGACAGCTTTGTGAAATGATAAAGGTAATACCAAAGATAATAACAAATGCTGGTGAAGGTGTAAAAAAACCAGAGCCCTCATACACAACTGGTAGGAATGTAAGATGATACAACAACTTTAGAAGATGGTCTAGCAGTTCCTCAAAAGATAAAACATAGAGTTATAGTATGATCCCAGGAGGACTGCAAACATAAGTTCATGGCAAAACTTGTACACAAAGCAGCATTATTCACAATAATCAAAAAGCAGAAACAATTCAAACACCCATCAACTGATGGATAAATAAAATGTGGTATAACCATTTGATGATATATTATCTAGCCTATTTAATAAAAGAGTAATATGCAAACTGACCATACCTTCGCTATATCCACCAGCCACGCCCACCAACCAATAAGGAGAAGGGGGGGCAGAGGCGGTCGGGGTTAGGGGGCCGGGTTTGAGGTGGCCTGGGCCACTGGGGGCGGGGGCAAGGTCAAAGTGGCCCAAGGAGCAGGAGGTGGGGCCGAGGCAGCCCAGGCCACGGGGGGGCAGGGCCAAGGTGGTCAGGACCACAGGAGGCGGGGCCGAGGTGGCCGGGGGCTTTGGGGGGCGGGACCAAGGCAGCCCAAGCTGCAGGGGGCAGGCTGAGGGTGCCTGGGCCGTGAGGGGCGGGCCGAGGAGGCCAGGTCTGCAGGGACAAGGTCGAGATGGCCCATGCCATGGGGGGCATGGCTGAGATGGCCAGGGGTGTGGGAGGGCAGGGTTGAGGTGGCCAGGGTTGTGGGGGCGTGGGGCCTAGGTGGCCAGCGCACGTTGGATAGAGAGAAGGCCTGGACCGGAGTGGTGGGGTCAAGGCCCATACTATCCAGGCTTGAGCTGGCTGGGGCGAAGGCCTGGGCCTGGGGCAGGGGCATTGCTGGGACAGCGCCAGCCCTGGGCCCATTGCAGGGTGCCCAAGGCCTAAAGCCTCGCTAGGCAGGCTGGGGTGAGTAGTTAGTAGGACATCCCCTGAGGGATCCCAGTATGTGTGAGGGGGCAGGTTGGGCTGAGGGATGACCCCTCTCCCCCAGTGCATCAATTTTGTGCACTGGGCCCCTAGTATCCTATATAATAAAAGAGAAACATGCAAATTTGACTGTACCTTCACTCCTGATTGGCTATGCTACCAGCCAATCAGGAACAGGGGCGGGGCCAAGTGGCATGAGCGCCGGGCCCTGGGATGGAGATGAAACTGCGGTGGCGGTGAGCACCCAGCCCCCAGGCACTATGTGGGGAAGAGGCGACAGCAGGGAGCATCTGGTCCCTGGGTGCTGTGACTGGAAGTGGTGGCGAGTGCCCAGCCCCCGGAGCCAGGTAGTCACAGGCAGCCGGGGCTGAGCTGAGCAGGGCGATGGCTGGGTGCCCAAGGCCTAAAGCCTCTGGCAGTGAGCCATCAGTTGGACATCCCCTGAGGGCTCCCAGTATGTGAGAGGGGGCAGGTTGGGGTGAGGGACCACCCACCCCCAGTGCACGAATTTCATGCACCGGGCCTCTACTAGTATATAAAAGCCTAAGTAACCAAACAACAGGTAGACCAGTCGCTATGATGCACACTGACCACCAGGGGGCAGACGCTCGTTGCAGGTGCTGTATCCTGGTGGTCAGTGTGCTCCCTCAGTGAGAGCGCCGCTCAGCTGACTGAAGGGTGCCAGACACAGGGCTCATGTCTGGTGAGCGCCCGAGGCGGTGCAAGCCTCTCCCTATTGGGACTGACTGGGCGCGAGCAGGTGCAATAGAGCTGGGATGAGTGGGAGCAGCAGGCAGGAGTGGCAGGTTGTATTGGATTGCCCACAGTTATCATATGTATATAAGGTATAGCAAGTCCTTGAATAACAGTTTTGTTCAACATCATTTTGTTATTATGCTGGTGAGATGCCAATAGGAAGTTAACTCATGTATATCAACTAGCCTTGGAAAACTGGTTTCCTTACATGTCATTTTGCTCAAAGCTGCAGAAACTGGACTTACTATAGCCTAGTGGTTGCTAAGGGCTAGGGTTGGAGGAGAAAAGAAGTGGGGGGGGGGGGCGGTGAGCTGCTTAAAGGGTTTCTTTTTGGGATAATGAAAATGTTCTAAAATTGACTGTGGTGATGGTTGCACAACTCTGAATATACTAAAAACCACTGAAATGTACACTTTAAAGTGAACTGTATGCCACTTATTTATATACTAGAGGCCCAGTTCACAAAATTTGTGCACGGGTAGGGTCCTAGGCCTGGCTGGCGATCAAGGCCAATTAGGTTCCCTGCTTCCCCACCTCCTCCTTCCCTTGCCACCCATGCACCTCCACCACGCAGTTCCCCCTGACTTCCCGCCTCCTCCTTCCCTCCTTCCCTCAGCACCCTGCTGTCATGGCTGGTCACCTGCCATGTTTTGCACTATCCCCTGGAGGTCAGCACACAACATTAGCCTTTTATATATAGACTAGAGGCCCGGTGCATGAAATTCATGCACGAGGTTGTGGGGGGGGGGGGTTGTCCTTCAGCCCAGCCTGTACCCTTTCCAATCTGGGACCTCTTGAGGATGGCAGTCAGACCTAAACAGGCAGGATTGGGTCTAAAAGGGCAGTTGGACATCCTTTTCACAATCCAAGACTGCTGGCTCCCAACTGCTCAGCTGCCTGCCTTCCTGATTCCCCTAACTGCTTCTGCCTGCCAGTCTGATCACCACCTAACCACTCCTCTGCCAAAATGACTGATGTCTAATTGCTCCCCTGCCAGCCTGTTTGGCCCCAACTTCCCTCCTATGCTTGTCTGGTTACCCCTAACTGCCTTCCCCTGCAGGCTTGATAGTCCCCAACTGCCCTTCCTTGCAGGCCTGGTCGCTCCCAACTGCCCTCCCCTGCTGGCCTGATTGCCCACAACTGCCCTTCCTTGCAGGCCTGGAACCTCCCAATGGCCCTCCCCTGCCTGTCATCTTGTGGTGGCCAACTTGTGTCTACATGGGGGCAGGATCTTTGACCACATGGGGCAGCCATCTTGTGTGTTGGAGTGATGGTCAACCTGTAAATTACTCTTTTATTAGATAGGATAGAGGCCTGGTGCATGGGTGGGGGCCAGCTGGTTTGCCCTGAAGGGTGTCCCAGATCAGGGTGGGGGTTCCCTTGGGGTGTGGGACAGCCTGGGCAAGAGACCTGTAGTGGTTTGCAGGCTGGCTATGCCCTCTAGTGAATCAAGTAAAGGCCCTGGGATCTGGGATTAATTTATGTTCTACAATTGAAACTTTGTAGCCTGGAGTGGAGCCAAACATTGTGCTCGCTCTGTGGCGGCAGCCATTTCTGTTGGGACATTTAACTTCTATAATTGAAACATTGCAACTTGGAGTGGAGGCCTAGGTTGGCCAGAGCTGAAGAAGCTTGGCTTCCTCCATCGCCCAGGCAACCCTACCCTCTGCTCTCTCCAGCTCTGTGGCTGCCACCATTTCTATTGGGATATATCTTCTATAATTGAAACTTTGTAGCATTGAGTGGAGGCCTAGGCAATGGCAAGTGGAAAGCTTGGCTTCTTCCATCTCCGGGGAAACCCAAGCCTCCCTCCTGCTCTCAGTGGCTGCAGCCATCTTGGTTGGGGTTTATTTGCTCCTGATTGGCTGGTAGATGTGGCTTGTGGGTGTGGCTTGATTAGAGGTATGGTCAATTTGCATATTACTTTTATTAGATAGGATATAAAAGCCTAATATGCTAAGTGTCTAACAGTTGGACCATTTGACCAGTTGCTATGACACATACTGACCATTATAAGTAGATGCTCCAACTGGTAGGTTAGCTTGCTGCTGGGGTCCAGCTTATCAGTACTAGGTGAGATGGGTCAGATACACCCTGGAGCCCTCCCGTGGTCCCTTCTTGGCTCTGATAATATATTTGTGGGGTCCCTTGGCCTACTCTGCACCCTCTGCACTGGGCCTTTAGTCTATAACAATAAAAGTAAAATATGCTAATTAAACTGGACATCCTTCTGTATGAAGCTGGGGCTGCAAGGGAAGCCCGAGTCCCAGGTGCCTGCCAGCAGTTGGAGGGAAGCCTGGGTCCTGGGTGCCAGAGGGAAGACAGTGCTGGCAGCCAGGGGAAGGAAGGCCTACTCTTGCACTAATTTTATGCATTGGGCCTCTAGTATCTCAATAAGACTGTTACCAGAAAAAGATAAAGTTTGTCTTTCCTCATGACCATAACAAGAAGAGATAGAGGAAAAGGGAAGATGTTTAAGAGTTAGACCATTACCATTAACCCTAGTGCTCTTGGGATCCTCTAGAATTAGGGGAAATCCGGAAAATCAAGAATGGACTCAGAATTCTGCGATCCATTCAAACTAACCGATTTAGTTCACACATAGTTTCAAAGAGCTAGTGGCATGTAAACAAATGAAAGGATGTTTAACAGCCAACACAGTGGATATGGGCCAATTACTGGACACAACAGGTGGTCTGTGAATTCTCACCAAGATGCACTCAGCCACTAAGCACTCTTCTTCTGCACAGTTCCCTAAAAAGCAGCAATGATCACCCTGTTCTAAGACAGGAAAGCCAGGCACCAGGGAGATGAGCGGTTTTGCAGAGTCCCATAGGCCACCACTATAGAGTTGAGACTCGTGGAGGTTTGCACCATGACATTCTTACAATAAAGCTGATGGTCGGGGTCATAACTCATGGGGAATGCCAGCATTCAACCAACGTGAGGAGGGAGCCGGCAGCAGCCAGCTAATGAATTCCTGCAGGAAGCTGCTATAGGGGGCCTTCATTAACTTGTATTGTGTACTAACTGAAGTTGGAGGACTCTGACCCTGAGCTTTCTGTTCTAATAGGGTACCATCCTCTCCTCAGGGTTTGGGTTGCATTTGAAAGGCAGAGGATGTGAGTTGGAAACTAGCATTCTTCTAGACAACTGTAGCCATGATGTCATGACACTGCTATTCAGGAAACACAGAGACTCAGAAAGGTCTGCATGGGCTTCAACAATTTCTCTACAGCCTTTTTCTTTTTCTTTTCAAAGCTTGGATTCAATACCCTATAACTTCACCATTCCCTTTTGCTTTTCCACATTATTTTAGATAGATTTAATTTATATTTTAGAGCATTTGACCAAAGCTTCAGAGTAAACATGATTTTCAAGTGCATGTGGAACATTTTCCAGGATAGTCCAGAAATTAGGCCACAAAAACAAATGTCAATAAATGTAAGAAAATTAAAGTCATACCAAACTGCTTCTCTAATCACAATGGTATGAAAGAAGAAATGAATAAAAATAAATAAATAAACCTGAAAAACACACAAGAATATAGAGGCTAAATAACATGTCATTAGGTAATGAAAGAATTAACAGTGTGATCAAAGAAGACAAATACCTTGAGACAAATGAAAATGAGAACACAATGACACAAAATTTATGGGCTACAACAAAAGCAGTCCTAAGAGGGAGTTTCATAGCAACACAAGCCCACCTCAAAAAAGGAAACATTTTAAATAAACTAACCTTACACATAAAGGAACCAGAAAAATAAGCCCAAAGTTAGCAGAAGGAAGCAAATAATTAAAAAAAGAACAAAAAATACAAAAGATTAATAAAATCAGGAGCTGGTTCTTTGAAAAATGAGAGAGGAGAGAGAGAGAACCCAAATGAGTAAAATTAGAAATGAAAGAGAAAAAAATAACAATGAACACCACAGAAATACCAAGTATTATAAAAAAATACTATGAACAATTATATGCTAACAAATTGGACAAAATGGAAGAAATGGATAAATTTCTATAAACACACAATCCTCAAAGACTGAATTAAGAAGAAACAGAAAATCAGAACAGACTGATTACTATCAATGAAATCTAATCAGTAATTAAAAACAAAACAAAACTCCAACACACATGTCTGGACTGGATGGCTTCACAGGTGAATACACCAAACATTTATTTATTTTTTTCCAATTTTTAAAAATATTTATTGTTCAGTTTATTAACTACATTGTTTCCCCTTTTTTATCCCCCTATATCTCCCCTCCAACCTGTACCCTTCCCACCCTCCATCCTCACCTCCCCCTCCCCAATGTCCTCTCCCATTGTTGCAAGACTTTTGTCCAGTCTCTTGCTGTACTTCCCACAACCCTTTTCTCCCCAAGAATTGTCAGTCCATTCCCTCTCTATGTCCATGATTCTGTTATATTCACCAGTTTATCCTGTTCATCAGCCTATCAATTCACTTGATTTTTATGTTCATTTGTTGAAAGATGTGTATTTGTTGTTCATAATTTATATTTTTACCTTTTTCTTCTTCCTCTTCTTAAAGAATATCTTTCAGCATTTCATATAATATTGGTTTGGTGGTGATGAACTCCTTTAGCTTTTTCTTATCTGCGAAGCACTTTATCTGATCTTTAATTCTGAATGATAGCTTTGCTGGATAGAGTAATCTTGGTTGTAGATTCTTGCTCTTCATTATTTTGAATATTTCTTGCCACTCCTGTCTGGCCTGCATCGTTTCTGTTGAGAAATCCGCTGACAATCGTATGGGTGCTCCCCGTAGGTAACCAACTGTTTTTCTCTTGCTACTTTTAATATTCTCTTTGTCTTTTGCTCTTGGCATTTTAATTATGATATGTCTTGGTGTGGTCCTCTTTAGATTCCTATATTTTGGGGTTCTGTGTACTTCTTGGGCTTTTAAGTCAGTTTCTTTCACCAGGTGGGGGAAGTTTTCAGTCACTATTTCTTCAAGTAGGTTTTCATTAACTTGCTCTCTCTCTTTTTCTGGCACCCCAATAATTCGGATGTTGGCATGCTTGAGGTTGTCCCAGAGGCCCCTTACACTATCTTCAATTACCTGAATTCTTTTTGTTTCTTGCTTTTCCAGCTGAGTGGATTTTGCTTCTTTGTATTTCAAATCTTTGACTTGGTTCTTGTGGCCCTCTGGACTGCTTTTAGGACGTTGTGTAATATTTTTTATTTCAGTCTGTGTATGCTTGATTTCTAGTTGGTCTTTTTTTCATATCCGTGAGGGTCTGGTTCATATCCTCAGAGGTCTTGTTCATTTCCTTGAGGGTCTCATTCATTTCCTTGTAAGTCTCATTTATTTCCTGGTTGGTCTTGTTTATTTTCTCGTAATTCTCATTAAGTTCATCGGCCTTTTCTAGGAGCTGCTTAAAAGCCTTATAACCGTGGTTTTGAACTCTATGTCTTGTTGTCTTTTCTCCTCCATTTCTTTCACACCTGATTTCTTTCCATATATCTGCATGGTGGCTGCTTTATGTGGTAGATATCCTCTAAGGGTCAGTGGCACAGCCTCCCCAGTTATTTGAGATGGGTACTCTTACTGCAATCCTTTATGGGTTGTACAGTATTTTTGAATTTAAACCCAGCTTTTTGTTGTTAGCCCTAGGAGGGTTTGACCTCCAGGCCAATTGGCTGTGTAGGGAGACTGTGTTCAGGTTGGATGGGCGGAGTCTCTGAGCTGTGCAGGCAGCCTCAATGTCAGTTATGTCCTATGCAGTGCTCAGGCACCCGCGGGTCTCTGTTGGATGGGGATGGCTGCAGGCACCTCCAAGAGAAAGCCGCTAGTCTCTTCCCCTTGCCAGACAACTCTGCCTCTCCCCAAATGAGTCCGCACACCCAAAGTCTAGCCCAGGGTTGTAAAATAGATGGTTTCCGGGACCAGGAGACAAGTTTCCAGGGAGCAAGTCGCGGGTTTGTGTGACACTTGCGCGCAAACTTCTTTTCCCAGATACCGGGTTTCTCCGCAGACTAGGAGACCTCTGCCGTGCCCCACTTCCATGGTGCGTCCCCTGGACCTCGGATCTCACCTGGCACTGGGGAATCTGTGCAGTGAGACGTCTCCACATACCCTGGATCTCGGACCTCACCTGGTGCTGGGGAATCCGTGTAGTGGGACGTCTCCGCCCTCCCCGTTGGCCTGCTTTTCCACATTTTATGAACTACTTTTTCCAAATAATTTATCTAAATGAACCAGCAATCCATTGATCATAATATTAACTCCAGGAGGAAAACAAAGCAATGAAAGGGTCAGTTTCTCTCTAGCAAGCAGAAACTGACATGGTCCTTATGACGTGTGTTCTAATATTATATTCGAACAAGGGAGGCATCTTAAAAACAATCAATGACTCAAATGATTCTTAACACCAGGTAGCACATTTGCATTTGTTTGTCTCCAAGTAAGCTTTCTCTTTGGGAAGCTGGGAGGAACTGTTTCACCAAAGCTTTTGATGCATTTACTTATTTTCATCTATAGTTATTTTTATGTGATTCTCCAGAACTAATCAAAGTGCTGTTTAAACTTGAGTACAGTAAAAATGTAACTAATTTAGATGAATCGGGGTATAGACCATCTGAATTAGATATAAATCTGAATTATATAACAGTTTCAAAACAATTCAATTTTATTGCTTTCAAATAACTTCAGAGTAACAAGACTGAATAAGCCTTAATAGATAAATGTTTCAGAGACCAATTTAGGGATAAATAAAAAGGAACTATAATTATTATATTAATTGTTTGCACTTAAATGTTTCTTTTGAAGTGGCAACAGAAACTTAATTCCCTTAAATTGACTTATTATGTCTCCAGTGTTATGTAACTGCAAAGAATTTATTGAACATCTGTTATAAATAAAGCATTGGCAGGACAATGTATGGCAGTTTTTGTCCTATAAAAATGTATGATCTTGTTAGGGTGATAAAATGTGCACTAAATGCTAAGTCAACCCTTGGATATTTTATTCACTAATCATTTCTCTATACCAATTTCTCCACCAATGGGACTAGGTAAATGTCATATCAATGTGAGTCTGAACTGCTGAGCTAATGAGCTTGGATTTATTTATCATTAAATCACTGTTACTTCCCAAACCTTTGGCCTCCAAGTATGGAGTCAACACCCTATAACTTCCTTGTTCCCTTTTGCTCTTCCACATTCTAAGAACCACAGAAGTCCTGCTTGCGACACTCTTCCTCAGCACACACAGTAAGGCATCCTTAATCTCGAGTTACAGAAACTGGAGCTGATGCAGGCTCTTCCTCTTGTAATGACACAGCCTCAGCACATTTCACCTGCTGACAGACACTAACCATGGGATAGTCACACCCAAGAAGCTGCCAGTTTTCTAGACCTGAGCAACAGAGAGTTCTACCACACACAGACTCAGGTGCTTTTCAAGATAAGGTCACAGGTAACATTTTGTTTCAACTGAGAACTATCCACCTTGTCCCTTTTTTAACTAGTAGATAATAAACATCTGGGTGACAGTTTTTACTTGGAATTCCAGGAAACGAGCCCATCTATACTAATAACAGAGAAATATGCAAATTATCCAGGACACTGTCAAAGTAATGACCGAACAGCAGGCTGCGTGAGATGATCAGGCTGGCAGGAGGGTTAGCGAGGGACGACCAAATGACTGAACAGCAGGCTGCATGGGGCAACCAGGCCAGTAGGGGTGGGCAGTTGGGGGAGACCAGCCTGGCATGGGGAGAGTTGAGGGTGACCAGGCCAGTGGGGGGAGGGGGTAATTGGGGTGACCAGGCTGGCAGGGGGTGCAGTGAGGGGTGACTAGGCTGGCAGGGAGGGGGCAGTTGGGGACAACCAGATCAGCAGGAGGGGCAGTTGGGGGTGACCAGGCTGGCAGGAGGGCAATGATAGTGACCAGGCTGGCAGGCAGAGGTGGTTAGGGGTGGTCAGGCTGGCAGGGCGGGGCAGTTAGGGATGATCAGGCAGGCAGGCAGGTGAGCAGTTAGGAGCCAGTGATCCTGGATTGTGAGAGGGATGCCCTAGTGCCAGTTGGACATCCCTCCTCAAGGAGTCCTGGATTGGAGAGGGTGCAGGCTTGGCTGAGGGGACCCTCTCAGTGCACGAATGTCGTGCACTGGGCCTCTAGTCCTATAGAATAAAAGCCCAGTAACCGAAACAGTGGAACAACCACAACGACTAGAGACCAGAACTACTGGCCCCTCCCACTGGCTGGCCTCGCCCCCATCAAGGACCCCCACCCCAATTGGAGTGTGGCCTGCCTGCAAACAGCCCTGCCCCCCAACAGGGACCCCTCTACCCTGCTGAGACTCCCATCAGGGCAGGGCAGCTGGCTCCCAACTGTGCACTTGGCCTCTATCCTATATAATGAAAGGGTAATGTGCAAATTGACCCTAATGGTAGAACAACCAGAATGATGGCTGGACCAGCCACTATGAGGTGCACTGACCACCTCTCGGTCCCCTTTCCTGGCTGGCAAGCTCCAATCGCCTGATGGTGAACTGGGAACTGGAGTTGGGTGGCAGGGGATGAGGGCAGTGCCAAGCCAATGCCCTCACCTTGCCAATCATCCCCACTCAGAGGGCAACTCACTGTGGGGGCAGGGCCAGTGAGCAGGTGAGAACAGTCGACCTCTCAGTCCCTTACCCTGGCCATCAGGCACCAATTACCCAATGGTGAATGGGGAACTGAGGGTGGGTGGTGGTGGGGGTGGGGCCAACTGCAGGCAGCCAGGGAAGATGGCCCTGTTCACAGGCCAGGCCTAGGGACTGTACCTACACAAGAATTTTGTGTGCCGAGCCTCTAGTCTATGATATAAAATCAAGGTATTAGGGATTTCAGAGACTCACAATTGGCTCTAGGCCAATGGTTCCCAATGTGGAGCACATGTCCCACAGGGGGGCAATTTGATTTTTAAGGGGACAATTTGAGAATGAGTTATTAACAGTGAATTTTCTGCATTTTTTATGGTTCTAGAGGCCTCATATACAGTATATAAACATATATTGTGACATATTTATGCATTTCAGTTCTCTACTATGTTTTTAAACTTTATTTGCTATTTTTATGTCACTTCATTTTATTTTTTAAACAATTTCTTAGTGATTTCTTCCTCAGTATTTCAACTGTCTTTTCGTTCTTTTATTTTTCTCTTTCATAGATGCCATGTTCTTTGGAAGCTTGTTTAGACCAAGTTAATAGCCTTTTAGGCTTTCTCCACATAAATAGTTCACTTTTTGAGGAAGAATTATATGTCATGGCGGGGAAGATCAGGATTTTAGACATGCTTAGGTGCGGCATGACCAAAAAAAGGTTGGGGATCACTGCTGTAGACCCATCAGCTGTCCAGTCAACCCCAGTCATGGAATCTTAATCAAAGAGGGATGGACACAATGGGTAAGAAATTAATAGGAGAACAGCCCTAGAAGTTTAGACTACCATTAAACCGGAGGATGGACAGCCCATGGTGGCAGAATCCCAAGGTCTCACAGGTCATTTCATGCTACTAATTTTCTCCTTTACACACATGGAAAAGTGCCTGGTTACCACCAACGATGCACTAAAGTTGACCTATATAGCAAGAACAGATTACAGAGGGTTCTTCCCAAGCCCTCCTCCAATGATTTCAAGTTGGTAGCTTGAAATTGGACCATGGTGAGATTATTTACATGGTAGAAATTGGCAAATGCTCCATACAAGTCAGCTTTTCCCTCACCTCAGAGTGAGTTGTCATGGATACCATCCAGGCTCATCTTTCTCAGATTTTACAAGGTTCTTGACTCTGTTGCTGAGAAGAACCCAGGGACCCGCATGTCTCACTGACCTGGGCTCGGTTGGTGTACAGCACCTTCATGTCCTTCAGCTTCTCCAAACCCTCACTGTAACGGAGGACGGCCGTCTTGTAATCGCCTCTGACAAATGCCTCATTCCCTTTTCCCTTGAGGGCTATGAGAATAAATCATACAGGTGAGCTCTCTACATACTGCAAAATGCTTTCAGATTTTATTCCCCTGATTTCCGACTACACTTTAAAGGGCACAGCTTATATCTATCCAACGGGGACCTGTCACTTGTGTCTCTCTGCCGATAGTTCAGGATTGGCTTCTTTAAGGATTTCTTTCTCCAAATTTACCCCAAATTTTCCAAGTAGCTTCTTAAACTAAATGTTCCTGCCTGAGTGCTGAGAACCATTCCAAGCTTGCCACAAAGACCAAGTCTATACATCCGATGTCATAAAAAGGGTCAAACCTTTTTATGACATTGGATGTATAGACTTGCTATCATTCAGTCTGCAGGGTCAAACCTTTTTATGACATCGGATGTATAGACTTGCTATCATTCAGTCTGCAGCTCACGTACCACTATGTGGTATGAAGTCAACGCTGAAAGCATTGACTTGTCACATGTGCTACCCCAACACCCGCAACTTATCTTTTTCATTTCTTCGCTCCCTTCTCATATCTTTGTTTTCTAGTTTCATTTTTTTTTACTTCTTCATCTATGTCTCAGGCTAGCCAGTGTACCTCACTCCCATACCTCCCTATGTTCCCAGTGGCAGTTAGCACTGCTCAATCTGACCTGCTGAGTCTGCCACCATGTTTAGGAAACAGATTGGACTCTGGAGACTGACTGACAGCTCTCTCTCCTGCACCCTGCTTGCTGCATCAGGGTCAGGAGACAGGCCACCAATGGTTTCTGCCTGGTCGGGTCCTGCTGCCTAGGTCCATCTGAACCCACCCACTGGGAGTCTTGATGTCCTCAAACATCAGCAGATAGACTGGTTCTAGCATAAATCATTCCAGCTACGGAAAAGCGAAGGCTGACAATTACCATCGGCTAAGGCTTTGTTTTCCTTTCTTCTCTTGGCTCTTTCCTTTGCATCCTTCTCCACAGATGCCAAGAAGGCCTCTGACAGCAGAGTAATTTCAAATATTAAAAAGAAAAATCCAATACTATAATCAGTTCTTTATCTCACATTTGGAAGAAAGCTACTTTAAGGCGTTAGAGCCACACTCAGGCATACACATGTAGGCACACACACATGTGCACACACATAACTAAATGAAATCATCTTAATTTGACATGATAATGTGTCGTGTATTGTTATACATGATGGCTATGTCTATGCTTCAAATTTAAAATATGGCTTTAAAAAGAGGTTTTTCCCCTGAAGACGGACTTTTCTGTTCTATTTAGCATAATGAGCTTCTGAGCTGAGCAACAAAAACGATCTGATCCCCTGAGCAGCTGAGTGGAAACTAGAAGATACAGAACAGCTGAATTCAGTTCACACAAAAGATGGGGCGGAGAAAATAGAAAAGCCTCCAAGCTGTTTCCTTTGACCTACCAGTCACAGAGCTGGGTGGCCAGTAGGCTTTTGCTCATGAGTTGTTTGTAAACCCAGAGGCTATGATTTAAGGGTCTGGAAGCTGCAGTCAGTAGACAGTGACCCTAAAGAAGTCATACACTCCGGAAAGGGAGATGCCGCCCTTACCTGCGTTCATTTCATCTGCGTTCTGCTGGCCACAGGTTATCATAAAAACAAAGAAACAAATTTCAGAAACAACGCTGACTAGTAAGTACGCAATTACACATGGAGACTAGGGTTATTCCCTTTAACAAATCCAAAGGACTGTTTATAGATGACCAGAGAGAGTAAGGAAAAGAAATCAGAGTTTATACTTCCTTGTGGAAAATATATCTTGTGAATCTGAAAAAAACAAAACTGTCAGCCTCAGCAGACAGTCTGAGATTGAATTACTCCCAGCTCTGCCTCAGCACAGACCCTTCACTGTGTTGAGGTAATTATAAGTCCCGATAGAAAAAGGCAACCTTCCCAGGAGCTTGTGGAGGGCTGATCGTGGTCTTGTTCAAGGTGGTCTTGCATCCGTCCTCGTCTTGGTCTTCCTCTGTGACCTGTAGCTTCTTTTCTGTCTTGAGGATTGCTTTCTCTTGCACAATTGGGTCATCAGAATTCATCTCCTGGATTAAACTGGCTAGAGAACAAGTAGGATGTGAGTCATTCTAACGAGGTCTTCAATTGGAAAGACTGTTCACTAGAAAGCACAGTGTGGAACAGGCATAGCTTTATTGAGATACAATCCTATCTAATAAAAGAGTAACAAATTGACCATACCTCCGCTACGCTACCAGCCAATCAGGAGCAGGGGGTATGGCCAGCAGGTGTGTCCAGCAGACAGGGGGTATGGCCAGCAGATAGGGGCGTCACTACACTATAAGCTGCCCACATGGTACTGAAGGGCTGGGAGATCCCTCTCTCATTACACTTATTGTTGACTGAGTCTCGACCTTTCCCGGTGACCTTGGGACGATTAGGGGAATTTGATGCCCTGATATTCCCTCATGAGGCTCGCATGTAGGTTGCTCTGTTAGGCTGTGACTGAGGTGTGGGGTTTACCTGTTGCATGGGGCATGCAAATGAGTGCCAGGGGCACCTTGGGTAATGGGAGCCAAGTGTGAGGCGGGGCTGTGAGCCTAGCAGCAGTCTGCTCTGTGGGGCGCTGCGGCCTGCTGGATTGCCAACGCCTCTTCTCCCTGGCAGCCGCCGCCACCTCCTTCCCTGTCACTGCAGAATCAGTACCAGTCGCTCTGGATCCTGGTGCATTGAATGCAGGTGGGGAACGGGGCACAGGGCCCCCTAGATCCCGCACCCCGTGAACTCGGTCCAGGACCTGCCGGCCTCGTGGCTTCCCTGCAGGGTGGGTGGGTTGGGCCTCCAGAGGAACAGCAGAGGCGGCAGGAAGGAGGGTGGCTGAAGGAAGCGAGGAGACAGATGGGGGGTGGGGAAGGAAGGGGACTACAAATAAAAGTGCCATTTAAAATGACTATGAACACTGAAGTAAAATATTTTCATTTTATAAGCCTATATTTTACAGTATGCACATTTCACATAACACCACAATTTATTTAGGGCAGGGGCCAAATGCCATTGCCGTAAGGAGCCAGAGTGCGGCTCAATTTTTGTGGGCTACACATGGCCTCGAATACTCCACTTCTGCAGTCCTAGCATGCAAAGCCCAAAGGAACGGGATGGCTGTGTCCCAACAAAACTTTATGGCCACTAAAATTTGAATCCTATCTAATAAAAGAGTAATTCGCAGATTGACCTACACTATAACACACAAGAGGGCTGCCCCCATGTGGTCAAAGATTCTGTCCCCATGTGGACACAAGATGACCATCACAAGATGGCCAGCAGGGGAGGGCAGTTGGGAGGGACCAAACCTGCAAGGGAGCATAGTTGGGGGTGATCAAGCCTGCAAGAGAGGGCAGTTAGGGGTGTTCAGGCTGGAAGAGGAGGGAAGTTGGGGGCAAACAGGCTGGCAGGGGAGCAGTTAGATATCAATCAGGCTGGCAACGGAGTGGTTAGGGGGTGATCAGGATGGCAGGCAGAAGTGGTTAGGGGCAATTAGGATGGCAGGCAGGCGAGCAGTTGGGAGCCAGCAACTCTGGATTGTGAGAGGGATGTCCAATGGCCCGTTTAGGCCTGATCCCACCAGGATCCTATCAGGATCCGAGGAGTCCTAGATTGGAGAGGGTGTAAGCTGGGCTGAGGGACAACCCCGCCCCCTTGTGCATGAATTCATGCACCGGGCCTCTAGTCTATATATATATAAATGGCTAATATGCAAAGTGTCCCCTTGGGAGTTCCACCAGGAGAACAGGAGTTCAATCGCTTGCTATGACATGCGCTGACCACCAGGGGGTGGTGAGGAACATGGCAGTTGACCAGTGGTGGTGGCATGCGGGTGGGGAGGGAAGAAGGAGGCAGGAGGCAGGGGGACGGAGAACCTGATCAGCCCTGATCACCTGCCAGGCCTAGGGATCTACTCGTGCACCAGGCCTCTAGTTGACATATAGCATGGTGTACGTTAAAGGTGTACACGATGATTTGATACATATTGTGAAATGATTTCTACCATAAGCTTCGTTAATACATCCATCTCCTCATATAATTACTTTTTTTTTATGTGGTGAGAACATTTGAGATCTACTCTCACGGTAACTTTCAACTATATATTACAGTATTGTAAACTATAGTCATCATGCTGTATATTAGGTCTCCAGAATATATTTATCTTACAACTGAAAACTTATACCCTTTAACCATCATGGACCCATTTCTTAAAGAAGGTTCTAAATAGAAAACATAAACTAGAGCTATTAGAACCAATTAAAAAACAACCCTAAGAACAGGATTTGTTTTGCCTGGGAAAAGGTGCAGGTGAATTTAACCATGGCCTTCAAGGAACAGAATTTTAATCACTTATTTAATTCAACAATTTATGGAGTGCTTATTATGAATTAGATATCATGCAGAAAGCTACAGATAACACTAATGATTAAGAAAGATCCTTATTTTTAAAGAGCTTACAATCTTGTGTGGGAGACAAACAGGTAAATAAAGGCAGCTCTAACATTACTAAACAATAGCCCTTAATCCTACCCTTATCTGTCTTCACTTTACTGCCCACCCAGCTTAGGTTCCATAGTCTATCACTTGGCCACCACCCCACCTGCCAGGCAAACCTCCAACTCTAGATGAATCCAATTCTTTAATTCTCTGAGCCTTTATCAGGGATGCTGTGTACTGACAGAGAAAGACAGATGGATGCCTGGGGGACGTGGTCCTAACTCACCTGGACCACCATCCATTCTCCTTCCCACTACAGAGTGCCCACCTTAATCTACCCTTCTTCCCACTGCACAGAAAGAGTATCCCTCCTGCTAATGAAGCTAATCTCTCATCCTGTGCTGACCACACCACCATGCTGTTTTGCATCAGGAACCTTGCATCACCGATTAATTACACTATCTCCTTAATATTTTCAACCTCTCCCATTCTACCAGCTTCTTCCCATTGGTTTTTATACACTCTGTCTCTCCTAAGGCATTTTCCTGTTCTTATTTCTTCATTTTCCAAAGACTTTTCAAGTTAATTTTTTACCTTTTTTAGTTGTTAAATATTTCAAAGAGTAATATAAATGACATTATTAGTTCCCACACTATCTGTAAGTTAATAAATATCCCTTTTCAGCTTGTTGTAATGTTTAGTATTTTGTACTATTTAGCTTTTGTTGCATAACATACCTCCCAAAAACTTAGTGCTTAAAAGAAACTACCATTTATTTAGCTTTATTTCGTTCACAATTTGCTAAGTCAGCAGTTTGGGGTAGGCTTGACAGGCCAGTTCTCCTGGTTTCTGCTGGGCTCATCCATGTTCATGGCCAGCTGTCAGTCATCCAAGTGGCTCTCTTCTGAATGTCGGCTGGCTTCTGGGTGGAAAAATGGCAGCAACTAGGGAAAGTGTCTCTTATCTCCTGGTGTGGGTTTCTAAGGAAGCCTACTGCACACAAGACTTTTCAAGCTTCTGCTTGTGTCATGTTTACAAAGCTCCCTTTAGCCAAAGCAGGTCACATGGCCAACCCAGATGCAATAGATGAGAAGAAACTTGTGACCATTTTTGTGATCTTTCAGAGTATATGTGTTACTAGTTTCATGTGCCTGTGTCAGAGACACAGCACTGCTACTCTGAGTTGCTCCGAGTTCAAATATTCTTCTGAATTCTCCTCGACTACGCCAAGTACCAGGGCAGGTTCCTTCTCAAACCCTGCCCATTGTACAACTGTTGGGTCCAAGCACCTCTGGCTAGGGCTGGACCTTCTTGGACATCAGGTCTTGGTCAGAGAAGACATGAGAAGTTGTGGGTGTATTAGAATGAGTCTTTGTTGCAGAAGCCAGTGGCCATGTAGCCATCAGACACACAGTCCCTCGCAGCAATCCCATATAGGCAGCTGCACACCAGCTGGTAAATCCATATCTTTCCCACAGAGTAATAGCAGTCTCTGTACCCATAGTTATTATCTGAACAGCTGCACGCTGCCTCTAAACTCACCACCTTACATCATAGCAGCACCTGAACTCTGCTTGAGCTCTTCGGCCTCTCTGGCTCAGCAGCTTCTCCTGTTTCCCCTGCTTATACTGGCTTCACATGGTAGCTATCTCTGAGCTCTCCACAAGCTCTTAGTCTCTGTGCCTGCTGCCCCTCTCCTCTCTCTAGCTCATGGGATATATATACTCCTTAGACAAAGAAGGCTAGTTACCAACAATGACATCAATCATCTTATCTAATAAAAAAGGAATATGCAAATTAACCATCACACTGTAACAGTCAAGATGGCTGTGCCCACAGAGAAGGCAGGGATTCTGTAACACAAGATGGCTGCACCCACAGTGGGGGCCGAGTTCCCGTAAGGAGTCTTAATGGGCAATCAGCAGTGACCTGAGGCTGTTTTGCGCTGGGCCTGGGCAGAAGACCTGAGGCTGGGACCCCTGCCTCATGGGGCTTGAAGGGGGACCTCAGGCCACAGCCCCTGCCTGGCAGAGCTTGATGGGGAACCTCAGGCCACACTCCTCACCTGGTAGGGCTTGATGGAGGACCTCATGCCGTGCCCCCCAAGCTGGTGCTGGGCCAGGGGATCTCAGGCAGCACCCCCCAAACCTGGTGCTGAACCAGGGGACCTGAGGCCATGCCCCCCATCCTGGTGCCAGGCCAGGGGACCTGAGGCCATGCCCTCTGCCATGTGGGGCTTGATGGGGGATCTCTACGCCCCCTGCCTAGCCCCAGGCTGGGAGACCTCAGGCCACACACCCCACCCAGTGGGGTGGGGCCGTCCAGGTCTGGATTTAGCTCTATGGGGGTGGGGCCGGCCAGGTCTGGGTATTGCATGATTTTGAGGTGCACATGGGTGGGCAGGGACTTGACTCTGGTTCCCATGGCATACCCTAGACTCTGACAGAAGGGAGATTTTCATATATATTTTACTAATTTTCTTTCATCTCTGACACTTCTATTATAGAGAAAGAACAAACAGCAATATTAAAATATTTCCTCTAATTCCCTTTAATGTGCACAAATTTCATGCTCTAGGTCACTAGTTTGTCTACAGAAGGGCACAGAGTACGTGAGATCACCATGACCTTGCAGCTGTGTAGTCTTTGGACATTTCTGATTAAGATTCCCATGTTCAGAATGGCCTTGGCCATCCTGCATAATATCAACAAGACCTCCACACTCTAATTAGCCTTGACCATCTGGAATTCTGGCGTGGTTCCCACAGCTTGACACTTTAAAAAGCCAGTATTCAAAACGTCAGTGTTTGGAGCAAGGAAAGGTTTATTGACAAAGAAGTTGCCCAACTGATAATATGGGGTCCTTCCATCTTCCCCAATGCCCAAAGTTCAGGCTCCTTTTAAATCAAGGGGGAGGGAGGATGCGAGGAGCAAGAGGTGACTGGGCACCACAGCATCTGAGGAAGAGCACAAAATCTCTAAATCTCTCTGTTCCCCTAATGATCTGAGTACAGTCTTGAGGCTCCTGCAAATCTTTGCTAAACAGACATTATTTTGTACATATTTCCCCAACTTTTCAGGAGAGGTACCTCATGGGAAGGGACTGTTCTTCCAAAAACTCTAGGCTCAAGCAGAATTCCTCTAATGATTAGCATATCTATAACTGGAGCTATTTGCCTGAAGGCTATGGAAACAATGCAGGCTAGAATTAAGACAGAATCAGAGACTGAGCATTTTTCACTGTTACATATGTATGTGTATTTAATCATCTTAAATAAATGGTTTCATAAAATGTGCATTCTTTTGCAACCTACAGATAGTTCCAGTTGATTCATTTAAATCACTGTATAAACCATAGTTAATCCATTCTCTTATTGAAAAACATCCAGGTGTTCTGCAATTTTAATTTTTTATTACAGAAATGCTAAATTGAACATCTGTGCATACATTTTCTTGTGCACATATGCAAGATATCCTAATAAAAGAGTAACATGCAAACTGACCGTACCTCCTCTATGCTACCAGACAATCAGGGCAGGGGGCGTGGGCAGGAGGTGTGGCCAGCACACAGGGGGCGAGACTGGCAGGGGCGTGGTTGCAGTGCAGTGAAAGCAACCACCACGCTATAAGCGCTGCCCACAGGGTACTTAAGGGCCAGCCCTCCTTACACTTATGGTAACTGAATCACATGCAAATAAGCGCCCAGGGTCCCTGCATGCCCCCGAGCCAAGCACCCACGATGCAAGTGGGGGGGCTGCTGCCAGTCTCTGGGGTCTGCAGAGACCCCAGTGGCCACCACCGGGTGGAGAAAATTAGGTGCTCTTGGTTCGTGCAGGGTATTAGGAGCACCAAAAATTCTGGGAAATATAGTTCTGTTGGCAGACCCACTCTAGGAGAGAGTTTGAAGTACTGAGCGCTGAACGGGGAAGCAACAGGGCAGGGCGGGGCGGGCTGGGCTGGGTGGGGGTGGCGGTGAGGGAGCACCGGGGCCCCTGCCCGGGCGCTGTGAGTGGAAGTGGTTGTGAGTGCCCAGTCCCTGGGGCTGGGTAGTCACAGGCAGCTGGGGCTGAGCTGAGCAAGGAGATGGCTGGGTGCCCAAAGCCTAAAGCCTCAAGGCTTTAGGCCTTGGGCTGGTGGGGGGTGGGGCATGGCGAGCACTGAGGCACCCCGGCTGACTGAGGGTGGAAGCAGCCAGAGCGACGGTGAGCGCCCAGCCCCTGGGGCCAGGTGGTCACAGGTAGCTGGGGCTGAGCTGAGCAGGGAGATGGCTGAGTGCCCAAGGCCAGAGGCTTTAGGCCTTGGACAGGCTGGGGATAAGTGGTCAGTAGGGCATCACCTGAGGCCTCTCAGTATGTGTGAGGGGGCAGGTTGTGCTGAGGGATCACCCACCCCCAGTGCACGAATTTCATACACAGGGCCCCTAGATGCCTTATAATAAATATTGACCATCTGGTAACAAGAGCTATCCCACCTTCTAATTTTTCTGCAACAATGTCTTGATTATATTTTTACTTATTTTTTTTTATTATTCCTAGCTCTTTGATTTTCCAAATGAACTCTGGAATCAGCTTGTTAAATTCTAAACAAAACACTTTTAGGATTTTGATCTAAATTGTACTGAATGTAGCCCAGTGGGTGTGATTCAGTGGTTGAGCTTCTATAAACCAGGAGGTTCCAATTCTGGTCAGGGCACATGCCTGGGTTGTGGGCTTGATCCTGGAAGGGGGGAAGAAGGGGCATGAATGCAGAAGGCAGCCAATCAATTATTCTCTCTCATCATTGATGTTTCTATTTCTCCTTTCCTCTCTGAAATCAATAAAAATACTAATATGCTAAGTGTCTGTCTGGTAATGAGGTCAAGTAGCAACACCTGGCTTCCTCTCCCGAGCAACCACTAGCCTCAGGTGGAAACACTTTACACTGTAACCAAATGTTTGTGAAGGTTTCTCCCATGCCTCATCTCATTTTATCTTTACAGAAGTCCTGGAGTAGGTAGAAAAGAGACTCTGTGGAATCCTACTTTCTTTTCATTAGCCAGAAAATGGAGGTCTAGAAAGCTTAGAAACTTGACCTGACTGAATAGAAGAAATGGTGGACCTTGAAAATGACTTCAAGTTTTCTCACTGTTCAAAATAGTCAAACACTGCTGCAGTTAAATATTTTACCCTTTGTTCTCCTTGCATGATCTACAATAATAATCTGCTTCGTGTTGATATTTACTGCTGTGTTGCTGACATTACCTGAAAAAGAAGTTGGGGTGCTTCACTGGGCTGGAAAGAGTTTAGCTAAATCAGAAAGCAGGTCTAATTAAGCAAGTTTATTCTACATCTATAAAAGGCTAAGTTGACTCCTGCATATGTGATACATATAAAGTTCTCACTGGCACCAATTGCACCTGTTTTGATCTGTCATTGTTGATCGTGAATTTGGTTGTTTTTGTTGACATTCTGAAGCTGAAAGGAAGCTGAAAGGCATTGTCGCAAGGAATTAACCATAGTGATTAAATATGATCATAATAGCAATTTCAGTAGATATAATTATCCCCGTGTAACTGAAGTTGCCATCATATTCAGAAACGAAGATGGAGGATCTTCTTTTGAAGGGACTTGCTCATTCATTGTAAACCAGATCCCAAATAATAAGAATGCCACTAAAATGAAACAAACCAGTATCCCGTTTCCTACATTAGATGCAATGATGTATCCTATTATTTTCCCACGTGACGAAAAGGGCTGGGGAATGGATATTGCATTAAGACTCAGAGACAACAATGTAATCGACAATAATACTAGATTCAAGATGCAGGGAAAGAAAATTTTCCCATTGAATTTCCTAAAAGTATTACTCCCTTGGGAATTCTGTGTCATAAATTAGAATTGAAAGTAGGTACAATCATCATGCTACTGAGAAATCTTTATAGTAAATGGGGTCTTTGTAATGCTACTAGATTATTAAAAAATTGCGACCTAACATAATCGAAATTGAAGTATTAATAGGAACTGTGGAGGAGAGGTTGTTCTGATTCCAAGAATTAATTTGTCCCCGTCTGATACTGGCCTCAGTGTTAGAATAAGTTTAACCAGCCATTATTTTTATCAATGTTGTTTTTATATCATGTTTTTATTATTTTTATATCATGTCTTTGTTGTTATATCATGTTGTTATTATTTATTAATCAATTTATATATTATTTTCATGTACATTTTACTAGTTTTCTTTCATCTCTGACACTTCTATTATAGAGAAAGGGTCAATAGTGATATTAAAATATTTCTTCTAATTAATTTCCTTTCAATGTGCTTGAATTTGTGCACCAGGCCACTAGTATTTAAAATAAATAAATTGTACTGAATGTAGAGAGTAATTTGAGGAGAACCTTGATCTTGGGCTTCTTAGCTTCCAGAACTTGGGGAAAAAAATATATGCTGCATGGGAGCCCAGATTACTATACTTCCCTAAACTGAGTTAGTCTCTTGCTCTTTGCAAGTCTCTCTTTATACCATACATCTCACTTGAAATTACTTGTTTAGTGTCTGTTTCCCCACTGAATGGCAGGTACCATGAAGGAAAGTAATTTTTGTTTATTGTTATTGTACTCTCCTGTTATTTGCAATACTCAATACATAGCAAGAACCCAAGAAATGAACGCATAGAATTCAAAAACAGGTGGCTAATTGTTACCATAGTGGACAGGGCAGGTTATACAACAGTTTCATCATCACAGCGAGATCTATTGGCAGTATCTGAAGGAACTTTGAGTATAAATGAAAGTTAGCCAGGCAAAGAAAGATGTGGAGACAGAGGGAATGAAAACGACATCACACAGAGTATGAACCATCAGTATATATTTAAAGAACTGAAAGCATTTCGTTGCTGCACAAGTGTGAATTAGGGAGAGACCAGAGGTATGGAGAGGTCATGGGAGGCCTTCAAGACCTGATGAGAACTTGAAATGTATTTTGACTGTGGAGAGAATCCAAGCAGAGAAGTGTCTGGGTCAGATTTGCATTTTAGATACATTACTCTGTGGGGAGTGTAAGCCTGGAGGCAGGAAAAACAATCAGAGATTGTTGAAACAGTCTAAGAGAACCAGAACAAAGGGCGGGTTGGGGAGGATGGGGCTGGAGAAAGAAGCCAAACTTGGTGGCTGATTCAGGGCTGAGAGAAGGGAGGAGTCCTAAGTGACTTGTAAATTTATGCGTGGAGGAGCCACCTATTGAGACCAGAATGAAGGTGAAGGTTGGAGAAGCAGGTTTTATATGAGAGGAAGACAGTGGGAAGTATAACAACTTTGGAAGCAGTAAGTTTGCAGTGTTTGTGAGGTACATAGCCGATATGGCAGTCAACTCAGAAAGGAGAGCTGGGTGGCAACTGAGATGTGAGGGCCATCAGCAAATGGGGGAGTTAACACCAGGTGCTTCTAGATCACTTGGAAAGATGAGCAGTGGCCCAAGGCCAGCAAGTCCACAGCACAACATTTAGGGATGGGCAGAGGAGAATCCATGAGAAACACAAAGTATACATTATGAATATATCATTTATCAAGTTACCCAAACTATTTTATTCTTTGGTACCTGCTTCCGGCAGGTTCTGTGGCTTATTTCAACACATTCCTACTGGATTTGTAAGTTTGTTTGTTTGCCTATTTCCATCCTCAGACAAGTTCCCTGAAATGTGAATAGGAACTGACTGCTTTGGAATCTCTCAAATGTGGTCTGTGGGATCAGAGTATGTTCTTTGAGACCCCCCTGCCTTCCCTGGGGAAGAGGGTTCTCTTGCCTAGAGAAACACAGGATATGCCAGCCATCAGCCATCAATCTAATTTCAGCGATCGTAAGGGAAAAGGCATTGATTTTGCCTCTGTGGCTCAAAAACAGAAATAATTCTACTCTAAAAACAAGAGGGGTCCCAGACTGATCATTGGGGCATCTGAGTGAGCCTATTGGCATGGGGAAACAGAAGCTCCTTGTGACATTATTCTACACGAAGGGGACAAATATGGGAAAGGCAAAATATGGCTGTCGGCCTGAATTCCCATAGAATGTTAACAGCTTCTCTGATACCAATGAACAGCCAGAAAATCCTCCAGACTCTAATATTACTTCTTTCAAACCCTTTCTGTTTAATTTCTGTCATATTTTTTTAAGTCATAAACCTGTCAGGCAACCCAGGAAAAACTTAATCATTTCTTTTTGGTCACTCCACCTTTCTAAAGTAAGATTGAATTTGTTTATAATTCATTGGAACTTACTGATTTCATCCACATTTTTCAGAAATTTCTCCAAGTCTTTCTCTTGTGCATCAGCCATTGTGAACCAGAATTCCTGAGGAAGGCAGAGTCAATGATGGCAATTAATAATAATGAAGCACCAAACAGAATTTGTCAGGTTCATTAGCCTTCTAGGACTAAGAGCCAAGCGATTACTTTTAAGACAAATCTGTGTTTATAAATGTCATGAATATAACAGCAGGACAATTCCACTTGACTGCTCTTAAGGCCAAGGGACACTCACTATTTGTGGCGATACCTCCAGAAAGCGCAGGGCCCCCCTCCACTGCAGAAATGACTCTACAAAATGTCCCTCCAAAGCCAGTATCAACCGCTGTGATTCCGAGCCTGCTGGCAAGGAGACCAGGAGGAGGGCAGTGGGCAGGCCTTCAGAGATGGAGGCAGGTGCTACTGTTTAACTTTGATCATGACAGTTTGGCTCAGCCAGAAGCTTGGACCTGGGTGAGTAACCAGAGGTGGGACAATCTGCATCTAAATGTCCAAAACTGTTTAAAATATATGGCTTCTGAGGAGTGGAGAGGAACTACAGATTGGCAGAAGGGATTATAATTTGAAGGTGCCCCACACCAGTGACTTCTTTTCTCCGGGCATGTTAGATTTATTACAGCACAGTTGTTTCTGAGTGAAAAGGTGCATGGCATACCCAGTGTTTCCCAAAGGTTCATCCACGGACCATAAAAATCACCCCAAAACTAGG
Organism: Antrozous pallidus; assembly: GCA_027563665.1. NCBI lineage: Eukaryota > Metazoa > Chordata > Mammalia > Chiroptera > Vespertilionidae > Antrozous > Antrozous pallidus. The sequence continues at coordinate 79,399,482 of CM050520.1, forward strand.
TAAATATACAGATTCCTCAGCCTTAGCGCCAGAGCTCCCTGGTCAGTAAACCTGGGACAGTACCCAGAAATGTCTCCTATTAAACACTCCCCGGGTGATTCTGATTGACAGTTAGGTTCAGTAGTCGTATAATGCACCTGGAACTGGGGATTTGAAATCTGCCACAACAAGCTGTGACTTACTTGTTCACCAGTTACTACTACCAGCTCTGTGACCTCACCTAAATGCACAACCTCTCTGAGCCTCAGTCCTCATTCATGCAATGCAAATGATAAAACAAACCGTGAGCGCAATCCTGGGGATTAAAGTAAAGCTCCGGGTAAGCCTCGAGTGGCAAATGCGAGGGATCCTTATCTATCAAACAGGAGTTGGGTGAGCAACTTAAATACAAGAACTGGGGTTCTTCTCGGGTTCTAACATTTCAGACCCCCAGGGAACTGAGGCCCAGTGAAGTGAATTAACTGTCTAAGGTTAGGAGGGAAAGAGTGAAGGCTCAGAGCTTCCAGGGCAGACGCCGACCCTCTGCTCCTAGGGCAGGGTCCAGGGGCGCGCAGAGCTGGGCGAGGCACCCACTCGGCATGATGCCTGGGCTGCCTGATGAGGTTTGGACCCCAAATCTCACTCCTCAGGAGCCGCTGCCCGCGGGCAGGGACTGGGCAGGAGGGAACCCAGTGACGCGCGGGCCCCAGACGCCCCTACGCTCAGGGCCGAGGGCACGGTTGCCCGGCAACCGCTCTGCAGCGTCCAAGAGACCGGGCGTCTGTCCAGGAGGTCCCAGGCCGCAGGGGATCCCGACCCATCGGCTGGGGCCCAAACCTGCGTTCTCTGCTCGGCTCTGACAGTCAGATCAGCACCAGGTCCCAGGGAAGAGCCGGGCCACCCCGCTGCACTGACCGGAAGCGCTCAGGGTTGGACAAGAAATGGCTGCTGTGCTCAGAGGGCGACTGTCGGGGACTGACCTGGCGGGGCGGGGCGGGGCGGGGCCGGGGCGAGGGGTCTGGGGGGCGGGGCCGGGGGCCAGAGGTGAAGGGTGGGCGTGGCCAGGGACGCTCAGACTGGCTAACCTCAGGCTTTCGTTGCCGGCGAGCCCTTAAGTTCAAAGCCTAGCGGGGGCCAGGGTCTCTGGTGCGGGCCCAGGAAGGGGAGTTAGGAAAGAGCTCCGAGTGACCAGCCGCAGTCCCTGAGTCGACTCCAGGTTTCGCCTCTTTTTCTTAGGAGTAGGGTGTGTGTTTGGTGGGAGGAGCAACCTAGGCCTGTGTCCCTCTCCCTTCAGCCTAGTACTGTCCCTGGCAGGGCCCTGAAGGGGAATCTGGGGTACTTGTTAGGGACAGGCATGGCTGGGAGTCCGGCTTTGCTTTTTAGTATATGTGTGACTTCTCTGATCTTCTATATGTACAACACATTCACACTTTGAATACCTGCACACACCATTACAGAGATTCCAGTCTGTATTTTTATTTTATTTTATTTTTTGATATGAAAATCACCTTATATACATTCAATCAATAACAATCAGATGATTGTCCCCTCCCGCCCCCATTGTCCAGTCTATTTTTTGAAAACTGAAGTTCAGTAGTGCTCTGGCTGGTGTGGCTCAATTGCCTGGTGCATCACCGGGTGCACTGAAAGGTTGTCGTTTGGATACCAGGTCAGGATGCAAACCCAGGTTGGGGGCTCGATCCCAGTCAGGGTCTTGGAGGGAAGGCAACTGATCAATGTTTCTCACATGTCTCTCTCTCTCTCTCTCTCTCTCTCTCTCTCTCTCTCTCTCTCTCTCTCTTTCTTATCAATAAACATATCCTAAAGTGAAGGTTTAAAAAAAGTTCAGAATTATATGCTGGATTAAAAAAAGGAGGAAAGCAGTTTGGAGGAAAGTCTCAGTTTGAGCTTCAAAGGATGTTAAGAAACACTTGGGACTTCTTGGCAAATTTGTGAACACTTTGCAAGAACCTGTTTGATAGGGACTGAGGAATCCCTGGAGACAGGACTTACCAGGAGGGCAGAGTCCAGCTCGGTCCAGCACTGATCCTGAGAATAGTCTGTTGACTCTGGCAAGTGGCCTAGGCTCTGTAGGGTACATGTCTGAGCCCCATGTCAGGGGCTGTTGGACTAAAATATCCACAAGGCATTGATTGGTACATGTGCAATCCTGCTTGGGCACCCCACATGGAGAGTAGCACAAGGGGCCAGGGTTCTCTTCCTGGGAGCAGACCAAGTCCAGCTCTTGCAGAGTGAGTTCCTTAGCATGTGGGTTGTGATAGGAGGTGGTGGAGCCTGAAGACCCAGCAGTACAATCACAGTGGCTCTCCCGAGGGATTGCAATGTCTCCTGAGAAGAAGCAGAGAGTGGGAGTATCTGGCAGAGCAGGGGTGTAACTGCCAGCCAAACCAGGGGAATTCTCAGAAAGATTTGGGCACTTCACAGTGATCTTGGAGCCCTTGGGAATGGGTTGAGACAGTGATTATTACTATTCGTGGTTATTACTATTAGTATCACCCCATTTTCCTCTCAGTCTTGTGAGGCCTTCAGCACACATAGGCATAGTCTCCAATCCCAGGGTCTTTCTTGTCACTTTCGGGCTAACATTAAATTTTTTCCCTTTTAAATATATTTTTATTGATTTCAGAGAGAAAGGAATAGAGAGATGGAGACATCAATGAGAGAGAACCATTGGTCAGCTGCCTCCCGCACGCCTCATATTGGGGATTGAGCCCACAACCTGGGCATGTGCCCTGACCTGGAATTGAACCATGATGTCCTGGTTCATAGATCAATGCTCAACCACTGAACCATGCCAGTCTTAATTCCAAATTACTTACTTCCCATCTCACCGTTTTCACCAAACTTCTGTGCATGGACTCCAGAGATATGGGTAAGGCCTGGGGTATCAAGGAGAGAACCTATAGGAAGAGTGTGAAGACAAGAGCCCAGGCAAGAGATGGGAAAGATGGCTGGGCAGGAGGGATGCAAAAGGGGGTGGGGGGGGCAGCTAGGTCAAGCTGGCACAGCAACACTCAGCAGCCACAGACACTTGCGGCATCTTCAGGCGTCACTTCCATCTTAATGACAGTAACATAGATCTCTGTCTAGCCAGGCCTCCTGCCACACACCAGCCCTACAAACCTGAAAGGATCATTAGACTCTGAATCTCTTGGGAGAGGGATTTTATTTTTGTTTCAGTATTCTCAGCACTTGGTGCTTAGTTGGAGCTAAATAAAGATTCATTGAATAAGTGAGTTCACCTCTTGTTCACTATGGAGGAAAGCTCAAGTCTAAGTTATTCCAGATGGAAGAGGAATAGGATGTTTATAGTTTCTCTACCTTAGGCTTCCCAGAAAGGCGCATCCTGGAGGACAAACATTGTTACAGTCATAAAATATGTTTTATGGTAAATACATGCTTAACAGGTGGATCACTTTAAACTGTCAGAAGTCCTAGGTAGTCACTGGACTATCTGCAAAGATTCCAATGTTCTTCCTTTCAGGTACAAGGTAGGCCCTCCCTTCCCTGTGCCCCGGTGACTTGCTTTGTGCAATGCTGTATAGAAAGAAGTGAAGTGGGAAGGTTCTTTAAGAGCCAGTGTGTGACTTACCATACAAGCTAGCCCTTCCACTTGCCCCAGCACCAGATGGTGGAGGCTGTATCTGTCTGAGTCCCAATGAGAGGGACATGGACTTGTCTACCTTGATGGACAGGTAGCATGCGTGAGCAATAGACCTTTCTTGTTATAATCCATAATGATTTTGAACTTATTTCTTACACAGGCATTATATGTCTAATATGGCCATTCAGACCATTGTTCTTCACGTGCTACAATGACAAAACCTAGGGACTTGTGCATGGGTGTACATACATTATAATCATTGTGATTTACATTTTAAGTGTCAATTCAAACACACAGAGGGAAACAGACTTTTAAAATATGTGATATATATTTCAAATATATTCTTTCTAGAGAAACTTTATGAATCATATTTTCATCACTGCTTCTTCTACCGACCCAAATCCCCTGGGTGGTACTTAAGATATACTTTTTCATTATGTCCTCAATAAAGATTGTAGAACACTTGGTCACCTTCCACTATACAGTGTAGTAAATCTGAGAGTTGGAGATTATTATAAGCCTTCTCTCATCTCTTTCACTCTGCCCTGCCCTTTACATAAATAATACTAGCCCTTTGTTTTTTGTCATTAATTATACTTTATAAGCTTAAGATAAATGAAGAAGAAAAAATTCACATACATATTTTCTGAGGACAACTGGATGAGGAGTAAAGGGACCCTACTTTTGCTTGCAGGAAGTAAAGGGTGCAGACAAGGTCAACCTGGAGTGAGGAGCCACACAGACTGTGAAGATAGATGCCTGTTGGATGCAGGGACTGCGATTCCTTAGATAACTTTGGATTCAGGATTTAGAAAGGGAGGAAGCTGAAAGAAGTCAGTGCTGTTTCTTCCCTTTCTAAAGAGAACTCAGAAATTGCATTTGACTTTTACTGCTTAATCATATGTCCTTTTACTTATTTATTTTTTTAAAAGCAGCAAAAATCCTTGCCTCTTGCTCTTTCAGTTCCCACTTTATCGCGGATAAAGAAATAATTTCAGGAAATAGTTACAGATTTAGTCTGTGTGTCCAGAGGGAGTAAGAGGTTTCCTTGGCATCTCTATGGACAGTTCACAGCACCACAATCGTTAAACAGAACATGAACTAAACCAAGTATCACACTCAATCCTTTACAAGCATTATCTAACTGAAATATCTCAACAGTCCTACAAGGTCCTATTTCCATTTCAGACAAACAAAAAATGAAAAGAAAGAAAGAAAGAAAGAAAGAAAGAAAGAAAGAAAGAAAGAAAGAAAGAAAGAAAGAAAGAAAGAAAGAAAGAAAGAAAGAAAGAAAAAGAAATGCAAGCAGGGAAGTTATGTCACTTGCCTGAGGCTGAGCCAAGACATGAACCCTGGTCTGATGGCCCTTAGCTTATACTCTCCCATCTCATTACATGCCCCCTGAGAGCCCTGTTTTCAACTCCTATTGTCAGTGACCATCTCGGGGACCTCTGGCCCTGTTTGGCCTTGTGGATGCATAAGCCTTCATACAGAGAACCTCCATCAGCTTTACACCCTGATCCAAAGATCTTTCCTAGGGCCCGAGGGCCATGTCCTCCACTCCATTAAGAAAGACAGGATGACTCCACCATGTCCTCCTCTGGAGCCTTTCTGTGGATCACAGGACCCTCTGTCTGAAGAGGAAAGGGGAGCTGGGCACAGAGTGCCAGGTAGAAACTGTGCCCTCCCAACTCTACCTGTTATGGAGTAATACTGCCACCACGTGGGCAAGTAAGTCAGCTACACTTGGAAAACTTTGGTGGCAGAGCAGTCAGTATGTTGTTCAGACATTTATTTTTATTACCTTTTAAAACATATTTTTGTTAATTTCAGAGAGGAAGGAAGAGGGATAGAGAAATAGAAACATCAATGATGGAAGAGAGTCATTGATTGGCTGCTCCCGGCACGCCCACTACAGGGGTTCAAGCTTGCATCCCGGGCTTGTGCCCTGACTGGGAATAAAACTTGATCTACTGGTTCATAGGTGATCTCCTGGTTCAAACCACTGAGCAATACCAGCAGGGCCAGACATTTATTTAATGTCTGTTGAGCGCCTATGTTGTCACAGACTTGGCTAGGTTGCTGCTGCTGCTGCTGCTATTCCTTCTTTGATAGTAAATTAAATTATGCCAAGGATTTAGGCTCTAGTGAATGTTTAACATTTACTCACCATTTATTTGGGCACCTTCATCTAGGGGTAATTTATACAACTCAGAGGTTACAATGATGCATCAGTTTTGTGCAGCAGGGTTTTTTCCCCTCCAAAGTTTGGGAGACAAGAGGATCCTCAGAAAAATATAGGATTCCAGAATTGCTTACTGTTCTGATGTGTTCTCCATCTCAATTGTTATAAAATAATGGGGATATGTGTTTCTTGCAAATGACTTTGCCTTTTTTGTATGAATAGTTTAATAGTAGATTAAAAGAATGTCATAGATATTTAGAAAATGGAGAAAAATAAAAAAATCATTCCTTGTCACTATCACTATTAATATGTTGATGTGTTTTCTTTCTGTCTTCTGGACTTTTTTTTGCAATGATGGAATGATGCTAGGAAAACAGTGGTCTATCTGCATGTGGGCTTTGGTAAAAAGTTTGGGATGGAGATAAAAATGTGAGGTTATCAGTATATTTCTAGCATCCTATAGCAATAGATACATGTAGGCATCTGTATACACATGCATGACTATTTCTCTTAAGCCAACATTAATTGTGAACATTAATTGTGAAAAGTAAAGTACACTGGACTTAGAGTCAGACAGATCTGTATTCAAATCCCAGTTCTGCCATTTACCTCCAGTGTCAAGATTCTCCAGAAAAATAAAACAAATAGGAGATTGACATCAAACATATAAGATAGATTATGTACATAAAATCTATACTAATAATAGAGGAATATGCAAATTGTCTGAGACGCCATCACAATAACAGTAACGACCGAACAGTAGGCTGCATGGGGTGACAAGGCTGGCAGGGGAATTAGTGAGGGATGACCAAATAACTGAGCAGCAGGCTGCGTGGGGAGACCAGGCTGGTGGTGGGGGGCAATTAGGGGCCATCAGACTGGCAGGAGAGGGTAGTGGGGGCAATTGGGCTGGCAGAGGAGGGCAGTTGGGGGCAATCAGGCTGCCAGGGGAGCAGTTAGGTATCAATCAGGCAAGCAGGGGAGCAGTTAGGGTGAAATCAGGCTGGCAGGCAGAAGCAGTTAGGGGCAATCAGGTAGGCAGGCAAGCAAGTGGTTAGGAGCCAGCAGTCCTGGATTATGAGAGGGATGTCTGACTGCCAGTTTAGGCCTTATCTGTCAGGGATCATGCCATGCAGAGTGTGTGAGGGGGGAGCTTCTCTTTCCCCAGCCACCTGCTAAGCTCCCTATCTGTGCATGAATTTCTGCACTGGGCCTCTAGTGTTATATATATATATATATATATATATGAGAGAGAGAGAGAGAGAGAGAGAGAGAGAGAGAGAGAGAGAGAGAGAGAGAGAGAGGAGGCCGGGTGTGGGAAGATTTGTTTTTGTTTTAAGGAATTGGCTCACACAATGGTGGGGGTCTGCAAGTCCATGATACACAGAGCAGATGGGAAGATGAGCAGATTTAGAATTCAGGTAGAAGTTGATACTGCAGTCTTGAAGAATTCATTGTTCAGGAAACCTTAGATTTTGCTTGAAGGCCTTTCACCCGATTGGATGAGGCTCTGCTCCTTTACTTAAAGTCTGCTGATTTTAGACATTTACTATATACAAAATACCCACACAACTTGAGCATAGGCCTGAAACTCTTTCAGCAGCTGTTCCATACAGGTGGCTTGCTTGGCCCATCCTGCAGACTTCTCTAAATCTCTGAAAGGTTTACAAACCCCAAACAAATAGTGACTGGACTCAGTGTCGTATACCTCTTGCAAAAATAGTTTCAACCTTGTCACTAGGTTGGTGGCAGGCAACCCCAGTTTATAGCACAGCCTCTTCAAGGCACCATGAAGCCAAGCACACGGAGCTACCAATTGCAGATTACCTTGTAGCGTCTATCCGGTGTCTCTGGGTTGGGCACAGGCAGCAGCTGACATGGGCCTATACCAGAGCTCCTCCTGAGAGGTCCCAAAACCAATACACCTGTTGACCAGCTTTAGACCATACAAGAGCACCACCTACATAGCTACACAAATGAAACATCCAAGGATGGTCTCAGGAGGCACTAGAGTATTAAATTCCAAGCAGGATGAGGAGGGTATCCATGTGGAGAGGTGGCCTAAAATAGTGAGTTGGCACTTAAGAAGGGAGAGGAAAGTATTTGTGTGGTATATGCATGTGTGTGTTCACTGAGAAGGCCTGAGATCAGTAGTACCTCTTGCCTCCAGATATTGGAACTAGGGGTACTTGTAGAAATGGCTTCTTCTGATACTGAAGTAAAGAAAGTACAAGATGAGCCTGGAACATCTTGTGCCAGAATGAGATGAAGTACTCAAAAACAATGGGTTGCCCAGCTGGCTTCACTCAGTGGCTGAGCCTCAACCTATAAAGTAGGAGGTTACAGTTTGATTTTCACTCAGGGCACATGCCTTGATAGTGGGCTTGATCCCCAGTAGTGAGCATGCAGAAGGCAGCTGATCAATGACTATCTCTCATCATTGATCTCTCTATCTCTCTTTCTCTCTTCCTCTCCCTTCTTTTTTGAAGTCAATAAAATATATGAAAAAATGGCTCACACTGAGTGGCCAAACAAAGAACAATTTGAGCATTAAATAAGCAATTACATTTAAAAAGGAAACCAATTGTCTACAATATTATGAATAAAGAAATGAACTGATTGAGAGTTTGATGAGGAAAGATCCAAGATGGCAGTGGAGTAGCTACACTCACTTACTATGAGGACAAAACTTGAATTACAACTAAGTTATAGAATAATCATCCTATATAATAAAAGAGAAACATGCAAATTTGACCATACCTTGGCTCCTAATTGGCTATGCTACCAGCCAATCAGGAGCAGGGGCGGGGCCCTGGGGGTGGAGATGAAATGGCAGTGGCGGCGAGCACTCAGCGCCCGGGTGCTGTGAGGGAAAGTGGCAGCAGCAGCAGCAGCGGTGGTGACGGCGGCAGGGAGCGCTGGTCCCTGGGTGCCATGAGCGGAAGTGGCGGTGAGCACCCAGCCTCCAGGGTCGGGTGATTGCAGGCAGAAGGGGCTGAGCTGAGCAGGGTGATGGCTTGGGCAGGCTGGGGCTGAGCCATCAGTTGGACATCCCCTGAAGGCTCCCAGTATGTGAGAGGGGGCAGGTTGGGTTGAGGGACCACCCAACCCCAATGCAGGAATTTCATGCATCGGGCCCCTACTACTAAATAACCAACTGTTGTGGAGCAGATGTGAGTGAACAACCACTGGAGCCCAGACCAAATTAAAATTTAGGGAGCCTTTATCAGCCAGCCCGGTGACTGCTGCCATTCTCCACGCAGGAGACCAGAGAGCAGCCCCGACCCTTTGTGCAAGACCACTTTTAAGTACATTAACCACATCCTGTTTTTTCAGAACAAGCAACCAAGATAAAACAGTTCTTTTCCAGGTAACATCAGAGTCATGCCATTGATGACCATGCCACTCACAGGGTCACCCTGTTCTTCAGAAAGCTGTGTTCTATGGAAGAAGGTCTACATGCTGGGAAGGGGCCATGAGACCACATCTCAAGGCCTGGCCTGGTGTCAACACTGAGAACTCTATCTGGGACATAGTCTATAACCTCTCTGAAATGGGACTAGTGCTCAAAAAGTCCCACTCTCTAACACAACTAGAGACTAGCTGAAGAGAACTCATAACCAAGAATTATAGAAGAAGCCCTATCAAAATTAGTAAGAAAGGTAGAGATGCAAAAAAGGTATGCCCCCCCCCCCCCCGCCCAGGTGGTGGCTGAGGGTCTGGAGATATGTTATCAGCAGGGGTTTTCCTCTGAGAAACCTGGGGTTGAAAACCCAGGCCAGGGTCCGGTCCCCAGACCAGAGCACCAGAGCCAGGAAGAGGCACTTACATAACATATGGCTATGAAAAGTGAGCTTTCTGCCCACAAGGGAGAGACAGGAGTCCATGTGGGAGAGACAGGAATCCACTATCTTAAAAGGCCAATGCACATTTTATTTGCAGCTACTCACCCTGGGCTCCAGGGGAAGGAGGGCAGAATAGATGAGAGTCATGTGACATGAATCTGAGATTTATGATTCTGGAAAGCTGAAGGGACAATCACCAATATCCTTGTGCTCAGTCATTCTCCCATATTGTAGATGCTATCTTTATCGGGTTGAGCACTCCCCTTTGTGCAATAGGAGCCTGGGGGGAAAGCAATATTCCTCTCCCCTATGTACTCCCTCTCATCTCACCCTGTGGTGTTTAAGCATTCCTGAGAGTACAACCAGAGGCTCTGTGAGTGACTGATATGGAGGCTGGTGAAGCTGGGTTTCGGGATGCCTTGGGACTTTTGCTGAACTGCCCAGGGGCCTGGTGCTGGTAAAAGCCAGCCTCGGTACACAACTTAGAACTTCCCACACACCAAGGCCCAGCAGAGCAGCCACAAACTATGGATTGCTTATAGATACAAGCAGGTTGCCAAGGGCCAGTCACAGACAGCATCTTATATTGGCCCTCACCAATATTCTTCCAAAACTGACTGTGGCCAGCTTCAGACATCAAGTAAGTTTCACAACCAGCATATACAAAGGGAAATCTCAGTGGGCATCAAACCCTACTCAGACAAATTCTACTTCATATGATCAGCACCTGCAGAGCAGCCCCCACTCTATAGTTAGGGTTGATTCTTATAGTTAGCTAGCCAGAAGGTTGATCCTATGCATGAATGGGCCAATAGCAATCAAAATTCAATTACAACAGGAGGGCCCACATAACCTACTCAAGAGACATTTCTGGAGGACCCAGCTCAGGAGATTAAGGAGAGTTTACCACTGGACCCCATAGGACACATATACATAAGGCCACCTGACGAAGTCTTGGAGTCATAGCAGATCTATAAAATTCATACAAACAGAAAGAGGCAGCCCAAGTGAGGAGACAAAGAAATAGGCTTCAAATGAAAGAATAGAAGAAATCACAAGAAAAAGAGCTAAGTGTAATGGAGGCAAGCCATTAATCTGATATAGAATTTAAAGTAATAGTTATAAGGGTGACCAACAGCATGAAAAAGGACATAAAATCATAAAAAGGACCAGGCAGAAATAAAGAGTGCAATATTTGAAATGAAGAATACACTGGAAAGAATTAACAATAGGTTGGATGAAGCAGAGGACAGAATCAGCAATTTGGACAATGGAGTAAAAAAAAAAAATTCACCCAACCAGAACAGCAAAAAGACAAAAGAAGAATTGTAAAAACTAATGCCCTGGCCAGTTTTGCTCAGTGGTTAGAGTGTTGGTCTGCCAACTAAAGGGTCAGAGGTCTAATCTCTGGTCAATATCTGGGTTGTAGGTTCCATCAATCCCTGGCCCTGGTCATGGCACATGTGGAAGACAGCCAATTGATGCATATATTTCACATCAATCTTCCTCTCTGTCTCTCTCCCCCTCAATTACACTCTTCTCTATAAATCAATGGAAAAAAGATATCTACAGGTGAGTATTCACAACAAAAAATCAGGACAGTTTAAGGGACAATTGGGACAAAATGAAGTGTAACAACATTACACATCATAGGATTAGCAGAAGGAAAAGAGAGAGAACAAGAAAACAAGAACTTATTTGATAAATTAATGTGCAAAAATTTCCCTAACATGCTGAAGGGAAAGGACACACAAGTTCAGGAAGTGCAGAGAGTCCCAGACAAAGCAAACCCAAGAGGCCCACATAAGACATCATAATGAAAATAGCAAAGGTTAAAGACAAAGAGAGAATCGTAAAGGCATAAAGAGAAAGACAATTAGTTACCTAAAAGGGGGCTCTAATAAGACTAACAGCTGATTTTTCAAGAGAAACAGAATCAAGTGGCATGAAATATACAAAGTGATGAAAAGCAAAGACCTACAACCAAGACTACATTACCAAGAAGGGGTATCATCTAAAACTGAAGAAGAAAAGGAAGAAATAAAGAGCTCCGGAGATAAGAAAAAGCTAAAGGAGTTTGTTACCACCAGTCCAGTATTACAAGAAATTTTAAAGGACCTGCTTGAAGGAAGGGGTTTTTTGGTATTGGCTGTCTCTCATGGAGGTGTTTTGGCATAGTCTGAAGCTGTTCACCTGGTGTACTAGCTCTGTGACCTCCTGGGAGGTACAGACCAAGATCATGTGCTACTTACATCCTGCTCAGGGCCACCTGGCATGAGCTACAGAGCTATCTGCAGATGGCTGCCACTTTTGCTGGCTTGGAGGTACTCAGGAGAGGCCAAACTGGGAACCAAGATGGGCTGCCACTAAGGTCGGGCCTGGAGACACTTAGCAAGGTGTATGTGCACACCAAGCCCAGATGCTTCTTGTTTGAGAGATTTTTGGAAAGTCCAAAGCATGAGCCAAGACAGGGCATTTGTATAGAAATGCCACTGAAAGGGGCTTGGGTGGGCCCATAAACTGGGTGAAGCAGGGTCTCAGGCAATCAATCACCAGGGCAGAGTGAATAGTGTTAGCCAGATTGGTGAAGTCTCATATGGTACTTGCCTGCTGGATCTGTCAGGGGAGGGCTCAGAAAAAGAACAATGGCCTCTGCCAGCACTTCTTTCTGGGAAAAAGCCACCTCTTCCAGTTCTCACCATGATGCCAGACAACTGATTTCCTCCTTGTGTTTCTCTGGCACCTTTTGAGCTGCTTCCCACTACTAAAGCCCAGAAGGAGTGAGTCTAAGTAAGTCCATGTGAAGGCCCTTTAAGAGGAATGAATGTCTTGGACTCTAGCAGCTCTTTGTCTCACCCAGATGGAATTCCCATTGATTTTCATATCCAGAAGTTATGGCGATTTCTCTTCTTGGCACTGGAAGTTTGGGCTGGTAGACCTGGTGTGAGGTTGGGACCTTCCTCCTCAGGGGGTACCTCCACAGCTGGGATATCCCTCCCAATTTTTATCAGTGAGTGCAGGATGAGGCAATTTTGCATATTTTCCCCTTCTATTAGGTTTGATGCAACTTTGAAATGCAGTTCCCAGTATAACCAAGTTGATGGAGTACATTTCCACTACACATTTCCTGACCACAAATCTAAAGTAGCCACCTGGTCATACTCTATCACATCACCCAGATTTAATTCTCTCTGTGGCACTTATTCCTAGTGACTTTTGTTTAATTTGTTTACTGTGGCATTTACCACCAGAAACTAGTTCAGAAGAGCACGAATCTTGTCTGTCCTGGTGTCCACTTTATATTCAGGTTTTAGAATAGGAAGTGGCACATGGTGTTGAATAAATGTTCCCCTCACCTTGACTTTAACAATTCCCTATTATTTGATTTGTTGCATACAATCACCTACTTTCACATGCTTATTTCTTAAGTAGAAATTAACAGGATTCTTTTGGTTTCAAGTAAAAAGAAAATTCCATCCAAATAGACTTCAGTAAAGAAAAATATGTGCGTTCATGAAATTGAAAAGCTCATGACTTTTTTTAGGCACAGCTGGATCCAGAGGCTCCAATGCCACTGAGTTTGTTCTGCTTTTTGTGCATTGGCTCCAATCTCAGGCACTCTTTCTCATCAACATTCTACTTTTCTCATAGGTTCCGTGAAAATAGAGCTCCTTTTGCCAGCAGTTTCAATAGAAGTCCTGGGAGTTGAAGGGGAAACTTCAACTCCCCTCCCCCAAACTGAGGTGCTGTTGAGAGAGGAAAGGAAAAAGTATGCCAGCTGGGCAAATACATGTGTTCACCATGGCTTTGGTGTGAAGATAGAGAGATGATATTTTAAAGTTTCTAACATGTAGTAAGCCCTCAATTAATGATAGTCACCACAATAATAATTAATATTGTGTAATTATTATTACTGCATTAAAGCATTTTGTACACTGTAGGGTCCAAAGCAATGTTAGATAACATTATCTCCTTCGGAGTTTAGTGAACTAGACAACCCAATAATGAGCAGAGAGGAGGAGGAGTGCTCATTTCCCAGGCCCTGGGGCCAGCCATGGCCATCTGGGAAGCTAGGTTGAAGGGAGACTGGGTCCTCCTGGGGTTCTGCACCATTTTCAGTCAGGTCCTAGTCTGATTAGCAAGCTCACCTAAGCTTTCCCAGCAGCCTCTAGGTCCCCATTCCTCCTTAGATCTCCTGCCTGAGGTGGCCCTTATGCTGGGATAGATGTATTCCAAGAACTTCAGTGATATGTCAAATTGCTGGGTGGGGGTGGGAGGCTTTGGAGAGCTTGGGGCATCTCTACCAGGAGTTTGTAGGACTGGCAAGAGGCTGGGTATGTATTTGGTGAACAGCCTGGGCAAGGGACCTCAGTGAACATTTGTCACATTCTGGCTGTCCAGCATTTGTTGAAAGTTGGAGGAAATTCCAGCTCTGAGTTCTACCTCTCCAAAGTGGAAGCATGATAAGTCCATTCCCCAGGCTTCTTTGCGGCTACTACCAGGCATAGATGAGACCCAAGCCTCTCTGACTAGGAAAGAGATTCTTCCCAGCACCCATTTTTTGGGCAAAGATAGTGGGAGAGGCATTGGCTTTCTTTCTGAAGTGGGGTGAGTATAATAGCTATTGGAAGGTCAAGGGCCTGACCCATACGTGGCATTGCTGGGGACTGTGGCTTTTCTTTAGGCCAGTTCTGAAGTACTGTTATGGGCATTGCTTTTGAAGCTTGGCCTTAAGCCTTGTTCTCCAGGCATCTCATGATTGTGTGAACTATCCAAAATCCAATTAGGAAATCCCATTTTGGTTTAATCAACCAGAATTAGCTTCAGTTGCTAAGAACTCTGACTAAGGTAAGTACCAATGTGTATTTATAATTTGCCATGTACTAGGCCTCTTTTAACTTTCAAACCATTCTGTGAGGTAGAAATTCTCATGTTATAGATGAAACAAAAATACTCAGAGAGGTTAAGTACTTTGTCTACAGTCACAGAGCTTGGACATGCCAGAATCCAATGCAAGATCTGTAGCTTTCTCGCTGGAGTCCATAATCTTTCCAATGCTATCAGGCCAGTGACATTATCTGTTATATTTGTCACTCTATCTCATTACCCAACAGAGTCCCTGACACACAGTAGGTACTTAATTAGTACTTGACCTTAATGAATAGTGAACAAGCGAGTAAACAAAAATGCCACAGTCTTTTGTTCTTGAAGTGTGGGTGGGCTTCGATCATCTCCAGGGTGGGGCAAGTCCTGGTAAAATGGCAGGTGACATTGTCTTTGCCACATCTCACCTCTGTCCTTAGAGCCCCTTCTCCCCATCATTTCAGGTTGTACTTGCTGCTCTAGAAGGTGAACTCGAATGATGGCTCTGATCAAGCTAGAAATATGCTTTCTCTATGTTCAGTGCTCCAGCCCTCCGTGGGAGTTAGAGCCATTGCTCCTAAAGGCAGCTAGAACCTGAATAGAATTAATGTGCATCTGATGCATCAGGCTCCTTCCCTGTGCCTGAGGAGTTGCTCCATTGAAAGACTTGACTATCTGCTCTTGGGGATTCTGTGAGACTGCGGTGTTCCTTCCGTGTGCATAAAGCTGATTTCCTCATACTGTTGGTCTACATGAGCCCTCAGGAGTATTACATATTAAGCCCACTTTTCCCTCTAAAGATAATCCTGGTGATGTGTGAAGACAGCCACTTGAAGTCTCCTGGTTTCTTCCCCATTTACCTCCTGCTTTGCTCCCAGGGTTTTTGCCCCAAGTGAAACGTGCACACCTGCTGCCCACATTCCTCCTCAGATGTGGCTTGAGTTCCTTCACTTGCCCGTGGATCTGCCCTGGATGTGTCTTCCTCTTGGGTGTGACAATTCACACGTGGTCTGCCCAGGGCAAGGTGGAGTGGTGGCCCGCATGCTCCTTGCTGTGAGTGCTTCCTGACTGGGTTCACATTCTGGCTTTGCTTCTCACTGGCTGTGACTTTGGGCAAATTATGACAGTTCCCTGTGCCCCAGTTTCCTTATCTATGAAACGGGGTTAGTACTACCCGTCTCACAGAATTATTATAAGGACTAGCAGTAAATATTTTAGTGCTTAGAAGAGTGTCTGACCTAGTTCAATAAGAATGCTGAGTAAAGAAAAGCAAGATCAATGTCAGTATCACAAGTATTTTTGAAAGTCTACACTGCATCATCTCTCATGCTGAATTTACAGCCAATTAAAAATTCATCCTCTTTTTTATTTCTTTCTAAAAATATATGCTCTGTTGCTAAAACCCATCACCATCAGCATGTGCTCTGGTCATTGGATCTTCAAAGAGCATGCAGGAGTTCACATCTGTCTTTCTGATATTACATCATCTCAGCTGCTCCCAGCCTTGCAGAGACTGGGCTTATTTGGGATGCTAACTGTATTTCAGCGTGTGTGGTGAACTGTACTGAGCCTGGGGAAGTGTTTTTGCTGACATCCAAACACTAAGCTGGGTCTACAGAATGTCCTGCTGTCTCTTTGGTACTGAAGAGCCTCCTGAAGGAATCTCCCCAGCCCTTAGCTGGCCGGGCTGGGCAAGATGCTCCCCAGCTGCCTGATGCCTGTGCTCTTCACATGCAGTCCAGGGACCACCTAAGGACCATCTACAGTGGAGTCTGCTACTCCAGATATGCAGCCTCAGTATTTGTGGGGATGGGATCCAGGAATGTGCAGTTTAGACAAGTGTCTCAGGAGACTCAGAATGCTGGTGTAGAAGATGATGGAGAACCTGTGCTGACTCTACCTTCCCAGTCAGGGCCCCATGTACATGCTGGCTGCTCAGAGAGACCCTTGCCTTGTCTCAAGGAACCCCTTGTCTTTCTTCCTGGACAGAGAATGTGGGAGTGTGGGAGGACTTGTGGGCTGGACCCTTGGGCTCCAAACTGTGGCTCCCTTGGAAAGATTCATCCCCCTGTTAGTTGGAGAGATGTTCACAACTTTGCTCCTCATGCTCACAGCCACATTTCCAATGGGCTGTAGATGACCATCATGACGGGCAGCATTACAAACAAACAGACTCCTGTAGTTACCTTGTTCTGAGCTGGAGTTGGCAGCCAAGTGCCTGGGCTCACCTATTCAAGAAGAAGAAATAGCACAGTGCTGTCCCAGAGGACACCTGGGACCGGCAGACCCTTCACAGATCCAGCTATGCTGTTTTGCCTCCCATTTGCTCTTCCCAGCCTCCCAAACAGAGGTTTCTCTCTCTCCTGAGAAACCCCAAGGAAGGAGGGAACATGGTTTTGCTTGATCTGCCTTGTCCACCAGAAACCATGGCTTTGAGTAACAAGCATGGGGTAAGTCCAATAGCAATGTTCCTGCCATTCTGGGTTCCTTAACACAAGATTCCACAGGCTGCTTTATCATAGAAGAGTTTATCTCTCGCTGGATATTGTCATCAGGTAGAGGAAGGAGGAGGTATGGTGACCCATAATCAGGGACTGGGCAAGGGAGAGCACACCTTCTCCAGGCACAGGTGACTCCTGAGACTGAACCCCACCTTGGTCCTTGGTGTGGACTTGCTCAGGATTCTGGGCAGTGGACAGTGTTCTGTGACTCAAGTTCAAAGACATCTTTCTTGGTCAGGTGTAGACCCTATTTGTACTTACACACACAGATCTGCAAAGATGAAAATGCAGGTGACCATGCTGGTGTGCATATATATTATCACTTCATTCATACATTTATTTACTCTGTCATACATACAGTTAGCAAATATTAAGTTCCTTCCTTGTGCCAGGTGCAGTACGAGGTACCAGGATAGAGTAGTGAATAATACAGACACAGAATATTCCCTGGAGGAGTTTAGAGTTCAGGGAAAAAGAGAAATATTAAATTAAAATCAAACGAAGAGAGGCAACTTTGGATATAACTAGAAAGAATGATAAAAATATTTTACAGACTGCATTCCATGGACATTAGCTATAGCACCAGAGCAGAACCCTGAGTTCTCTGCTGGATTAGATGCTATGACTTGAGTTGCATGATCTTGGAGCCATCTGAAGGAGCCTATGTGAGGGGCTGGGGAGAAAGCAGCTACTCATAGCAGTGAAGAAGCATTTCAATATTTTAATAACCCAATACAATACAACTGTCTACAAGTGCCAGTTATATACTGGTCCTGGATAAAATGTAGAATGGGGGACTATATAACTGGATCAGGTATTAGAAAAGGTGATAGTTAATCTGAGACCTAAGGATGAAGTAAGAGTCAAGGGTTGGTATGAGCATTGGGGATGCTGAAGAGAGTCCCAGAGAAAGACATACTTTGGTGTTCAAGGAGCCAGAGTTGAGAAAGAGCATGGAATTGTTAAAGAACTACATATTTTCCCACTCTTTCTGGTACATAAAGTGTGAAAGCATAGTAATGTCAGATGGGCTTAGAGAGGTACTTAGAGGTCTCATTAGCCAAGTTGTGAGGGTTTAGGGGTGGGACCATAATTTTATGGAGATTAATCTACCACCCCATGAAATGGCAGACTGAAGAAAAAAATTACATTCAATATTAGAAAAAAGTTTCATTTCATATATGTTCTGGTGTCTTACCCAGCACATAAGCTTGCCAGTAGAGAGAGGCTCTATGTTCTGAGAAAGGCTCTGAGTTCTTGGAACAAATGCTCCTTTGCATTTGTGGGTCACTGTTTGTTTGTTTATTGGTTATCCTCACCCAAGGAGATTTTTCTCTTGATATTTAGAAAGAGTTAAAAGGATGGGTGGAGGAGAGAGAGAGAAACATTGATCGGAAAGAAGCACATTGATTATTTGCCTCCTGTATGTGCCCTGACTGGGGTGGAGATGGAGTCTGCAACTGAGGTATATGCCCTCGACTGGAATCAAACCCAGGACCCTTCAGTCTGCAGGCTGACCTTTATCCACTGCACCAAACTAGCCAGGGCTGTAGGTCCCTTTTTAAATGCCACCTCTTCAGAGAGCACATCCTCAATTATTCCATGTAAAAAAAGGTTCTCCTTCATGACCTGCTAGTCCGCTTGCCTCACTGCCTGCTTCTTACAACATTCATCATCATGAACTTCTTATATATTTTTATTTAGAGCATAAGCTCCATGAAAGTGGGGTCTTTGTTTCCTCAGCACCTAGAAAAGTCCCTGGCCTTGGAAGGTGTCCAATAAACACTTTGAAAAGATATTGAATGGATAAAGGAAGTCCCAATGAAAGTAGGAAAGGCCAATGTCCAGGGAAAAGGGGAGATGCTGCTTTTGATGTATAAGAGCAAAGGAGTAGAGGAGGCCAGGGAGGTAGGTGGGTGTGTAGATTTGGGATGGCCAACTGAGGGTATTCTTTAGAAGAAGGAAGCAAGACCATTCACTAACTGAGATAAAAGAGATGGCTGAGGGAGAGGTTAGTTTGGGGAAAGCGAATACATTTTTGTAGAAGAGAATATGAAGGAGTTAGTGAGAAATACTAGTAGGATTGTCAGGCAGTACTAGTGTCAGAGACTAGTTAAGAGTGACTTTAATTATCTCTGATACTAATGTGCCTGGTTATGTGATTTTTCTAGAACAGCACCCAGCTGTCCAGGTGTGGACAAAAAGATGGTAGACAGATGATTTTCCAGGGCTACAGTTTTACAAGATAGATGCAGAGCAAGACCATCAAGACAAGGAAGCTTTTAATAGCTGAGTGTGAGTGGTTGGAGAGCTGGACCAAAGAATCAAAGCTGGGTGTGTAAGGAGGTGAAGAGAGGACATGCTAAATAGGGAAAAATCTGGGAGTCAATAAGCAGAGACCTCAGTAAGAAAAAATAATTGACTTGTCAGGAGTAGCGGAGTGAAAGAACTGGATGGGTCAAATAGTGTTGGAGAGTGGAAATCGAACTCTGATTCAGGTTGAATGGCAGGTGATGATCAAGTCTATAGATTGGTAAAGATGGCTTAAGTGGAGTGAAGGAAGTCAGTGGGAACAAAAATGTTAACACGAGGGACCTGTGTTTTGAAGAGGTTTTCTACAAAAAGCATTGAAGTCTCCCAGGATGATGGTAGAATTTGGGAGAGGACAACTATGAACCAAAAGCCAAGGTCTTTATAAATGAGCAGCAGGTGATAGTGACAGCCTGAAACCCATGGGATCAGACGGTCTTTCTTTCCTCTTGTTAGTGCAGGCCCTGTCCTCCCCACTGCGCTCCAAGTGCCAGAAAAAGGATCATGCAACATTTTCCTTGACATAGAGCTGCATATGTCAAGGAAAATTTTTTTCTGGGTCTCTTCGTTATTCTCTCCTCTTCTTAATCCATATCTATTTCCTTGGTGATTTCACCAATGGCCAGGGGTGCAAACAAAGTTCTCTGATGACAGCTGCTACATGTATCTCTGAATGGACCCCTTGAACTTCAGCGTGTTCAAAATCTCCACTAAGGTGTTCACAGGTATCTCAGACTTAAATTGTCTAGAACCAAACTCTGCAACTACCCAATTGGCTTCTCCTCCACTCTTTTTAGAAAGTAAATGCCAACTCCATCCTTTCAGTTGTTCAGGCCCCAAATCTGGAAGATGTCCTTCATGCTTCTCTCAAACTCACATCCAATCCATTTTCCAATTTTGCTGGCTTCACCTTCAACAGAAAGCTAGCATCTGGCCACTGTCCTCCCTCCACTAGAATCAACTTTCTCCAAGCTCACTATCTTCTCCCATCTACACCATTGCCATGTGATTGTGGTCTGTACTCAAACCAAAAGCCAGAGGTGTTTTTTAACTTCTCCAGTCAACAAAAGAGAAATGTTGTTAAAGCTTCAGAGCCTCAGGGTTCAGGCAAGAAACTGCCCTGTGGGCTGAGGAGGTAATTCTGGGGGCCCTATCTAAACTTTTCTTTGGGGTACAGGTTGTTGGTGTGGCTGCACTTCTTGCGGCAGTTGATAGTGTGTGGTGCAGGTGGGGGCCGGGGGGGGGGGACACTTGCTGCAGTTGTACTTCTGGGTGAGCTAGCACAGTGAGGACTCAGTGATGCCACTCCATAGACCAGGCACCATGTGCAGGGTTTGCTCTTTTTGGATATCAGAGTAAGCCAATCCTCTAGCTGTTTGCCCACGAAAATCAGATGCTGCTGGTCAGGTGGGATCCCCTCCCTGCCGTGGATTTTGGCTTTATGTTCTCAGTGGGTCATGATATTGCCAGTCAGGGTCTTCACAAAGATTCACATCTCTGTTTCTGCTGGGGAGGCTGCTTGGCTGCCTCACTGAAGACAGTGAAGGCCAGAGTGTGATCATTTTAAAAATCAAGTTAAGTCATCTCAGGCTCCTACTTAAATTCTTTTCCCCTTGGCTTTCCATCTCACTTGAAGAAAAGGCCAACATTCTCATGATAGTCTACAGATCCCAGGTGACCTAGCTCATGGATGCCTCTGACTTACCTCCTGCTTCTTATACTTCTACCCCACCCCTCCCTTGCTCTCTGCTCTAGCAACACTGATCTCCTTGCTCTTCTTTGAATACACCAAGAGTCTCCACATCAGGACCTTTGCCCTGCTATTTTTTTTCTGTCTGAGATATTCATTCAGATATTTGCATGGTTCAGTCCCTCAATTCTTTGAGGTCACTGCTCAAATGTCACCTTTCCAGAGAGGAGTACTCTGACCTCCCACTCACCTGGATTAAATCAGGAGCCTTCTCCCTCTCTAATTTAGCCATAATAGTCTACACAATGCTGTGGTAACAGGTTTGAAGATGAAGTGGCTTATAACATAAAGGGGTTATCCAGAGGTATGCTGGAGTCAGAGGGAATGATTGTTAAATTTCCAGGAAATTTTTGAGCCACTTGTTAAGCATAGTCATTATTAAAAATTAAGTTACATAAATTTACCATTAAATTATATTAAAAATGAAGGCAATAAATACTCAAAATGTATCATTTGTTATTTTACTGCATTTTGTCATGTATGCATGTTTGTTATTACTGCATATACTATTAAGTCTGTGCTTGCAGCTATTTATGTCTCTGTTATCTTTATGCTGGAAATACCTTAATGATGTTCTGCTGTGCAGCTCGACCTAACTTCTCATGCAGTGACACATTGAAATCAGCCACAATGAGAATATTTATATGCCTCTGAAAGCAGAAAATGCTACAGATCAGGGTTTGATTTCTTTTTGGTGTCTGTCTAGACTTAAGAAAGTGATAGGGAAAATATTTATGATGCAGATTAAATTTTAAAATGTGCAATGACTGCAGCCATTACACTGAAATAGCACAGAAAATTGAGGCAGTATTCAAAAACTTCTGTATGATTCAGCAGAGGTTGGTCACACCATTGATGAGTGAGTGAAGTTCTGACATACACATTTTTATTGTGCCACTTTCATCTCATTAGTTAACATAAATGAATATATTAACCAACATTTATGTTGGAACTGCACTCATTAGTCAATTACCACTATAGGTTAATTATGGATACTAAACTTCAGCAAAAATCAAAAAGCACTCTGTGAATTTCAACAGGATATATGGAATCTAAATATAGAATGTTATATATTTTATTACTTGAAAATTACATTCTCTATATCAATGAAGTTTATAATATATTCACACACACGTGTGCACCCATACGCACCTCCTCCCCATACATATGTACATCCCCTGTCCCTTCCTCCAGAGAGCCAGTTGTTAAATAGTTTCCACTGGATTTACTCCACAGGCACCCTTCATGTCTGTCATGAGTCACCTGCTCACATCCCTCACTGTGGACCCAGGTGATGGCACTGCCACCACCTGCAGCATTGCTGATTGCTGTGTCGGGGAAGAGGACCACAGTAAGACACACTGGCTGTCAAAGGCTCTCCTAGAAGTGACATGCACTATGCTGCTCGTATGTCGCTGACCACAGCCAGCCACATGGCCATGCACACCCATTTTAAATGATCAAAGAAGTGTAAGCCTATCATGTGCCCTGAAGGAGAAAGAGAACTGGGAAATTGGTGAACAGGCCTAGTGACCACAACATAGCATCTTATGTGCTTATTGTCTGCCCCACCCCATACACTGGAATGAATAATCCACGAGAGAGTGAGCTGCTTCATTTGCTGCTATATCATAAGCCTCTTGGAGATGCTCAATAAATACTTAGTGAATCTGAGAGACTAGTCTGAAGGAGGAAGGCTCTGGAAACAAGCCTTCATGGATTAATGAAGAGGGGTATCATTGTATGATTTCTCCAAATCTTGGTAAGCAATGTGCTTTATCCTTCGCCCCCTTCATGCAGCTGTACTTTTGTGGCACAGGAAACCACATAGATGCATATGGCTCTGCGTCATTAGAAAAGGCCCAGGGCCAGCGAAAGAACCAGTCTTGGAAGGATGCAGGGGAAGACCCACTACCCAAGCCACGACTAGGATGAGGCATAAAGGACACAAAAAGGAGGTGTCACTCAGATTAGTGCAGTGTTGGAACCTTAAGTTGGATGCTGTCACACACCTGGGATGCCAACAGCACTAACTCTCATTTGTTGAGTACCTACTATGTGTCAAGAAAGTGCTACACTTGCTTTCAGACTCAGTGCTTTATTCACTAACCAGTACCTCAACTCTATTAGCTTGATAGTTCCAGTTTGTCACAAGAGGAAACTGAGTCTTAGGGAGATTAAGGAATTCCTCCAAGGTCAAGAAAGTGGCAGAACCAGGATTTGCATAAAATCTTTTTGAATCTGACACCTGGACCTTCTAAACAAGGACTCCTGAGAAGAAAGTTAGAAACCACCATTCAGGCCATTGGAACTCCAGGCACTGCATTTAACTGACCTTCTTCACAGGTAAAGAAAAAAAAAATACCACCGGCTACTCCACATTTGATCCACGACACTCACCCTGAAGTGAAATAAATTCCAGTTTGACCATGACTATTGTTTTTTTCTTTCAGTTTTTATTGAACACAAGTATTCTGACAGAATGCAAAGTCAAAATTCTCAGTTAGTACTCAGTATTTACACCAGTGAGAATGGAAACAAAGGTGGTCTGGATGTTTCACTTGGTAAAAAGTTTATAACAAGAGAGAAGGCCCCCGAAGTTGGGAATGCTGGGTAGGGATGTTAATGGAGGTCTGAAAACCACCATCCAGACAGACAGCCTAGAGTGAAAACCTGGGGCTTGAAGGCTCCATAGAAAGTGTGAAAATAAAGTTCCACTTCCAGAGCTGCGCTGTGTACACTGCGGCCCCAGGCAGCGGAGCCCGGGCGTCCACCCGCGTGCCCCAGCAGGACTTGGCCATGCCGGCATTCATGTGAATACATATGTATGGCACATACACATATAGACACATAGACATTGGAAATCGGCACAATTGATCCCCCTTCAAAAAATTAAAAAAGAAAGACTATAAGCTTTTATCTCTTAACATAAAAGATAGAACATCTTGAAAATAAAGTGACTCCCTCTTTGATTTTAGAGAAAGCATCGCTCTGTTTTATTTTATATTTTTAAGGAAAGGAAAGCTCATGCATGCAGATACAAATCTATGTATATTGGGAGAGAAGCCGACCAAAAGGTGGGCAGAGGGTTGGGTTCCAGCTCATGGTGGACTCTTGGTGGAGGGTGACGGTCTGCTGTCCTGGGCCAGGTTATCTGAGGGTTGATTATACCTCTTTTTCTTCCTCATCATTGGAACAAAAATCAGTTTGCCTAACCACACTGGCTCGGAATGAAACACAGTCTCCATGAGGTATAGTGTGGGCTTGGCCTTGGTCAAAGTCACTAACATTACAAGATGTAGAACTGAGCCTACTGACAACCTGGTGACTGAAGAGCCACCGGTCCCTGCGGACCCTCTGCCTGACACGCAGGAGCGCCCATTCTGCTGTGTGCTCTAAGAACTGTCTTCAAGGTGTTTGTGCCTGCGGGCCTGTGCCTTGGAACCGAAATTTGTGCGGCCCTAGAATCAAAGGGGCCGAGCGGTGTGGACTGGGATCCTCCATTTCCATCCCCAGGAGATGAGAAAATGCAAAATAACCCCACATTGAGCAAATGACAAGACCATTATTTTTCACAGTTTGAAATGATAATCTAGCACATTGCCACTGATCAGGCTGCAGAAATGTCAGGACCTGGGTGTGGCCCACAGCACGACTGGGTGGTCTTGCCACCCTCACCTCTTGCTGTTGTACCTTCAGAAAGCAGCTCGTGCTGAGACCTGACTTCTATTTACTTAGCATCATCATCATCAAAATCATTTTATTCATTTTTTTTTTGTTTAAAGGCTTCAATTCCTTTTTAGAGTAAATTTTCTTTCCTGAATATTTTTTTTCTGAACTATCTGCTATACCTTCCACAACCAAACTATGTTGACGTTTTATTTCAATACTATGACAAAACACGTTTCACACTAAAATATTCACGCGTCCACAGTGCACAAGCTTGCAGTTCTAAAGTAGAATGTGGAAAAAAAAAGCAAAATTTCTATACAAAGGGCTGGCTTTTCCCTTCTCCCCCCTCCCGTCCCCGTAAAGTTTCTGTATTTCTTCCCCACTTTGTTTCCAATCCAGGAAAGTTGTGTTATGACTTCAGACAGCAGGTTGGATTTTTTTTTCTTTTCTTTTTGTTTCTACAAATGCTGCCTAAGTGAACAGAAGGCCGATGTTCCTTTATTTCAACAGATTTCCAAAAAAAGACACTAATTCCCTGAAGCACACGTGTTCTTCCGCTCAAATCTAGATTCTGGGCTCAAAAAGTTGTATGTATATATTTTATTTGGCTTTCTACAAAAGGGAGATATTTGGGGTCAAAAATGTGTGTTCACCAAGACCAGCCGCAGCTATACAGTCTTCTCTGCTCGGTCAACAAAGCCTAAGGAACCTTTCAAATATTCAGAAAGCTGGGAGCAGATCCCTTTTCCCAGGCATGGCAGGCGGCTGCTGCTAGAAAGCGGTCTACTCCCAGGGAAACACAAAAAGAACTGAGAACCAAAAAGCAAAACCAGTCCGGAACATGATGGATTTTCACCTGAGTTGGAGGCAGGCAAAAATGTCAACTCAGAATAGGGGATTACCACTGTAAACAGTCATGTATGTGAAGTTTCTGTGGTGATCCTCCCACATAGGCAGTATTTGGAACTTAAGAAAAGAAAAGAAAAGGAAAGAAAAGAAAAGAAAAAAGAAAAAAGAAAGGAAAAGAAAAGAAAAGAAAGAAAAGAAAAGAAAAGAAAAGAAAAAAGAGCAACTACTTTACACGGACATTGAAATGCAATTGAAGTTAAACATTTGTCAACTTGTAAACACTGGAAAGCAAAGTTGGCAGAAAGAAACAAAAAGAATGAAAAGAAAAAGAAGTCTGAATACTGCAAATTGAGATCTAGCCTCAGAAGCTGCAATTTGGCATTCTTCCTACGGAATGAGAGCCTACGTGGGAACTGAAGTCAGCTAGAAGGGGTGACACACTTTGCATACTGAACAAATACAAAGTGAACAGAAATTATAACTTACTCATGAGGTTTTCATAGAATTCAAACTCGACTGAGAGTATAAAAATAAACTTGGACTTTGTTCATCGGTTAGTTATAGTGCCTGGAAGTGTTTCTCTCCGAGACTGGCCTGTGCCAATTGGGCAATGCCAAGTGCGGTCTTCCTGAACCTAGATTTTTTTCTGAGCTTCCTAGATTCTTAATTCGGGGTCCTTTTGTTTGATTTTAAAACGGTTTCAGGGAACGGAGTGTCCTAGTTTGGCTGTGGGGTTAACCTTTTTGTCTCATTTTCTTACAAGTGAGTGCACAGCAAAGGAACCCTTTCTATAAACCTACAAAAAGGCGATCCCATGTTTATGTTTAGTTTTTTTTAAAGGCAAAAGACACTAGAGGGGTGAGATGTGTGTGTGTGTGTGTGTGTGTGTATGTGTGTGTGTGCGTGTGTGTGTGAGAGAGAGAGAGAGAGAGAGAGAGAGAGAGAGATTGGAAATGTTCTGGTGAAGCTGTGGTGTCACTTTTAATTTTGATCTTTGCTTGGCTCTCGTCACCCATCACGCTTTGCTCTCGTTCTCCTTTGTCTGTGTGGCATCGTTGGGGACCGTCTTCACTTCGGCTGGTGCTGGCTTCGTTTCTGTCTCCTGGCACTCCGACTTTGCTTCTACAGGGCCCTTCCTGCAGAGAATCGGGGAAACAACGCTGAGACTCGCTCTGGAGTAGCTCACCCTTCAGCCAGCCCTGCAGGAGGGCTCCAGCTAGAGCAGTGGCCTCCAACCTTGGCTGCTCGTCAGTGTCACCTGGAGCTCTATAAACCACGACACTGGGGCCATACCCCAGAACTGGTCTGGACATGGTAACATCTAAAAGCACCCAAGTGATTCTAACGTGCAGTCCAAGTTGAGTGCCACTGAACCATGGGGTGGTGGAGGGGTAGCAGGTGCAGCCTTTCCTCAGCCTAAGGGGCTGCGGGAACAGCAGTTCAGCTCAGTATAAAAGAACTGTGCTGGGGTGGGCTCCCTGGGACTATTTGCAGAGGGCCCTCCTGCAAACCCCCTACTCTTGCCTATCCGCATCCCAACCCACTCCACCCCACCTACTCCTGCGCTCAGTATTTCATGGTGATAGCTCTGTGGCTTGCCTGGGCAGGGGGAGAACATGCTCTTTGTTCCTGAGGCAGCTTTCCGGGGGAATCTGCTGAGAGGCTAGAGTGGGCTGCCATGCCGCAGGGGAAGCTGAGTGGGTCAGGTGGGCAGGGCTATCGGAACCCTTTTCCTTTCCGAATGAGGCCCAGGGCTGCTGTGATGGTGCCCTTGTAGCTCTCGGTGGCAGCACCACAGTGCCCCCGGCATCAGCCTCATGAGCCTCTATGGAAACCTAGGTCTGACTCTGCCTCAGTCAGTTCCTGGAGCTGAGTCTGGTCTGAGGACACACTGGGCAGGCTCAGAACCCAGCCCCAGATGGTGCTGCTGCATCTTGGCACCTCATTTAAAAAACTCATAAGCTTAAGGACCTTCCCTTAAACTTGAACACCCAACAGTCATTGGATACTTGGGAGCTCTGAGTCCTTCCAACCACTCAGGGCAGAAGCAGGAGTAGATGAGGGGGGGGGGGCAGGGTCTGGGCAACTGGGAGGGGGTGTGCAGGAGCCTTCTGGACTGCATCCGCTCCCCATAGCCCCACCTCTCTGCACCCTGCAGAGTGGTGCTGTTCTGGTGGGGACACAGCCTGCCACTGGATAACATGCTGACTGCCTATGGGCCCCAGGGTGGCCAATAGGGGCACCTTGGTCTCCCTAGCTCGCTTTCCAAATAATGCTCATCAGTGCCTGACTGCAAGGGTTCCCAAGGGAAAACAGATGCTGCTGCTAGGACGATCAGGATAAAGCATAATTAACGTGGCCTAATTAGTGACAGGAGGCTGCTCGCCGCACCTGCTGTGTGTCCCTCAGCTCTCTGCCTTATCCCAGCCCTTTGGCTGAGAGTTGCCTCAGAGAGGCCCTGGATTGGGCTGAGGAGACATCTAACGAGAAGGACACAGCACAGCACAAACGCACACTACCACAGGACACAACCCGACGACAGAGACAAAGAGAGGCCGTACTCGGTCTTGGCTGGTGCAGGCGAGACAGAGCTGTCTGCAGTGGAAGGAGCAAGCTCAGGGGCTTGTCCACTGGCCCCAGCGGCAGGAGCAGGAGAGCCCAGGGCTGCAAAAACATCCTTTGCAAGGTCAATATCTGGGGTCTTGAAGTTCCCTTCGTCCATTCTAAAGTCCTCGCCCTGGGCAGGGTGTGTGCCGTTGACAGAGGCAGCCTCACTCTTCGGGCTAGTGAGGACCGTGGCTGCCTCGCTTGGGCTCTTCACAGCACCGGGCTGGGTGGGCTCAGGGTCCGGGCCTTTGCTGCTGGGAGCCTCCTGCTTGACCTGGGGGGCTTCTATGGCAGGGGCAGCTGCTGCTGCTAGGGGACTGGCTGCCCCGGCTGAGGTGGGAGCTGGAGCAGGGGCTGATTTGCTCACTGGGGTGGCCTTGGAGGCCTCCCCGACACTGGCAGGAGTGCTGGGGCTGAGCACAGCCCCCTGGTTAGCCAGGACACTAGAAGACAAATTGCTGGTGGCAGGGGCTGAGGTCGGGGTGTCGCTCAGGTCAACGAGGGGGGCTATCTTGGGGGCTGACGCTGGGGATGGAGAGGAGGTGGCCACTCCGGGCCCCTTGGAAGGGGTGGCCTGGCTGGCGGGCACAGAGTTTGAGTCGGGCGTAGCCGTGGCTGGGGGGGCAATACTGGAGGTGAGGGTGGTGGTTTCACTGGTGGGGCTGTTCTGAGCAGTGGCAAAGGTGTCGGTGATAGTGTCAGAGTTAGCGGTGACGGTGGTGACAGAAGGCAGCATGTCCTCAACAGTGGCTGTGGTGTCAGCAGGCAGCCTGTGGGAGGACAGGAAGTAGAAGAGAACAGACAATGAAGCTGAGACGAGACAGAGGAGCGGGGGAGGGCCAGGCATGCAGTGACCCACAGGCACGGACACGGCCCACAGAGAAACGAGACGCGAGAGGAAGCACATGCCCAGGAGGGCAGAAGAGGCGACAGGAGACGACAGAGAACGCCGCATCAAGCTAAAGGGACCTGCTGGCCCCTCCTTCCTGCCAATCCCTCCATGATCTGCATGGGACTCCCCGGTGGGCCTTTCTGATCCTGCTGCACCTTCAAAGTCAGCCTGCACCACCGCAGCAGCCTGAGTCCCAGGGAACAGGGCCCAGCTGGGCGCCACCAGCCATGGTGGGGAAAGTCAGGAGTAAGGTGGACAGTGAGTGTTCCAAAACCCCTAAGAGCCATGGGTTCTCCAGCCATAGGTTTTGTGTTTCCATTAGACTCGATCCCCTTCAAGCCCAGAGCAGCCATGCCAGCCAGGCAGTCATTACAACCACAGCTGACACTGTTTCTGACCTTGGGATTCCCCCACGAGGTTGCGTGAGGCTTTGGAGGACAAGGGGGCCAGAGAGCTTTACCAGCTCCTCATCCCCTCCTCTATTAGGAAGAATTCGGAAAACCCTAGAATTCTTGGAAAACAGAGGGCTAAGTCTAATTCTCAAAGCTCATCTCCCTCAGTGATGCTTCGATCCCATAAACGACTTCCAGGTTGTGTGTATGTGTGACTTGAAAACAGGGCCCAGGGATCCCACATATGCAAAAAGCCCTTTAAGAGCACCACTGCCACCCTAATAGAACCAAGAATGCCTTCTCTCAAGGAGAGAGTGGGGTTGGGTCCGGCATTTCTCAGCCAAGAATCCCAGGCTGCAGTGCTTGGCCAGGAGCTGTGGGTGAGCCATGGGCAAGGTGGGCAGATGGCAAGGGGGTGGGGCTCTCTGCAGCGGTACCACATACTCAGGCTCTGTCAACGGTGTGGTCTCGTTAGGCTCTGTGTGCTTCCCTCCGTCGTGATTTGGGGTCCGCTCCTCCTCAGTGCGCACCTCCACGATGGGCTCCTTGGACTCATCTTTCCTGCAAAGAGAGTTCAGCTGATTCAGTCCTAAGAACTGGGGAGGGGGTTTCCCAGGGAAGCTGGCTGCAGCTCAGGCACCTAGGCCTGGTCCGAGGTGGGGCAAGTGGCCTCTACAGCCAGGCCTAGTGCTTCCCCCTGATCCCCACTCTTGCTAACTATGTGACCATGAGCATCTGATTTGCTGCCTTGTCTCCATTTTTTCATCTGTAAAATTGGGTGAATAACAGTATCTTCTACTTCACCTGGCTGTAGTGAGCATTAACTGAGACAAGGAATGGAAAGTGCTCCGTACAGCACCTGCCACAGATAAATGCTAAAAGGATCTGTTTTTATACACATGTAAGTATGTACACATATATGTACTGTATATTCATGTGTATGAACATGTACATGTGTATGTCTATGCATATGCAGTGCCTGGCACATGGTGGTGCTAAGCAATGCATTTCCTTGCTCTGTCCCTTCTCGCCTGGACCCAGCTCAGCACAGTGAGTCTGCAGAGGCTCCCGCTGGCTCAGGCTCTGCTCCCAGAGGCTCTGGTGGACACACTGGGTCATCAGCTGGAGGAGGACGGGACTTCTCCTCTGTTCTGTTCACTGCCGTATCCAGAGCCTGGGAACGACACTTTGCCCAGAGTAGCTTCTTTGTGAATGAATGACTGAATGGCAACAAGGCAAGTATGTCTCTTAAATGCTGCCCTCTCCCCATTTCAGTCCCCATTCCCCAGGCTTAGCTCTGAAAATTCCCTCATTTTGTCCTAGGCAGGGATTTTCACACTTCCATGAAGTTCTAAGTATAACCTATGAGGTTGAGCTAGAGTATGCTTTTAAAACAGGGATTCCCCTAAAGCCAAGGTTTGAGAAACATTTCTCTAATGCTTGTTTCCCCTAGAGGTCTCCAAAATGGGGACTGAGGAAGCTCCATGGCTGGGCCCTGGGCTGGGGCAGGGCCCAGACCGTGGTAGCGGCAGGTCTGCACTCACGAGAAGGCGGCTTTGCCCTCCTCCATGTCCTTGCCCTTGGCTCCTGGTCCCGCCTTTCCACACAGGTTGACGGCGATGCACATGAGCAGGCCACACTTGTTCAGGAAGTAGCAGGTAATGTCGACAACCACCAGGAGCAGGACAAAGGTGACAATGAGGATGCCCACGATGGCCCCGGTGCTCAGGCCTGCGGTGGGGCTGCCATTGGCTTGAGTGGGAGGGAGAAAGAGGGATGGCTGGTGGTTAACACACTGAGATGGAGACCCTAGGCCCAGGATTGTGGGGGAGGGCCCACAGCCAAGAGGACAGTCATGGCATTTCAATGTGGAGTGACACCTTGCCTGGTTTTGTATGTGTCCAGACAACAAAGTCTCTTTATATCTTCAAGAGGAAAGTAGAAACCTCATTTCAGAGACCATGGGGCACAGTCAGGATGAGAGTGGAGACTGGGAAATGGTCTTCATCTCTGCTCTGCACTCCTATGCCTCCTGCAGACCTGCCTTCTGCGGGATCCGTGAGCCTGGGAGCAGGAGGTAGGTGGTGCTCACTCGTTTCAGGCTTGGCTGTGGCTCCTAGGAGCCATTAGGGACAGGGTCCTAAATGGGGTGGCAGAGGGTTCCCCGGGCTTTGGGCTTGTGGGATGTCAGGCACAATGGGAAGCCCAACACTCCCCCCTTCCTCTCCACACTTTAGGAACAGCGTTGGGCATTGGACTACAGGGACTTCACGGTTTGTCCTTCTGCACTGCACCCAGGAGCCATGGAGGCCTCCCTGGCCTGGAGGGCCAGGTGAAAGGTCTGGGAATACTCACCATCTGGGAGCTCAGGCGCATTTGGCTCAGACTTCAGGGAAATCAGCAGACTCACCCAGTGATCCCACCCGCATGCACAGGCTTGCTCACATTCAGGACCAATCCACTGTAGACGGACACACATTCTCACACTCCTAGCTCCCGCATCCCCATCTGGTGGGCTCGCTGTGAATGATCAGCCTCTGTGTCTCACTCTCTTGGTGTCTACCGAAAACCCCCAGGGCCATGGGCCACTGATGGCATCTCAAGGAACCCCAAGCTCAGCCCTAGGGCCCCCCAAAGCACATGTTGTTTGCTTGAAATGGACCCTCTGACTGCTAGACAATTCCCACAGTGTCTGGGAGACCAGCACTCATGCTGCAGCAAGAACCCATATAGCACTCTGTCCCTAAGCCCATGTAGTAATAGAGACCTCAGAATGAAACAGGGGCACTTCTGCTTTGCTCTCCTAGAAGAAGAAACTTCCAGAACTGGCAGCTCCATCCCACCACCAAACTTGTCTGAAGCTTCTGGTGTCCTCAGGACCCACTGGGATCACTCAGGTGTGCTGACTGGAATCAGGATCCATGGCCATACCTGGTCTCACTCTGTCTTTGCTGAGCACCCAGGCCAGACCCAGAGGCCTGCCAATACATACCATTCCAGGTAATGGAACATGTGATCCCAGTAATGGGCATCATAGATGGGCCACACATTCTTTTTATCATGCATGTGTAGTCCTGGGGTGGGCGGGGCCTCCTCTGTCTGCACTAGGGGTCCCTATCAGGCCCTGCAGCCAGCATTGGTCCCACTCCACTACTCCTTACTTCAAATTTCAATTCATGATACAGGCTCCCAGCCCTGAATGACACTCACCCCACCAAGGGCGCAGGGGGGCTCAGCTCTCAAGTATGTTGTGCCCTTTTGGGACCTTGGACTTGTTTCCAGGCCTTATTCCTCAGGCTGTCTGCCTGGTCCCTAACAAGTCTGCACTGATGATCCCAGTCTGCCCCCCAGAGTAGCTCCCTGGCTGGTCAAGGGCTCTGTGCCCCGAGGACCCAGCTCTGGCTACCTTGTCCCTGGGCTCTGGTAGCAGGAAACTGGCCACTGGTCCCTGCAGTCAGCTAGAGCAAGTCTTTTCCCCAACAGCTCCCCAAAGCACAATAAAGCCATCCACTCTATTCCCCATATCCTCACACTTTCACCCAAAGAAGCACAGGAATGCAGGCCTCCCTGGTCTGTAGAATCCTGTCATAGGGAAGAAGCACCAGCCTTGGGCTTTATCTCCATCCCAACACTGGGCTGCAGTCCCCTGACATCAGGATCCATAGATATTAAGTACCCACTTTCTGCAGAAGGAACCCAAAGTCCTTGTGTGTGTGGGTATCTGTATTTTAGATTCAATGGCACTAATTCTACGTTCTGAGGTTTATATATAAACTAGAGGCCCTGTGCACTGATGGGGTCCCTCGGCCTAGCCTGCACCCTCTCACAATCTGGAGCCCCTTGGGGGATGTCAGACTGCTGATTTTGGCCTGATTTCCACAGGCAAGGCCGAGGGTCCCCACTGGTGCACAAATTTGTGCACTAGGTCTCTAGTATGCATATAAGATCTTTGGTTAATCTCTTCTCACCCTCCCCCTACCTCCTCCCCTCTGAGATTCATCACTCTATTTCATATTTCCATGCCTGTCTGTTGAGCGTCTGCCCCTGGTGGTCAGTGTGCATAATAGTTATCGGTGGATCAGTCAAAATAGTTGAACAGTCACTTAGGCTTTTATATATATATATATATATAGACAGTCCTCAGGTCTCGTCTGACTCAACGTTCATTGTTTCATGGTTACATCGCCATCTCCCATTTATTAATTAAAAAGAATACATTCTGTCATTTTGATGTATGTACATATGTGCTTTATGTTTTTTATTATGTATTTACCGCAAATAAAGGTCAGGAATTGTTATCTTTCTTTTAAATATTTTTTACTGCTTCACTTCATTACTGCTGTGTATGTGCTCCATGTGAGTGATGTAGGTGCTTATGTAAATGGGTTCCAACTTATGGTGAAAGTCACGTTACATTGTACCTTTGGAATGGAACTCCAACGTAATCCAAGGACCTACTGTATGGATATGGTTCCTGCGGACTAACCATATCTCTAAAGAGGAAAAATAATCTCCTGGAGAGCTGCTCTATGTGTGGGAGAAGCAGCGAAGCTGTCAGCTTGTGCTCTGGGCTTCGCAGACCAGCTCCAGTGCTGCACTGGTTCTGAAGGCAACACACAAGCTCGTTCAGGGGAGGGCCAGAGGGTCAGGAGCGTGAAAGATTTTTTTTTAAATGAAATGTCATTTTGGAGGTGGCGCAGGCAAGCCGTGGGCAGCATCTCCAGACCTTGGTGCCTCTGCTCACTAGTGGTGGGGCAGGGAGGGCACCTCCCCAAATCCAGAACCTGCCTCTACCTCCCAGAGGCATTCACTGGTCCCACTCCCCGCCCACCCAGTCAGAGCCTGCAGCCATTTTATTGGTACTCCTTGTCTGACTGGACTCTGGTCTTAGGGTGGGATGAAGCCAGGTGTCACCCTCAGCTGGGAGCCTGTGAGGAGACACCCAGCCCTGACCCTTGGCTCCCAGCTACAACCCTGCCAGCCCCTTAACCCCTCTGTCTACCGTGCATCTCACTCTGGGTGTCTTGGTCTTTTATTTTTTGTGTGTGTCATTTGTATAACTAAATGCCCATGATAGTAGTGTCATACTGGAAAGAACAAAATAAAATAACACAAAACAAAACAAACAACCAAAAAAGATTGACTGTGTCATTAAACCAAAAGTAGGGCAGTGGTTTCCCATTTCTTTGGATGTGAAATTAAAATTCTTTCTCCTGACTTAAAGGCCCTACACAAGCCATGGACTCTCCCCCTCCTCCAACCATTGCACCCCACCCCATCTCTGTGCTCCAACTGCTTGAGCCTTTGTTTCATCTGCTGAACACACCCAGCTGTTCCCACCTCAGGGTCTGCAGATCCCTAACCTAGAACACTCCATCCCTATCACCTCAAGGGTAGCTCTCTGTAGTCCTGCAAACCTCACCTCAAATGTCAATTTACCCCCCATCTCTTATCTACTGAGGCACTCTTAATCCAAATCTACCATATTACTTGTTTTATTCTCTTCTCACCACTAGTTACCATTTTCTGTTCATTTACATGTGCCCTCTAGATCTCCTAGCAGATAGCCTATCTGTCTATGTCTTCCCAGATCTAGGGAACCCAACTTATAAGAAATGTTCAAAGACTGCATGTAAATGAAATATTGTTTAGCCTGGACAGGATAATGCTGTTTCCAGGTATTTACAGAGGTGTTGTGAGAAGAAAAAGCAGTGTTATTTGGTTTCCCCAGTGGATATAAACTGTGGACTGGGAGGCAGATTTCAGCTCCATATGAGAAAGAACTAGCAAACAGGGGTGCTCAAACATGGTGGTGGGTGTGACCTGTCTAGGCAGGAGAGTTCCTTGCTGCTGGAGGCATTCAAGCAGAGGCTGGACAGCCTTGGCATGGCTATTGCAATGTTCTGGACCAGGCTCTGCACTGGGCAGGGCCTAGGATAGAGGGTGACATCAAGTCCTTCTCAACTATAAGAGCCTGTTATTGCACATTGAGCCTGACACTGCCCAGTGTCAATCTCCAGAGTGGGGACTGAAAGGGACTGTTTCCTGGAGGACTTAGGTAGGTCCTACCTCTATTCATTGATTCTTGTGATTTTATTTTTATTGAAAAGATGAATGCTCCAGTATAATGTTTCCCCACTGATAGCAGACCTCCTGGTAAAAAGTTAGATTGATAAAAAGTTAGATTTTGGGGTTTTCCAGTTCCATCCAACCAGAATCTCTGGAGGTGAGGCTCAGGAATCGGGATCTGATCAAGCACCCAGCATTGGAAGACCACTGTTTCTAGCTCTTCTGCCTCTGAGTTACAATGAGGAGTAGCTGCTTCCAAGACTCACTACCCAAGGATGAGGTGTGGAGTCCCACCTGGTGGCCTTGACCTAACTGAGGTACTGAATGGATGCAAAGAGAAAGCAAAGACTATTAAAGGAAAAGGAACCACCCAGTTCACCACCCAGAGCCAAGATTTCTAGAAGAAGTTGGGTACCCCTCAAGCTGAAGAAAGAGTGTGTGCAGTCTTTATAAAAAGAAGCACAAATAGGAAGAATACCAGGATACAGATGAGAAGGTATTCAAGTCAAACCCACATTCATTATCTTTCGGTGGGTGTTACAGAATTATTTAGAGCAGGGAAGCTAGAAGGACAAAGATCATGTCCTACACTGTCATAACATGTTACAAAAGGAAAAAGAAAAACCTTCTGGAGTCTATCTTGGCAAGCTCTAGCCTCCTTTGACTGACTTGCCCGCAAACTTGCACTCAAAGAGCGCTTCAGAAGGACAGTTCCTCCATCACCTCGGGGTTAGAGCTGACCTGAATAGCGGGGGTACGAAGCCAGGCTGTCCATTGTCTATGGTTTCTGGTTGGGAGAGGTTGGCACTGAATTGGGAATTGCCTTGCCCCCAGACTAGACCTGCAAAGGTCTACTTTCTTCAGTGCCTCACGTGAGACATGGGTCTCATATTTACAGGAGCCGGGTGGTCTTGAGTTTTATGCCACGGAGTCTCAGCCCAGCAGAAGTGCCCCCTCCAGCCCATGACTCGGGCACTGAGCGGAGTTCTGGTTCACTCCCAACCCTGACACGTCTGCTTGCTCCTGCCAGGATCTGCCAACCAGAAGGCTGGTCTTGGGCTTTGGGAAGCATCTAACTACTGTGGTTACACACAGAGCAGGACCCACCACTGAAAACGTTCAACTTTTCACCAGTGCAAGGACACCCCGTGCAACCTCTGTGATAGGGTTTTAAAGGGAGCTGTGGAATCAGAGGCCTTGCTACAAAGTTGTGTATCTGGTGGCCCAGAGCCTGCCCTGTGCAGAGTGGCCACCTCCTGGTTCTGCAAAGGCTCCTTCCCCTCCCCCGTCTGCAAGGAGTTTGGCTAAGAAAAGGCACAGAGCTCCACTCAGTGGGTGGCAAGTTTGGGATTCTGTTTACATAGCCCTGTTGGGTGATCAAAGTTATCCAGGTGTATGTGTGGTGGAGGAAAGAACTCGACACTTTATGCGACACACAACTATCAAATAAAATCAAAACACGCCAGAGACTTCACATGACTATTATTTCCTTTAATAATGCAAAGGTGTAAACCTCATAAAGGCCTGGCTGATTATCTGCACAACAACGTTAGCATTCTTATTAGTTAGTAGACAAACATGATCCAAACCAACTCTATAGATTTTCCCAAAGTGAGCAGAGACCTTGTGGTTCTAAGGCGGGGTGTGGGGATGCAGGGAGGCGGGGGGGAGTGCTGCTCCTGCAGGGCTCTTGGGGAAACTGTCTTAGGGATTCCTGGTGGGGCTGGGCCACAACTATGGCTGACCAGAATTCAGTGTCCACTGGTAGTGGTATGTCCTCACACTGTCTCCCAAAGGGCTTCTCATTTACAAACCGTGGCCTGTCTGAATTTGGCCACTGCGGTGACGCCAAAGCTGCTTTGGCGGAGGCCTGCCTGCCTGCCTGGAGGCCTGCCTGTCTGAGGGGACAGGACTGGGTCACGCTCCCTTCCCTTTGGGCTAGATCTTCAAAGAGTCCTTTCAGAAACACTGACACTATGCCTCTCATGTGGGTGGGACTGGGACCTGGGACCCTGAGGAGGGTGCTCCTGAATGACTTCTGCCCAAGGTGACATCAAGGGTGTACTGGGGGTCCAGAGGACAATGATGGCTTACCTGCACCAGGACTGAGCTCGCCCACCCTAACCTTTTCTACAGCACTTGCTAACTGACCTGGGATTCCCACCTCAGGCCCAGAGGCATCACCTGCCTCTCTTCAGTGCTCTGCCATATGCCTAAGAACCACACTGCTCCTGCTGCAATGGGGTGAGGTGGCCAGGAGCCCAAGAAGGAGAGGACTGAATTGTGGCTGGAGGCAGCAGGGTAAGGAGGCAGAGAGGGCAGGAGGCACTGCCCTGCCTGAGCTGTTGGGTTGCATTTGGTCTCTGGTGTCTGCACTTGAGCCTGAAACTGTGAATGCTAGGGCTGGGAAGCTCTACTCCAAAAACCATGGGATCATTTAGATTCCAAAAGAGAAATCCAACAGAACTGAAAATTAGAGAGACCAGAAAGAACAAAAATCAGACTTCTGTGGAGATGCTCAGAGAGGAGACATGTAGAATGATATGTAATCACAATGGAGGGAGGGAGTTTTTATTCAGTAGAAGTTCCATCTCAAATACGCACTGATGTCACTAAGCAGGACTCACCCTGAGTCTCTGTGTGGGACTTTCACACATACACCCCTACTTCCTCTCCTGGCCACGTGGGAAGGCATGCTCCCCAACAGCAGGGAGGAGCAGTTGGCTTTCACCAGCTTTAAAAATGTCACTAGAGGCACTGACCAATAGGGGTTTGGTGCATTTGGGAAGTATGACAGACTGACTGAGCTCCAATTTATCAACAGTCCAGGCTGGGCAGCCTGGCAGTGGCCTGTGCCTTTCCTGCCGCCCTCTGCACATGTATAGACTGAGTGCAAGGTTCATGCCCGGCTCACAATGGATGCTTCCAATCTGGGAAGCTGACTTATCGTCATGTGGCTCACTGTTGAACCACCACCCCCAAGAGGCTCTATGCTGACCTGTAGTTGTGCAGCAGGGATCCACCTTCCTGAGAGACACGTGTCTCACAAAGCTGACAGGTGTTGGGCACATTAATGGTGGCCTTGTTCAGATAGCTAGCATAGAGCCAGGGAAACACTGTAAGCAGGACAAGCATGATGGGGGCCAGACCTAGACCATGGGGGACCAGAACATGTTGCTACCATATTTGAGCATGGCAGAGAGGGCATGGGGCCCCTCCGACAGGCTTCAGGACCACAGCACTTTCAGAATGTTTGATCGGCCCCAATAAATACTCAACAAATCCAATTCTGCTGCACAGTCAATAGGGCGACTTAATTTGCCATCATGTCATCAAAATGCTCAGGTGCATCACAGTGGTTCGGCTGCCTTATATGGGCATTGAAATGCCAGCAAAGACAACTAGTATTGAGGGGCTGAGGAGCAGCATGGGGTTAGAATAGGGCATGTGGGGTTTTTAACAAGCTGATGCAAGCTTTAGGGGTACTCAGAAATCTCCCTCTGCGACGTCGTTTTCAGGTGAGAACAAAAAATGCAACAAGCAGCAGATGTGCAGCCATGTCCTGTAAACCTAGCGTGATGCCTTTGAAATACTGTGTAAAGAAAAGTGTTCCTGATTATGTGTACTGCCACTAAGAGGGGAGCCCTCCTTATGAAGTGGCACAAAAATATATGGAAATGGTAAAACGCCTGGAGGTTCAGCTTTCTCCAGTTGCAAACCTTCTTCTTCCACAGAGTGCATGGGACCGTGGCCATTCTTCCAAAGGGGGCACTGATCATTCACGTAGGAACTGGGCTTTTACGCAAATTTAACTTTTTTTGTGTGTCTAAGTTCCTAACAGAGCAAAAGAAGAGTCACTGCCGAGAAAAGCAAGGAGGCAAAGGTATAGGACGCGGAGCAGCCTCCCAGGGTCGCTGCGTGCCCAGCAGTGGGTCCCCAGAGAGAATGAGGTTGTTTAAAAACAAAGGTGGCAGTAGGGGGTGTCCCAATGATGTCCAAGGTGATATGTGTGACAACAGACACAGGAAGGGGAAGGGAGGAGAAAAGAGAAGGTAGAGACAGAAACAGAGGAAAAAAAATAGACAAAAAGAACAAAATTAGGTCAAATATAGAAAACACAAGAATCAAAGGTTAATTCAACTTAGTAAATTAAACGCCGGAGGTTAGAGAAGAGTCCAGTGCGGTTTGTTACCACCAGGCCAGCTCCCAAGCTCAGCAGGGCCAGAAGCAGCACAGCGGGGTGAGCTCGGGGTTAGGGATCAGCGAGCGCATGAAATTAAAGTGAGAGAACAGAAGCCTCCAGTAAGACAGAGATTTTGATTAGGAGAATGTTACCTTTAACTAGGGTGAGGTCTCTTAGCTACAGCCAATGAGCCTACCCATGGCCTTCTTGCCGCTAGAGCTTTGCACACATAGTGGGAGAGATGAGTCTGATCACTGCAGTATATGCAGCAAACTGTGCAGAGGCCAAGGGGCCGCCTTTTCAGCCACAAATGGAATTCTTCTTTCTATTGCACGATTCCCCCAGCCACAGTGCTGTTAAAGAAAACCTTGCTCTGTGCCCCTTGCCTGCAACTACCAGCTGGCCACAGAATTCCAACTCCCATCCAGGGCAGAGCCACCTCCTCTGAAACGGTTAGAAAGCCCCGAGTGTGGTGAGCAGTCTCTCCGCAGTTAGCAGTTAATGGGGCACCTGGACAATTAACAAGGACTCTGGCATCTCCAGATGCCAGAACCCTGGAGGACAAGGTCTTCCTAGAATTTCTGGACCTGAAACACCCTGGAAACTGCTGCTATGGGGCATGCCCAGCATGTGAACACAGCAAGGCTGGGCCCACTTATCGTTGGAAACAAATGCCATCAGAAACAGACTCAGTGCAAAGGGGTTACTCAAGCCTCTCACTCTCTCAGCTCCTAAATATCCCATCAAGGCCGAGCAGATCTGGACACTCATACCAGACTACTGATTTCAAGAAAACAACTGACCAAAGAATGTGAAGAAGAAAGGGTAGAGGATGGCAGGGCCACCCCCATTCAGGCACCCTGTTAAGCAGTAGTAAGAATATTTCTTGCAGCCAAACCCAGGTGCCCTGTCACAGAGAGTAGGACCGATCGTTGCTTCTGATCTATGGCTGAAGACCCATCTGCCAACTCCTGGACGCCCCCACAAGTCCGTCAGACACACACACATTCATGCACAACCAACCATTGGGAGCCACAGGCTGATCTCATTTTGTTGCTGCTTGAATAACCCACTTTCACATACACAGCTCTATTGTAGGCAGCCCACATCCTTTCTGGTCTCACTTCCATTGGGAGAAGATACCTGGAACCTTAGCTGAGAGCCCAGGGAAACACTATAAGAGGACAAGCATGATGGTGGCCAGACCTAGACCACGAGAAATCAGAACATGTTGCTACCATACTTGAGCATGGCAGAGAGGGCATGGGGCCCCTCTGACAGGCTGCAACTGTGTGCACTATGCCCAACTCCCATGCCTGTGGATGGCATTTGGCTGGTATAGTAAAGCAGAGCGTGATGTTGAAGATCTCTGCTCAGACGGATTTGATCAATGAGGAGACTGGCCACCAGCAGCAAGGGAGCTGGGGCGGAAAGCAGAACTCTCACTTTATTCCCACATTGAGTTGGTCCTGCATCCCTAGAGATGGACCTGCATCTCCTACTGCTCCCATCATGATCTCTAGCAGACTGGATCATCTTTCATGGATGGGATTTTCCAGTATCTACTTTCTCCACTTGCTCTGTTTCAAGTGGTTCAATTTAATCAATTGCGAGGCCCTTGGCAGATAGGATTTTTAATGAACTAGACACCAGGTCTTCCTTCTCTTGGGGGATCCCCAAAGAGAAGAGATTTTGACCATGGCTGTGCAGGTAAGCAAGCATCAGATAGAAAGCGCTTAAACACAGTTACATGGTCCTTCTATGAAATGGCAGTTGGCAGAGAAGGTCTTACAATGGAACCTTACTCAGCTTCCAAGGCTTGGCAGGAGCTGGGGCTTTTCCCACCTGAGGGCTCCCAAGGACTGGCTCAGCATTAGTCCTTCAAGGCCAAGTGACACAAGGCCTTTGCCCAGGATGCTTGCGAGCCTTCCTGGAGCCCAGTACATCTCAACCCACTGCACAGGTAGGTACAAAGCAATACTCAGCGCTGCATGGGAACCGATCATGAGGATGGTTGTAAGCAAGCACGTTGTGAGGGCTGTAC
This sequence comes from Antrozous pallidus, assembly GCA_027563665.1. NCBI lineage: Eukaryota > Metazoa > Chordata > Mammalia > Chiroptera > Vespertilionidae > Antrozous > Antrozous pallidus. The sequence continues at coordinate 79,441,248 of CM050520.1, forward strand.
AGGCACATTAGGAGGTGCGGCACTGGATTAATTCCAAGCGGGGAACTCACAGAAAGCAGAGTGCACGTACCTGGGATGGCTGTGGGCTGCGCTGAGGTTCTGAACACAAAATGAGCCGCCTTGGACTTCCCCTGCTGGTTCTCAGCCACCACGTAGACCTCATACTCAGCATTCCAGTCCAGGGACTTGAGCATGATGTGGTCACTGCCAGATGGGAGCCTGATCTCTGGTTTCCACTCAGAAGAGAGCTTCTGGGAGACACCGGCAGGAAAGACACAAGACACCAGGCAGCATTAGGTGAGAGCCCCAGAAGAACTTTGGCACGTTAATAACGATTGGTGCAAAATAATGAAAATAAAAAATCAATGATAGAATGTGCTGTTTATTCTTTATCAGCCTGACAAACCATAAGGATTACAAGTCAGGGGGTCAACCTTACGTGTTTGCAAACACAAACAGCAGCAGCTGCTAGTGGGATATGCATCTCAGGTGTAAATTCTGCTGTTTGGTTCAATCCTGGGCCACTCAGATGCCCACAGGAAGGTACACTCAGCTCAACAGAGCACTGCACAGGGCAAAGCCTGCAGCTGGTGGTAGAGGGTCCCTTTTCCTCCTTGAATGCTCTTTCCAGTTATATCCCTCACTGCACCAATGAGCTTGTTCTGAGTGGGAGTTTATCAAGCCACGAGCAGGTGACCACCTCCCTAACACAACAAGAAGGCTGGCAGAACCCCTGAGAAGTCTTCAGATGGTTCTACCATTGCTCACTCAGCTTACCTCTTCACAGTGTTTGGAGAGGTGTGGGCTGGGCTCACAAGAGCATTTGGCAAATGTTTACTAAGTGACGTGTTGCTCTTCAGAAGAGGAGAACATGCTCCAGTCCCCTGGGAGGTGGTGTGGCCCACTGAACTGCAGGGAGACTTATCTTACAGCCATCTTCCCAGGCAGAAAGACTGGCATCAGTCAGAAACCTGTCTTCAGGAAGGGGCCGAGGCCACCACTATTGTGGGGAAATGCTAGAAGGAGTGCTAGTGTCCTTAGTGTCTAACAGGGAAGTGGAGGTGCTGTAGGTTAGCTAGTGCATATGCCACCATTTGGTCCCTTTTTAATTGAAAACAAAGAAATTCAGCTGTCTCTCCCCTTACTTCTCTGAAAAGCTTCTTTTGTGCCAAACATCATTACCAAAGAGATAACCAGTCTGTAAAGCAAGTATTTAATAAAGCAATCATGATGTTTTATAATACATGTTAATATATATTAATGATATTTAGCAAACATGAAGTTTTTAGAGGATGGTCAGGGTTGTTGAAATCAGACACATCTCAGTGTTTTGCCCCAGCTGTCTTTCCAGCTCAGATCTCCCTTGCACAGCCACAGTGATTCTTCTGGAAAAGTGACATCTGAGGATGCCTCCAAGAGAGGCACTTCCCACCCCAGCCAGCACCTTAGCAGTAATTACTGTATTTACCAGGCACGGAGGTTTCCAAGTGTTAGTCACGTTTACGGTTTTTTGCATATATTATAACTAATCTTTATAACAACCTGATAAGCTATTTTGTTCCCATTTTACAAAAGGAGAAATTGAAGTTTGGGGAGACTGGATGATGTATTTGGGTCACATGCTGGCAAGGGGTCAAGCTGGACCTGGATGCATGTGTGTCTGGCCACCTCAGTGTAACAACAGCCAGAGGCATCCCTCCAGCCCTGTCCACTTCCCAGTGCTGCCAGGCATCTGCCCAGCATTTGCTTCTCCTCCAGGACTCTGTGCTCTGTGACCTAACCAGGTGAGGGCTCACATTCCACTTCGACAGGGCTAATCAAAAGGCAGAAGGAGTAAGTCATTTTCCTGGAAAAAGCCTTTCTTGGGGGCTAGTTGAAGAAAAGAAACTGCTCTCTGGCTCAGTATTTCCTACCACTAAGAAACCATAGCAATAGAATCTCCCCAGTGCTCAGACACTGCCTCAGCAATTGGCTGTGGTTGGCAATGGCCAAGCCAAGTGTCATTCTTAAAACAGGAGAGAGGTTCTAAATTGGGGGTTGGGGACAAAAGGTGCAATGGTAGAAATCTTAGATGGGTGCTGAGCCAACCAGGAAGAAAGGGCTTAGGGCCATGCTCATAGTTAGCAGGATTAGAACAGCTCAGTGGGGTGAAGAGCTGGCGTGGGAGCTAGCCGAGTTGCGTCCATCAGACAGATCTGGGTCACAACCCTGGCTGGCCCGCTGTGAGAGGTCAGGCTCTTACTGACTGCACAGCCCTCACTTCCTCTGTCACATGGTGATCATTGTAGGGCCTATTTCATACAGTTCTGTGGAGAAAAAATGTATGTAATCACAGCACCTGGCTCGTGAGGTAGCAATGATTAGATAGCAGTATGTTATTTGCAAAAAGTACAGGATAATGGCAAAGTAACTTTGTACAAAAGTTCAAGAAGCAGGAAAACCAGTCATGATATGAGTTTGTCACCACCACAGCCATTTTGGAGGTTTTGAAACGGCCCCAGGGTGGACATGAGCTAACAGCTGTAGGTCAGTCTTGAGATTTGAAACCCTGATCAGGGCCCAACACACAGTGATAGTCCAGTCTGCCCAGTAAGGGGTAAAGCTGGACCTGCAACCCATGTCTGTCCAGCCACATCAGGCTCTGCCTGTTATGCCCCCACCACGGTGTGTGCCAGGGTCTTGGGCAGCGCTGAGCTCTGGGAAGGGGCACTCACCGTTCGGTACTTGACCAGGTAGTGTCTGATGGGGGAGCCGCCGTCATCCTGCTTAATCAGGTTCACCTTGATGGAGTTGCCATCCTCTCCCATCTGCCCTTCGAGCTTAGGAGCACTGGGTTCCCCTGAAACAGCCAGTTGGTTCACGTGACATTTTCCTCCACAAAATGAAACCCATTCATCAGAAAGGGATGCACTGATGGGGTAGGGCTGGGCTCTTCTGCTTTCTCAGAAAATCAAATGGTTCAAAAGCAGAAAACATAAGACTTTGGATTCCAATTAGATGCCTCATGCTTAGCCCAAACTTGGGCCCTTTGGGGATGTTCTGGGCAGCTCGCTCCCTGGTGGTATACCCCATCACGCTCCTGAGCTGGGCCTTCATTCCTGTCTCCCCCTGGAGCCTGCGTTTTCTTTTCGTTGCTATGCTCTCACAATGGAAGACTTAACTTTTATAAACCTGATATTTTGGAAAAAAATAAAAATAAACCTGATATTTTGGGAAAGGGCCTGAAATACGGAACAACGGGAACATTTAAGGAGAAAGCTCACATGCATAAAATAATTTTTCAAAGCAGGCTAGTTTCTTCTCTGGATATCTAAGTGATAGCATTAAAAAAATAATTTAATTTCCCGGCTGTGATTAAAGCACGATTTGCCAAAGCAAGTTTCTTATATGACCTGGATTTATGGCTCAGCTGATTGAGATAATCCTCAACACCTTGTCTCAGTGGTTTTCAGTAGAAAAAGGTCCCTGTGTGTCTTTATTTGTAGCTTGTGCTTAGTGGACAGCCTGCATCCAAGGCCGAGAGGGAAGATGTGCTGTGTGACAGGCTGCTGGGGTGGGAGGCAGGGGAGGAAGGTGCTCACCCATGAGTAAGGCATCGATTTACTTTAAGATAAACTGTTCCATTAGTATATGCTGAAAGCAATGAGGTGAGAAAACATCTGCTATGGAAAGTTAAAATGAAGACTTAGCACACTTGGAAATGCTGCACTTCCTGTGTGAGCCACCTCTGAATCGGTTTCATGGCCTCACATGGAACGTTTGGGAGAACCCAGAAAACAGAGACCTTATGGGCTTGTGCTCTGGAAGACAGACAGAACCACAGACATGTGACAAGAGCCAGGAAAAGCTTGTCAATAGGGTTGGGACCTGCGCACCCCAAAGTGTACCTTTGGAAACTTGTGAGAAGGCTGCTGGCAAGGCCCATCCAGCCCACTGTACTGGGTCAGTTACTCTGGGAACCCCAAAATGGCCCTGTGTCCTGCTCTTCCTTTAAGACAAAGAGGAAGCAGAGAGAAAGCTCAGGAGAGCTCTGGTATTCAGCCTGGGCCAGCGGTGTGCGCATCACCTGGGAGCTCGTTAGAAATGCAGACTCTTATTTTAACAGGATCCCACGTAATCTGAATGCACATGTAGGCTTGGGAAATGCTAGCAAAGGGCAATGTAGACAGTGAAGATGCATAACCTTAATGCTGAGCAATCAAGTATTTGTGCTTGTTATGTTTGTTTGTTTTTATACAGGAATTAAGAAAAAAATAAAAACAAAAATAAAGAAGATAAAGGGGCTTCAGGCAAAAACTTGTATTATTTCTAAGCCATTATGTAGTCACAGGCCCCAACAATTCAGCGGAGAAAATTTAGAAGTTGGGTTTAGATAATGTCAAGGCACGTATGCCTTTCACATTCTTTTGGCCGTTCTAAGACTTAGTAATCCAATTAAGTCTTATATCACCACGAACGCCCAGTACTGAGAGGAAATGCCAGGGAATACAGGATAGTAGGCCCGCTCCATGTCACTCCCCAGTGCTGAACGGTGGATGTAGGAGATTCAGGGCGCTTTACAATGCTGTTCTCTGGCTGGTTAGGGTGACCAACTCACCCAGGATGGCCTGGGATTCTCCAGGTGTCAACACACCAAGTCTTAGGCTCTGGAGAAACGGTTAGTCCCAGGCATAGTGAACAGGGACTGAATGGATACGGACACTAGTTAGAATTTTCTGTACCCAGAAACACAATATGTGCTCTGTGATAAGTTTGCTTTCAGGAGGAAGGAAGGAGGCAGCATCAGCAGCCCTTCCAACACACCAATTGGGCAGGGACCCAATCCTTCCCCAGGCACCGTGGAAGGGAAATATAGATCAAATTATTATTATTTCCTCTTAGATTTGAGCAGGGTGGGCTCCCAAGGCTGAACTGATACCGGCAAACATGGAACTGAACTTTGGGGGATATCTACTTATTTAGATGAGGTATTTTCTCTGATGTCTGTGAGATCCCTTTAAACTGAATATTAAGGATGCCACAGGAGAGCCCTGGGGGCTGCTGATTGGACGGGTCTACACATTTGAAAATATGGGCCCTGGACTGGATGCTCTCACTCTGACATCACTGTCACACCACGGCCACTGCCCCAGATGGACTGTAGATTATCACAACTATTTCCATGACACTGTAAGTCAGAATTTAAAATATAAGATATCCATCCATTTTTAGGAAATGCATTCCAAATCAATAATTCTATATTTCTAAGGCACAGAATGGTCCTTTAAAACTTTTTAAGTTATCTCAAAAAAAAAAATCTTATCTTTTAAAAGAGAATCTAAGTCTCTTCAAAGACATATGAATAAAAATCTCACCAACGAATCCCTGTAGAAACCAACAGCCCTAACTAAGGCACTCTCTTATTCTATATAATTCTATATAATAAAAGGGTAATACGCAAATCAACCAAAGGGCAGAACAACAGGTTTGCTATGACATGCACTGACCACCGGGGGGAGACTCTCAAAGTAGGAGCTGCCCTCTGGTGGTCAATGCATTCCCACAGGTTGAGCACCCTCTGCCTGAAGCCAGACTGATATCTGGAGAGCACCATGGTGGTAGCAGGAGCCTCTTCTGCCTCTGTGGCAGCACTAAGAATGTCCTAAGGATGTCTGACTGATGGCTTAGCCCTAGGGGAGGGGGTGGGGGAGGTGGGCCTAAACCATCAGTTGGACATTCCTCAGGGCTCCCGGACTGCTAAAGGGTGCAGGCTAGGCTGAGGGGACGCCCCCTCCTCAATTGCACGAATGTTGTGCACCGGGCCTTTAGTCTTTAGTAGGTTCACAGAGAAACCACTACCCTATATCAACAGTTACAACTGGTTGTAACATTTACCAGTTAGAACACTATAACTTGCTATCATTTTATCTGAGTGACAATCATGATACTCTGATATGTGTGTACTACTTTCCCACATAACTTAGAGCATTTTATATCATATAATATTCAGGTGTATCATCTAGAGTGCTTTAAATATGAATTATTCAAACACATGTATATTGAGTACCTACTGGGTCCCAAGTAAACTATTCGAGTTTCAAAGGTGAATAAGACAAATGAAAAAAAACACTGAGTTATAATCAATTTTAAAAAATGCTGGGGCCCATGTATAAAAACATAAACCTTCCTATGACAGTATTTCTAAAGGAAGTGCATATTCAACTAACATCATAGGATTCTGACCCACCTTGTGGCTGTGTTACTTATCGTAGGCCCATCAAGATATGGAAAGAGTAGTATTTGTTTAATCAATTGTCTCATGCATCTTCAAATGTTTACTGTCAGTCATGTTTTTACAGGTTAGGTAAGGAGTAAAGAAAATATTTCCTGAACTCTCTGCAAAAAGAAGTCTCCAGCCAGCCTGGGGAAAGAGGGGGGCTGAGGCTAAAGGAGTGGGCGTGGCATCCAGAAGGCTCCCTGCTTTGGAGAACACATTAGGAAAGGAAATTATTTAGAGGGTCCCCACGTGCACTCTGATTTGTGGTGGCTGCTCTGATTGAAACCATTATGGGTAATTTCAGCAAAACCAATATCGTAATTATTTATAAATGGTGGTTTGCAGTTCAGCATCAAGAGGCAGGTTGCGCCAAGAAAACCCCTGGGGTTAATTATACCTTCTGAGTTTAGCTTCAGCCATGACTCTTATTTTCCCCCAAAATATTTTCTGTAGAGACTAAAACAGCAGTACCTTAAAAATGAACCTTGCCAATAACAAATATGAAATGTCAAGCAGTTCTGGTATTTTCTAGAAGAATGTGAATCATGCATGCAAGAAAATAAAAAAGAATGTACTGTAGATCCCACCAATAGTCAAAAATATTACATGCAGGTCCTATAAATTCCTCTTATAAACTGTAATTGAAATGCATATTTCTGGCCTTGCAGATTGTCGGTTCTTCTTTGTAATTATTGTGCTACTGTGCCCTGAACCTGGAGTCAGCTTCGTCCTTGTCCTCATCAGCAGCTCTGGGGTCAGATCCCTGCTGCTGGGTGTCTGCATTCCACAGCAGGAGTGACAGCAAGCCAGACAGCATTTGTGAAGTTTAGAAGGAAAATGGTCTACTACTTCTTACTCAAAAAAGGCCAACGCCAACAGCTGCATCTTCTGAATGAAAGGCTAAGGTACCAACAGGCAACCCTGAGAAAGGATGGGCCAACCTGGCATCTCCCTTCATCCACTCTGCATTCTCTCCCCCAGCACTCAGAGTTTTGGACATTTGAGATAAACCAATGATGGATGTAGGGGCTGTGTTAGAACTTTTCTCTTGGTCTATCAAGTAGGACTGTCTAGCATTAAAATTATTGTTTCTTTTGTTTATTTTAACTCCTATTCCCACTTGTGTATGCCTTTTCACTGTTTTAAAAAGCCCCATAATGTATGATTTAGCTGCTTAAATATGAAGCCTACTTAATTTTTCCAATTCAGGAACATTCACAATTACATTAAAAGTGTAGAAGTTTGACTGGTCCTTTGGGGATTGGCAAATTCCTTAAGGGAACCAGGACTGAGAGCTGTTAGAACACTGTCTCCCTCCAGAGACCCAACACTTTGCTCTAGATGCCAAATAAGTCAATCTAGCGTGATCTGTGCTGCATACATTCTTGGACTCTCAAACTGTCCCCAATGTACGGAGAAAGGATGCTTAGCTCCCTGTGGCTAAGCTCACGGAGGCATCTAGCTTACAAATCCCTTCTAGCATTGGATTTCTCAGGAGTTAGAAATGTGAATGTGTGTGTGCTGGGAGAGGGGTGGGGAGGAAAATGTTCCCACAAAATACAAATTAACCAGTCACAAATGAACTCTGACAGACCAAACCACAAAATACCAGTTCCCTTTCTCATGGGTATCATGGAAACACCAACAGATTAATTGATCAATTACCTTTGTTTCAGCATCCTAAAAAGAAAATATAACTACGAAGGTATGGCTTGTGGTTATGGGGCCGATCCAGGCTGAGGAAGTTATGACAGAAATAACTGCTATCACCAACAATTAACTGGGCTCCTGCATCTGAGGCCACAAGGCACATGTTCTACATCATCTCGTGGAGGGCAGACTACTCCTGGGAGGAGCCTCACACTAGTGAACTAGGTACTTTCCACAGCCCCCGTCCCTGTCCTCTGCCCACAGATCTGGGCTGACCCGTCACTGCCTGCCTTAGTCCCCTGGCCCTAGCTCCCCACCCTGGCAACCAGCAGCACAGGGAGTTCTTGACAACAGAGGCAATTAGAGCAGAAGCCCTGGTGGAAAGTCTATGCGAGCTGCCTGAGCCCGTGGCCATCCGACACAGCTGTAAAAATAAAGGAGGGAGTGGAAGGGGTGGTTAGTGATGTTTCAATCTAAGAAGGAAGAGTGGGTGTTATAGAGTTCAGTTAATCAGAACCAGCATGTCCTAGTACGAGTCAGTGTCAGTAGCTAAATAATAATAATAAAAAAAGATCATTATGAGGGGTGGGGAGGGATCCATGCTCCGACATGCAGCACACTGATGGGGTGGGGTGGGAGTGGGGCAGGGGCTTCTGGTTACACACATGCTGGTGGGGGAAGGGTCCCATTTACAGAGTCCTCAGTAGCCGACAGAGTCCCTGGGGGAAGCAGGCCCTGCAGTTACACATGCCATGGTAGAAAGAAACCTGTGCATCTCAGGGGCATTGAGGTCCCCGCAGCAAACCCACTGCTGGGCTCTCCGGTAGGTGCCTAAGCTTCCCTGCTGTGAGTTCCCACAAGCAAAGCTCAGGAGGCTCAGGAGCCAGGAGTCAGTCGCTGGGGCCTGGTGCTCAATGCCTGTTCTCACCTCTCTTCTAATTCAGTGCTGCTGGGCCCAGTGGACACTGTGGATGGGAACCCAAGGGGATGTAGCTTGATCACCCAGCACATGCTAAGTGCCCCCAGGCAACTTTGACATCACAAACAGGGGACACTGGATTTCAGCAGTTGTTGGGTGTACATTCCACTGCCGGAAAGACACCCTGCTCACTTACACCTTCCACATTTAGGTCCAACTAGTGCTCAGAGCAAGGAGGCAATAACTGCGTTGAACTAATAAACTTTATTTCTCTCCCCAGTCAATTTTATTTGTTTTAATCTCTCTGTTTCCTAAATTTTATTAATAAAGGCCATTTCCTGCTTGTCATTTCACTGACAAGTCCTTTGCCTGTCCCTTTACCACTGGCAGGGGAGGGTCTGGCTGTGGAATGCTACAGGCTCTTGGCGAAGGTTTTAGTACTGGCCACATTTTTTACTGACAGCTGAGAGCACTGCTAAAGTGTGTCTAGGGAAGCTGCAGGAAACATCTTCCAACGTTTCTTCCCTTGCTGAATCCATCTGGAGAGCTCTCTAACTAACCTGTGGTTAGCTTCTACCTTGTGAACTCTGTGCTTTGTTTCATTCTGAACTACAGCATTGTTCAGAAATGGCCAAGCTTGTTCTTCTTTTTTAAAAAAGTATATTTTTGTTAATTTCAGAGAGGAAGGGAGAGGGAAAGACAGAAACATCAATGATGAGAGAGAATCATCAATTGGCTGCTTCCTGCATGCTCCCTACTGAGGATCAAGACTGCAACCTGGGCATGTGCCCTGTCTGGGAATTGAACTGTGACCTCCTGGTTCATAGGTCGAAGCTCAACCACTGAGCAACACTGGCTGCGCTGGCCAAGCTTGTTCTTAAAAGGAAAGTAAAGGGTTTCAACTCAATGTCTGCTCACATTAAGGTTTCAGAGGGAATGTCTAGGCTTTGTCCCAGTACATCAGCCTCTGAGCAGTCACCCTGGTCTAAAGGAGCCTGATCCCCCTTGGGGAAATGATGAAACCACAATATTTGGGGTGGAACTTGGAGTTAAGAAAATCTTAGATTCCCAACATAAGACTCACAGATTAGGATACTTTTTAAAGTATGTAAAATATATGATCTGATGTTTCACTGCTTTGGGGACATTCCTGCTTAATGGGGACAACATAAATATCAAATATCTCCTTTTTGGAAATAAGGACAGCTCTGATCCAAGATCTCCTTACAGGAGTCTGGATGTAAATGGGACTAAATGGGGACACGGTGGCCATGCTTAGAGAGCCAAAGTCCTCAGAGGTGGTCAGTGTGGAGGGGGCACGAGAGGGAACATCACAGGACTCACTCACACACGTGGGGAGCACTCAATGAAATGACAGACCAGGAGCGAAGAGCATGCAAGATGAGCTGTGGATGGGTTTGTTCCTGTGGATGTCGCCCAATCAGTTTTCAGAGAAGTGAGGTCAACCGGGGCCCTCGCATGCATGGGCACACTGGGCGGCGTTACTGTGGTTAGTTTCGCTTTGGTGATCAGTGCAGCCTGTATGTGTCTCAGGTTGGGATTGGAAGAACATTTTCCATGAGAAGAGAGCAGAATGCACTGACTCCCAGGGCAGGTTCTGAAATGGTTGTTCGCTTTCGCCGGGAAAGCTGAGAGCAGGGACTGCCTTTCTCTGTAATCGTGAAATATTTTCACAAAGACATGACAGTTGCAGTATTAACTAATTATTTTGCCACTGCTCTGTTCTTAATTAGACTACAATTTTATCTCCTTTTGCTGTAATGGCCAATCACGTGCTTCTTGGTCACACAGAGCTCTCCTGTCATGGTAATGCCAAGTGACTTTGGCTTTGACTTGTCCCCCTTGCCCGGGAGAGGGTCGCTCTTGACAAGTGACCCCTCAGCTATCACAGCCAAACTGCTCTCGTTCAAAATTCTGAAGTCTCTCATCTCAGAAAGTCTTCAATTTGCATGAATTTAATGAAGCACTCTCATTGGTTTTAAGCAAACACAACCTTTGCAATTGTAGGGTTTCACTGCTGTGAACAAATACATTTCACATTTTCATGTAAATATGACTCACTTTAGAGCAACTGTGGTTTTTAGAACTACTAGATAAAGTTAAACAACAATGTCATAAAGCTAATTTACAAAATTGCTTTCTGGGAAATATTTTTTATGAACTACCTGGTAAAAATTCAAGCTTGCAAACTGTGCTGTGGCTAAATGGTTTTACTGTAGATAGCAGTTTGCATGGCCAAATTCTTAAAGTAAAATATTAAACCAATGGCTATCTTGCTATCAAATTGTCATTTGAAGGCTGAAAAGAATGATGAATTCTGCCCGTGAATTGAAAACAAGAGGAACTCTCCCAAATGGCTTTGCTTAGGAAATCTGAGACAGGAAGCAATGAGCAGGCCCTGGGATCCAGGCTGTGGTCCCAGATTTATTTCACTTATCAGAACAAAGAATTTTACCTTCTGTTCACCAGCGTGGACGACATCATCAGCACCATGCAAGCCACATGACAAAGTCACATGATACGCACGCACATGATTGGTTGAAAGGAAAGTGGAGAAGGTCACATGGAAAATACAAAAAAATTAAAAACTGATGTAAACAATGGGCAGGGAGAAAAAATCAACAACAAAATCACAGACTAAATAAAAGGAGAAATCAAATTAAATTAGCAGCATATATAGGAAATATTGGGAGGACAGTAAAACCGCCCAGAAATGGAGAATAAAAAATCATAAAGAGCATTTGGTTAACACCAATAAGCATTAGATACAGCGGCAACACTGCATATTAATAACACATCAAGGAGCATGTAAAGTGGCTTTAAAACGGGGAGGTGTTTCTGTCAGGACCCAGCTGGCAGAGTCAATCCGGGAACTGCTAAAGGAAGAGAAAACGCAAGTCATTATCACAGGTTCCAGAAACATCTTGGCGTCCTTGGGGAACAAGGGCAGGGAAGCACAACATGGGTCATGAAGGAGAAGTCCCCTGATGTTTGAGGTGTAGACTGAGCTCTGTGAAGATGGGGTGGCACATTATGGTAAGAGAAGTCGTTTCATGTTTCCTTTGGTGCAGAGGAGGGGGCCTGGGCTGAGTGAGAGCCAGAGAAGGTAGCCCTGGGCATCTTTCCTCACTTCCCTACTCATGTGTCCCAGTTATCCCAGGAGCCATGACACATGTAAAGGAAGAGGCCAGTGCTGGAAGAGAATAGGTTTCCTTCTGGTGGTTGAGGCAATGGCTTCATCAATATGAACAGAAACTAAACCCTAACCCAAGAAGCTGAGAGTCTGATGTTCAACAAATGCTCAGTGTTTATAGAGACAGTTAACTCTTTGCATTGATAAGACGTGTTTCGATTTTTATAAGGAAAAAGAAGTAGTTTTCTTGTTTGGATTTATTCACATTCCTTTTTTGTTCTATGTTGTGTATACAATCCAATTTGTTGCTTACATGTCACATGAATGACCATGTTTTGCTAGAAGGCATTTTGGGTTTCCCACCTCAATTTTCATAGGCTGAGGGGAGTTTTGGCTATTGCCAATTGAAGCTGGAGAGGAGAAGGGCCAAGAAAGGAGGTGAAGATACCACTCTGTCTGCCAACTATTTAAGAATATTTTGAGAGAAATGCTTTAACCAAGGTATGTGCTCCCTTGCTACTGTGAGCTGATAGGGTGCAAGCTTCTTACTGTCAGACACCACACAGGTTCTGCACACCCTCACCATTGGTGTCCTGTAGGGATTCTTACACATGAGAAGTATATCCTTTGATTTTATTTAGGAAACCTTCATTCATTCATAATTGTGACTAGATCAACACACACACACACACACACATGCACAAACAGGGGACATTCTCATTCCAACCTCATTGACAAACTGATGATTGGAGGATTTTGTGTGCTTCTGGCTGCCATGCTCTTAGTTCCACTGCCATTCAGTTATGCAGCATTTTGCCTTCCTGTTGAGCAGTGCATTCATGCTAAATACAGGCTGCTGCCCAACTGTGACTGTCTTTCCCTTCTCGGTATCCACTGGGATCTACAATTTGGGTCAGTAGTCAAGTGTTTTAAAATAAAAAACTCAAACTTTCTTCTCTTTGAATGGCACTACGAAGCATGTTATCTGTGGCAGAAATGCCTGATATTTAAAAATTAAGCATATGTCAGGGGAGAAACACTGAATTTTTCCTTAAGGAAAAATCTGGAACCAAGGTTGTGTTTTATTTCCAGAGAAGATGGACCTACGGTGAGGCACCTTAACTATGACAGGACTTGTGCAAATGTGTAAGGCAGCCTTCTCCCCTGTACCCGGCACACACACTGCATGCAGGAGAAGGGACAGGGGCATCGTTGTTAGAAGAAAAAAGGTGCTGTTAGTTGCATTCCTTTTCCAAATGGAAGAACCCATCATCTAAATTAAACCCATGTGAGCAGAGTTCATTTTCACCCACTCTGCTCTGCTGATGAAACCTCAAAAGCACCAGGTATTAAAATTCACTGCAGCACACACACGAAGAGAACACCAAGAAAACAGGCCTTTAGCTACGCTCTGCAGTATGAAAAAACACCATTTCATGCAATGCAGTACCAGGACAACCTTTTCTTTGATCAATTCTGTGTGGAAACTCTGACTGGGAGTGGGAGCGGTGCTGTGCATACCCAGCCCCACTCATGCATGCATGCCACTTTTCGGTGCACTCAGAAATGTTATAAAATCTAAAACTCTCACACAGCTGGGGACCCACACTGTAAACACACACACACACACACACACACACACACACACACACACACACACCCCTACAGCTGATCTGTCAGGGGAATTAAGGCCTAACCACAGTGCACTTCATTCGAGTTTTAAAACGACTAGCTTGGAGCATGTTATGGCTGTGAGGAAGTACAATATTTTCCACTACAGAAAAGATGATATGGTCTGCCCCCAACTCTATCATTAGGAGATGAATTCCAGAACTTTCATTGGGATGCTCAATACACAAACTTGAGCAAGCCTGGTTATGCGTTTTCGGGCCATGCCTCTCCTTGCACTTGGGAGCGCCCCTCCTTCCCACGTGCTCTGTGGACACAGTTCCCCCTTTGGGCCAGACACAGGAGGCAGGCTGTCAGGACTCAGCCAGTCTTCCTGGCTTCACCCTCTGCCTTTCTCCAAATAGCCATTCTCTCTTACTCCTGTCCTTGTTCTCTTCTAGCTACACAAACACGTGTGTTTGTGTGTATGTGTGTGTATGTGCACGTGCGTGTCAGCATCAGTGGGGAGGGCCAATGAAAGCTAGGAAGAGATGCTGTTCTTTTTTCTCATTGAGGTTTCTCTAATCCTTTTCTAATTTTGACTTGAAGCTAAATGTTGAAAAGTTTCCTCATGCATAGGTATTCTTTACACAATCGCCCCAGTTCCTTGGGTGAGGCTGGTCTGTTCTCTTGACCAAGCAGACAACATGCTTAGAAAACCACACTGGTGAGGAGCAGTCATGCATTCACAACTGTTGCTTTCAAAAGAGGGAAAACCATGGGCAGCACTGTGACCCAGAAGTCAGATCTGCAACAAGCAGCAATCTGGCCCAGGGCAGCTCAGCTCCATACTCACTAGATGATTCTGTGGTTGTAAGGGCAGGAAGAGGCCAGGTTGCTATAGAAACAGGAAGGACATAAAAGGCTCAGAAAGGTAAAGGAGGAAATGAACATAAATTCATAAGTGTGTCTATATATTTAAGGCATTATGATTAAGAAAAGACAGAGATGGTAAAGGAGATGTTCTCTCACTTTTTTCTTCCCCGACTTAGCAATGTGATTCTACTTTAAAGAGATTATCAGAGATTTTGCTGACAGATCATTCTCACACTTGAGAAATAATATAACCCTCATTTACTCTTACCATGAATTACAGATATTATGTGCTGAGCCCTGTGTTTTTCATACTTGATTTTTAATTCTCACAAATACCTATAAGTAGGCAAATCTGTCCTTCATTTGAAAGGTGAGAAATCTGAGGTTTGGGGAGGCTGAGTGATTCATGAAGATCATGGAGCTGTACTGGTACACAGAAGTAACAGAGCTGGGATTTGGACCAGGCTGGTCCCAGCTCCTGAGCCGGAATGCCTGCTGCTGTGGTACACATCTTGGAATGGCCCAAATGGGGTGGTGGGCTGCTCCTGACTCAATCAGGTGCAACAGGAGGCTTCTGAGCATGGGGCAGAGTTACCTCCTGTGGCTTTACCCAAAATGCAGGGACTTCTGACATACTGAGGAGAAGTCAGTCAGCCAGGGGCACACCCCTGGCTGCACCGTGTCTGCTGCCTTGGTCATGGGCTGGCATGACACTCTGGGACTCACTCAGCAGCTGTCTCGCTTTGCTCATTCCCCCAAGAAAGAGGTTCAAAACTCTACACAGGGGTAGGCCCTGGAGCTCCCTCTGCTGTGGAGGATGCAGGGAACACAGGGCCAGGGCCACCAATAAGTAAGATTGTATGAGTGAGGCTCAGTCAGCATGATAAACGCTGAGACTGACCAGGTGACATGACTGTCAGGCTTAGTGGCACTGCTCCTGGGCAGGCAAGCACAGCTTGTGAACACTATGATGTTTTGTGGGAAGGGAAGGGGGAGAGCAAGTACCCATTCTGGTTTATAGAGGGGAGAAAATGCTGGCTGTGGAGGTGAATATGTGCCGAGGAGCCTATGGCCTGGCACATCTGCAAGCAGGCACTGCGTATTTCCCTACAAATATTTATGAGAAATGTATTCATTTATGAAAAAAGCAAAAGGTCTAGGCTTTGCATTCTAATTTCAGTGTCTGAATCCAACTGTGCCAATTACAATGAAAGTGAAAACACAACACCCCTGAGGCATTTCTTATGAACCTGCAGATAGAGTTTTGTGGGCAAATTCTTTTGGCCTTTTTGAATATCAGCTCGGGTCCAGCTCAAGAAGCAGCCAGCCATGGGCCGGGCTGCAGCAGCCTCAGGAGCCTGCCCACAGCATTTTCAGTCCAGAACATCACCGTTCACTTGCCTCCCTTCGGGGAGTGCTGCCGCCCAGAAATCTGGGAGGCCCTGTGCCTATTTTTCTTCTCATTTGCTTGTCTACAACCCGGCACTGCTTTCCGCCGACCGAGTTGAGTTATCACCGGGTGAAGGTGATAGCACCAGGCAGACCCACTGTGGCTGGTGGGAAGCAACCTGCAGAGAGATGGATGAAGAAAATGATACTCACTATCTGGGTGAGACAATGGGACAGGAGTGGAAGAGCTAGCAGGAGCCGCTGAGAAAAGAAAAATGAAGGTGAAAAAAAGAGATAAAAGATCATCAAGGCGTATAGATACTACATGAAAAAAATGGGAGAGCCAACCCTGGGACGTCAGTACAAGAAGCTGCAGGAGCTAAAATGGGCAAGAAGAACATGGTGCTCAAGAATAGGTGGCTGGAGGACCAGCAGAGAGCAGGGCTCTCTGACTTCGAGCCATAAACCTGTGTGCCTACCACACCTGCAGCTTAGGTAAGGGACTGGGCCAGGAACAGCTGCGGAGGCCTTTGACCCTGCTGCAAACTAATAGCCAACTCAGCAGGGGCAGCTGTCCCCAGGGGAGTGGAGAGACAGTAGGAGAGGAAAAAGGGAAGACTGGCTTTTTATTTTAGGTATCTCTATGTGTGTTTGTATACTAATATAGACATATATTTATACTGACACATATATTTGTAGCAAAACCTCTATGTCTCTCCCTAATTTCAATGTCTGAATAAAGCAAAAATGACGGTCTTACTTATTAATGTTTACTACTGAGCGAGGTTCGTGATTGGCATCTGGATGAGTAAAACCTCTGCTGCCCTCCAAAAAAGTCCCTACAGAATGTGATTCTCTGGATGCTGCTTTGTGTATGAAGAGCAATGCAAATAATAGTGTTATTCTCACTAAACAAGTAACTCTAATCAATGTTAGCACAGAAAATGGATAGATGCACCCCCTCCCCCCCAAAAAACCCACATTTGGACAGCTCTTCAGTTTTCCATTGGCAAATCTCCCCACCCAAATCACAAAACAAAATCACTCGGAGAGCTGGATGAAAATTTGGAAAAACATCGCTGTGTCCTCAACATTGCCTTGGTCTTCCTTTCACCTTCCAGATGAGGGGACCTCATTAAACCATGCAAGTACAATGTCACTGGGTTCAGAGCAAGGTAGGCTACTAATTCACTGGTTAATTTAGATAAAAGTGTATCTCTTTCTCATTTATTTTTATTTTTTGGTTTGAGTTGTTTGCACAATTGTCTATGTTATTTTTGCAAAGGGATAGTGTTGTATGTGCTTTAATCACAATATATTACAATGCATTTAACTTGCATTTGCAATGTGTCATCTAGGAGGCAAAATATGAAAACAAAAATCTCAAGATGCCTCTTAAAAAGTAGAGACTCATTCATATATAATCTTCATGCCCTGAAAGAAATCATTTTCTTTACTTCGTGGTACAGAAGCAATTAAGAGGTAATATTCAGACAATGAAATTCTGAAGGTGAGGCTCAATCATGAGGAATAGATTCATAATAAATTGTGACATCATCTCTTCAGGGCCTCAGTTGCTCTTATAGGGAAGTGCTCACTCCCCAACACCCCAAAGCAATCAGAGGTAGTCAGCTTTCCACCTGAGAGTGTCTTAACAGCATGAAGACATTGGTCCTAAAAATATATGTGACAGAGGTACTTTCCTAGGTTTGAGTTCTATCTGTTTGTTTAAAGACATAGCTTCCTCATGACCTTTACACAGACATTTATGAACTGCACACAAAAACCTCCAAACAGGTGAGCTATGCTTTCTAATCCTGCAGCTCAGAAGCAAGAGTCTTTGAGGTATTGGTACTGTCTGGCTAGTTCCACCTGCTAATCACTGCTTTGACATACTCATGCATCTGAATGTGGAGAAGTCTACTATGGAACCGAGAAAGCAATTCCAATACTGAGACATCTCAACAAACTTCAGGCGATGAACTAATGTGAAATGCACTGGCTCTTGCCTAGTTGTTCCACCCAGAGCCGGCAGGAATGGCTCTCTGTCCAATGTGCTTGCTAGCTCTGTGATCCTGTACCTTCTCTCCCGTGAGGTGAGGGTGCACCCAGCACCTAACTTTGGGGCTGTGTGTAGTTCTCCTTGTCTAAAAGAAGTTTGCCTTTTAGTTTTTAAATTGTAATTTTATTAAATGATTGAGAACACTGACTGTTCATGCCACTAGCAATGCCTGCTACTGCACTAGTCATGATCTACTTGTAATGGAGAGCTGACCCCATCATTTTCTACAGTGCCTTCTGGGATCTTTGTTAATTACCTATTTTTCATATACCAGACAACAAACAAAAAAGTCTGAAGGTATCCTTTAAAAAAATTGGACACTAACTTTCAAAACAGCATCTGCTATCGGAATTCTCACCTTTATAAGGACTGAGCTGGCAATGAATGAAAACCACTTATAGACTTTGAAGTTAAAGGCCAGTGACTCCAATTCAGTTCTCAGAGCTCAGTTACTGGTGAGAAACTCAAAGGGGCCTCCCCACAGCCTCCCTCTAGGCAAGATAACTAAGCACACACGGAATACTGATAACATCTAGAAGAGCAGGAACCGAAGACTCAGGCTAAGGACAGTATCAGAACGCAGATGGTGTTCACACCCGAAGTGGTGCCTGCCTTCTGCAAACAGCTGCCAGCCCAGAGCAGACAGCTGTCAATCCCACCTCACAGCTCCACCTCTTTCTGTCTCCTGCCAGAACTGGTTCATTCAAGAGCCATCACTTGCTGAAGATCTCATAACGCCTACACGGAGCTACTTCATTTCTGCTGTTGCTGCAGTATTTCTGAATTCATTTTTAAAAGATAAGCTTCCCGGAGTGTCTTTCAGGAACTAGGAGCTTTTTATGAAAAGAGTGTCCAGCTTTCTGAATACCTTTCTTCCAAGTCTCTCTGGGTAATACTTCCCCCTACTATTCCGAGCACAACCTAGAAAGAAGGGGCTGGGTTGCAGGGACTGAAGCAGGAGCATCCTTGCAGGCAGGGAGATCGCATCATAACTCTGCTCCCAGAACAGTGGGCCAGCTTCCTGCCACCCTTGCTCCCTGTATTTTCAGAAATAGCTTACAAAATTAGGGGTCCTTCCCAGGGAGAATCACCCCTCTCTACATGCTTGGCAATAGAGTTACTAAGTAGCTGGTTAGTTTTCCCAGACATAGAAATGGCAGTTGGCAAGTATCTCCTGCTAAACAACAGGGTTGACTGAGCTGGGGTCTCACTCGCAGCAGTCGCCTGCAGGACATGCCGTGGCTTGGAATCCAACCTCATGCTATCTATGCTTTACAACTGCAGCTGCTGCCCCACCAGTCCTCCTGGCGCCCTCCAGATGCTTCCCTGACAGACAGAACGAGGAGCTCAATTCTCCTATATCCTAAAAGCAAATGTGGAAATCCTACCAAATTCTCTTTTCTGTGAAGGGATTTGGAATTGAGGCCTGTTGCTGATGTGGTCACTTTTCTGGCATCCTGGCTAAAGGTGAGGCTGGGGTCTAGTGTGTTATTCAGAGACCACCTGCAGAAGCCAACTACGCTTGGCTTGGCAAACATCACTGTTGCCGCGCATAAGTGTCACACACAGAAATTAATACATAAGCACAACTTCAAAAGACACAAAAGTTTCATGCTCTAAAACGGGAGGGTTAGCTTCCAGGAGTAACCTATGGACATTAACTGGCGCATAGCTAGCCTAGGTCAGTGTGGTTAGGGCCCAGATAGCAGCATCTACTTCAGCCTCCAGGAGACAGAAGGGACTGGAACTAAATTAAGAACTGGGACAGAGATGCTAATGCCATGGGAACAGTAGTGAGGTATGAAGAGGCACTTTCGTGGAACAGGGGTATCTGCATTTTCCATGAATGGAACACAGACGGAAAGAAAAGACAAGAGACAGATCCAAGTGGCGGGGGGGGGGGGGCGGGGAAAGGATGTAAAAGAAATGACTAGGATCTGCAGAACATAGTGCACTGGAAACTCAAATTATCAAATTACTTCACATCCAGAAAGAAGCAATTCCTGTGGGGGGAGATAAGACAGGCTTTCTACTTCTGGGAAGAGTCAAGGGATCTCTTTCCAGGTCCCCTGCTTCAAAGAGAAGAAAATAAGGATCCCCGTCTGCTTTATAATTCCAGGAGTCAGCAGCCCAGGTCTCTGGGACCGCTTGCGGAGTCTGCTCTCCGGCACCTTCTCTGGCGGGGTCTCCTGGTCCTCCCAAGGCGGGCCTGTGGAGGGCTACCTAGGACTCACCCAGAGCTGCTGTCCTGGGGGACGAGGGAAAGGAGAGCAGGCAGAGTGAGGGAAAGTAGGGATGACAGAGGGAAAGAGAAATGCATCCATGAATGGAACCAGGAAGAAGCGCCTGGAAGTTTGAGAGGAAGACCCTGAGGTGTGTTCCTGGTGTGGAAAGGGAGGGGAAGCCGAAAGTCAAAGACCTCCACATCTTTTTCCCTTTGCTTTGCTGGGATTATGCCTCCGCTCCTCCATCCCACAGCACGCCCTGCTTTTCTCTCCATTAATATCTTTGCTGCATCAACAGTCCCACAGCTCATTATGGGAACTGTCACTGTCGTTACCCTCGTCCTTCAAGTTATAGGTGCTGAGGGCCTTTGTGACCTGTGTCAAAAAGCAAAGCCCCAACCCCTCACTGCACATGCCCTCTAACAATCTCAGCTGTCAGTCTATAGCAGTGTCACCAAGACTTGGAGAAAGAGGATAAAGGGACTAGGTGTCAGTCATCACTGAGGGCTAGAGAGCTGGGAGGTGGGGCCACCTCCAGCAGAAGCATCTGAAAGACAAAAGGCTGTCATGTGGACAATGGGTGGCCAGCTCAGGGTCCCCCACGGCCCCAGGAGAAGAAGGTGGTGGGGGGGGAGGCAGGGCAGCTGGCTCTACTTACGGACTGGCTGCGTCTTGAACTCGGAGGCTGCACTGATCTCGCCCAAACCCTTGCCGTTGAGGGCTGCCAGTCGCACGGTGTACGTCGTCTCAGGCTTCAGGCCCATGATGGTGACGATGCCCTCCATGCTGGCTGTTGTGAGAACATGGAAAGGATCACAAATGATAAAAAGCCTACCCATGAAATGGTGCAGCCACTGAGGGAAACACTATGGTAGGTCTTCAAACAATTAAACACAGAATTATCGTCAGATCCAGCAATTCTACTTCTCGGACTACACACAGAAGGATTGAAGCAGAGACCTGGGCAGATTCTTCGCACCCACACTCACAGCAGCCAAAAGTCAGAGGCACCCAGGTGCTCCCAGATACATGAATGGAAAAACAAAATGCAGTGCACACATACAATGGAACATTATTCAGCTTTAAAAAAAGAGTGAAATTCAGACACATACTACCCGTACGAGGACATTATGCTACGTGAAGTGAGCCAGACACAAAAGGATAAATACCGTATGATTCCACTTATACGAAGTACCTAGGGGAGTCAACTACAGAGAGACAGAAAGGGGAGTGGTGGCTGCCAGGAGCTGGGCAGAAGGGGAGGGGAGTTAGTGTTTCATGGGTACAGAGTTTGGGATGATAAAGCTCTGGAGATGGACCCTGGTGATGGTTGTACAACAATGTGACTGGATTTAATGCCACTGTACTGTACACTTAAAATGGTTAAAATGGTGTATTTTATACTGTATATGTTTTACTACAATAAAACATAACTACATGCGGAGCAGGGCCTTCCCAGGTTGTCACACTGAAGCAGGGCTTCTGCGTGGTAGATGGCTGAGATGGCCCCTCCATCCTGCAGTGTCACGGGAACCAGGTCCTGAAGTACCAGGGTACAGAGGCCAACAAGCCTACGTGAGACGTGACCGTGTGTGCCCTAATTCAATGTTGAAGCATAGGAACATGAACAGATGGCAGGTGATGGCACCTGGCACCCTCAGTAGGTGAGATTGGTATGCTACCCTACCCTATGGACAGTAAGAGTGCCTGAATTTGGTGAATTCCCAGTGAAAGTGTGCCCAACACCAAGGGACTCCTTATTCTGAAGGAAACAGACTTTTCCAGACTCACCTTCCTTGGCATCATACCACTTGAAGTGCCACATTTCCTCGCCCACTGCTTTCCACTCAGCCTTGTATTTGAGGATGGGCACCCCACCTGTGGCCTCTGGCTCATCAAACTGCACCTGTGCTGTGCTAGAGTATGGCTCCACCTGGTCGATGGATGGTGAAGATGGGGTGTCTGTGGGAAGAACACAGAAGAAGGCCCAAGTGAGCCTCAGGTAGGACACAACTTGCAATCACGTCTCTGCCATTTCTGTTCAGTCTTGAAATCTTGTTTTCTGTATCCTATCCTCCCCGCCCCCCCCATATGATTCTCTCCCCACATGCTCCATGCCCAGATCCTCAAGCCTCCATCACTCTCTGCTTCCTCCTCAGGCTTTGCTGACCCTGGGCCTCTCTTCTCACTCTCCTGGCATCACTAAAGGACACAAAATGGGCCAGCAAGGGTTTTAAAAGTGTGGTGCAGCTGTAAGGGTGCTCACCTGCTTGGACAAGGATGAATTCCAGAGACTCCTGTCCAATACGGTTCACTGCAGTGCAGTTGTAGTTTCCAAAATCATTTTCAGAGTCCGGGGTCACCTTGAGATAGAAGGAGCTCTTGGTTCACAAGCCCATGAGATGGTCACAGCCTCAGGCCCTTATTTACTGGATTAAATTAGTCAAGAATAGAAGTAGTAATAGAGGAATCATTGGCTCCACCCAAGCTTTAAGCCAGAGAGGAGAGCAGAGAAGGGGCTGTGGAAGAAGACACTCTGCGTTCCAGGCCCTGGTGTTTCTCAGGAGACTCTGGGGCTGGGCTGAAGCTCGAGTTTTTCTCCAGCTAATGGCTTCCAGCTCAGGACATGCCAGAGAAGCAAGAAGGATTTTAGCTGCATTCAGGAGCCCATCTATAGTCAAACTGTCTTTTCCACCATGCCTCTGACCCGTGCCCCACTCACCTCCAGGAAGCTGGCAGAGGGGCTGTTGTAGATCTTGATATTGCTGTAGTTGGAGCTTGGCAGCAGCTGACCATCTCGAAACCATGAGATTGTGGCACTGGGGTAGGCAAACACCTCACAGGTGATGTTCACCTGGTTCCCCTCCCAGGTGTACACAGCAACAGGACCCTGCAGCTTGGGGGCATCTGCAATGAGTGGCAATGACTGTCAGGAAGCCTGCCACTGTCATGGAGCCCTACAGATGCTGTCTCCTGGCACTGGGAGTGGGGTGTGCCTTGACTATGCCAGGGTATAGTGGAGGTCAGGGCTGTGCTGGCAATCCTGTGAGCTGATGGGAAGACAGAGGGCATGCAGTGGGTAAGGAGCCTGGGGATGGTGTGAGGAATGATCTGGGGACCCAGGGAAAGTGAACAGAGCTTGCCCAGTGCAGGTTGGGTCCTAGCTGCTCTTTTCCTCTTCCATCCCAACCCTCCATGGCCTTCCCTCCCAGGTCTTTCCACAGTGATTCCTCACATTGTACTTCGAGGTACATGGACTGGGAGTCCTGGCCGATAGTGTTGCTGGCAGTGCAGATGTACTCTCCAGCGTCTGTGTACTGGATGCTCTTCAGGGTCAGGGAGGACACGCGGGCGTGGCTGCGCACCACCATGTGCCCATCCAGAGTCTGCCAGGAGGGAACAGAGAGTGTCAGAGTCCAGGGCAGGACAGGGGCTAGGAGACCAGGCCATCGCTTGTGTGACCAGTCTCACACCCTCTCCTTTCTCTGCCAGTGTCTAAGTCTCACTTTAGGTTCCAACTAGAGGGAAAGGCTGCAGAGAACACCATGAGAACTTGGGTGTACTCAGTTTATGTTAAGCAGCCTAGTTGTGTGCCAAGACTGGTGTGGCTCAAGGTCCCTCAAGATGATTTTGTTTGGCACGTCTCAAATGGAAGCAAAGCCCTGAGCAGCAGATACTCCAGCAGAAACCGCCTTGCCTCATGGGATTCTGGGAAACCTGCACTCCCTTCTTTTCCTCCTGCAGTCCACCCATCTGCCAGTGCCACCATGCATGCACACTGGATGGAAAATCTGAGTGTGCCAAAATGCAAGAAGTTATATAAGAAACACATATTTATGCAGAGGCTTCACTTTCCTGGATGCTTAAAAATAAAATTCCTTTATCTTTTTTAAAAGCCCAACAACTCGAAGTCAGGAGCTGCTCAGCTGGAAGGAAGGGTAACTGGGTACCCTCTCCAGGGACAGTGGTACAGAGAGTCCCAGATAGATCTGGGGTCCTTAACCCCACAGTCACTCTTGATACTATAATCGGCTTTCTGAGTCTTCAGAATTACTGGTCAAAAGGAAATAAACATAAGATCCCCAGGCAATGGGTTCTGGAATATCTCCCAGGGTTTCCTCCCTTGACACTCTAGGTGAATGGTTCCTGGTCTAGAAAAAGTCTAGATATTTGCCCAAGTTCATATCCTCCTGAAGGTGGGTAATCTAAAGGAGTCTTCCTCTTCATAGGCTGGGCCACACTCTTATCTCTAGCATGTGGTATTTTGTAGAGATGGATGGGTGAGTGGTCTGCATTTGCATGGCATATTAGCCAATGGGTTTGGGCCTTTAAAGAATATAACAACACCCAACTTCAGATTTTTTTCAATGTGCTGTCTTGGAAGCCCCAAACCCAGAATTGCACATCACACAGCAGCTAGTTTGGAAAGCTCAAAAGCAAGGCCGCCCGGGCCTGTGAGCAGCCTCAGCAGATCTGTCAAAGTCATCCTTGTACCATCAGAGATAGATTTAGTCCAGCCCAGCCACTTAAGCCCCATCACATTTCACAACCATTTCATGAAATGGTTATACTGACACCTGTACTTTTTTCTCCCCTTCTAACTGATCTCTTTTCTCAATTTCACTATCTGGAAGTCTTTCTAATTTAATGATGTCAATGGACCAATAGATGATCCTCCATAAAGAATTCTTATTTTGCAGCAGCTCAGGAACAGGATTGATGATAGGTTTATTTTCAGATGCCCAGTTCTCTCTCTGGAAGACACACTTAGTGTGACTGGATCCTTTGAAATGTTTACTCTGGCACCAGGACAAAGTCTGGGAGTGCCACCTACAGTCATGCAGACCAAACATTGCCCTGATAATTCAGGCTCAGGAGGAGAAAGCAGATGAACTCTGGGCAAGAAGGAGAAGATCTATGGCAAGAAGAACCTGTTTTGCAAGAGTATGAGGGACAGTTATAATTAATCCTCTCATTGAGACATTTTTTGTCTTTCTTCTTCCAGGTGAAACTGCAATGGCTTTTCAGAGCTTACAGAATGAAATTGGCCAGAACCCAAGCTGCCTTCTGGACTTACAGTCTTCATCTCTGAGTGAGACAAATAGGCAGGAACGGAACTTCTGAGTCCCAAAGTGGCACTCATTTGAAAGTCAATGATGTCCAAAGCGAGATACTGAAGATAATAAGGACACTTCTGGAAAACCGAGTGAGGTATTTGCCTTGCTGACAATAAACCCATTACTTCTGATTATGATAATAATTCACTTAACCTCTTGTTAATGCTCCCTGATAAACCTCAGCTCCTTCAGGTCTAGGTCAAAAGTCCGAGCAGAATGAGGTCTGTAGCTGCTCAGAAGTAGCTAATAATTGACCCTCCTCTCCCTTCCCCAGTCCCAGTGGGTTCAGGACTTTGAAGCAATAAAACACCCAGCCTGTGACAGCGCTAAGCAATTCCTGTGCCCCAGGAAGGAGCATTTCAGTGAGATGTGCACTGAACTGCAGTCCCTCTGACACGAGAAGGTCTGAGGCAAAGAGAGCTGATAATGAACCGGAGCTGACGATGGCAGTGTGTTCATGTGCAGAAACTAACATCAGTGCCTGGGGACAGGTAGTCTTCTTAAAATATTAAACAGCATTATGTATTTATAGCCATGACTTGAACACATGAGTTACGTGTTCTGAATAATTATTATTTCTGAAAACACTAAGAGAAGAGATAATACAATCTATAGGATTGCTTGCTAGATTCTATGTTTATAACATCACAATACCAAAATTTCATCTGGAGAAGAGACAAAAGCTTTTTTTTTTTCAAAAGTATTCTTAGATTAGGTCCTTGAACCCCATCTAAAGTATACTGGTTTTTATTTCACTATCTGTCACTCAGTTGCACAAATCAGGTAAAAAATGATACTCATAACCTATGAGCAGGATCTTGGGGATGTAACAATTAAAGATGACTTAATTCAATCTCAAACTAGCTGCCAATTTTTTTTATAACTGACGGGCCTGTTCCAGCCATGAGGACGGTCCAGAGATGGGGGACGCTGACGACACTTTGCCATGCTAGCAGTCGGAAGCTGTGCGTGGCTGCAGGCGGCCCAGGACCATACCAGAGAGGATGGATCTTGCATTGCCACGATGTGTCCACCATCTGGATACCATTGCTGACATGTACACATGAAGAACTATTTGACATTGAAACTGGGACTCAGAACAGTTGGACATTGAAACTGACACTCAAACTTTTTTTGCTCTTATACTTTTGTTTTCAGTATGCAGAGGTAAGATATTTTTGAAGAAAAGAAACAGGGGAGAGTGATTGATATAGAGGCAGGGTGGCCTCGAACAGGCTGTCAAGCTACAGGGGAAAGGCTGGAGTGGAGGGGAGGCAGATGCTGGGGGAGATCAACCGAAGGACTTGTATGCATACATATGAGCATAACCAATGAATGAAAGACTCTGGGATGGGGAGGGGGCAGGTGGGGACATGTGCTGGGGGGTAAGGGAGGCTGGGGGGAGGATATTGGAGGGGGAGGAAAACATATGTACTACTATTAAATATAAGTTATATTGTAAATAAAATTAAAAAAATAAATAAAAAATAAAAAGATGAATATTTAGCTTCAATTTTTAAACTAAGTCCCAAATTACCCCAAATGAAGCAAGGAATCAGAGAAATTTCAAAGGCTAATGGCTACTGACTTTAAAAAATCCCAATAAAGCCATTTGTGCCAAATCATTCTGAGCTCATCAATTTAACACTGTGAAAGTAGCATAGACATGTTTAACAGTTTGGGAAAACCAATGAGACATGTCATTTGCATTGCTTCAAGATGAGATGTGAAGTCATCATTTACCAAGACCAATCATTATAAAATAAGTGAGCAACAAGATGAGTTGAGCTGGAAGGGAAAGGGCCAAGTGGGTTTTAGATCACTAACCCTGTGCCTTCATGATCCAAAACCACATCAACCAGGTGAGAGTAAAAAAATTTCACCATTTCACAACGATGGGCCTGGGAATGGGGAGATTTAAGTGTAATTACCTGGATCTGATTTTCCTAGCACCATCAACAGAATAAGATCCAGTCTTAGAAAACAATAAGGATTTGTTCAGCCATTCCCAACACAGCTTGCTTGCTCACCCTAAAATGACACTATTGCTAAGTAACAGCTACCACTACTGACCTATTCTTTAATCTAAGTTGCTAATTAGTTTAGCATGTCTGGTTGTTAACTATAATGGTGAGTTAAATCACAATGCTTTCAAAACTAAGGACTGGCTAGTGGTCAGGTAAGCTATACCTCTTGCTTCTCTGGTCGAGTCCACGAAGCCTGGAGAGAACAAGATATAAAACACAACAAGAAAGCAGTAAAAGTTTACAACATTGCTTTAGAGAACTGATGAATCACACTGTACTCCGTGCACATGCAGCTTCTTTCCAATTCAGAACTTTTCCAAGGCCCACTCTCAATGGTGTGCTTATTACCCAGCTTAATCAAGGACTTGGTTTATGTTCAGCTCCCTCCCCCACCTCACCCCCACCTTATGCACATTAGGCTGTATCATTCAAAGGTATAGGCTTCCCTCAACCCCAATAGACATACACATGAACACCAGCAAACATATTATAGGCTGCTTTTAGACCAGAATGTCTTAATGTGCCTTGTAATATCTGGTGACACTACAAGTTCTAATCATATAATTTATAGATACTTATAGAGTGAGTTTCCTCCTTTGGATTTTATAGGACAGCTTATCACAAATATACTAATGCCATTTTATGCTCATGCATTTTATAACTCTGCATGCATACTATTAAAAAATCAATTTTTTACTTAAAAAAGGAACAACAACAAAAAAGCCTAAGACACATTAAGAATGAGAGGTATGAAGTTCTTAAAACTGTGGGTCAGGAAGCCTGGAGGATAGATACTACACTGAATGCATGTGAGCTCCAGCAGGCTCCATCTTCAGCAAACATGGCACTCTGAAGAGTGAGCCAACTCAGGGAAACATAGGTTGGGTCTTTTCCTACCCATATTAATTTAATTTTTTTTTTGGAACTTGAGCATCTACTCTGCTTACAATTTTTCTGTTTTCATATTGGGAATCAGAGACATCATATCTACATCACTCTTTCTATTGGATGGCATAACTGACTGATTGTCCTTGGTGTTCAGATAGCAACAGAATAGAGAAGATGCCAGACATAGCAATGCAACCCAGGGAATGCAAATGAGTTGGCAAACATTTAGTAGGGGTCCACTAAATGCAAAGAGCTCCTGTGATATATGAAGATGAGAATGCTGGATTATGTAACATGAAGAGGAAAGTGAGGACAGAGGAACATGCATAGACCAAAGAAGCAGTATGGCCAACATGTCAAATGTGGCTGCCAATTCTACATCACTTAGAAGCTGGTTTGTCACACACTGGGGCTGCTTGAACCAAGATAGTTTTTTAGGAGCTATGTCTATGGAGTTGTTTGTTTTTCAGATCTGATTTTCTTGTGTCTCTCCCAAATTCTTAGGGTTTTGTGGCATTTAGAATAAGCAATTGCTAGCAACACAATTATTCTAGTTGCTTGACCATCCAATAACTTGTGAAGACATGTGGCCTGCTTTAAGATAAACTGATATGCAAATACACAATAAAACAAATGAGAATATGACTAGTACTATTCCAAAAATTATTAGCTCCATGTTTTTTTCATATTCATGTTTTATTACCTTACAAATCTGCAGGAATATGTATATAAACTAAGGTGGAACATCCCTTCACCATTCTAAAGTATTCTCTGCTAGAAATTTGTCCACAGGCTGGATAAGCCAGCCTCTGGTTGCTCAATGCAGGTAACTTTTCCAATTTTAAAAGTGAGCATTTAGTTTGTATTGAAGAAGGAATTCTTCCTGGTGATAACAAGTTTGCAGAGAATTGAGAATTGAGAATTGAGAATTTCAAAAGATCTCTCTTATTTGTGGGCTACTTGGGAAGCTCAAGATTCAAAGTTCATGAATGCTTTTCCTTTTTTCTGCTTATCTCTTCTGATCTCAACTCTTCAACCCTCTCTTTTTCCTTAAACATTAAGGCTTCATATGCTTTTCTTCACCTGTCATTTCGAAGGCATATTCAAGAAGGGCACTATGGATTTGTTCTGCCAGAGATAGATGATGCAAATTATCATCCCAAAGTTTCACCCAGAATGTAAATCATACCTGGAATTTAGCGCCACTCACTTAAATGAATCTAGGTAGAAAGAGTAATGAAATGCTTTGGACACAATATGGATACTCAAACTTTCTTTGTATCTACATTATCAATGACTTCTGTACACACTGATCTAACTGACCTATTGTCATGTTAAAATATGTTTTGATTTTGGCCAACATAATAGTGAGCACTAAGAAATGAACTAACTTCCAGACAAATGACCTACACTAATGGTATTAATGACCTAAGCTTAGCCCAGCTATTATCAGTCATGGAGTGAGACCAACTCAACCAGCTGAAGCTTAGCAGGTTGATAATAATCTCCAATAAGTGACTGGACTAAACCCAGAGACAAGCTCACAGATAGGGTGTGACATGCAGGTTCACTGTATTATTTTATTTTTATTTTTAATGAAGAAAAACAAGTGTTCCATTAGAAAGTCACTAATGTGTCTATGGCTGTAAGCCTTTTCTCCTCTCTTTCAGTGAAGCAAAAGACCTAGATGCTTTAATTAGCTTATATTGTGACTAACTGTATTAAAAAGATCATTAAGCCTTCCAGGGAAGTCATTAAAGTCACAAGAGGGTACCGTGGCTTTCAGTGCTCTATCTTCTTAGCCAATGACCCAGAGGGAAGCCCTAGTGGCATTCTACAGGCTCTATACTGGACTATGTCTCAGTCAACATTTTTATCAGTAATATGGACAAAGATATTTTAAGTAAGTGTTCTTATAAGGTTGTAGCAATAGCCAATGCAAATGATAGATGACAGTTGCGTGGGGAAGACCACTCCATTGCCTGCCATTGGGTCTTGTGCTTGGGCTGGGGTCTCCACTGATTGCTAAACCTCATTATTTTCAATATATAAATAAAATAGGGGAGCATGTGGATGGAAATTCCCTGGACCAATAGGCCTCTAAAGGATAGTTTTGATGAAAGCCATTCTTGACTAGTTGGAAAGATAAACTCAAACGTTTTTCTCAAGCCTGCGAGTATTTATACATGTTGAATTTTTATAATCACATGATCACAAGTGGCTACTGGTATTTAGGGGGGAGGAGATTCGGGTGCTACATATCTTGCAATATCATCCTTTATAGTCCCAGTCAAGGAAGAGTCTTCCCAAGTTTTCAAAGTGACCCCATTGAGAAACACTGGGTTATAATAATCAAAATATATTTTTTTAGAAGAAATAAGAATGAAATTCTGCATGATTGGTTAAGCAATCAATTGCATAAGAACAGGATAGGAGGCATGTGGCTTAAATGCAGTTTATGTAAAAGAGACCTGGACATTTTAGTTAACCACAAGCTCAATACAAGGTGACAGGATGAGGAAACTGCTAAAGGGCCTAATGCAACTCTAACTGCATTACAGCATCCAGATCAAGGGATTAATAACTCATGGAAGTCTTCATCATTGACTCTGGGTACCCCAAAATTGTAATGGAGTACCGGTGAGCTGATACCATTTATTACAGGGCAACTAGTGAGGTAAAGAACAGACTGAAGAAAACTCAAGTAGCTGCTTTAAGAGCTCTCATACAAAGACTGGCTGTCATAGGTGGGAAGGCTGAGAAGCAGACCTCCCGGTCATCAGTGTTGGCTGACTGCCCTGCAGAAGGCTGACAATGTTACCTTTCAGGCAGGGCTGAGTGACTGTCTGGCAGATATATTAGAAAGGGGTGCCAGGTAAGACTAAATAAACTCAAAGAGTGGCTTCCTTCCAATCTTCTATGATTCAGGCATTTTATGTGATCTAATTCTCAGGAGCCTTCCTTACTTTGGCAGTTCAATATGATTGTCTATTCTTATCTGCTTAGCATAACATCCTGATTTTAAAAAGAAAATTGTTTTCTTCCACTCCTACAATTCAGTGACTCTAATCATGCCGATACCTAATTACATAGCATGCAACTTCAGATGGAGTTGCACATGAGGAGCTGCTACCAAAGTAAAAGTGAAGCTTACTCTCCGGAGTCCAATCCCCCAGGAAGAGGCCACCTTTTTTTCTTAATGATTAGCTATCTGTGGTATGAAGCTGGACATTGCGCCTCTTTGATATAAGTAGAGAATTAATATAAATGGCGACTTTTCTATAAGGGCTTCATTAGGTAGGTATGTTTATCTGGTGTCACAGCATTGGCCAGCTTGGAGGACTTGTTCTCTCATTGATTTTTTTCACATTCCATAATTGTCATGTCAAGTAAATCATTGTTGTTATGGTAAAACAACACCACCTATAAGTATACCAAGCCTCCTTGGCTTGAGAAAGTCTCTACTGAACACCTTTGGCCTCAGTATTTATTGAGTGTGAGTGTATATTAGTACCTGGTTATTTGTTCTCATTCTGTGAAAATGAATTCACAGATACAAGCTAGAGAATCAAGCTAGGAGCTGAGTAGGCAGAAATCTTAATAACTCTTCTGGTCTAGCGCAGCTATTGAGCTATTTTTAGAAAAGATATAGAATTTAAAAGCATCGTTCCTCTGGGATAGATGTTATCTCTGTCCTTCACTGAGGTCAAAGATACAAACTGGGCCATTTTGGATAAATCTACTCTTAAGATTAATGTAGGAAAACCTGTCAGGCAGAGGTCCTGTGGGTTAAGCCTTAGAATGCAAGTTCAAGCCACACAGCACACATGATGGCAGTGGACATCTGAGCTGAAGGTTTAATCCCAATGTTGATAAAGAAAGCATCAAGTAAACACCACATTTCTTACTCCAGTACAATATCAAACAGCATATGTGAGTTTCAAAAATATTTAGCAGTTCCTTTGTTGAGTTAAGCTGAACTCAACTCTGGAGATGAAACTTGCAAAATATAATGGGTTTTGGAATGGTTATTTCTGTCCCTTTTGACTCAGCCTTGCTTTCTATTAGTGGGATAGAAAACAATTCCTCAAGTGCAGATTCTAGTGTCTCACACTCTCTCTTTCGGGTTTACTTGAGTTTACCCTCTCTAAGGATTCCCTTTAGGTGGGCAGAAAAGTAAGACCTATAATTTCTGACATTTTGGTCAATAAGTAATCCATTACAAATGTCTTTTGAATCTAAGGCCATTACTTCTGGATATATGAGGTGAGACTGGAGAGGTGCCCAAAGATGGTTTAAGTTGCTTTAAAACCAAGCCTCTTTCCCCTCCTGCATTTGGCTTACTTGATAGCAAAGGGCAACACAATGTGGGGTTCCCTCAATTATTACATATTATTCATAATAAAGATAGCTTTTAGAGGCTTGTAAATCCACATGTTTTCAAGTGAAACCTCCCCAGTCATTTGAATTTGTAGGGAGCTGCTACGTTGTTCTTACACTCTCAGAAAATACACTGTAGAGCCTAGGGCAATCATCATCATGTGGAAACTGCTAATTATTTTTGCCTTTAGATCAACATGATATACAAATGTGATTGAGAATACAGGCAGACACAAAGGCAACCAAGCTTTTGTGCACATAGTGCATGTATAGCATGAGTATACAAAATACAAGGAGAAGAATTGACAGGCTTGTTCTGACCCTATAACTTCCAGGAGACATTTCCTTGGCTCCTGAGATGAGGAGAAAATCACCTGGAGCACCAGGACATCAGCTTGCCTTGTCCCTCTCAGCCCCAAACCCTGCGTTTGAAAATTATTACCTTCTTCCTCCCCAGAGAGCTACTTTGACCATACCCACTAACATCACACCCTTGCCAATCTATTCAATGAACTGCACCCCTTCCATTGTCAGAGGATGTGGAGCAGGGTGCATCAGGTTGGGGGAGGAGAAGGCCACAAAACCTTGACTCCAGTAACCAAATCCTCCGTCTGGCTCACCGAGAACTGGGCATTGGGCAGACTCAATCCGCTTCGAGTCTGCATACCATGCCCTGAGACTCTTGGGCGGTGACATTATACCTTTTCTTCGCTGCTGATGTTTCGGGTGGAAGTTCTCCAGGTGATAGAGGGTATGGGGTCTCCCGAGGCTTCACAGGTAAGAGTGACCTGCTCCTCTAGTTCCATGGCGGTCTGGTTCTCTACATAAGTGATTTTGGGTTTTGCTGAAAAGACAAAACATTCCTGTAATGTTTACCTAACCTTCTCAGTGCCCCAGGTTTAAGTGGTAGCATGAAGAACAAAGGTTATCTACTTCCTAAGTATAAGATGTACTCTATGTGTTGAAGCCTCAGTGGCTTACCACAAGGCAGGCACACAGCAACACCACAGTAACTAATAAAAACAACACACTGTGTAGTAAGAGCGCTAAGTGAGGGCAATGGATACAAGAGGCATGGAGCAGAGGAAGAGCACTCCTTTGGCTGGCATCTTGCTGGGGACACAGCTTTTGGGCTGGGCCATGAGATTTTCAGTAGGTGAAACTTTGGGGTGGAGACTGAGTCATTCCATGGGTAAAACTGGTTGGAGGAAAGCAAAGAAGCAAGAATGCATGATGGGAGGGTTGGGAAGAGAGTCACGAGTTTATCAAAGTAAAGCAGGCAACACCGCATCTTGGCACAGTCTTGACCACCTGTTCAAGTTCTTGCTTGAATTCTGTACAGAGGCAGGTGGAGGTCACTGACAGTGTTTGATCAGAGAGATGAAATGGTCATTTGCATGACAAGAAGGTTAATCTAGAAACAATTCAAGATTATTTAACAAGGAGAAAACCTTGAGGTGGGAAAACAACTTGGGAGCTCTTGGCAGTGCCCCAGCTGTGATGTGACAGTTCTGATCGGGCCATGTCCGGGGGACCAAAAGGAGGGCTTCAAGAGAAATGCTAAAGAAAGGTTTTATGAGAAGTGACAAATGAGCAGGGTAGGAGGGATGGCAAGAAACAAAAGAAGGAATGAGGAGTAGCCAAACAATGCTGAGATTTGTAATGCCTAGGAAAGTTGTGTGGCATTAACTCAAGTACGGGAATGTGGTGGGTAACTTGGGTTGTGGAGTGGGTTGGGGGTGGGAAGGAGATGACTTGAGATGAGTTCATTTTCCAAATGTTTTGGGTAATGCAAGAAAGCACAAGCATTCAAAGCTGAGTTAAATGTTAACACATTAGAGAAAATTGAATTTTCCCAATTTAAAACAATTATACTCTGAAATTGCTAAACCTTCCATAGAAAAGATAACACTGCACAAGTGTAACTTATTTCACTAATAGAGAAAAGGCCAGGCTAGATTAACAAATAAAAAATAAGTAAATTAAAATTATGGCTAATTTTTGAAAAAACTGCATTGCCTTTATATTCAGATTCACCCAGTCACCCTAAGTAGGCTAACAAACTACTGACTACATACAGCCTCCAAATTGAGGTCCTTGATTATGCCTTAATAGACAGAAAATAATAATAGAGCTGTGCATTTTCTGTAGAAAATATCTGCTTCTATATAAAACTACCACATAGTTCAAATATTCTCCTGAAGTTAATCTGTACTAACAGCCAGTTTAGCAAATCCTTTATTGCCAGCCAGCACATGGGCTCTCTCAGTCCATTGTGGCCCAATGATCATGCATTTAAATCCATGAAGCCCATGAATAAGGTCTTCCTCTAGGAAGGCTTTGTGTCTACCTTGATCAACAGGACTTTGACAAAGGCCACAGCTCATATTGGATGCGTTAAGTGCTGTTAAAAGGAGGTTAAGTGTTAATGTCACAGATTGAGAAGTTAAAAAAACGTCAGCCAGACAACTGAATTCACTAAAACTGAACATTTTTTGGGGGGAGGTAAAGGGGGGTTAAAGGCGGTTTGTGGAATTTCTGGGCTCTTGAAACCTACTCAGACTCTGTGATCTAGGCAGTGTTTGCTGACTTTCTCCTGAACCACAGCATCTGGTCCTGGCGGGCAAAGGCTAACAGAAGATGAAGGACAAGTTAAGGTCTATTAATAGTATTTGGTCTTGCGGTTCCATTTCGCAGATGGTTATGGCAAGAGGAAAACTATATTCTTATTAAAAACATTGTTAACAATGACTAACTTTGCACAGTATACAGCAGCTGTTGGAAGGAAGGAAGGGTCCACTGATGACTTCGTATCTCTGTTCTCTAGAAGCAGGGCTGTTGTCAGAATTGACTATAGGCTTAGAATGATGTCTTGTAAATAGAACAGCAATGTCATTGTCCAGATGGGACCACACCTGAGTGTTGAAAGGCGTGCTCTGATCATTACACTGGGATAGTGGGCACGCAGGGCAGGTGCAGGGTTTCTTCCCACTGCACACTAGCATCCAGAGGCACCTGTTCAGGTTTTACCTCCGAGGGCACTTGCACCATTTTAATCCACCTCTGCTATGGGCCCTTAACTCTGGATCCCTGTACCATTGCCCCTTTCCCCGTGGATCCTCCTGTGAGCATCACTGATCTCTTCCAGCACACCCACAGCTCTGCACCATGCCACTGAGGACTAGCCTGTCTACAACCACTCCAATCCAGGCTTCTGCAAGCCCAGTCCATGAAGGACTCTGGGGTCCTGCTTCTGTG
Organism: Antrozous pallidus; assembly: GCA_027563665.1. Taxonomy (NCBI): domain Eukaryota; kingdom Metazoa; phylum Chordata; class Mammalia; order Chiroptera; family Vespertilionidae; genus Antrozous; species Antrozous pallidus. The sequence continues at coordinate 79,477,057 of CM050520.1, forward strand.
AACTGAGACATTGGCTGTGACCAGGTGCACCTTCCTTCAACTCATTTGTCCTTTGCTATAACTCACAAGGTCTGCTTTGGCCCTTAGTGGTGAGCTAAGCAACGCTTCTGCCACTGATGAACTTGCCTGAGCCCTCAGCAGCATGAGACCTTAAGAGCATTCATATGAACATAACAAGAATCTGTGGGGAAAAATATTCCTTCAGAAGGGCTCACAGGGAGAGGAGCAATGGAAATTCACTGCCAAATTTAAAGGAACAAGAATGTAACTACTTAGTAAAATGATCGTATGGCTGATAACTAGGGTGATGCACACTAGAATGCTTCTCTTTATTAGGAAAATGATGTCATTCAGGTGCAATTATGGCAGACCCTAATTAGATGTGTCCCTACCATACTAATTGCCATCCCTTCTTTATCCAAAGGAGTGCTGAGCGCTTCTTTATAGTCTAAGCTACAGGTTTTATTGCTCTCCTATCTCATTGCTGCCAACTCTGATGCCACTAGGGAGCCTGACCCATTTCTCTCCTGGTGCTAGTCCCAGATTGCAAACCTGAGGGGAAGGAGAGGGAGAAAAAGGGTGAAAGAAAGATGTAGCTCAAACTAGCTGGCCTCTCCCAACCTGGTTCTCTGGCCCTATTACCAGTCTCCTAAACCAATGGTGGAGGCCAGAGAGAGGATGAGAAAAGGAGATCAAGAACATGAATGAAGAGGGAAGGGAGAGTGTACATGGGGTACTATGTTACTCCAGGGAAGCTAGTGAACTCTTTCCCCAGGTATTACAGAATAGCATCTCATTCTTGATGGGGCTGGACTAAACATGGTCCTTAAGAGTCTATTGTTTTCTTCCCTGTCTCTGTAGGCATCAGGCCACCTCTCTACTGTTGCTGTGCTGCATATACTCCAGTGCACATCCTCCCAGCTGCAGCTTTGGGAAAGAAACTCTGTGATAGGAGAGAGAGAGAGAGAGAGAGAGAGAGAGAGAGAGAGAGAGAGAGAGAGAGAGAGAGAGAGAGAGAGGAGGGGATCCCTGGTGAGGGCAGTGGGTAGAAAGACAAAGCCTGCCTTGTCATAGTTCCTACATCTCACTTTCCATACCTCATCGCCCACTTCCCTGGACCTCACCACTCCCTTCACTCAAGCGTGGCCCAGCATGGCTCCTGCCTCACTCCCACACCTTCTTCCCAGTGCAGCTGTCACCACCAAAGAAGCTGGAACCAAGAGCTGTCCTCAACCAGCCAAGCTAGAATCAAGTGTGCTTCCACAGAGAAGCCAAGTTATCCGTGATGGTAAAGAAGAACACCAATTTCACTATCGCCAGTCATTCCACATGTAATTTAGATGTAATATGTGTTAAATTTGGTTTCATGGGACAGCAACTACCACTGAGAGCTCAGAAAATGGACTTATAAGCTGGGCTTGATTCTTGGACAGGGCACCTAATCTCCCTTTTCTCAGTGTCTTCATTTGTAAATTGGAGATAATAATTAATCTACCTCATAGGGTTGTGTTGAGGATTAAAAGAGCTAATTTATGAATAGAACTTCACATAGTGCTTGGCACATGATAGTGCTCACTTCTGTTCAGTATTGTTGTTATTATTATTATTTTATGGGGCTAATATATAAAATAATTTTCTAAAACAAGTCATCATTATACATTTTTGGCTCATCTCTCTGCCATATACATTATGATTAATTCACACAAAATTAATTTCTGTAGCCTCAGTTATCCAAATACGAATACCTATTACATGTCAAGCACTCTCCTAGGCACTGGGAGACATCTGGGGGTAGAACAGACAGAGGTCCCTGTCCACAAGCTCAAATTTAGGACACATGCCCTTCCTGCCTCCATGCCTGTGCCCGTTGGCCTGTGATGCTCACTCACCCATCCTGCCTCTTCTGGGAAACTCTGACTTGTTTATTAGCACAGCATTTGCAAGGGCTTCCCTAACTTCTGTCACACAGGATCAGAGATCCTTCCTACAAAACACTGCATATTGCTATTATGAAGTCATTATAAAGGATTAAATATTTGAGTGTTGACCATCTTAATGAGCTAGGAAACCCACTAATGAGAACAAAACCTACTGATGAGAAAAGAGTGCATGTCATTCATCCTTGTGACTTTGGCAATGGCAAAGCCTATCTGGGATACTCAAACATTGTTGAATGACACTATCCTATATAAATAGACCAAATGGCAGAACAGCTGAACAACCAATCAAAGCGTGATATGCTAATGATACGCTAAGGCTGCTCAACTGCTTGCATGACATGCACTGACCACAGAGGGCAGACAGTCAACTGGTGACCAGTCACTATGATGTGCACTAACCACCAGGGGGCAGATGTTCCAACTGGTAGTTTAGCTTGCTGCTGGGTTCTGGCTGATTGGGACTGAGCGAGATGGGCTAGACAATCCCTGAAGTCCTCCCTCTGTCCCTCCCCGACCCTGACTGTACACCATTGGGGTCTCTCAGCCTGGCTTGTGCCCTCTCGCAATCCAGGACCCTTCAGGGAATGTGGTAGAGCCAGTATCAGCCTGATCCTACAGGCCACTCCCCTTGGGAGGGTGCCAGACATAGGGCTCATGGCTGGCTGGCAAGTGCTGCTGTGGCAGTGCGAGCCACTTCCAATCAGGACTGATTGGGCATGAGCCCGTGGCAGGCACAGTGGGGCCAGGATGAGTGGGAGTGGCAGGCAGGAGCTGCAGGCAGTGTTGGACTGTGGGTTTTGGCCTTACTCCTGCAGGTCATTATTATTATTTTATGGGGCTAATATATAAAATAATTTTCTAAAACACCTGTGCATGAATTTGTGCACCAGGCCTCTAGTCTATTATAATTTATATGCGTATATGTTGATTTCTCTCATTCATCTCAGGGTCAAAGGAGCATATCTTTAGCCCCTCTATTTAGGAACAATGGTATTCAATGAATATTTGTTGAATGAAGGAATAAATTAACAAATGCATTTGTCTCTCTATATAATATGAAATAAACTTAGTGTAACTGGGAAGACCAGTCAGAATTAGAGAAACGTCTCTCAAGAATATTTTCAAGAAGTTTAGCTTTCACCTTCAAGTATGTACTCAGTTACATACTGAATTAATCTGAATCAAACTGATACACTGTTTATAAACCCAATTGTTATTAATGAATAAATAAGATTCATCTGTGATCAGCAAGTCCAATTGCATATAAACGCTTGATTTTCAAAGCTCTGTTTTTACAAACATGGATCAGTTCTCCTGATCAGGCTAAACAAGCAGGTCCCATACAGCTTCACGGGCACGAACCTCTGACACCTGCTCGAGTAGCTCTATCTACAATGGAGCAGCTTAGCTTTGTGTGTGTTTTTAATATACTTTTATTGATTTAGAGAGAGGAAGGGAGAGGGAGAGAGACACACATCAATGATGACAAAGAATCATTGATTGGCTGCCTCCTGCATGCCCCCTATTGGGGATTGAGCCTGCAACCCAGGCATGTGCCCTGCAGAGGAATCAAACTGTTACCTTCTGGTTCATAGGTTGACACTCAACCACTGAGCTACATTGGCTGGCCTTAGCTGTGGTTTTTAAAAAGATGAGCAGAGAGAGTAGAGATCCATTAGGTTGAACATTTTCCCACCACAAATCCTTTTTCCAAGGTCAGGTCAAAATTTATTTCAGTTGTAAATGCATGGAAATTAACTGAGTTTATAAAGAAGAGAATAGAGGTGTGGGGCCTCTTTTCATGACTTTTTGACACTGTTTCACACAGGCCAGGGAAATGGAAGCACTGGTCCCTAATATGTACCAAGGGCCTATGATGGATCTGGTGGTTTTGGGTGTGCCAGAGAAAAGGCAATATACTTGACTAAGTCTCTCACCTCCACTAAGTATGTGCTCTGCCATCTTGAAGTCTACAGACAGTGGAGGTGAGAGGCAAAATATTACCAAAATAAATATGTAAATGTGGTCAGCTCAGGTACTGATAAGTACAATGAAGAAGACACAACAAGGTTAATGGAAGAGATTAGTGGAGGCAGGGGAGCTGGTGGTGATACGGTTGCTGCTCGAAGCAGGGCAGTGAAGGGGGACTCATTGAGAAGGTGGTTGAGTTGATATCTGAATGGTGGAAGAGGAGAAGCAGCTGGGAGCAGATCTGGGCAAATAATATTCCAAGCAGAAGGAACGTCCCTGAGGCAGGGAACAAGTGTGCTATGCCCTGAGGAACAGAAAAGAGGCCTGAGGCTATTAAATGTGGAACAAAGTGGAGGAAGAATGAGATGGGGAAGGAAGGTGAGCTAGCTCAGGTTTAGTCTTGCAGGTCAAAGTAGGGAGTCTAGATTTTATTCTGATTGCAATAGAAAGTCACGAGAGAGCTTTAAACAGAGGAGTGACACTAAGATCATTCTCACAGTTAAGGAGTGAGCAGGAGGGGATGAAGGAGACCCATGGGAAATAGGCAGGGAGACCAGGAGAGCAGGAGGGTGGCTTGAACCAGGACATAGGTGGCACAAAGAGCCTACATTTGGGATGGATTCTGAAGCAGAGTGGACAGGCTCTTGCAGATGGATTGAGTGTGCAGGGTAAGGGGAATTCAGTGACCTTGACCCCCACTGTCCTTACCAAAAACTTTGAGGTGGATTGACGCATCCTGCTCTCCAGCCTTGTTCTCGGCGATGCAGACATACTCAGCCTCATCATTCTTATCCACCCTCCTGATGGTCAGCTCCGAACTGTCATCACTAAAGACGTACTTCTCATCCTCCTCATTCTCTATCAGATCCCCATCCCTACAGGGTACACAAAGGCAAAGTACCATGATTTTGACCACAGAGGAAAGATGTTTGTTTTTAATTTATTTTCATAAAATGCAGTCTGAGCCCATGGGAAAGGCTCAGTCTTCACAAAAAGTTAAGACATCAAATTGTATTCCCAATACCTTAGATTCTTCCACCCAAACTTCTGATTCTGTCCCTGGGCTGTAAACTGCACTCACAGACATACCAAAGAGGGCCTCCAAGATGACACTCTCTACCCACAGACTGAGGATTCAGGAGGAATCTGATGCACAAGGCAGGAGAACCATGCAGGAGAGTGCATCCTGCACCTGGGGTCAAGGACATCCCCAGGCAGGCTGTCACTACTCCACGGCAATGCCAATCCGGAGCGGGCCCTATGCTGGCCCCTTCTCACTAGTCCCTGATCCAATGCAGGAGCCAGGGTCTTACTTTGTCCAGCTCATGGTGGGCTCCGGGAAGCCTTCAGCATCACACACCAAGGTGACAGACTGGCCGAGGTTGGCGGTGGCATTCACGATGTTTTGCCTGGCTTGGACGGTGGGTGGTACTGAAGGAAAGAAAGGCTGTCAGGGGTGGTTGTGAAAACTTGAAAGAATCCAGTGGCATGAAGAAGAGGCACTTCTAGGGAACCCTAAGTCAAAGGTCACATCTGGGGGTCAAGAGTCGTGGGCAGCTTCAGAGTTAGGCATGTACTAAATAATTATTGTAAACTGAATATATAATTCACCAAAAAATGGACTAGTGTTTTATAACAATATACAGGTGTGGGGAAAAGTAGGATTACAGGTGTATTATTATTTATTTATTACTCACTATATTTATTATTATTGTTCTATTTTTGCTCAGTCCTGTATAATGTTGTATTTTAATGATATAGCTTCTGAATCTATATTAATGCATTTTATTCATTTAAAATGGTGTACAATTCATAGTAGCTATTTATTATTATACTAGAGGCCTGGTGCACAAAATTTGTGCACACAGGGCAGGGGATGTCCCTCAGCCCAGCCTGCACCCTCTCCAATCTGGGAACCCTCAAGGGATGTCCAACTGCCTGTTTAGGCCCGATCCCAGTAGGATCAGGCAGTCAGACATCCTTCTCACAATCCAGGAATGCTGGCTCCAAACTGCTCACCTGCCTGCCTCCCTGATTGCCCCTAACCGATTCTGCCTGCCAGCCTGATTACCCCCTAACCACTACCCTGCCAGCCTAATTGATGTCTAACTGCTCCCCTGCAAGCCTGTTTGCCCCCAACTTTCCTCCTCTGCTGGCCTGGTCACACCTAACTGCCCTCCCTGCAGATTTGATGGCTCTCAACTACCTTCCCTTGCAGGCCTGCTCCCTCCCAACCACCCTCCCCTGATGGCCTGATCGCCCACAAATGCCCTCCCTTGCAGGCCTGGAACCTCCCAATGGCCCTCCCCTGCTGGCCATCTTGTGTCCACATGGGGGCAGGATCTTTGGCCACATAGGGGTAGCCATTTGTGTGTTGGAGTGATGGTCAATCTGCAAATTACTCTTTTATTAGATAGGATAGAGGACTGGTGCATGGGTGGGGGCTGGCTGGTTTGCCCTGAAGGGTGGAGGTTCCCGTGAAGTGTGGGGCAGCCTGGGCAAGGGGCTCGTGGTGATTTGCAGGCTGGCCACACCCCCCTGTAGGGGAGGCCCTGGGATCTGGGATTAATTTATGTTCTACAATTGAAACTTTGTAGCCTAGAGTGGAGCCAAGCTTTCTGCTCGTTCCGTGGTGACAGCCATTTCTGTTTGAAACCTTATAGCCTAGAGTGGAGGCCTAGGCTGGCCAGTGCTGCAGAAGATTGGCTTCCTCCATCACCCAGGCAATCCTACCCTCTGCTCTCTCCAGCTCTGTGGCTTCTGCCATTTCTGTTGGGATTATCAATTTTCTATAATTGAAACTTTGTAGCATTGAGTGAAGCCTTAGGCAGGCAATGGCAGGCAGAAAGCTTGGTTTCCCCCATTGCTGGGGAAACCCAAGCCTCCCTCCTGCTCTCAGTGGTGACAGCCATCTTGATTGGGCTTATTTGCATAATTTGCTCCTGATTGGCTGGTGGGCATGGCTATGGGCATGGCTTGATCAGAGGTACAGTCAATTTGCATATTACTCTTTTACTAGATAGAATATTTTTTCTTTTCTTTTTTTTTTTCGAGTATAATTTGCGTTTTAATGAGAACAATGTGTAAATGACAGAACGGCACCGCCGTACCCATCGGATGCATTCTGCCCCAGGAAGGGGGGCGGGCGGGTGGGGCTGGGCGCCCGTGGACGCAGCGCCCTGCGGACGTAAGCGATGGAAGGTGCAGCAGCAGTAGATAGAATATTTTTTCAATCAGTACATATTCAACTTACAACTACCATGGCTAGGGAACTTGATGTTCAAAATGGGACTCTTCATACTGGAAAATGTTGAATCTGATCCTGGTGATTAAATGGTTAATGCCAATTTGAAATGCACCAGTGCACCAGGGTGACATCTCTCTGGAAATGTCATAAGCAGTCCTGTGCACAAACTGTTTTACCAAAGGAACAAAGTGGGGGAGGGGTGTTGGCAAAAGTATATATCAATAGTCCAAACATCTGACCATGATATACTTATTTTCTTAATACTGACATTATAGTTTCCTATAAACATCTTGTAAATGTCAGATCGATTCCACTGGTGTGTTTATTTGACATTGCAAATTGAGATTAATAAGCCCATGGGCCATGATTCTGAGGCCTGAATTGATTATAATATTTTCTTTGCACACTGAACCAGAGGACCAATTTCACAATTATGGTAGCATCAAGGACAGCAAAGGCTGAATAAGAATGTATTAGTAAGCACAGGGGAAGGTTCTAGTGGTTCAAGACAATGAAAGCCATTCAAAAACTGCACTAATAGTCCCCATAGTTGAGGGAAACCCAAAAGGCAAGTATATATATTGTTTTTTAAAAAGAACCAGGCAGGGGGCAATAGGAAGTAGGGGGATTCAGCCCAGATTGAATGAGTCTACACTTTATAGACCAAAAAGGAGGTTAAAGAGAATGATATTGGGGACCAAGGATGTAGCAATGGAGATAGTAGGAAGAACAGATCTCCTCACCATTCACAATGACCTGAATGTCCTTGAAGTTGATCTCCCCCCGTGCCAGGATCCTGCCCTCACATCGGTAAGTACCCTCATCTGTTTTCTTGATGTTCCGAATCTGCAGGTAGTTGTTGGACAGGACTATGAATCGGACTAGAAGAGACAGGAAGCAGGTTCATTTAAGGATCAGTTAGAGAACTTGTATCTGTAGAAAGGTTGCTGAGCCTTTCTCTTTTCCTAGCTTCAGTCTTATGGGGTGGAGCTTTAAGCTGCAATAAGAAAATGTATCTCTGTCTTTGACATAGAGCCAAGAACAAATGTCTATTGTAAATTTGTCTCTTTCTTTGGAGAAAGTTCCTGAACATACAAGCTATAGACATATACCCATGTAGGAACTAAACTGCATGTGGTTCTGGGAGGGACACTAGAGTTTGGGTCAAAATGTCTCAGAAGTCAGCAGAGGGGGAACCCTAGGGGACTTGTTGGCCAGAGGAAAGGTAGCTTCCAGGGAATCAGATCTCACCATCTTTTTTCAGGATGACATCTCGACCTTTGTGTTTCCAGATGATGGTTGGGGGTAGAGAACTGACCACATCACACACGATCACTGCGTCTTCCCCTTCCCTGAACTCCTGAGGAGTTGGTGCATTCTTGAACATGAGCTTCTCTGGAAAATGAGCAAGAAAAGAATGAGGGAAAGAGCTGGTTGTCCCATGAAGATCCCTGTCCACTGGATCCAAACTGCCTGGACATATGTACAACTAGAGGCCTGGTGCACGAAATTCTTATGGAAGAAAAGCAATAAAGGCAATAAATACCGTAACAATCCATACTGTTCCATTAGTTGTCACCCACCATTACACTGGCCAATGGGACAGATGCATAATTACAAGGTGATGAGATTCCACCATCAGACCAAGTAGCAATTAGAGCTATCTGTTCTGAGTGGCACGGAGTGTTCAAATAAATAATACTTTCCTAACTCTCCCTGAGCTGTTTGACTCCATTACAAGCACGAGAGAGTGAAATAAGAGGGGACCCTGAATTGTACAACAGTTAGTCAACACTTGGGGAAGGTGTACCCATAATAGTTCTCGGGGAACTATGTAGTTTAAATTTAGAGTTGGATGCCAGTGGGAGGTGGCTGTGACCAGCATTATCCTGGGTTGTGAGTTCTGAGTTGGACCAGGGTTATTTGAGAGCATATTGGAGCTCTTAGTACAATTCAGAAAATACTTAGGTTGAGGCAAGAAAGAAAAAAGCCCTGTTAAGCCCTCAGCTGGTGGTCCTCTATTGCCATCCTACTCTGCCTGCTGCCCATGTATCTTCCTGGCCAAAGACGAGGACAAATATAGAAGGAGGAGGCTCTTACGGAAGATCTTCACATTGACGGTGGCCTCTGACTCACTGCCATCCTCGCCAGTGACCATACACTTGTAAATGCCAGCATCGTCAATGTCAGCATTGTAGATGGTGAGGGTGGAAGAAGAGTCATCATTCCATACCACTGAGATCCGCTGCTGGTTTGGGGTGAGCTTTTCTCCGTTGGGGGAGAACCAGGAGATGTTTTTATGTTTGGCTTCCCCTGCAACTGAAGAGGAAGAGATTATTTTTGAGCCACAGAATTAAAAAAGACAAAGTCCCCTCCTGGGTCAGTGGTACTCAGTAAGAGCTACTGTACAGAGACCAACAAGCATGATGATTGGGAGTGTGACCATTTCTATAGAGTGTCACTTTGGCTTCTGTGTTGAACTGTGATTATGTAACACCACTTACGATATTTGGAAGGGACTCAACAAGTACTGGTTGAGAACTTTCTCATGATGGTGACCGGTTTTTAAAACCCAAACAACCATCTCCCTCTGCTCTAAATGCCAGTTTTGAATGAGAGCTCTTGGTTTCAGTATCTGGTGCCAGTATCTCATAGTGGTCCTATCCTCCACGAGGAAAGAGAGGAAATATTTGCTGAGGACCTACTGTGTGCTGAGCACTCAGCTAGGAGCTTACAGCTTTATGAATGAGTGGGGGGAGGGGCAAAAGGAGTCAGCATATCTAGGAGCTGAGATCGAGGAACTAGCTGGTTTGAGCGAAGTGATCAGTTTGTGTTCAAAGGCTCAGATTGTGATCTTTTGAGAGGAGTGTGGACTCCAACTATTTTATCCTAGCATCTGCCTGCACAAACTGGCATGACTGGCATTCCAGCAGCCCTGCCACAGACTGACAAATTTATCTCCTTCAATGCGGAGAAGAAGACAGCTAGAACCAGACAAATGTCCTTTCCCCAGGCACCACAGAGGGAGAGACATTGCTGCTCAGCTGCCCCAGACGCTGAGCTGGACCAGGGCTCTGGACCCATCCACGTGGCTTCACCCACCCAGCCCTTTGCACATGCCTCCCTAGCCGACATCACCATCCCCGCACAGATGCTTGGTATGGAAATGAAGCAGTCTTCCTCTCAGGGCCCATTATGTTTTCAATAAATATCGCAATTTGCAAGATGTGCTGTGGGCTCCAGGCTGCATACCTAGATCATGTAAATTGCCAAAATGAAGGCGAAGCTGGAGTGAATGCATCTGGCGGCCGCAGCCACCTCACCCAATGCAAATCAGCATAGCTCTCCAAGGCCCTTCCTGCTGCAAGTGGCTCGTTAAATGTCACAGTTTACACCTAGCTCAGCTCTTCTTTCCTGGTTCCGCCACTTTCCAAACCCCAGGCATGTCACTTACAGAGAATTCAAAGCTAAATTCGAAGCCTGATCCTCCACAGGCTAGCTCCGGTAATTATTTGAGCTGTGGGAAATGGGGCATAATTTCTAAAGAGAAAACAAGGACACCAGCTCTGACAATCTTAGAGCTCTGGTGGGGGCAATGGAACAGAATATTGAATTCACAATGGATCTGAAAACCCAGGACACGCGTCCTCACTGCAGAAGAGACACCAGTGCTCAATTTCCCTTCAGGCAAGTTTTGCGCTTGGATTTTCCTGTGCTGGGGATTCTGAGAATAAGCCTCACACTGACTCACTGAAGCATCATTTCTTCCTCTGCTGTCAGGTATGAGCTCTGGATGCGTACAAAGTGGGGGCTTGGAGCTGATTCACTCTTCTGGGAGTTGTGCTGACTCTTCCAGAAATATCCCTAGTGCTCCACCACCAAGTGCAAGTCAAGATCCAGTTCCCTGTGCTGGGGCTGCCCTTTGAGAGGGGCGGGAGAGGGCCTGAGAGCCTCTTTGGCTCCCAAGTCACACTGTTGACCCTACAGCAAAGCAGAACCAAGAATTCTGGGTGCGGTGCAAGCAGCCAGCACACAAACCATGGCTATTGGTCTGCTGGGAGAATGCCCTGCATGCCGTGGGCCCTGGGCACTTGCCTTGGCATAAGAAGAATTTGGATTCTCCAACGCTGATTTCCCCCTGGCTGGGAACGATATCCACCTGCAGAGAAACTGAAAAAGACAAAGTCCAGTTTAAACACACATTCACATTCCTAAGAATGAAACCAAGAGCTCTCATTCAAAACTGGCATTTAGAGCAGAGGGAGATGGTTGTTTGGGTTTTAAAAACCGGTCACCATCATTGATTTCATGGGTCCTCCCGTCGATTCCAGGAATGGATATGGTCCGGCCATTTGCTGTGGCACTGTTGCCTCTGCCTCCTGTAGCCAGGTGCCCTGGAAGGTCTGGGATGACCTCTGCACTGAGAAGGCTACAGTCCTACTCCAACCAGCAGCACTTCTGAGAGTCAAGGACACAGCAGTTCAACAGCTACTTTTGGAAATCAGCACTGTGTGAGAGGGAAGCCTGCTGCTCCAGAACTCGGTACAGGGTCTCCTGCCAACCTGTCACGCAGCCATGCTTAGTGACTATGAGGAGGATCCCACGGGATGGTCCAAATGAATTTGGATGCAGGAGATGCCAATGCTCACCTTTCTCATGACTCTAGGACCAGTGCATCTCTTTCCATAACAGGAGCCAGCATCAAACATCCCCACCCTAATGAGTCAGACCCCCTTCGGAAATGATGGCACCAATACCCTGGGAAGTTCTCCGAGTACCTTGACTGCTTGACCTGAATTTTTATTTGCATAGTCACGTGCTTCTTCATTGCACTCCACTGATAAGACAAAATACATTGCTCTGGATTTCAGATTCCTGTACTCATTCAGCTCCTTGTTTATCTGTTCAGGACAGATAACTGTATCCATGAAAATACAGTTTTAGGGCGAAAAAGAAATATTTTTGTTCATTTGGATTCAACTTCCTTCTGCCTCCTTTCCTCTTAGTAGATCTGAAAGCCAACCGACGTTTGGTTCAATGCGTGTAGCTTTGTAAAGCCCATGAGAAGGAGGGGCTTGGATGAAACAGGCAGGGTAAGGAAGACTCGTGAGCCCTTCCTTAGAACAGCCATTTTCCCTGCACAGTGGAGGTGGGAATGCTGGTTGCCATGGTGAAGAAATTTCAGGCAGAGCTGCTGCAGGTCTCAGTCTGCCCCCATTTGATGAAGGGACCACAGTTCTGCTCACTGAATGGAAGGATCAAAGGGGCTGAGTGGGGGCTATGAAGGAGAGGACTCAGCTATTAGGGGTAAGGCTTTTCTAACCTCCTATCAATAGACAAAGCATACCATGGCAAAACACAGCAGAGGCAGCAGAGGAGGATGGCGTGGAGGAGAAAAAGACTGAAAAGTGAGGAAGCCAGGGTAAGGGGAGGAGTCAGGCACACGGTCCAACTGGGAGAGGATGCTGAACACTCCACTGTGAGGATAAGAGGCGGGGACTCAAAGGCTGCAAACAATGGTTTGGAAGAAATATTACAGTGATGGAGGGGCAGCTAGTCTCTCGCTCACATGGTTAGCAGCTGATTCCTCATTTGGGGCTCAGGACTGAATTATTCCTGAGAGCAGTGCAGTCTTCACCTCCCTTCCCTGCATGTCGCCCACAGCACACAGAGCTGCAATGGAACACAGTGTCAGATAAGGGGCACTGTAGCCACAGTACCAGTGTGACTAGGTGGGCTGCTTCTCCCATCACTCTTCTCCCCGTGGAGTCAGTGCCACTCAATTCTACACTGAGGGAGCCTGAAGGGGTCTCAACCATCACCATGTCCTGCCTGTGCATTTTCTGGATGAGAAAAGTGAGGTAGAGTGACTTTCTGAAGGTCACTTCTAGGTAAAGCCAGGGTGATCCAAGAGCCCAGGCCACCCAGCTTTCAGCTAAGTGTTCTTTCTACTATGCGATGCTGCCTCTGCAAGTAGAGTGTAAACAGTCTCCATTCAAGTTAACAAGCAACCTGGCCATTCAGGGGTGCAACCTGGCCCTCCAACTCACCACCTCCTACTAGACTAGAGTGAGCCCCCATTTGATGAAGGGACCATAGTTCTGCTCACTGAATGGAGAGCAGAAATGAAATGAGTTGTCCAGGGTAACAACTATCACAGAATGGACAGGGCCCACAGTGCTTTGGGGAGCAGGGGATCTTACAGAGCTTCGTAAGATGGGCCCATCACCTAGGTTTATTAAATGTATATTTGTATAAATCTAAGATGAAGTGGACAGCACAGTGCCATTCACCTTAAGGGCAAGCAGGACCTTTCTATGCCCTTCTGCGGCTCAAATTCCAAGGTACAAGGGTCCCATGAAGCCCAGATGCTGTGCCCAGGCCATCTGCTACCTGGGTGCTGGCCGTTCCTGGAGGCCTAGGGCACTTGCTAGGGCATTGGAGGCTGCTTCTGCCTGCAGAGTTCATGGCCCACATGCTGAGCACCGCAACCAGCTCCCACATCTGGATCCTGTTACTCTCACAGAATCATTGCTGCTCTGAGGATATTCTTACACCAAGTGAAAAAACAGCCTTCATTTTCTCAGCTCTTTCCAAATAGAACATGACGTTCAAGGGGCCAGAGAACATGGCAAGGCTGAAGGGTTTCTTACTCAAATGTGGCTGGTGTCTACCTCTGGGCCATGGTGGGAAATGAAAAAAAAAAGGAATTCCTACATAAGCAGATCCCATGCACGCATTTATCATCACAGATATTTTTGAGAGAGATCCACTTAGAGTCCTGACCATTTGCGCTCATGGAAAAGAGGGGGAGATTCCTCCTTCCAAACAGCAGTGCCAGCTAGGCCAGAGGAAGCCCAGACTCTGGCTACCAGTGGCTGGATGCATTCCACTGCCACACATGCCCATTCTTCTTCCCCAAATGCCACCACAAATGATCAGGTTTAAAGAACCACTTCAGGTGTGGATAGAAGTTTTCTAATTTCCAACTCCCATAGCAGAAGCTAGCTATAGAGTTTTAATTGCTAAAAAAAAAAGGAATTCATGTCTCAGTTTGTAATTATAAGTAGAACTCCTGCTCCAACCTGTAAACTCCCCTCCATTTCCTTTCTTCTTCTATCAGTTCTTTCATTTCAAAGGAATTCCTACTTAAGCAGATCCCATGCACACACTTATCATCACAGTGGATCTCTCTCCTTTAAATTTTCCAATAAAAATTCTTAACTTGTGACTTTCTCTAATTGCATATATGAATGAAATTTTCTAACTAGGCATAACTCTTGTGTTAAAGAAACTTATGAAAACATTTCTCCCAGAAAAATATCTTATCTCCTACTTTGCATTAACATTGCATGATGTCCATTTCATCTTACATGCATCCAAAGATACATTTGATAAACTTAGGTGTTGGGCCCATCTTCCTGCAGCTGCTCCACACTCTGGTTACCAAAGACACTTCCTTATTTAATCTGACACACAAAATAGTTCTGAGATATAAAAAGTCCGATATTGTTTCCTTTCTACAAAAGAGGAAATTAAAGCTCAGAGAAATGAAATGACTTGTCCAGGGTAACTCAGCTCATGAGTAATAAAATCAAGATTAAAAGTAATTTAATTCTAAGGCTAGCTCTCCCCCACACTGCACAACTATCACTAACCTTCTGTTGGCTGCCCAATAGGCTTCTTTTCTACTAGTTATTATTTGCTCTCTTCCCAAATTATGGGCTAGAAAGAGCAGAGTGCACAGAAGTCTTATAATCAAGTTGCTGTCACCATTTCTACCATGGTTAACTGTAACTAGACCTGGTGCACAAATTCGTGCATGGGTGGGGGCCCTCGGCCTGGCTGGTGATCTTGGCTGATTGGGGCTGTCTTGCCCAGTCCTGATCAGGGCTGATTGGGGCCAACCGGCCAGGGGGAGTGACCTGGGAGGTTGGTAGGTTGTGGGAGGGTACTGATTACTAGGGAGAAGCTCTTGCATTGAGCATCTGCCCCCTGATGGTCAGTGCATGTCATAGCAACTGATCAACCAGTTGTTCAGTCAACTGGTCATAATAGTCATTTAGGCTTTACACACACACACACACACACACACACACACACACACACACACACACAGATAACCTCCCTTTTACAGGTGGGGAAGTGGGGGTTCAGAGCCAGAATTAATTGTAATGGAGGAGTCAAGAATCAAACCCAGGCTGAATGGAGAGGAAAGGCCCAGCCATTTTTATCCTTGTGAACAGAAAGAAAGAAAGATTCTCCTGAGATTGCAATGATCCCCTTTCCTTGTCTCATTTAGAAAGTAAAATAACCCGCGTGAGAGTTTTATGTTTTAAAATATATTTTCTGTTTAAATGTCTTTTTAAAAAATGATATAATATTCTGAAAGATATGCTGACTTGTTTATTAGGAAATAGCTTCAGGTATGGATAGAAGTTTTCTAACTTCCAACTCCCGAAACAGAAGCTATTGATAGAGTTTTAGTTGCTAAAGGAAAGGGAATTCATGTTTCAGTTCGTCAAAGATGCTAAGGAACTTATCAGGATGGGTGGGAGGCTTACAAAGGCAAAGCGATGGGAAAACATTATTCTGACTTCAGAAAGGGGTTCACAGGTTTCCCTGGAGTCAGCAACTTCTTGCAGCAGTTTATTGCACTGGTGTCCTTTTCAGGTTTTCATGTGCTTGCAGAGGTGGGGACTGAGAGCAGGAAGTGGACCCAGGTCTCTGTCCAGCTGATTGGAAAGACTTTCTGTTAAACGGTTACAGAAACACTGGCTGCTGGGAAGACAGAGAACAGTGGTGCTGCAGGCTCAGGGCAAGGAAGGCACACCTGAGGCACAGGCCTGGCCATAGTGCCAGAGACGGGCCAACCAGAGGATTAACCTCATGAGTGGCTATGCACCAGATGAGGGGGTATTCTAGAAGCTATTTAGTAATGGCTAAGGATTTCTGAAAAAAGCATACAAGTGTCACTATACCTTTATTTTGTGAGCTATTATTCTACAAGTGAGCCTTAAATGTCACTTAGCCACTAGAACGAAGTAAATGGAATGCTAACGTCTTTTTCATTTGGGAAAGGCGGATGTCTGCACCAGGAGGGTCATGACTGAGGCAGCCCCATTTGTCTGCAACAGTTTGCTCTCATTGGTAGCAAACTGCTCAAGGAAAAAAGGGCAACTTCACTGCTAAAGCAGCCGAACTCAATAAAATAAAAGTAAAATGAAAACTGCCCAGGCAGTTCTGTAGGGTGATTAAGGCCAAATACTCTGGGCCAGACGGTGAGCTTAAATCTCAGCTCTGCCACTACTAGCTGTGTGATCTTGGCCAAGTTATTTAATCTCTGGTGCTTCTGTTTTCTTATCTGCAAAATGGTGAAAACAGAACCCCTCTCCATAGGGCTGTTGGAAAGATGAAATGAATTAACATATGAGAAGCACTTAGTATAAAGTTTGGCAGATAATAAACACTTTATACCTGTGTATTCTTATTTTTTAAATGATTTTTAAAAAAATGACTTTTAGAGTGAGGGGGAGGGAGAAGGAGAGAAACAGAAACATCAATGTGAGAGAGAAATATCAATTGGTTGCCTCCAGAACTCATACGGACCAGGGATCGACCCCACAACCCAGGCTTGTCCCCTGACTGGGGATGTAACCAGCAACCTTTCAGTACATGGGGTGATACCCAAGCAACTGAGGCACACCAGCCAGGCTGTGTTATTGGTCTTAATAAACCCATATAAACAACCCTTCCCAAAGGAATTATATGGTTACTATTTTTGAGGGAAGCCATGTTTCTCTTTATGGTATAAAATAAAGTAGTAATCTTTCCTAATGATCCAGTTGGTGGTCAGGTGCCCTGATTCCACTCTTCATTAGCTTAAGATGTTTGACCTGCCAGTCAGAATTTTTTGCTATAAAATATGACTGTATTTGCCTGGCCAATGTGGCTCACTGGTTGAACCCGTAGATATGGTTCGATTCCCGGTCAGGGCACATGCCTGAATCGCAGGTTCAATGCCCAGTAGGGGGTATGCAGGACGTGGCTGATCAATGACTCCTTCTCACCATTGATATTTCTACTCCCCTTCCTTCCTCTGAAACCACTGAGAACATATTAAAAAGAAAAAAATGACTGAATTCAAAGTCAAAAATCAATGTGGGTACCATCCATAGGCAAGTCACTTCAATTTGGCCTCAGTTTTCTCATCTGTAAATGTGGATTATAATCAAACTGAATTCTTGTGGTTGAATTGTCATGAGAATTAAAAGTCAGGAATGAGTCCTGATTAAGATGTCAGCATCTGGAGTCAGAAAAGCCCGCGTCCACTTTCCAGCTCTGACACTTAGTAACGCGGAGTTCTCAGGAGACTCTCAGTGCCTGTTTTCCACATCCGTCAATGAACATAACAATCCTGCTGACCTCAGGGCTGCTGAGATGATTTAGTAAAGCAATGTTTATAAAGTGCCAAGTATAAGGTCAACTGTGTTGGTTGTTTTTTAAATGACAATGCATGTATGATAGTACTTTGAACTTACACACGCAGACACAGATACACACACACACCCCAAACAAAATCCCTAATAATGCTTGTAATAAGAATGAAATAGCAGAAACCTATGATGTGTGTGTGTGTGTGTATGTGTGTCTATTTATATTTTTGTGTACATATAGACACAATCATTGACAGCCTAGATAAGATTGTGTGTGTGTGTGTGTATGTGTGTGTGTGTGTGTACCGAATAAGGCAACTTGTCAGATTGCTATCATTTCAAGATGCAGCTGGACATAGGTAAATTGGTCTCATTTTGGGAGAGAAAACAAATGAACTATCAGAAATGAAGGGCCCTCATCTACACTGGACATGTGAGTCCTACAGTTCTAGGTTGAGCTACTGTGGACAGCATCTGGAAGAAGAAAAATATTGCTTTACTTTCAAATATTAACCCAAACCTGGCTGGTGTGGCTCAGGGGTTGAGCACTGACCTATGAACCAGGAGGTCACAGATCAATTCCTGGTCAGGGCACATGCCTGGGTTGTGGGCTCGATCCCTAGTGTGGGACATATAGAAGGCAACTGATAAATGATTCTCTCTTATCATTGATGTTTCTATCTCTCTCTCCCTCTTCCTTCTTCTATGAAAACGATAAAAAATTATACATACATAACAGAAAAAAAAATTAATCCAAAAGTTGGATGTCATTGCAAAGAAATTATGAAATGTGTGTTCTTACTGATTTGGGTTTCAGGTTCTATATAATAGTGTAACAGTGGCAGAACATATTCTAATTGCCAACGGAATCGTTCTCATTGCTTAAAGCTGGCTCATAGCAGCAACTAAAATCATCTAGAATTCATACTTAGGGCCATCAATCCTGAGGTCAGACTCACTAGGGCCCCATCTCTCTAAATGCTGAGAATTCTATCTAATTTCCATGTAAACCTAAATACCCTGAGGTAATCTAGTAATCTAGCTTGGGTTTCCAAGCCAACTGAGATAAGTTTATAATCAAAGCCTTGGGAGACCCTCTGTGTGAAGCCTACACGGGACGTTCCTCCCCTGGAAGGAAGAGGACTCTTGATGGTGATGGAGGGTTCATTTGTTCTGCCATTAGATCAAGACCAACCATACAGACAAGCTGCAGGTAGGATGCAGACATCGCTAATTCAAATTCACTTGAAAGACATGCTGGACTCATACTCAAGCAGTCGTCATTTTAACAAAGCCACCCAAACTGGGGAGAGTTTCATTACAAAAGTGATTCAGTAAAGAGTGCAGGTGAAAATTCTCGTTAACCTCTTCAAAACATGCGACTCTTCCAAACAGAGTGATGGGGGAGGTATGGAGAAGCTGAATATGGCTTCAGGATTCCCCAGCTTTCTATGCCACGTGATATTATAATTAGCATTATAATATAGTAGGGCAGAAAAAGTATTAAGCCACTCTGCACAACTGAGGCCAGGTGATTAGTCTGATATTCCATTACCCCAAATAGTCTACCCTACAGAATTCTGATAGCCAAGCAACAGAAAACAAGTTGCCAGAAGCAAGGGGCTTACTTCTTAGCGTAATAAATTACATGAACTGCCGGGCATCAGGAATAGGTGGGCACTGGCTCAGTTCCATGGTCCTGGCTTCAGATCAGAATGCAGAGCCACGGCAGATAATGGCTCCAGCTACCGAGTTCCTAGGTCAAAGTCCGTTTCATTAGTTCTGATCAGATGGTTTAATTTTTTAAAATATATATTTTATTGTTTTTGTTTTTTTTTTTTACAGAGAGGAAGGGAGAGGGATAGAAAGCTAGAAACATCGATGAGAGAGAATCATTGATCAGCTGCCTCCTGCACACCCCCTACTGGGGATGTGCTGCAACCAAGGTACATGCCTTTGACTGGAATCGAACCTGGGACCTTTCGGTCTTCAGGCGGACGCTCTATCCACTGAGCCATACCGGTTTCGGCAGATGGTTTAGTTTTATAGAGAGAATTCAGTGGTTTCAAACCCCAGTTGTTGTCCCCACACATCACCCAGAAGCTAGAAGACTGGTCTAATGGCCATCATATGTTTCCTGTGCTTCTTGTTATAGGGCAGCAAGATCTTTATGTTGTTTTAATCTGCTCTGAAATAATAGGTCCTTACTCCTTTCACCAATCTCCATCCCCAAGAACAGAGCATCTTTCACAGGCAGTCAGAAGAAATGACTCAAGGGGATAGTGAGCGGGGTTATGACTCAATCAAGCTCTGTGCCACGTCCCCAAGTCAGACATCGGAAGAGGCCGGCCTGCTGCTGATGGAAGGAGCTTGCTGTTTTACTTGTTTTAATGGAGGATCATAAAAGAAGGAGAAGCATTGGTGAACATATTGTATTTATTTTCTCCAAGCAGCAGAAAGAGGGATCCTAACAGAGGCCCAACGGGGCAGATTCTAGCCCAGTCTCACACAGTCCCCAAGGGGAGAAAGCAGGAGCATTCCACAGCCCCTCACACTGAGGCACACTTAACTGAATGCATGCATGTGTGCCAGGAAGTGGCAAATATGGTCTAGTTGTACCATGACTTCTTAGTCTTCTACTACATTCCATTATTGGCCAGGATTGTAGAGCCATTATTAACGCAGGTTGGAGCTGGAGAGGACCTGAGGCATAGCCTCCAGCCCCTTCACTGTACAGATGGGACATGCCAGGAATGGAAGCCTAAGGTCCCTACTGCAACATTTGGGAGACACGGTGTTCACCCCACACACTGTCCCCGGACCTGAGGCCTCTTTATGCTCAGTGTCTCATCTTCTTTGTACCTCCTTAGTTGCTATTTCACCAACTGTTTTTTCTCACCTGTCTGCCCTAGTCTCCGCCTCTATCCCCAAAAGAGCAAGAGTGGTCAGGGAAGAGACAAGCTCTATTAAGTGCAATGAGGAAGCCAGACAAAGGGCAGGTGCTCTGCTAGTCCCGACCCAAGCCGATTAAAGTGTCCTGGGCTTCCAAGGCCAGGAGCATTTTGAAGAAGCCCCTCAGGTTCCCTGCTTTCTTTTCAGACTGCTCTTCCTGTTTCCCTTCCAGGCAGACCCAGATGCAGGCCAAAATGCAGGGTAAGGATGCAAATAGATGTTAGGACCTCAGCCAAGCTTTTCCCAGAAAAAAGACATAAAATCTACCCATCTGCTTGATAACCCAGGATTTCTTAGCAAATTGCTGCATTCTGTCCTGTTGCTTCAGGATGTCCTGACAATGTTTTCCTAGGTCTGTTCTCCTGAAACCTTGCCGATGAAATGACTCATCAAACTTGTTTTCTTCCAGCCATAAAAAGGTACTGATACAAGGCGAATCACTCTCCTGCTTCCCAACAGCTTTTGCCAGCACGGCAAGAAACTGGAATTATATCTTTCAATATTTGTCCAGCTGTTGTTTGCAGATGTTGTATCCTTTACACCCAGAAAATAAGAATTTAGAGAATGCTAGCATGCAACTTCATCCTGAGAATTTTAGATCCTGCCCGTGTCTTTCAAAAATGTCCTTACGTATTCATAGCTTTAAGCACATCTGGGCTATAGAAGATACAAAGGCTTATAATATCTCAAACAACCAGTGCAAAGAATTGTTAAATTTGGTTTCTGTCAAGTGAAAAATCCACACTCTCAAACAAAGACATATATGAACATACAGCTAAATATATGTGTGTGTGTAAACACACACACACACACACGCATATATATATATGTGTATATATATATATATATATATATATAAATATTTCTATGTGCCAATCACCATACTAAGCAGTTCATTTAATTCATATAGTCCTCATACCAATCCTACAAGATAGATGCTATTATTATCCTATCTGACAAATGAAGAAACTAAGGACCCGAAGGATTAAGTAACAAGCCCAAGGTCAAGATTTGAACCCAGGCAGATCCGGTCCCATGGTCCTTGATCTTATGTATTACTTAAAGTTGGCCTGAATTAAAGTCAATTTTCGTGAAAAAGGGGTTGATTTTGTGCTGGATGCACTGGGAGACAAGCACACAAATAGAAAGAGACAGTATATAGTGATTCAGGGGTTGGAGACAGGTTCCAGGCCACACTCTTCTCCCCATGTTGCTCCGCCTTTGTCTCTGCACTGAGTCCTCTCTAGCCCCTCCCCTCAGGAACCACCAAGGACCCTGGCCTCCATGCCCACCTACAGTCCTTCCTTCCTGCCAGCAGTGCTCAGCATCTGTGGTGGCCACTAAGAGGGATCAGGCCAGAGGCTTTGAGTTGGACTTTCCCATCTATGGGTTATACCTGATCTCCCCTACTTTGGATTCTGACTAAGCCATTTCATCCCTTATTAAATGTTAACATTAAAATTATTCGTTGGTGATACCTAAGTTGTAACTGGCTCTTACCCTCTCTGCATGGTGTGCATTGAAATGGTTTATTCTTGTAGCTATTCAACTGATGTTCTCTCAAAGCAGTGATTCTCCTTCAGAAGTCATCTGTAGAGTGTCCATGGTAGAGAGATTCCTACCAGAGTTAATAATCTGTTTTACTGGATGGAGAGTCCTTTGCCTCCTCCCTTGGTGACTGTCACCCCTAATCAGATGGTGCCTGGTCTGTTGAATAACACACACTATATAAAAATTTGAAGAGGAACAGAAGAAAAATCAGACATTTAAAAAAAATAATAATTTTATAAATAGCATACCCATCATTCTGGGAAACCACATTATTGCTTTTTTGAATTAGGGAACGAATAAGAAAGCTGTTGTTGGTGTCACTAATTAGGGTAAGAGCTGAAATGTTGTATCTATCACTATGACTTCTCAGGAATTGAGAACAGAGCAGTCACAGCTCAGATAGGGTGGTGAAGAGGGGAAGGGGTGGTGGCAAATGGTGGCCATGAGGCTATCCTGGCACATCCAAAATATATCTCTACTCAGAGTCTGTGGTATTATATTTGTTAGTCTCACCATCCACTCATCCACAGAATTACCCATATCATTACTTTCTTATTTTCAGTTAAAAGTCCTCTGGCTATACTTATGGCCTCCTATCTTCACTCAGTGTGACTTCAGGGACCCAAAAGAGCCCCCAAAACACTCCCCAGCCCCAGGCTGGTTACTGACATTCCATCTTCATTCTTGGAACTTTTACCTTATGATTTACATGTCTAATAGCAGCAAGGGCCTCTTGCAGTACTCTAAGTGGCGACCAGTCTTTCTAATTTACAATGAATTGGAGATTTGGGTAGTTTGTTTAGGATGACTGGGGACAATGGTCCAGTGTATAGGAGGGAGAGAGCAAGCAAATACGTAATGTTCTTCCTCATCTTTATTTATTTTTGTTTGTTTGTTTAATTATTTATTTATTTTTTACATATTTATTGTTGAGAATATTACAGATGTCCCTCTTTTTTCCTCCCATTGCCCTTACTCCACTCAGTTCCCATTTTGCCCCACCTCAGGCCTTCACCACCTTTTTGTCTGTGTCCATAGGCAAAATCTTTAGTTAATCTCTTTCCACTTCCCCTCCTCTCTTCCCTCTGTGATTCCTCAGTCTGTTTCATGTTTCCATGCCTCAGATTGTTTTATTCACCAGTTTATTTTGTTCATTAGATTTCTTATTTGTTTATATTTTATTCTGATTTTTAAATTCAATTGTTGATAGATATGTATATATTGCCATTTTATTGTTTACTTTTTTCTTCTTGTGTTATTTTTTTTCCTCTTCCTCTTAAAGAATAGCCTTCAACCTTTCATGTAATACTGGTTTGGTGGTGATGAACTCCTTTAGCCTTTTCTTGTCTGTGAAGCTCTTTATTGGTCTTCAATTCTAAATGATAGCTTTGCTGGGTAGAGTAATCTTGGTTGTATGTCCTTGATATTCATCACCTTAAATATTTCTTGCCACTCCCTTCTGGCCTGCAAAGTTTCTGTTGAGAAATCAGCTGATAGTCATATGGGCGCTCTCTTGTAGGTAACTGACTTCTTTTCTCTTGCTGCTTTTAAGATTCTTTTTGTCGTAAATCCTTGGCATTTTAATTATGACGTGTCTTTGTGCAAGTTCTTTGGGTTCCTCTTGTTTGGGACTCTGCACTTTGTGGACTTGTAAGTCTGTTTCTTTTACCAGGTAGGGGGAGCTTTCTGTAATTATTTCTTCAAATAGGTATTCAATATCTTGCTCTCTCTTCTCCTTCTGGTATCCACATAATGGAATGTTGGTATGCTTGAAGTTGTCCCAGAGGCTCCTTACACTCTCCTCATATTTTTGATGGCCCTCCTCCATTAGTTAACTACGCTTCCTTCTTGTCCAGAATAATGTTATAGTCCTAAAGAGCTGCTCATAATAAGTCAAGGACTTTGATGTTCAAGGACTAAAATGAGTAGGATCCTAAGGAACCAATTCAAAGGTCAGGGGGAGATAGGAGGCTCAGCCATGAGAAACAGACATGAACCAAATTCCTCTGATGGTGACAAAGTTTTCTCTTAGGAAAAATTTCACAGAAAGAGGTGGTGTTCCTTAACTTTCCCCAAGGTGACAAACTCTGGCCATGAGCCACTTTAGCATCAAGTAATTAAACTTCCTTATTCATAGATCCTTATCTCAATAAGAAGTAAAAACCCACTGCAAAGAGACACATTTTCTTTTCAGGAAGTTCATGGAAAATTTCCTCTCAACTTCAGAGCCCAGATCCTTTTCTTGGCTGTGTGAGTTTAGTGTCCACTGGGATCCTATCTGGCAGCTCTAGTGTAGAATCTAAGGTCTCTCTCTCTCTCTCTCTCTCTCTCTCTCTCTCTCTCTCTCTCTCTCTCTCTCTCTTGCCCTCTCTCCCTCACCTGGTCTCCCAGACAGTGAATTCCCATCTGGAACTAATTTTTTGAGCTCTCAAAATATTAACAAGTTATATTGTCCAGGAAAAACTGAACTCTTTAAAAAGATCTCAGATCACTGGCTACTGATTTTGCTTTCTTTAGAAATAGAATCAGCATTGACAGTAGCTATACTTGGGAGTGCAATAACTAGTTTCTATTCCAAACAGGATGACAGCCACAGAACCAAGGAGACCTGACTGGTGGCCACTTGAACATATTTAGATGAGTGTCACTCACACAGTAATGCTGTTTTGTGTTGTCTTTAACCTTCAATTCTCCTCTCTCTGTGTACATAGCTTCCAGCCACTGCATGCTGCATGTCTTCAATGACACAACCTGCCAGTGCTGCAATGTTGCGCCTTAGAAGCAGCAGTGCATCCGCTGGCTGCCCGAGTGCCTGTGGCATCCTCTGGGTAATGCAAGTCTCTTTGAAGCATGGGCAGTGACAGAATGAGCCACTCATTTCACATGGGCTGGGATCTCCCCCACAGGCCTGTCCTTTGCCTTTATTCCGCTTCAGTCCCTCTCTCCCCATCCCACCCTACTACAATTCTCAGGCCTGGCCTTCTGAATACTTCTATAAGACAGACAGAGACAGGCAGATAGACAGACAGACAAACAGAAGAACAATACACCCAACAACAAGAGCAACAAACTTGGGCCCCCAAAAGCACTGATATTGATGAATTCCTCCTCCCAATTCATGCATGCATTCTACCATATTTTGTAACAAGGCAAGCTTCCTTTATTTCTATAAATAAGTCATAGCACTATGTCAGCATCACTATGGCAGCTTTAAAGATGCTGGTATCTTATAGAAAGCCATTATACAGCGACAACCTGACAGCCAAGTCTACTAAAGGGCCAGAATCACCAGGATGAATGGCTAGAGGAAAAGAGGACGCAATCCCAGCACCGTCCACACCCTTCCTCGGGTCACTAAGGCTGCCTCTGCACTTCAGCCCGCGCGCTGGAGGTGCAGGCCATTACTCTATTTCTCTTTGTCATCATGAGGTCCCACATACATTTACATTTAACCAAGAATTTCTCACTGAGTCTATTCAGGCAAGATGACATTTTAAATAGCCTACAGCAGTGGTTCTGAACCTTTCTAATGCCGCAACCCTTTAATACAGTTCTTTACGTTGTGTTGACCACCAAACATATAATTATTTTCGTTGCTACTTCATAACTGTAATTTTGATACTGTTATGAATCGTAATGTAAATATCTGTGTTTTCTGATGGTCTTAGGCGACCCTGCTAGCAGTTCTCAAACTGTGGGTCATGACAGGTTTGAGACTCTGGGTTGCGAACTGCTGCTGTAGATTCTTGCCTCTTAGTGAAAGGCCTCTGCGCAGCTTGGAGGTGAGGCCCAAAGCTCGGAGGTGAGACCTACAGCTCGGAGATGAGGTCTACAGCTCAGAGGTGAGGCCTACAGCTCCTCTAAGTGTGAGGAAGTGAGGCCCACAGTTTGGAGGAGAGGCCCACAGCTTGGAGGTGAGGCCCAGAGCTCCTCTAAGTGTGAGGCCTCCTTTATGTGTGCAAACCCTTAGATACCATTTGCAAATGGTAAACCTGTGAAGTTGGGAATAGGTGACAAAAGAGCATCAAAGACTGCAGTCCGGAAGGAAAGTGCTCTGCACTCAGAGGCTGTCCCTGGGGACTCCCAGGATTGGCACAGACTAGACTGAACAGAGTATAGGATGTTCCCTTACCACCTTTTAAAAGGGACACCCCTGGGTTCTTTCTTTCGTTGAAAATCGGCCAGGGCCAGGAAAGGCTGATTGGGGCCTATTGCCTGATCTTAATTGTCAAAGTCTAGCTGCAGGGTCTTCTACAGCCATGAAAGCCAGACCTGGAAAGGATTTGGAGATAAAGAAGTACATGGTCACTCCCTCCTCTGTGCCTGCATAGCAGGAGCATGTGCCTTCATCGCATCACTCTGTGCTAGGATGTGATGTAGTAGCATCCTTTAAATGGCCGAATTCAGTAAGGGCTGCGCCTCTGCATCTTCAATGCTCAGCATAGTGCATGGCACAAAATATGCCCTGAAAGACATGTGCTGAAATAACCTGAAGATCATTGCTTGACTATTTTTTGCAGAGGTTCACACTAGTCTAATGGTTCCTCAAAGCATGGGATGCACATGTTCAGGCCCTGAAATGTATCAAGCTACCCGCATAAGCATTACCTGGAAAGTTTAGGAAAAACAGATGTCCTTGCACCCCTAAGATTCTAATACAGCACCTCTGCAATGGGCTCTGCGATTCTAATTTAAAAATGTTTCCCAGATGATTTTGATATGCAGCCAAGTGATGGATCACTGGCCTACCCGGGGGAAATGATGAATTGCAAACAATATCAAACTCATTTAAACTCTTCAAGCCCCTGCCTGAAGTTTTTTATTTTCAACAGTTATTCTTATGTTGCCTTGCTTTGTCATTTATCACATCAAGCAATGTGACACAGATCTACAGAAACTCCCATTTCATGCATTTATTTTCAAAGTGTCACACCAGCACTTTAGGAAGTATAACCTTACAGTCAGAGCCCATATACATGAAAACATCATGTTTTTCTAAAAGTTGATAAGTCCTGCAATTAAAACAGGTATAATAATAAAGGTTAGGAAGTCATAATGAAGCAACACTACCCTAAACACTCAGTTTGACACCCTGGGTCCTTCGAGCACAGGATGACAGCTGGTACATTATAAATGGAAGGTATCAGTTAACTGCCAGTTGATCAGTGCAATCTTTCTCTTGCTTTGCTAAGCAGGTCAGCGTGAAATGTTTCCCATAAAATCCATGTGAAAGCTCTCACAGTTGAATATGCTGGCCACTGAGTGGGTGTGGTGGGAGAAATCTGTTCTGGACTCTGCACACCCTTGTTCACTGGAAGAGAAGGGGAAAGGAGGGATGCATGAGGCACCAGACACTATCTTTCTCAAATGTGACTTTGGTGTTCTGAAATAAAAAGTCTCTAGAAACTCTGAATTAGCTATAAATCATAAAACAAGACAAATTAATGTTATAGTATCTTCAAAATAGCAGTTAAAAAAAAGGTTGCCCAGAGCTAAATGGCAGTCTTAGCCCAGAAAGCTTTCTGGCCCATGGTCTGAGGAACTGCCTTATACCTTCATCCTGTTATATTGATGAATTTCAAACCTCTGCAGAAACATTAACCAGGCCTGCTGAACCTGGCACAATAAAACTTCCAATTGTTTCCAACAGTTCCTAGCTGAACTCATTTTGCTTTCAAAGTGCAGAGTCCCAAGGACAAACACTCCTCTTGTAGGTAAAGAGTATTATTTATTCTTAAATCTCCATTGGCTTGCTGATTCACCTCCCACTCCCCAGCCTCATTTTATAAGAAAAAGCCATTTGATGATTCATTAGCTCCTTCCTGGATGTGGGGATTCATAAACACTGGCCATTCAATGTGGCCTTACATACTCCCCACAAATGGCCTACACATAGGAAATGTAGAAGAAAGTGTATAAATACATTTTCCTATATGCTCTTTTTACCCCTCTATTTTAAACCATTAAGTGAAATTCAGAAAACCACCCAGAAGTCTGTCACCATAGCTCATTCTGAGGACAATGATCACAGGACACAAAAGGACAGACATTCTGTGTACCATTTGGGGACCTCACTTGCTTTTCCAGTGGCCAGACCACCTGAGCTCAGGAATGCCCCCAACACCAGCTGCTGGCTGGTTAAATGAGTTGTTGCTGGAAGTTTCTTGGTCTCAAAATTAGAAATTAATAACACTATTTAAGGGATGACTCAAGTGGTGGAGGAAAAGAAAGAGGAAGAAAACCATGTTGAGCAACAAAACTGTTAGCTACCTAGAGTGAGGTCAGGTCTTTTCTGTAATTTCAGTGCCTCATACTTGGTTTTATACCCAGAAGATTCCAATATATACTCTCCATTTCCTGACAGTAGCCTTTCATCTCATTTATATTCTATCTCCTGAGAAGAATATTGTTTCCTAAATTCTTTGGTTAAAAATTCATTTAAAAAAGTTGTTTTCAGTGGAAAAGCCTGGGCCAATCCCTAAGAAGGAGGCCGTATGGTCCAGTGGAAAGAGATGGCTGTAGTTGGCAGGAGATCTGGACTCGGGTTCTAATCGCTTCATAAGTGCTATAGCCCCAGCATCTGGCTGTAAAATTGGGATCAAAGTAGAGGCAGAGGGTGGCAAAGTGGGAAAAGCAGAAGGAAAAAAACAACAAATCCAGGGTTTTCATTCTAGTCTTCCCCAACAGGATTTGAGGAAAGTCATTTTATCTTGCCTTTAGGAAAGAAAAGGTTGGACTAACTGAGCTCTACGGCCCATTCCACCTCCAGAGCCAGATGTCTGTGGCCAAGCTGACAATTTATCAGGGGTCCACTCTTCCTGTCTCCCTGCCAAGCCTGGCTTGCCCCCATCCTGCAGGTGGGGTGGGGAGGCTTTGCCTGCTGGCACAAGCCAACCTACCTCTTGAGTGACCATCAGTGATCCTGGGAGCCACCTGGCAGGAGGTGTAAAGCCAGTGTTGCCACCTTAAGCCAGGGGTCCTGGAGTGCCTAGGAGGCGCTGATCTCTTGCCAGCTCCTCCCAAAGTGAGGCCTTGGTCTCTAGATTCTGCTCCTGGCTGAAGTTCAGGTCTAAATCTGGTGGACCACCCACCACTCAATGCTGCCACCAGTGGACAGGGAACATGCTCCTAGTCCAAGTTCCTACAGCTATGCTCCTGCCCCAGTCATGCCTAGTTCCTCCTCCATGAGACAGAGATGGCAATGTTGTTTGCACCAGTGGTGCAAAAATCATGTGAAATGACATACCGCGTGCCTCATACATAGCAGGCACCCTACAAGAGATAATCATTATTACTGTTAATACCTCTAGCAGCAAGTGCCAGATAGATATTCACTACACCTGTGAGTGCCTGGGGGAAAAAAGCTCAAGGCCAGCCCAGTGGGTGACTGATGGGTGCACAGAATGACCCACTTCCTGCACCTCTTGCCTGACCGACACTGAAGAGTCCTTAAGCTAAGCCTGATGGGTTTCTCTGATGCACTTCCAGCCCCCCTGGATGGACCATCTGGTAGAAGAGTGCGTTGGAGAACAGAGAAAAAGACAGACTATTCCTCTATCAAGGCTTTTATCCCCTTTGGGAAACATTCAAAGAGCCACATGCTTCTTCATGTGTTAAGCAACCCCAATGGACTTAAGGGAAGAGATATGAATAACTGAGGATGGTAACATGCCAAATAACCATGCCAAATAACATCATTATGACAAAGGCTAAGAGGAAACCCAGGTGCTAGAAAGAACCTGCTGCCTCCATTCGTTTTTTTTTGTTTTGTTTTGTTTTCTTTTCCATTCTTTTTGGGTTTATGTATTCTTCTTGGATAAGCTTCTTGGACATGTGTATTCTGATGTACCCCTGGGGCCTACTTCAAGAAATACTTTTTGAAGCTAAAGTGGCTAAGTGGTCTTATTCAAAGGCTCTGGAGGCCAGTATGTTAAAAATGAAGTGGAGTCTTTCGATTTCATCAGAGGTGGCTGTTTGAAATCATAAGAGAAACAGAGGCTGGACCAGCAAGTACCACCAGGACTCCGGTTGCTTCTAAGGTTCAGTCCAGTTTCTGGTAAGAAGGATGGCCATCTGGATTCAAACCATCTGACAAACCCTTTCCTAAGAAAAACCTGGCCACTTCATCAGAATACTCACATTCATAGCAGGTACTTGGGCCTCAGAACCTATGCCTGCCAAGACCCGACAGAGCTCAGGATGCCACCCGGGGACATGGGCAGCAGGAGAGTGGGCAGCAGCTTGGAGCCACCAGGCTGACAGTGCCTGAGAGTCTGCCTAGGCCTCTCCTCCAGCACATTCGCTCACTCAGACCCCAGAGATTCCTCTGGGCAGACTCTCCCAGCCGAGACTGGGGGAGCTCATCTTTATGGTATCACTAAAACTGAGATGACAATGAAGCCCGGCAGAAGAATCGCATTGCTATTCTAGACCAGGAGTATTTTTATCCTTGTTTGAAACTGTATCAAGAAGCAAAGAGAAAGCGCACTATGAATGAGGCCCCCTTCTGGGTACAACACTCACATCATCTAGCAAGATTTGACTCTGAGCCTGATGCTTTACAAATATCCTCTCTGGGACCTGCGACTATCCCTACACACTCACTGACTGAGTGACTGACCCTCCCATCCACCCTTCATGCCCGGCTACTCTTACCCATTTTATTGGTGTGGTGCCTGGTGCTTAGAAGGGTTAAGTAGGTGCCTGACATTGCACAGCTAGTAGATTGGGAGCTAGACTTGAGAATCAGGGTTGTTCTGCTCCACAGGCCATTTCCTTTCTCTTATAAAATGATATCTCCAGTAATGCAGCATGGCTTTGAATGGGAGACTGAATTCTTCTACTTTTTCTACGCTAAGTACAGGTCCTTGCTGTTTATTCTTAGGGCTAGAGAGAAGAAAGCAGATTTGAATGTTATAGGAAGTCTGTCCCCTGCGATGTGAATTCACTGTGTCACACCAACATTTTCCAGAGATCCAGGGTTTTCCTTAAGCATGCTCAGTAGTGCCCAGGCATTAGACTTTTTGCGAGTTTATTCTAGAGAATTCCTTGTAATTCTTATGCTGAGGAAAACACTACCCCAGAGCTCTTACTCTTAGGTCTGCTTTCTTCTTCTAGCTAATGCTTCCCAAAGAAGGAATCTTGGGGATAGCAATATGCCTAAAAAAAAAATGTTTTCTCCTGCCTTTTGACTCCAAAGCGCTTAATGTACTCTTTTTATTGGGGTATTTTTAATATTATTTCATTTTTATTTTTCTAATTGATTTCAAAGAGAAAGGAAGAGGGAGATAGAAACATCAATGATGACAGAAAATCATTGATTGGCTGCCTCCCATACGCCCCACACTGGGGATTGATTGAGCCCACAACCCAGGCATATATGCCCTGACTGGGCATTGAACCATGATCTCCTGGTTCATAGGTCAACCACTGAGCCACTCTGGCTGGGATAATTGGGGTATTTCTTATCTGCAAGGCAAGAAGGTGAGCCTCTTCAGGAAAAGGGTAGTGGAGACACCTGGTCTCTCCATCCTCCAAATACTCAGCAGCCCCTGTGTCCAGCAGACGGTCCATGCACATCAGATGAAGCGAGAAGCTTAGCCTCTGCCACATCAGTGCCCACAAATGTAGGGATGAAAGAAAAGGAATGTCAGGGGTAGCTGATGTTGCTGCTGCTCTGTGCTGCCCAGGAATGTGGGGTCCTGTTTGTGTGCTGACCTCCAGAAAGTCGCATAACCTCTAGTTCCTCAGTTTCTTTATTTATCAAGTCATAGAGAGTGTGTGTGAATGTTTTTTGACCCTAGAATATGAATAAGTTGGATTCCTCCCTATCTACTCTCTTTTGTTTTCCAAGATTCTGCTTAAACACACTGTCACAAAAGCCATGTGTCTGCATATTTTAAAAGACACGATTTAAAAGCAAAGGAAAGCTCAGCATTTCAGGAATTTTCAAACATCCTCATATTTCTAGTAATTTCCATGTGGTTTGCTAGAAGCTCTTTCTGATACCTTATTGGTGGTTCTCTATACTCTGTCATACCCCCGAGGGATTGGAGAGAAGAATGACCCAAGTGTTGATGGGAAAGCTACACAAAGACTTTCTGACAGCATTCTGATTAAGCAAAGCAGACAGAGCAAAAGATGGCTAAATCATACACCTGCCTCTCCCTCACTACTGTGCTGCCGAGCCCCACACAATAGGCCTTTGGAAGCAGCCAGCTTGTCAGCATCATTCCCTTGCACAGTGGGTGAGCTGAGGCAAAGATAATTTTCCAGGTTGTTTAGCTATCAACAGACAGCAAATTGCTTAGCTGAGCAAACGTGATGCCCTTCAACTTGTTGCAAAATTCTTAAACAAACCTTGAAAATGAAAATGTGCTCTCACTTTACTTCATAGCTAAAGGATGGTGAATTTGTACTTAGAAATTAAGTTGGTGGGTACACGTATAAATATACACTCTTATAGAAAACAACATCAGACTTTAAAACTATTAAAATTGGTAATTTCATATAATTTAAAAATATATGATGCACTTTCATCAACTTGCCTCTTGCCCATTGACATGCTGGTAAATGGCTCTTGGTGGTGTGGGAGCCCGAATTTGTAGCACATGCCAATTTCTATGGTGTAAATACTCTCATCATGAAATTTCAAGCTACCAGTGTGATGTTTCTGAATGTGAGTTTGGAAGAGATACATACAATCAGGAAGCCATTGGGACAGCTTCAGTACACTACTGTTTTGCCTGAAACTCAAGCCCTGATCCTGGGCTACAAGGGTGAGTCATCGAGAGCTTACTTCTTCCAGGCTAGCATTAGCAGGTAAGTGAGCTGATGCAAATTAGACTAAATACACTTCTGCTCTGAAGAGGTCAGCCATCCTAGAACAGAGATCTCTCTGTAATCTTCCATGAAGTTATCACTCTCTAGATTCTACCCCCAGGTTCTTTAGTCTTAAGTCTTCAGCGAACATTTCTTGTCCTGAGGTCAACCAAGACTGACATGCCTTTTATTCAGGAAGAAATTAATCTTCTTTCTTTTTAAAAAATATATTTTTATCGATTTCAGAGAAGAATGGAGAGAGAGAGAGATAGAAACATCACTGATGGAGAGACAATCATTGATTGGCTGCCTCCTGCATGCTCCCTACTGGGGATCAAGCCTAAAACCTAGGCATGTGCCCTGATAGGGGATCAAATCATGACTTCTTGGATAATAGGTCAATGCTCAACCACTGAATCACATTGGTCAGGCAGCCTTCTTTCTTTTTTACTGAGCTTTTTCTCCTGATCCCAGAAGGCAGGCTTGCTTTGTTATACTGTCTCTGCCCCAAACCAGGCTGTTTTTCACGAACTTGCAGAAAAGCAGAGTATTCAATAGTTTGTTGGACCCCAGGAAGGCGCTTCATCAGAATCTCAGGGATCAGAGGTAGAACCAGCCTAGGATACACTGCCACATGTCCAGGCAGTTGGCTTACTCCCCTAAGTTGTATCATCCTAATAATGAAATATTAAGTAAAAAATATGTGTGTCACATTTGATTCCCAAGAACTTAACAACAGTCATCTCTTAGTATCCACAGAAGCTTGGTTCCAGGACCTGTGGATACCAGGATCTGCAGATGCCCAAAGTCTTTATAGGAAATGGGATAGAACAATGCATATTAAAAATACTGTTTTGGTTGAATCCACAAATGTGAAACTGGGGATACAAAAGGCCAGCTGTATCTTCCTGAAAAAAATCCACATATAAATGGACCTGTATAAGTGAACCCTGTGTTGTTCAGCATTGGAACTCCAAGTCATTTCTAAGGGTAAAAAGCTAGGGTTGATGTTGGGCCTTGAATCCAACTTACGTCAATATGTCAATTCACATGAGAATCTGTTATTCCAAGTTATTTTACTCTCCTATGTCTTTCTCTCCATTTGGATCCTTTTCTTCAATCTCCCAGACTATACTTTGCTCTCAGGTTCTCCTTCTCTCTCCTCCTTCATTTTCCTCTTTTAAAATGGAGGCAAAAAGAGAACGGAATGAAAAAGAAAGAAGGAAATGTGTAAGATAAGGACTATATTTGCATTTATTTCATCTGTACTGTCTATCTCATGCTTGTTTCTTGGACTTTAAATCCCACACATTGTTTGAGGAACTTCTTTTTAGAGCTCTAAGGACTATATTTGCATTTATTTAATCTGTACTGTCTATCTCATGCTTATTTCTTGGATTTTAAATCCCACACATTGTTTGAAGAACTTCTTCTTAGAGCTCAATTATCCATTTATACAGTTATTTTTCTAAAATAGAATTCCTCCCAACCACTCCATCTAGTGGATTCTTCTTTCTCCATTGCTATAGACATCCCATTTGAGGGAGTGTAGGGAAGAACCATGGGAGGAAGAATATGAAGGTAACAAGCAGGGGGTCAGAGAGGAAAAGCAGAAAAAGTGATGCAGGGGAGTAGACTCTTTGAAAACCTGAGGCCTCCCATAGTGGTGATGGGTTTCCCCATCAGCTTAGCCCACTCACTGACCCCGGCTCCCTTCACCCCCACCACAGGCTGACCTCACTCTACCTGTTCTCTCAGGATTGTGTTTGGTTACAAATGATAAGAAAAAGGTGAGGGCCCTTCTCCCAGATGACTTTTCACTGTGGGTTTTTGAGGTCAATGTATCCTGTCTTACTTCCTGGAGGAATTACAGGCCATGTCAGGTGGTTTGGGGGAAGACAGAGGCCTGAAGAGTTGCCCTTCAAGCCATCTGACAGGGCAGCAGCTTATACTTGGCCTGCTGCACCCATGGGTGAGGGGAACACCAGGGTTACAAACATTCCAACTGTAGGTGAGTGTGAATGTGCCATCTATGAATGTGGCAGCAGTAAAACACATCCAATATGCCTGAGATAACCTTCTGTGGTCTTGCCAATGACCCCCTTAACACACTGTCAGACAAGAACATCTATCAAGAAGTTTGAAGATGAAACAGGAGTATAACTTCCAACCTTCCAAGGCCACATTTGTCCTTCCTGGTGACCAATGCAGTAAGTCACTTTCACACCTTTTCACATGTTAATTTTTCATCCAGGACACAACCTTCAAAAGAGGCTGATGGACAGACTTTCCTCCACAGACATGGAAATAAATGGTATATTTTTTAATTGTGCAATGAAAACATTCGGAAAACATTTGCTGTATCCGCCTTTAGGAATCTGTTAAGCTAAATCTGCCCATGTCCCAATGACCACAGAGAAAACCTATATAAATGAAACATGCAAAAAACAAACAATGGGGTAATTTATAGATGTCTCAAATCTTAAGATACCACTCAGAAAGAAAATTAATCTTTGCAAAAACCCATAACATCTCCCTTATAAACCATGGAGTGTTTGTGTTTATCCTCCCAGACCAGGGTTGTTCTCAGAGGTTGGGTGGGTGGGGGTGTGACCTCAGAATGGACCGGATGGTTTTTCAAGATGTTAGTATGTTGAATGGTGGTCATATAGTGCTTCATCTAATCTCTTGTAAAATAGAGCAATTCAATCAATTGTGGATGAAACAGCTTCAAGTGAGCTATAAGACACCTAGTTCCCTTTCTGACCTCGGGCCACTTCCTTATGTGAACTCTTCAGCAAAATCATAGCAGGATCCAAGTTAGAGTGAAATAAGGAATCTTCACCATACATCAATGTTTTTAAAAGGCTATTGAGCATCCCTCCTCAACCTGTAAGCCTGTCAAGGGCCAACTGGTCTTTGACCTTTGCATCGCCAGGATCAGCCCCATTCCTGGTACAGGGTTGGGATAGCACACAGTGGATGAAGCGACTCAAATGAACCCACTATGATCTCTGGACTCCTGGTTCTGTGCCCCCATTAGTGCCCCTGATGATTAAACCCTGTTCTATGAAGACATGTTGCATTTTATTAAAAACACAATATCTGGTGGTGGTTTGACCAACCACCCTCATTCTTATCACCCTTTATTTTTTTTAAATTTCTCTACTGATTAAGGTATTACATATGTGTCCGTATTCCTTCATTACCCCCACCTCCCATTCATGTCCCCACACCCCTATTGTCTGTCATCCTTTATTTTTTACTCACTCATCATTTGCTCTTATACCCAGTCACCAACTTCTTTGTTACCTCCAATGTACTTAACTAACATTCTGATTTTCATTATTCTTGTTCTTTACGTATTTTCTTCTCTCTTGTGTTTTTATATATGCATATTTATATCCTATATAATAAAAGAGAAACATGCAAATTTGACCGTACCTTCACTCCTGATTGGCTACGCTACCAGCCAATCAGGAGTGGAGGTGGGGCCAAGTGGCATGAGTGCTGAGCCCCGGGGGTGGAAATGAAATGGCCAAGCACCCAGCCCCTGGGAGCTGTACTGGGAAGCAGTGGCAGAAGCAGTGGTGATGGCAGTGGCAGGGAGCGCCAGGCCCCTGGGCACTGTGAGTGGAAGTGGTGGCGAGAGCCCAGCCCCTGGAACTGGGTGGTCGCAGGTTGCCAGGGCTGAGCTGAGCAGGGCGATGGCTGGGTTCCCAAGGCCTAAAGCCTCTAGCTAGAGGCTTTAGGCCTTGGGCAGGCTGGGGGTGAGCTATCAGTTGGACATCCCCTGAGAGATCCCAGTATGTGAGAGGGGGCAGGTTGGGTTGAGGGAACACCCCCCCCCCCAGTGCATGAATTTTGTGCACTGGGCCCCTAGTACACATATAAATGTGTTGGATTTTAAATTGAGGAACATAAATATGTTACAAATATGTAAGGAGTATGACATATTTTTCACAATAGTGAATGGTATGAAAAACATAAAAACACAGATATTTTATTATTTCTTTACTAGAGGCCCAATGCATGAAATTCATGCATGGGGATCAGGGGGTTGTCCCTCAGCTCAACCTGTACCCTCTCCAATCTGGGACCCCTTGAGGGATGTCTAACTGCCTGTTTAGACCTGATCCCATATTCTCACAATCCAGAACTGCTGGCTCCAAAC
This sequence comes from Antrozous pallidus, assembly GCA_027563665.1. NCBI lineage: Eukaryota > Metazoa > Chordata > Mammalia > Chiroptera > Vespertilionidae > Antrozous > Antrozous pallidus. Next base: position 79,514,149 of record CM050520.1, read on the forward strand.
TGCTTGCCTGCCTGCCTTCCTGATTGCCCCTAACTGCTTCTGCCTGCCAGCCTGATTACCTCCTAACCACTCCCCTGCCAGCCTGATTGATGTCTAACTGCTCCCCTGCCAGCCTGTTTGCCCCCAACTTTCCTCCTCTTCCAGCCTGAACACCCCTAACTGCCCTCTCCTGCAGGCTTGATCACCCCCAACTATGCTCCCTTGCAGGCTTGGTCCCTCCCAACTGCCCTCCCTTGCTGGCCATTTTGTGGTGGCCAACTTGTGTCCACATGGGGCAGGATCTTTGACCACATGGGGGCAGCCCCCTTGTGTGTTAGAGTGATGGTCAATATGCATATTACTCTTTTATTAGATAGGATACGAAGACAAAGAGAAAAGCTCAAGAATGCACCCATTTCAGTGAAATAACTGCCTCATTAGCAAGACCCTAACCCTAGATCCTGGGGTCCAGGCTGGCTCTCTACCAGCTTATGTCCAGCCTAGGTCTAAAACAAAATTACATATGCAGCATATTGGAACATATCACATTTCTTATTGAGGAATGGGGCTGATGTGCAAAACTCCTAAATCAAAAGGATCTCTACCAGGTGAATAAATCTGTGATATACATGTGACCAGCAGGGCTAAGTTTCCCAAATAGGGTTGATGTATACAATTCCAGTGCTTTCCAAATTGTTACAAAATGCATGACTCACATTCTACTTCTTGCCACCTTCATTCAAACAGTATACACAGCCTCCATCTCTTGGGCCAAAGGTTATTGTGGTGCTGTCATTCACAAATCAGCACAACTGGTAAACTCTATTAGGCTTCCATCAACTCCCCATGTTTCATTAGAGACCTCAGTCAACCTTTTGCCAACAACCACAAAATGTCTCCAGATGGTTAACATAGCACATCAAAGTTAGTATTCTAAGGCCTCAGTCAATCCAAGAACTACAGCTCTCCACCAAAGGCATCTCAATTGCCAAGGCACCTCTGGGGACTTATTTTATAGGGGCTTCAAGGAGAAGCCTTTATGGCCCCAATTGATGTGCAAATACCCACCCCCCTACACACACACACATACACACACACACACACACACACACACACACACACACACACACACTTCTCCAAAAGATGCAAAGACTCTGTTCCCTGAAGATGGAGACATAGGTGTAGGTGGGATTGGAGTGAAAGTAAACGTGAACATAATCTTTGATGAGATACATGCAGAGGAGGTTTTCTTGTTGGGACCCCATGCTCCCCACCCACCCGAATCCATCTTTCTTGTTTTCCTCTCTTCACCACCATTTCTTTAACTAATTGCTACTTCTTTACCTTGGTGAAAATATAAATAGGACCTGGTTTATCTATGGTTTCCCACATGCAAGTGGAAAAAGACTAAGCTGAATGTGAACATCTTACATTCCCCAATTTGTAATATCATTAAAGTCTGATCCAGCCAAGAGTGGTTGGAGGAGCCGGCTGGGGATTCCTCCCTCCACGCCTCTGGGCTTGGGAGGATCAGACCGCTGAGCTCTGGCTGGGACCCACGTGCTGGTGGCTGGCTCCTGTGCACGTGAGCTGCCATGGCACAGCCCTACCGGTTGACAACATTGGCGAGAACAAATCGCTACCACAGGTGTTTTCTTTCTTCCATGTTCTCTAAAACCTCAGCACTTTACTTTTAGATGTGAAGAACCTTTCTGCACCACTTGTGCTCCTCTGCATGCACATTAGAAACAAAGTTGAGCCTGCTCAGGACTACCGAGTCCAGGGTGGGAGAGTGGGGGTCTCAGTGCCTGTGAAGCAGGGCAGTGAGTCAGGAAGCCTGCTGCAGGGAAGGAGGTCTCCCTGTCAGGGTCTTCTCAGGTGTTCTGAGGATAGAGTGGCCAGGGCATCTTCAGAAGGGGACACAGATTTAAATTGATGTGTGTGGATTTTCCGTCTTTGGTCTGCTAGGTCACAGCACACCATAGAACAAACTCCATTGAACAGCTGAAGGCATTTTTCTGCTGCACAAGGCACACAGAGTTTCACTGAACACCCATTGACAAAGCTGATAGGCCAGAGAGATTTTTGTTTGTTTGTTTGTTTTTTAATACCTAGCACATTCATTGGGTGTATAGGATGAGTTAGGAAAAGTGGCCTTTGGCATTGAGCTGGCCAGAGGCAACAGACATATAAGTTTAAAGCCTGGCCCTCCTGTACCTGGCCAAGTCCCCATTGCTATTCATAGCTCCCAGGACCAGGTCCCCCAAGCAGTGCTGACCAAAGCTGGCTGATTCCTTCCACAGGCCTGCCCAGCCTACTTCCCTGCTCTAGAGAGAAAGGAGCGGAGGCTCTGAAGGTCAAATGCAAGCCTGGAATGAAAGAATGAACCCAGAGATGGACACGTTGCTTCTTCCCCACAGTTTCCCCAGCATGTCATGCTGCCCTGAAATGTGTATGTTCCAGGTGAGATGCTAAGCTCAGGCACACATTTCCAACCAAACCACTAAGTGCTCACAAGCCTGACAAACATATCTGGACAAACTGCCACTATTAAAACAGTGGGGCCACACACAAAGCAGCTTCCCACGCAGATTCCTTTCCAGCCCCCTTGTGGGCAATTTGCACTATTATGTGGTCCTTCTTATTATTGTACTAGGAGGGCTGAGGTCCAGGGAAACGATTCAAATCAGACCCCAGATTTATGGAGACCCTTACCCCAGTTATAAATATGCAAATCAGGGCTGGATCTTGGCTGAATTTTTCTAATTAAAATTTCACTCAAATAAAGTCAGCCACATTTTGACAGACACGGTGAAAAAAAGCTTTGTGATTTTGTGAGGGATTCTTTCCTCCCACACTCCCCCCCAAAAAACAACAACAACAACAACAACAACAAACAAACACACAAAAAACTAATAGAAAACAGGGCCAAGGATGTATCACTAGGGGAAGGCCGGGAAGCCTGTCCACACTGATGGTTACACATGAGCAATGAAGAGATATTGCACCTTCAGAGGCCATTTTTCCCCAAGATAACATCTTTTTAAAACTGCAGGTTACTTAAAAATCTAAAACTCAATAGACACCGTGTGGAGGCTGGAGCTGCTAAGGGCAGTATTTTTCAAAAGTAAGGCTTGACAACATCATGGGAAAATGATTCGACATCATTTGCATTTCAGTTCGATCCTAGATTAAGCCTTCAAAAACACAGCTGCCAGGCTCAAATTTGCAGATACAGATACAAATTTCCTTTTTATAACAACAGCAGACTTTGTAAAAGGCAAACAAAATAGACAATGAAGCGCTTAGAACATTTCCAGCTAAGAAGGAAAAATAATCCACTGAAAGATCCAAGGCAAAATACCTACTTCTCATGGTAAAACAGCTTTATTCATTTCCACTTCCTTCACTGAACACAATTTAAAGGCCACATAATTTTTGCTATCAACTCCTCTCCCACAGACTGTAACAGCTAAACTCCCAGTCTGTCTGCAACATAATTAAGCAAAATGTGCAATCTCCTAAAACCTGTGAATAAACAATATAAGGCCAAATAAAAGACCCAGACAAAAGAACATACTGAAATCAACCCCCAAGCTACAATATCATGCCATCCTGCCAAAGAGTACTGACTTACCGAACACACTGCGGCCCAGAAAACAGTAATTCCGGACACAGTGCGGAAAAGGCTGTTGGGGGAGGGGCATTGCTGGGAGCACAGGTGAAGACATTTATTTGAAATGTAAAGGGGATGAACTTTAGGTAGTACATGAGATGAATTGGCCTTCATGACGGCTGCTAGAATCTTCCATAAGTCTGTGAAGACAGCTAAGAAGAAGTTCCAGTAGCCCAGCTTGGACTGATTGGGACAGGACTAAGGACCTAACAGAAGTGAGAGATGAGATAGACTGTATTAGTTTGCTAGCACTGCCAAAACAGTGTGGTTTAAACAACAGAAATTCCTTGACTCATAGCCTTGAGGCTAGAAGTCCAAGATTAAGATGTCAGTATGGCCAGGCTCCCTCTGAAGGCCCAGGGAAGGGTCTGTTCAGGCATCTCCCCCAGTTTCTGCCAGTTCATTGGCTTGTGGCAGCATCACTCCAGTCCTCATGTGGTACTCTTCCCGTGTGCTTGTCTGTCTACAAATTTCCCCTTTTTATAAGGACATTGGTCATATTGGGTTAGGGGTCAACCATATTCTAGTGCGGATCTCTTTTTAATTGGACTAATTACATCGACAATGAGCCTATTTCTGACTTTATTTCTGAAAAAGGTCTGGGATACTAGGGGGACTCCAACATATAAATATTTGGGGATACACAATTCAGCCTACAACATGTACAAAAATAGATTAATTAATAATTAGACAGTAAGTGATCATAACATCCAATTCACTATTAGCTCCCATAGTGCAATAAGTTATTCCTTTTGATGATGCATCTCAGGCAACATATTCCAAAACTACCCTTTGGGAAACAGTGTGTATGTGAAGGAGAGGCAGAGGAAGATATTTGCAGCTAGAGAGACCTGGGTTCAAATTCTGATTCAGCCACTAAATGCTGTGTGCTTTGGTGAAATTGTTTGGCCTCTCTGGACATCTCTTTCCTCCTCTGCAAAAGAGATGACAACATCCACCTGACAACCCTGTAGTGGGGATTACATGCAATAATATAAACAAAGCAAGTGTAACATCTTCTGAAACAAGGGGGCAGTCAGCACACATTAATTCACCCTCCTCGTCCCGCTCCTGCTTCTCTCTTGAACCCTGCACTTCCTAGAAAGAGTAAGGTTTCTGCAAATCAAGTCACTACCTTTGACTTTTAATTATGTAACTGCAAATTTTCTAAACAAACACAATGCCGTACCAACATCAGCTCGGATTACCTGGCTCTTAGAGCATAAATAATTATTTAAATGCTTTAGCAGTGTTGGAAGACAAGCTTAATGATTTTTTTTCCATTCAAGAAAGCTCTGACTCATGTCTTCCAATGTCCATTCAATGCAGAGGGAAAGGAAAATGCCTTAATTTTCCTAGTTTTCAGTCCCTCTCTTTTATAAGCAAATGGACCAGGAGGACATAAAAATAAAGTCAAAAAAGCATCCCTAAGAAGCAAAGGTAAAACAAAGCAGAACAAGTACAAAAATCACCCCACTCCTCACTGTCCTCCCTTCTCTCCAAGACTAACTCCTCAAAATGATTCCAAACATTATTTTTTTATCCTTGTAGATATTTTTTGAAATAGAATATAAGGTTGCATATTTCTATGTCCTCTTAACATCTGGCTAGTGCATTTCTTCTATTTTACCCTTTAAGGTTAAATACATATTAGACATTGATTTCAATGATCACTTGCAGAAGTATGTGTGGAGCAAACATGCATTGCAAGTTAAGGATTTAGAAGTGTCCTAGATGGGAAGTAGGAAGGGCATAATCTGTCCTCTCTCCCTTCCAACTTTTCTGGGCTTTTTGCTCTCTCATTATTGCACATCTACTGCACTCTTCTGTCATGGGACACCAGAGTCCTAGGATGGGCCTGGCAAATAACGGCAGTCCTGCCTTCAGAGTGGGTAGCATTTTAATAAGGAGAAGTCCTTTGACAAAAACAAATTCAAGAGTAAATTCCTGTGAGCCTCGCTGGGAAAAGGCTGTGGTTCATGGCTGTGGACCAGGTGTGAGGTTTGATACCCTCTCCCCCAGGGACCATGGGTGAGTGTCGGGTCCTCCTTTCTGACCACAGCCTCCTCCTCCTCCCTGAAAGCACCATGCCAGGAGCATCAGCCTTGCTGATTGCAGGCTGTTCAACGTTCCTAACGAGATGGCAAATATTGGGATGCTTTGAAAAGCACCACAAAAATACAAATACATTTTTTCTAGAAAAAAATAGTGTTTGATCGACAAAAGAGGTGAAGGAATGGAGACATATTATTTCATGCCTCTTGGGAAAGCAATTGATCAAACACACGAATGACACCAGGCTGTGACAAATACTTCCCCCCCTACTCTGAAACAGAAATGTCAAAGGACCAGAGCCAAGTCATGAAGTGACTTAGCCAAGTGGCAGTCATCGTACACTAAGAGCCCAAACAAAAATCAGAGAACATATGACAAGTGAAAATGGATATCATCAGCTCTCCTATGTGAGCTAAAACTCCACACAATATTTTTTGAGGACCTGCCATGGGGACAGGAGAAGGCAGATTTTAGCTCTTTCCAAGCAAACAGCTCTTCTCTCTGCATTATTAACATGGAGCCAATCTGCACTGATTTGACTGGTTTTACACTGGGGAGAGTTCAGCCCTCGTTGTTCCACCAATAAAGGCAAGTTGAAATGATCTGCTAGCATCATCATGTGGATAAACAGGTCCGTCTACCTGCCCATTAAACCACATGAACAATGGTCCCAAGTTCCTGCTTTTGGAATATGGTTGGTACTAACTAGGTCAATCTTGTTCAGGTTTCCCATGCTGGTTGTTATTTCTACAAAGCAATCTGGAGATGGGCAAAAGCAGAAAAATAAAAATAAAAATGTTTAAAAAGAGAGGTAATCTTTGTTCCTCTCTTTAATAGGCCCACAAGCACATTTGCATTCTGCCTCCAAGTTCATGCAACAAAGGCCCGTTAGTCTCCTACAACAACTCCACTGCAAAGCTTATGCTTAATTACACAGTTAACACTGCTCTGGGAGACAGGTTCCCTGCCTCCCTGCATTTGGATTCCCAGCTCCCCACCCCACGCAAGCTTAACGTTTTCCATTGATGCAAAATGCTCTTAGTGCATCTTTACTGTGTCCCATGGTTAAATATAATTAACTCAGTGTTTCAACAAAATAAACGGGATCAAATTGCTCTGCAATTTTGGGTAAGAAACAGGGTTTCTTCCTACTGTGTACAGACTAACTTAGGAGCATCAGGGCAGACCCGAGAAGTTAATAATGCACCTCAAACAGAAGTAGGGGGATCACAGTAATTACTGGGTGACGGATATGAACACTGCAATGAACTACAATTACCGATGCTTGAGTGACACAGGCAGCAAACCAATTCTGGAGAATGCACGCTGCCCACTGTTTGCATAAGACACAGAAGTTCCTCCTTCTCCTTGGGGATCCCTTCCAAGTCCCCTGGTGATGCCTGAAACCTCAGGTAGTATAAAACCCTATCTATGCTATGTTTTCTCCTATATATACATATCTATGGAATAGTAATTTATAAATCAGACACGGCAAGAGATTAATAACTATGGAACAATTACAACAATATCCTATCTAATAAAAGAGTAATATGCAAATTGACCACACCCACAAGCCACGCCCACCAGCCAATCAGAAGCAAATAAACCCCAAGATGGCTGTGGCCTCTGAGAGCAGGAGGGAGGCTTGGGTTTCTCTGGCAAGGGAGGAAGCCAAGCTTTCTGCCTGCCATTGCCGTCCTAGACCTCTACTCAGTGCTACAAAGTTTCAATTATAGAAGGTAAATAAATCCCAACAGAAATGGTGGCAGCCACAGAGCTGAAGAGAGCAGAGGCTAAGGTTGCCTGGGCGATGAGGAAGCCAAGCTTCTACAGCTCTGGCCAGCCTAGGCCTCCACTCCAGGCTACAATGTTTCAATTATAGAAGGTAAATGCCCCAACAGAGGCTTGGCCCCACTCCAGGCTATGAAGTTTCAATTGTAGAACATAAAATAAATCCTAGATATCAGGGCCTCCGCCTGGGTCACTAGGGGGCATGGCCGGCCTGCAAACCACCACAGGCCTCTTGTTCAGGCCGCCCCTCACCCCAAGGGAACCCCAACCCTGATTCGGGACACCCTTCAGGGCAAACCAGCTGGTCCCCACCCATGCACCAGGGCTCTATCTTATTCAATAAAAGAGTAATATGCAGATTGACCATCATTCCAACACACAAGATGGCTGCCCCCATGTGGTCAAAGATCCTGCCCCCATGTGGACACAAGATGGCCACCATAAGATGACCAGCAGGGGAGGGCAATTAGGAGGAACCAGGCCTGCAAGGGAGGGCAGTTGGGGGTGATCAAGCCTGTAAGAGAGGGCAGTTAGGGATGACCAGGCCAGTAGAGGAGGGAAGTTGGGGGCAAACAGGCTGGCAGGGGAGCAGTTAGACATCAATCAGGCTGGCAGGGGAGTGATTAGGGGGTTATCAGGCTTGCAGACAGAAGCAGTTAGGGGCAATCAGGAAGGCAGGCAGGTGAGCAGTTTGGAGCCAGCATTCCTGGATTGTGAGAGTGATGTCTGACTGTCCGTTTAGGCCCGATCCCACTAGGGCAGTCGGACATCCCTCAAGAGGTCCTAGATTGGAGAGGGTACAGGCTGGGCTGAGGGACAACCCCCCAAACCCGTGCATGAATATCATGCACTGGGCCTCTACTGTTGTAATAAAAGTTATGTGAATGTAACATTATTAATAAGGGCTAGTTGAATGTAGTCACTGGTATCTGGAGACAATTGAGCCAATAACCATGATGGCTGTTAAGTGACTAAAGTGTGGGCAACGTATCCACCTGTACAAGCTGGAGAGAGGGATGATTTACATTCTAGGCAGGACAGAGTGAACGGTTCAAGATTTCATCACATTAGTCAGAATGGTGCGTGTAATAAATCATCTGATTTATCTTCATAGAGAAGAAACAGTATGTGGCCAGGCAGCTGCTGAATTTCCCCAGAGCAAACAGGATGTGGGGATGGAGAGAGAGGATGAGAGCTGTACACGTGGCTGATAGCACATGTCCTAAGAAGATTCCCCTCCAGTGGTCGGCAAACTGCGGCTTGCGAGCCACATGCGGCTCCTGAGCCACGGTTTGCCGCTCTGTTAACTAATGAGTTTGCTGACCTCTGCCTTAGGGAAAAACACTTAAAAAAACATTTTAATAGTGTACTAAGGTCTTTAACCTGAAGACAGAACTTCTGGGTAACGGTGATGCCTTACGCAGTGCTCGGCAAACTCATTAGTCAATAGAGCAGCAAACCACATGTGGCTCGCGAGCCACAGTTTGCTGACCAGAGCCCTAGACAAAGGGAGGTGGAGGTGACTAGAGAAGGCCCTGGCCCATTTTTTTAAATAACCCAATGGGAGACAGCAAGACCTAGGTGACCTATTAGGAAATAGGTGATGAATAGTGCTCAGCCAATGACGAATCGAAGGAGGGTCTAAATAAATTGGCTATGTCCCTTGCACTACATGTGATCCTATAAAATGCCTACTTTCGAGAGTGTTATTAAAAGTCTCATTTTCACCCTGCTTCTGTTTCCCAGTCTGTCTTTTGAAATTTGGACAGGTGAGCCATTTCTCAGAGTGCACAATTTAGAACTTATAAAGTGTTTATTTCTGGAATTTTCCACACCCTATTTTTGGGCCACAGAAGACCACAGGTAACAAACTGCACCATGTGAAAGGGCAGATGCAGGTGCCCGGAGCCTCGGGACGAGGGAGGCTCTGCTGCAGGGAAGCCTGCATCTCTCACAACAGCAGTTGCGAGTCAGAGTTTTAAACCTGTGTTTACAAAAGCAATAGAAGCAAACTGGGCCAAAGAACAAGAGACCAAGGAGAAATAGAACCCAGACCACGAGACTGGCTTCCCAGATGCAGACTGATGATGGTTTGTGTACATAGCGCCTTCACGCAGGCAGTATTTTCCAAAGAAACTCCCTCACATGGATCTGGATTAACTTGATCAGCCAGCTTCACCAGGGAAAAGTTTTTTTACTTCTATGATTCAATGTTAAACAATTCTGAATTCAATATGTTTTTCTTTTAGATCAGGAAACATGCATGGTGTGAGCTTCTGGCCTCATAGTGCAGTCGCAATCTAACTTACTAGGCAGTTCTCAAAGGAGGTATATAACAGGTGCCTTAAGATCTGGTTCAACGCCTCAAAGCGAGAAGAAAAGACCAGGTGGTTAGATGAACATGTCCCACCTCCTGCCCCCCCCCAAACAAAACAAAACAAAACAAACAAAACAAAACAAAAAAACCAACTGTCATGTTATATTAGGAAACCACAACAAGCTGGTCACAATAAGTCAATTCTACAAAGATCTGTGTGTAAATCTGGTAGAAAGTCAAGGAGTAAGTCTCGCTCACATTCCAAGCTGAGCTGTGTGACCACTGGGCAGAAACTGCTCCCCACGTGCTGAGCTGGCATGGCCCACTGCCTCCCCGCAGGACGCTGCAGACTCCTCTGCTCCACCAACTCAGCTCTCACACCCCAGGGCTTGCCCCCTGCTGTGAAGTTTGGAATTGTGACCACGACTGGTAAGTAAGGATTTGGTGAAATAATGTTTAAAAATTAAAAATTCATTTTGCCACTCTGAAACAGTGGGTGTTAACTGCCCTGGTATGGTGGCACCCCCCTCCCAGAGAGGCCTGCAGGGAAGTGGCCTGAGGCCCTGTGCACCGTAGACATGACCCTATCTATACCAGTGGGTTTGGGAGAGCAGACCTTAGAAGGTGGTTCTCTTCATGACAGCCCTGGCCATGGTGCTCTATAATGCTGCTCACAACCATTTAGAAACACACCATTTTTCCAAGATTGGAAGTGAGGGAGTTTAGGAAGACATATACACATATAGAACATCTGAGCACTTTCCAGAAGTGAGGAAGATCTAGGCCAGTAATTAACAGGAGACGCTCAGGGCTTGGCTTCCTTGCACGGATAGTGTGTGTTGCTCAACGGTTCCTCAGATCACAACGGGATCAACACTATGTGCTTAGCATGTCCTATGTACTCTTCAAATCAGTACTGCAGTACTCTCTTTTTCTTTTAATGATATGTTTTTATTGATTTTAGAGGGGAAGGGAGAGGGAGAGAGAGAAACATCAATGATGAGAGGGAATCATTGATGGGCTGCCTTCTGCATGCCCCTACTGGAGAATGAGCCTGCAATCTGGCATGTGCCCTGACCTGGAAATCAAACTGTGACCTCCTGGTTCATGGGTCACCATTCAACCACTGAGCAACACTGGCCTGGCCATCCTGCAGCCCTCTTTAAATGCAAGTCAGAATCCATTACTTCCACTTCCCAAGACTCAGAAATCAAATCTGTGTTGACTGAATGCAGGAGTTATTGAGTGAGTAAATCCGATAAAAAGCCACTTTTAAAAATTTGAAATCTGATCTAACTCAGCTGAACTTTGTATTACTAAAAACTACTTAAAGTGATTATATTTGCATTCATTTCTTTGGTGCCTATCTGGAGATGTGAACTGTAAAGTTTGTAGACCGGAAGTAGAACCTTTTTGTTTGGTGATGACTGGCTGAAGGCAGAGCTTCAGATCTCCTCCCATGACACATTATTGGCCATGAATCTGAGGAGCTGAATGGCGCCCTCATTACCTAAGTCACTTTTCTTATCCTCATGTAGCAAAGTGCGGGCATAATAACAACCTCTACTGATATTGGCATTGTTCCTTGGATTCTGTCATAACATATGCAGTATATCACATCAGCCTTAAAACCGCCTGTACTTGAGGGAAAATAGACTTGCTTTACAGGTGAGGAAACAGAGGTTGAGAAAGGTTAAAATGACCCACCCAAGCCATACAGCTGTTGCCTTGGATTTGCAATTGTACAAGCAGCCCTGCGGCTGGCTCATGGATGCAGTGCCCACTGGAGGGCTCTTTATTTTATTAAGTGGTTCCATATGGCTTTCCAGGATCCTTCATCTGCAAATTCCTGACACATGTCTTGCCCCTAGCAACCGAGTGCCAAGCCCTGGGAGGCTAGGGCCATGGCAGTAGTCCAGACCCTGTGCTCCTCGCCTTCCTATGCTGCTGCCTTTTTGCTATTTTTCTGATGATCACTTCTCCCAGGGAGAAGGCGGGGAATATGAAAAGGTGTGGAACTATATCAGAAAATTTTACTACTTATGAGCAACAGAAGCAGGGGAGCAGGCAAGAAGCCAGTCACGAATGATGGTTTTCTCCACCCTAGAGGTGAGCTGCCATGGAGGAATTCTGACAGCTGGCACACCCCTCAACCAGGGCGAAACCAGTGACTCCCTTATCCACCCAGTGGTGTGACAGGCTGGTGAGAATGTAATAAAATATTTCATATAGATAATTGTCCAGTCAGGAGAGACAAAGGCTTCACAGATCCTAGCTCAGAGCAGATATCTCAGAGGTTTAAACTTCATTGCCTGGAAAGCTATTTTTAAAATTAGCTACAGGTCATTACTTGTGGTGATTCCTAGTACTTCCCAGTCTCCACCGCTTATAAGGCAGGTGGAGGGCCTGTGGCTGAGTGGAAAGGAAGTAAATGAGCTTTTGGGGAGCCCAGAGCCCACGCATGAGATTCCAGATCTCAGCTCAAACAAGGACCCTAGCAGTCATCTCTGAACTGGCAGGTATGAGAGCTATAGGCCTTACCAAAATCCACCCAAGTGCACAGAAGGGTTTTACTTATCCTTCCTCTTCTTTCTTTTTGTCTTTTTAAAAAACAAGGTAAAGGCATAAATGACTATCATTCTTCTTTAATATCTAATTCTGTTTACGTTCTATTGATTCAGGCTTTCTCTCCTCTTGCTTTCTGCTCTCCTCCACCTTCTATAACATGATGGTAAAATTTAAAACTACCTTCTGTGCTTAAATTTAAAGTAAATACACAGTACATTACATTTACCTTATTTCTGAAAGATCAAAGGTATACGTTCTAATAATGGTAAGATAAAATACAGTAAGCAACAGTAAAGAAATTACTACATTTGCACTTAATTGCTGGCATGGAAAAGTGAAAGGGTCTTTTATGAGGAAAGAAATGTCCAGTTTCAGGCCCTAATAACTTATGTGAGGACAGTGTTAATGGCTGTCCAGCGGGTCCCCTGTGTCTGTTGCTGTCGTCCACTCCGTGTTACAGATGCTTATGGCATGGATCTTTATGAGAAACCATGTGGTCTTCCACCCAGCAGTTACCCGTTATCCCCTGTTGTCTTCAGAAAGCATGTTAATAAACAAAGAAACAAACAAATCAGTAAAACTAAAACAAAATAATAAAACCCTGTAATTCCACACCTTCTCCAGTTTAGCTGTATTATATCTTTCAGACTTGATTTTACTACATAAGTCCTCCAACTGGATTGCCAAACTCACTGTCATCTCCAAATGCCACATCCTTGTCCACTAATAAGTCTTTGTTTATTCACTTATTCCCACACTAGAGGCCTAGTGCACAAAATTTGTGCACAAGTAAGGTACCTGGACCTGGCCAGCAATCAGAGCTGATTGGCCCTTCCTTCCAACTGCTGGCTGGGGCCTTCCCCTGTTCCATGCAGCCCTGTGGTGGTCAGCACACGTCATAGAGAGTGATTGAACTCCCAGTAGTCTCCTGGTTGAACTCCCTCAGGGAGACTTTGCATATATATATATATATATATATATATATATATATATATCATTGTCAGTCAGAAAGCCACTCTGTCACATAGAAGGAAAGTGCCCTGGGAGCTGAGGTGGGGCCATGCTCCCCTCAGAGGCCCTTCCCTCTTGGCTCTTGTTGCCAGTGAGTAAGTAGTGGCCTGCCTTTGGGACCATGAATTCAGACTGCAAATCTGATGCCAGAGGTATCTAGCCTAATGTAAGGCTATTGCCACTTGAGGAATAATTAGTGCTACATTCAACCTTGGAGATATCCACTCTGCTTACCTGGACATGCAGTCCACCATAGCCAGGTCCATGATGCTTCAGGGCCACGGGCATTCTATGGCCTTATTCAATGGCCACCTGGGACCAGGTCAATGGGTCCTACAGGTGGCTCTTTGCATAGCACCCAGCACTTCCCTTTGGAAGCTTCTCTCACTGTCTTCTCTGCTTGACCACACTCCAGGAGGCTCAGGCCTGCTTTCCTTACACAGCTTTCTCTCCAGCACTTGGGGCATATTAGTGAACCTTATGACTTTAGGACAACTGAACCTTGACATTTTCTTCCTTAAATATAGCCAGGTCCAAGGAAAACTTTTGCTTTGTTCTGTATTTGCACTCTGACCCAGCCTGAGCCCCACAACAAACGGAATGCTGAAAAATGGCCTTCTGTCCCAGAAGCAGGGAGCACTGCCTGCTGGCCTCCCTGGGCCAGGACTGGACACTTCCTCCTTCTGGTCTGTATACCGCCTCTTGCAGGAACAATGCCTTGTCTCTGACAGATTACTTTCCACGTGCTCTGACAGGTCCCAAGAACAGAACCTCAGACCCAGCTCTGAGCTTCCCGCTCTGAGAACCAGTGCAATAGAGAAACCCACAGAGGTCGAAAGTGTGACATCCTATCCTTGGGGTGGGGGTTGGGGGTGGGGTGGGGGAGAAAAAGGTCCCAGTAGGAACAAAAGCATTAAGTCTGCGTGGCTGGCCAGGCTGCTGAGCCAACACTGATGTGAAACGGCTGCCTGAGTGGTTATTTTCAGGCTCTTGCAGGACTTTACTGGTATTTATTTTACAGACAGAAAATCTTACGCCACAGACCAAGAAAATTACATCTGCGACCTCAGTCCCAGGAGTCTCTTCTGCTTTTCTTCTGGGAGGCACGAAGCCTTCGCTCCAGAAGGAAAATGTGGGTGGGGGGGAAGGGATTGTGTGAAGTTACAGGATGAGGCTGCACACAGGTTGTCCCAAAGCAGTGGTTCTCCACACTGGCTGCATAGTAGAACCACACAGCTTGGGAAATCCCGATGCCCAGGCTACCCCCGTCCAGTACAGGCCACGTGTACAGGGTTGGGGAGGGCATTAGTAACTGTTCGGGTTTACAGGGGATTTTCACATACAACACAGATTCCCCTGAAAGCCAAGGCAAGACTGAACATCCCTTTCAGACAGGCATGTGACTGTGTGCTTGAGTGGCCACTAGGGTGGTGTGTTGAATCATTAATGAGATTGTCTCTCTTTTGCCTCAGTCTTGTGTGCTGCCCGTGGAGAAAATGTCCTGTGACTGTAGCAACAAAGGAGGAATGAACAGGGTGGAATCCAATAACATTTCTGGTGGAGACAAACATTTGGACAGCCCCACATTCATCCTTCCTCCCCCATCACATTATCGCTGCTCCTGCACAGCAATTCATCTTTGCTTTGAAAAGCCATTAGAACACTTTTTCCCCCAGTGTGATTTGTTCAAGGAGAGAGATGTCATGCGCTCATTTTCTCTGTAATTTGAAAAAGGAAAATGGATTCTTCCGTTTTCAGTATCAGTGGCAGATACTAGGCCAGGACAGGCACTGTGACAACAAGCTCCACAGTGAAGGGCCTTGGTCTCTGGCTTCCACTGAGCGGCAGCTGCTTATTATGCACACACCCTGGCGGCAGCACGGGGACAAGCCTGGTGCGTGGATATTTGTTTTTAACAAATAAATGACAAGACAAGGGATATGTGTTTAACTACTGCAAACTTAGTCGACAAAGGAGTTGCTATCCTGTTTTGATATCTTTAGCTGTTTGCAAAGGCTAAATTACAGTAGGAATCTGGACCCATTCCTTTAGCAACTGCCTCATGACACCATCACTATCTCTGGCTGCTCCTCCTCCTGAGGAACTACAACTCAAAATTACACATCAGACCGAAATAAAACCCCAGCTGCTTGTTTGTTTTACTTAAAGGATCCTGACTTCCTAGCATAACACCCTTGCATTCTAAAAATATCCTGACCAGCCGTTCACCTGGAACACTTGCAGATTTCACACTGTTTGCAGGAAACCATTCAGGTCACAGTTTCAAGGAGACCAGTTCAAGGGATGGACACTCAGGGCAGCTGTTTTAGCAGAAACCCAGTTTACTCTTCAGAGCCCAACCTTGGGCCGGCTTGTCCACTCCCTTCTCCCTCCATTCTGCCACAATCCACCTAAAACCAAAGACCAATTTCTGCTGAATGCTGGGCAAGAGAGGAGTGGGGAGGGGAATCAGATAATAAGAGTTTCTTTAACTAGACCCTCATGCTTAATGGGAAACGTAGTGACCTTCTTTACAAGTCTAACATTCTGATCACACTCAATTAAGAGATGGATTTTTATGTATATTTCTCTATGATAAATGCCCTCAATCTTTTTTTTTTTCTCCAAAGAGCTTTAACCCGATTGCAAGATTGATCAGTCTCAGAAGTGAGCTGTCCAGGGACAATAACAATCAAGATAAGGAAGCTGGATATACTTGGTAACTAAGCAACCACACATTTGTCAGTAAGAACACACTTCAGTAGCCTCTTAGGATACCTGGATCATGTTTGGTGCCGTATGGTTTACAGAAAACAGCCAAAACAACAAGAAATTTTGATTCCAGAGCATGATGCCCACCAACTGAAAATGCTCTGTGAAGATACACACAGGGGGGTGAGCGGTGAAACATTCTGAAGCAATAAATAAAATATTTTGAATTAATGCTTTAAAAATTGACAAAGAAACCCTATCCCATCTAATAAAAATGGAATATGCAAATTGACTGTCACTCCATGACAAAAGATGGTGGCATCCACAGCCAATAAGGAGAGAATATGCAAATTGATGCAACAAAGATGGCAGCAGCCCGGTCGGGACACTTGTGTCATCACCATGGTGACAATGCAGATATTCCACCCTGCCCCATCTGCTCCAGGTCTCTGGGCCTCGTGCACATGCAGGCATGGATCAGTTGGGGTGAGGCGGGACACCTGTTATGATGGGGTAGGGCGGGGGGTGAGAGAGGATGGCAGGGTCAGAGAGAATGTGGAAGGTGGCTCCAGCTGGAGTGAAGGTCCGGGTCCCAGGTGCCTGGGTCCCAGAGGGAAGCAAGTGCTGGGAAGGAAGGCCTATTCTTGCATGAATCTTCGTGCATTGGGCCTCTAGTTAGTGTATAATTTTCATCTTATGAGATGAATGTAATTGTTTCTTTGAGGGCTATTTTTATTCCCTGCCCTCTTCTCATTGGTTGCATAAATTTTAATTTTCTAACATGGACTGTCTGTGCACAATAAGATCAAGTGTAATTCGATGATCTTGTCCTTCAGTTCTCTTCTCTGTGTGCTGGAAGTGAAAGCAGGGCACATCTGCAGACTCCCTATGTATTCCAGCAACAGAGCTTATCCTGATATGTATATAGGATGCATGAGTTATGTATCTCAATGGATAAGAACATACAACTTAACCCAAACTTGCAATATAGTCCTTAGAGCAACTATCACAAAAGCAGACAGACAAGGCCCAGAACTCATGGCTGATTTAACCTTGTAAAAATTCCC
Source organism: Antrozous pallidus (assembly GCA_027563665.1). Lineage (NCBI taxonomy): Eukaryota > Metazoa > Chordata > Mammalia > Chiroptera > Vespertilionidae > Antrozous > Antrozous pallidus. The sequence goes on from CM050520.1 coordinate 79,531,325, forward strand.
TGGGTCAGCAGAGCCCAGTGTGCTTCATTGGAGGATCGTGGTGAATTCCTTCCAGAAACCGCAATGTATACGCAGAACCCTCCATGACCCTCTTTGTTTGAAGCTGGTATAGCCATCTGAACTGTAAAAGCAATCATTTTAAGTGCTTATGATGAACACCTAGGGCAACCACTGGCACAATAACTCTCGCAGTTTCCAACAAAAAGTGCCAAATGCCAAGTGTGATTGAGGCTTTGCATTGGCTGCTTTTGGCAGAAAATAAACCCAATTCAGGGGAAGAAATGCTCTGGAGTTTCTCTTCCCTGAAGATCAGTAACACCAGTTGTGTCTTATTCTCTCATAATTTTTTTTTTCAAAACTCTACAGTTCCAAGTTCACTCCCACTGTGCAAGATTTGGGATATTGTATTGGTGCCAGAAAAATTGGGCAACATCAAAGGGGTTCTCGAACTTCTTGTCTTGCAATTGGAACAGTCCCATGGAAACTGGGGCGGCTGGTAACCTTGTGTGCAGCAGAACTAAAGAGGGGGTACAATCTTATTCTCTGAAATACCACTTAGCTCCATGACCACATTCATACTGTCAACTCCAATGTGGTGAGAGATTATCCAATGCTGTGCTCCTAAACTTGCTGCTCAAAGGCTGCCTGAGGGGACTCAGCAGGGTCTGTCCCCATGTGTGACCTCAGGGGCTGACAGAAATAACATCAGCTGTAACCCAGTCTTCTTTCTGGCCAGTCTCTCCAGGCAGCAGGCATTCATGGCTCTGTCTGCATGGTATCAGCAGGTCCAAGTGGAACAGGTTTGAGGCACAGAGGGAAGGGTGGAGCTATGTACAGTAATGAATAACAACTTATTACTGTTAAGGGACACTGAAAATATTTTTAAAATCAGGTTGTTAAGATCTTGAACTGGATTTCCTCTTAAAAATAACTCTAATACACATGTCTACATGTATAGTCTGAAAGGACAGGTAAATTTTAAACTGTAAAGGTTATACTGTACACTTTTCTCACTTATTCATAGTATCTAGTACATTCCACTGATGTGTGTGCAGATGTACAGGGGAATGGCACTAGATGGGTGAGTTAAAAACAGACATGTACTACCGTAAACATTTCTGCAATTGAATATTTTCCAATTATCAAGTATTATTTTATTTCTAATTGATGACTATACACATAAAAAGAGAACTATTAAATTATATAAACATTTAATTTAATAATATATCAAATTTAAATATATGAAACGTAGATTATAAATTTTTAAAAATATATATTTATTGATTTTTTACAGATAGGAAGGGAGAGGGATAGAGAGTTAAAAACATCAATGAGAAAGAAACATCAATCAGCTGCCTCCTGCACACCTCCTACTGGGGATGTGCCTGCAACCAAGGTACATCCCCTTGATCAGAATTGAACCTGGGACCTTCAGTCCTCAGGCTGACACTTTATCCACCAAGCCAAACCGGATGGGGCTAGATTGTAACTTTTAATTATAAACTGCAATATTTCTACCCATCAAATTTGAGAAAATGTGCTAATGCAAAATTTAAAAATTTATCTTGCACAATCAACCTAAATAAAAACAACTTACACTACTTGAAGAGAAATCTCATAAACAAGGATTTACAGAAGAAGCCACATTGAGACTGGTGGGAAAAGCAGATGTGGAAAAGCAGATGGGAGAGGGCTGGTCCACTCCCACAGATGACAGCTCAGATTCTGGAGGGATATCTCAGCTACAAAGGTTCCCCCCCTGAGAAGCATGGGGTCTCAATCCCAAGTTGGGCTCCCCATTACATCTGATTGTGAAAAGCAGTGGGACTTCCATCTGCCACTGAGAGGTGTGAGTCTTCCAATGCTCCGGAGAAAGGGTGGAGAGGACTAAAGTCATATGAGGAGAGTCTGGGATTTATGGCTCTGGGGAGAGAGCTGAGGGAACAGCCACCAGGATTCCTGTGCTGAATCATTCGCCCACACCATTGGCACTATGGTTCTTGGGTGCAGCACTCTCCTCTGTGTAACATCAACCTTGGAGAAAGCAATAGCTACACCCTCTGGGCTCCCTATTTCTCCACATGTGGAGCTTACACCCTGCTGAGGAGTCAATTGCAGTGCCACGGTGTAGAGGTCTAGGAACATTTAGAGGATTTCAGTGACTGAGTTGTGTGGCTTTGGGGTGGGGGTATTTCCCCCAATTTCCCATGAACCTGACTGGGGCCTCCACCTCATGGGAGATTGATAGTTCCATTCTCTGGGCTCCCAATGTCCTCCCCTTCAAAAATCCTGGTGGCTCTACCCTGCTGAGGGCTGGGCAGAATCCGGGACAAATGAAGTTGTATGGCTCTGGGGTAGGGGCCACACCCTCCACTTTCTTCCAAGCCTGACCAGCACATCTCCCTCATAGGAGGTACACTAGGCCCACTCACCAAATTCCTGGCAGTTCATCCTATAGAGTTTGGGCTCTGGGCAGAACCTGGGACAGACTGAGTGGTGTCACTATAGGACAGGAGACATTTTTCCTCCACGCACACAAATGGTGCAGATCCCTCCATTTACATAGCCAAATCTTTGTCTGTGAGGGCCTGATAAACTCTACTGGCCTCACCCTGATGACTCTCTTAAACTACACCACACCAAAGGTATGCAAGCACCAAGCAGGTGGCAACTAGACTTGTATATAACTTGGTACATTTGCTGACTGGCTTAAGAAACAGCACTGACACTGAGATTGAACTTATACTTCTCTGGTGAACAGCACTTACCCCTACCTGGTAACTCAATAAGAACCTCCTTATAAAACTCAAGTACTGTCAGAGGCTCTCTCAGTGACTGAGCTTAACAGGCAGGTGCAAGAGAAAGAGGCAAATCTTGGGATGGCTTAGGACATTTGCTGACCTGTCCCCAGACACAGTGTTAGCAAAATATGGCCTTGATGATGCTTCTGTCTATACCCAGGCTCAGAAGAAGCAGCTACAAACTGTGAATCACTTTGTAGCTCCTGCCCAAGGATAGTCACAGACAGCAGCTGACATTGGCAGGCCCTAGAGTCCCCCAAAGAGTGGCATCAGAACCAATACACCCAGGAGTCAGCTTCAGACAACATCAGAGAAGAATCCAATTAGCTTCAAAAACAACATCTACAAAGAAAGATCTCTGCAGGTACCAGATGTTGCTGCGACAAATTCTACTTCATGTGGTCAGCACCTGTGGGGATGAACCCTGATCTCAAAGTCAGGGTCAATCCTCACAGTAAGCCAACCTGAGGGTCAACGCCATGGACAAATAGATCAATAGCAACCAATACTCAATTGCAACAGGAGGGCCTACATAACCCACACAAGAGACATTGCTGGAGCACCCAACTAAGGAGATCAAGAAGACTGAACCACTGTGTCTAAAGAACACCTACTACATAAGACCACCCTACCAAATGGAGTGTTATAGCTGAGTTACCTAATACATAGAAATAAACACAAAATGGAAGCCAAAATGGGTAGACAAAGAAACATGCTCCAAATGAAAGGACAGGCGAAAACTCTAGAAAAAGAGTTAAATGAAATGGACTAAAGCAATCAGAGTTTAGAAAAGGAAATCCTTGTGCACTGTTGGTGGGAGTGCAGAATGGTGCAGCCACTATGGAAAGCAATATGGAGTTACCTCAAAAAATTAAAAATGAAATTGCCTTATGTCCCAACACTTTCACTTCTGGGAATTTATCTCAAGAAACCTGAAACACTAATTCAAAAGAATATATGCAACCCTATGGTCATTGCAGTGTTATTCACAATAGCCAAGATTTGGAAGCAGCCCAATTGTCCATGGATAGATGAGTGAATAAAAAAAAAGAAGTGGTATATCTACACAATGAAATATTACTTGGCTGTAAAAAAAAAGAAGGAAATATTACCATTTGCAAAAGCATGGATAGACCTAGAGAGCATTATGCTAAATGAAATAAGCCAGCCAGAGAAAGATACGTACATTATGTTTTCACTCATATGTGGAATCTAATGAACAAAATGAACAAACAAACAAAACAAAAACGGACTCATAGATATACAGACCAGACTGACAGCTCTTAGAGGGGCGGGGTTGGGAGAATTGGTGAAAAGATGAAAGAATTATGCAAAAACCCCCACCAAAACAAAACCCTCATAGACACAGACAATAGTATGGTGATTACCAGAGGAAAAGCGGGTTGGGGTAACAGAAGAGAGTAAAGAGAGGATAAATGTTGATGACAGGAGACTTGACTTGGGGTGGTGAACACAAAATACAATATATTGATGATGTATTATAAATTGATACTTGAAATCTATATAATTTTGTTAACCAACGTCACTCCAATAAATTCAATAAATTTTAAAAAATATTATCTTGTTAGATTTTATAAATCAGTTTCAACAAACCATTGATTATATTAAAAACTTAATTTTATGTAGCTCCCACAGGCATCCTAATATATATATAAAAAACCCAGGGTCTGTAATGACTGGACTGAAAGCTTGATTGAACACTGGAAGTCAGTGTGTGGCCACCCAGTACTGACTGCTGAGGGAGCTGTGGATCAGGCTCAGAGAGAGGCCCAGAGAGAGAGGCAGGGTCTGATCCACAACCTCCATGGCACCTGTGGATCAGACCCTGCCTCTCTCTCTCTCCAGGCCTCACCAGCAGCCATGCCTCTCTTTCTCTCTCAGACTCCGAAGGGGGCTGCTGATTAACCCCACCTCTCTGATCAGGCCTGGAGATAGGCCTGGAGACACTGACCAGAACAAAAACTGTCCAACACAAACCAAATCTGAGTGCACTGTGAGGAGCCAATGGCTGCCTAGGAGGTGGAGCTTCTCACATTGACTTGGCATAGAAACCAACCTATCAGAACCTAATCTGGGTGAACTGCAAAGGCAGGACCTAAGGTGGGGGCTGAGGAGGGGTTTTAAGGACAACAGCTGTTTGGTATAAGGTATAAGAAAGCATTTCATTTCAATTTTTTAAAGACCGGTTTGGCAGTATAGTCCATATGGCTGGGTATCAGTCCAGATATAGGGATTATATATTTTTGTCTGCCAAGAGCATCTCCTCCTGCTGAAAAAGTATCTCCCCCCCCCCCTCCATTTAAGCAATCCTATCCAATAACCTAACTATATTAATAAAAGAGTAATAATGCTAATTAGACCAGGTTGACCAACCATCTTCTGGATGTCAGACTTCCTTCCGGACAAAACCATGATGGTGGGTGCTGAGGCAGAGGCAGTTGGGGCAATCAGGCCCGCAGCAGAGGGCAGTTGGTGATGAGATCAGGCCTGCAAGGGAGGGCAGTTGGGGGCAAGATAAGGCCTGCAGGGGAGGGCAGTTGGCGGCTAGATCAGGCTGGCAGAGGAGGGCAGTTGGGAGTGGGATCAGGCCAGCAGGGGAGGGCAATTAGGGGTGATCAGGCAGGAAGACAGGTGAGCAATTAGGAGCCAGTGATTCCAGATTGTGAGAAGGATGTACAATTGGAGAGGGTGCAGGTTGGGCTGAGGGAACACCCTGCTCACCCCCTAGCACAAATTTCAAGAGCTAATAGGCTAATTAGAACAGCAGAATGAACATCTGATGGCCTTCCAGATGACCGACCATCCTGTGACATTCTGGATGAAGCCAGGGCTGCCAGGTCTGAGGCAGCCGGGGCTGCAAAGGCCGAGGGAGCTTGGGCTTTGAGGGCTCAGCCCCTTGCATGAATTTTGTGCATTGGCCTCTAGTCTATATATAGTTTAGAAAGGTTTAATAAATCACTGTATTCAACAGAAGGCTATGCTCTACCTATAAAATCCCATCTCCCATTAAATTTTAGTTTTCAATTGGTGGCTTAAGTTTCTGGGTGTAACTATTGTTATAAATAGCATATTGCTATTTGTCATTGAAGAAACTTACTTCAAATACAAACTTGTTGTTTTAGATAAATCCATTAAGATGTTTACTGTTTTGGGTGATGTTGCTTAACTTAAAAGTTAATTTAGCAAAAATATGCAATAAATGACCATAATTAAACCAAATAATAGGAAAGGATCTCATCAACTTCATTCATCCAATGTTAATTCAACAACTATGTACAGTGTATCTACTACATATCTATATTTACTATGTACTATGTATTGATAAGGAATAAAAAGTCTGACTGTAGCCCCTGGAGGCTCCAAAATTTGGCTAGTAAAACCATAACTTAAAAAGATCCTTTAAAAAAGCAGCCTAGATGATGTAGTATAGGAACAGATTGCCTTATTATCATAAGGATAAAGATAGGGACGAGAGGAAGAAGAATGGAATAACATTGCACATCTTCTTACTATTTTGTGTGACAAGATGGAAAGAGTGTAGAAAGCATGTCTACTATGTCCAGAGTAGGATGGGTATTTAAGGAAAAACATTTGTGCAACTGAGTTGTGGGTTCAACTAGTGCCATTTTTCATGGTTTATCATTTTTATGTGAAATATCTATTGACACACAAACTAAATTCATTCAGACATGGGAATTTGGAAGACATTTTATCAAATATGAATCAAGTGAGCCTGTCATTTTGTAGGAAATGCTTGGCAGTATTTGTGGCCAACAGTAAAATTCAAGCTTTCAAGTTAAAATTAGCATTTTGGAAAAGCTGTATCTCCAACACAAGTTTAACAGCTCTCCAACACTTAAAGACTTCTCTGATGAAATCCTGGTGATGTCAACATATTCAAATTTTAAACATTAGTAATGAAATGCATCAATATTTAGAAAATCTGCACAACTCAGTGGACCAATATTTTCTAAATGCCCAGGTAGATATTATAAAATCATGCATGAGTAAATGGTACATTCAAAATACTTGACAAAGCAATGGATTTTAATGGAACAGTGCAGAAATCTAATTTTTATGATTTCAGATTCTTCGTTGCAACTAACTCAAAACAGCTGCCATTGGTCAAGTTCTGATATAGTGTTAAAGAATGTTCACAATTATCTTAAACATCTACCAAAATACTTTTTATTTATCTGTGTGAGGCTGGATTTTCTTCCTACTCTTCAACAAGAAGAGTCCGTTGCTTAGATTGAATGCAGAAGCAAAGATGAGGTTCTAGCTGTCTTTAAGGCAGATATTTGAGATTTGCAAAATATGAAACAATGCTGCTCATGTCAATTTTGTTTTGTTTTGAAAATTTTAATTAATTAAGTAAATATTTAATTTTTTTCAATTTTATTTTTTATTACCATAGGTATTTATTCATATAGCTTACATAATAAATACCAGAGCCTTAGGAAGTATAATAATCTTGAGGATTGTAAAGGAGCCTAAGACTAAAAGATTATGATGATCTAGACCAGTGGTCAGCAAACTGTGGCTCATGAGCCACATGCGGCTCTTTGGCCCTTTGAGTGTCGCCCTTCCACAAAATACCATAGCCTGGGCGAGTCTATTTTGAAGAAGTGGTGTTAGAAGTTTAAGTTTAAAAAATTTGGCTCTCAAAAGAAATTTCAATCATTGTACTGCTGATATTTGGCTCTGTTGACTAATGAGTTTGCCGACCACTGAGCTAGACCATTGATTTTTAACCTTTTTCATCTCATGGCACACAAACTAATTACTAAGATTTTGCAGCACACCGAAAAATAAACTTTTTGCCTATCTGACCAAAAAATTTGATATAATTTTGATTCATCACACCAGATGGCTATTTTTGTGTTGGCTGTTGTCATTTCTTTTATTTGACAACCTAAGAGAAAATACGTCAATGCCCCTAACTAAACAGTCACCTATTGCCCCTCTTTAAATGGTCATATAATGAACGTCCAATGAGAAATGTTTGAGAAAGGAAGTGGTCAACAGTAAAGAATGCTAAAGAAGTCCAGGATTTTGAGAATGAAAAGCAGTCAATGCCCCTAACTATATGGTCTAATATTGCATGTTTTAAAAATTCTTGTGGTACACCTGTTGAAAATTGCTGATATACACAGTGGTTTTTAAAAGAGCAGACTTACCAACAACACAATGCCAGTAAGTGTCTTACTAGTAAGAGTACTATGTACCAAGAAAGCAGGAGAAAACAGGATGGAGGACAGCACAGGCAACTGTTCCAAATATAACCAATATGGAGGCCTGGTACACTAAATTCATGCATGGGAAGATGGGGGGGGGTGTCCCTCAGCCCAGCCTGCATCCTCTCCAATCCGGGACCCCTTGAGGAATGTCTGACTGCCCGTTTAGGCCCAATCCCGTTAGGTTCGGGCCTAAAGGGGCAGTCAGACATCGTTCTCACAATCCAGGACTGCTAGTTCCAAACTGCTTGCCTGCCTGCCTCCCTGATTGCCTCTAACCGCTTTCGCCTGCCAACCTGATCACCTCCTAACCACTACCCTGCCAGCCTAGCTGATGTCTAACTGCCAGTCTGTTTGCCCCCAACTTCCCTCCTCTGCCGGCCTAGTCACCCCTTAACTGCCCTCTCCTGCAGGCTTGATCACCCTCAACTGTCCTCTGTTGCAGGCCTGGTCCCTCCCAACTGCCCTCCCTTGCTGGCCTTCTTGTGATGGCTACCTTGTGTCCACATGGGGGTAGGGTCCTTGACCACATGGGGGCAGCACTCTTGTGTGTTGGCATGATGGTCAATCTGCAAATTACTCTTTTATTAGATAGGATAGAGGCCTGGTGCATGGGTGGGGACTGGCTGGTTTGCCCTGAAGCGTGTCCTAGATCAGGGTGGGGCTTCCCTTGGGGTGTGGGACAGCCTGGGCGAGGGGGCCTATGGTGGTTTGCAGGCCAGCTATGCCCCCCAGCTACCCAAGCGGAGGCCCTAGGATCTGGGATTAATTTATGTTCTACAATTGAAACTTTGTAGCCTGGAGCAGAGCCAAGCTTTCTGCTTACTCCGTGGCAACAGTCATTTCTGTTTGAAACTTTGTAGCCTAGAGTGGAGGCCTAGGCTAGGGCTGTAGAAGTTTGGCTTTCTCCATCACCCTGGCAACCCTAGCCTCTGCTCTCTCCAGCTCTGTGGCTGCTGCCATTTCTGTTGGGATTATCAATCTTCTATAATTGAAACTTTGTAGCATTGAGTGGAGGCCTGGGCTGGCAACAGCAGGAGGAAAGCTTGGCTTTCTCCCTTGCCTGGGAAACCCAAGCCTCCCTCCTGCTGTCAGTGGTGGCAGCCATCTTGGTTGGGATTTATTTGCATAATTTGGTCCTGATTGGCTGGTGGGTGTGGCTGTGGGCATGGCTTGATCAGAGGTATTGTCAATTTGCATATTAATCTTTTATTAGATAGGAGATGAACACAAAATTGTCATTTATTTTGTTTGTTTGAAGTGAAACTAAAGCTTGGAACATTTTCAGTTTGGGTGTGGGCATCTGTTCAGCAATCAAATCCTAATTAACTAAATTTTAAAAGCTTTAGGTGCTCTAGTCTTTTTAGACACACATTGCTCTGTAAGACCCAATATTACAAATTAAAGTGCTATATGCTTCAGGTTTGTAAGCAGAATATGCAAGTGTTTCTTTTGTGCTTTGTTTGTTTTTCTGATTAGGGAATCCTCTTTTGTCTTTAAGTCTTCATTGCTTCTCTGTAGGGTAACCTTGCAATATATCTTCCAAACTGGACCCATTAAAAGTGAAAATGGGAAACAATTAAATAATTATGCCAGAATAATAGGCAGAAATCAAAACTACTGAGACAAACAAGGACATATGGTCACCCTGCTTCTTTCCTTTCTGCCTGGTGCAGTTTCCAATTCTCCCAGCATCTACTCCACCTACTTTCTCTGGTGTGAGTGCTTCTTTCTTGCAAGAACACTGAAGATCACCAGACTGCCATGCTTCTCTACCTCAACATTTCCCTCTTTCTCCGTGTTCCTCATTCTCTTCCATCTTCTCTTGTTATCAGAGGAATAAGGATGCAAGGCTATGCTCTTTGACTCCCCACTTACTTCAATGAGCGGCTCTACTTGCATTCTTTCTCTCTTCCTTATTCTTTCCTTCCACTTAAACACAACCACAGTAGACGTTCCTTTCTATAAAGGTCTTCCCTAGACCTCAAGATACTGCTTTCTCTTTTGCATTCACTGAGTTTGCTTTTTTCTGCCCACGTCCTGGTGAGCTTCTATTTCGGAGCACTTTTTCCACCCACCCCTTTACACAGGTGTTCCCTGGTTCTTGACTTGATCCTCTTCTCTTCCTACTTGCTCTCAATTTTTGTGGCCTTTCTGCCTACAGTGAGTCATCTGCACAACTGTGAGTAACTTTTAAATACGTATTTCGAGTACTTATCTCCTTTTCTGTAAAGCACCGTTTTCCATTTTCCATCTATGTTTTGTCTCACATGAATGAAGAACTGGCATCCTAAACAAATGTGATCCACACAGAACTCATCATCTCCCTTCTCCCTATGTCCATGTTCTCTCTTTCAGTTACTATCTTTTTCTCAGTAGCCTCAACATTTCAACCATCTTTTATTCATCTCTTATGCATGTTTCTCCTAGTTGTCAAGTCCTGTTGACTTTTGTCACAGCTCTGAAATACCTTCCACTGTGTCTCTTCTCCCTTTTTCCACTGCCACTTTCCCATTTCAGGCCTACCTGTCACTAGCTCAAACTTCAAAACAGTTTTGTAATGGGTTTCCTTGCTTCCTCTATTTCCCTCCCCCAATCATTCATGTAGACCTTAGTTAGGAAGTGACTCTGATGGTGGAGGCAGAGACAGATCAGGGGAGGCTTAAAGTCTCCATTAGCAGCTTGTAGCTCAGAGGAGGATCCAGTAGATACTGAGAGGAGAAGAGAACCTAGAGTGCACATACCAGACATCTAATGAGGAGAGTATGAGGAAGAAGGTGATCAACAATAATGCTAAGGAAGTCAAGGATTTTGAAAAAGAAGCAAAATGGATTTAATTTGGCAATTAAAGATCTCAGTGCCCTTGGAGAGAGAAATTTCAGTTCATTAGTGTGGATGGAGGAGTGGCCTCTAAGTTCTCGATTTCCTGGCACCATCACCTCCATTCTCCTTCAGCAACTCCTTATTGAGGTCACATAATATGATTGCTTATCTTAGAAAATTGAAATTCCAATATACAACTTTCCAATGGCCATTTTCTAACTTTCCAGTTCCTCTGTACCCTCAGTACCCCCCTATCTTACTGATCCATCTAATGTCACCGACTCTGGGTTCCACTTAGCTCCATTTTTTTTCTATTTAGTCAAACCCTGCAGTACATTCCTTCACTGTTCTGCTAGCATCCTTCAATCTTTCATCTGTCTCTTGTTACACCACAGCTGCAGAGCCAACCCCAAGGGTTGAAGTGATCCAGCGGAGAGGTAATGGGGATGTCTGGAGAAAATTCCCCACCTCATTGCCTGTAACATATGACCTCCCATTTTTAGTGGCTCCTCATCATCATTCTGCAATCCTGAGTCAGTGTCCTTCATTCTTTCATTCCTACATTCTGCCTCATCTCTCATAACATGTCTTACTTCCTTCTCTGTAAAGAAAAGTGAAGCCACCAGGCATGAACTTCAACTTCTTTCCTTTGTCCCTGTAAATAAAGACTGAAAGTTAACTCAGAGCATGAGTGGCTGTTCAACATTTGTATTCTCGAGTCTAAGCATGTACGCTATAACTATTTGTTGAATCAATGACTAAATAAACAACCAAATAATGCCTTATGGTGTTTCACCTTATCCAAATTTAATATACAAGAAAAGTAAAGCTCCATGTGGTGAAACAACTTTCCCAGTGTCACGTAACTAACACAGTGTTAGAATCAAACTCAGATCTGGTGATAAACCTCTGCTCTTTTCCTGTGATCATCCATCACCCTCACTTCCACCTGCATAGTCAAGGCACACTCCCAAATTTACATATCTAGCCCAGGCTTTTCTTCTTGGCCCCAGACAATTATCCACTTTAAATTTCCACCTGAAACTCCAGCTTTAACAAAACTCAACTTATTATCATTCCCAAAACAACTCTTTTACTCATATTGTTAATGGTGTCACTATCTACCCAGATGTCCAATCCAAAACCATGGGAAACATCTTCTCCATCACACACACCTCACACACACACACTCCCATTCCTAGTAAGTAAATTCTGTCACTTTTCCCTCAACACCTTTTCCATCAACCCTTTCCTCAAAATCACTACACTGCTGTACTTGAGGCTCTTACAGAGATCACCTAGACTATCAGCAATTGCATCTAAATCTATTTATTTCCCTTGCTTCTGGCTCAACCCTCTACAAATCATACTTATCTCATATATCATCTTGGCAAAGCACACATATGATGATGTTACTTCCTTTCTTAACACTTTGCAAATGGCCAGCCACTCAGGTAATGAAGTAGCCAAGTAAAAGCTACTAATCCTATCTAATAAAAGAGTAATATGCAAATTGACTGTCACTCCAACACACAAAGATGGCTGCCCCCATGTGGTCAAAGATCCTGCCCCCATGTGGATACAAGGGGGATACCACAAGATGGCTGCCAGGGGAGGGAAGTTAGGAGGGACCAGGCCTGCAAGGGAGGGCAGTTGGTGGCGATCAAGCTTGCAGGGGAGACCAGTTAGGAGTGACCAGGCCGGCAGAGGAGGGAAGTTGGGGTGACAAATCCTACAGAGAAGGGCATTTTGGGGAGACCAGGCCTGCAGGTGAGGGAAATTAGGGGCAATCCTGTCAACAGGGGAGCAGTTAGGCATCAATCAGGCTGGCAGGGGAGTAATTAGAGAGTGATCAGGCTGGCAGGCAGAAGCACTTAGGGGCATTCAGGAAGGCAGGCAGGCAAGCACTTGGGAGCCAGCAGTCCTGGATTGTGAGAGGAATGTCTGACTGCCTGTTTAGACCCAATCCTACCAGGATGGGACCTAAACGGGCAATCAGACATCCCATGAGGGGTCCCAGATTGGAAAGGGTGCAGGCTGGGCTGAGGGACAACCCTCTCACCAGCACAAATTTTGTGCACTGGGCCTTTAGTATATATATAAAAGCCTAAGCGACTGAATGACCAGTCAACCGGTTGCTATGATGTGCATCTACCACCAGGGGGAAGACACTCAATGCAGGAGCTTCCCCCTCGTGATCAGTGTGCTCCCACTGCCAACCTCCTGCAGTACTTCTTCCCCAGCTGGCCAGCCCTGATAGCTCCCATCGCTGGCCAGGCTGAGGGACCTTGTGCACGAACTTGTGCACTGGGCCTTTAGTGGGGATAATAATAACTCATGGGTTGCTGTGAATCTGATAGCAAATAATGTCAATAACAGTATCTCGTATGGGATATAAAGACCTTGGTAGGTTCATTCTGCATGTGTTGCCAGTCATTCCTTGTACATGCTCCCTGCCCTAGGCATAGTGAGCTGCTTACAGTTCCCTCCATCCCACCATGCTGCTTCAGATCACTACTGTCTCTGCACATACTTTCTTCTTCTTTGTTCCTGGAAGGAACACTTTTTTTCACTGATACCTTCCTCATGAATTCCAAGACATGTGCAAAATCCATTCTCCACAACGAATTCTTCTTAGATCCTTAAACCTTCTTTCAAGCTCCTACTGAACATTATGGTGTCTGTGTAGGACATGTCACATGATGTCAAAATTATTTGTTCATTTGCCTGTTTCCTTGCTATAATGGAAGTTTCTCGAGTGAGAAACCAAAATGTTTTATCTTTTTAGGTTTATTATCTAGTACTAATGGGTGTTCCAAAACATTTTTTGTTGTTGAATAAATAAATGACAGTTTCAAATGCTCCATTTTTCTGCAACTGAGAGACAATGTCACAGAGAAGATTAGTAAAATCAAAATCAACTTGGTTACAGATGCCCCCTGATGCATAAAGAACATAGAGATGGAAAGTTAATGCTTGCCTGCCACAGCAAAGTGCTTTGGAGAACATGTTGGAGATAATGTGTTTTTGAGCATACGTGAATATTTTTAGAACATATTACACTGACTTGTTTCATGCTAGCTTGGAGAAGAGAGGATGCCAAAGGGATATGTGGCAGTTGTCGTTTCCACTTGTTAAAAAAGAAATGGAAACCGTAATGCCTGAAGCAGAAATGCACAGATGCAGTATGGTGGAAATGCCGCCAGTCCACAGCAAGATTTCTGCATCCTTTACATGGGATGTTGTTTGCCAGAGCAGAGCCTATTCACCCCCACTTTGCTGTCTCCAGACATGAGTGAGGAATGTCTTCCCACAGCTCATTAAAACAATGCTTCAATGTTTGCTGCTTCTGACCATCTTGAACCCACTCCAAACCTGCACTTAGATGATCCACTTCTACTGTGTACCCTCTCCTGGAAGACAGCCTATTGCCCAGAGTTAGAGATGATCATATAACCAGTGCATATCCCCCTCACCTTCCACTCCCTGACCCTGCAGTCTTGCTGGGGGTTCTTATGGTCCATGATTGCCTCTTATTGTCCAGTTCTATCCTTCCCAAGTCAGTAAGGCTCTGGGCTGGTGGGTTCATGAGATCTAGCGTGCACTCACTGCACCCTGGGAACAAGAACAGACCACAGTGACTGATGACAGAAACCAGGCTAAGTAAAACTGAAGGCTGAAGAGCCACTGGTGTGGGTCTGGGACTGCCAGCCAAATCTTGCCTTGGCATGAAGAGCCTTCCATGATAGCTGATGACAGAAATAGAGGACAAGGATGAGAGGGACAGATACAAATTCCTCTTTTCCATCATTTCAACTTCATTCAATAGTGGGCTGAGTGTGGGGGTCTCAGAAAGTATGCTCTAGTCAGGCAATTCTAAGGCTTTTTCTACCCAATATGGAGCTGGCTTAAAAGTAAAAAATTCACTGAATTTGTAAAGCAGTGGAATGTCTCCTGACAGTATCCAATTGACTTGTCATTTTCAGGCTTCCCAGAAGAGAAGAGAATCTTCATTTATAAGGAATGATTCCAGGATCATAAAGGTAGTCAATTTGATTTGGCAATATTTTTTCTCTCGGGCTCCCACATGTAATGTTGACTGGGATGTAACTCTACAAATGGACAAGGGTCTTCAGTTCACTCTCTTTTGTAAGAGTTTTTCTATCTGGATTCTATATTTTTCTCAACTTGGTTCAGCTGACATTTTCAGGCTGAATATATTCTTCGTGCATATTTAGGATTTGGATCTTTGATTTAGGTGCCAGCCAGACACATGTTAATGTCATTATTCTTAAACATGTCACCTCAGAGCATCTATGTACTTGATGATGTTCTGATGAGCAGCACCAGAACCCTACCTGGCTTTGCTCCTACCTCTGAAATGTTGTGCTTAATACCAGTGTGGCTTATCAGTCATATCTTATTCCTGTTGTTTATTAGATTAAGACCAGTTCCCTTACCCAAGCATTCGAGGTCCTCCAAACTTTCCCCACTTCAACTATCTAGGCTTTCCCCACTACTGTACTAATGCAGACACTCTACCCACAAACGTCAAGCAACCTCAGGTCTGTGTCTTTGATCATCTTTTCTTTCCCACACAGAACATCTTTCCCCATATTCCTAGTCTGATGATATTCTATCCTGAAACCATTTAAACTCACCCCAAATACTTTTTAAGAAAGTTTCTTTAGACTGCTTCAGTTCACAGAGACCTCTCTCTTTCCTAATGTCCCCACAGTAAAAGCTGCCTGACAACTTGGGAACAAATCAAACTCTATTGTATCTTTTGATTTACATGCCTTCCCAAATGAATGACAAATTCCTTATGGCAAGGAGTCATATGCTTTTTACCCTCCTGATGCCTATGTTGGTGCTGGAATAGTGAATATACTATCTAATAAAGAGGGAATATGCTAATTAACCCTCACAACATCACAAAGATGGCAGTGCCCACAGCCAATAAGGAGGGAATATGCTAATTGACTACCACACCCTCAAAGATGGCGGTGCCCACAGCCACAAGATGGTGGCACCCAGTCCCCTCAGCCCTGCCAGGGCACCTGCCTCTGGAGTCCCCCAGTCCCCTCAGCTCCCCAACTGCCCAGGGCTAGCCCAAGGCACAGGCAAGCCTCAGAGAGGGGCTTGCCTGAGGCTCAGGTAACCAGAGCCAGCCGAGGCTTGCACTGACGGCAGTGGCAGTAGCAGAGGTGTGATGGGGATTTTGCCTTCCCCTGATTGGTGGGTCGCCTTCCTCCCCTGAGGGCTGTTGGATTATGAAAGGAGACAGGCCAGGCTGAGGAGAACCCCCTCCAGTGCATGAATTTTCATGCACTGGGCCTCTAGTACTTAATAAATACCTGATAAGTTGAATCCAATATAGCAACTTGGATCCCAAATGATACTCTCAAAAGGAAATACCAAATGAGTATGCTGGTGGACAGCTCATGAACTCCTGAGTGACTCAGTTTCCATATAGATAGGGCCACACATGCAACCATTCCTTTGCTACAACCACATGGGTTAATTTTCAATCAATCTAAATTAGTACATGCAACTAGATTAGTTTTTCCCCCAAAAAAGTACATTCATGTTGCTTGATATCTTAATTCATATTTTCATGGCTCGAGATACATTTACTTAAAATGGTCCTTTTAAAGCCTCTTCAATAAATGGTGTTAAAAAAAATTGAAAAGCCACATGAAAAAAATAAAGAAAACTAGATTCCTATTTGACACTGTTCACAAAAATTAACTTAAAGAAAGATTAAAGACTTAAATTTAAGATCTGAAAAATAAAATACACAGAAAAAACACTATATAAATGTCCAAGCACTATTCTGTACAACTGAAACTAATAGTATTGAATGTCAACTGTAATCAAAATTAAAATTTAAGAAATTAAGATAAGAAATAACAATTATTAGAGCAGACGTGGAGAAAAAGAAACCCTTATACACTGTTGGTAGGAATATAAACTGATATATATATAGCCACTACAGAAACCATTATGGAGGTATCTCAAAAAACTAAGAAGAGAATCTCTATCTGATCTAGGAATCCCTCTTCTGGGCATATACCTGAAAAATTTAAAAATATTTGTTCACTCATTGCAGCATTATTCATGGTAGCAAAGACAATGAAACAACTTAAGTGTCCTTCGATGGATAATTGAATAAAGAAGATGTGGTACGTATATATAGTGAAATACCCCTCAGCCATATGAAAGGATGAAATACAGCCATTTGAGATAATATAGACGGATCTTAAGAGTATCATGCTAAAATAAATAAGATAGAAAATGAGAAGAACCATATGACTTTACTCATACATGAGATATTAAACAGAAAGCAACAAGTGAACAAGGAAAACAAACAAACAAACAAACTCATATACACAGACAATAATGCAGTAATTATCAGGAGGAAGAGAGTTGGGAGGAAGATGAAGAGGGTATCAGAGGCAAAATCTGGTGATGGAAGGAGACTAGACTTTGGTGCTGAGCATACAATGCAATATACCATAATGCATTGTAGAACTGTACATGTGAAACATAATATATTAACCAAATGTTACCTAAATAAATTTAGCTAATTAAAATAAAATTTTCCTTTCTAAAAGAGTGATTTATTTTCATGTTTTAAAAACTAACTTGTATCATACTAAAGTTGATTCAGGCTTTACATTTTTTAATTTAGATAGAGCAGACTTTACATCGTCTTTCCTTTCAGTCAGCTGAACAAACGGTACACATTGCTGCCTAACTTTCCTACTGTCCACTTCCAGTCAGTTCCAGTGACTCTCAGATACATGCTTCTCAACTTCACTTTTCTTCTAAGTCAATTCCACATCTACGACTGAATATATCTTTTCAAATAAAATGCAATAAAAAAGTATGCAACTCTGTTTGGATTTCAAAATTCTACTTGCAAGGCTGTTTGAAATTTATAATGCATTTTCCATAGAAACTGCGTTATAAATAGTAATTCAGTTAGTAATTTCTGGCTGGGAAACAAAACTTAGTTAATCCATCTGCAATGAAAAGCAGCAGAGAGCAATATGGTCACAATATGAATAATTAAATGAAGCACTAACAAGTTAATGTAAAAAATAAGTTTATCTCTGTTGTTAATATTTAAAGAAGAGTACTTTTAATTAGAGAAAGACAGCAAGAAAGCAATGGTGGATACCTGGAGCACTGTTTCAGTTACAACTACCCAATTCTAAAATCTTGCAAGCTTAAACCTGACTCCTCAGTCCAGTTACCAATCCTCCCGACCTTCCCTTCACTTACCTCTTCCATTCCCTTTGCACCTTCCTCAACTAGACATTGCCCTTCTTTACCTTATTATAATGGTTTCCTAGTTGGTTTCTCAGAGCCCAATCTCCTCCTTAAAATCTATTTTGCATATGGCATTCATATGAACTACAGGCATACCTTGAAAATATTGTAGGTTCAGTTCCAGACCACTGCAATAAAAAATATTTCAATAAAGTGAGTTTAAGTATTTTTGCTGGTAGTGGGTCTTGCCCTCGATTTGTAACAAAACACAACATCTATAAAGTGCAATAAAGTGAAGCACACTAAAATGAGGAATCCCTGTATTGTTCATCTCTGTATTGTTCTGCTCAACAGTACGCCACCTATCCCCACCAAGTCCGAAGGGCATAAACCTGGACAAACTTTCTATGGATGTACACCTGGGTCTTGAAGGAGAGCTCCTGCACTGGCATGGTCCATATAGAGTCCAGTAGAGACTCTGGCTCCTATCCAAAGTGGTCTAGGCACCCAAAATGACTTCTAGGATTCTTAATTAGGAGAGAGCACTTCCCCCTTAGAAGTCTCTGAGTAGTCTATTTGCTCTTGGAGACCATAAAGTGACGTCCCAGTTTGGTTACTGCATGAATGTTTTAGAGAGGAGTTAGACTGCTGAAGCTCTCAACCAAAAGTGGGAAGATGGGGAGGTGATATGGTTAACCACTGGGTTCTGTTTGACCTCGGACACCACTGATCTCTCTGAGCAGAGGGAACTAACCCATCAGAGATAGCACAGTCGTGAAAGAGCCCTTGCATTGTGGCAAAGCTCCTTGCCTGAGATTGTGTGGGGTCTTCGTTTTGTACAATGGGGACAATAATGCCCTTTACTCACAGCTGCTGTAAGGACTGAGGGAGTGTGCTTGAAAGAACATATAATGGTGCCTGATAAATACTGAAGTGTGTGCATTAATTCAATTGGAGAGAGAAAGATGCACAAAAGCTTTTGGTCAGAGTCTCTGACTCCAGCAAATGTTTTCATTTGGGTGAATGCTCGCTTCATCAACTTTGGGCTGGGATTCAAGCAGAATCTTCCTTGGTGTTCTACATTCTGACTCACTAAGAAGAAATATTTGGGGAAAGGAGAATTACTGGTTTACAATTCAGATCCAAGAAATATTCAGGAATTAAGATGATAGCAAATCCAAATGAGATACAGAGCATGCACTGGTTAATTAAAAACAAAAGAAAACAACTCCCCAAACAAAAACCAAACAGTACAACAAATAACCAGACCAGTGCTGGCCCAGGCTCTGGATCTGGCCAGCCAGGGGCGGAGTGGCTGCCTGTTGCCATAGCGATGCAGGCAGAGTGATCCAGGCCTGTGAAGAGCTAGGACTATGGCTGAGGAGAGAGGCAGGCCCAGGGCTCTGTGCTCCCTAACTCAGGCTCTCTTTCAGGATTCCGGCAAGAAAAGTGAAAGGAGGTTTGGGCAGATGCTTATTTGTTCCCATTGTCTGTGTGGTTCTCACAGAAATATATATTTCAGGACTAATCTTTCTGAGCCATTATATTTGTAGAGGATTGATCCATTTTCAAAGCATTTTTACAGACAAAATTCTAACTGTGGTGCAGGTATGATGGTATTACTTCCATTTTGTGGATTAGATCAGCAATTTTCAATCTTTTTCATCATGGCACATATAAATTAATCACTAAAATCCTGCAGCACAACAAAACGTATTTTTGTCAAGCTGATAAAAGAAAATAATTTTGATTCATTCATGCCAGTCTACTGTTGTGCTGGCTGCTGTCATCTTTTCACTTGACAATGTGAGGGAAAAGAGATCAGTGCCCTTGACTAAAGAGTCTGGTATTGCATGTTTTTATAAATGCAACATGCATTCTTTTTAAAAAATGTATTGATTTTTTACAGAGAGGAAGGGAGAAGTATAGAGAGTTAGAAACATTGATGAGAGAGAAACATCAATCAGCTGCCTCCTGCACACCTCCTACTAAGGTTGTGCCCTCAACCAAGGTACATGCCTTTGACTGGAATCGAACCTGGGACCTTTCAGTCCGAAGGCCGACACTCTATCCACTGAGCCAAACCGGCTAGGCTGGTGTTACATGTCTTTAAAATTCCTGAGGCACACCAGTGTGCCTGCCAGAGCCCAGAGGTTGAAAGTTGCTGGATTATATGATAAAGTCTAGTGTAGTGCCCATGGGGTAAACCACTTAAATCCTCTGGGCCTTGGATTTTTCACTGGAGTAATGTGGATGATGTGGCTTACCCTGACTATGTGGAATTGTAAACGGCATAGCTCTAAACGTTACAGAAATGTCATCATGTGAACCTCTGGCCAGTGTTGTTCCTGTACACCCCATCTCTGCTCTGTTGCATATTTATAAAGGAGCTATCCTCATTTCAAGCTCCCTGGGCTGTTTGGAAACTATGGGAGATAATCTGCAAACAAAGACAGCAATTGCAGTCTGCATTTCTGAATCTCCATTAGCAGAGTCATCCCACCTACTGTGCTGAGAGGTGACCTCATTAGAGAGGACCCATCAGGAAAACTCAAAGCCTGGGGACCCTCTGGCAGTTGGGCCTGTGGTTGGGGAGGGCCTCCAGCAGCTGCAGCTGACAATGGACTTCTGTACCCCATTCCTGCAAAGCTTTTTTTTTTTTAGGCCTTTGCTCCTCCCACGAGCTAGCTGGTTTTGTGTGATCCTCAAGCAAGATGGCTGCTGATTGCAATGAGCTCAGAATAACAGGAAGTGATTAAAAATTAATTTAAAAACCTATCTTATAGTTTAACATCTACATTAGGAACACGGTGGAGTAAATAAGCTGGCACCATCTTTAGTAAGACAAGAAAAGAGAATTCAGGCAGTCTGTTGTATGTGGTTTATAGATAAAGTTAATATTTCAGCTGGCCTTGGTACATATTTTCTAGGCCTTTTCCTGAAAGTGCAAGTGGGTTAGGACAGATGCTTCAATTTTCCAATATAATTTGGTAGCAATATGATGGTCCATCCAGGGCACTTGCTTAATTGAGATAATTCTTCAGGACAAAGGACCTTATGCTTTCAAAAAGCAGTTCTCTTTAAAGGCCAATGTCAAATTGTTTAAGAGAGCTGACATAAATGTGTTTTTTATCTAATGATGAAGATTCATCACATTGTATAAGGAACCTTTCCCTGTTGATGATCTGGAGATTAAATCAGGCCTTGGACTGCCAAGGTAGTAACAGAGGTGCAGATGAATCTTTGGCTGTCCTCTGTCCGCCAAGCCTCACTGTGCCTTCTCCAGTCCCAGACCTTCCAGTACCTGCAAACTACCATCAACACCACTGCTGCCTGGTCTTCAAATCTCAATGTTATTAACAACTAGAAGTAAACTTTACTGGAAAATGGACAGATATTCTCTCTAAGAAAGCTTACATTCAACCATGTTTTTCTGAGTGTTTCTTTAGTAGCAGAAGTGATACTGAGCACACACTATTGATTCGAAGTTAATTTTCATTAAGTTATCTGTATTTTCTCCAATGAGCTGTGATTTGGGGTCCAAACATCACTTTATATCAATTTTAAGGGTGGTTAGGTGGCAAACTGGCAATGCACATAATAAAACAAGTTCACTTAGTAATTGGATTCAATTATTATCATTACCACATTACCCATTTTGCGCTAAAGTTTATGTTTATTTTCAGAACCAGAAAGTTATCTGTTCATTGCATTCAAAACCAGTGCACATATTTTATGTTTAAAGTAATGTGTCATACTTCCAAGTGCAAATAAATATCAAATCAATTTTCCTTCTCCTTCTTCCCACAACACTGAAAGCAAATGTCAAGTGTTATAAAGCTCCCCAATGATGTCAATAATTTTATCATAAATTGAGATTTTTAGGTAGGGCTATAAAACTAAAAACCTGTTTTTCACAGCAACTAATTTCATTCACCTGGGCAGAGTAAACCCCAGCCTTCATGGCATTGTAAAGCCAGATTATGAGCAATTTTGATTAAAAGGAAAACACTGACTATTTTCCAACCAAAAAAGTAATGTTACCAGAGTCATTGTCTTTGCTAATGCTTGTGTCCTTACCAATCCTGAAGCTGGTGTGGGAGAAACTGTCTCCAGACAGCTTTGGGCCTTCGCCTTTTCCGTGTGCCTACATTATCACAAACTCTAAGGAAGTAGAAATGAGGAGGACTAGGGAGGAGCATGGGGTTACTGGCATGCTGACCTCTATTGACATACATGAAGCAAAAATGGAAACATTTTTTATATGAACCTAGAAAATATTAAAAGCTAAGCTTTTCTAATTGCAAAGCAACAAAAAGACAATAAATAGGTCCTTAAAGAGAACCAGCAAGATAGGTGAATGATGTTTACGTTTCTCACTATTATCAGTGTCCAAGTTGTTTTCATTAAGACAAGTAAGGATATTTTCAAGTTTGTAAGTGAAAAGTTGAGTTGAAGATTCAGACTCTTCTTTTCCTCACACCTATAATAGAAACAAATACCAAATCCCTTAAAACTTCATCAAATTATATGATTGTGTTGTAATGTCAGTGTTGGGCATAATTCCTGGATTTTGTCAGTTTTTTTCCTATTGTAGGTTTTTCCATTTAGGGAACTATGCTTTGACTCAGCCCAGATTCAAATATAAAGAAATAATAACATTTATGATAAAGGTCTGTTCTGTGGGTTCTTTGTGTTATGTTTACATTTGACGATAAGGCAGCTACTATTAGTATTCTTGTGGCCAATAAAATTGAATTAATGAATGGGTATCAATCTTTTCTAGACAGAATATTCATGTAGCTTGAATTAGAATATTCATATTTTTGATAACTACCTTTTTTAAGTTATGAGTTAGACAGTGAAGTCCTACAAAGTCAATCCAATTTCATGAGATATTTAAGGTGATGACATTATGTAAAAAGTTTGTTTCTTAATCATGGACATTGGTTGAAGGTCACTGTCCTGGGAAGAAAATTGACAAGCCAAGGATTCAGTGATACTGCAACGTCTATGATCATTAACATTTGTCAACAACTGTTATGCAATCAGCACTTAACATATGGGCTTTCTTTCTTTTTTTTTAAATTCATCTTTAGTAAGAGAGAAAAAAGGAGGGAGCGAGAGAGATAAACATTAATATAAGAGCAAAAACATCAATCTGCTACTTCCTGCACACCCTTTACTGGGGATTGAGTCTGAAACTTGTGCTTGTGCTCTGACCAGAAATTGAACCAGTAACCTTTTGATGAATGGGATGACACTCAACCAACTGAACCACATCAGCCAGGGTACACACGTGATTTTTTTTCACTACCTGAGGATATTTCTTACATTGATTTTCAGAAAGAGTAGAAAGGGGTGTGGAGGGGGAGAGGGAGAAAAAAAACATTGTTTTGAGAGAGATAAATTGACTGGTTGCCTCCCACATGTGCCCCAACCTGGGCCAGGGCTCAAAGCTACAATTTAAATACATGCCCTTGACTGGGAATCGAACCTGTGACACTTTAGTGCCCAGGACAATGTTCTAATCACCGAACACATTTTTTGACATAGATACAATTCTTATTTTATGGAGGAGAAAACATGGCTTAAAAATTATCAGAAACTTGTTAAAGACTATACAGGACATACTGCTGACCTGGAAAATACAAATATTGGCCCAATCTTTATCATCAAAATTCAACACAGCATTGCCCTGAGTAATGAGGGGTCAATTCTTTTTCTCCTAGGTTGCTGACTTGCTGTGAATTAAGGGCTTTTAAGCAGTAACTGCCATTTATTAGTGGTTCTGCCATTTTTAAAGTATGTAAACATTTTTCTAATTACCATAAATTTATCTTATTTTACATGAACCCAGAATGGACTTTCTAATTAATAAAACATTCCAGATAATGAAGTGTTAGGGGAAGACAACTACCTTAATAAGTAGAACAAAGCCATATACACTTAATATAAACTAAGCACATCCTTTGATGAGATTATAAT
Organism: Antrozous pallidus; assembly: GCA_027563665.1. NCBI lineage: Eukaryota > Metazoa > Chordata > Mammalia > Chiroptera > Vespertilionidae > Antrozous > Antrozous pallidus. The sequence continues at coordinate 79,555,473 of CM050520.1, forward strand.
GCTGCAGGGCCATCAAGACAAAGATGATGATTATCATTTCACAAGGGAAGCAGGACAGCACTACTCAATAGAGATTTCTAGCTGTTACAATCTTAGGTTTGAAGAGCTGGAAGGTACTTCAGAGATCTTCTGTCCAAGCCTTTTACTTATTAATGAAAAATTGGAGACTTGAACCACTAGCAGGGAAGTGACTGGCCCAAGGCCAGGCAGGAGTCCAGGGACAGCCACACAGTGAGCAGAACACCTTACTTATCCTATCTAATAAAAGAGTAATATGCAAATTGACCATACCTTTGCTACACCCACCAGCCATACCCACCAGCCAATCAGGAGCAGGGGGTGGGGACAAGGCAGCCTGGGCTGCAGCGGGGGGTGGGGGGGCTGAGGTGGCCAGTGAGCGCACGAGGCAGGCGGTGGGGCCGAGGCGTATGTGAGACAGCCAGTGGGGCCTGGTGTTCACCGGCGGCCAGGGCAAAGGTGGCTGGCGAGCAAGTGAGGTGGGGGGTGGGGCTAAGGCACAACCACCCAGCCCTGGGGGCACCCTGCAGGGCCTCAGCTAATGCTTCGAGGCTGCCATGAGTGCAGGGTGCCCCCAGGGCTGGGCGGTCACCGCCAGGGCTAAGGTCTGGGTTGGGGGAGCAGGGCCGAAGCATCCTGCAAGCGTGAGGCCCCCAGGGCCGTGCAGTCGCCGGGAGGTCGCCCATGGTCAGGGCTAAGGCCAGGGTTGGGAGGGTGGGCCATGGCGGCTGGGGCAGAGCCAGCCATCAGCCCCATTGAGGGGGCAGGTTGGGCTGAGGGATCACCCACCCCCCAGTGCACGAATTTTGTGCACTGGGCCCCTAGTCCTTTATAATAAAGATGTAATATGCAAATGGTCATTACACTACAAAGCTTAACAACTGACCACATAATGACCGGATCACGGATCAGCAGGAGAGTGGGGCAGCGAGCTATGAGAGGGGGCTGGGGCTGGAGGGAGCTACAGGAGGGTAGGGCAGTGGGCAGAGAGCTAGAGGAGGGTGGCATCAGCTACTGGCTAGCTACTGGCATATGGATTCATGAGCAGGGCTACTAGTCTAATCATAATGTAGAAGAAAACAAAACAAAAATATGTGCTTCACTTGCCTTCTAAATTTATTAATTTCCAAGCTTGATGTACTTTTTAAAGTTTTCTGTGATAGTTATTTCCTGCAACTCCGTTTTCTACTGTGACTTCCACAGCACAACTCATGCACACAATGTCACGCAGTGTCATGCTGCAAATGAGACACAGCAAGGGACATGCACTTTCTCGGAGCAGTTTCTGGTTTCTCTCTTCTTTCATACAGTTTTTATTAGGATTGAAATGTGGAGAGGAGTTTCTACCAAGCATCCGATTCGGGTCTTGTGATTTAACTTGCCAGGTTTAACTGGGGATGGGGATTAATCAATTATTTACTTAGTTGGCACCACTTTCCTGTCACTTAAATCATATTTAATTTCAGTCTATTACAATGCATTATCGGTGCTGAGACAAAACCCTTGATGCACTATTTGCGTGAGAGATGGTTTCACACACACAGCAGCATGGTGCCAAGTGTTCCCTGTCCATTTACAGATGACAAACTGCCTCTGTTAAGTTGTGGTTCATGTGAACACTTTAGAGATTTCTATATTTTACAACTTTAACATATCCGGCACCATTTACTACCAAGTGAAAAACCACCGGAACAATCTAGATCAATAGTCTATTAAATCTGAAAAGCCATTGTTCATGTAAAATGGGACTTAAATATTTATTGAAAATCATCCAGATATTTTATTCTACAATAAAAAGTCTAAACGCTAAACTATTTGAGATAGAAAGACCAAATATGATGCATGAAACTTAACTGAATCTTAGCTTGGAGGAAAATATAGTGCATTTTGATGGGGTAATGGCTTTGGGTATTATCTGATATTAGAGAATAAATGTTAATTTTCTTATGTATTAAAATGGCACAGCTATGTACTTTACATGCAAGCCATCCTCTCAGTTATAGATCTATCACCATCAGTCATTTAACTGTACATAAGTTATCCTATTGTTTGGAGATGCAATAATGAAGCACTTAGGAGTTAAATGTCATGATGTCTGCAACTCTATAAATTGCTCAGAAAAAAGACAGAAGCGTAGGGAAAAATACTAATTTGAACTTAAGCAATATATAGGTATTCATTCTATTGCTTATCATTTTTTTTTGCTTTTTTATTTACAATAAAAATTAGAAATCACTGAAATACCACTTCAGAAAAATAACTCAAAATTACTTAGTTTATATTGGTGGGACAGTGACAGAAAACAGAGAAAGTAGCTTTTTCTTAGAGTGATTCTCCACTAGCCAAGATAAACACAGTGGAAAGGGGACAAAGCAGAGGCAGGTGAAGGTACAATAAGAAGGCACACGCTGCTGCATACAAGCTCACTACTAGGCCCTGGCACCTTCCACCTGGGTTGTTCAAGGAGTATGCATGCAAGGGTGGACATACTAGTAGCAAGCTTAGAGGCTCTGTGACAAAGGAAAGAGGGACACTGCGAAAGTGCACATGTTCCAGTGCTTGAAAGGAGGTGAAATGCTACGTGCTTAGAGAACACGGTGTAAAACCCATGCTTTGCATCCTTTGATGCCATCTGCTGTTCACTATAGATATTCATGAGGCAGACACACCCAAGTATGTTTTCCGAATGATATACATTAATGTCAAAAGCCCACTAATTTCATATTAAAGTTGCCCCCAAATAACCTCTTCTGTGCCTCAATTTCCTAATTGATGAGGGGAGTAAAGTGCCTCCTGGGTATCCCATGGAAGTCAAATGAAGCAGCATCTCTAAAGAGCCTACTAATACACCTATCACTGCACAGGGAACCAACAAGTGGTACCACATGGATATCTAGAATCAAAGCACTTGACCATGTGTCTTATTATTTTCTTCTAGCTAACATGGAAAAATTAGGGGCAGGTGGTCAATACAATTAAGTTTATACATATTTGGTTAAAAAACTACACCTCAGGAGTGTTATTGAATAGAACAATGTCAACCTAGAGAGAAATTTTAAGTCTTCCAAGAATTCTTTAGCTTTTTTTTCAATTTACTTTTATATAAGACTGGGATAAATACCTTTATATGAGCTATCAAAAATATGGATGACAAAAATTTTATAAAGATACATGATATAACAGAGAGAAGTTCACTTAAAGTAAGGTGAATAGACCCCAAGAAGTATGAGAGATGGTTCAATACAATGTGGGAAGACAAAAATAGAACTATTTCTGTCTATTTATAACCTAAAAAGAAAGTCAAGCCTCACTAATATTTTAAATGACTGATGGTGATAGGTCTGTAACTGAGAGGATAGCTTGCATGTAAAGTACATAAGAAGTCTGAGTGCTTGTACAACAATAGACAACTGGAGGTACTTATATTTTTTGTTTGTTCTCGTTCACTGTATTGCCACTCACAGCCCTTTAGTTAAGCTCTGGTAAGTAGATTTATGTATTATATGACCTAATTTTTAACAAAACCAATCTCACAAAAATGGATGGCTGGCTTAAAAAGAAAAGAAACATGAGTTTAAGATAATACTAACAAATAAAGCACAAGAGAACAACAAGAAAATGGCAGCAGCATGAACATTTCTACAGTTCCCAGTGTGAGTACCACCCCAGCAATAGGAGATAAAAATAATAATGATCTAATTAAATCAGATCAGAAATCAATACAAATTACTAAATAATCAAAATTATGTGAAATATGGAATCAATGGTGTCTGAGGTATCCTACTACCCCCACCTACCATCTGATCATCACACCAAAGGAGTCTCCAATGACTCTTGACATGACAGGTAAGCCATGGTAAGACACAGGGCCGCTTACTCTACTCTGATTCACTTACGAGGGCCTCATTTTTCCAAAACCTGTTGATCACTGGGGTAAAAGGGCATGCTCAACACCACCATTTCACTCAAACCCTCAGCTGCAGCCTTGGAAATATCACTTTTAGTCACACCCTTTTTGTAGTTCTGAGGTACCTCATTCCCTAAAGAAGGAGGGACATCTTGTCTATCCTAGGAACTGCCACAACCCCTGGAGTCACCTTTCCCTTCCTCCTCTCTTACTGCCAATACAACACAGGGGTACATACACTAGGGAGAATTGGCAAATTTATTTTACTCAGATGTTCCCTAAAGCTGGATTTAAATATTTGCTAGTATTTATAGACTAGAGGCCCAGTGCACAAAATTCGTGCATGGGTAGGGTCCCTAGGCCTGGCCCGTGATCAGGGCTTGGGGCCTTCTGGCTGCTGGCCAGGGCATTCCATCTCCAGCTGAAACTGCTGGCCGGGGTCTTCCTTCATTCCACGCTGCTCCCTGTCAGCACACATCATAGTGAGCAGTCAAACTCTCAGTCTCCCGGTGGAACTCCTGAGGGGACACTTTGTACATTAGCCAGATGGATTAAAGTCTTACCAGAACAGAAAAAAGCTATTGAGGTAGCCAGGTATAGTACCTACTAATATAACTCTTACCTATTGTTTTTACGTTTTTACCTTGATAGGTTTGGACTACCAAGAAGCTTACAGAGTAACAAGAAACCCTCTTTTGTAGCCAAGATTACATAACAGTTGGCTCAAGCTTTATGAATCAACTATCATTTACACTCATCATGGAAACCCCAATCCTCAGGTAAGGTAGAAAGAGCTAACCAAACTCTCAAAAGGACTCTAGCCAAGCTTTACCAAGAAACGTCAGAGTCCTGGGTGTCTATGTTACCTATAGGTCAATGAGACTGAGGCTGAATCTAAAGGAAAGTTATAAGTGAGCCCCTTTGAACTCCCCTATGGCAGGGCCTTTCTCAGACCTGACCTGCTAATAAATAGATGAAGCAATCCTCCAGATATTGTCTTACACTGTTAATCTAGGACAGGTACAAAAGGCATTACAGGAATATAGAAACAAAAGCCTACCTGCCCCCGATAAAGACTATCAACGCAAACAAGTTACCAAAAGACATGGAGGAACAACTGTCCTGAATCCCAACCACACCCAGATAACAAGGCCCATATAAGGTCCTAGTAAGCACCTCCAATACAGTGAACTCACAGGGATAGCCAGTTAGCTTCAGTTATCTCAAATTAGCCCTGTTTCTTGTGAGTCCCCACAGGAACCTCAACCTGAGACCTGGTCTTGTGAATCCATAGAGGACCTTAAGATCCTCAAGAAACAAAAACTTGTTACAGATCAATAATACAATTGTCTTTCTCATATTTCTGACACTCTTTCTACTAGCCTGTCAATACGCTTGGTATCCTCTCCCAGAAAAATAATTTTTCTGTTCCTGTTGTATTTAATTCTTATCAGATGAAGTCCCAGGTCCATCGCCCCACTAACGTTCTTGTCAAATTTGTCACCTCCAAGACACAACAATTCCATGTCAAGATGATGACACTTTGGTGATTCTAGCCCATCCTGATTTGAGAAGAATCAGCTAAGAACCTCTCTGTTCTAGTCTCAGATCCCATTTGTTTGTGCCCCTTAGGTCAGGCATGGAGAGACTTCCATACCCTCCCTACACAGTCAGGGACTGTGGTTTTGGCCCTTGTCAGCAGGAATCAGTTTACTGAAAACAAACCTCTTCCTTCATTAACCCTAAAAGGTTTTAGGGATGGAAGTCTCTAATGGGGGGAATGTGGTAGGAAGGTAAGAAGCTAGAGAAATTTCTTGATAAGAGAAAAAAAAATTAAAACAAAGCCAGACAATTTGAGCACTTTACAGCTAGCTAATGAATCACAAGGTTTTATCTTCCATAACCAAGGACTCTTAGGAGCAAATGGTTTACACATGTCAGACTGTCCCAGGACAGATTGACAACTTTAGTCCCAGTCCTTTGATGACATTCTTTGAAAATAAAACTAACTAGAAAATAACCCTGATCCCTGTATAGGTACATTTTGATGAATCAACATATTAAAGGATGTACCTGGAAAGCTAATGAATAGTCTGCTAAGACCATCCCCTGAAACCTCTCCTCGGACGCCCTGCTAAAGAGAGATAAAATGCCTCAAGACAAAAGACCCATAGTACACTTTCACTAGAGCACACCCACACCACGTATTTCTGCTCTCTTTCTTCCTAAACTCTAAGGGTCCCCAGCAGACATACAACCAGAGGAGCAGTGGGTGGCAGCAGCTCATTTCAGGTTTGCCCCCTGAATCTATCTCCAAGGCCCCCTTTTATTCTGACTCTCCAGTGAGCTAAGAGAAGCCCCACCTTAGCTCATTTCTTTCTTATGTTTCTAGAAAGCCAAAGCAGCCCCACCTAGGCTCTCTCCTGTTGCTTCTTCTATCCTAAGTGCTTCCTTTGTTTCACTGTCCCCAGCTTTAATAGACGTACTCTCAACATCACCTGGACTCGTGTTGTGAAATCTTTCCTGCATAAAGTCAATACCCACACACTACTGGCTAGACTGAGGCAGACCCACTCAGGGCCCAGTTCCCATCCAGTAAGATTTGATCCTTGCCTAAGTATATATTATGGCTTGCGATACTAGGTAATGACACATGTACATAATTTATGAAACAATAAATACATGTATATTGAAGTGAATACTCAAAGACTGTTTACAGTAAAAGTAATAAAAATGTTTAGAGAAAATAATCAGGATTCATAAGTTTCTAAATAAGCCACAATATGGACCAATGTTAATCATAATAAAATATTAATATGGTGAATGAAAAAAGAAAGTCCTACATGTCGGGTCAAAAAATTGAATATACAAGAACAGGATGTGGGAGCCATAGCTTCAAAGCAATACTGTTAAAGAGGGCTACGGTTTGCAGCTGACCATCAGCTTTGTGTCAGGTAACAGTGTACCACGCTAACAAAGACTGAACCAAATCACAGGCTGCCTCCCTGTGGGAAACTCAAGTGTCTAGAAACCGAGAAATAGCTTGCCCTCAGGTGGAAGACTATCAATTTATAAGCCTCCACAGAGAGGCGTCCAGCATCGGTAAGAGGTTGGGCCAGAAAACCTCCAAGGTCATCCTAATCTGACTTCTACGTCTGTGAAGACACAGAGGCGGGATCTGGATGACATGAGGAGAATACTTTAAGTTAGCTCAGCTTCTCAGACCAGGTAGGAAGTCAAAGCACATGCAACTCCATGACAGTAAGAACTGTTTCTTTGTCTCTAGCCTGTTCAATATTGCATTCCAACACCTAAGACAGTGCCTGGCATCTAACTTATATTCCGTAAATGTTTGTTATGAGGGAAGGGGATGTCTCATTACTTCAGATATTCATAAAGAGGCTGCATGGGTTTTTATTTCCAAGTAATTTCAAAGTAAAAGATGCTACAGCTTTATACTTGCTTACAACCTTTCCTCGACAAGTTACAACATTGACAGCACAGATCTCTGAGCCACTTGACAAATTTTCAGTGGAACATGCATCATTTCTCTGGGTGAGTCTCTATTCAGATCAACTCTGATTTTTTTCCAAATAATTTGGGAATTTCTTTTTAATAATTTCTTTCTCTCTTCTGACAACTTTTTTTTTAATTGAAAACGAACAGAGGTTATTGAAGCCAATTCTGCCAGAAATTTGAAAACAATTTTACTTTACTTTATCTCTGTATACCCAAAAGACTGAAAGTAAATATAAAAATGAATATGGTTTACTTTCAAAATATTTCAACCAAGGTTTAAGAAAAAAACTAATTAAGGAAGGGCTGTGAAAATATGTGTTCATGAAGAGATGGTAAACCTGGCCACATGGCAAACTGATGGCAGCATAGGGTCAATATTTGATGTTTTCTGTAACTTGACAGGACAGTAAAGAATAATTCCACAAACCATTTCGGTTTATTATAAATTAGATTCTTAACAAAAACACATTAAAATGAAAACGGATGATAGAGGAAATCACTACCCAAAGATTTTGAATATAAAAAGCATACAGGAGCTAAATAGTTGTGATAATGCTCTGAAGTAACACTGAACATATAATATTTTATGCTGCAGCCAAACTTAAAAGAATTTTGCTCATCTCTTATAAAATAAATCTCAAAGAAAGTTATAATTTCATGGCTGCCAGCAATAATCAGTCAGTATTTTCTGGAGAGCATTTTTAAATGACACTAGTAATTGTGATTTTATTTTGAAGATAAGGTCTGTCCAAGCAAGTCCCTAAGGAAAAGGGCAATCTGGCTGCTCTTTCAAGAAAGCCCTGGAAAATATCCCCCTCACTGTTGTCCAAGAGAGATAGGCTGAGCATTACAGGAACAGTGCCCCAAGTGGGGAAACGCTGAGAGGAGGCATCTGCCATTTGTCTGGTATCACAATACGCCTCACCCACCCCAGGACAGCAGCTGGGTGGGAAGGATTCCTACTTTGAAAGAGTTGAGAAGATGATCTCTAAAAGTTATGCTCAACTCTAAAACTCTGTGATGTTAGGAAATGCTGCAAATGTGGGTCTGCTGGATGATTAAATTCCAAGCAGATTTCTAGAATGTGTGGAAAATATTGTGCCTGCAAGACTTAATCTAAAGGGGGAGAAAAATAAAGCAGGTCATTTCTTATCGCTTTGTGTATTATCACCAAGACTAAAGTACACACCAAAAAAAGCACATTTTGCCTTAGCTACGAAGCGGAATTGATCAGTGCATTATCCTGACAAGCTATGGTTATGGGTTCCATTCCTGGTAGGGTACATACAAGAATCAATCAACGAATGCATAAATAAATGGAGTTACAAATCTCTTTCTCTCTCCCCCTTCCTCACTTTCTAAAAATTAATAAATAAAATTTTTTAAAAATTTAAAAGAGCACTTGATTCAAATAGAGTTTTTTTTTAAATCAAGTATAGAAGTATTTATAAAAGAGCTGCAGTATCCAAATTTAAGGTGAAGTGGAAAGTGGGTGTCAATACCAACAGAAGTATCAGTGGGTGGGAAGAGATCAACCAAAGAAGCTGTACACATATATGCATAACTTAAGGACATAGACAATAGGGTGGTGAAGGTCTGGGGCGGGTGTGCTATAAGAGGTCAATAGCAGGAAAAAGGGGACCTATGTAATACTTTCAACAGTAAATATTTTTTAAAAAAGAAAAGAAAAAATGCAAAAAACAAAAACACACACACAAAAAAAACAGTTCAAGGCTCTCTGTTTCTGGTCTCAGCTAGGGGCTGTCATTCCTGCTGTTTGCTATTCTGGGGTGCAGAGCTGTCAGGAGACACAGGCAACCCTGTGGCTCCCCAGGCCTGGGATGACAGAATCCCATGAATCCTGCTTAATGACAGATGCTGGACTGAGATAACCAAAAGAATAGGAAATGCATGGAACAGCAGCTGGGCAGACAAATTCAACTTCCCACCTGCTGTTGATTTACTCATTCATCTCTCAAACCCAATCCGCGTCCCTGTAAAAATCTGCCAGCATGTTGAGAAATTAATCAATCTGGGGAAAGAGAGAGAGCTATCCGTGGCCGATTTTATATTCTTTCTGTGAACACACTTGTGTAGCACAGAGGCAGCTGAGCCGAACAGCCGTGGCTTTTCCTGCTCTCTGCTGTAATCACCCATACACCTGGGACTCACAGCTCGCGCTGCTGTTTTTTTTAGATGAGAATTTTTTTTCCCTAGGATAAAGCTGGCTTTGGAAACTAATTAGAAATGTCTGTGTTTTTGTTTGGCTTCTGAGGACACTATGGCCATCTAATTTGCATTTCTGTCTTGTCTCTCCTTGGTTGCCTTTGTTGTTTTTCCTTTTGTCTGAATGAGGAGGGAGTGATTTTCAAATACGGCTAGTCAAACATGCTACTCTTAAGCGCCCGCGTGTGTGTAGATGTATGTAAAATTCAAAATTGAACATTTCAGCTCAACAAAATGCTCTTTAAAATGTCTAATTCCCTACTGTGATTTCATTTAAAGTTCTAATTAGTTGTGCACAGTAATGAATTCTGAAAATTGCAGTGTTTCATTTAAAGGTTTTAAGGTGCAGACGGCTTTAATAATGAGTTTTGCCCAAATCAGTTTTTGACGGGTGGTTTTGAAATGTAAGCTTCATATTTTGGGAGATGTCATATATCTTAGAAACAATCACAATGGTGAGTCTTGAATTTGTTGCTTAATGTCATCAAAATGTCAGATTAATGAGTAATTAACAGCATTTGTACATAATGTTATTTCCTTCTTTCTGCAAAGGCCAAAAGCATAATGAAGAATTTAAGCCAAGAAACATCTTTCAACAAATATGTTTTCAGAGCTTCCATTTTAAATAACTTGCTATCGGGTCTATAACTGTCTTCTTTAATGGTCAGCAAACAGCTGGGTTTCCAGATAACACAGTGAACATAAGATAGCTATGTTAGTTAAGCTATTTTCACCTTTAACTAATGTACTTTGATTTCCTGGGAAAGAAATCATCACCACTGCTATCCCCCAAAAAAACCACAGCTTTTTTTTTTTTAAGGAAGCGTTCATTCGAATCTACCACTCTTTCTGATGTTTTGCTTTAAGACAACTACGTTATTTATCTGTTTTTCAGTCTTCTCTTCTCTTCTTGGACTCCATTGAAACTGGAAACTCTCTGAGTGCACCCCCCATTTTCTCCCCCTCACAAGACAGGCAGGGAGTAGTGTTCTTCCTGATCAGCCTCTCCTGGCATCCTCTCCCCATGTCTGCACCCCAGAGTCCATACCCCCAGTCTAACCACTCCTACAGAGTCCTTAGGCCACTCAACTCCCCAGGGTCTGTTACCCTTCTTCTGTCTATACTGGCCTTCTGTATTCCAAGACTCAGGATTAATGATTTGTAAACCACTCTGGTAGCCCAGCCTCCTGCATGGCCCTGACATTTTCCTAAATCTAAGTCAACTCCTGGCCATCCCCACCACCCGTTCTGCCTATTATCCATCACCTGGGTCATAGATGACCAAGACTCACAGAAGACAAATTCTTGCAAACATGAAGAATGACAGATTCAAACACGGCCAACATGAGAGGTATTGAGGCTGCTCATCAGTCACTTCATGCAGTCTTGTGGCCTCCCTAACTCATGTCCCACAGGAACTAGTGCAGCCTGTTCCCCTTTTGCTTAAACTCCTCACTTCTCCTCCAGCACCCGCCCAGGTCTCACAGAGATGTATGCCATCTATTAGCCTCACATCTCTCCTCTTCTCTCTAAACAAAAAGCTTCTCTCAACGCCTTCCAATTGACTCCAGGTCACAGCCCAGCCCACTTGAATGCTACCTCTTCCTACATGAATCCTCTCCCTCTATGGAGCAGCTTTCCTGATACCTCATTATCTTTTAAAACAAAACCCTTCCTTTGACTCTATTGTTGCTCTCACTCCCCAATCTCTTACCTTCCACCTCCTGCCAAATTCCTTGACTATGTGGAGAAGGCAAGCTTGTGCGGAGTGCACGTGAACTTGGGAACAGCGCAGCTGCCTGACCGCGCAGAGAGCACTCGTGACTTGCTCTTTCATTTGGGAAACCATCAGACTGCTTTGTTTTACGACCTTGGTGAGATGTTGGGTGTGCAGACTCATTTGGGGAGAGTCTGAATTCTCTGGCAGCCGGTGGAGCTCGGCAGCGGCTCTCTCTCAGAGGTGCTGGTGGCCATTGCCCCCGGCACAGAGTCCCTGGGGCCACATAGGGCGGAGCTAACGCTGTCTGCTTGGCCCCGAGACTCCACCCATCCAACTTGAGCACAGCTGAACTTCACAGACAATTGGCCTGGAGGTCAACCCCTCCAAGTGCTAACGACGATTAACCTGAGCTTAACTTCAGCAAGACTGTGCAACCCATATCCACCTCAGGTAACTGGGGAGCCTGAGCCACTATCCCTTGTAGGACGTCTACCACACAAACTAATTGACCAACTCAGGGAAGCAGCCACCACGCAGAGACATGGAAAGAAATCAGATGTGAAAGAAATGGAGGAAAAAAACACACGACTGGACATGGAATTCAAAACCATGGTTATAGGGCTTCTCAAGAGGCTCCTAGAAAAGGTCAAGACCTATAAGGAAATAAGCAAGACCTACAAGGAAATGAACGAAACCCTCAAGGATATGAACGAGACCTGCAAGGAAATGATCAAGATCAATGTGGAAATGAATGAGTCCTACAAGGAAATGAATGAGACCTACAAGGATATGAACGAGACTCTCAAGGATATGAAAAAGGAACAACCAAAAATTAAGCATACACTGACTGAAATAAAAAATATTATACAAAGAACTAAAAGTACTCTAGAGCACCCCAAGAACCAAGTTAAAGATTTGAAATACAAAGAGGTAAAATCCACTCAGCTGGAAAAGCAAGAAACCAAAAGAATCCAAAAAATTGAAGATAGTGTAAGGGGCCTCTGGGACAACCTCAAGCATACCAACATCCGAATTATAGGGGTGCCAGAAAAAGAGAGAGAACAAGACAATGAAAACCTATTTCAAGAAATAGTGACTGAAAACTTCCCACACCTGGTGAAAGAAATTGACTTAGGAGTCCAAGAAGCGCACCGAACCCCAATATATAGGAACCCTAAGAGGACCACACCAAGGCACATCATAATTAAAATGCCAAGAGCAAAAGACAAAGAGAGAATATTAAAAGCAGCAAGAGAGAAACAGTTGGTTACCTATAAGGGAGCACCCATACGATTGTCAGTGGATTTCTCAACAGAAACGATGCAGGCCAGACAGGAGTGGCAAGAAATATTCAAAGTGATGAATAGCAAGAATCTACAACCAAGATTACTCTATCCAGCAAAGCTATCATTCAGAATTGAAGGTCAGATAAAGTGCTTCGCAGATAAGAAAAAGCTAAAAGAGTTCATCACCACCAAACCAATATTATATGAAATACTGAAAGATATTCTTTAAGAAGAGGAAGAAGAAAAAGATAAAAGTATAAATTATGAACAAAAAATACACATCTATCAACAAATGAATCTAAAAATCAAGTGAATTAATAATCTGATGAACAGGATAAACTGGTGAATGTAACAGAATCACGGACATAGAGAGGGAATGGACTGACAATTCTTGGGGAGAAAAAGGGGTGTGGGGAGTGCAGTAAGAGACTGGACAAAAATCATGCAACTATGGGAGAGGACAGTGGAGGGGGGTAAGGGCTGAGGGTGGGATGGGTACCAGGTGGAGAGGAGCTATAGGGGAAAAAAGGGAACAATGTAATTAATAAACTGAACAATAAAGATTAAAAAAAAGAAATAGAAATAGAAATAGAAATAGAAGGATGGTTACCAGGGGCCAGAAGAGAAAAGGGGGAAAGGGAAGCTGTTGTTTAATGGGCACAGGGTTTCAGTTTTGCAAGATAAAAAGGTTCTGGATTTCTGTTGCATAACAGTGTGAATGTACTTAGCATTATTAGGCTGTCTAGTTAAAATGGTTCAGATGGTAAATGTTATATTATGTGGTTTTTAGCACAATAAAGAAATGTAAGAAAAAAATTATGGTGGGTGTGTGTCTGTCAATTACAAGACTCAAAGTTTCCTGTTTGGCAGAGAATTCAGATGGTCTCTCCCTGTTGTAGAAAGTATGCCTCTATGATTCATTCTCAAAGAGAAGAAACAGCATGTGGCCAGGTTGTTACTGAATTTCCCCAAACAGGATGGGGCGGGGGGGCGGGGAGGGAGGTATGATTCTCCTAGATAAAGGGAGGTGGAGGCAGCTTCTTGGACTCCTCAGTCAATTTCTTTCACCTTAGATGAAGGACAAGGTACGCTCCTAAGTACCACGTGCAGAACACAGCAGAAAAGGTTGTAGATTCTTCCTGCATCTGGCAGCCCATTTTTAAAAAATAACCCAATGGGAGACAGCAAGACCTAGGCCATGTGCAGGATGGACTGTAAACTCCACAGTACTCAGCCAGTGAGGCACTGCCGGAGGGCCTCTTGTGCAATAGGATAAATAGCGCCTTGCTAGCCAATTCCTGCATGGCTGTGATCCACAGACACCCATTCTTGAGCCCTAGTATTAAAAGTCTCGCTATTAAAAGACCTTATTTCCTGTCTCCGGGTCCATCTTTTGAATTTGGGCGGGTGAGCATTTTCTCACCTGTCGCAAGTTTCATAAAATCCCAACTAGACTCAGTTTGGGTGGGATTAATCTTCCTGAAGAGTGTGGCTATAGAGCAATTTTAACTCCTCTCACCCCTTTTTCACATAATATTTCAGTCTTTATAAAGCTGCACTGTGAATTGCTCCTATGTTTGGGAGCCACTGACAAAGACTTACAAAGACACCCCTCCCCCACTCCAGCTCCCCTACACACCAGGCCCAGGAGACAGGAAGTTAATTAGCAAACACTGAGAGTAAAATTGAGGGCCACATAATCACTTTTTCTCTTAAAGTGAAAAATATTCTCAGTGATCGAAATGCAAGTCTTTTTGGTGATCACATTCCTTGAAAAATATTCTCAGTGATCGAAATGCAAATCTTTTTGGTGATCACATTAGCTTTAGCAAGTTAACGTGATTTCCGGTACCTTACCTTTTGGTTTTGATGCGAGATGGATGAAGGCATTTCATTGCAATGGGACAAAGCCGCAGAGCGCCAGCGGGGTGGAAGGCAGGGCGATCAAGAAAAGAGAGAGAAAACTGTTAGTTCACATCCTTAGATGAAGGACAAGGTACGCTCCTAAGTACCACGTGCAGAACACAGCAGTGACCCAATGTAGAGGTGCTTGAAACATGTTTCAAACAGCAGCGTGTCCTTCATGTAATTAGAAACCCATGGCTCCTGGCACAGAGAACAAAGAGAAGACTTCAGCACCTGCTGAGGACTTCTCCCTCCCCGCTCCTTTTTCTCTTTTCGCCACTCTTGATTCTGTGACTAAAAACACAGGGGACAGAGTTCCCCAGCACATTGGCACCACATTTCTGAGGGGGGACCTGTCCGTGAGATCCAGGCGGGAGAAGCAGGTGCCAGCAGGTGGAGGGCCACCTCTGAGGGGTGGGGCGGACCTCCTGTGCCATCATAAAACACTAAGCAGGGAGAATGGAGCGTGGCAGTCAACCATCGTAGGTTCCTAAAGACACACACTCTTCCTAAAACGCTTGACCCAGCCGCCTCTGCTCCCTGCTGAAAGCTGTGTGGCTTGGCTCTGGGGCGGGGGTTGCACCAAGGCTACACTGGGAAGAAAGCATGTTGCAGAAACTGCAGGAGGAGAGAAGAGGTGCTCCCTTCCCTGTGGGGTTCAGCTGTCACAGACATCCATGTTACCTTAACTAATACACCAATCCTGGTTCCTCGGGAAGGACCAGACACCAGACGGTAGCTTCCACTGGATGCTTTTCCCAACAAAGCCTTCTTTCTCCCCTGAAGCTGTTTTAAACACATGTTCTCCCTAACAGTCAAGGAGTGAGTGAAGAAAAGGCTTGGAGAACACGCCCTGGGCCTCAGTGAGCAGCACAGCGGACCATCTCTGTGATGAGCTGGTGGCTGTGGGTCTGAAAGCAGAGCATCCTAAGCAGGGCTCCTGACAGGCCCTGACAGGGCTCACCACTGACAACCCAGCCCGCCTACCTGTCTCCCACAGTCTGCCCTGACAAGGCCAATAGGCTTAGATTAATTTAGAAGGCACATAAAGAAGAACTGCCTGCCAGCAACTGGAGCATCTTGGATGCTCTGCTGCTCTTCAGAGCTAAACATGGAGAGACCACAGCTCCCAACTGGTTTAGGTCGAGCCTCCCAGGGTTGGTACACTAAGGAAGCAAAGCTATCCAAAAGAGAGAAAAAGAGACCATTTCTCAGTTCACATTTTGCTTCAAGAAGATGGTTACCAGCAAAGGGTGCAAGGATACCACCACTCAACATATGCACACAACACAGGCCCCTAACACACTGACACCTGCTGACACAGCCATACCATGTCCCACTCGCCTCTCACTGACAGGGATGTATGAGTCACTTAGAATATGTACGGAGTGCCTATGGAGTGTATGACACAAATTGGTGCTGATGGGGAAGCTAGGACTTATGATGTGTCATTCCTGACTTTAAGAACTACTAACAGAAGCAGAACAGAAGCCTGAGAGGTCAACTAAAATAACAAGACAATAGTATAAAAGATATCTACAGCCACATCATCAGGCAGAACTTATAGCCACATCATCAGGCAGAACTCAGCCTATTGTTTGTATGCAATTTGTTTTTCAAACCCATTTAATTTACCAATACCACTATCTCCTAGAACTCCCAATTCCAGTTGCCCTGTTTGATTTACTTCCCCATGACATACATCACATTCTAACATTTATTTAATTGAGTCTAGTGTGTTTACTAAGCTTCATGAATACAGAGGTTTTCTGTGGCTCACTATTGTACCCAAGTGCCTCACATAGGGCTAGGCACATAGTAGATGCATCTTATAAAAGCCTAATATGTTAAGTATCCCACTGTTCGTTCCACCATTCAACCAGTCACTCTGATGTGCACTGACCACCAGGGGTCAGATGCTCTGACTGGTAGGTTACCTTGTTGCAGGGATCTGGCCAATTGGGACTGGACAAGATGAGCTAGACATGGCTTGGATCCCTCCTGTGGCCCCTCTCAAGGTCTCTTCTGTGGTCCCTCCCCAGCCTCGATCAATCATGCACTGGTAGGGTCCCCCCAGGATGCCTTGGGGGATGCTGGAGAGCAGTTTTGGTCCAATCCCCGCAGGCCAGGCTGAGGGACCCCACCAGTGTATGAATCTGTGCACTGGGCCTCTAGTAATATATATTTGTCAAATGAATGAAAAAGACTCCGAATTTCTAAATACAGAAATTAATAATAAACAATCACAATTTTTTAGTTAGCTTCACACAAAATATCCCAACTTCTTCAGACTCTGTGATGACAGCAGACAGCTACAAGCCTGCTCACCAAGGGAAAACAACGAACCAGGCACAGGGATTTGGTGTCAAACACCAGGTGCTTGCCTGTGCTTCACGTGGCTATTTTATTATTTGAATGACTAATGGTACAACCACAAAGGTGGCCCTAGTTGCCCCCATATCCAGAGGCCCATTAGAGCACCATTAAAAGTGTGGCAAAAAAATAAAAAAGGTAAGAATCCATACCTTGCATAACATGCATGTGCTGACACAACAACAGCTGAAGCTCCAAGAGCATTATGCTCCATCACCGCCCATTTCCATGGCCAGCAGGGCACTAAAAAGGACCTCAGTGGCAGAAGGTTTACGGCTGCTCACCCTCGCCACTTCACACACCTTCTTTACCCAAGGTGTCCACAGCAATGTGCAGGCTCACAGGGATCTTGGAACTGAAATTCCTGCCTGTCTCCTGGCAATCTGAGGCGAGGCAGTTAGTTTACACTCTGTGCTCCTAGCATGCCTGGGGAAAGGGAGTTCTAAGGTGCTCCTCCTGGGCCCCACTGCATCATGTAATCCTGCGATGAGACAGACAGGACTCATCCTTGCTGACCTTGTACTCGTCTCTCAGCTGTGCCTGGGAGCCAGGGATGGGCGCGCATAAGCCTTGGTCACTGTCACTGGTGTAAAAACATCAATCCTTGTCTATTAACTGCCCAGGCAACAAACCCAAAGGAATCTCACTGTAGTTAAGATGAAGACACGGCTCTGGATGGAGCCAGTTTTACGCCCACAGAGAAGTATGCAGAAACCAAGATACCAAGCTAAGCATAGGTTTTTATTAAAAGTATCTCCATTTGTCAGACAAAAAGGATCCTCTTCAGGGAAGGAGAGGCCCTACGTCCAGCAGAACTGAAAGGAGGAAGTTTCCACTGGGCTGTAGAGTCTGCGCTGAGATTCTGGCCAATGAGAAGCCAAAGGTCCTTCGTGCTGTGTGGCTCCCAGACAGAGGACTGGAGTAACCATCTCACCCTCCTTTTTGCCGTAAATACTCTTCCCAGGGGTTTAATACGGAATAAATTGTGTGTGCGTTGAGTCCTGGAGAGTATTGTGGGCATGCGCCCACAGTACATGCACACATGTGGGCATACACGCATGCCCAGAGAGAATGGATGACCTCATTAATACTCCAATCGCTGGCTGAACGATGTCAGTGACTGCATACTACCCCCAGTTACAAACACCACATTTCCAAACCCCACACCACTCAAACATGGCAGCTGCTTCTACCTGTCTTTCCACCCACTCCTTCCTTTCTCTTTGGAGCCATACTGACCCTGTCAGAGAGAGGCTTTAATGAAACAGGAACGCAAGGCTAGTTTTTCAGCATGTAATGCTGGGCAGCAGAGACAGGAGCAAATCACCTCTAAAAATGAAGAGGTCACAGGACAGAGGGCACTGCTTGGGAAGTGACGAATAGACCACACTTCAGTGGGCATGTGACAGAAAGAGCAAGGAGGAAAGGAAGACTCAGCCACCCCAGTGTGGTAAGCACCCTCATCCTACAGAGGTCCCCTCTGCCTAGCCCTCTGAGGTATAGGTACCCAGCACAGAGGTGAAGTTAACTTTGTATCCAAGGGCAAAGGCATATGTTAAACAATCAACAAACAATTGACCTGTTGAAATGCAGCCCATCTTTAAACTGGGAACTGCCTGAGATTCTCTCTCCTCATATGAGGGGATGCCACTGATCATCTGTGTGGTTTTTGTTACTGGGCACCGATTACTTAGTTTTTTATTAGGATAATTATATTTCCTTTGGGTGAAGGTTGACTACAACATTTCCATGCCTTGCAACTCTTAATATCGATATTTTTTATTTATGTCTTCCCTTCACTACTTAACCATCACCAATTTTGCTAAAAGCAATGGAAATTTTAAAACACTATCCCTAAAAGACAGATATTGACAGAAAAGAAATTTCATTGATACACTTTCTTTTTACACGAGCAATTAGACCAGCAGCCATACAAGCTCCATTTTAAATGGCTGCTAGAAGATGGGGGATGATAATGGTTCTCCTGGCGGCTCCCTATGGCAAACAAGGGTGGACACAGAGGTTTTGCCTCAGCCCTGGTTAGCCGCTGTTTATTGCAAGTTTCATTATTATTCTAAGGCACTAGAATTATATGTAGGTAACAATAGAATTAGTTGGGGCGCTTTAGTAAAAATTATTCTTAAACCCCATTCTTGGAGATTTGAGGGTGGAGCCCTGGAACTCGAATGCAACCAGCACTCAGGCCAATCTACTGGTATTCGGGAATCAGGCTTGGAAATCCCAGTTCCTACTAAAATTCAAGAGGTAACGGAATAGAGACAATGCATAGTTCACACAATCTAAAACAGTCAACCCCTGTGTTGAGTTTAACACCAGCAGGAATATTTAGCAGACATCTAGCACACTCCGGACACCGCTGTGGAGGCAGGAGGACAGCCCAGAAAGCACACAGGGGAGGGCTTTCTTCAGGTGAGGAGGTTAACTTGGCTGTGTCCCTAGCATCCAGATCTGTCTAGTTGGTCCAGAGTAAGTCACACCCTGTGAGGAAACAGGGTGGTATCTTGGATACTTACAACTCTGGCAGGGCTGCCTAGGTGTTCCCAGGAAGCAGATGAGGGTATTCAGTGTGTGTTGTGGACAAATTTGTATTTGTGTTTGTAGGGAGGTGTCTGAGTAGCTGAGCAGATTCTTATTCAAAAGCAACAGTGTTGCCTTTCATGAGAGAAATTTTAATCTAAAATGCATTTCAAAACTACATAAGAATGTCAGGGAGGCAAGAGAAGCTCAATAATTTGTCAATCGCATTGGTTAAAAATACAATTATGAGAAAAATGAACTGTAATGATATAATAGATCTTTTGTGTTACTTAAAGGCCAAGCAATAAAAGAGCAGCGTGGTAGCCATAAGGAGAATATGGCTATAAACCCATCCGAATCAGTGTCATGACCATGTGAGGCGATGCTCACCCTGGATGGAAGCAGCAAAGAACTCTGTGCCTTCAAATCAGGATGTATCTGGGTTCAACTTCTGGCTTCACCACTTGGATGAACTGTCTGACCTTGAGCAGACCTTGGACTCTTACAAGAATGGTCTAAAGATTAGAGCTACTTTGGAAAGCACACAGCATGGGCCTGTCACATAGTGGGCACTAAATAAACCACTATGTCCTGTTATTATTACTTGTCAAGAATAGTCTAGGGAAGGAAAGACTCAGATATCTAGAATCAGCCTGCAAGGACAAGAGCCGGCTTCCTGGATGTCACAGGTGATCTAAATGTGCATTTGAATTCCAAAGGATAGATCGGGCCAACAAAGCACTACTCTCAGAGCGTGGTGCTGGTGTCCTGCAATCGCCCACGTGGGCCAAAGGAGGCACCTAAATCTGTCTGATTCAAACTGCAGTTTCTAGATCGAAGTGGTACAAGCTACTGCTGCCAGGGAGATCCACAAGTAATCCTGTCTGCTCCAACCCAACAGGGGGCGAGGGGCCACTGTCGTCACCCCAAGCAGAAGTCTCTGCCGTGACTGTGATATAATCAAGGGGGAACAGAAAGGTTCATCCAACTGAATCCCTTCTATTAACATAGGTGATCAAGATTTATCTTGCTTTATGACAATGGTTTCATCTTTCCATACATAGAATATGCTGTGATCTTTCGGTATGAAATGGTGATGGGGATTAGAATTTATAAGATGCTGCATGAACCATTACAGATGACACACGGTCTATCAGCCAATAGGTATCATGGTGAAAACCAGCCTTCTGGCGTCTTTGGAGGACTTAAGAGAAAACCTGCTTTACCAGGCACTGGAGTCAAACGCTGAACCACATGTTTACCAAACAGCCACCGCTCAGTAAGACTTTACCCAAAAGTCATGACCCAACTTAGTGCTTCAGACACCTGAGGGCTGCATCTAGTTTGCTCCGATTATATCAGTTAAGATTTTATAAGTTTTCTGATTAGAAGGCTGACTAATTAGAGTACTAACAGAAGTGACAAACATTACATGTACTCATCTAAAACCCCTTTCAGTGAGGTATAAGGTACCAAAAGCGTGATGGCTAATGCGAGGCATCCCGGCTGCTAATGACAGGAGGCCTAAGCAATCCGCACACACTTTTTCAACACACAAGAAATATATGTTCATAGCATCAAGAAGGACTGAACAGAAGTGTCCATTCATGCTCTTTTGCCCAGTCCCAAGTAACCTGACTGTAAATGTATCCTGTCCCAGACTTTAACCCTGCAGTGAAACCCAGGTGAGAACATGCAGGAATAATGGAGATTCTTTAAAACTTTAAAAGTGTTATACAACCGCATCACTCTGATATCTTCAGGTAAGTTACTACCCAAGGGAAAGTCTTCAAAAATAAATTATCGTCAGAAGCTACAGTCCAGGATGAAACAAACCGCTGTTTCTCATATGTAATAAGTTTCAAGATAATAAAAATGAATGAAGAATTTAAAAATATTTTGTGGCTCAGTTTGTAATCTGAAGGGCAAACACAGCTACTTTACTGTGAAGACAGAGACTTCGCTCATGATTGGCAGGGAGGAGGGCTGCATATCCTGCTGTGTGGCAGCTGAGTAGGATCTTTGTCACTGACCTGATGAACTCAAGAGCAAAACTGGTGTCAGAGAGACAGTCCATTGCCTTCCATTCCAAACACTACAAAGGGCTGGAAACAGACTCCTCTTGGGAGGCTCCAGGAGATGACAGATCTGTCTGCCATTCTCACTCCCCATGTGCCCTTTCCATGCCCCTCCCCAGTCTAGGGAAGTCACAGGGGAAGTGAGAAGAGGACTCATCAGTCCTAGGTCTTTTGGTTAGTGATGGTAGCTGGATATTAATAAAGAAGGAAGCAAAGGGCATTAGACATGATGATGCATAATAAACAGGGAGCCTTAATAAACATGTGCTACAGCTTCATGCACATTCCAGAGCATTGCAGCCAACAGTCCTACCTGCCCTCTTCCATACCAGACTGTCAGGGGAGCAGGAGCAGGTAAGTACCTGTGCAATAGAAGTAAAAATGGCACAGGGGGAGGTGCTTGACCATAGAGGCCTGCCATTCTGACCTGGGGAAGGAACCATTGGTCAGGGGTGGACCCACTGGACACTAGGCAAGTCACTAGGCAAGTTTGGGAAGTTGACTGGCTATTTTTTAAAAGATCCTGGTTCTTTCCAAGCTCAAGATGCTATAATCCCCAGAAACAAAGAAAAGAGCACTCCCCCCTCCCACACACATCTCTTTGTGCGCGTTTGTGTGTGTTTGTGACCTGCGCCTATTCTGTTCACACTCACCTTCTCTCTCCATAGCATGTGGCCTTAGCAACCAAGTGGCCGAGGGCTGCATGGACTCCAAACCCAGGCTCGAGGCAGGGGCGGGGTAGAGTGGCACGGCGACGGGCTGCAGCTGGAGCACAAGCTAAGCTAGCCTGACACTGGCCTGGGACTGAGCGTTAACAGGCACAGGATCTCTGGACATTGGCCCTTTCCCTGGCCCTAATTTTCTATGGTGGGATGGACAGAGTTGGGAACCTAGAAGGTACACTCTTTTGATTTTGCATCCAGGACCCAAATACATCTTACCTCCAGACCTCATTGTGGGTCCCTGAAAATGCTTTTCCTTATGACACCACAAGGATCCCACTTCGACCACCACATTCTGTCTACCTAGTGAGAGCGTATAAGGCTTTCTCATCCCTCTTCTTGGAATCATTACCACTCCCTCCCTTTCCTCTCTCTGCCCCTGCAAAATAGGAGAGGTGATAATCCAAGAAAATTACTTAGGATGGGCTCATATGCTAGTAAAAAGGACACCTGACATTTTGGTCGTGGGTAGATGATGCTACAACAGACAGCCACCTTTAGCAGGTAAAAGGATAATTGGAGAGAAATGGTTGGGCAAAGAGGGGTAGTAGCCATCTAGGCAAGGATGTGTGAGCATCCTTGGGGTTAAGAGGACTTGAGCTTCCTTGCCAGAACACTGTCTAAGAGGGAGGCCTGTAAGGAAACATAAAAAGCTGTGGGTTTTAGCATCAGTTGGCTGAATGGAGTAGAGTTAACACTGGATGTTCTCTACCTGGGAACCATGTAATGAAAAGTCCTCTAAACAGGTTCTGAAGAACACTTCCCTGGGTACAAAAAGAAGGTCAGTATCTGAACTGTCACCTGAAAAACACCCACTGTCAGCCTTGGGAACTAAAGCCACACCGACAAGAAGGGACTGCAGCCATGGCCAATGATGTGAGAGACACCTGCCTCTCCCCACCCTAAAATGAGATCAGAGAGGGAGAAGAAGACAAGGGAGGGTAAGTGTATTCTAGAGCTGAGCACAGTCCTCTGTCTTTCTTCATGGTGTGAAAGTGGGAGGCCCTTCCTTCCCCTACTCCCAGTCCTTTAGCTCAAAGAGGGCAAGTGATGCAGGGAAGAGAAAAAGAGGAGATTTTCTAAGGATATGGGACTGATGCTTTAAATTAGAGGATCCTGAGTTTACTTTTTAAAAATATATATATTTTATTGATTTTTAACAGAGAGGAAGGAAGAGGAATAGAGAGTTAGAAACATCACTGAGAGAGAAACATCGATCAGCTGCTTCCTGCACACCTCCTACTGGCGCTGTGCCCACAACCAAGGTACATGCCCTTGACCAGAATCAAACCTGGGACCTTTCAGTCCACAGGCGGAGGCTCTATCCACTGAGCCAAACAAGTTAGGGCTGAGTTTATTTTTAATTAATGAAAACAACTGGGTTCTCATCAAATATATTCAATTTGACAAATCTTTTCTGATGTTCTCCTATGTGACAGGCACTTGAGTGACTCTTTTTTGGGGGCACTAGAATGACAGTAACACCACTGAACAAAACAGACAAAGTCCCTGCCTCTTTCTACTAGTAGGGAAGAGGTTTAATACAGCACAGTCAACAGCAGTGAGCACTGTCAGCAGCAGTGAGGACAGTCAACAGCAGTGAGGACAGTCAACAGCAGTGGGGACTGTCAGCAGCAGTGAGCACTGTCAGCAGCAGTGAGCACTGTCAGCAGCACTGAGCTCTGTCAGCAGCAGTGAGCACTGTCAGCAGCAGTGAGGACAGTCAACAGCAGTGGGGACTGTCAGCAGCAGTGAGCACTGTCAGCAGCAGTGGGCACTGTCAGCAGCAGTGAGCACTGTCAGCAGCAGTGAGCACTGTCAGCAGCAGTGGGCACTGTCAGCAGCAGTGAGCACTGTCAGCAGCAGTGGGCACTGTCAGCAGCAGTGAGCACTGTCAGCAGCAGTGAGCACTGTCAGCAGCAGTGAGCACTGTCAGCAGCAGTGGGCACTGTCAGCAGCAGTGGGCACTGTCAGCAGCAGTGAGCACTGTCAGCAGCAGTGAGCACTGTCAGCAGCAGTGGGCACTGTCAGCAGCAGTGGGCACTGTCAGCAGCAGTGAGCACTGTCAGCAGCAGTGAGCACTGTCAGCAGCAGTGAGCACTGTCAGCAGCAGTGGGCACTGTCAGCAGCAGTGGGCACTGTCAGCAGCAGTGGGCACTGTCAGCAGCAGTGGGCACTGTCAGCAGCACTGAGCTCTGTCAGCAGCAGTGAGCACTGTCAGCAGCAGTGAGGACATTCAACAGCAGTGGGCACTGTCAGCAGCAGTGGGCACTGTCAGCAGCAGTGAGCACTGTCAGCAGCAGTGGGCACTGTCAGCAGCAGTTAGGACTGTCAGCAGCAGTGAGCACTGTCAACAGCAGTGGGCACTGTCAGCAGCAGTGAGCACTGTCAGCAGCACTGAGCTCTGTCAGCAGCAGTGAGCACTGTCAGCAGCAGTGCGGACATTCAACAGCAGTGGGCACTGTCAGCAGCAGTGGGCACTGTCAGCAGCAGTGAGCACTGTCAGCAGCAGTGAGGACAGTCAACAGCAGTTAGGACTGTCAGCAGCAGTGGGCACTGTCAGCAGCAGTGAGCACTGTCAGCAGCAGTGGGCACTGTCAGCAGCACTGAGCTCTGTCAGCAGCAGTGAGCACTGTCAGCAGCAGTGCGGACATTCAACAGCAGTGGGCACTGTCAGCAGCAGTGGGCACTGTCAGCAGGAGTGAGCACTGTCAGCAGCAGTGGGCACTGTCAGCAGCACTGAGCTCTATCAGCAGCAGTGAGCACTGTCAGCAGCAGTGAGGACATTCAACAGCAGTGGGCACTGTCAGCAGCAGTGGGCACTGTCAGCAGCAGTGAGCACTGTCAGCAGCAGTGGGCACTGTCAACAGCAGTGAGCACTGTCAGCAGCAGTGGGCACTGTCAGCAGCAGTGGGCACTGTCAGCAGCAGTGAGCACTGTCAGCAGCAGTGAGAACAGTCAACAGCAGTGGGCACTGTCAGCAGCAGTGAGGACAGTCAACAGCAGTGGGCACTGTCAGCAGCAGTGAGCACTGTCAGCAGCAGTGGGCACTGTCAGCAGCAGTGAGCACTGTCAGCAACAGTGGGCACTGTCAGCAGCAGTGGGGACTGTCAGCAGCAGTGAGAACAGTCAACAGCAGTGGGCACTGTCAGCAGCAGTGAGGACAGTCAACAGCAGTGGGCACTGTCAGCAGCAGTGAGGACAGTCAACAGCAGTGAGCACTGTCAGCAGCAGTGAGCACTGTCAGCAGCAGTGGGCACTGTCAGCAGCAGTGGGCACTGTCAGCAGCAGTGGGCACTGTCAGCAGCAGTGGGCACTGTCAGCAGCAGTGAGCACTGTCAGCAGCAGTGAGTTCTGTCAACAACAGTAAGGAGAAAAAAGTAAAACCATTGGACCGCCACCAAAATAATTTTCAACAGCTTTCAAACAGTAAATAATTTCTTTCTGAAAGTTTTGCTTTCAGGTAAAACAGTACCTTCCGCAAAAAGTACCCAGAGATTGAAGAATAAGACAATGTAGACAGGTGCGGAAATTGCTCTCAGGGAGCGTGGGTGAGATGGCACAACTGAGATAGTGATTGTAATGCTGATGGGTATTTGGTCCCAATTATTCTGTGAAGGCTCTTCTAGGGGGTGGGGTGCCATCTGAAGGCCAGCTGATGACACCCAGCTTGAAAGACCCAGCAGGACGCCATGGGTTTAGAGATACTTAAGGAAATTCAGGATCAGCAACAATAGATCAGAAAGATCAGATAAGAATTTAAAATCTGCTTTAAACTATACCAAGTCAGTCACAACCTTGTTTTCTAAATAGTTCCTTTTATAAAGACACAGGCCTGGTGCATGACATTTGTGCATGGGGGGTGGTCCCCTCAGCCAAGCCTGCACCATCTCCAATCCAGGACCCCTTGGGGGGATGTCTAACTGCAGGTTTAGGCCAGATCCCTGGAATCAGGCCTAAACTGGCACTTGGACATCCCTCTCACAAACTGGGACTGCTGGCTCTGAACTGCTCACCTGCCTGCCTTCTTGCCTGATTGCCTCTAACTGCCCTCTCCCACCAGCCTGATCACCCCTCACTGCTGCCTGCTGCTGGCCTGGTTTCCCCCAATTTTCCCCTTCCTGTCAGCCTGCTTGCCCCCAAACTGCCCCCCCCACTGGCCTGGTTGCCCCTCACTGGCCCCCTGCCAACCGGGTTGCCCCACGCAGCCTGCTGTTTGGTTGTTTGGTGGCCCCTCACTGCCCCACCCCTGCTGGCCTGGTCATTCCATGCAGCCTGCTGTTCAGTCATTTGGTCATCCCTCACTAAGCCCCTTGCCGACCTGGTTGCCCCATGCAGTCTGCTGCTTGATTGTTTGGTTGCCCCTCACTGCCCCACCCCTGCTGGCCTGGTCATTCCATGCAACCTGCTGTTCAGTCATTTAGTCATTTCTCAGTAAACCCCTCCCAGTGGGGTTGCCCCATGCAGCCTGCTATTCAGTCATTTGGGCATCCCTCATTGACTCCCATACCAGCCTGGTCATCTCACACAGCCTGCTGCTCTGTCGTTTGGTCATCCCTCACTAACCCCCTGCTGGCCTTGTTGCCCCACACAGCCTGCTGTTTGGTCATTACTGTGAGGGCATCCTGACCAATTTGCATATTACCCTTCTATTAGAATAGATATTTATATAGTAAATAGGTCCATGTTTATTAACAACTCAAAATCTTTAAAAACAAACAAACAGAAAAACACCCATAACTTCCTCTTTCCCTCCCTTTTCTTTTTTTCCTCCCTGCCTGCTTTCCAATTTGACTCTTTCCTCCTCAGGAAGGATTCTGCCCCACTCCCCTCCCTCCCACGACCACATGCTCATATTTGAGAGATCTGGTGAGCTTCAGACTCACGGAGTCTGGAAGCACAGGGAAATCCTGGGGTCTAAGGAATAACGACTCTGAATTCCACAGTAAATTCTTTTCTATTTTCCTTCCTGAAGTGTATCATTGCTATTCTTCTGGAAGGCTCTTTCTGGGGCATAATGTCTCTTTTCCTTGTAAAATCTGTGTTTACTTCCTTCATTGATTGCATCCAAGGTGCAGCTGTGTCTGGGCCAAACTTGATTCCCCTGGGATAATAAAATTGGACTAAGAAGTGAGTCCGCACAAAGCATGAGGACAGCACTGTCGCGGGAACCTGTGGTGCTCCTATGAGCCCGCGGTGGTCACTGGTTTTAATAGCGATGATTACCCTGCAGAACACTAAAGGTTGCCACTATGTCTCAGTTCTCTCTGTTTCCAAGCAGAGTGCTCTAGAAGATGGCAGTTACGTTTAAATGGCTGCATGCTGAAAAGGTACGGACACTTCTGCGAAACCTTCCAACTTTCCAAAATGAATTAATTCCTCACACTGTCCAGGATAATGTCAGCCCACAGGGTGCTAACGGCCCCATACAGCTCCTCAGAACCCCACGGAATTAAGAGGACAAGTTCTTCATCCGGAACTGAAAGTACCTGCATAGCTCAAAGTCCGGTAAATTTTCCAACCTGGCATGGTCAAGGCTGGCAAATTAAGAGAACACTTTAGATTGAATTCTTTCAGGAAACGGGGGGATGAGGGGGGAGGAGAGCTAATTAAAGCCCAGCACCAAGAGTGCAACATGCAAATCTTCATTCTCCAGTGTTTTAAGCAGCAAATCTACTTCCCACTTTCTGTGTTTCAACTATCTATTTTATCATTGTGAATTAAGAATAATAATAATAAACTGACTTGGTAAATGTAACTCTGTAAGAAACATGCCTCTGATTTATCTTCATAGAGAAGAAACAGCAAGTGGGCAGGCAGCTACTGAATTTCCCCAGAGCAAACAGGATGTGGGGGTGGGAGAGAGGATGAGAGTTGTACACGTGGCTGATAGCAGGTGTTCTAGGAAGATTCCCCTCGACAAAGGGAGGTGGAGGTGACTGGAGAAGGCCTCAGCCCATTTTTTTTTTAAATAACCCAAAGGGAGACAGCAAGACCTAGGTGACGTATCAGGAAATAGGCAATGAAATAGTGTTCAGCCAATGAGGAAGTGGAGGAGGGTCTAAATAAATCGGTCATGTTCCCTGCCATCCCATCCTGTAAAATGGGCACCCACTCTCGAGAGTGTTATTAAAAGTCTCATTTTCACTCTGCTTCTGTTTCCTAGTCTGTCATTTGAAATTTGGACAGGTGAGCCATTTCTCACAATTCCAGATAGGTTGCTGGATTGTATGTAAATCTATGGGGCTGACATTAATAAATTCTGTTTATCTCTAATACATTACAATATATTTTATAGGAACATTTCAGTGTGTGGCACAGACAGCAGACATGCTGAACCCACTGACATTTAGCTAACAGGATTTTTAATAGAATTGAGCTGGCCTGGGAGGGAAGAAAAATAGGGAAGAAATGCCAACCAGGCAACTCCCTAGAGAATAATTCATTTTGGCTTTATGTGACATTACATACCACTTCCTCCACCAAGGTTAGACCCTGTATTAGTCTTAAAGCAAATTTTGCACATGCAAAAACAGTCATGATGGCCCCTAGATCAATTACCAGCCATTGTAACAAAACAAAACAATTCATTGTGAATGGTGCCATTTTCCATTTACTGTGTAGAGGGGGGCGGGGAGGGGAATCCAGGTACAAGTACTTGTGGCTTAGGAATCATCATTTGAAACCAGCCTCTGTCCTCTTGGCTGAGTCTGGCTGCTGGCTTGATTTCACCTGGTCTGTTGGCTATTGTTCTACACAGAGCTCTGCAGTCTGAAAGCAGCTTCCCTCCCAGGCAGGTCCAGAGCCTGAAGCCAGGAATGGCTAACTGGTATTTCACAGGGCAGGGGGCATAAGGGGGTTCTCCTCACCCCACTGTGCCCAGAGTCTCCAGAGAATTTCATTTCCCTTCCTGCTGGCTAGGTGTCACCCCATTTCCTTACTACCCTTCTATCCCCTTTTCCTACTTACCTCCCAACTCTTCCTCTCCTTCCCATTTTCTTTCACTTAAAACTGGTCATACGGAGATGCCTTAGTCCTAATGTCTTATTGTTCTGCCCTTAATTTTAAAGTGATTTAAATATTTTATATTCCCTCCAAAAAGTTTTACAAGCTAAATTAAATTGATTTCCCCCCACCCCCCACCCCAGTTCTCTGTCATCATCCAATTGTGCTATTTTAGACGTTTGCTTATCCTTGACTTCTTTTTAAATATAAACGTCTATTCTTATAGTAACGTCTATTCTTATAGACGTATTAGGGCTCATTTCTATTCTACATGCTTGTTTTAGGGCTCATTTCTATTCTACATGCTTCAAGTGAACACTCTAGGCTAGTTTATGGGTTGCTTTCTTTGCAGATTCCTTTTGTTTCCACAGATTCACGAGTTCAGTGTCTCCATCCTGAATTCAAATTCCCACTTTATCAAAGCCTTTTTACTTCACACCTGCATAGGTCAGGAGGAAGGCCAGGCACTCGGAACTCATCCTTCCACAAGATAGTCAGCTCACATTGTAGAGAGGAGACAGACAGTAGAGAGGTAAAGAGCAAACTCATAAGATAGTCAGAGATGTGCTTGCTATGTGTTGCACAGAGCACGTGAGCGGCCGGTGGGAGGCCTGGCTGACGTGGGTGTTCAGAGAAGTCCTTGCTAAGGAAATGAGTTTCAGAAGAGCCAGTTGTGCAGAGAGTTGGCAGAGATTTCAGGGAGGGGACATCAGGCACCAGAGCCCTGAGGCGGGAAGGAGCCATTTTCTAGGCATTTCCAAATGTGTGTGTGACTATGTGACTAGGGCCGCAAAAGGAAGAAAGTGACACAGGACAAGAGTACAGAGGGTGCAGGGACCGAGCTTGAACCATGCATCTGAAGGGCTTGGACTGTATTCTCAAGGGCACCAAGAAGTCATTTAAAGGTTTTAAGCAGGGCAGTGGCAAGGCCTGATCTTCAATATGTTTCTCTTTAGAGGTCACTAGGTCAAACAACTCCCACTCCAGAGCCAGAGCACTTCCCCTCATGATTCCAAGTGACTAGTTGCATCCTCAAACACGCCCCCATGCTGAACCCACCCCCGAAGGAACAGCACTCTAAAGGATAGGACTGCATGTGCCTTCGGTACACCAGCGAGTTTTGAAGCCATATAACCAACATGATTGTAAAATGACCACCTAATTTCTGAAAATTAGAAGAACAGTTGCCTGCCTTTACATGCTTGATTTTCTACTGGGTCTCCTGAGGAATTACTAATAATAATATAAAATAAAAAAGTGTGTAAAAAAGGTAACTGAAATATTTCACTGAAATGATAGAAGTTATTTTTAAAAAAAACACATTATGAGAATAATGCATGCCTAAGATCAGTGTATTTACTGAATTTTAGGTGATAAAAGTAGGGAGGAAATAAAAAGAAATTTAATCTTCTTTGAAAAACAATCAGCAATATAGATCTCCCCTCCTTGCCTTTCATCTGACCCAACACATGACACATTCACTCAGAACTGATTATCCCAGGTACTGTCCCTCACTCCATCTACCCTGATGGGCAGCTTCTACCTCTTCCTGCCACTGTTTCTCCCACATAAACACATGCAGAGCCTCAACTATCACAGCTTCACAGGGTAGTCCTTACCCTTTCTATACCAGAGTCCCTGGTATTTCTCTTTTAATGCATTTTGAAAAATATGCTGGTCATGACCCACTAACTGGATTTCATGACGCACTCTTTAAGCCACTTCAAAATTACTTCCTCCACGAAAGTTACAGTCTACACAGCCTTCTACCTGAACTTAAACAAAAAAATAAATTGATATAACCTGGGACCCTTCAGGTCACAGGCCAACGCTCTGTCCACTGAGCCAAACCGGTTAGGGTTAGGTCTCTCTCTCTCTCTTTTTTAAAATTGATTTTTACAGAGAAAAAAGAAAGGAGAGAGAACGGGGGTGGGGGGTGTGGGGGGTAGGGGTGGGAGAGGGGAGGGGAGGAGAGGGGAAGGAAAATGAGGGGAGGGAAGGGGAGGAGATGGGAAGGAGGGGAGAGGAGAGAGACATCGATTTGCCAATCCATCCACCCATGCATTCATTGGTCGATTCCTATATGTGCCCTGAACCCACATTCCTGGGTTATGAAGATGACACTCCAACCAACTGAGCTACCTAGCCAGGGCTTCTACCACTGTTTCTGTATGGTATTGCTCCACCTCTGTCCGCCTGTCCTGTCTTTTCTCTTTCAAGCCCAGTCCTTGCCATAGTCCTTGATGCAGAGTCCAGCTTTCCCTCAGAAAAGCCATGGGCTGCAGCAGGCCCAGTTCTCACTCACAAGCAAGGAGACTATAAATGAGGCACCGTCAGGACACAGGGGGATCTGTCTCCCCCCCCCTTTTCCAAACTTCTCCCTGCACCCAAGAAAATCTCTCCCAGCCAAGGCAGTGAGTGGTCTTTTCTGAGACACTTACTAGATATAATTGTTAATTACATGATAATCATTTGAGCTCATTTAGGTTTTCCATCTACTGGTCCAGGCTAAAATAACAGCTGAACAAAGCAGGCTCCTCCTCTTCAGCACAGATGTGGCTGAATAACAAATGCTTAAGAAATGAGATTAATGTCCTGAGAGTAAAAAGAGAGTAAAGGGATTTAACAATTTATTTTTAGACTCTAAGTACCTAGATATTATGATAAAAAGAAACCTCAAAGAAAGACTCACTTGGAAAAATCTGACAAAGTCTTATTTGAGGTAGCATTAATAATGGCATCAAGTATCATTGTAACCTCATGATACCAAAATTGAAAGTAACAGATGATAATGAACTTAAAAAAATGCCTTCTTACAATCATTGTTATTAGTCACTAAATAGTCCACCATAATCTTGCAAATGTGAAGAAAATGATGTTTTGGGACATCTATTTAAATACTTAGTTAACTAAAAAATTTCTGAGTCTACTTACTCTCCATCCCCAAATTTTGGACAGTGCCTAGTTATTTGCTGTGAGGATAAAAGATACATAATTGCTAGACTTTCATAGGTCAGTGAATTCACCCTCTGATCCCACTATGAAGGCTAAGAAGTCTCACACGTTTACAACTGGTAGTAAATTTATCAGGATTTGCGTTGTTTTGACAACTTAAATTCTTATTCACAATTTGGTTTTCCCTCAATACAGCTGTACAGAATTTCCAAGGAAATTAATACATTTCATTATTTCTGAAATCTTTAATCCACAGAGAGAAATTTCTGGATGGTCACCAAAACTTTTGCGGTCTTTTTAATTGGATTCAAAGCAAAGTTGCCAATAAGACCTTGGGCGTGGCAAATAGAAGGTCTGTGTTGGGGGGACAGAGGGAGGTTGAAGTACAGTGTCCTGTGTCCCTCAAGAAGAATGATTCAGGGAGGGGAAAGCTTTGTTCTTAATAACGGTGTAACTTACCTGAGCACCGGCCTCACACATGTAACTTAGGTTTCAAGAGCACCGATGTTCCCAAGTGATGGTAAAGACACCAACGTGGAAACCGCTTAGATCTGAGCATGGAATGCTTCTTGGGTTTTGCCTCTAGCATATTAGTTTATTCCCTCAGTTTTTGCTACCCCCCGCCCAATGGCTTATGCAGATCAGATGAAAATTAAAAACAACAACTGTGTTTGGAGAGCATTAGGAAAAAGATATTAATGCTGCCTTACTTTTGTAACATTTTCTTGGCATATGCAATATTGAAGGCTAATTTGCAAAAAGAAACATGTAATTTATGAATTCTCCACTCATTCTCAAGAGGATTTGAGGCAAAAATTATAAAATTCATTTTATAGGGAGTGCCCTCATGCATTCTCTAAACACAAAAAAAGGCATCTTTTTAAAAAATATGTTTTTATTGATTTTAGAAAGAGAGGAAGGAAGAGAGAGGGAGAGAGAGAGAAACATCAGTAGGTTGCTTCCTATATTCATCCTGCCTCCTGACTGGGGACTGAACCTGCAACTGGGCATATGCTTCCAACAGGATTGAAGCTGGTGACCTTGCGTTTATGGGAGAATGCTCCAACCAACTGAGCCATATTGGCATGGGTGAGAGGCATATCTGTTATAAACATATTTCTATGAAATCTAACATTGTTAAAAAAATTTCAGTCATAATACAAAATTTTGATCTGTTTTTTTGGCTCCTTTACCAAAACACAGTAGTACCTTTTTAATATCAGTAGTCTTGATCTGGCATCTAAAAGGTTTTTGGAAACCTGGAGAAGGGGCTGTGTACAAATTAAATAAGAGTCCAGAGATGAAATATTTTAAAAGGCATTTTGCAGGGGGATTGGAGAGGGAGAAGGCAGAGGAGCTTGGCTAAAGAAACCAAGTTCAACTTGTCTCAGGACCCCTTGCTTTTTATTAACACAACTAGAGGCCCAGTGCACAAAATTCGTGCATGGGGGTGTGTGTCCCTCAGCCCAGCCTTCACCCTCTCCAATCTGGGACCCCTCGAGGGATGTCCGACTGTCTCTCATAGTCGGACATTCCTCTCACAATCCATGACTGCTGGCTCCCAACTGCTCACCTGCCTGCCTTCCTGAATGGCCTTAACCACTTCTGCCTGCTAGCATGATTACCCCCTAACCACTCCCCTGCCAGCCTGATTGATGCCTAACTGCTCCCCTGCAGGCCTGGTCACCCCTAACTGCCCTTCCCTGAAGGCTTGGTCACCTCTAATTGTCCTCCCCTGCTGGCCTGTTTGCCCCCAACTGCTCTTTCTTGCAGGCCTGGTCCCTGCCAACTGCCCTGCCCTCCTGGCCATCTTGTGGCGTTCATCTTGTGTCCACATGGGGGCAGTCATCAGTGACCACATGGGGGCAGCCATCTTGTGTTGGAGTGAAGGTCAATTTATTAGATAGGATTAGATAAGATAGCTGCTGCTTTGCCCTGATGGGTGTGCTGGATCAGGATGGGGGTTCCTTTGGGGTATGGGTGAGGGGCCTGTGGTGGTTTGTAGGCCGGCCACATCCCCTGGTGACCCAAGTGGAGACCCTGGTATCTGGGATTTATTTATCTTCTATAATTGACACTTTGTAGCCTTGAGTGGAGGCCTGGCCCACCAGGGCAGGCAGAAAGCTTGGCTTCCTCCTTGGCCAGGGAAACCCAAGCCTCCTACTCTTTCTGTGGCTGCAACCATCTTGGCTGGGTTAATTTGCATACTCACTCCTGATTGGCTGGTGGGCATGGCTTATAGGTGCAGTGAAGACATGGTCAATTTGCATGTTACTCTTTTATTAGATAGGATTTGTCCTAAGGCAAGGTGGAGATATATACATCAAAGGGTAGGGATAAATACAGGGTTCATTGTCAGATTGGGGAATTGCCTTCGGCTGGTCAGGTGTTTGGCCAACAGGAGGCAATAACATGTAGATTAAGATGGTCTGAGCTGTCTGGCAGCAAGCAATGAATTTATGTACCATTTTCAGATTTGGGGAAATGCCTTTAACCATCCCAGCAGGCAATAATATATGTGATTCAGCCCTTGTTGAGACCTAAATTCCATCAACTTTTTGATGAAACTTGCAATTATGACATGCTGGAATTGGCTTCAGGCACCTTTTCCAAAGGCCAGGAAGCACATAGATGCTGAGTGAGGAACTGCGCCAGGCATTGCCAAATGTATGGAGAGCAGAGGAATGCCACCTCGTCCAGGCTCAGTTTCCCTGGCACCTTCTTGAATCAGATCTTTACTGACTGGTATTTCTCTTTGAAATGAGCAGACAAATATTGGACAGGCTGGACTTACAGCGGGATCTGCTTTTCTCTCCCTGAGTCAGTCCATTTAAACAACTCCAAGCCTGGCATGATTCCAATCATTTGATGCAGATGCAAGTGTTGCTTTGGAATCACTTGAAAGTATGTGCCAGCTGACCTGCCTGGCTCTGTTTGAATGTCCCCACACATGCTGTGCTGTCATTTCTGAGAGGTAGTGGCCCTGCAGGGCTGAGAGTGGTTCCTTGGAGGAGGGGCTCTGGTACTATCTGTCCATTATCTCTTCCTCCTTCCATAATAAAGACGCAAAGCACCAAACGGACAAAATATTACTTACCAAAAAGAAAAAAGTAACACTCAAGCAACAAATAATTGTGAAGTGCCTTGAGTAAGGCTGTGTGAGTATGCTACAAAGGCTATGGGTTACTGCTGAAAACGTACCACCGGAAAGGAAAGGAGGTGACCAGGTGGTGACTACGGTCAGGAAGAGATTTTTTTATGCCCATGACTTTTTACACAAGCTCTCTATTTCCAGTTTGTCACTTTAAACCTAGATTTTTGTATTTGTTCCAGACCAATGGTTACATGAGAACTAAACTTATGAGGGAAGATTTTTTTTCTCTCTTGGCACTGTAATTTCTCTATAAAAGAGATCTATATACCGAATTGCACACTAAAGAATGGTGAAGATGGTATATTTTATGTTATGCATATTTTACTGAGAGAGAGAGAGATGCCCACAGTGACTCTTTTCCTATTGGGTAA
Organism: Antrozous pallidus; assembly: GCA_027563665.1. Taxonomy (NCBI): domain Eukaryota; kingdom Metazoa; phylum Chordata; class Mammalia; order Chiroptera; family Vespertilionidae; genus Antrozous; species Antrozous pallidus. The sequence goes on from CM050520.1 coordinate 79,591,250, forward strand.
CATCTGCTCACGGTATTCTCTTACTCTTTGCTTTCCTCCACCTGGCTGTGTATCTGAGCAGAACCTCATAGACCTGAGGAAAACTTGTGACTTATTGGAAAGGACAAAACAATCATTAGGAATATGCTCAGATATGTTCAGCCTAACATAAGGAGCTTGGCTTTGATCTTTTTTCTCATAGCATCTTCTAGCAAGTTGGGATACTCATGAGATATACTGCAATTCCCCTGGTGCAGTGGCCAGATTTTTATTATCATTTATATTTGTTGTTTTAATTTTTAACATTTTCCAAGTTTTATTGGGGTATGAAAATTGTATATATTTAGGTAGTACAATTTGTTTTTTTTAAAGTGGTGATTTAATATATGTATACATTGTGAAATGATTACCATCATCAAGTTAATTAATACATCTATCACCACACATAGTTACATGAAACTAAAATACTTTTTCATAGCAAAGGAAACAATCAATAAGATGAAAGGCAAACTATGGAATAGAAGAAAATATTTGTAAACAACAAATTTGATAAAGGGTTAATATTGAAAATATACAAAGAACTCATACAATTCAAAGCACCAAAACAAATAATCCAATTAAAAGATGGGCAAAAGATGTGAATAGACATTTTTCCAAAGAAGGAACACACATGGTCAGCAGGTACATGAAAAGATGTTAACTTTGAAAATGATTAGGAAAATGTAAATCAAAACCACAATGAGCTATCAACTCACACCTGTCAGGATGGCTATTATCACAAAGACAGGACACAAGTGCTGGTGAGGGTCTGGAGAGAGGGGGCCCTGTACACTGCTGGTGGAACGCAAGTCAGTGCAGCCACTGTGGAAAATAGTACCAAGGTTCCACAAAAAAAAAAAAAAATAGATCCACCACATTGTTATTTATTTTAAACAAAAACTGATTCTCAACTAATACATGCAAATAAAGCCCTCTTGAGAGCATCCCCAAGAGGGTGTGTGTAATAGGATTGTTGAACAATTCTGAAATCCATTTCCTTAGCTGGCTAACAGTAAACTCCATGAGTCCTGGCTTTCTGGTCATGTGTCCATTACAGAATCTACATTCTGGCATCTGGGCAGTGGAGTGAGGGGGTGTTTTCTCTCCTGATTCTCTGAAACTATAAAACTAAAAGTGATGGTAGGCCTCCAGTAGCACAGAATTTGGAAGGAGACAGCTTGAACATGGTAATGATTTTTTTCTTTATTGTTTAAAGTATTACTTACATATGTCTCATTTTTCCCTGATTGACCCCTTTCCCCTGGCCACTCCCACCTCTCAGGACAAGCCTCCCCACTGCCCCAGTGTATGTGTCTATTGGTTATGCTAATACACATGCATATAAGTCCTTTGGTTGATCTCTTACACCATCCCTCACCCTCACTCTCCTGCCTTCTTTCTAAGGTTGGACAATCTGTTTAGTGTTTCTTTGTCTCTGGATCTATTTTTGTTCATCAGTATGTGTTGTTCATTATATTCCACATATGAGTGAGGACATGTAATATTTATCTTTCTCTGAGTGGCTTATTTTGCTTAGCATAATGCTCTAAAGGTCCATCCATGCTGTTGCAAATGGTAAAAGTTCCTTCTTTTTTATAGCAGCATAGTATTCCATTGTGTAGATATATCACAGTTTCTTAATCCACTTATTTGCTGATGGGCCCTTAGGCTGTTTCCAGATCTTAGTTATTGTAAATTGTGCTGTGCTGCTATGAACATAAGGGTGCATATGTCCTTTCTGCATCCTTGGTGGTTCTGGCTTCTTGGGATATATTCCCAGAAGTGAGATTACTGGGTCGAATGGGAGTTCCATATTTAATTTTTTGAAGAATCTCCATACTGTTGTCCAGTGGCTGCACCATTCTACATTTCCACCAGCAGTGTTGGAGGGTTCTTTTCTCCACATCCTCACCAGCACTTCTCATTTATTGCTGTATTGATGATAATCATTCTGACAGGTGTAAGACGGTGCGTCAATCTTGTTTTGATTTGCATTTCTCAAATGATTAGTGACTTTGAGCATGTTTTCATATGTCTCTTGGCCTTCTGTGTGTCCTCTTTCAGAAAGTGTCTACTTCTTGGTAATATGGACAATTTAATGATGTTGATTCTACCAATCCATGAATAAGATATGTTGTCCCATTTGTTTATGTCTTCCTCTATCTCTTTTTTCAATGTCCTGTAGTTTTCTGAGTACAAGTCTTTTACCCCCTTAGTTAAGTATATTCTTAGGTATCTTAATAATTTTGGTACAATGGTAAATGGGACTGATTTTTTTTAGTTTCTCTTTCTGTGAGTTCAGTGTTGGTGTATAAAAAAAAGCTGTAGATTTCTGAGTGTTAACTTAGTATCTGCTACATTGCTGAATTCATCTATTAAGTCTTGTGCTAATCATTTGATGGCATATTTTGAACCTTTACCTGGAAAGTGGAGGCAAAATACATTGGTCCCGTTTTTAGCTTTCCATTGATAATATTATAATAATAAAAAGCTTTATAGACATATTACCTTTTTCCCAGCTATTTCATGTTTTATACTGGACATCTAGATTGAAATAGCTTTTTATTTTCACATCCTCAGTTCTTAATTTAGGTGACGAGAGCAACAGACATGCTGTAATAATAGCAACTCAGAAACTCAGAAGACTTATAAGGTTAATTTTTGGCAGCTCTGTCCCATCCACTTCTCTTCCAGGTGACACTGGCTGTGGGTGCTGGCTGCATAGGGGCCTCCCCTCAAGGTATGCATTTATTTTTATGTATTTTGAAAAATAACCTAAGCTTTAAAGCTATTTGCTATGGTCTAAATGTTTGTGTCCACTCAAAATCCATCTGTTGAAATCTTAACCCAGTGTGATGCCATTAGGAAGTGAGGCCTTGGGTAGATGAGGAGGTCATGAGTGTGAAGCCATCATACTTAGGATTAGTGTATTATGAAAGAGACCCTGAAGTGCTCCCTCACCCCTTCCCATATCTGAGGTTACAACGAGAAGACCCATGAAAGAGGAAGTGGGCCCTTACTAAACATGGCCATGAATTTGAAATCCCAGCCTCCAGAGCTACGAGAAGTCATTAACCACTCACTCTATTCTGGTTTGTTTCAACCGCTTGAGTAGACAAAGACATCATCTTTTCTGAGTTTCTGAATTCCTTAATAGAAAAAGGAGACAGTGTATTGGGTGCAATTCCCCCCAAATTGAGTAAGATATTTTCTTTACTTTTTTTTTTCTTTCTTGATGAGGAGAGGGAGGTAATCTTAATTTATGCTTATTGATTCTTGCACTATAGGTAGAAATTTTAATGCACCATGAAGATACAGGATCCATGAGGCAGTGATTTTGTCCAGTTCCTTGCTGACTCTCAGCTCTGATCAGCCAAGAGCAACTGTTATTGACAGACTGAACGAATGATTTCGAAATGGAGAGTTGGGCAGCGTGAGTGCACTGCCCCCAGAGTGAGTTGCTCTCAGAGCACTGCGGAACACATCTTCCGCCACAGTGCAGAGGGCACCTGTGCAAAACCAGGGGTTTCCCGAAGAGGGAATTCAGAAAACCCCCAAGCACAGGGGGAAAAAGAATTAAAATTAAGCCACAGTGAAGAGGAATAAATCTTCAGGTCCATGTAAATAAATGCATTGACTAGATAAAGCTAAACCAGACCTTCTTTTCCCTGCTGCTTAAATGTGTGGGCTTGTTCGCTAGGGGACTGCCCTAGCAGCTGCATCTGTCCCCTGGTTACTAATGTGGAGTTAGCCTTGGCACACTGGAAAAGGAGAAAGCCAAGCCACTCTGAAATCCCCACCGCAGTGCTCTGAAATAACTCTGTTTGGGTCTCCGACTCCGGGGAGAAGATCAGTTATGCGGGCTGCTTTTGGCCGGGCACAGGTGGCTATGATGACTTCATTCCAAACTCTGGGCTATGATTCCACCTAAGAACAAATCATTCTCCACAAAACTACCATCAAAGCACATAAATTGCCACCAAGGTCTCTGCTCTCTTCTCCAGACAAACTTAAACCTAAAAAGGGTAACACTGGGCATTTGAGCACAGGCTTGCTGACAGGCACACTTCCAATCCTCCTGTGTCTCTCAGCACAGATGGAAGGCTTTGCAGTGGACAGAACTGTGCAGGGGACTCAAAAGGACATCTGTAGATGACCAGCACACCTTGGGGATCACCATCCACAGATCATGGAGAACATAAGTTTGATTTCAAAGCCCTATACCATCTAAAAAAAATAATCCAAAAGAAGATTTAAATGCATCATGATTACAAAAAAACAAAAACAAAAACAAAAAAACAAAAACAAAAAAACAAATATATAAGACTCTCATCAAAGCAGCAGGTCTTGTTTCATTTAGCTAATGAAGCTTTGGAAAGTAAATTATCCTTCCACAGCTGCTGAAACATTCAGCTACTAGAAGACTGGTGCATGAAATTCATGCATGGGGGCAGGGGATGTCCCTTAGCCCAGCCTGCACCCTCTCCAATCTGGGACCCTTTGAGGGATGTCAGACTGCCCATTTAGGCACAATCCCAGTAGGATTGGGCCAAAATGGGCAATAAGACATCCTTCTCACAATCCAGGACTGCTGACTCCAAACTGTTCACCTGCCTGCCTCCCTGATTGCCCCTAATCCCTTCTGCCTGCCAGTCTGATCACCCCTTAATCACTACACTGCCAGCCTAATTGATGTCTAACTGCTCCCCTGCCAGCCTGTTTGCCCCCAACTGCCCTCCTCTGCTGGCCTGGTCACCCCCAACTGCCCTCCCTTGCAGGCCTGGAACCTCCCAACTACCCTCCCCTGCTGGCCATCTTGTGGTGGCCATCTTGTGTCCACATGGGGGCAGGATCTTTGACCACATGGGGCCAGCCCTCTTGTGTGTTGGAGTGATGGTCAATCTGCATATTACTCTTTTATTAGATAGGATAGAGGCCTGGTGCATGGGTGGGGGCCAGATGATTTGCCCTGAAGAGTATCCCAGATCAGGGTGGGGGTTCTCTTGGGGCGAGGAGTGGCCTGGGCGAGGGGCCTGTGGAGATTTGCAGGCCGGCCACACCCCCCAGCGATCCAAGTGGAGGCCCTGGGATCTGGAATTAACTTATGTCTACAATGGAAACTTTGTAGCCTGGAGCGGAGCCAAACCTTCTGCTTGCTCTGTGGTGGCAGCAATTTCTGTTTGAAACTTTGCAGCCTAGAGTGGAGGCCAGCTTGGCTTCCTCCACTGCCAGGGAAACCCAAGCCTCTGTTCTCTCCAGCTCAGTGACTGCCGCCATTTCTGTATCTTTTATAATTGAAATTTTGTAGCATTGAGTGGAGGCCTAGGCCAGCAACTGCAGGCGGAAAGCTTGGCTTCCTCTATTGCCAGGGAATCCCAAGCCTTCCTCCTGCTCTCAGTAGCGGCAGCCATCTTGGTTGGGGTTTATTTGCATAATCTGCTCCTGATTGGATGGTAGGTGTGGCTGTGGGTGTGGCTTGTGGATATAGCAAAGGTAAGTTCAAATTTGCATATTACTCTTTTATTAGATAGGATGATAAAAGCCACTCTCCATTTCCTAAACAGTTCTACCCTGTCAACCTCCAGATAAACCCTGCCCATCTGCAGATATCCACTGTAGGGTATTCCTGGGAGTCTACTGATGAAATTTGACTTTCAAGTAGTCATACAACAGAACATCCTAAAGAGTGAACACAATACTATTTTAGGTCTGTTTTAAATAATGATCAGAGCAAATAGAAAATTAAATGTAATTCAAAAAAGAATCAAAGCCAACAAATTCGAATGAATAGTGACACATCTGTATAGGGCAAGATCCTGATGTGTTCCTTACATTGCCCAGTGTGTCCAGCCCAGTCCATCCCAAGTGGTCAACAGGGATTTGCTGATTATCTTTTGGAAATAAAGAAGAAGAAACGAGAAACCTAGACCCTTTCCACAAAGCTATGACTGGATCAGTGGAGAACAATTTTAGATGCAGAAAGATGCCTAACACAGCAGCTAATCAAACCTACTGAGAGTCTAAAATACTTTCCAAAAGTTAGGGGATCCTGCATATGAAGAAAGCAGCTTCTTGTTCTGATCCTACAGAAAGGCTTTCATGAAACTAACATGTACTTTAAAAAATCCACAAGAGTGAGGTAGAGGCAGAGAATGTGTTAACATTGAGGGTTGGGGTGAGAGGGAAGGCTGGTCACACTCAGCAAGACTCACGAAGAGGCTCTTATAATGTTTGCGGAGAGATATTTCTCTACGTAACGGTGAACAATGAGCCTTGTCAAACTCTTACTTTCCATTATAGGAGACGTTAAGTGGCACAATACTTTCCGTGTGTGGCATGAGTGGAAAACAGCAAGGCACAGTGAGTTTCTGACAAAGGTGAAGCAAATGTCTGTCAGGCAGAAAAAAATGACATTATCCTACAAACTGATCTAGCTGATGTCATTTTTGAAACAGAGGTACTCTGTCTATTTGAATTTATAGGGAAAACAATTGATTTTATTTTTGGCCATCTACTTATTGGGGTCTGAAGGAAAATCTTTATTGTACCTTTTAAAGAAAGTAACATTCATTACACTCCCACACAAGTAAATTCAAATAGACTAAATATTTCCAATAGCAAACATGAGACACAGATGTTCATTCTTAAAAATTCAGGTTATGAAAGACTAACATCAGGCGCACACCCAAATAGAGCATTAAGGTAAAAATAACTTATCATTCCTGCTCACTCACAGGTTGGTCCTGCCTTGACTCTGCCTCCAATTCAAGGTCAAGGAAAATGTACTGAAAAGTAGTCTCCAGCTACCTAATAACCAGCAGTCTAACAACAGACAAAATGTCCTCAAACAGCTTATCTATGCAATCACCAGTTTCACTGTTTTTCGGTCAGATGAACTGTTCTGGGAGAAAGAATTTATTTATCTGTGCATAGTATACATTCACAGTAGGCTTAAAAATAAGATCGCTCATAAGAAAAGTCAGACAAATGCTAACTTAATAATTAGTTTATTCAAGTAATCGTTCTCATTTTTAATGCCAGATATAAATTATTGATCATATAGGATGGTTTCAATATATTTTTGACATGTTAAAAAATAGGTTATAAAACATATAAAGTTTAATCTATTTTTAAGACAGGTTTTTGTAATGAATTTTCATAGGAAAATGAGTGGAAGGATATATAATGAGGTGTTAATAATGGATTATATTTTCAGTCATGTTTACTGAGGAATTATTTAAATGAAGTACAATTTTGCATAGAGTTCCATGAGTTTTGATACATGCACATGATCATATAGCCACCAACCAATCAAGATATGAGCATGCCCATCACTCTGGAAAGCCCCTGTGTCATTCTGTAGTCCATCCGCTCCTCCCCCCGCCCCCGTCCCCTCCAGCCCCTGGAAATCAATGATCCCTTTTCTTTCTTTAACATATTGCCTATTGCAGAATATCAAACAAATGGAATCATACAGTAGTAGCCTTTTGATTACCATTGATTCCACCCCCCAGACAATAGGATTATAAGTGATTTTATCTTTATCTTGCTTTCCTATCTTTTGCTTTTGCAATTAAAAAGAAAAATGAAAGTAAAAACTAATTAAATTGTGATTGCCTTAAGTAGATAAAGCCATGAGAGCACATGTGTGAATAAATGTTGTGTAAGATATTAAAATTGTGACTTAGGGTTAATTTTGAGAAGCAGTGGAGAATCAGGTGGGGCAAGGTGAAGTTCTAGTGGTGCTCCCTGCTAGCTGTGTGGCTTTGAATAGGTTATTGGTCATATTTTAACTTCAGTGTCCTTACTTTCAAAATAAGGATTCAAATAACATTTCAAAACATTGTTATAAATGTGTTAGATGAGATCATGAATGTAGTCCACTGGCTAAAACTTCAGCACTCAAATTATGCTTATAATTTATTTGATTATGTGTATCACTATTACTCTCATGAAACTTTGGGAGGTGTTCTGATAGGAGGGCCATGATGGGTACAAATGGAAAGTAGGGTAGAATGAAGCGATTGGGCCATAGGCTCATATTTTAAATCTCCAAACTAAATCCTAAACATTTCACTTTAGAAAACTTAAAACTTCTGGTTCTTCAAAAACACAGTTCTTATTATTTTGTTATGATTCCCGAGAAAATTCAAGCACCAGTGGCTTATATTCTTGGAAATTTCAAAGTGATGGTTCATTATTCAAGGCACCATGGAAAATGTAGTATCCTATATACTAAAATCCTAATATGAAAAATGACAGACTGGTGGAATGACTGGTAGCTATGATGGGCACTGACCACCAAGGGGCAGATGCTTAATGCAGGAGCTCCCACAGAGGGAGCACTGCTCAGCCAGAAGCCAGGCTCACGTTTGGTGAGAGCAGCTGTGGTGGCAGGAGCCTCTACCACCAGCTCTGTGGCAGTACTAAGGGTCCTTGGGGGACATCTGCCTTCTGGCTTAGGTGACTGTCCTCCTGCTGGGCCTATGCCAGCAGAAGTACATCCCCCAAGGGGTCCTGGACTCTGAGAGAGCACAGGCTTGGCTGAGGGTCACCCCCCTCCACTGTCCCAATGCACAAATGTCATGCACGGGGCCTGTAGTTAATAATCAAGACCAGCCACCCTTAGCAATTTAATCCATATTTTCTTACTCTTTAGAACCCAGCAATCCATTAGTGAAAATGTTCATTGTATTTGTCTAATTATCCTCCCACCCCATGTGAATGGCTTAAACCGTCTTATCCTTCTTTCACCCCATTATTAGACATGAATTTAGGGGAGATGACGGTACTCAACTATAAAGCTAATAGTCCAAACAAGAGTATGATGTTTAAGATAAGTGCACAAGACCAAGCAACTGTAAATGCTCATCTCTCCAAGGTTTGTGGTTGTCAGAGACTCTGGGATAAGAGTGGCTTCATAAAAAAAAAAAACCCACACAGCACGATCCCCTTTATCTTCCCAAGACTGTAAGACATGCCAGAGAGTGAGTAACTCTGTCCTATTGGAAGCTCTCAAATGTTGTGATTAAAACAGAACACCTCATTTAATTCTCATCCTCGGGATAAATTCATAATTCATGAACCATTCCAAGCTTTTCATAATAAATGACAACTGGGTGAAAAACATGTCTGCTATCTTTGGCCAAATATATACATGTCATATATACATGTATTAAAAGCACGACTGTTGGCTTCATGCATTTTGTCTGAAAAGCAATTTTGAGCACATTGCAGTTAAGTTCATATACATATATTTATATGTGTATGTCTCTGTGTGTATATATGCGTGTACATATAAGTATATGCATGTGTGTATATAGACAAAATATTCACAGAGCATACATTATTCCTCTCAGGCCAAGGAATAATCTCCTGAGACCCAGGCCCATTCTACCAGATTCCTGGTTAGCAACAAGCGATGATTCCTTTGACTAGAAAAATATTCGCATCTTCACATCATACCTGTCATTTCAGACGCAGCTCAAGGGCCACTTCCCCATAAAGATCTTCCCAGTTTCCCTACAGGAGAAACAGCCTTCTCCTTTCTACCTTGGATTCATTGTTTATACATATGTCTTCTTGCCATGACAAAACAAAAGGCTCCTTGAGAGCAAGGCCCATGGAAAACTAATATCTGTCCCCCACCCACAGGGCCCACCATGGTACTTTGTACAAAACAGGGGCTCAATATAAATTTTCAGGATGAAATGGATGGAGATTGTGTTCTGTTTTAATACGGTCATCAGTTTTTGCTCTTATAAGAGTACAAACAATAGCTGAACGGGAATATGGGTTGGCAATATTCTAATTTCCAATTCTTAGCAATACTGGCTTGGCTTGAAACCTTGTTAAAATGTCAGTGGACACATTGGATACTCCGTGGATCTCTGGTCCAATCAAGTAAAAGAAAAGGCTTAAGAATAACTTTGTTTTCAACAGCACAGATTGCTTGGATTGAAATTGATAAGACAGGTAAGAAATGCTTTGTCTTCCATATGCTGTCCAGTTAACAAAGAACTTTTTGTCCAGGTTCTAGGACACTAATTACATGTAGCTTCTAGTTTTAAACAATTGAATTACCTGAATGAGACATGAGTCAACAAAGCGAGTAGGTATGTCCCCATTCTCCCAAATCAAGTGCCATGCTGGAGGGGTAACCTCCTCCCAAACTCTGATAAAGAATTACCCAGAAAGAGAGCTTTGAACAATGTTTATCCTGATTTGGCATCTTCCCTTTATTTCAAAAGTGTCAAAAAATTTAAAATTAGAGAATAAAGATGTGGCAGCCTTCCGCACCCTGCTTCAAGGCAAGTAATGTTCACTGACTACCTGAAGTGGGGCTTTGCCTGCCTTTGCTCACCCAGTTCTCATGACAAGGTAAACTCCTATTTAACCCATTCTACAGATGACACTACTGAGGCTTACATTAACAACTATACATATTAAGAGTCCATAGAGCAGAAAACATTCCTCAAGTGAGAGCTTACTTCCTATAAATTACTCTGCAAAGCCCAATATTAAAATCTGGGGACTAATGGACAATGTTGGTCAATTCATTTTCAATGGACTCAAACTGCTAAAGAGTTTGGGAGACGTTATCTCCAAATTACCATAGAATTTCCAAAAAAAAAACCTCTGAATTTTACCTTGAAATTAATAATCTCTGAGAAATAATAACACAGGTTTATTAACACAATAGCTGCAGCTCACTGTGTACTTCTATTGGATTACATTCCTAGGATTACCCCAAAGGACTCTGCTCCATAAATGTATGCCATTTTGTCAACACAGGCCTTGCCAGGTAGAGCCAGTGGACTCCTAGGCAGGCCATGCTGGACACCCAGGCAGGCCTTGCTTGTAGAGCTGGGGGACCCCCAGGCAGGCCTCACCAGATCCCCAAGCAGGCCTCGCTTAGAGCCGGGGGACCCACCTCCTCTCAGCTCCACATAGCCAAGAGGAGGCGGGACTACCAGGCAGGCTCCATGTTATGTACACAGCATCAAGCCAAGCCCTGCCACCTGCATGTGCCTGCTGTGTGTGCAGCCATCTTGTGAGGGTGTGAGGGCATCACAGCATGACCACCAGTTAGGCTTTTATTAGTAAGGATACATGTTCATAGGGACTTTATTCATAATAGCCAGAAAGTGGAAAAAGAGCAAGAGTCTATACACATTTGAATAAACATCCTCATACATAAAAATTGCGACCCCCAAGGTCCCCAGTGCTGCCATGGCCGGGCTTGGGGCTGGGTTGGTGGCTGTGATTGCGGCCCCCAGCACAACCTTGGCTGGGGTTGGGGCTGGTTTGTGGCTGTCATCACCACCCCTGCAGCCCCAAGCACCACCTCGGCCCGGCTTGGGGCCAGGTTTGTGTCTGCGATCATGGCCCCCCAGCGCAGCCATTGCTGGGCTTGTGGCTGGGATTGCCACTCCTGCAGCCCCCAGCGCCCTCATGGTGGGCTTGGGGCCGGGTTTGTGGCTACGATCACAGCCCCCAGCACTGCCATTGCCGGGTTTGGGGCCGGGTTTGTGGCTGCAATCACTACCCCCGCAGCCTTCAGTGCCACCACTGCACTGGGGATGGGTGATCCCTCAAACCAACCTGCCCCCTCTCACATACTGGGAGCCCTCACAGGATGTCCAACTGATGGCTCACCCTCAGCCTGGCCTTGGGCACCCAGCCATCACCCTGCTCGGCTCAGCCCCCGGGGGCTGGGTGCTGGTCACCACTTCCATTCACAGCGCCCGGGGTCTGGGTGCTCACTGCCATCACCATTTCATCTCCACCCCTGGGACCCGCTCTCACCACTTGGCCCCCGCCCCCACTCCTGATTGGCTGGTAGCATAGCCAATCAGGAGCCAGGGTATGGTCACATTTGCATATTGCTCTTTTATTAGATAGGATTATATAGGATATTTTAAATGTCAAGTCCACCTAGCTTGTTTTCAGGTACAATCATCTTCATCTTTAAATAATCCACCAAATTGGACTAAAAGTTGCAGATATTTTAATGAAGAAACCACTGTGTGAAACAAACTGATAGACCCCTGATTCCAAAGCCATTACCTTGAGACGAGATGGGGGTGCTGGTGGGTGGCAGGAAAGGAGAAACCACAAGCAACTGTTGATTGTGTATCTTAGTCTACACCACACAACTGTCTCTTTAACATTTCTCTTTGGACGTTTTTAGAAACAAATGGGCTAGTGACTGGAGCATTATCCTTTCCAGTCTATGCAGCTGGAGAGTCCCAGAATTGCAGAAGTAGCAGTCTTCTGAATAATTTATCCTGCCACAAACAACTGCTGCTTCTGCTCCGATAATCCCCGTAGTGGCCTGGAGAGCATTCTTCCCGCTCCGAGAGCCACGGCTCAGTCTATTTTAAACCATAACGTCCTTTTGTGTTTCGGCTGAGAAACACTTCAGCTATGTGGGCCACCTGATCTTCGTTTTGTCTTCCTGAAGGCAGATACACCAGATGATAATATTTGGGTTAAAGGACATTTTATCTTCGCTGTCATTAAAAAAAAAAGAAGAAAGAAAGAAAGAAAGAAAGAAAAAAAGAAAGAAAGAAAGAAAGAAAGAAAGAAAAGAAAACCGAAAAAAGCAAAGAAAACTAAACTGGGAGGCAGCTAACCTTTTTTCCAATTCAGAAGCCTCTATTTTAGGACACCAACTCTTAAGACACCCAGAAAACCCAATTTGTACAAACCACGGACTTTGGTGACCATATTTTGACTGTAATACCATGCATTCAGAGGTTTTTCAAAACTAAGATGTTTATTGTTACTAGGAAAGAAGTCTAGATCTCTGACCAAACATTTTCTTTTATGTGTCTATGCTTTGCAACCATAAAGTACCCATCTGATAAAATATTTAGAAATCGTAACGTACAGAATAATAAACTCAGTTTGTCATCCAAGGGATAAGACTTTGTCTTTTTCCCAGATAATCTCCCCCTCCCCCCACAATGGCAAAAACTGAGACAGTCAAATAAATATAAATAAAGAAATAAAGAAATAAAACTATCAGATTTTCATTAGTTATACAAACTATATAACTCTGAAGAAACTAGTTCATTCTCAGTGATAACAAAGCTACATTAACACAAATTTTCTATTTTTCAAGTGCACCACTTTTATAACAGCTTAATTGAGAGATAATCCACCTATGAAATAATTCAGTCTTTAAAGTTCAGTGGTTTTTAGTATATTCATAGAACTGTGTAGCCATCACCAGTAACAGTTGTAGAGCATTTAATCACCACAAAAGGTATCCCCTAGCAGTCACTCCCTATTCTGAATCTCTCCCTGGACCCCAGCAACCACTAGTCGACTTCCTGCCTATATAAATATGGATATTTCATATAAATGGAATCATATAATATGTGTAGTCTTGTATCTTGCTTCTCTTACCTACTGTAATATTTTCAAGGTTTATTCATGTTGTTGCATTATATCAGTACTTTATTCATTTTAATGGCCAAATGACATTTTGCTGTACAAGTGTAGATCTTTTTATCTATTCATTAGCTGATGGACATTTGGTTTGTTCTGACTTTTTGGCTATTGCCAGTAATGCAGCTATGAACATTGTATACAATTTTTGCATGGTTTATGTCGAGCATTTCATTTTTTTTAGTAAATAGATTTTTATTGATTTCAGAGAGGGAGAGAGAGATAGAGACATTAATGATCAGAGGGAATCATTGATTTGCTGCCTTCTGCACACCCCCTACTAGGGATTGAGCTAGCAACCCAGGCATGTGCCCTTGGCTGGAATCAAACCGAGACCCTTTAGACCGCAGGCCGATGCTCTATTCACTGAGCCAAACCGGCTAGGGCACAAGCATCTCATTTTTAAATTAAAATCTAAATATTTGGCAAAGAAAGAAATATGAGTTATTTTATGTCAGTGAGTGGAAAGATTTTAACAGTAAGAACTGTGAGAGCTCAGGATAAGTAGATATAACCTGACCAAGCCAGGTCTGGGGATGCAGTGCCAGGCCTATCCCCTGCCTGGAGCCCCTGGTGCCAGCACAGCAGCAAATGGCAGGCAGGCAGGTCACTGGGCGGCTCCCACACTGCTGCTGAGGTCAACCTCAGCTGCTTGGAGCAGAGGGTGAGCAATGCCCATCCCACCCATAATCCTCAAAACCCATCATCATTTCCTGGATTGTGAAGTGGAGAGGGATGCTTGAGCCAAACCCTGATGATGTTCTTCTGTAACAAATGCTGATGGGGACTAAAATTACCTCAAAAAAGCATTCTCACTAATGATGGAAGGAGGTCAATAGGCAAGTCAGATTTCTGTTCTCTGTTCCACAGAGACATACCATGTCATCCAAATGAAAAGGGCTCTCTCAAGTAAACAGGTAAGTTAATAAAATAACCCAATATTTTATGAAAATATTATTCCTAGAAAAGGAGCTACACAGTTAAAACGTACTTTGTTTCTATGTTGATTAAAAATCAAAAGCATTTTCCGAGTGTCTGAAGTACTAGCTAAAAAGGTTATACATTAGCTGTTTCACCCTCAAGTAAAATAATATTACAGGACTCAAGTGTGTAGAACTTAATTTATTTCCAAACCAAAAGTTCAAAAGATCAGTAATATGTAGGACAAAGAAGTGTTCTGCATTTTCCAAATTACCAGAGGTGGTTTGCTAACTGGAGCCTGCAGACAATGAGCGATTAACCCCAATTCAGCTTTGTTCTCATTAGAAGGGACTTCAAACAAGCTGAAAGGCAGCCACAGCCCAAGACCACAGTCAACCCCTGTATCTTTTCACAATTGGATCTGCTTTTCTTTCTTTCTTTCTTTCTTTTTTTTTTAAGAAAAACAAAAATCACAAATAGCCAGTCTCCGATGCATTATGCCCATTCACACACATATCATTGTGGTTATTTCCATTAGCCAAATTATACCATCTTAATTTCCTGTAATTAAGAGAAAAAATAGCCACAGAAGTGGCCTTGGATTTTATGTGTCTAAACTATTACCCTTTAAGTAAGACAGTATAAATCACTGTTGCTCTTTTCCCTGTTCCTGTAAACAAAAGAGGTTCACCCTTCCCATCCCCCACTGGGAAACAAAACAAAACAGAAACCCAGTGTGGATTCCCCCCAGTCCCAGAACCCACCACCAAAAGACACTTGGTTTGAGCTTAGCCAGCTGAAAAGAAAAGAGATCAGAAGGGGAAATAGATACACACAGGATAAAAGAAGGGTCTAATTCAGGGGAAGGTCAACTTTGGTTCCTGAGCCACATCTGCCTTCATTTGTAAGGCTTTTAAGCTACAAGAAAAAATAAATTATTGCAGAAAAGGCTTTAAATTATTAGAATAAACTAAAACACATTCCATGGCGTATAAAAATTACATAAAAATGTCCACAAATAACATTTTATTGGAACACATCCTGTTGATTCATTGACATGTTGTGTGAGGTTATTTTCAGGCTACAAAGGCAGAGTTGAGTAGTCCTGGCAGAGACCAGATGGCCTGCAAAACCCAAAGGAATTATTACCAGGCTCTTTATAGAAAAAGTGTACAGACCCCTCGTTTAGTGTAACTGAAGCTGTCCCAATGTCACTGGGTGGGTGAGTGGGCAGGTGCATTTGTGGAGAGAGGAAACTCAGATGGGATTTCTGTTCCACGGGAGCACAAAAAATACCACGCATACCAAGTTTACTGGGCTGGGAGTTTTTGCCGACAACCGACTTGCCTCTTTATAAATTTGTTTCAAGCAACACAGCTTATCAGTGAACACAAGAACACATTAGTCGCCCACAAATTAGCATTTAGTACAATTATCTACAAAAGGGACAAAGAATCCATTTACATTTCAAATCTTCTTCACTCCATTTAGCCTGAAAGTTTTTTTCAAGTAAAAACCACAACAGGAACACTAGATAACTACTTCTTATCAATTTGGATGCCATTTTAATCCACCCTTTAATAATGTTGCCCTTGTGTGAAGGTGGAGGAGAGAAGCAACAAGGGAAATGGAATAACTAATGAATAGAAATGGGAAGCCTGCAAGCTTACTGACAATAGCCAAAGTGTTAGAATGTCAAAGTTTCATTAATTGGATGTGTTAATCAACGGTTCCCTATGTGCTCACATTTCCCTAACTCTATCTTGTGCTTTAAAAAGAAGGCAAGGGCCTGTGTCTCTTCCTAAGTCAGAAGTAATATGTAAAAAACCCCTCTGTAACCAAATTTCATAATCTTCACATCACCCAGTTTATTTCACGAGAAATAATCAAGGAGATATGTTTCTGATATATTTCTGATCTTTTTTAAAAAATATATTTTATTGATTTTTCACAGAAAGGAAGGGAGAGGGATAGAAAGTCAGAAACATCGATGGGAGAGAAACATCGATCAGCTGCCTCTTGCACACCTCCAACTGAAGATGTGCCCGCAGCCAAGGCACATGCCCTTGACTGGAATCGAACCTGGGACCTTTCAGTCCACAGGCCTACGCTCTATCCACTAAGCCAAACCGGTTCGGCTATTTCTGCTCTTATGAGGAAAAAAAAGGAAATGACAAAAAATACAAGATGTTAAATACTTTCAAATTCTGGAATGGGAATTAAAAGACTTTTAATACTTGATGCTGTCTCAAAGCTTGCTCCAAAAATCATAGCCATATGCTTCACCTTCCCCATGAAATTGCAAGCCTGTGATTTGTTTTTAGTGGCTAATTTACATTCAATAGCAGAATGATGTTCTAATTTTTAATCAAAATTTGTTTGCATCAAAATTCTTCAGTTCTTTTTAAATTTTTTTAATCATTCAAAGTAAATAAGTAAATACCAATTTGCAGAGAGGCACAGATGGCCAGGGGACCTATGGGAAGCCCAGATGGCATAGCAACATACCCACAAATCAGGCATTCCATGGCGGCTTCTTATCATATACAGACTCACAAAACTGATATTTGGGCCAGAAAGATGCTGACTAAAGACACCTAGGTCTCTCTGCACTGTTTGCAGCAAATTTGATTTTAAGTTTCACGAGGACTGAAATGGCCCACTTCCTTTGAAGCTGTTATAGGTCAACCATGCTTCCAATACCACATCCATGTAGTGTGTGGAAACAGGTGTACCCTAATATGCCCTCAAAAATTGTTTATGACCCCAGGTTTTTCTGTAACACAATCACATTTATAATCTATATTTCATGAAAAAAATCTTTTTGAAAATTTAAATACAGAAAAATAATATTCCTAAGAAACTTTTTCACGTGACTGAAAAAATACAATTATTATTGCCAACATTATATAAGAGTAGAGTTTATCACAATCTTCTGAACAAATAATGAATTTGCAGAATTAGAAAGTAACCACATTTCCTTAATTTTTATGAGGTAATAATCTATACTTAGGGGAAAATAAGAACAAATCTAGTATTCTTAATCAATCTGTAGAAAGGATAAACAGAACACTGTGTAAATGGACTAATGTGAAATCCCCAGGTTTGAAAGTCAGCTTATTCATGTTATAAAACAATTCTAATTATTTATGAAGCATATCCTGGAAAACAACAAATCCAAATTGATTATGTTATATAATCTTCCAGGCCTTAGTTTCCCATTAGGGAAAATGAGCTCAAAGATTAGGTTATAAGAACTAAGTGACTTAATACACCAAAGTGCCTGGCATGGTGTGAATCCTCAATGGTAATTATTACTTAATTATTCCCAAAATTTCAATCAGATTTTTCTCCCAAATAGTTTTACTTTTTTTGATAAAGAGATAGAAAATAAATGGTTCATTCCACAAGCATAAATGTGGGCAAACCAAATGGGAAAAACAGATAATCATAAAGAAAGGGGTGAGGAGGGAACAGGAGAAAGTGTGACAGTAGGATTTATAATTAAGGAACAAGACACAACACAACCATAACTTAGAGCATATCATAGAAAAGGCAGGTTAACTATGGAAAAAAGTTGAATATGAATAATGAAGGAAAACAATGATGCCCTTAAAAACAAGGTCACACCTTGTTAGCAGTGCTAACAACTAACAACTAACATGGGAATTCAAGTTTTTATGAAGAAACCCACTGGCTCCTTCATATTTCATGTTAGACCTTTCAATAATTAGTAAAATTACCATGACAGTAGAGACCAAAGGAACTCTCGATGGTCACTAAAATATACTCTAGAAGTAGGAAAGTCGGCCAAGGTGGAGTGATGACAATTACATTGAGCTATTTCCAGGTCAAAGGCAAACCTGGTAACGCTGAAGTCTCCGGAGAAAGTGTAGGCTCACTCCTCCAGGTATAACCTAAGCTGGATTCTACTAATCTGAACCTATCACATTCCCTTTCGCCACCTGGAAGCCGCATGAAAGACCAGCGCAACCTCCCAGGATGAGAGACTGAAATGTCAGGAGAGGACACTGCTAGGTGATTTCTACCAGGCACAAGAGGCACAGTTTAGGGTGGTAGCTCAGGTGGATGAGAAAGTGGGATTTTCCCAGGGACAGCATTTCAAATAGTGGGCGACCAAAAACAGAGTGGTCCCTCCATACCCTGGTTTTGTTGCTACAATTTTAGTTACCCGCAGTCAACCATGGTCTAAAATGTTGTGGAAAATTCCAGAAATAAATAGTCCATACATTTAAATTGTGAGTAGTTTTAAGTAGCATGACGAAATCTCACACTGTCCCACTCCGTCCCACCCAGATGAGAACCATCCTTTGTCCAGCAGCTTCACACTGTAGACACTTCCTGCCTGGTAGTCACTCAGTAGCCTTCTCAGTTCTCAGACTGACCATCAGCTCACTGTTATTTTACTCAATAACGGCCCCAAAGCACAATAATAGTGATGCTGGCAATCTGGACATCCCAAAGTGAAGCCATAAGGTGCTTTTATTTTATTATTAGTTAGTAGAGATCTGGTGCACAATTCGTGCACCAGTGGGGTCCCTCAGCCTGGCCTGTGGGATGGGGCTGAAATTGACTCTCCAACATCCCCCAAGGGGTCCTGGATTGCAAGAAGGCACAAGCCTGGCCGAGAGACCCCACTGGTGCATGATCAGGGCCATTAAGGGACATGGGAGGTTGGCCAACCTGGGAGGGACTTTGGGAGGGTTCCAGGGCATGTCTGGCCCATCCTGTTCAGTCCCAATCAGCTGGACCCCAGCAGCAAGCTAACCTATCAGTCAGAGTATCTACTCCCTGGTGGTCAATGCACACCATAGCAGCTGGCTGACTGGTCAACTGTCTGCCTCCTGGTGGTCAATGCACATCATAGCAATTGGTTGAGAGGCCTTAGCATATCATTAGCATATTATGCTTTGATTGGCTGAACGGCCCACTGGATGACTGAACATTTAGCATATTAGGTTTTTATTACATAGGATTTGTTGCTAATCTTTCACTGTGCCCAATTTATAAAGTCATTTTTATCACAGGTATGTATATATTGGACAGAAACTGTATACAGGAGTGGGAAAAAGTAGGTTTATTATTGTGAGTACACAAAAACAGAGTCTATTCTTGTATTATTATTATTTATTAATTATTGGATTATTTTCTATATGAACAACTATAAACCTATTTTTCCACCTCGTTTATAGGGTTCAGTACTATCTGAAACCAGGCATCCACAGAAGGTCTTGGAGCATATACTCCATGGATAAGGGGGTCTCCTGTAAAAATCACCTGAAGCAAATAAGGTCCTACAACCAGCCAGGGAACCCAGTGCTTTTAGTCTTTGCTAATGTGGGTTTGGGTGGCATTTCTTCTACTGTTTATCTTTTTCAACTCCTTTTGGCCTTTCTGGTTTGTTTGTTATTACATGCACATTGTTCTGCTAGTCAATTGAAGAGGTTATTATAAAAAGAATTAATGTATTCTAGTTACTGATCCAGGAAAGCATATAGTGAATGTGGGAAGACAATAGTTACCTACAGCCATTCAGTGATGAACTCAAGAGAAACAAATTAAATTAGGGTGCCTCACCCACTTCACAGCAGACAATGCATTCATTATTTTACTCAACACCCTCCCATATTTTCACTATGCTTCCTAATAATCCTTTTTAAAAAAATATTTTATTGATTTTTTACAGAGAGGAAGGAAGAGGCCTAGAGAGTTAGAAACATTGATGAGAGAGAAACATTGATCAGCTGCCTCCTACACACCCCCACCTGGGGATGTGCCTGCAATCAAAGCACATGCCCTTGACCAGAATCAAACCTGGGACCCTTCAGTCTGCAGGCCGATGCTCTATTAATTGAGCAAAACCAGTCAGGGCTTCCTAGTACACTTTTTCAGATTTCTTCAGTGTCTTATGTATCATCCCTTAACAGACTCTCCATGATAGTAGATCATGGGCTCCACAATCAAGCTTCTTAGATTTACCTTCAAGTTCTACTAAATAAATGTGATTTGGGGAAAATGAATGTCTCTGAGTCCCAGTTTTCTTATTGGAAAAGGTGAGAGGGAAATAATAGTGCCTACCATCCAGTGTTGCTTTGAGGATTAAATTCTTGGAAACACGCCCACAGGTATTTGCCACTGTTATGGAGGATGTTTTGGGGATGGGAAGAAACCTCCACAACAATCCTGTTCAATTCTATTATCTTCAAAACCTGATGACTATCCAATCTTTATCTCCTAAGTCATCATCATGCTCCCATGCTATGGATTCCCAAGACCAACTGCTTGCCCAATATACACTGAGTGGCCAGATTATTATGATCTATGAACTCTGAATGCAAAATAATATGGCCACTCAGTATATATACACATATATACTTACACACACACACACAAAACACACACACACACAAAACACACACACATAAAACACACACTAGAGGCCCAGTGCATGAAATTCGTGCACAGGGATGGGGGTTGCAGGGTGTCCCTCAGCCCAGCCTGCACCCTCTCCAATCTGGGACCTCTTGAGGGATGCCAGACTGCCCATTTAGGCCCAATCCTACAGGCAGTCAGATGTCTGCCTGCCCTGTCCTATAGGATCGGGCCTAAATGGGCAGTCAGACACCCCTCTCACAATCCAGAACTGCTAGCTCCAAACTGCTCGCCTGCCTGCCTCCCGGATTGCCCCTAACCGCTTCTGCCTGCCAGCCTGATCACCCCCTAACCACTACCCTGTCAGCCTAATTGATGTCTAACTGCTCCCCTGCCAGCCTGTTTGCCCCAACTTCCCTCCTCTGCCAGCCTGGTCACCCCTAACTGCCCTCCCCTGCAAGCTTGATCACCCCTAACTGCCCTCCCTTGCAGGCCTGGAACCTCCCACTGTCCTCCCCTGCTGGCCATCTTGTGATGGCTATCTTGTGTCTGCATAAGAGCAGGATCTTTGACCTCATGGGGGCAACCCTCTTGTGTGTTGGAGTGATGGTCAATCTGTGTATTACTCTTTTATTAGATAGGATAGAGGCCTGGTGCATGGGTAGGTGCCAGCTGGTTTTCCCTGAAGGGTGTCCTGGATCAGAGTGGGGGTTTCCTTGGGGTGTGGGGCGACCTGGGCGAGGGGCCTGTGGTGGTTTTCAGGCTGGCCACACACCCCAGTGACCCTAGCAGAGGCCCTGGGATCTGGGATTAATTTATATTCTACAATTGAAACTTTGTAGCCTGGATCAGAGCCAAGCCTTCTGCTCGCTCTGTGGTGACAGTCATGTCTGTTTGAAACTTTGTAGCCTAGAGTGGAGGCCTAGGCGAGGGCTATAGAAGTTTGGCTTCCTCCATCGTTCTGGCAACCCTAGCCTCTTCTATCTCTAGCTCCATGGCTGCCGCCATTTCTATTGGGATTATATATCTTCTATAACTGAAACTTTGTAGCATTGAGTGGAGGCCTAGGCCGGCCACAGCAGGTGGAAAGCTTGGCTTCCTCCATTGCTGGGGAAACCCATCCCTCCCTCCTGCTGTCAGTGGTGGCAGCCATCTTGGTTGGGGTTTATTTGCATAATTTGCTCCTGACTGGCTGGTGGGCATGGCTTGATAACAGGTATGGTCAATTTGCATATTACTCTTTTATTAGATAGGATATATATATATATATATGTATATGTATATGTGTATATATGTATGTATGCATACATGTATATTAGAGGCCTGTGCATGAATTCATGCTTGGGTGGGGTTCAGCCACCTGGCCAGGGGGAAGGGACATGGGCAGTAAGCTAGCCTGGGCCTGCCTGCTGGTCAAACTCCTGGTTGAGGGGAGAATTTGCATATTAGCCTTTTATTATATAGGATATACACTGAGTGGCCAGATTATTATGCATTCAGAGATCATAATAATCTAGCCACTCGTTATATATTCTTGAAATTACCATGAGATCTTCAATCCCAACAAACTAACTCAAATTGGAGCACATGATGTTTCCTCTCATCTCAGGCCTTTTGTTCTACTCCAGTTCTTCAAATGACTGTCATTATTCTGGTCTCAGATCCTCAAGGAAGCCCTACTGGCCCACCTTATTCTTAGAGGACTCCTTCTCTCCTCTCACTGCCACAAATCGTTCCCTGGCCCAGTGTCTTGTTGTAGTTTCTGAATAGCCTTGATCATTATATTTAAGGTGATCTTTTTCATTTGTTTCCTTGTTGGTTACATATCTCCTCCACTAGGATAAAGCTCCATGAGGCCAGGCCCTTGTGATGTTTACTGTTGGTTCCTTGGGACTCAGAACAAGATCTGGCTCTTAGTGTGTACGTGCAGCATTTACTAAATGAAATATGTTGAATAAATCCCATATCATGAATTTCATGACATTGCATGAAATTCATGACATGGGATTTTAGAAAATTGCATACTTATATATTTTCTTAATAAATGTTTTAATCAGTTATGTTTGAAATCAATGTTTTTATCAGTTATGTAGGATAAGTTTCAACTCTCTGAAATATTTTGTGTGTGGACAGCCCCATTATCTCTGAAGCAGGAGATGAATAGTCTCTCTATAGTTTATTTGTACACTTAATACAGAAGCCTACACAAGTTCAACTTAACTACATCTAGACAATAATGAAACTGCCATGATTTTAGGTATGCATGTCAAAATAAATGCCCCTAAATATACAGAAGTGTAGATGTGAACAAGCCAACTTATTGCTGTGTCCTGCACTTAAGCTTCCATGCTGTGACATTTGACCAACTTCATTGTCCTCAGAGAGCATATCAATGCCTTCTATTTGATGATTTTCTGTGTTCCTTAAAATGCAGCCATAAATATTTTTGTTAGCAACAGCTGGAATGGCATGACACCCAAGATAAATATCAAACAGGTAATGGTATCAATGATAAGCATTCATCTATCACAAGACCACTAGGAGGTATAGCCTCTGGTGCATTCTTTGTCATAGCAATCATTAGTGTCCGAGTTATACTATAAAAATATACTGTAAAGAGGTCTGGTAACAGAGAACAATCTGCGCAGAATGCTTGGTCATGTCTTCCACTCTGATCCCATTTCCCAGTAAGTAAATGACCATGTAATAAATTCTGTTACTTTCTATGGGATGGCCTGGTTCAGCTTTCTGTCTGAAGATATTTTCTTGTTCAGGTGGTCTTATACCTTTGCCCCATGGGCAAACACTAGTATATTTATTTTTATATAAATGCCTCCTGTCCTTTAAGGGACCACTAATTTGTTTTCTAATAACTATCTAAAATGTATTCTGAAAAAATATAGCTAGTAGCCTAAGGACAAAGGATGAAAGGCAAATCCAACTCATCCCTTAGCCACCTTCAGTAAATAACCAGGTGATATGCTAATAGCTTCCAATGAACCTGGCAGTCATCTGTCAGGTAACCAAATCACTCTGCTAACAGGAAAACATCTTTCCTGACTTCTGATTTCATGATCACTCTTTATATTTACCAGTTGACTCTATTCATTTTGGTTGGACTCAACAAATATTTACTGAATGTCTACCTTGT
Source organism: Antrozous pallidus (assembly GCA_027563665.1). Lineage (NCBI taxonomy): Eukaryota > Metazoa > Chordata > Mammalia > Chiroptera > Vespertilionidae > Antrozous > Antrozous pallidus. Next base: position 79,615,191 of record CM050520.1, read on the forward strand.
GTTTCACTTCTCAGTTAAGCCTGGACAAAATGCAATTAAGTAAGAAAGAGAACCTTCCCCATATGAGTTAATGTTTTTGCAGGTGCCTGGCATACAGTAGATACTTAGTAAAGTGATGTGAATCCACTGAAGCAGAAGACAACAACATGAGATGAGAACATTGGAGAGAAATTTACAGTGTGCTCTGGGGTTTGCTGCTTGGAGGAGTAGAAAGAACCAGGGATTTGGATTCACAGGGAGCCATTCTGAAATCCAAAACTGATGCTGTAGGCCTCTCCCATCAGGCTCAATTTGATCCCATGTAAAATGGAGACAAAAAGTCCTACACTTTGCAGCATCCGCCACTGAAGCACTAATGATGCTCTCTGAAAAGCACAGGGCAGGGGCTCCACAAATGGAATTATGTGGCTGGAAAAGGAGATTACAGGGAGGAGGGCATGCTTTGAAACAAACGTGTGACAGGGAGACAGGTAGAGGCATTCCAAGTGTAGGGAGTATTGTAAGCAGAGCCTGGAGGAGAACTGCACAGAGTATCTGTGTGGGAGGCGGTCAGCCGCTTTGTTGGACATATCAGAATGGCTAGAGAAACACGAAAGCAGGATAACATGTAAGACACAGGTGTAGCTTGGGGCTTTGAATCCCTGGCTCAGGAGTTTATAGAGCTGGAAGGTATTAAGATTCGGAAAAGGCATAGAACTGTCAGGGGGCTGAGGTTTGATCTGGTCCAATGGCCACATTTTTAAAGATGAGGAAACTGATGCAAGGAAACATGCTCAGGATTTCAGGAAAATGGGTTCCAATGTCCAGATAGGAATTCAAGTCTCCTGGCTGATAACCAGCACTTTTCCTCAATGCCACAAAAATTGTGTGTGTGTGTGTGTGTGTGTGTGTGTGTGTGTCTGTGCACGTGCACCATAATAAGGTATGGCATTTATGTATGTGTGTGTCTGTGTTCGCACAAACATATCCTGCTTAGGTAAAAATATCCAGCAGACTATATAGCATGGTTCAGAGAATGACTTTCTGGGACACAGAAGCTGACACCCCTGAATGGTCTCCACATCCTTTCCCTCTCTCCAGAACTGCCAGTCTCTCTTTGTATCTGGTTCCTTATTAGATCTCAGACCTACTCAACTCCACCACAGCCCCACCCCCAGTGCCTCCCCACACCACCCAATTCAATCCACATCTTATACTCATTCTAAAAATTTAAATAACATAAGGAAGTAAAGAGACTCAGAAAGTGGGACTTCTTGTGGGACAGCTGTAAAAACCATCAACAAATCAATGGCATGAAAAGTAAAACAACAGGCTGTGCTCCAGAGTGAAGGAGCATGAGACAGAACAACCAAATGCCACACTTGAGCCTTGTTTGGCTCTTGATCCAGGAAACAAAGGATAGCTGTAAAGCCAGTCTGAGACAGGAGTTCGAATTAGATGAGGCAGAGGAACCCCATTCATGTATGACGTGATAGTCACATGGTAGCTGTGATCCCTGCGAAAGTAGGTAGGGATGAAATTAGGAGATGTCTGAGATTTGCTTTAAAGTACTTCAGGCAAATAATGAGGGCAAATGTTTGAGAATTATTGAATTCAGGTAATAGGTATATGGACAATCACTGTGTCATTCAACTTTGTGTATGTTGGAAACTTTTTTGATAAAAAGTGAGGTTATGTTTCTCTCCAAAACAAAACCCATCAAGAAACAAACAAAAAACACCCCTTAATAAAGTCTCCCCTTTCAACAACATGTGTCATCCATTAGAAGTGGGGAGTGAGGGAGCTGTTCAAGCCTCCTTTTCCATTCACTGACATTTCTGCTTCAATGACTCTGCTTAACCTTGGGGATCCCTCCTAGGCCCTCGTCCTTTCTCACCCTCCTTCATCTCTCTGGGTCTCCTCATCTGCATCTATGTCTTCAGTGGGCAACTTGTGATGCACCCTAGTCCAGCCCCAACCTCTGAGACCTCTGAGCTGATCTGCAATGATTAATTATAATAAACACTAGAGGCCCGGTGCATGAATTCATGCATGGGTGGGGTCCCTCAGCCTGGCCAAAGATCAGGGCCGATCAGGGACAGCTGGAGGGGGCAGGGAGGGACTTCAGGAGGTTGGCCAGCCATGGGAGGTTGGCTGTGGGAGCGCACTGACCACCAGGGGACAGCTCCAGCATTGAGCATCTGCCTGGTCAATGTACAGCACAGCGACTGGCCTACCAGTCGTTTGGTAGACTGGTGATATTGGTAGCTTAGGCTTTTATAAATATACTAGAGGCCCGGTGCACAAAATTCATTCACGGGAGGTGGGGGATGTCCCTCAGACCAGCCTGCACCCTCTCCAATCTGGGACCCCTCCAGAGATGTTCGACTGCCCATATAGGCCTGATCCTACCGGAATTCCGGTAGGATCAGGCCTAAACGGGCAGTAGGACATCCTTCTCACAATCCAGGACTGCTAGCTCCAAACTACTCACCTATCTGCCTCCCTGATTGCCCCTAACTGCTTCTTCCTGCCAGCCTGATCACCCCCTAACCACTCCTCTGCCAGCCTGATTGATGTCTAACTGCTCCTCTGCCAGCCTGTTTGCCCCCAACTTCCCTCCTCTGCCAGCCTGGTCACCTCTAACTGCCCTCCCCTGCAGGCTTGATTGCCGCCAAGTACCCTCCCTTGCAGGCCTGGTCCCTCCCAACTGTCCACCCCTGCTGGCCTGGAACCTCCCAATGGCCCTCCCCTGCTGGCCATCTTGTGGTGGCCATCTTGTGTCCACATGGGGGCAGGATCTTTGACCACATGGGGGCAGCCCTCTTGTGTGTTGGAGTGATGGTCAATCTGCATATTACTCTTTTATTAGATAAGATAGAGGCTTGGTGCATGGTTTTGTGCCAGCTGGTTTGCCTTGAAGAGTGTCCCAGATCAGGGTGGGGGTACCCTTGGGGCATGGGGCAGCCTGGGCAAGGAGCCTGTGGTGGTTTGCAAGCATGCCATGCCGCCCAATAACCCCAGCAGAGGCCCTGGGATCTGGAATTAATTTATTTTTTACAGTTGAAACTTTATAGCCTGGATCGGAGCCAAGCCTTCTGCTTGTTCCAAGGTGGAAGCCATTTCTGTTAGGACATTTACCTTCAATAATTGAAACTTTGTAGCCTAGAGTGGAGGCCTAAGTACTAGGGTTGCAGAAGCTTGGCTTTCTCCATAGCCCGGACAACCCTAGCCTCTGTTCTCTCCAGTTCCCTGGCTGCTGCCATTTCTGTTGGGATTTTGAATCTTCTATAATTGAAACTTTGTAGCATTGAGTGGAGGCGTAGGCTGGCACTGGCAGGCAGAAAGCTTGGCTTCCTCCATTGCTGTGGAAACCCAAGCCTCCCTCCTGCTCTCAGTGGTGGTAGCCATCTTGGTTGGGATTTATTTGCATAATTTGCTCCTGATTGGCTGATGGGCACGGCTTGATCGGAGGTACGGTAAATTTGCATATTACTATTTTATTAGATAGTATAGACTAGAGGCCCGGTGCATGAAATTCGTGCAAAGGGCTTGGCCCTTGAAGCCCTGGCTTCATCTGGAAGGTCATCTGGACAGTTACTCTGCAGTTTGGTCTAATTAGCACATTAGCTCTTTATTATATAGGATAGTGAATATTTCACCTATACCAGGCACTCAACGAGGTACTTCACTTAAATTATTTTATTTAATCTTTATAACAGATTATAAAGAAACAAACAGGTATTATTTTCGATTCTATAGATAAGGAACTTGAGGCACAGACAGATAAATCACAGTATTTTGCTCAGTCACATAATCTGTAAATAGCGAGACATGGATTGTAAACCTAGACAGTCTAGTTCTAAAGCACAGGCACCCTCCCACAAGGTTCACCTAACTAACTGGTCCTCTACTTAGAGTTAACCTCCCTAAGACTCAGTTTCTTCATCTGTAAAATGGGATTAATGAAACCTGTCTCATAAGATTGTTCTCAGGATTCAATAGAGTAAGAACTCAAAAAACATTAGCTATGACTATTCATTGGATTTCCAATGAATAGTCAAAGCTAATGTGTGTGTGTGTTTTTTAAATGTATTTTATTGATTTTCTTTTTTTTTTTTTTTACAGAGAGGAATGAAGAGGATAGAGAGTTAGAAATATCGATCAGCTGCCTCCTGCACACCCCCCACTGGGGATGTGCCTGCAACCAAGGTACATGCCCTTGACCAGAATTGAACCCAGGACCCTTCCACTGAGCAAAACCAGTTAGGACCAAAGCTAATGTTTGTTGAGAAGGGATTCAGATTCTCCATTTAGTGCGTGATTGTTTCCTTAGTACGATTCAGAGCTCTGGGACTGAGCCGTGCCCTTCACTGAGTGCGGTGTGGTGGGCTCCCCTGGGGCGGAAGGTGGGCTCCCCATGCTGACAGAAGCACATCCACTGCTCAGTGCTGGCTGAAAGTCCTCCAGGCTGAGCACCAGGTGAACTGGATAAGATCCCTGATCTCTAAGGGTCAGTTTGTGGGCAAGATATATACACATAAAAACAATTACACTCTCGCAATTACAATAAATGCTCCATCACAGGCTGGTGCAGTGAGAAAAATATTCTGAGAATGAAGTGATCAGCTTTGTGGGGGTAGTGGGGACACTAGTAGGTGCAGACCAATCATGAGCACTTAGCAAATATGAGTTTATGATGCATTAGCCATGCTGCTCTGGTCCAATCACATTCTTTTTGCAAAATCATTGGGTTTTGATAAGACCTCAGCTAAACATCAAAGTTTAGTACCTTTCTGTGCTCAAGGTTCTTAGGAAATCTTAACTAGAAACTTCAAAGTTCCCCTCTACTGTAAATGACCTTGCAGTTTAAAGAAGAGAAACAGAAAATGTTTCAACATTAAAAAAAAAAAAAAGCTTAGACTATTTAGTAATTCAATACCAGATATAACTTCCCTTTTTATAAAAATATACCTATGGCTTTCTGCATACGAAATAAATCTAATTGGATAGATTTGACTACCCTCGACTACCTTTCTCTTTGTTTAGAAAGTGTGCCAGAGATGTTCTTGTCAATTGTAACTTAGAAAAGACTAGACCAAGCTCACAGAGTTGTCTAAGAAGAACAAAACATTTTCTTTTCCCTCATTCTGGTTCCAAAGGCCTACAGCCCTGACTCAGGGCCTGCCGCTGGCCTGTCAGCCAGGGACATGGGGTCGCTAGCAGGACTAAGAAGCCACCTGGTGAGTCACAGGGCCTGTCTGAAAAGTACCCTGGGAACATCCCCAAACCTAAACCTCAAAGAGCCTGCTGCCAGTGGAGAGGTGGGAGGTGTGCGATGGGTTGGCAGTGTGGTGTGGAGGCCCGGTCTCACGTGTGCATTAGGATCCCTCAATCACAGCCCCTAAAAAAACCTCTGCACTCCATGACAAGAAAGACCGAGGGAACTGTGTAGCTGATGAAATGGCCCCATCTGTGGAGGCTTGTGCAGCTCAAAGCTAAAGATACTAAAATACAACATCCATCATCTCTGACTTCTATCTCTGATCAAAATGGCGCCAAACAATAGAAATGTTCCCCCTATCAGAACCTCCAAACCCATACAACCTTTTTTCCCTTGACACTGTCCCTCTTCAAGTTGCCTGATTGGTCCACCACTGACTATGAGCAAATGGCTCACTGCGGGAGCGCTGTCTCAACACTCTCCCTCCATCCCTCTTAGCTTCAGTAGCTGCTGTCTTAACTGCAAAAAGGACTCTGTTTCTCCCTGTGTTGGAAGCAGTGTGATAGAGCTTACCTGCTATTGACCCTGGGATCTGTGTGTCTATGTGTGGGGATGAGGGGGGCTGGGATCTCCTGCAGAGAAGCACACACAGCACGAAGAGGCTTCCCGTCAGGACCATCGGGAGGGGCTGCTCTGCGTGCTCCCACTGGTCTGCGGAGGGCCCTTTGAAACTCTCAGTCCATCTGCCTGTTTTCTTTTAAGTAAAAGGATGTGAAACAAGGCTCTGTACTGGGTTGTGTTGGGTAGACACTGAGCGAGCCTCCCTCGCTTCCAGAAAAGCCAGTCTAACGTTCCCTCCTAGAGAAAAGAGATTGGCTTCTTCAGCTTCAAAGGAAAGCCTTCCAAGGGCTTAAGAGTAAAGACTATCCAGCTGTGCTCCACGAGGCCATAAAACTGAGGCTGCAGACCCTTCAGAAGAAGCTGCATTACAGTGATGGGGGGTGGAGGGGGGTGGGGAGGGAGGGAGGAAGACCAGATGTAAACTAACTTCCAGAAAAAATGAGAAACGTTCCTCCCATTTCACTGGTGCAATGAGGCAGCTCAGGTTCTCCAAAGCCCGCCTGACCGTTTTTTCTATTTTTCTCTGAAACGAACTTTTTCAAAGTGGGCCTTCCCTGTGCTGCACCAGGTCCAGGAAGGAAAGCCTCGCGGGCAGTGTGACCTGCTTTCCATCAAATGCCCTGCTCCAAGCTGGCAGCTTGAGTGAGGGGCCCCGTCTGGGAATCAGGAAATGCACCGAGGAACACCGCACAACAGTGGTCTGTGTTATGCTTGCACAGAAAGCTGTACCCCTGGCTGTCTACAACAGGACAACTGGAGAGAAGCAGTACTAAGTATTTCATGCTTGTTATTCAATAACAAGCCAGGCTCCAAAGGCTCAAACATAAATTAAAACAAAGAAACATATAACTGAGAAAGTTCTGTGTGTATAGTTGCTTTCTGCATATTAAGATGGCCGTTATTTGGTTTCAGCACTGAGTACCTGAGTAGTGACTCTTTTAGTATTTTAGTTTAGTGCCAGTATCTTGTGAAAGGCTAGTTTGAGGCCTCTGCTGTGAAAATGCAGTTGTGGGACCAGCAGTTCCTGGCACTAATCAAAGAGGGGATTCTTCAGTGTCAGTTACAAGCGAGGCTCTGTAACCTCCCTGCTTCCTTCCAGCCTCAAGTATAATTACTTATCTGTCTACTGCAAGAGTTCACTTATATGTGGAATCTAAAGAAAACAAAACAAAGGAACAAATAAAAAGAAACATACTCATAGATACAGAGAACAAACTGAGGGTTGCCAGGGGATGTCGGTGGGGGAGGGGTGAAACGGCTGAAGGAGGAACAAGGTACAAATCTCCAGCTACTAAAAACAAAAGTCTCAAGGATGCAATGTACAGAGTAGGAAAAGGAGTCAGTATTCTCTTAGGAACTATGCATGGTGACAAATGGTTACTAGACTTACCAGAGTGACTACATTGTAAGAATATAAATGTCACGACACGGAAACTAATATAACACTGCATGTCAACCATAGTTTATCAAAAACATTGAAAATTAAAAAGAAAATAGACTAAAGCATTTTTCCTCCCAAACAATACTATTCTGATTTTATACTCCTATGAGATGTTCAGACTTTCCTAACCCTCCAAATTCTACAACAGGTAATTAATTATTTATCTTTAGAACTTAAAGACCATAAATAGATTTTTATGTACATGCAACTTTATTTGAGATTTGGCTGAATTCCTCCTGGATTTGAATCTACTACTTGGCGGCAGTGTGCCCTTGGGCAAATTAGGTTAACCTCTCCAGCCTTAGTATCCACACCTGTCAAGTACAAATCATCCTAGTAAAAGGACCTGCTCTGGTCCTGCTTGTCCTGCTTGCTTCCTTCCCTTTAATCTGCACACTCCCTGTGTACTACCAAGAGGAGGTGTGAACTCTCATCCCATCTCTGCCATTGTTAGTCAGGCAAGCCTCCTCATCTTTTAAATTGTAGTTTACTTACCCGAGAAGTGGGGAGCACAAGACCTACTTTATGGGATTCACAGTTTGACTGAGATACTGCCTGTGAGTTCTAAAGCACCAGCAGCACTCATTATTCATGTTGATTGTTTCCTTTATGATCCATGACTTGTTTACTGCCCTCAGTACCAACCCTGAACACAATTCTCTTGTTAGGTAATTATCTCCCATAACCTCTGATGAAGCTCTGCCCTCTAACCTACTTTCTTCATCTTGACATTTTGATCCCAGCCTTCTTGAACTCTCATGCATAAACTATCATGTCTAATTTCCAGTTTATTGTAACTGCTATTCCCAAGGATGTAACTACAACAATGAATATGTTCTGGAGCTAGAACCTTGAGTGGCCTAGAAAAGCATGAATCCAATAAAACACCTGCAGCACCCCATCCTGAACTCAACCATTTGTGCCAAAGATACACCTGAGCAAAAGCAACCGAAACGGGAGTAATGAGCTACCGATTGGGTACGATGAAAATGTTTGAGGGTAAACGGTTTTCTTGCACCAACTGTTTGATCTGGGGCAGCTAATTAAACTTTTTCAGAAGGTGTTATCTTATATCTTAAAATAGACTAATCCTACATAGTGCTTGTAACTGTCACAGAAGAATCCCCTCTTGGATTAATGCCAGGAACTGCTGGTCCCACAACTGCATTTTCACAGGGGACTCAAACCAGACTTTGTGGGTAGGGTTCATTATATGAACTGCTTCTGCTAGGACAATGTTCAGCAAACTCATTAGTCAATAGTACAATGATTGAAATTTCTTTTGAGAGCTAAATTTTCTAAACTTAAACTTCTTCTAATGCCACTTCTTCAAAATAGACTCGCCCAGGCTGTGGTATTTTGTGGAAGAGCCACACTCAAGGGGCCAAAGATCCCCATGTGGCTCACCAGCCCCAGTTTTCTGACCACTGTGCTAAGAAATGAAACTTCTGACAACTACCCACACATACTCCAAACAACTCAATCTGTTATATCCTTTCTCTTCCCATAGCCATGATCCTTTTCTAATTTCCTATATAATTTCCTAATTTATCATGTTTACTGTCTACTCTTCTTCAATCTGCAGTTGACTATGAACCTGAGAGAAGAAATTGTTGCTGTTCCTTTTGCTGATGTGTTCCAAGTGCCTACCTAAAACAATACCTGGCTCAGAGGAGGTGCTTCATGAGCACCTGCTGAATGAATGAATGAGTGAATGAAACAGTAAAGATGGAACATGAGCCAAAGTGTGTCTAGAAGTGCTAGTTTGCCAAAGCCAATTCCAGCATGTCATAATTGCAAGAGTTTCATAGAAAGGTTGGTGGAACTTGGGGACTCAACAAGGGCTGAGTCACATATGTTATTGCCTGTTGGGAATGGCTTAAGGCATTTCTCCAAACCTGAAAAGGATGATTGCTTGTTGCCAGGCAGCTCAGGGCATCTTAATCTACATGTTACTGTCTTCTGTTAGCCGAACACCTGAACAGCTAGAGGTAATTCCCCAATCTGACAATGGATTCTGTGCCTAACCCTACCCTTTAATGTGTATATCTCTACCTTGCCTTAGGGCAAATTGTGTTAATAAAAAGCAAGAGGTACTGAGACAAGGAGAACTTGGTTTCTGCAGCCAAGCTCCTCTGCCCACCCTCCCAGATGCCTTTCAAAATTATGTTTTGTCTCTGGACTCTTAATTTATGCACAGCCCTTTTGCCAGGTTTTCTGAACCCTTCTAGATGCCAGATAAATACCACTGGCATTCCTAGTTCTTTGGGAGTTATGCTTTGGGTATAATTTAAATTTCTATAAAAGTTCTCATTATTCAAATTTTAATTCCAAGCAATTTTCACTCTCCTTTTTCTACTTTCAAGTGCACTGGAGTTCTAGAGTTCACTTAGGCTTTGTGGATACAGGTCACAAGTGAGACATGCATACTCCACCTCTCCCTGGTAGTCAGCATTGTGGCAACCAAGCCCTGCATGCATCTGAGGAAGAAGGGGACGAAGAGAGCTCAGTACTCATCCCCAGTCATTACTTACTGGCCTGTATGTTTCACACATAAGTTCGAGAGTTCATTCACTGCATTTCACAACGTGAAATAATGTACTGTGTAGTTCTAAATCTTCTTTTTTCAGAAACCATACTGTCTTGTTTCATTGTTCAGTGATGCAAAACTTCTCCTTTATAGAAGATGTATTAATCTTGATCCCCTTAATATGGTTCAGTAATACTCTCAGTGATAATCCATGCAAGGCAAAGTCATCAGGAATGTTAACTGACATATACAACCAACAATGTTTTTTTTTTCTCTATCAGAGCCTTTGAATTTATCAACCACAGCATAAATATAGTATTAATGAGGCCAGAGAGAACAAATAAAAATTATTTCCTCATAACTACTTGTTGAGATTATGAAACAAAAACAATGAGAAATACCACAATTTTCAGATAACTAGAAAACCTCCACTTAGTGCACACAAACCCCCATCCATTTGTAAGATGTTCTTTGCATTAATCTAATAAACATACTTTTTCACTCTGTATAATATTAAGTTAGCTATACTGAAAAATTGATTTCTTTCTCCTATAACAAAGTCTTAGAGAAAATAACCCTACAAGTGACATTTGGGAGAAAATGCCTTAGAATCCTTGGTTGTATTTTTATTTTGTTCAGTTAATCAAAACAGAAAGCTCATAATCTTCCTTAGAAAAGATATATTTTCTTCATTTTATGGTTAACATTATTATTCATCTCCATCTCCCCATTTCTGAAGAGCCTCCCTCATTGCTTTTTTTGTTTTTTTAAACATTCTGTTTTCTTTCCCCAATACAGTCATCTTCACTGTTTATCTGGCTGTTTCTGCACACCACACCAAAACCAGGAAAGAGAGGCAAGTGGCTCAGTATTTCTTGGCATACTATCTTGAACAATAGTTGCTTACTTAGCAATTTAATTATAATTAACTAGAGGACCCGTGCATGAAAATTCATGCACTGGAGGGGGGTTCCCTGAGCCCAGCCTACTCCCTCTCTCAGTCTGGGAGCCCCCAGGGACAGAGGCGACCCCATCACACCTCTGCTGCTGCCAGTGGCAGCAGCACAAGCCTTGGATGCCCTGGTTACCTGAACCTTGGGCATCCCTGGCTGGCTGGGCAACATGCATTTGAGGCTTGCCTGCACCTCAGGCCAGCTCTGGGCAGCTGGATAGCCACCATCTGAGGCTTGCCTGTGCCTCAGGCTGGCCCTGGGTGACTGGGGCCTGAGGAGATTGGGGGACTCCAGAGGCAGGAGTGTGACAAGGCTGGGCCTGGCCTTACCGTGTGCCTGCTGCCCTGGCAGGGCTGAGCGGACTAGGCACCACCATGTTGTGGCTGTGCAGGCCACCATCTTTGAGGTTAGGGCAGTAAATTAGCATATTTCCTCTTTATTGGCTTTGGGCACTGCCATCTTTGCAATGGTGTGAGGGTCAATTAGCATATCCATTCTTTATTAGATAGGATAGCTTTTACACTGATTAAAAAGGAACCTAAGTCAACTCTATTTTTTTTTCAATTTTCAAGGGAAGACCCCAAAGCCTCAAGAATTTTTTAAGCCAAATGTGGACTCTAATGAAATGCATAGCTATGGGTCATTTTGATTTCTCAGCTGCTTTGCTAAGTTCACATTTCTAATACATGCTGGTCCCAATTATAGCTGTGTTAGCCCAAAGCAAAAAAATTAACAATATCCTCCAATTCTTCAAAGATGACAAATCTGAATTGATTACCCTACATTCTCCCTCTAATCCTCGTCTTCTAATCTGTCTACCAGGGATTGAGGAATAAATACCACTCTCTTTTGAGATTTATTAATTTTGCTATAATTTGGAGTTAAGACAGAATTTCAATGGACTTAATATTTATGTTTAAAGCTTGTCGTGCTTTCCTCTACCTCTTTGTTCATTTCTAATTGAGCAGTGTCATAAAAAAACCAAAGGAATTCAAGATTAACACTACACTCTAATCTTCAATACAGAGTGGCCCCTCCAGAATCATTTATTTTGCTAAAATGATTGGTTACCACATGAAACCAAAGTTAACTTGTTAATGTAAAGTTAAGTTTCTTTTCAAATTCAGTTGTTATGATACCCAGGAAGCAGACTGGATGGTGGTAATACCTGGCTGGCTATAGTCATGCTGAGTGAGGATGCACTGTGATGTCAGCAGTTAAGAATGGGCCATGTCCTTTGACCTCCATAATGTCATAGGTCAATGGCAGGCATAGACACTGAGCTCCTTCAAGCAGGAGTCCACCTGCTTCCTGTTAAAAGGCCAAAAGAGCAATATGCAGACATTTAGACAAATCCATTTTATAATGCTAATAAAATGAACTATGTTCTGAAACCCCATAAGTGATCGGGAAGAACAGTTATTCATGTCTCCTACTCACATTCCAGGTTGTCAAGTTCAACAGCTCCTAGGAATAGAGAGTTCTGCACCCTCAAGCTAACTTCATCCTCTCAGGCTGGGCATTGCAGGGCACTAATGTGTGGATAACTTCATAAATGGACAGACAGAATGCGACTGAGCAACAGACTGCTAAGGTTGTAACGACTATGAATCAGAGGACAGAATTATGGGTAAAAAAGTTCACTTTAACTTATAAAAGCAAGAAGCCAAAGTCAGCATAGGTCATCTGTGCACTCTCAGCTCTTCTGCCTTTTGGTCTTTCTGTTGTTAGCTCAGAACACAACACTATGAACACAGTGACATCAAAAGAGAAAGATATACACTCAGGACCAGTTGCAAAGGATCCCAAAATGATTCTCTCTGCTTCTCATCTGCACCACCAGCAATGCACTGCTTTGATCTACTTGAGCAAAACAACTACCTCAAGAAAGAATGACTGCAATACACCTACGTACTTTCTATTTAAAAAGAATTTGTATTTGTCTAAGTCTTAGAAAAATAGGTCTCAGTCAAAATATATGTCAGTGGACTTGGGCTCATCTGCAAAGTTGTTAAATGTTAATGATTTACACACCTGTATTGCTACAAAGTGAGTTAAGTGCAGTCAATTTATAATTACCCATGAAAACTGAGGGGGAGCTATTCAGATACTCTAACATAAAATCTTACCATTATTGTTCTTGCATTGTATCAGGATAATGATTTATGGACTGAGAATCAAACACTGCCAACTTCATTTTTTTAAGTTATTGAATAAAGACTCTATCACAGAAGCGGGAAATCTCTGTCTGGCTTTCCAAATCCAGGAGCCTGTTCAGACCTCTTCCTACTATCCCACTTAGAAATAGCCCCTTTCACCTGACATAGCTGAAAAGTGTCAGCCTGAACCAAAATGTGTGGTCATATTTTTGGATAGGAAAGAGATAAATAAGCACCTCAGTGGTGAACTGCTAACATTAGCTTCCTTACAGGTGTTAGAGCAAGAGTCCCAATATCCTGAACTGTGATTCATTTCAAACAGGAACACTGTTTAATTGTAAGTACCAGGCTACTCTGTCCTCCCCAAGTTATGTCACCTGTTCAATGAAATGTTCAATGAAATGTATAGCTAACTAATGCTATATGACCGTATCTTTGTGATGCCCACCAACCAATCAAGAGTGAGTATGCAAATTAATCCAACAAAGATGGTGGGTTAATTTGCATACACAGGCGCAAAGTGGCTGGAGACCAGGTGGGACTCAGGCTTTGTGTGCCACCCCAGCCGTTCTGGGCCTCTGAGCAGTGTGGAAAGGCAGAAAGGCAGCTCCGGCCAGAGCGAAGGTGCTGCCAGCAGCCAGGGGAAGGAAGGCCCATTCTTTCATGAATCTTTGTGCCTCAGGCCTCAAGTTTAAGAATAATAATCAATTATAAGCTCAGTAAACGCTACCCAAGGTTAGCAGGAAGTCAGGTTTAGCTTTTAGAGCACTCATCACAAAATATTCATAAAAAATGTCTAATTGCCAGCATGGTAAGAAGAGTATATCATGAATTAGAGTGCTAGGGCCAAGAGCCCAGTGCCGCCTACACCTGTGAGTTCACAGCAACAGCCTCACCCTCCCTTGGCTTCTCTTCCAGGGCGCAGGCTCTCACTCTGCCTCCATGACCACACTTCTGACAGAACCCATTTCCCCACTGGCACTGAGTGTCCCTGCAATGGGAGTTTTCTGCAATGTGAAATCTGGCATTAGAAACAACGTTGTCCTTACCACCCAGTATCATGTAACAAGGTATATCATTATTCTTATTACTGAAATATAATGTAGCTAAGGAAGTTAGATAGAATTTGTTAAACTGGGAGAGAATCGCTTCGCCAGCTTGTAGAAGGAATACAACTGGGGAAACTGGCATAACCTCAGATGAGCTATTACCATATGGTATTTATGACTTGGTTAAATACCTCCTGATTCTATTCCATAACCCAGAGGTATCCATTCAACAAATTCCCACTAAGAACCGTGAAGTATTATGCCGGGCACTGCAGGATAACAAACATGAGTAAGCCAAGATCCCTTCTGCAAGGGTTCTCATGACCAGGAGACAGAACAATACACTCATCAGCTAGCCCCACGCAGCCTGTAGTGAGTGGTATGGGACATCCACAAAGCTTCCTGTGGCTCAGAGAAGCTATCTCCTGCTGGGCTGGGAGAGAAGGTTGGAAAAGGCTTGGTTAAACACAATGATTTTCATTAGAGGAGAAAGGAAAAAAATGGGAGGTAAGTGTGAAAAACAATAATGTCCACATCCATTACACTCAATATGACTGTGTCAGATAATCACATGACAGAACTGACAGTACTGATGGTGGCAGAACTAGATGCAGAGCAAGGGGAGCTACACATGCTTTCCAGTCAGAAGTCCTGGTGTTTTGGGGTGATTACCAACAGAATCATGGGTCTCACCAAACAGGAAATCACTGGACTGGTGTAGATTTTACCTGGTACAGCTCTGTTTGTGGACTGAGACACCTGCATGGGTCAAGGCAAATCTTTGTGGACTTACACTTCCAATAATCTTCATGGATGGAAATTCTAGTTTCCTTTGGTCATCAGCATTAATATTTAATCACTGCAATAGCCAGAATCCTGTCTACCATTAAACAGAACTCTCAGTACAAGCACCTGTGCAGACACCATAGGGCTCCAGGATGATTCTGTCAGTGAGGCTGTCAGCAACAGCAACAGCAAGTGTACTGAGTGTTTACTATGTGCCACAACTCTTCCAATGGGTTTGCATGGATTAATTCACTGCACTTGCAAAAGGACACTAGTGGCTAACACTTGGGTCACCTCATATTGCAGAGCAATAAGGTGAATGGAAAAGAGCTACAGGGCTGGCATGTGACAGAGCAGTTCTGGTTTACAGCTTGGGCTCCTAACCTCTAGGCTAAGTGATCTCTAAAAGCATTAAGATGACCACATTGACATCAGGAGAACCAGGAGAACCACAGTGGAGAAGCACTAAAGAGACAGATTATCTACTACTAGAGGCCTGGTGCACTAAATGCGTACATGGCGGGTGTGGGTGTCCCTCAGGACATCCTGTACCCTCTCCAATCGGGGACCCCTCGAGGAATATCTGACTCCCCGTATAGGCCCGATCGAGGTAGGATCGGGTCTATACAAGCAGTCGGACATCCCTCTCACAATCCAGGACTGCTGGCTCCCAACTGCTCCCCTGCCTGCCTTCCTGATTGCCCCTAACCGCTTCTGCTTGCCAGCCTGATCACCCCCTAACCACTACCCTGCCAGCCTAATTGATGTCTAACTGCTCCCCTGCAAGCCTATTTGCCCCCAACTTCCTTCCTCTGCCAGCCTGGTCACCCTTAACTGCCCTCCCTTGCAGGCCTGGAACCTCCCAATGGCCTTCCCCTGCTGGCCATCTTGTGATGGCCACCTTGTATCCACATGAGGGCAGGATCTTTGACCACATGGGGGCAGCCATCTTATTTGTTGGAATGATGGTCAATCTGCATATTACTCTTTTATTAGATAGGATAGAGGCCTGGTGCATGGGTGGGGGCCAGCTTGTTTGCCCTGAAGGGTGTCCTGGATCAGGGTGGGGGGTTCCCTTGGGTCATGGGGACTCCTGCGCCAGGGGTCTATGGTGGTTTGCAGGATGGCCATGACCGTAGCGACCTAAGCGGAGGCCCTGGAATTAATTTATGTTCTACAATTGAAACTTTGTCGCCTGGATCAAAGCCAAGCCTTCTGCTGGCTCTATGGTGACAGCCATTTCTGTTTGGGTTTATTTAAATTCTATAATTGAAACTTTGTAGCATTGAGTGGAGGCCTAGGCTGGCAAGGGCAGGGGAAAACTTGGCTCCTTCCATTGCCAGGGAAACCCAAGCCTCCCTCCTGTTCTCAGTGGCCGCAGCCATCTTGGTTGGGGTTTATTTGCTCCTGATTGGCTGGTGGGTGTGGCTGGTGGACATGGCTTGCAGGTGTAATGGAGGTATGGTCAATTTGCATATTACTCTTTTATTAGATAGGATTGCATTTCACAGTATATAAGAAGCCCTCAATTTTATGATGTACCATTATTATTAATATCCTGCTAAGAAAGAAAATCCTTAGAAATCAAACTATGGCATCGTGGTCAAAAGCTATTAGTTATAAGATAATCTTGATTTCAGAGATTCTGAAATGGGGGTGGGGGAGGCGGGAGGAATGTACATTTTAGAATTTGTAAAACACTGTTACCCTATTAATTTCAATGAAAATGTCTTTTCATCTGTAACAACTTCTACATCTGTAACACAGGAGCCTGATGACCAGTCAAGTCCCTTCATACCTGACAACTCCAGGTACCACCTACATGAAGAACAGGGCCAGGGTGAGGGTGAGGAGAGTGAGGTGTCCAGAGCCCACATTTTAAGGAAGCACTCTGTTTCAGGGGCAGTGAATGTTCAGGGTGGTCACCCACAGTGATGAGTGCCTCCTTAAATCCTGCACCCTGCCACCCTGGCTAGCCTCATCACACGAAGCCCGAGGGAAAAAAGCAATGTGGTATTCATACCATCTGTCTTTTGGGTGTTCCAATCAAGGTCTTTTCATAAGGACCTATTCGCACTTAAAAGCAACTTTTCCCAATTACTTTTCTCTTCCCTATAGAGGTGCACTTTTTTTGCACTGGAACATTTCTTTGCACCTCTACCCCATCTCTAGCTTCTCCCCTTTCTGTTAAAATGCCTGACATCCATCGCACTCACCTGCAAGCAGGCAGGGTATCGATGGGGCCTTGCTACTCAGACCACCCTGACCACATTGCCTGGGCGTACCTTAGAAACCCAGAACCTCAAGCCCCACTCTTGACCTGTGTGTGGAATCTGCATTTTCAAGGGATTCCTGGGAGACTCATAAGCTTAATAAGTTTGAGAAACACAGGGCTAGGCAAAATCTATCCAAATACATGGAAGAGCAACTCCAGTTATAACAACCACTACTTATTAAGCACCTAATTAGTGCCAAGCGTTTTCCACAGCATTTCCATACACCCAACAATGTAGACAAGACAACATGATTCATCTCAATGCAAGCCCCAGGGGAAGTTCTTCCAGAAGAACTTCCAATCACTTCAGGCCAACAAGGCAACCTTTTGCAAACTTTCTTCTGCAAATAGTGTCATATTCGCCTCCCATTCATCCCCTTCAACTGTAAAGACTAAAGGCTAGGACTTCAATTTGCACAGCCTCATACTGACCATGTGCCCTTAAGCTAGTTAGGAAATTCTCTGAACTGCAGCCTCTTTATCAATAAGGTAGTTGATGATAAAGTACGTTATAAGGATAACATTATATAAGGATATAAAGTGCTTAGCAGTTGGGCCTGCAAGAAAAGCTCCACAAAAAAGTACATCACATGTCAGCAGCATGGTTAAGTACAAGTATAAATAATTGACCTTACACGTTGCCCCATGCTTCCATTTTCTCAAGAAAAAAGTTTGCTCCCTGTGTATTGGGATTATCCCTCTATCTACACAGCTCACACATGATGGCAGGCAAAGATATCATTATCCCTTTCAAAAGCCCCTCTTCCAAGTAAAGATATCTGATGTAATGTTAATTGCGACTGAAAAATCAAGCAGCAAAAAATGCCCTCCTTGCACGACTATAGATGTGCAACATTTGATAGCACAAGAGGAACCTTGCTCATTTATTGGACTCCAGGGAGGTAGTGCTGCTCTTGACAGAGTTGTTAAGCAAATAATGATGCTCATGGTTGCTGCATAACTTCAGCTATTCTTATTTGACCTTGCCAAGATAGGTCTGAGCGACCGACATGACCCACCATTGTCCCCTGTTCATTTGTATGATGTGTCAGGCATGCTCACCATGTCCAGACCCTTCTTGCCT
This sequence comes from Antrozous pallidus, assembly GCA_027563665.1. Lineage (NCBI taxonomy): Eukaryota > Metazoa > Chordata > Mammalia > Chiroptera > Vespertilionidae > Antrozous > Antrozous pallidus. Next base: position 79,633,292 of record CM050520.1, read on the forward strand.
TTGTTGCTTTTATAAAAGGTTTCAGTGAATTGCTTATTAAAGCTGCTGAATATAAAACGAATCCTTTGAAAGATTTCTTTGGCTTGGTTCCAGCTCAATTAGCAGACTACTTCCAGCTGATGAAAAGTTACAGTCAATATCAGATTATAGTTAGCACTAGTCACAAGAGTAATCAAATTAGATTTTGGTAGCTATGGCAACACAAGAAAAATTTCCACTAAGCCCGTGGTTTTACTGTCAGACTACCACAGCTTTATATTAAATTATTGTTTAAAATATTTTCTCAAAATAAAATCTGCATCTCCCGAGATACACATTCAAGTCTAGGCATATCACAACATGTATAACCAAGGCTTTTCCAATTTAAATACTAAGTAGCCTTAAGGGTATATGGGAACAATTTGTATGGATCTTGGTCTGTTTTTGCTCTCAACTACTCCTTCTCCATTATCAATTATGACTGGCTATTATCATGCTGAAGTACCAAGCCTATAGTTCAGAACTGGAATAAGTAAATAAGAAAAGACAATCGCAACTTTTGATGTGCTTATAATTTCAACAGGCTATTAAAAATACAAATTAAAAGAATATAGAAGATTTCAATTCATTACCATATGGAGTAAAAATGTATATATACATACATATATGCATATATGGAAATGACTACAAATCATGTGCAAATTGAGTATAATGGCAAGCAGGCAGACTAAAACCTTGATGAGAGTTTACTGTGCTATTTCATTAAAAACAAAGCAAAGCACACAAAAAAGGGACGCTGACTGGTGTGGCTCCGTTGGCTGGAGCGTCAACCTGTACATCAGGAGGTGGAGGTTCAATTCCCGGTCAGGAACATGCCCATGTTGTGGGTTCAGTCGCCTTTGAGGGTGGGTACCAGGGGCAACCCATCAATGTTTTTCTCTCTCTCCTTCTTTCTTCCTCTCTCAAATCAATAAAAACATGTTCTTGGGTGAGGACTTTAAAAAAAGGCTTTGATGCCTGTGAGGTGGGGTGCACCTCCTAGCAGACCGCTAGCAACACTTCAGCAGCGGGTGCCTCTTGCCCCCCACACTGCAGAGATCCCAACAAGACTAGATCCCATCATCTGCGGTGTAAGTTCCACTCCTGGACTAGCAAGCACAGGTAGCATCTAGCCTTTGTACTTCCTGGGAACTGAGACCTGGGTGACGGCAGCTGGGAAGCTGTCTTGGACCTCTTTTCCTCACAGGCCACCCCCATCCCGCCATCTCTCCATAAATCTAGAACTGGTAGCTCTAGAGACAGGGTGGTCAACACTCCCGCCATGCAGTCATCTAGATGGGAACAAAGTGACCGCTTCTCCTTGTATAGACACCCAATCTTTATCAGGGATATCCTCAAACCTTGGCTTCTGGAAGAGAAATCACTGCATTTTTAGTGTGGGGAGAATTAAATGAAATTGCATATGTAATAGTAACTTATAAAATGTGAAAGCTAAATAAGTTTAAGAAATTTTAATTGCAAAACAGTCACTGCTTCAGGAAGAAAAGCACATGTACAGTGCTTATCGTCATGCCAATCACACTGTCTGGATCCAAGCAATATGCTAAACACAGTGAAAAAATAGCACAGCAGTAGCCACTCTCCTCTGCGCCCCTAATGACACACATTCACCTTGGCAACTACACACACAAGGACTTGGCACTTAGGGGCCCATCAAGCGCTGAGAAAACAAAGCCAGCACTAATGCAGCCCTACTTATGATTCCATCTATATGATCCAATGTTTTGGCAATTTACACTCACAGCCTTACCTCTTTTCCTCTTGTCACTATAAAATACTGTTGCATGATCTAGAGCTTTAGAAATGATATCAGTGACAGCCGCCATTCAAACAATTAACTTAATAATCCATGATTACCAATTAGATGCTCAATTGGACAGATGCTTGCTCTTAGACACAAAAGCAGTACTACAGATGAATACCACCCGCATCCAACTTGACTGACAAGACAGGTCTTTTTTTTTTTTCATTTTAAAAAAGGAACAAGGTTTTTTGTTTGTTTGTTTGTTTTTAAGTTAAAAAAGAAAGTCTTTTTAAAGCATTTAATCTTCAGGGTTCTATGTGTCTGATTTGACAAGGTGCATGTGATTTAGATGGAATACTATTTGTGTATTTTGTATTTTTACTTTGTAAACCTAAATTCTCCTCAGGAAACAATTTTTCTTCAAGGACATTTCAGGCTTTGGGGAAACATATATGCTTACCTAAAAGACCTGTTTCAAATGATCAGGTAAAGCACATTTCTGTAGCGGGCACTTGAAAATCACACCATATATTACTGACTCAATAGGGCGTATCATCTTCTGCCAGCCTCCCTTTTCATTACTACATAAGTGGATGATAGAAAAAAATGATAACCTGTAATTCTGCACGCCTATTCAACCCCAAATCTATTGCAGAAGCACCATCAGATATCTGAGACTGTGCTCTGTGGAATTTCAGAATCTGATTCTCTGGAATTATCCTTAAAAACTCTGCACCTCAATTATGATATACTGCAATCTTAACAGGACTCTAAGACTTTAAAAGATACCTTTGTGCAAAAAGCCTCCTAAAGAATGGACTCTTCCTTTAGAAGAAAAAGTACTCTGAAGCAGGAGTTCTTTTCTCTCATGTGTCAATCTTAATCTCGTTTGGCTATAATCCAGTGGCCAAGTCTTCCCCGTACAGGAGGTGGCTGCCGCTGTTTCAGCCACTCATGATTTGGCTGATTTAGTTTGTTGGTGGTGATGGAATATCATAGCCTGCATTCATCAAATCCAAGTTTGTTTAATTTTTTAAAAAATGTTAACTGATTTCATTATGAAACATAACCATGACAAAAATATCTCAAAAACTACAAAGCTCATTGTTTATCACGGATTATCTTATTTTCCCCATTAATCAGATAAAGAGTAAATTAAAAAAAAAACTTGGCAGTCTTTAAAATGTATTATTTACTTGTCCGATCAGTTCAGCATCTGTGTCTGGGACACAAGAAACAGACACTCCGTTCCCCTGGGAGGAAAGAACAGGAGGCTTGTGAAAGCCAGGCTGGAAACACAGGCACCAGGGAGACGTGGAGCAGGGCCCTGGCCCTGGCGCTGGACTCCAGGACCTGCTGCCTTGCTCTCCCACTTCCAGCTGACTGACTTCAGGTAAGGCATTTAACCTCCACCGTCTCAGTCTCTGCAACATTATACAAAGATCAAATAACACATGTAAAATGCTTAATACATAATATGAGCTGAACACACAAAAGTTGTGTGGGCATATTTTTCACCGGAGTTTCAAGAATCAGCAGCTGAAAATCTTAGCTTCATGCAAACTAGAAGGAGGTAGGATCAGAGGCTGACCTTCTCTGAGGCCACAGGGCTGTGTCTCTCAGTCTCTGTGTGGCTGGGTCAGACTCCCTACTGGTTGGCTTCCTCACAATTCTGGCTGCCACATGGCCCAGTGGCCAGAGCAGCTGGGTAGAACTCCGCAGGACTTGTCAGTTGCAGAGAGCGCTGCCAACTAACTCAGTCTCTTGAATTTCTACACAAGTTGCTATGAGAGAAATAGAGGAGGACCACATCAACCTGTCAGGCTTGGCCAGCCTATGAGTTGCTTGCCATTGGGAGAGGACTCAAAGCCAGCTCCAGTCACTGTGGCCTAGAGCATGGTTGCCTGGGCCCAAGCAGCTGCAGGCAGGGCACATGGTGATCTAGAGGGCTCACTGAAATGCTCTTCCAGAAGACCCTCCCTCAAGACGCAGTAACTAAGAAACAGTGAAATATAATGAGACATCCTTCAAAACCTCTCACCACTTCCTTCCATTCCTGTCCCAACCTCACAACGACGAAAGCCCTTGTCTGACCAAAGCTTTCTGTAATTGAGACATCCTGCTCAGTCTTAGGCCCTGGAAAGGATCCTTTCACACATAGAATGGTCACCTGCCAAATGATATGTGCGGGTTCTAACCCCAAGCACTTGTGAATAAAACCTTATTTGGAAAAATGGTCATGTAGATGAAATTTATGATCTCAAGATGAGATCATCCTGAATTTAGGGTGGGCCCTAGAGCTAATGCCTGATGTCCTTATAAGAGAAGCAGAGGAAGATGTGAAACAGACCAACAGAGCCCTGTGGAGACAGGGGCAGAGAGTGGAGTCATGCAGTCCTGAGCAAGGAATGCCCAGAGCCACCTAAAGCAGGAAGATGCAAGGATTCGCCCCAAAGCCCCCAGAGGGATCAAACGCTCCAACACCTTGATTTCAGACTTCTGGCTTCCAGCACTGTCAGAGGATACATTATTGTGTAAGCCATCACGTTTGTGGTCATTATGACACCTTGGAAGATCATTACGGACTGTCCAGTAAGCACCCATTTTTATCCACTCAAGAAGAACTTCCTGAGCACCTGTTACATGAAAAGCCCTGAGCCAGGCAGGACATTCCAACATGTTGGATAAGAGAAAGAAAAGGAGGATTCAACATATAAAGTTTGCCCATGGACTAGCACGGCATCCAACTTCATGGTAGTGTATGGTCAGACAACAGGAAAAACCTGGCTTAGTAACAGACATGTGTAAATATGGCAGGCTAAGACTGTGGCAGCCCTGGGGACAGGCACGGGGAGCTCATCAAATAAGTGTATGCGGCTGTGACACCATTGTGGTGTGGCTGGGAGAAGCAATGTTCACTATGCCCCATATGGAGGAGAGCCTCTCAGACTGCTCTTCCTCCCTTCTTCATCCAGCAAATGTTTTCACATCTAGATCAAATGCCATCTCCAAAACAATGCTGCCTACTCCCTAGGAAAGCCAGCTGTTTCTTCTCCATACCTAGCATCAGTCTACCCATCCCTTTATCACAGTGCTGATCACACTAGTTTGCAATAATTTTCTTACAAGTCTGCTGCCTGTTTCACTAAATTATAGGCTCCTAGAAAGAAGGGGCTATGGCTTATAGGTCCCTAGTACCTAGCACAAGAAGTGCTCAATGGATTTCTTGATGAATGAATGAGTCAGAGTTATTTATTCATGAATTAGGATCCTATGTTGAGACATGCATAATAATTCGATGTTAAAATACTTTGAGGTCAAATACTTAAGTGTAGTCATGTTCACAGTCAGATGAATCATTTTTGTATCCAAATAGAAAACTTTTCTACTCTTCTCTGCTCAGTGATAATTCAGTATTGACATTTTGGCCATCTTCCATACATAACCCTGAGTATAGGTACAAGTAAGAATAGATTAAACATGATGCAGCAAAAGGTACTGACATTTTAAATTTCAATCCAGCTGAAGAGAATTTTCTGAAGGGCTAGAACAAATGTCTACCTTCTTGTAATCAAGAAATGTAATATAAATATTTCTCTTTTCATTCCATAGAGGAAATATTTTAAGTCAGACAGCACTCCAAGCATGCTAGTATTAGGAGAAATGGTTTGGGACTGAGGAGTCAAAGAAAAGAAAAATTTACTTAGTCACTTGATTTTTAATGTTTAAGTCTAATAAACACCCATTCACTTGTGTAGAAATGGAGAAAACATTTCCTCTCCCCCCTCCTCTGTGATTTTTCCCCCTCTAAGGGCAACGGAGTAGTGTGCTACCACAAGCCTACCTGGGCCACATCCATGCTCTTAAGGAAGAGGTGGGAAAATGAACAAGCAATTTTCACAACTTGCAGAACAAAATCTGGAATCTAGGGAAGGATGGGCAAATGTGTATTTACCTGGGGACAGGAGAACTGAACCTGCAAACTGATGACTGCTCCCTGGCTCCCGGGACTTAGAAATGGCCTCTCCTTCTCCAGAAGCAAGGACTTCCCCCTCAGGAGTCCCTCTGCAGGTGCTGTACCAGTGGACAACACAAATGTAAAATAGTCCCCTCCTCCTTACAGGAAGATCTGTTGGACAAGCCTGTCCCAGACTGTGTTCCTCATCCTAGTGGCACCCACATTTGTACTGTAGGCGTGACTCAGAAAGAAGGCAGTTACGTTAGGCACAAGCCACTGTGCAGGGCAACCTGAGGAAACGACTCTTTCCAGCTGCACTCCTGCAGCCCCCAGGTCTGTTCGCGTCGCCCATGTACGTGGGTCACGTCTCCAGGTCCTTCAGTGGCTGGCCTGCACCATGGCTGCCCACAGCAACCCTGATGACCCAAATGTGTGATTTCTTTATCAAGCGTTTCAGGCCATGCCCTCTGTATCCACCTAAGAGTAAGGACCTTATACTGCCAACTTCAAACAGAACCAAGAGAAAAGGATACAGCAATAACAGCAAAAGGTATTTGTTAATAAACTTACCTGAGTCAAGGTGCTCCTTGTAAAACACTATTATCCCTTCTGCATTGGCATGTTTCTCCTTCCAAACCACATCACAAATGTTTCTCTAACACCCACTATTTACTCAACAGCAGAATCCATGCCCACTCCGAAAGCAGTTGGCAGTGCCACTGACAGACTCGTATCAGGCACAGATACTTCAGAGCATTTCAAAATGCAAATTACAGAAGAAGGTTCCAGATTTCCTTCTGTAACTTTGTTTGCACTGATGCTGCAAATTAATTGACCAGGAGGAAAAGAATGACAGGTTGTTCCTCGCTTCTGCCACACGCGAGTTCCCACCACTACTCTCCGACTTGGTGTTCTGAAAGGTGCCTCGCGCCTGACGCATTTAAATGTTTCCTAAAAGGCTCTTGTTTCATTAGCTTGAATTGGAATTAGATGCTTCCATATGGCCTCGGGGCATTAAAAAGTTAGCAAAACTTTTAAAATAACAAAATTAGCATAAAGTAACTCTACTATTAAAAATGGAGGAACACCATCCAATACGTCTAACGCTATGCTAAAATTACTCCTAGGGTGCCAGAAGGTGGGGTGACTGCCAGGGAGGTGTAAAGAAAGACGCGTTTTCAGAGAGGCACGCCTGTGATTTGTGAGGAATGAACATGCTTCTGAGATCACTTTTCTGCACACCGTTCCTTCTCCCTAGCTTCAGTTTAGACTCTGTGTAAAAGAGCTGCTTTTGAAAAAAGTAGGTTCTTTTTCTTTCTCTATAGATATATTTATACTCAGTTAGAGAAAAGCATCCTATATAATAAAAAAGAAACATGCAAATTTGTCCATACCTTCACTCCTGATTGGCTATGCTACTAGCCAATCAGGAGCAGGGGCGGGGCCAAGTGGTGGTTCGTGTCCAGCCCTGGGCCTGTGAGGAGAAGCTGCAGTGGCGGTAGCAGCAGCAGGGAGAGCTCGGCCCTCCGGGGTCGGGTGTTCACAGGCAGCCGGGACTGAGCCGAGCAGGGTGATGGCTGGGTGCCCAAGGCCTAAAGCCAGAGGCTTTAGGTCTTAGGCAGGCTAGGGGTGAGCCATCAGTTGGATATCCCCTGAGGGCTCCCAGTATGTGAGAGGGGGCAGGTTGGGTTGAGGGACCACCCACCCTCAGTGCACGAATTTTATGCACTGGGCCCCTAGTATTATATAATAAAGAGGAATATGAAAATTGACCCTCATGCTGTCACAAGCTGATGGCATACACAGTGGCGGTGGGACCAGCTGCTCTGCACACCTGCTGCTGCAGTTCCCATGGCCCTTTGGGGGGCGGGGGACGGGGGTGGAGGCAGGAGGCCCAGCAGCCACTCCACACACCTGCCGCCTGGGTTCCCACAGCCACATCACGGGGCAGGGCCCGGCTGTTGCTCTACATGGCTTCCACTAGGGTGAACAGGCCAGCAGGGGAGGGCAGTTGGGAGCAATTGGGCCAGCAGGGGAGCCATTAGAGGGTGATAAGTCTGGCAGGCAGAAACAGTTAGGGACAATCAGGCAGGCAGGCAAGTGGTTAGGAGCCAGCAGTTCCAGATTGTGAGAGGGATGTCCAATTGGACAGGGTGCAGCCTGGGCTGAGGGACACCCCCAGTGCAGGAATTTCATGTACTGAGCATCTAATACTGGTATAAAAACAAAGCAAGAAGCAATGGAAAATACTTAGAAATCATGATCACTGGTCTGAAACCCATGGAAGAAATTTGTTTTAGCAAGACAATTAAGATAGATGAGTCCAGCAACATAGCAACTAATTTGGGCACTGTCTGAAATGTGCATGCTGCATCAGTAAACATGTAAATCAAGACACAAATTGTACTTAAAGTAGTACCGAAATTTATGCACCAAATACAGTGGTCCCTAGATGTTTCTTCCTACGGTCAGATGCCACATGAGAAATCTGCATGATTAGTCAATCACCGTAATTCAACAAAATAGGCCCAGATTTGGCTTTTTAAAGCTCAACTTGTCCTAAACACCAACTGCACAGTCTCTGGGGGATGCTCTGCACAGTGCCCTTCAACATGAATGAATAGCAATGGAAAATAAACTGTTTAACTCATATAATACAATTATCTGAGACAAATAGTTCATTGATTTTTAAAAATTTTAAATATGGCAAAGCCCTTTGCTTTCCCAAAATGATTACACATAATCAATTCAACCATTTTAGACTTTATTAATACCCTTAATCAAAATTAATGTAACCACTGGCCAAAATAACAAAATTCAACAAAGTTTGTGACAACTTTTAGAAAAAATTACCAATTATCAGTGAACATGTTTAATGATAATTACCAAATTATCAATAGAAATTTGCCAAAATACTAGAAACTCTCGAACATTTTTTAATATATTTTTTATTGACTTCAGAGTGGAAGGAAGAGGGATAAACATTAATGATGAGAGAGAGAATTATTGATGGGCTGCCTTCTGCATACCTCCTACCAGGGATCGAGCCAACTCGGGCACGTGCCCTGACCAGGAATCAGATTGTGGCTTCCTGGTTCATAGGTCGATGCTCAAGCACTGAGCCACTCCGGCTTGGCAAACTCTCAAATTTTTTAACTTCATAAGAGTAACAGATGAAATATGAGTCCTGTAGTTTTTGTACAACCAGCAAAGTATTATGTTTAGGCCAGGCATAAAAAGATCCATGTCTCAGTATAATTCTTAACAGCAGTAAGAAATGCCAGTGTAATACTTAGAAGGGTTGCTTAAATAAATACCGCAGGAAACATCTTGTAATTCATTCAACAAACACTTAAATCCCTTGGCTACATCCTGGGCTTTGTTACCACTGGAAATTGTTTCACCTCTAATCTTAAAATCATATACTTCAATACCCAACGGCAAGCATCACCATTCCTTCTCTTTCTCACTCCCCTGCTCCTGCCATACCAAAGCCTGCTATGTGTTGAGAGTGTATCTCCCTTTCTGTCCCTTTCCTCCCAATCAATCATCCTCTTTGACTTCACTTTCCCCAACTTAGGGCTCACTCACCTCAACCTTAGTTCTTTGGATCTCCACGATGCAGAGGTACCACACACAGCCTGCAGATCCCTAGTTCAATCCTACCGCCTGGAAACGCCCCTCTAGCAAAGAGCTTGCCATGTACTGAGGAGAATAAACTGCAGAGGAAACCTGTGATACTTTTGTACTCTCAGGGATCAACATGGGTGTAGTGCACCCAGCGTATTCTTATGCGGGCAGCATGCAGTCAGCTCCCTCTGGTATTTATTCAAACTTTTCCAGCCTCCTCCAGCACAGGGCTCCTCCCTTTGCTCTCCACTCCATCAGCAAATGATGTCATCCCTTCCTTTGTGGTAAAAATAGAGGCCACTGGGGGATAGGTTTTATCAGCTTTCAGGCCCTCTTCCCAACCACCTCCAAGTTTATTTGTCTTCCTAGAAATCCTTCCTACAGCTTCTCCAATTGCAAAAAAAGAGCCATGTCTTTTGTTTAAGGCTTATTTCTCCCAGGTGTACCCCTGAGTTCTTTCTGTCTCCCTCTGAGATCCTGTGCCATCAATCACCTCTTTCCTTGTCACTCCCTGTGCACCACGCTCATCTCCCTTCAGGAAATGACAGCTCTCTTCCAACCCTTGCCCTTCTTGAACTACCTGTGCATGTTTCTCCTTGTAGGCAAACTTCTTCCAGGGATGATGTTTCCTCATCTTTCGCTTAATCCCCAATGTACTGCAATCTAGCCTTTCTCTCCACTAAAGTAGTCCCCCCCTTATCCAAAGTTTCATTTCCCACAGTTTCAGTTTCCCTCTGTCAACCACAGTCCACAAATATTTAACGAAGAATTCCAGAAGTGAACAATTCGTGAAGGTTAAATTTCTTGATGTTCTGAGTAGCCTGATGAAATCTTAAGAGCCCTACTCTGTCCCACCAAGGATGTGGACCATCCCTTTGTCCAGCTTCTCCACGATGGAGAGGTTCCCCCTGGTAGTCACTTAGCAGACGCCTCAGCTGGCACATTGACTGCTGCAGGATCAACACCAGTGCTTATGTTCCAATCACTGGTCTTTTACTTATTAATGGCCCCAAAGCACAAGAGTGGGGATGCTGGCAGTTTGCATATGTCAAAGGGAAGCCATAAAGGCCTCCTTTAAGCAAAAAGGAGAAAGTTCTCTACTTCATAAAGAAAAAAATTCCTATGTATAGGTTCTAAGATATGTGGTAAGAGTGATTTTTCTACCCACAAGATGTGAAGGAGGAAAAAAATAAAGCCAGATTTGCTGCAAAACTGGAAAAAGTTAAAGCCACCATACTGGGTTAAGATGAAAAAGGCACTCAGTTTGTGGGTGGAAGACAGATGAACAGATGTGTTCTGATCGACAGCAATGGTGTGCCAGAAAGCACTGGGCCTATAGGGCATCTTCAGCAAGAGATTCCCTCAAACAAACGACACAGTGCCTTTTACTGCAAGTGAGGGCAGGTCACACAGGTCCAGGACTAGGCTTAGCATTTCATCTTCTCACATCATCACAAGAAGAGTCGGACTGCAGACTGAAGGGTCCTGGGTTCTATTCCAGCAAGGGCATGTACCTTGGCTGTGGGCATATCCCCAGTAGGGACTGTGCAAGAGGCAGCTGATTGATGTCTCTCTCTCATGGATGTTTCTGACTTTCTATCCCTCTCCTTTCTGCTCTATAAAAAATCAATAAAACATATTTAAATATATATATATAGAGAAGAAGGGTGAGTACAGTACAGTAAGATATTTTGAGAGAGACTACATTCACATAACTTTTATTATAGGATACTGTTATAGTCCTTCTATATTTTGTTATAAATCTCTTATGTGCCTAATTTATAAATGAAACATTATCATATGCAGCTATGTATAGGAAAAAAAGTGTACATATAGGGTTTGGCACTATCTGAGGTTTCAGGTATCCACTGGGGATCTTGGAACATATCCCCCCATGGGTAAGGAGGGACTACTGTACTCCACTCACTCTGACATCAATCTTTCTTCCATTTCCTCTACCTAGTTATTCTTGGTATCCAATTCTTTCAGTAAGGCAGGGGTGGGGAATGTCCGGCCCACAGTCTGTATAAGGCCTGCAGAATCATTTGGTCAATAATGTCAAGGCATTAGAGGTGAGTTAATTAAATGTTTGATCAAATATGGCACGCTAACTTATATATATATACGTTCAGAGAGGAAGGAAGAGGGAGAGAGAAATAGAAACAGCAATGATGCAAGAGAATCATTGATGGGCTGCTTCCTGCACATTCTCCACTTGGGGTCAAGCCCACAACCCAGGTATGTGCTCTGATGAGGAATCAAACTGTGACCCCCTGGTTCATAGGTCGATACTTAACCATTGGTCCAAAATTAGCCTTGACCAGCAGCAGGCTAATTTTTAAGGTGACAGTTTTGCATGGCCTAAAAATGGTGTTATAAATAGCCACATGGCCCTTGCCAGACAAGGGTTCTGCACCCCTGCAGTGCATGCTGAGGTCTCCTTCCCCCCACCAGATAGAACCACACCACTGTCATGTAAGTCAATGCACTGGTGGAGGCAGGGCCTGGGGCACTCTGCTCACAGGGACTCATTCACACTCAGTCTGAGCCATATTTCTTCCGCATTTCCCCGTTCCCCAAACAGGCTGCTGGACCCTGGACCCACATCTCCAACCAAGGCCTCACCTGCACAAATCCCCTGAATGCCCGGACCCCGCTGCAGCAGCCCAAAGAACACACTGCTGACGGCTGGCCTCTGCATGCCCTGTCTCTGTCAATGACGACGCTGCTCCTCAGGTCCTCACAGCCAGAGCCTGAAAGTCATCCTGATGCCCCTTATCCCTCCCACTAAAATAACACCAAAAACAATCTCCCCATTATGTCAGTTCTGTCTTGAGAATCTCTTAAACCTCTTCTGGCCTCTCCAAGGCCTTGTAAATCCCTCTTTATCTGCCTAATGTTCATGCAAGTTCCTTTCTCCTAAACAGAAATACACCTCACGCTGCACCCAGCCTAGTCCTGAATGACGCGTCTCCTTTAACTGGTCTCCTGAGTCCACTTTGGTTTTTTCTGGGAACTTCTCCATACTGCCTGGCTATCTGCCTTAAACTAATCATAGGGCACAGCCTGAAATCCTACATGCCCAGTTCTGGCCCACCATCCTCACTGCCACTCACATTACACCAAAGAACTTTAAGGTGCTAAATCTCTTTTTCCTTATTAGCTGTACAGAAAATTTCTACTCTGCCTTGAAGATGTTTTTCTGCCTGAGTTTAAATGCTACCTCTCCCCTGACAGCTTTGCTGTCCTTTCTCAAAACACCTGCTTCCCCTCGGGGCTGCGCACCTCCACACCCACACCCAAAAGGAGACCCGAAGGCTTTGGAGACACAGACCACGTGTTCATTGTTGCCTTCCCTAAACCCAGAGCACAGGAGGCAATTATTAAATATTTGAGAATCAATACATGAGTTAATTAATGAATACAAATGAAGTACCATGTGCCAGGACATCTGCTGATAGAGTACAAATGTTAATCACATACACACTCAGTGCAGCCATTAAGTGAAGCCGGATACCTCCTCACTCCATTGACAAAGCCTGAGTTATGCTTTCTTGACAGAATAAGACTGCACTGCATTATGCAAATGTAAAGAGCACTAGATATTATTTGATGGCCATCATAATACAACCGAGTAGAGGAAAAACTGCTTTCGGGTCCAAATGGTCAAATCCAGGGGTCACCACAATGGCCAAGCATAAAAATGAGACCCTCTTGGAGATGTTTACATCGCTCACAATAAATGAGTGGTCTTTTCCTGTAACTGAAGAACTGGCATTCATACAGGGATAAAGACTGTGACATGTTGGAAATATTGGACTGTGAGTAAACCACAGGAATTTATTCTTGGACCCATCTGTAAAACTGGATGAAATAAGCAAGCAATCTGATTATAGATCAGCATTTCCAAAATTGGCTTTTTAGAACCCTAGGGTTATCCAAAATATAATTAATAATATTACCATTAGCCACCATTTACTAAGGACATCCCATGTGCCAGGCATGGTGCCAAGTATTTTATACACAATTATTTCATTTACTTTTCATAATAATCCTGTAGACGGCTATGATTAGTATACCCACCATTAAGGAAACTAAAGCTTAAATATAATACTTGCCTGAAGTTCCATAATCCGGAGGAATATGACTTTAAAGCCAGAACTATCAACTACTGTTGCTGTGCTGTAAGCCCACAATCAAGCAAGTTTTGGAAACTAGGTAAACTAATGCCCTTCTTGAGGTCACTGTTGGCATTAACACTGAAAGGTCTCTCAGCCAACTCCCAGTAAGGAAAGTTTTTAATTTTCTTCAGCACAGCCTTGCTCAAGCTTCTTTTGGCTCCAGGAGCCACTGTACAATATTAGGGAGCAGGTTTTGCATAATACAATTTGGCTTCAGATGATAACTAAAGGGATTATGAACTCACTGAGGCCACAAAGGGGCTAATCACTGTGTTGGTTACAGGTGACAGAGCTAGTGGGCAATTGTGTCAAAATATCAAATGCCAGGTGACATAATGACAGTGACAACATTCATGAGTCAAATGAAAAGTCTTTTCCATTCATTGAATTAGACATCAATGCTGTTGACTCGATCCCATGAATTACAAAACCAGTTCAAGAAGCCATCTGTCAAAGGGGCAATGCTGGAAAACTGCTTGGAAGGTGCCATGGTTTTCCGATTTTGAGGTCATAAAAGTTCCACACTTCCTTTCTTTCTAGGACTCACATGTCCTTACAAAAGTCCAGGGCTTACAAGAAAACAGACTAGTGTGGGAGACTTAGTGGTAAGGAGGCTGAAGAGCAAGTGCTGTTGACTTGCCAACATCGCTGCATTCTTTTCCATTATTAATTCAAATTCCATTTATTGCCCACCTACTATGTATCCAACTTTACACTAAAAATGAAGGACAACATTTTCTCTCTAGGATCTCACAGCCTGATTGATGGGAGGAAGGCAGCACACTAGAAAAAGCAGCAGATTCTAGAAAGTGTGATCGCAGAAAACGTGCAGGAGCCCAGCTGGTGCTCAGTGGGCAGTAACATTGTCCTGTGCACCAAAAAGGTTGCCGGTTCGATTCCCGGTCAGGACACATGCCTAGGTTGTGGGTTTGATCCCCAATCAACACTGTCCACATTACATGTGAGAAATGTTATATTATTTATATCTTACCACAATAAAATAATCAGTGAGAAAAAGGCAACCATTGTGAGCATGTATCTGACTTCCTAGTGGATGACAGTGAGCAGGTTGGGTGCTTCTCCTTGGGGGAACCTGCTGCATACCGGTGGCCTGTAGCTGCCACAAGTGAGGTGCTCACAGCCCCAACCATCAACTCTCCTTTTATCCAGTGAAGTAATCCAGTGAAAACCAAATCCCCACTTAGGTGTACATGTACTCAGTCAAACACAAAACCTGGTTCAAGTTTTCTAATATCAGTAGATCAACCAGAACATGGCACAGCCAATCGCTTCATTCCTATCATTGTCGTGATCAATGCCAATTACCATCATCACTGTGAAGTCCAAGGCAAGCCGCATTGATTGTTTCAAAGCAGGAAATGAAAAAGTTGGCTGTGTTGCAGTTCATTTGCTTTACAAGTAGCGGGGACAGGATGTGAGTTCCATGTATTTGTCCCATTTGCAAGTCAACCAAGCTGGCCAGAGGCAAATGGGGGGAAATGGGAAATTTCAAAGCAGATCCCTTCTGCTTCTGTGAAGGTTAGTCTCATTGCCAATAGTCATAACCAGAAAGGGTTTGCCTTCATCATCTAAGAGTTTCCTTTTTATTTGAAATATTGACTTCCGTAATTCACCTACTTTTGAGATGCTAGGTGAAACATAGTTTGGGGGTGAGGGACAAAGTATTGGATTATACATTTGTAAAGAGTTCTCTCTCCAATGAAGTACAAAACTTTCCTACCATATTGGTCAAGCACCATGTTTATGTGTTCCTTCATTTATTTTCAGAGTCTGACCAATGCCTTGTGAACTCCTCCAGAATTCCAGAAAAAAATCAGTGACTAGTGACAACTACAACTGCATGTCCAGGGAAAATACTGGGGAGCACCGAGGAAATTAAATGAAATGCAGATGATAGATAAACATGGTATTGACACTTAAATACAGGAATTTAAAAAATAACAATTGCAGTTCAAAACTTTTTGGATGAGAACAATGGAAAGCCTGAGTCTCTCACAGTATGCACCTCACACAATACTCGGCCTTTTCAATCACTTGCATCAACTATGAATAATTTACACTAGGTTTATAAGGTTATGGGAAACCTAAAACTAGAATTCTCAAACATCTGAACCTTAGACTATTAAAAAAATGTACCCATACTTTCTTAAGGAAGGACCTGGATTAGGTTTTTTAAATGAGATAGCTACATTGCATATAAAGGACTGTCAATATCCAATTCAGTTCATAATGCCAAAAAAGAGACACTGATCCTCACCTCTCCCTGGGAAGCTAGTACAGTACCACAGAACATGCTGAACCATCCAGAAAGGGTGTGCATCCCATTGCATTAAATGTCTCCACTGAAAATGTTTCTGAATTGTCTTTTTAAGTGAAGCAACCCAGATCTATAAAACTTAGAGACAAATACTTCGAAGTCGGGAAATATTTAACCTTAAAAATATTAGTTTTCTACTTCAATCAGACCATTTGATTGAAGTAGTATTCAACCTTCTCTAATACGTTCTTATTCATCTACTAGTAGCCCTTCACATGAATCCATGCACCAGTAGGTCGCTGTTGCCCTCCTGTAGCTCTCCACTTCCCGCTTGCTTGCTGCCCTGCCCCCTCCTGTAGTTCTCTGCCACCTGCTTGTAGTTTGCTGCCCCTCCTGCAGATCTGTGATCCAGTTGTTATGCCTCAGGGTGTAATAGATAATTAGCAGATTCCTCTCTTATTATATAGGATTCTATGTCCTAAATAACACACCCGACTCCCTATAGCATTCTGCCGAGGAGAGAGGTCCTGGCTAACCATTTCTACCTGTCCTCTGTTCCCACTAGATTAGTAATGACAGGCCATTCAGTAAACACTTGCTGTTGTGCCCAGTGCTTTATGTTCATTATCCCTGAAACCACGCCTTTTCCCCATTTAGTGGGAAGGAATGATGGACTATGGCAGAGCATACTTTACCAAGATGGCAGAACAGCGTGTCCCATTCCCTCTGCTCTGGGAAGTGCGGCCTGGCCAGCAGGAGGTGGGCCCTGTGCTGCCTTGGCCAGTAGAACATGCCTAAGGTGACACCCTGGCGGTTACAGGCGAGGCACTGGCAGTTCTCACTTTCTGCCTCTTGGAAACCAGCTGCCACATAGCAAGCGACCACCCTGCACTGTTCCATGCTGCTTAACCAGAGCGTGAGTGTAGCAATGAAGTAAGCAGAAAACTAAAGCCCCCTGACTAGGAAATGATGTCTAACAGCAGATGTAGCAGATTTCAATTTAGGAGAGCCACCTTTCCAATCTATCTGAACCTCTAGAAGTGAATGGCTTTCTCCAGACTAACATGTCATTATCAGGTGAATCCACTTTGCTCTCAGCAGTGGTGGGGGAAGGGGCCGTGAAGCACCCCAGACTAAGTAGGCTTCAAAAACAGTTGCCATTAACTGGTGGATCAGTTGGAAAGGCATGAAGGTACAGGAATGGGATGGCCACAGGAATTCACCCTTAGTGTTTCCTTTAAAGGTCATGAGGAAACAATTGCACCCTCTACTCAAAACAACGACAGAATGAATGCAACTCCGGTTCTGAATTTAAGAGTCACAAGTTTCAAATCACTGTTCAATAAACTGGCCTGATCTTCCTTGTCTCTTGGCAGGTGCTATAAGCATGGGACACATGAAGACCCAGTGCCTTGTGGGGTGGCTTCTGCACAAGGGAAGAGCATGTTCGCCCTCATGCAGACTCCCTCATTCCACCATGTTCCCAGGGGCCCTTCCCCTGTCAATGCCCCTCTTGCGACCCTTTCTCCCTTTCTACCATGTCCTCTGGGAGTTCTTTTCACTGGATACAGCACCCTCAGCCAGTGCACCTTACAGTGTACTCTCTCCACAGCTAGGTCTCAATGGCAACCAGGCTCTTCTCGGTAGATGACACTTCCCCTATAGCTCCAAAAAATCCACACACTCTCCCACGGGCTCTGTGCTATGGAGCCAGAAAGTCAGGTGAGAGATAGAAGTCTTACAACTTAATGAACAATATGATCAACTGCCTATTCCACTTTGGATATCCCGTAGGCACTCAAATTCAACATGCTGAATCTTCCCTCTAAAATGCAAACATGTCCTCATTATTCTGTTCAAACTCTTCAATGGTCCACTCTGCAGAGAAGATAGCACCCAAGTTCCTTCACAATGAAGACTAGATCTTCTATTATTCCATCCCTATCCACTCCTTTAGCACCCCTTATTTTCTCACCATATTACTTGCAGCTCCCAGAGCTCTGCCATTTCCTAAGTCCATGCCTTCAAGAAAGCTGCCCCCTCCCTGTCTGTGTACACCACCTTCCTGCCCTCTCCCACACTCCCCCTGGTTCTCTGTAGCCATCATTACATGCAGTTCAGGTGGCCCTGTGCCGGAGAGTCCTCCTGGTGTTGCTGGTCCTCTTTTCCCCCCTGTAGGTTAGGTCCCCTGTATCCACATTCCTGTAAGAGACTCGGACGGCTTTTATTGCTATGTCTCTAGCACTCTATACAATACTGATCATTGATGTAGTTTAAAGAGACTATGACTTACTCATTCTCTGTTTCTCTGGCACCGAACACCAAGCCTGGCATTGTAGGAGATACTCGAGAAACGTTTGATAACAATCACATGCTTATATAGATGTAAGACTCAGAGGATACATCTGTACAGAAATGTATGTCACCCATTGCTGTGTAACAATATTACAACCAACTTAGTGGCTTAAAATGAGATTCTGTGGGTCAGCAACCCAAACACTGCTGGCTGGGCCTTCCTCCCCAGGTCTCAAAGGGCTGCCATCAGAATGTTGGCCGGGGTCTCACTTGAGGTTGAACTGAGCAAGGATCCTCTTTCAAGCTCATGGGGCTGTTGGGAGCATTCATGTCCTCACAGACAGCTGACTGAGAGTGTCCTTGGGGTGATGGGGAGAAGCGGGTGGTTATGCTCAGGTCCTTTCCACATAGGCCTTTCCAACATGGCCAGAAAGGGAGAGAGCCTCATAGCGGGGCAGACATCACCATCCTAAGAAATGCAACCATAGAAGGCCTCTGCTGTACGAATTGGTTAGTCTTGGGTTCATCCACACCCGGGGAAGAGGAATATATGAGGGTGTGAGCGAAAACCAGGGGTAGGAATCACAGGGGTCATCTTAGAGTCTGTTCTCTACACAGACACATGGTTTGGAGAGAACTCCCCGAAAGGCTGTGTAGCTACTAGTAAAACAGCCAGGACAGAACCCGAGAACAGCAGAACTTTTTACGGATGTTAAAGGGACATGCTTATGTGCGGAGCTTACTACACAATCTCAAATGATACTCTTTTCTTTATGAAAATGCCTTTTAAGTTACTAGAGAATTCTACAATTAATACAAAATTTCTTGAAGGCATAGCTCTGGATTTGGGGACAAATATGAAATATAAAACACTGTTTTCTTCTGCTTTCCTTTCTGCATCATTCTTTTTGTAACTGGCTCTTTAGATCAGCTAGAATAATTTAATATATCTCAAAATTTATAGCCAACAATACGCTAGGGAAAATGTCAACCTCATAAAAACTGAAATTAGAAAAGTGAGAAATGTTCACATTTTCCTCTGAGAAGGAGACATTTATGAAAATAAGGCAAGTCAATAAACTATATTAAAACATTTCAAGACATAAAGAATGTGCTTAAATGCATCAGTGGTTTTTAGACATGTACCTATGGGCAAGGCAGCCTGTGACAAAATGATGCCTGGGCCCGCCATTCCCCAGACAATCCTGGGGTGTGACATAGCAGCCACTTCAGGGTGGAACTGTCCCAGGCCTTCCTATATTCTCCCTTCAAGGGGCTTTTATCCTTGTTATAAATGCTGTGCTTCTCTTTGAATAGACCCTGCTCCCTCTGACTGGGGGTTAATCACAACGGCATGGAGAAGGCCCCAAATGCCATTCAAGCAACATCATGAATGAGGGAAAAGAAAACAAAAACAAAAACAAAAACAAAAACAAACAAACACACAAAACTTCTGGCTTTCCACTAAAACATAATGATATTAGCATTAGCACTCATTCGAAAAGATTTGGAGATCAGGCCAACCTGGTCCCTCAAAAGCAACAGAGGTCAAAGTCCCCACAGAGGTCAAAGTCCCTCTCAGTCTCTCTTTAGTTCTCTGCTAAGATAATGAGAGAATTTTCCAGCAAACTTTTAAGCCTCTATGTAATTTGTCGGGTGTAACCATTATCTACCACTAGATTTTCAGGGTTTATCCAGTGAAATTCAATAGCACCCTGAGGAGTCAAGGGAGAAGAAGCCTTCCTCAAGGACAGGCCCAGGTTGTGAAGGACACAGGTAAGGGTTACCTAATGCCTCAGGTAAGGGTTAGCTGCTGAGGATGGTGCTTGCACAGGAAGCTGGCCCCTGTTGGTAACTGGCTGACATTGGGCTGCAGCTAAGTATCAGGAACTCTTTCTTACAAGAGCATGGGATCGGAACAAGTCATCACTTGCTAGCTGGGTGGGTTGTTTCACTTATCTGGGCCTCAGTTTCCCCGCTGTACTTGCCAATTTCATAGACCAGGAGTCTGAATTCAGACATCCTTGAGTGTATCTGGTGAGCTTAGGAGAGGGGAGTCTGTCTGATGTCTATGAGTGGAGGTCAAGGCACTTCCAGCAACTGCATTCGCTGGAGGTTAGAGGGAACAAGGCTCGCCACAGTGACTCCAGGGTGCAGGGGCGCAGTGACTCTGAAGACGGCAGATAGAGGCCCACAGATCCATCCTCAGGGAAGAGAAGGTCCACATAGAAAAACCAAAGAAGACTGGAAAAAAATTTTAAGATATGTTTTTATTGATTTTAGAGAAGAAGAGAGAGTGAGATGGTAACATCAATGATGAGAGAGAAATATTGACCAGCTGCCTCCTGCACGCCCCACACTGGGGATGTAGCCTGCAACCTGGGCATGTGCCCTGACGAGGAAATGAACTATGACTGCCTGGTTGATGCTCAGTGCTTGACTCAACCACTGAGCCAAATAAGCCAATGAAGGCTTTTTGACGAGGGACTCTAGTGACACAGGGCATAAGCAAGCTGCTCTGGTGTCCCTGAGGCAAAGTGTGACAGTGAACCTGGGGAAGGAGCAAACTCCCCTTTGCAGGTAACAGTCTCACCAAGTACTAGCTGACTCTGATCTCTTCCTGTGGTTGGGAGTAGAGATAGCACCTGCCAGAAGGTGTGGCAGGTGCCAGAAGCCGAGACAGAGTGGTGGGGTTGAACTCAAAGGGGGCTCAGAGGGGGAAGTCACGAGAGGAGACATGCACAGGTCCTGGAGGAAACTGGCTGTGGGTGGGACCCCATGGGATATAGTGGAATGAGAGTCACTAGCAAGATTACTATCAGGAAGGCCATCATTGTCTTCATACAAGCAGCACAGGCCAGGGAGGTCTGGGTCATCGGCATTAATATTCATACTGAGAAAAGTTATGAAATATTTTTTAATTCCAGATTTCACAAAATTTTCCTCTAAGCCAACCAGGAGAAAAGAAAATTATTCCTTCACCTACTTGTGAGGCAATAAACAGCTTTAATCATCAGACCAAGCTAAATCATGCTAATTAAATTTCCTTTTAGTGAGATGTTATGGTTTTTCCAAGTTTATCTACTCCAGACTTCCTCGCTTACCCAGCACCCCATGCAAACTCTGGGGAGTGAGGGGGCTGGGAGGCTTCTGTTCAGATCAGGCACGAGATGGAAATTCGAGTCACAAAAAAGACAACTTCTAAGAAATACCAAATCTGCTTTCCCCAGCTCAAGAGTGCTTTAAACTCCGTTTTAATTAACAACGTTTCCAAGGAAGAGTCCTTTGTCTATTTATTCTCCCAACAAGGGAGCATGGACTTTCTTCCATTTGAAATTGCTTTATTGACTCGACTTGCAGCAATCCCTTCAGGTAGGTATCACCAGCAGATCCAATTCAGCTACGGACTGGATTCGATTACTGTCACATAAACAACTTACTACCCACACTGATTTCATCCCCAGAGAAACCTCCATGTTATTGACCTGACACTTCTCTATGAAGGGAAATGGAAAAGACCCTCTGGCCAAAAGGTGCGCCTTGATGTTGTGTCATGTGCAGCTTGCTGAGCCATATGGGCCTGGCACCTGGAGAACTAAGGCTGTGTAAGGTGGCACCTGAGCTCCGAATCCACAGGAGAACGGCCTCTCAGGAGGGCAATCTGTGCCATGTGTCATTATGTAATGCGTCTCAGAAGTAGTTGTACTCACACCTAGCTATTCCATTTGTAGGGATTTGTACTGAGCATATAAGCTGAGTGTAGAAAGATGAAAAATGTACATTTTAATGTTGGTGACAGGGTGAAAACCTGTAAATAAACTAATGTTCAGTGATAAAAACTGGTTAAGTAAATTAGCCAATTGAGTATTCTGCTGGCTATCTTCAGACAGCAAAAAAAAAAAAATACAGTAGAAAATACATAATAACACTAGTGGCCCAGTGCATAAATTTATGCACCTGTTGGGTCCCTCAGCCTGGCCTAGGGGGACTGAGCCAAAACTGGCTATCTGTCATCCCCCAAGGGACCCCACTGGTACATGATCGGGGCCGGAGAGGGACTGTGGGAGGGCTCCAGGGTGTGTCCGGCTGTCTTACCCAGTCCTGATCAGCTGGACCCCAGCAGCAAGCTAGCCTACTGGTCGAAGCATCTGCCTCCTGATGGTCAATGCACATGATAGCAACTGGTCAAATGGTTGAATGGTCAGGCACTTAGCATATTAGGCTCCTATTATACAGGATGAAGGAATTATGCTATAATGAGAAAAGCACATTATAAAATAGTTTGTACTGTAATATAAAAGCTGTGGTGTATAGAATATATGTATTTTTATATAGAAAAAAGGCTCAAAGGATAGACACCAAAATGTTAATATGTTGAAGGTGATCATTAGTGGGTAATTTTAATTGTCTCCTTTTGAGTTTGTAAATTTTTGACAATAAGCATTCATTACTTTTTAAATAATAAAAAATAAAGTATTTGCTTAAAGTTAGAATTAGAAGAGAAATGAAAATAATCTAATAAACTTTCATTTCACATCTAGATGATGTAGCTTAGAAATCTATATGGGGAAAAAAGAAACTGCCACAATAATGGCAATGAGCTCCTTAAACTGCTAATCACACTAATATTAATTCTAAATTAATTTGTGATTAAATTAATTGTAACATCAAAATTATCTCTAAGTTATCATGAAACTGGAGGCCCTAGAAAGCAATTCGTAAGCTTTTCCAGGTCACTAATACTATCTTTAAAATTTCAATGAATGTCCAGAGAAATGTACATAGCAAACAGAAGATACGCACATTAGCTCAGGAATTCAGAGGAGTCCAACAGTTGATGCCTAGACTCCTCCCAGCAGTGTGTTTTATGCCATACATTGTGACATGAAATCGTGTGACATGGCCCAGCCAGCATGGCTCAGTGGTTGAGTGTTGACACATGAACCAGGAGGTCAGAGTTCAGTTCCCAGTCAGGGCACATGCCCCAGTTGTGGTTTGATACCAAGTGTGGGGTGTGCAGGAGGCAGCCGATCAATGATTCTCTCTCATCATTGATATTTCTCTCTCTCTCTTTTTCTTCCTCTCTGAAATCAATAAAAATATTTTAAATAAATCATATAACATGAAATAGAAAACGACAGAATAAAGAGAAATAACAAAAATATGTCCCACCTATTTGATGGGTGATATTTTGTAAAATTCTTATCTCACAAAATTATTTTTAATATCTGGAAATACCTAAAGAATATTTAATAACATAATTTATTATTGTGTGTGTTTGAGATATAAACTACATTTATGACCCTAGGTTGAGGTGAACTAGTATTGAAGGAATTATCTTAGAAGCCCATTACCCCAGGTTAAAATAACCCAGCACTGGACAGAAAAACAGCATCAGGGTGATTTAACCCTCCAATTACATTTTTTTGAGGGAATAAGGGAAAACAATGGAATTTCTTAAAACTCATATAAAAAGTATCTATTGCTGTTTATGAAAATTAGGAGTTAAACATTTGGATCAGGACGTGAGCATTTGGATTCTTCGTGGTCTACATTTCATGAGCGTTTAAATGCTTTATTTCTAATTATGCTTTACTTACTACCATTAAGTATAAACAGCATTCACCTATCTGCTATTTGGATTCTACGGAAGTAAAT
Source organism: Antrozous pallidus (assembly GCA_027563665.1). NCBI lineage: Eukaryota > Metazoa > Chordata > Mammalia > Chiroptera > Vespertilionidae > Antrozous > Antrozous pallidus. Next base: position 79,657,075 of record CM050520.1, read on the forward strand.
CATACTTGGCCCTGTGTAAATTCATTTTCTCATTCATTCTCTATCTCTCATTCACTCCACTAACCCCCGCTCTCCCAGAACACAACAGTGCAGAGAAATGGAACAATTCCACAGAACCGCCCGAATCTGAGACATCCATATCAGCTCCAAGGAGACAAATGTCTGTTTCAGACTGTCTCCAACTCAGGCCAAATGCCTGAATCCAATAGCTCTTCCATTGGATTTGTGTCCCATTACGACAACTAATTCAATCAGATTTTCTCTCACAGGGCTTCAGCAGGAGCCCATGAATGGCCCTCAAACACTCCTTGTCAATAGGACAGACACAACCCTTTAATTTTATGGGAAGCGATACTAACTGCTTTCCTTCTAGCTCAGGGGAGTATAAAGGAGGAAATTGCTGCCCTATGGGGGAGCCCTCCATCAGAAGCCCAGCTCTTTTCCATTCTGTCTCTCAGCAAGCCTTGTACTATCTGTAGCACGACAGCCCCTGGAAATCAAAGCTGACACCACATTCACCTACCGCACTTTTAACTTTCTGCTTCCTTCCCTGAGAGTTCTTCAAAGAGTGCTAGGAAAAAGGTTATCACCCTGCATGAAAGAGTGGGTGGGTGTTCTAGAAGCTTAGGCATTACAATGAGATTTGGTTATTAACTAGTTACATGTGAAAAGCACTCTGTGAGATTTCTGAAATCACATTATTTAGGCTACTGTCTGGCCCTGACCCATGATTTTCAAAGAAATTTCCAAAAAGGGAAGAAATTTTCAGAGAAGAAATTACCTAAGGTCAGTAATAATCAGGTCTAGGAATCTGACCATAGGATCTCTCTCTCTCTCTCTCTCTCTCTCTCTCTCTCTCTCTCTCTCTCTCTCTCTCTCTCTTAAACGAGGCAAAATACACATAAACACAAAATTAACCATTTTAAAGTGTGCAGTCCAGTGGCAGTTAGTACACTATTGTGCAATCACCATCTGTATCAAGTTCCAAAACATTTACATCACCCCTGTTGACCCTAAGAATAAATGTACCTGTTGAGAAGGGCCACATGGGCTCAAATTTATACACAGAACCTAGCAGCCTTTACTGAACAGGGGACTATCATAGAAGGCACCTGCCTGCACTGTTGTTTCTGTCATCTGAACCAACCTTTAAAAAATGAGTTTCTAGGATCATATTTCAACCAATAGGGCTCAGTTCTTCTCCATCCAATTACAACTGTGCATCTACAGCATCTTAACCAACCAATCAGAGCAGCTGCATTGTGACCAATCAGGACAGTGCTTTTTGCATAATCAAACTGTTTAGATTCGTAATCCTCATTTGCATGAAAATGGGCCCATTAAGGACCTGGAATGGGGACTTTTCTCAGTCACCTCACCTCTGGCTTCAACAACCCATTTTCCCTTTCCACCCAAGATCCCCTGCCCACCCTTAAACACTGAGCCTGCAAAGGAAATTGATTCTGGGTCCTAAAGACCTGAAGGGTGCAGGTAAGAGGTAAATAGAACCAAGTATGAGAAGGAGGTTTAGCAAGTACTTCCTGTGACAGAAGGTTTACCTTATCCCTTTAATCACCCATAGGGACATCAGAGGCTTAGAAAAGCAACATATGTGATATCACTCACCTGGTAAGTGGCAGAGCCAGAGCTGGAGCCTGGATAGTACAACCCAAAGCCATTGCCTTTTAACACTAGCCCAGGGCCACTTAACAGGTGAGGAAACTAAGGATCAGCGCACAGCCCTTCACCAGCTGTGCAAAAGCAGCGGTAAGCTGGGACAGGCAGGAAAGCTGCCACCTAGATGGGCAAGTTTATATCTGTTTCCGAAAGGGAGAGTCCTCGCTCCTCAGCAGTTCCATCACTGGCAACACTGCATTTCTTGGTGATCACTGCAAGGTTGCATGGATCTTGCGGTGGACCCTAAGGTTTTAGAAGAAGGCAAACCTAATCTATAAAGGGATGCACCAAAGCTCCTTAGATAATATTGTAAAGTCAATAAATTAAATCACTTTTTAACCACCTAATGCCCACTATTGTAAAGTTTTCAATGTTCCTGTTTACAAGGACATTCTTGGAGCAGATGACAATGTTAACCCAAATGAGTGATCTTTCCCTCCTCAATTCAGGGTGGAGCAAAAGTAGGTTTACTGTTGTGAGTACCCAAAACACAGTTTATTCTTGTACTGTTATTTATTAATTGTATTTTTTCCATATGAACAAATGAAACCTATTATATCTCTCCCTGTATTTCAGAGCTCTACATTTTGACTTTTTTCTCGAGGAAGCAGAGATCCAAGTAGTCTAAGTTTCTGATTGTTTAAGTTCCAGCAGCAGCCCTCTGGAGTAGACACCGTGATTGTGCTATTTCAGACTTGGAACCTGCAGCTCAGAGAGGCCCCCGGTGGCAGGAGCTGTCCCTGGCAAGCTGGTGCAGGTGGGAATCAGGACAAGGACGCAGAGCTGATCTGCAGGGACCTCTGCCAGGGACAATGCAGAATAATTTGCACCTCAGAGAGCAAGAGAGACAGATAGTTCTGTGACTGTACTTCAGCTGAATGCTTCCCTCCAAGTGGGATGTGGAGGTTATACTCCTCCGCTCCCTGGTTAGTAAAACACACCCCATTATTAACATAGGAAATTTTCTCCTCTGTATTGCTTTATCTGGGGTAATAATCGTAAGTTATTGGAAAAGATTTTAATTGTGATTTTATTTTAAGTGTGATTTTATTCTTCATTGTGATTTTTATTACATGGGGGATGAGAATGTCCTCAAGAAAATAAACATTCAATTAAGAAATTAACAACCTAGTGGGAAAATAGGATTCACTTTGTTATTATTGTTCAGGAAAAACATAGCACAGGAAAGAAGTTAGCTCCTATATTTCGAACCTTGAAGGAACCCCCGTATTCCAGTAAAAGTCCCCACAGTATCCTATGTAATTTAAGAGGAATATGAAATTGACCATCACTCCCAACAAACAGGATGGCTGCCCCCATGTGGTCAAGGATGGATGCCCCCATGTAGACACAAGATGGCTGCCACAAGATGGCCAGCAGGAGAGGACATTTGGGAGGGACCAGGCCTGCAAGGGAGGGCAGTTGTGGGCAATCAGGCCAGCAGGGGAGGGCAATTGGGAGGGACCAGACCTGCAAGTGAGGGCATTTGGGGGCAATCAAGCCTGCAGGAGAGGGCAGATAGGGGTGACCAGACCAGCAGAGGAGGGAAATTGGGGATGACTAGGCTTGCAGGTAAGGGCAGTTGGGGGGGGACTGGGCCTGCAGGGAGGGCAGTCAGGGGTGACCAGGCCTGCAGGGGAGGCCAGTTAGGGGCAAACAGGCTGGTAGGGGAGCAGTTAGGCATCAATCAGGCTGACAGGGGAGTGGTTAGGGGAGATCAGACTGGCAGGCAGAAGCAGTTAGGGGCAATCGGGAAGGCAAGCAGATTAGCAGTGGGAGCCAGAAGTCCTGGATTGTGAGAGGGATGTCTGACTGCCTGTTAGACCCGATCCCAGGACCTAAATGGGCAGTTGGACATTCCTTGAGGGGTCCCAATTTGGAGATGGTGCAGGCTGGGCTGAGGAACACACAACCCCCATGCACAAATTTTGTGCACCAAGCCTCTAGTAAACTCATAAATCTGAGTACCTTAGCTGCTGTTTACATTGGTCACAAAGAAACCTAACTAATGTGAGGTTTAAAAGATGGATTTGACCAGCCAGTATCTTTCTATGTCTGTGAACTGTCCTTTATCTGTCTACCTATTGATCTGTCTCCATCTGTCTGTCTGTCTATCATCTGCTATTTTGCTAACATAAAACATTTAAGACTGTAGCAGATAACTTTTCAGTCAACTATCTTTGGCCCTCTTGTTGAAAATAGTGAGCCCGTTCACCTACAGCTAGAAACGCAGTCCTGTGTCAACGTGAAGTGGGATTACAAGTTCTATGTGTCTTGGCCAATGGTGTTTGGGCCACACCAGCACTAGCTGGGGGGCTGTACAGCATAACAGTTTAGAGTGTGGACTCAGGCCCTTGTTTTCTGGGTTCAGAGCCTGCCTCCTCTCTTCCCAGATCTCTGCGCCTAAACAAGTCCCTGGACCTATCCACTCTTCCTTTTCTTCCGCCGTGAAATAGGTGATGGTGATGCCAGCCCCTGTGCTTCAGGGAAGTGAGTCAGATAAGATATAAGACAGCACCTGGCACCTCCTGAGCCCTCAGTAATGTCACTGCTGCTCCAGGTAATTTTCTTTAGTTAATATCTTAAAGTATTTTTTATTGATTTAAGAGAGGAGGAGAGAGAGAAAGAGAGACATCTATGATGAGAGAGAATCATTGGTCACCTGCCTCCTATACACCCCACATTGGGGATCGAGCCCACAACCCAGACATGTGTCCTGACTGAACATTGAACCACAACCTCCTAGTTCACAGGCTAATGCTCAATCACTGAGCTACACTGGGTGGGCCAACAGGTCATTTTAAATTTGGTTCTTTAATAGCCATCAAATTAGTCTAGACCAATGGTCAGCAAACTCATTAGTCAACAGAACCAAATATCAACAGTACAACAATTGAAATTTCTTTTGAGAGCCAAATTTTTTAAACTTAAACTTCTAATGCCACTTCTTCAAAACAGACTCGCCCAGGCCATGGTATTTTGTGGAAGAGCCACACTCAAGGGGCCAAAGAGCCGCATGTGGCTCGTGAGCCCCAGTTTGCTGACCACTGCTCTAGACAATGAGCACTCTTCTGATAAAGACCCAAACTGTGCCATCTGTCCCACATTATTTCCCCCTTACGCCATTAGAAGCCACGGAGTAAGTTTTCAGAAACACATAATTCATCTTTTCACAATTCACCTACAGCTCTGTAGGTGTATCCATCCTACTACAGAGCTCTAAGTGACAGAACTTCTAAGCTTCCCCAAGCTGATCAGCAGGTAATGTTACACAACTTAAAAGCCAGTTTAAAAAACTCTTATTTTCAAAGAAAACTTTCCTTGAGTTGAAGCTACTTCTCTCACCTCAAAGAGAAAGGCATATTTCTATAACACCCTGGCCTATGTTAGCAGACAGGATGAAATAAAAGAAAGGACTGTATCCAGTCCCAATCTATCATTGAGGGAAAAGAAGATATATCTCTCGCATTTAAATTCATTTACCACATATTTTTGTATCAAGAGATATAAACAATGCATGCAGTCATTCCTGAGCTCAGAGTGCTGCTCCCCTGTTGGTGTTGTTACCTGCCTCCACTCACAGTGCCTGCCCATCCTGTGGTGAGTGCCAGGGAAGTGGCTCCAGGTTGTTTGGAGGCAATTGCCTCTCCCAGGGCCCAGTGTCTGAGTGCACTTCCTTCTGCCACTGCTGTTGTCCCGCTAGGTGTGGTCTCACCTGCAGAGTGGCTGAAGCCTGGCTCTGACCCAGCCCCACCACGATGTTCTCATGAGAGGACCTCCAGGCACAGTCCTCATGGTTCCCTGAGAAAAGGCCACCTCCTCTGTGCCCAGGAAAGCTAGTGCAGCAGAAGGGGCCACCTGGGACCTTGTGCCGCTGCGAGGGGAAAGGAACTCCCTCCTGGCTACTTTTTCCTGGGAAAGCGCTTGCTCAATAAACGCATTGCAATTTTATCTCATGTAAACACGTGTGGCTTTATTTTAAATACTAGAGACCTGTCACATGAAATTTGTGCACAGAGATGGGGGAGGGTCCCCTCAGCCCAGCCTGCACCCTCTTCAATCTGAGAACCTTCGGGGAAATGTCCGACTGCTGGTTTAGGCCCACTCCCCAGGATCAGGTCTAAACTGGCAGTTGGACAGCCTTCTCACAATCCTGGACCACTGGATCTTAACCACTCACCTGCCTGCCTACCTGATCTCCCCTAAATTTCTCTTCCCCCTCACCCCCACTATCCTGATCACCTCTAACTGCCTCTGCATGCCAGCCTGATTGCCCCTCACTGAACCCCCTGCTGTCCTGGTCACCCTTAACTGCCCACCTCTGGCCTGACCACCCCTAACTGCCTCTGCCTGCTGGCCTTATCACCCCCAACTGCCACCCCTCCCACCAGCCTGGTTTCCCTCAACTGTCCCCCTGCCAGCCTTGTTGCCCCACACAGTCTGCTTGTTCAGTCGTTTGGTTACCCCTCACTAATACCCCTGCCGGCCTGGTCACCCCACGCAGACTGATCAGTCATCCATTCGGTTGTGATAGTCGCTTTGGCTTTTGTATGGATAGTTGTTAAAGAACAGAATAAAACTGGGGACATTTTAGCTAAAAAATCTACCACAAATAAAAATGGGGGAAAGTTCACAAAGCATTGTGTTGGTTGGTTCTGCACATGGTGCTTTCTTTTAGGCCTAATAGGCCTGTAGCAGACTGCAGGGAGCCCAGGCAAAGGCTGAGCTGATGGACATTTTACGACAATTCCAGAAATAAACAATTCCTAAGTTCTAAACTGAGTGCCATTGTGAGCAAAGTGCTATACTGTGTTGAGTCCTGCCTTCTCCTGCACAAGACATGAATCACCCCTTTGTGCAGCGTCTCTAGCGGGAAAGGAGACTAGCTCTCTCAGTCGTCAGGTCTCCGTCTGCATCACAGGCTGGTGTTCAGGGGACCCTTGTTTCACTTAACAATGGTCCCGAGGGCAGGAGCAGGGACTCTGCAATCCGGCTATCCCAAGGGGAAGCCATAAAGTGCTTCCTCTAAGAGACAAGGTATGTATGTATGCATAGAAAAAAACATAGTACATATAGGGTTTCATGTTACCTGCGGTTTCAGGCACCCATGGGCAGTCGTGGAATGTATTGTCCACAGATAAGGGGTACGACTGTGTACCTGCGTATATAATCAGTATGTGATGGTGGAGGGCTGGTGGGAGAAGAGCGTCAGGTACACCCAGAAACAGTGGAAAATAAGGGAGAGATGAAAAATAGCCCAGGTCACGGGAGGCTTTAACATGGCAAAAAGGACACTGAGAACCCAGATGAGAAGGAGGGAAAAGAGGAGGGCAATAACAGGTGTTTTTTGAGCACTTAGTCTGTGTCGGGCACCTGTTATCAACAGCGATGAGGAGTCAAGGAAGATTTGGGAACAGGAGAGTGGCGGGATCAGAATTATGTTCGTAAAGATTAATCTGTTAAGCCTAGCTGGTTCGGCTCAGTGGACTGAAGGGTCCCAGGTTCAATTCCAGTCAAGGGCACATGCCTGGAGTCTCAGGTTTGATCCACAGTGTGGGGCATGAAGGAAATAGCAAATCAGTGATTCTCTCTTATCATTGATGTTTCTCTCTCTCTTTCCTAACCTATCCTCTCTGAAATCAATCCTAGCTAATAAAAGAGTAATATGCAAATTAATCATCACTCTGCTACACCCACAAACCATGCCCACCAACCAATCAGGAACAAGTATGCAAATTAATCCAACCAAGATGGTTGTGGCCATAGAGAGAGTAGAAAGCTTGGGTTTCCCTGGTGATGGAGGAAGCCAAGCTTTCCGCACACCCAGGGCTCCACTCAAGGCTACAAAGTTTCAATTATAGAAGATAAATAAATCTCAGATACCAGGGCCTCCACTTGGGTTGCTGGGGGATGTGGCTGGCCTGTAAACCTCCACAGGCCCCTAGCCCAGGCCACCCCACACACCAAGGGAACCCCCACCTTAATCTGGGACACCTTCAGGGCAAAAGAGCTGTCCTCCACCCATCTACCAAGCCTCTATCCTATCTAATAAAGAGTAATATGCAAATTGACCATCACTCCAACACACAATATGGCTGCCCCCATGTGGTCAAAGATTCTGCCCCCATGTGGACACAAGATGGCCACCACAAGATGGCCAGCAGGGGAGGGCAGTTGGGGGTAATCAAGCCTGCAGGGGAGGGCAGTTGGGGGGACCCAGGCCTGCAGGGGAGAGCAGTTGGGGGGACTGGGCCTGCATGGGAAGGCAGTTAAGGGCAAACAGGCTGTCAGGGAAGCAGTTAGGCATCAATCAGGCTGGCAGGGGAGTGGTTAGGAAGTGACCAGGCTGGCAGGCAGAAGCAGTTAGGGCAATCAGTAAGGCAGGCAGAAAAGCAGTTAAGAGCCGGCAGTCCTGGATTGTGAGAGGGATATCTGACTGCCCGTTTAGACCAGATCCAGGTAGGGGTCCTTAATTGGAGAGGGTGCAGGCTGGGATGAGGGACAACCCTCCTCCTCCCCACACCCTGTGCATGAATTTCATGCACTGGGATTCTAGTAAAAGTATATTTTAAAAAATGATTAACCTGCTAGCAGCAGGTAGGAAGGGAGACCCAGGGAAGGGGCAGTCATGATCCCACAGAGAACATGCATGGTTGTGACCTAGGGAATGGCGAGTCAGGGCAGAGGCGGACCCAAGGCCCTCCCAAGGAAGAGGTGAGCAAGAGACCGAAAGGATGATGATGGTCTTAAAGGAACAAAGGACGATGATGGGCGGACACTGGGGATTTTTTATGTGTTAGTGGGCCACATTCACAGTGTGGACTGGAGTGCCAATGAGGGAGCCAAACTGGAGATAGGTTCAGTGTTCACCAGGTGGACAGTCTGCAGCCAGCATAGGCTTTCTGAGGGTGCAGAGTGGTTAGGCAGGGTCTGAGAAGGGGCTGTGAAGCTGGGTGCCTGTGAGGGCACTCATGGAGTTCTGGGACACAATTTTAGTAGAAAGGCTGTGCAAGAAAAAGGAAGTGATGCCATTGCTTCCAAGACAGGTGGTGAGGAAAGCAGGGAGGGCAGTTTCCTCTGCTTCTCTCAGGCCTGAGGAACCCTCAGGGTGTTGGGGGCTGGAGGTAGAGATCTGCTGGAGAAAGTGGATTTGGCATGCCATAGGGATACACAGCGCTGACAGAGCACCTCCCACAGGAATTTAGAGGAGGTGAAACAAGTGACAAGTGAAAATGCAGCTTCTGAAAGATTTTTCCTTCTTGAAATTAGAAAGAGGAGGAAAGTAGATTAAGAATGAAGTTGTCATTTTAGGTATGGAAAGGGAAAAACAGGGAGTTCTTTTTGGAGGGTTTTTCCTTTTTTGTGACATGCATGAGGGATGGAAGAGAGGACAATGCTTGGAACAGACAGGAAAGTCTGAGCTGGTCATCATCACAGGGAACAGACTCGCCATTGGTCATTCACCTGCCCACCAGGCCACCCGGCCATTAGGCCACCCGGCCACAAGCCCACGGGGCCACTGTTGGCTTCCCCACCTCCACAGGGTTTTGAATGGCCTTGAGGTTGCTCTTATTTTATTTATTTATTTATTTATTTATTTATTTATTTATTTATTTTTCTTTGTTGATTAAGGTATCACATATGTGTCCTTATTCCCCCATTACCCCCCACCTCCTATTTATGCCCCCACCCCCCTGTTGTCTGTGTCCATTGCTTATGCTTATATGCATACATATAAGTCCTTTGGTTGATCTCTCCCCCTTACCCCCATACCTTCCCTGAGGCTTGATGTTCTGATTGATGTTTCTCTGTCTCTGGATTTATTTTTGTTCATCAATTTATGTTGTTCATCATATTCCACAAATGAACGAGATCATGTGATGTTTATCTTTCTCTGCCTGGCTTATTTCACTTAGCATAATGCTCTCCAACTCCATCCATGTTGTTGCAAATGGTAAGAACTCCTTTTTCACCACAGGTTAGTATTACATTGTGTAGATGTACCACTTTTAATCCACTCATCTGCTGATGGGCACTTAGGCTGTTCCCAAATCTTAGCTATGGTGAATTGTACTGCTAGAGGTTGCTCTTATTTTAAATAGGGGAAAACAAATATTTGATTTTTTTTCAAAGACACAAGATAATGGCATGCAAAGAAGAGACTTAAAGATGTCTATAGGTTCTCTCTTCCTAGTCTCCTGTTACACTCCAGTGAGCAGGTCTACAAACCGGACCACAGCTTTCTCCACTCCATAAGCAAATGGTGGTTTACTGTAGTCCCTGTCCCAGCTTCACAAACACTAAGAGCACATTCCCTGCACCATCACTCTAAGAAACCTCTCCTTCTGTATCCCCGACATGAGAAGAGTCCCACAAACACATTTTCACATAATCACAATGACACATAGAAAGGCATGTATGGGTTTATGATAGTGTTATATCCAATTGGAGAATCCTGCACCTAGCTCTTTTTAAAACTTGCATATTAAGTGTGATCCGTGTTTTATAAAATACTTCCCAGACATTCCACAGTGGACTGAAACCTATCTTCACATATATTCTGTGCCAGTGATTGTTTCCTTGTAGATGAAAAAACTTTATTTTAAAACAAATTTATGTAAACTATTTCATTCTATTTCCTTGAACATTTAAATTAAAAACGAACACATTGGTTTTTTATGACATTTGGCAGAATCATAATTCAAAAAGAAAGAAAGGGTCTTACCTATGGAAACATAACAATACATGGAGGAATGCAACAGCCAACCCATCCAGAAATGGTATTCCAGCCAAAAAAAAAAGGGTGGGGAAGAGAGAAAAAAAGTTGTGATCAATATTGATATAAAAACAGTGCATTTTCTAAACCAACAAACAAAAAAATCATAACAAAGTGGGTATCAACCATCATTTTATCAAAGAGGAAATAAATTACAGAATCCATCATTTTGCAGTGTTAGTTTCTCAGTACAAATAGAATTATCCAACATAGAAACAATTCTGAATACAAGTCATTTTATTTATATGATAGAGAAATTTATTTTAAACTTAGTAATTGGAGAAGTGGACTATGGTCCACAAGCCATACCTGCTCATCACCTGTTTTTATAAATAAAGATTTATTGGAACATAGCCACACCTGTTTGTTTACATATTGTCTGTGGCTACTTTTGTGCTACAATGGCAGAGCTAAATCGTTTCTTCAGAGTTTGTATGGCATCCAAAGCCTAAATATTTACTATTTGGCTCATTACAGAAATTGTGCTGACTCCTGTTTAAGAGTAATGATAAAATTATCCTTTACCTTTTTCCTTCTCAGATAACCCCATCCCAGTTAGCCTCAGTGCACGCTGTTCAATGTGCTAACCAATAGGCTGTATGTGAGTGACTATCAAACACTTGATATGTGGCTGAGATGTGTAAAATACACACCAAATTTTGTAACAATAACAACAAAAAAACCTTAATAACAACAACAAAAAGTCACAATCTCACTAGTAATTTTTTAAAATTTATTACATGGATACATTAAATAACATATGTTATTAAAATTAGTTTCAGCCATGTCTTCCTGTTTTGTTTTAATTATGATTACTAGAAAACCTTTAAATGCATATGAAGCGTACATTTTATTTCTGTTGGACAGGGGTGCCCTTGAGTGTAGGCCCTACACAAATAATACTCTGAGAACAAGGCTTTTCCAGGATCTGACAAAAAAATAATGCAACTCAGCTTACATCTGTATCTAGGCTATCCTCCTAAGACCTAATAGCAAATGGTAGATAATTGGTCTGCTTTGCTGTTTGCTTAGTCACGGAATTGTACAACTTGTCTGGATAATTTGGTCCTTGAGATGGCTGAAAAGAATGGGTGAAAATGTCCAATTACTGGCTGCATACAGAAACAGTTTAAGGTGCCAGGATCAAATTGGCTGAGAGCAATAAATGCTGGTGAAGGACAATCACATCCTTTCATCTTGCCCCATTACACAGATAGCCTCCTGCAAGTAGGGAGTGAGAGGGAAGAGCAGAAAAGAACAAGTTCATGTTAGCCCCTATCTGCCAACTGCAAAAACAAATCTGAACACTTCAACTTCTCTTACATAATTCACTCATTATTATTTTAACTTCAAATATGTTTGACTCAACGTTTACATCACTTAACACCCAAAGGTCAATAGATATAGAATATATTTAAAATCAGTGAGTTCTCCTTTTGATTAAATATATCATTTGGCAATCAGTCTTTGTAGTATAATTAAGCAAAGTGAAGAATGTTTACATGGATGACTAGAATGTTGCAGCCCTAGAGATGACTGCTCACCACTCACATCAGCATTATCTGTGAAATACAAGAGAGCTTCCCAGATTGTAAATGCCCATTTCTCCCAGGCCTGCACAGAGCCAGCCAAAGTGGTGTGGCTGTGAGGGAAACAGGCTGGCTTTCTCCACTCATGGAAGCAATCTCATTTCTCAAGCACTGTGTAATGGACACATATAAAAGAAAAGTGGGAAGCAAAGCAATGATCTCCTTTAGCATTTCCATATGTTTTAAAAAGTTAGACTATTTTCAACTCAATGCAGGCCAAATCCCAAGTTCTTTAGGGGGGGATGAACTGAAGTCCAATATGCCCAATACACTGTCCAGAGCTTTCCCCAGCACTGTCTTTCTGTCACCAAACTGCTTCAAACCCCAACCCAAGCTCATCCACTCTGCTGGGTATGAGGAGTATAGCAGCAAACAAGATGCAGCCCTTTCTTGTTCTAAAGATGCTTAGAAGCAGTAGGGAGATCAGATGAGCACAGAAGGATGTGATGCAGACCACAGTAAACCCAGACAGAAAGGCAAAGTGCTAGGAGCATTCATGGCTGGCAAAGTCCTTGTCCTTTATTCGGGAGAAGAATCAGGGAACTTTTTGTGGAAAGCACTGCTTGAGATGAAGACTAAAAAAAGAGTCTGTGTAGAGAAAATTACCTAAGGATGGCAGGGAGGCAAGAGAGCAGCAGACATGTTGAAAGAATGGTAAACAGATCATTGGCTAGCTTTAGGGTTTAGTGACAGATAATTCCAGCAGTATGTTGGCACTGGGTCATGGAGGGTGTCTCGGTGCCAGACAAAGACCCAGACTCCGTTTGGCAGCTGGGGAGAGCCCGACTGGGCTTCAGGAAGCCTGGAGTTGTGGGGGGTCCACTCCCTTCTGCAGGGTGACTCTGGTTCTCTGGGACCACGTTTTGATTTTTTTCTTTTCTGAACAATGGGCTGGACCAGACAATCTCTAATATGCCCACCTGGTCCAAGAAGAACAATCTGCATCCAGGAGGAGACCTGTGATTGGGGAGACTAACCTGCCACGGTGCAGGCCCACAAGGTCATGGCGACAGCACAGGGCATGTGGCAATGAGAACCAAGTGTGTGTGTTGGCAGCTGGAAGGGAGAGCAGCACAGAAGTATCGGAAGCCCTGAGAGTGGAAAATTACAGGACTTACCAGTAGACTGCAGTAGGACGGACAGGAGAAGTCAACGGTAACTGTGAGGTTTGGGATCTTGGTGAGCTGCACACTTAATTCAATTGACATCAACACTTACTAATAAACTCCCTATTTTAAAAAAATGTTTCTATTGATTTTAGAGAGAAAAGAAGGTCGAGGGAGAGAGAGAGAGAAGTTAAAGATCAGTTGCCTCCTATACGTACCCTGAGCAAACACGAACCCACAATCTGGGGATGTGCCCTGATTGGGAACCTAACCGGCAACCTTTCAGTGCACAGGATGACCACCCAACCAACGGAGCCGCGCCGGCTGCACTGCACTCCTCCTGTTTTACGGTCTGAGCTGCACAAAGGCCTCGGAGATGAGCAAGACAGAGTCCCTGTGGCCAAAGTCCCAAGCAGTGCAAGCTGCTGGCTTACATTTTTTGTTATTGTTACTGTTTGTGGGAGAGCAGAGGGAGACAATAGCAATTTCAGCCTTGAACTAGGCTCCCAACAAACTAGAGCAGTGGTCAGCAAACCCATTAGTCAACAGAGCCAAATATCAACAGTACAACGATTGAAATTTCCTTTGAGAGCCAAATTTTTTTAAGTTAAACTTTTTCTAATGCCACTTCTTCAAAATAGACTCACCCAGTCCATGGTATTTTGTGGAAGAGCCACACTCAAGGGGCCAAAGAGCCGCATGTGGCTTGTGAGCCATGGTTTGCCAACCACTGGTCTAGAGCAATAAAAAGGCAAAGGGATCTGAATTCACAGCTCTCTTGTTTTTTTTCCTCCACATGCCGATTTGAACAATTGCTGTAACCTTTCTGAATGTCAGTTGCCTCATTTGTAAAAGAAGATTAACAATACTGTCCTCTCTAATTATGAAGAGGGATATATAAACTAATATATATGGTAGCTAATTTTAAGGCACTGGCCTAGCATCTAGTTAGCTCCCAAAATGCAGATTTACAGACTGGATGGAAGAGTCGTCCAGCAAAAGATAAGATATGACCCTCGCTGGTTTGGCTCAGGGGACAGTGTCAGCCTCCAGGCTGAAGGGTCCTGGTTTTGATTCTGGTCAAGGGCACATGCCCAGGTTGAGTACTTTTCCAGACTCTCCTACTTATTAGTCACTTTGCTTCTGACCAAGTAGTTAAGCCCGTGGATTTTAAATTTAGATGAAGGTAGCCCATTACACATTAGAGACATGCAAAAAGGTACCAAAATCTTAGCCTATCTATTTGGTGTCAGTTTTCTCCAAAGATCTGGCCTATGGAAAGGAGATTTAGCAAGGTATAAGGAAAACAAAAATAGTGAACAATGTGAAAAAATGCGGACAGCCCTCATGAAAGAGAGGCCACCGGAAGGCAAAGGTGGTCAGAAGTACCATGCATTATGGGAAGGAAAGGAAAATGAATCCTATAACAATTGAAAGATTGAGGGGTTCAGAAGTCATTAATGCCTTTGGAGAGAAGGCGTCTAAAAGTGGAGGGGACAGAAGTGGATGGCAAAAGATGATGGGAGAAGGGGAAGAGAGAGCAGAGGTAATATGAGGAAGGAGTGGAAGATGGCAGGAGGAAGCGGTGGGGTTGACAAAAGATTCAGGCTATGACATGAAGGTGATGCAGAGGTTTTAAGAAAAGAGGGCAAGAGCTAGAAAAGCAAGAGGAAAGGGAAAGCCGATGGAGCAGTAACTGAGGAGTGGGAGAAAGTTAGCCCTAAAAAGGAGGAGAGGCATTCCTCTGTTGAGACTTGGTGAGGGTGATAAGGACACAAGGAATTTGCGGTGGGAAAATAAAAAAAGCAAGAAGCAGTTCATGTCAGACAGATGAAAACTTCCAAACTGGAGGTAAGGTCGTTTCCTAAGAGTGGCAGGATGCAACCGAGGGCTGGCACCTGGGGTGTGGGGGGATGCAGGGAGAGAGGGGGTGGAAGGAACAGTGATACATTTACTCTAAAAAACATACACCATGTTGTTCACTTCCAGGGCATGAGGTTCCGATAGATCTGCTAGGACATGGGGTTCACATACATGAATTTACCAAATAGTTATGCTTCTTTTCTAGAATACCAGGGCCTTTAGGAAGACTTTTGCACCAGGTGCTTAAAATAGAATAATACATTTCCCTGGTAGGTTGAGCATGATTTATGTCTTCTTGGTGTCCTGGGGTCATCATTATAAAGTCTGTCACCATGCTGGGCTCTGTGATGTGGCAGTGTCTTCCATATGCTGAGATGTGCAGTTAGCTGTCCATTCAATAAAGACCCAAGACCTCAATGTCAATAGAGTTAGTGATTCTACTGACTCCTTCTCAATTGTCTTGTATAAGATGTCTTATAATGTATCATCCACATAAACTTGAAAGAACTAAGGGTTCCAGGAAAAAAACATGTAAGAAAATGTATTACTCCAGAAACCACTGCTTTCACAGAATTACAACAGCATGTACTTGAAAGGCTTAGGGTGCTTCCATATGCTTCCCAGAAGCAAAGTGGTTTTGTGATAATTACTTTATTCCGTGCTTATTTATTTCCCTGTGTCTCATTTTCTTGTCTCCCCAGACCCAAAGAAGGAGGAGTTAAAAGTCTGACCACCAGGTAAATGAATTCTTATCTTGTCTTCTTCACTATAAAAGTGCCAGAGAGTTTGATTCAAGGTTATAATCATGGTCTTCTTAACATAAGACTCAAGAGTATGTCATCATAAAACAAAGTATTTTCCATGTGTTCTTAAATGTTTAAAGTGAATAAAAACTATTATTCAGCCCTCAACTTCTCATTCTAAATGGTGTCATGATTATTACCTAGGGTTCTGGCTTTGGCTAGCCATGCTGATACTTTCCAACAATGAATGGCTTGTTTAATATTTATGAACCACAAGCTATCTATGAATCCCTAAAGCTGCTGACAACAAAGAAAAGGAGATATTGAAGCAATATTTCATCCTCATCTTCCAGGAGATGTTAACAGATTGGATCTGTCCCCAATCACACATCTCTCTAGGTCTACAGAAACCAGGGCCAATAAAAAGGAGAGTAAGAAGAAGAAAAGAAATAACCACAAAGCCTCATAAGCAATCCACACAGACAAAGAAATCATCTGAGTTTGGAATGTGTGTGGAACTTTACACCACGACACAATAACACACAACAGTTTCCTATTTTAATAAAGAAAAGTGTCATGGTTATCTTGAACTCTCTAGGCTACAACAAGGGGTTTTCTTTTAAATCTATGACCCAAATTCCAGTCTCTCAAAAGTAGGTAAAAGTATGCATATATACTTACACCTACTTATGGATAACTGGACAGAGAGGAGGTAACAAAGAAACCCACTCCAGGACATGTGGGTGAGTTAGGCTGCAGCCTTATTAACATGACAAGATTTGATGTTACTTTTCTTTTTCTGTCAGTAGCACAAAATGAAAGACAACTCATCCATCATATAAATTATCATAGCCTTCAGGCTCCAGCCTCAAAGAAATGAAGCCATATATAGTAGAAATCAGAATAAATTGCAAGTCAGAACTTGAACAAAAGCAGATTATAATTCCCAGCAATTTTTTGTCTCTAACGGATGCTCAGGGATGTCAAATCAAATACTAGAATGTCTAAAATAATAGCAATAACTAGCCCAAGGCAAGGAAATGTTGTTGGTCTAAAGCAGTGGTTCTCAACCTTCCTAATGCCACGACCTTTTAATACAGTTCCTCATGTTGTGGTGACCCCCCCAACCATAAAATTATTTTTGTTGCTACTTCATAACTGTAATTTTGTTACTGTTATGAATTGTAATGTAAATATTTGTGTTTTACGATGGTCTTATGCACCCCTTCTAGCGGTTCTCAACCTGTGATTGCGACCCACAGGTTGAGAACTGCTACTGTAGAGCCTAAGACCATTGGAAGACACAGATATTTATATTACAATTCATAACAGTAGCAAAATTACAGTTATGAAGTGGCAACAAAAATAATTTTATGGTTGGGGGTCACCACAACATGAGGAGCTGTATTAAAAGGTCGTGGCATTAGGAAGGTTGAGAACCACTGGTCTAAAGACTATAACTATTTCTGCAAGGTGTACAGGATTCATCTAAATTTCTGAGTCATTTCTTCAGTGTCCCAGGAGTGCTTGTCATAATGCTGTGAACACAGTGCATACTTAGTAACACTTGAGGACAAGTAGGGGAATGAGTTTTTCATAGTGGTGGGAACCAAAATTTATTTTATTTTATTTTATTTTATTCTATTTTATTTTATTTTATGTTGTTATTGATTTCAGAGAGAGTGAGAGAGAAGGAGAGATATATTAATGATGAGAGAGAATCATTGATTGGCTGCCTCCTGCATGCCCCCTTACCGGGAATTAAGCCCATAACCAGGGCATGTGCCCTGACCAAGAATGGAGCCATGACCTCCTGGTTCAAAGGACAACACTCAACCATGAGCTACACCAGGTGGAAGAAACCCAAAATTTATTTTAAAAATTCATGGTGTCCCTAGTTACATTTTAGGGACAAATTGAACAGAGTCCCACTTCTCCATCTCCATCACTCAGAGATTGGAAGATTATGAGGTGAGATAAGGAGAAGTTAAAGAATAGATATAATTATAATGGAACATAAGGAACTACAAATATTAAATCTAATAGAGGCCTGGTGCACAAAATTTGTGCATGAGGGTTGGGGAATGTCTCTTAGCCCAGCCTGTACCCTCTCCAATCTGGGACCCCTCGAGGTATGTCCAACTGCCCATCTAGGCCCGATCCTGGTAGGATCAGGCTTAAATGGGCAATCAGACATTCTTCTCACAATCCAGGACTGCTGGCTCCAAACTGCTCACCTGCCTGCCTCCCTAATTGCCCCCAAATGCTTCTGCCTGCCAGCCTGATCATCCACTAACCACTACCCTGCCAGCCTGATTGATGCTTAACTGCTCCCCTGCCAGCCTGTTTGCCCCCAACTTCCCTCCTCTGCCAGCCTGGTCACCCCTAACTGCCCTCTCATGCAGGCTTGATTGCCCCCAACTGCCCTCCCTTGCAGGCCTGGTCCCTCCCAACCGCCCTCCCCTGCTGGCCTGGTCGCCCATAACTGCCCTCCCTTGCAGGGCCTGGAACCTCCAACGGCCCTCTCCTGCTGGCCATCTTGTGGTGACCATCTTGTGTCCACATAGGGGCAGGATCTTTGACCACATGGGGGCAGCCCTCTTGTGTGTTGGAGTGATGGTCAATCTGCATATTACTCTTTTATTAGATAGGATAGAGGCCTGGTGCATGGGTGCTGATTTGCCTTAAAGAGTTTCCCAGATCAGGGTGGGGGTTTCCTTGGGGTGAGGGGCAGCCTGGGGGAGCGGCCTGTGGAGGTTTGCAGGCCAGCCACACTCCGCAGCAACCCAAGTGGAGGCCCTGTTATCTGGGATTAATCTATGTCTACAATTGAAACTTTGTAGCCTGGAGTGGAGCCAAGCCTTCTGCTTGCTCAGGGGCGGCAGCCATTTCTGTTTGAAACATTGTAGCTTAGAGTGGAGGCCTAGGCCAGCAAGGGCAAACTGAAAGCTTGGCTTTCTCCAATTGCCAGGGAAACCCAAGCCTCTGTTCTCTCCAGCTCAGTGACTGCTACCATTTCTGTATCTTTTATAATTGAAACTTTATAACATTGAGTGGAGGCTTAGGAAGGCAGAAAGCTTGGCTTCCTCTGTTGCCAGGGAAACCCAAACCTTCCTTCTGCTCTCAGTGGCAGCAGCCATCTTGGTTGGGGTTTATTTGCATAATCTGCTCCTGATTGGCTGGTGGGCATGGCTGTTAGTGTGGCTTGTGGGTGTGGTGAAGGTACAGTCAAATTTGCATATTATTCTTTTATTAGATAGGATTATGGTACTTTAACATTTTGACACAGGTGTATCTGGGATCTTACATAGTTAACATTTCAGGATGCTAAGTGAAATAGCCTGTCAGAGAAAGACAATGATTTCACTCATATGTGGAATTTAATGAACAAACAGCTAACAAGCAAAACAGAGGCAGGCTCATAGAAAGAGCAGACAGACAGACAGCTCTGGGGGGAGGAAGAGGAGTAGAGGGATTAAGCAAAAGAAAAGAGAAAATGCATGGACATGGACAACAGTGTGGTGATTTTGGGGGTGGGGAGAATGGATGAAGTTTGAAGAGGGCATAGAGGGGAGAAAAGGTGATGGGAAAAATAAAATTAAACTTAAAAGAGAAAGGCAGGATAGATTAAAAGCACAAATGGAATTTAAAAAATAACTGTCCGTGCTAATATACAAAAGCTCCTGAAGGAAGAGCAGATCCAGGGCTGTGCTGGTTGCCCTTCAGTCTCCCCAGCTTCTTAGTCCCCAGAATAACCACTGTTCTCTCGCAGACCCGAGGAAGAGCTGTTTCCACCTCTCCTGAAGGGAGAATTAAACGAACCTGACGTCAAGTTTAGGGTTGAAAGTAACAGGAAGAAGCCTCTAAGTTTTCAACCTAATTCTTCAGCCCTCTCTATTCTAACCCCACACGTGCTCATCCTGCAGCTCAGCCGAGGCCCTTGGGCCCCTCACCCCACCCGCGTCCCTTACCTCCATCAGTGCATTTCCTGCTGTACTTTCTAAACAACGACTACTTCTAAGATTACTACAGCTTCAACATATAGAGAGAGGCAGGAAAGTGCTCAGCTCTGACTCCCAAGGCAAGTGTGAGTATGCTGCTGATCACGCACGAAAAAGCCTGTTCCCGATGCACAGTTCATCCCGGGGCTGCAATTACTGGTCCTAATTCTGAAGCCAGAGGCAGTGATGTGTCTGAATTCCAGGGAGATGATTGAATAAAATGTTCGCATCTGATCACCTCTCACACACCAATTGCTATGTACGCCAATCTGGCAATTACCTCTAACGTAGCAGTACAAGCCATGCAATCAAGTGCCTCATCATGGCTGCCTTCAACTGTGGCAGGCAGAATCTGAGTGCAGAAAATTTGTGGAGGGGGAAAACGAGTACTGTATGTATTTTAATTTTAAAGCAAGTCATTTATCTTATAAAACTATTTTAAATGTTGAGAAAGACTGTTGAAATACCTAGCTAACTATAAAAAATAATCAGTTTGCTTGTCCCTGCCACACAAGGAAACAGAAAACAAATCTCAATTTTCACTCCCTTCTTCAATTGAATTCCAACTGACAGACTGTAAATCCCCAACACTTCTTAAAAATTCTCAGAAAAATGGCATAAAAATATGATTATGTTCTCCTGTATGTTGCATGACCGAAAAAATACCGAGTATTCACCAAATCCTACTTCTTTTTCTGCATGAGCACATAAGAAAGGAATATTTCCTAGCCTCCTCTGTGTGAGGTGGGGCCAGTGGAATATCGAGAGAAGTGAGGGAAACCACATCCAGGCCTGTCCCTAAAGCTTCCCACATGGTCCTCTACACTTTCCCTCTCTCCTGCAGGTCAGCTCTTGTGATGCAGGGTATTCTGGGAAGGACAAGAGAATAGAGGAGCCTGAATCCCTGAGTAACCAGAGCAAGAGAGGTCTCCACCCCACATACCTGTGGATCTTGTTAAGCCCCTGTGGTCTCCCCATATGGGGAAGGTTATTTCAACAGCTGCATATAGCATACAAGCAAGTACAAAAAGCACAGGAATAGTTCTACAATCTATGTAAAGGTTAGGGAATTCACTCCATTTAAATATACATATATATATATATATATATATATATATATATATACACGCACATACGCACAGAGTTGATCCTTATTTGCAGATTCCATATTTTGCAGTTAATCTAATCCCCGAAACTTAACTTGAACTTCCAGTCACTCCTTGTGGTCAGACAAGGATAGGTACAAGAAACTTATGCTCCCAGCTGAGGGGACAAGGCCCCTCAGACTGTAAACAAGTGTTCTTTTTATGGTCTGGTCAGTCCCACACTTTCCACATTTCGTTCTTTTTTGTTGGTGGTTTTGTTTAGAATGGCCCCTAAGGTGGTGCTGAAGTGCTCCCTAGTGCTCCTAGCACAAGAAGGCTGTGACCTGCTTGACAAAGGAAATGGGTGTGTTAGTTAGAGAAGCTTCCTTCCATCATGAATTAGTCATGCTCTTGGCCCTCAGTTCAGTGTTAATGAGTCAATAATATGTATTAAATAAATACACATAAAACAAACTTACATATTGATCAGTTGGCAAGAATGTGACCCGAAGCATGGAGTAAACTACCCATGTATTTCCTCCTAGGAGCAATAATTTCATGTTCACTGTTCCATGTTCCTAGCAACTTTATAGAACACTAGAGGCCCAGTGCATGAATTCATGCATGGGTAGGGTCTGGCCAGGGAGAGGAGCCGTGGGCAGTTGGTGGGCCAGCCCCACCCCTGATCGGGGTAGGAGGGCCAATTGGGAGCAGGGCCAGCCAGGGGAAGGGGCTGTGGGTGATTGTCCGGCCAGCCCCACATCCTGGTGGAACTCCCAGTTGGTGGAACTCCTGCTGGAGGGGACAATTTGCATATTAGCCTTTTATTATATAGGATAATTATCACAAATCAGGAGAACTGGCTGTAATACAGACGTACCTTGTTTTATCACACTTCATTCTACTGTTTGTAACAGATGCTTCATTTTGACAAATAATGGCAAGACCCTCTACAAGCACAAATACTATAACTTGCTTTACTGAGGTTGTCTGGAAATCCAATGTGTGTCTGTAGTTTCCTTAAGAATTACAATGAAGACTGTGTGAGATAAAGAATGCTAAAATATCTCAGTCATAAGGGAACATAAATTATTTCCTTTAAAATTTCAGCTGCACATTGGGCCAATGAAATTGCTTTATTTACTCTCCATCACACCTCAAATTCCCAACAGAAGAAGGATTAGTTACATATCTCTTTTGCAATAGCAACTGGAAAATATAATGCAAAAGATCAAGTATTATTTTGTATAACAAAGGATAAAGTAATTTCCTGATAATCTAAGAAGATCTAGAAATCAATGTCCAACTGATTTAAATGTTTTCCTTACCAAATATCTGCATACCATTCTTGCTTTCCAATGAGACTCATAATCTCATAAAAATGAAACAATTATAAAATGTACCATAGTTATTTGTCAATTATTCATTATTATTAACCATCAACAAAAGATAGCATCTTAACTGTAGAAGGACTATATTTGAGATGGTGTCTGTAGATGTTCTCCTATACTTTCTTTCTATAGTGCTAAATCCTATTGTCACAGAGTTGTATACTCACTCCTAAAGCAATCTCCAGTGCTGTGCAGTTAAAAGTATGGATTTTTTTTTTTAGAGAGGAACCAACTCAAATACACAGTCATTAGGGTAGCTGAAACCACAAGGTTTAATAACTATAGCAAGCACCTGTTGAGTGTGCATAATCCAGGCACCGTGCTAGGGACTGTCCATAAAATATACATTACACTGTCACAACCACACAGGTTCTACTCATATCAATGTAAGAAACTGAGGTGCAGAAATTTTAAATAACTTGCCTAAGGTCACACACCTCCTGAGTCTCTATGTTCCTACCTGTGAGGAAGATATGAGAAATACCAATCCTTACATACACACTTAGGTGTGTACATAATGAGAGCAATGCCACCTTACAGGGCACAGCCTGTAAGGGGGCACAGAGAGGATTCAACACCAGTCTTTCTGGGTCCCGAGTCTATTATTATTTTTTATAATATATTTTATTGATTTTTTACAGAGAGAAAGAGAGAGGGATAGAAAGTCAGAAACATTGATGAGAGAGAAACATCGATCAGCTGCCTCCTGCACAGCCCCTACCGGGGATGTGTCCACAACCAAGTTACATGCCCTTGACCAGAATCGAACCTGGGACCTTTCAGTCCACAGGCCGACGCTCTATCCACTAAGCCGAACTGGTTTTGGCAGGGTCCCGAGTCTATATTCTGGGTCCCACCATATTCTAACACTTCTGTACACAATGGGGCCCAAGTCAAAATCAAGCATCCTTAATAAAATCAGTGAAGTTTCCTCCGCCAGACTTACAATCTCAGTTTACCTAACATTTTTTGAATTGCAGCATAATTTTAAACTCAATATTCTGTTAAATTAATACATACAATGTGTTAAAAGTAAAATAGTTCATCAGAAAATCCTGTATTAAAAAGCAGTCAGGCCCAGTCCCATCCCTTCCAGAGCTCATTACCATGCCCTTATAGCCAACTCTGAGTCTTGAAAGAATGTTTATGAGATTATCCCCAATATCTCTAAATATTAAACAAATAGTTCTTGAGCATCAATTTCAGATATCTTTGAATCTCCTGCTGTGAATGATGAAGACTTGTTTTCTTAAACCACTCTCATCTCCTCAATATAACTGTATTCTTGTTTAAACTTTGTTAAAATGTTTACATTATAATGAGCATATAGTAAGAGCTGTACTGTTCAGAGTAAAGCAAAATATTAGGTTAAAATTAATATCTTTTATTTTATTATGTAATTTTTACATAGTTTCCAGAAGTCTCTAACTGTATTGTTTTTCTTCCCTTGCTTTATTTACTTTATCATAGTTGATCTTTTTTTCGAACTCTTTAATAACATCTAGTATTCCAGAACCTTCTCCCTCCAGCATGCACTTGCCAGGAGCTGCATCCTCCTGTTTGGATCCCACCTGGCCCCTCTCCAGCAATGCTGCTACCCTGAGACTTCTCTTCACTACTATCCTGAGACAGCTATATCTTTCCTCAGCTCCTCGTCATCTTCTCTCGATTCCCTCCCTTATTTTGCTGAAGCACAATCCCCCATGTAACTTTTAGCAAAACACCTACAGTTATTCATTCTCAACCAGCCTTGTGATTATGGTTACCTGGGATGTTGCCACCCCTGACAGTGTCTTCGCCTCAATCATTCCCGCACAAATTTGATTCCATGTGCCTGAAAAACACTGGCTTTTGTGATTTATGTTAGGCACAGAGATTATTGTCACACTTTGTTTGCAAAAGGAACAGTGTTAGCTGGGCTGATTTTCAGCTTTGCTCATGGTAATAGCCTGCTAGAATTAATAGGTCACCTCCTAACATTAAAGAAATGTGTTTGCAAATTATATTTAGGATGTATCACTTTCTGAACTCTAGTGCTATTTTTAGGTTACTAAAGGAACTATATTACATGTTGCTGAAAATAAAAGCTAACATAACAGCAGATGTAAAGTAAATAATCTGAGCAGCTGTTATACTATTTTATTTTATGCTGACATTTATACAGGAAAAAAAAACACCAAAATGGCCAGTTGATGTGATAGCCAAAAAAACTTAGAAAAATTACCCTCATATTGCACAAAGGTTTTGATAGTAATTTGCTTAAGATATGTGCATTCATAGTTTGATTTATTAGATCACTTTGTAATACTGTTGTGGAAAGCAACTGAGGAATGAAACATGATCTGATAAAGAAATCCAAAAATTATATAAACTAGAAACCTGGTGCACGAAATTCATGCGGGGGTGAGGGGCTGAGGATGTGTCCCTAAGCTCAGCCTGCACCCTCTCCAATCTGGGATCCCTCTAGGGATGTCCAACTGCCCATATCGGGCCTAAAAATGGGCAGTCAGATATCCTTCTCACAATCCAGGACTGCTGGCTCCAAACTGCTCACCTGCCTGCCTCCCTGATTGCCCCTAACTGCTTCTGCTTGCCAGCCTGATCACCCCCTAACCACTACCCTGTCAGCCTAATTGATGTCTAACGGCTCCCATGGCAGCCTGTTTGCCCCCAACTTCCCTCCTCTGCCAGCCTTGTCTCCCCTAACTGCCTTCCCCTGCAGGCTTGATCGCCCCCAACTGCCTTCTCTTGCAGGCCTGCTCCCTCCCAACTGCCCTCCCCTTCTGGCCTACTTGCCCACAACTGCCCTCCCTTGCAGGCCTAGAACCTCCCAATGGCCCTCTCCTGCTGGCCATCTTGTGGTGGCCATTTTGTGTTTACATGGGGGTAGGATCTTTGGCTACATGGGAGCAGCCCTCTCGTGTGTTGGAGTGATGATCAATCTGCATAATACTCTTTCATTAGATAGGATAGAAGCCTGGTCATGGGTCGGGGCCAGCTGGTTTGCCCTGAAGGGTGTCCCGGATCAGGGTGTGGGTTCCCTTGGGGTGTAGGGCAGCCTGGGCGAGAAGCCTATGGTGCTTTGCAGGCCAGCCATGCCCCCCAGTGACCCAAGCAGAGGCCCTGGGATCTGGGATTAATTTATGTTCTACAACTGAAACTTTGTAGCCTGGAGTGGAGCCAAGCCTTCTGCTTGCTCAATGGTGACAGCCATTTCTGTTTGGGTTTATTTAAATTCTCTAATTGAAACTTTGTAACCTTAAGTGGATGCCTAGGCTGGCTAGAGCTGCAGAAGCTTGGCTTCCTCCATCGCCAGGGCAACCCTAGCCTCTGCTCTCTCCAGCTCCGTGGCTGCCACCATTTCTGTTGAGATTATGTATCTTCTATAATTGAAACTTTGTAGCATTGAGTGGAGGCCTAGGCCAGCAAGGGCAGGTGGAAAGCTTGGCTTCCTCCTTTGCCAGGGAAACCCAAGCCTCCCTCCTGCTCTCAGTAGCCGCAGCCATCTTGGTTGGGCTTTATTTGCTCCTGATTGGCTGATGGGTATGGCTTGCAGGCATGGCTTGTGGGTGTGGCAAAGGTGCAGTCAATTTGCATATTACTCTTTTATTAGATAGGATATTATTACAGATGTTACCCTTTGCCACCCCTTTGACCTCTTCCACCCAGCCCCCGAGTCCCCTTCCCTCTGGCCATCACCATCAAATTTATTTTCTTCATTTGGGAAATAAGCACACATTTGTAAGATTTGTGTGTGTGTGTGTGTATGTATGTGTGTGTGTGTGTGTGTGTGTGTTTAGGTAACAGTGGAAGATATCCATTTTAAAATTTAATTGTTCAAAAAAATCAAATTTTATTTTATTGAATTGTTCCTTTGTTCACACAAATCTCAGCAAGATATCAGGTCCTTAGCAGTAGGAGAACAAAAGCAGTCACAGGACACACCTCACAACACCCCTGGTGCACCACCTCCCCTACAAGTCCACTTCCCACATGGGCACTAACTGTAGTGCCTAACTGTGAAAGACAGCAAGCTCAAGAAAGTCTTCTCTAGAAAAGAATTTAAAAAGTTTAAAAAAGATCCTTCCTATCAGAACAAAACTGGAAAGGAGCAGGCTATTCAGAACCATCAACCAAAGAAAAATGGGAGATTTTTTTCTGCTAATAAAAGTTAGGAGATATAGCTAGTTGCTCTCAAATAGCTTAAATCTAATTAAAGTATATTCTTTTGATATCTGTAGTAACTTAAATGTGGTTTTAATGTTTGAGAACAGCCAAGAGTATCTGGAGCTAGATCTGGGGAATAAGAGTCTCTTTGGGGGTGCTGCCAACAGAGAGGAGGTACTATGCCATCATCACTACTATGCAGAAGTGCCCCCCTTACCATGGCTACATCCTGGCTGCCACCCCTAGGAACCACCCTACCACACTGAAAGTGCATATCTGACACTGAAACCAGCTATTATCCTGTGTGCCCATCACCTAGGCATATGGCTTGGTACATGTTGGCAATAAATACTAGTTAATAGATATCTGCTAATATGCCATTCTGGTAAAAAGATGGACAATGGCCCATATCTTTCCTCTTGAATCTCATATAATCTCTGTAGCTCAGCACTGTTCTCCATGGTAAATCTGCCTCTTTTAATCTATCGAGGCATGTTCCCACTTTGTCTACATACAACAAATCTCTGCAGTTTTGCAACAGTTCTGTTGGTATCTTATGGATGTCTATTCAAAACTTTCACTCTTGATGACTCATCCTATCCTTTACTACTAGGACGACTGCTCAACAGCTAATGAGTAGTCCCTCCTCCAGCCTCCTTAGCAGCATTCTGCATTCACTGTTGCTATTCTTCAGACAAGCAACTGTGGTGAGGGCAGAAGACCCTGGAGCCCAAGGGAACTGGGTCTGAGTCCAGCATGGCATGTACCTCCTCACTCTGAGCCTGATTCTCCAAGCTGTACAACAGAGATCAAAACTTCCAATTTAGCATGGCTGAAAAGTACATTAAATGTTATGGCTAGCAGGTACTTAATGATAGCCATCATCGCTACTAAGATGATCTTAAAGATGAGTAAATTCAGGTACCCAGAATTTAAGTCATTCATCTAACCACCTACCTGTACAGCTGGTTCTGGAGCTTGTGCTCTCTGCATGCAAAATATCTAACCACAGAGGACATTTTTCAGTGTTCAGAAACTTTGTAACCACTGTTTAAGCTTTATACAATATTTATTTATTTCTAATTTTTACAAAATAATATATTGATTATTTCACACCTGCCTCCTCTAGGTCCTACACCAATAAAAGGACATCTGTGGCAACTCATCCCTCTCCTGAAGGCTCCTCCTGTGTTTTCAGAAGGCACTCAAGAAAAGAGGTGCCTCTCTATACATAATAGAGACATCCAATTTCCTCAAAGGGTACAAAATCCTGAAAAGGAAATTAACCAATGAAAATCTTAACTACCGAGTTACTTTCTGTAAATCCACTATGATTTCATGTAAGTCCAAGGCATGAGTCCCTGCCATGTCTGTAATTCTTATTACTTGGGTAATGAGAAAGAAAATGATGGCCCATCTGGTTCAGTCTTTGGGCTTTATATGCTATATCTGGATTGCACAGTGCTTCTCTAAGAAGACCCTGGAGTTTTTCAAATTAATTTATAATTCATTTGAAATATTTACCTTAAACCATAGAATCCTATCTTTTGAAAATCTCCGTAACTCATAATTCAGTGCTCTGCACTTAGTAAGTGTTCTTGAGCACAGCAGGCTCTTCATAAATATTTGCTGACAGTTCAATAAGCATTGGCTGATGATAGTAATCCACTTAAAAATATATGCAAACTATATCAAGATGCATAGTGTTGACACAGCCACATAAGAACTCAAAAAAGTTTCCCTAAAGCAACCATCTCCTGCTTGTGTTTCCTTTACTCTGTACTTACATGTTTGCATATCTATTTCTCTCTCTCTCTCTCTCTCTCTCTCTCTCTCTCTCTCTCTCTCTCTCTCTCTCTCTCTCTCTCCTCCCTTTCTCCTTCCCTCCATCTATCTCTCTCACTGATGACTCCTTTATATCATTATATAATTAATGTCTCATATTCATGTCTCATTTCCAATGTCAAAAGGAACTTTTTGTGACTACCCCTTTATACCCACTTACTCTCTTAGGCATTGTCCCATTTTATTTTCTTCATTGAACTTCTTACTTATGTGAAACATATCATTCATTCACTCACTCCCTCCCTCCCTCATTTACACTTTTACCATCTATCTCTTCTTATCAGAGTGATAATTCCATGAGAGCAGGATCTTAACTTATATGTCACTAGTGAACTCCAACAGCTACAAAGGTGCATGACACCTAAGTAGGATTAGTGAATAAAGGAAGAAAGGGATAAATAAATAAAGCTGTTTTTCTAGTTGTTCTCCAGTATGTCTCATAACTTAACCAAACTATAACCCAACATACAGGCAAAAATTTGTTTCCATTTATTTTCTATCTCCTAACATCTTCAGAACAATTCTCTACATGGTTTGGGTACTTAATGAAACTCTCATGAAAAATGACTTGGAGAGCATCTAAACTGCTCTATTAAGCAAATTATTTAATTCCAGTGGTTCATATACTAAATGGTCAAATGTTTTAATGACAAAACCATTATTAATCGACTTCAACATTTTCCAAAACCACTGATAAGAGAACCTGGGAGATGTTGATCCTTGGCTTCCAATAAGATTCTAAATTATGTCAACATTGGTTCAAATAGCCTTCGCCAACTGGCCATATCTGGTGAATGGACAGTTTAATCCAGGAGTTCAGAATTTGAAGCAATTACTTAAGGTTTTTTAAAGCACCTACCAATTATAGCAGTTTACTTACTGTTTTTGTTGTTGCTGTTTTTATCTTTACTGTTGAAAGAATGACTGATGTCTTCTTTTACTCCTCATTGACCCCATCTACCCCATACCCCTGCCCAGGCATTCACTCCACTATTGTCTGTGTCCATGGGCTATGCATATATGCATATAAATTCCCCAGTTAATCTCTCCGCATCCACCCACCCATCCCTTACTTCTTGCTGAGATTCATCAGTCTATTCCATGCTACTATGTCTTGAATGTAATTTGTTCATCAGTTTATTTTGTTCATTAGAGTCTATATATGAGTGAGATCATGTGATCCTTGACTTTCCCTGACTGGCTTTTTTTACTTAGCATACTGCTCTCTGGGTCCCACCATGCTGTTTCAAAGGGTAAGAGTTTTCTTTGTTACCACCTCATAGTATTCCATGGTGCAAATGTACCACATCTCTTTTTATCCACGCATCTACTGATGGGCACTTAGGCTGTTTCAAATCTTAGCTATTATAAATTGTATTGTTATAAACATGGGGGTGCATATAATATTTCTGATTGGTGTTTTGGGTTTCTTGGGATATATTCCTAGAAGTGGGGTCCCTGGGTCAAATTGCAGTTTTATATTTAATTTTTTGAGGAAACTCCATACTGTCTTCCATAATGGCTGCACCAGTCTGCATTCCCACAAGCAGTGCATTACGGTTCCTTTTTCTCCACATCTTCACCAGCACTTGTTATTTGTCCCTTTGGTGATGACAGCCATTCTGACAGGTGTGAGATGGTACTCCACTGTCATTTTGATTTGCATTTCTCAGATGATTAGTGACTTTGAGGTGTTGTCATATGTCTCTTGGCCTTCTGTATGTCTACTTACAAAAAGTATCTATTTAAGTTCTTTGCCCATATTTTGATTGGATTGTTTATCTTCCTTTTGTTAAGATGTATGAGTTCCCCATAAATTTTGGAGATTAAGCCCTTATAGGAGATAACATTAGCAAATATGTTCTCCCATGTAGTGAGCTTTCTTGTTTTGTTGATGGTTTCTTTTGCTGTGCAAAAGATTTTTATTTTCATGTAGTCCCATTTGTTTATTTTCTCATTAGTTACCATTGCCTAGAAGATGCATCAGTAAAGATAATTGCTACAACAAATGTCTACTACAGTATTTTGTTGCCTATGGATTCTTCTAGGATTTTTATGATTTCCCATCTGACTTTTAAGACCTTTATCCAATTTTAGTTTATTTTGTGTATGATATAAGTTAGTGGGCTAGTTTTATTTATTTATTTTTTGCATGCATCTCTCCAATTTTCCCAACACCACTTATTGAAGAGAATGTCTTGACTCCATTGTATGCTCTTGCCTCCTTTGTCAAATATTAATTTAGCATAATGACTTGGGTCGATTTCTGGGTTCTCTGTTCTGTTCCTTTTGTCTATATGTCTGTTCTTGTACCAGTACCATGCAGTTTTGAAAAAAGTGGTTTTTTTAATATGGCTTGATATCTCATATTGTGATCCTTCCAACTTTGTTCTTCTTTCTCAAGATTGCTGTGGTTATTCATGGTCTTTTGTATATATTCCAGATCAATATTTGGAGAGTTTGTTCTAGGTCTGTGAAATATGCCATTGCTATTTTAATGGGGATTGCACTGAATCTATAGATTTCCTTGGGTAGTATGGACATTTTAATGATGTTGGTTCTACCAATCTATAAACCTGGTATATTCTCCCATTTGTTTATGTCTTCCTCTATCTCTTTTTTCCAATGGCTTATAGTTTTCGAGTACAGGTCTTTTGCCTCCTTGGTTAAATTTATTCTTATGGATCTTTTTCTTTCTTTTCTTTTCTTTTTTTTTTTTTTTGGTGCAATGATAAATGGCTTTTTTTTTTTTTTTTTTTTTAGTTTCTCTTTCTGTGAGTTCATAGCAGTGTATAAAAAAAAGCCACAGATTTCTGGGTGTTGACTTTGTATTCTGCTTCATTGCTGAATTCATTTACTAAATCTAGTCGTTTTTTGATGGAGTATGTAGGGTTTTCTATGTACAATATCATGCCATCTGTGAATAATGACAGTTTTACTTTTTCTTTTCCAATTTGGATGCCATTTATTTCTTCTTTTTGTCTGATCACTATGGCTAGCACTTACAGAACTATGTAGAACATGAGTGGCATAAGTGGACATCCCTCCCTTGTTCCTGTTCTTAGGGGAAATAGTTTTAGTTTTTGCCCATTGAGTATGATGTTGGCTATAGGTTTGCCATCTAGGGTTTTTATTATATTGTGGTATGATCCCTCTATTCCCACTTTGCTGAGAGTTTTTATCAGGAAATGGTGTTGAATTTTGTCAAATGTCTTTTCTGCATCTATTGACATGACTATGTGATTTTTATCTCTCAATTTGTTTATCTGTTGTTTCACGTTTTGTTTTTTGTTTTTGTTTTTGATTTGTGAATATTGTACCAGCCTTGCATCCCTGGAATAAATCTCACTTGGTCATGGTGTATGATCCTTCTAAGGTAATGCTGGATGCTGGATCTCATTTGCTAGAATTATGTTGAGGATCTTAGCATCTGTGTACATCAAGGATATTGGCCTGTAATTCTCTTTCTTTGTAGTGTCTTTATTTGGTTTTGAGATTAGGATAATGCTGGCTTCATAGTAAGAGCTTGGAAGTGTACCTTGTTCTTGAATATTTTTTGGAATAATCTGAGAAGGATAGGTTTTCTTTCTTCTTTGAATGTTTGGTAAAACTCTCAGCATGAAACCATCTGGCCCTGGGCTTGTGTTTTCTGGAAGCTTTTTGATGACTGTTTTAATTTCCTCCTTAGTTTTTGGCCTGTTGAGATTTTTTGATTCTTCTTAATTGAGTTTGGAAAGTCGTATTTTTCTAGGAATATATCCATTTCCTTTAGATAGTTTTGTTTGTTGGAGTAGAGTTGTTCATAGTATTTCTTTACAATCTTTTGTATTTCTGTGGCATCTATTGTTATTTCGCCTCTTTTATCTCTGATTTTGTTTATTTGGGTCCTCTCTCTTTGCTTCTTGGTGAGCCTGACTAGAGGTTCATCAATCTTGTTTATCCTTTCAAAGAACCAACTTTTGGTTTCATTGATCTTTTGTATTATTTTTTGTCTCTATTTCATTTATTCTCTGATTTTTTTATCTCCTTCCTTCTGCTCAATCTGGGCTTTTCTTGTTGCTCTCTTTCTAATTCTTTAAGTTGTAGACTTAGATAATTTATTATCAGTTTTGTTTGTTTTATGAGGTAGGCCTGTAATGCTATAAACTTCCTTCTCAGGACTGCTTTCACTGTGTCCCATAGGTTTTGGATTTTGTGTTTTCATTGTCATTAATTTCCAGGATGCTTTTAATTTATTCTTTGGTCTCTTTGGTAACCCAATCATTATTTAATAGCATGCTATTCAGCCTCCAAGTGTTTGAATTTTTTTATTGTAGTTGATTTCTAATATTATACCATTGTGATCTGAGAAGATGCTTGATATTAATTCAATCTTCTTGAATTTGGAGAGACTTTGCCTGTGATGTGGTCTATCTTTGAAAACATCCCATTAGCACTTGAAAATAATGTGTATTCTGTAGTTTTGGGGTGATATGTTCTGAAGATGTCAATTAATTCTATCTGATCTAGTGAGTCATTTAGGATTGCTGTTTATTTGCTAATTTTTTTTTGTCTAGAGGATTTACCCAGTGATGTCAGTAAGGGATTAAAGTCCCATACTATGACTGTATTGCCATATATCTCTCCTTTGATATTTTGCAGAAGTTTTTTATGTATTTGGATGCTCCTACATTGGGTGCATATATGTTTACCAGAGTTATATCTTCTTGTTGTATTAATCTCTTTAGAATTATGAATTGGGCTTATCCCTTGTTATGGCATTCAATTTGAGGTCTATTTTATCAGCTATAAGTATTGCTACCCTAGCCTTTTTTTCATTCCCATGTGCCTGAAATATATTTTTTCCATCCCTTTACTTTCAGTCTGTGTCAGTCTCTTGTTCTGAGGTGGGTCTCTTGTAGACAGAACATATATGGGTCATGCTTTCGTATCCATGCAGCTATTCAATGTCTTTTGATTGGAGCATTCCATTTACATTTAAAGTTATAATTAGTAGGTTTGATTGCAGCCATTTTTATTTCCGGTCCCTGTGTTCCTTCTTTCCCAAGACCCTTAGCATTTCTTGCATTGCTGGTTTGGTAGTGATAAACTCTCCTAACATTTTTTTTGTCTGTGAAGCTCCTGATTTCCCTTTCAATTTTGAGTGATAGTTTTGCTGGATAGAGTATCCTGGGATTCAGTTCCTTGCTTTGCATCACTCTGTTCTTCATTCCATTCCCTTCTGGTCTGATCTATTTCTGTTGAGAAATCATATTATAATCTAATAGGAGATCATCTGTGGGTAACTCTGTCTCTCTCTTACAGCCTTTAAGGTTCTCTATTTGTTGTTAATGTTTGAAATTGTAATTACAATGTGTCTTGGTGTGGGTCTTTTTGGATTAATCTTTTTGGGGGACTCTCTGTGCTTGTGTGACTTTTCTTCCCCAAATCAGGGAATTTTTCTGTCATTATCTCATCAAATGCATTTTCTAATCCTTGATCCTTTTCTTGTCCTTCTGGGACCACTATTATACATATGTTATTTCATTTCATCTTATCTCAAAGCTCCTTTAGGCTCTCCATCTGCTTTTTATTTTTTTCCCCAATTGCTGTTCAGATTGGATATGTTTTCTGCCCTGTCTTCTAACTCAGTAATTCAGTCCTCTGCCTCTCCTAATCTACTGTTGAAACCTTCCATCATGTTTTTTATTATAGCTATATCATTCTTGATTTCCTCTTGATTCTTACATAGTTGTTGATTTTCTCATCCATCCAGTTTATGAACTGTTTGAACCTTATCCTGAATTATTTTTCTGACATATTTACTGCATGTCTTTGTTTCATCTAACTCCTTTTCTGGTGATTCCTCCTTTTCATTCCTTGGGGCATTGTTTCTTTGTCTCCCCATTGTTGCTGTCTCTTTCTGGCCCTGGGCATCTGCTTGGGGTTTGACAAATTGGAGACTTTATAAGGGCAATGGCCCTGAAATCATTAGCCCAGAGGCTGGGTCAACCACAACCACAACCCCAGACACCAGGATCGTGCTGCTAGCTTGACCCACAGTAACCCAGTGCTCACTTCACCTCCAGCCCCTGCTATTTGGGCGACCCAGAGCAACACAGAGCACACCCCAGTCTGAGCCCCAGGGGAGCTCTGATTGTGTGACCCAGAGCAACTTGTGCCTGTTCTACCCCACCCCCTGGGACACTCCTGCCAGGGCCATCAGGAGCAACCCAACATGCACCTCACCTTGGAAAACAGGGAAACATGGATTGAGTGACCCAAAGCAGCCCATCCCAGCTCCTTGAGTCTCATGCCTTTATTGTTTCTGCTCTGAGTTGTATCCACTTATCCATGGACCTGGTCCCTAGGTTGTCTGCTTCAGATTTTGAGGTGGTGGGAATATGTCCACAGTTCCTCTGGTGTATGATTCCCTGTGAGGACCTAGATCCTTCTGGCACACAATTCACTGTGCGGCCCCAGCACCAGTGCCAGGGTGACACATTAGGTTTCTCTAGCAGCACACTTGCAGCACAGTCCTGTGGTCCCTGGCTGGGCACACTGGCTTGTTCCAGGTCACCCTGGCAGCACTTTCCTATGGCCCAAAGTGAGGTGTGTGCTGGGTTGCTCTGGGTAGCTCTTACAGGACTATTCCAGGAGTTGGGGAGAAGAGGGTGCAGGTTTCTCTGGGTCGTGCAGTCATAACTCCACTGTGGCCTGAGTAGGGGGCATGCTGGGTTACACCAGGTTGCTCTGGCAACAAACCCTGGTCTCAGGTGGAGTGGGCATGGGTTGCTCTGGGTAGCACAGTCCCCTTCCTTGTAGCCTGGAGTGAGATGCACACTGGGTTGCTCCAGTTCACCCCTCCTCAGCGTGGAGCTGGGATGGGCTGCTTTGGGTCACTCAATCCATGTTTCCCTGTTTTCCAAGGTGAGGTGCATGTTGGGTTGCTCCTGATGGCCCTGGCAGGAGTGTCCCAGGGGGTGGGGTAGAGCAGGCACAAGTTGCTCTGGGTCACACAATCAGAGCTCCCCTGGGGCTCAGACTGGGGTGTGCTCTGTGTTGCTCTGGGTCGCCCAAATAGCAGGGGCTGGAGGTGAAGTGAGCACTGGGTTACTGTGGGTCAAGCTAGCAGCACGATCCTGGTGTCTGGGGTTGTGGTTGGGCACAGGGTTCCCCTTGGCTTGCACTCACTGTAGGGTCTTGGAGCCAGATCCTAGGGCACTGGGTCCCAGTCAGTGGGCTGGTGAGGACGCCTGGTGTGAGGGCTCACTCTGATGGCATGTACTCCCTGAAGACATCTAGGAGCCTGCCGGGAGGTACTGCACCACTCACTGCTGAGGCACAGTGGTGGTTCCACGTGGGTAATGGCTGGCAAGTGGTGTTCTCTAGTCATCTTCTGTCCTTCCTTATTGAAATCTCCTCAGCTGTGTATACTTTTTTAATTCATGGTGGATGTTCTCTGATTTAGTTGCTTTTCTGGCCTGGCCCTAGGATGAGGTGCATGACACTGCTGCCTATTTAGATGCCATTTTCTATCATGTCTTCATTTGTCTTCCTTTTGTAAGGAACTCATACAACTTAACAAAAGGAAGACATACTTGCTGTTTTTAAGTGCAGTTTGAGAAGATAGTTAACACAATGGTCATCATGTACTGCATTTTTTGCAAAAATAATAGAGTGAAGTGATTTCAAATGTTTTTTAGTAGGAACTAAGTACAAAGACAGTAAATTACTGTGGCATCAATTGGTTAATTTTTTATTTTATTTTATTTTATTTTATTTTTTTTGCTTTTTTTATCTTTATTGTTCAGTTTATTAATTACATTGTTTCCCCTTTTTATCCCCCTATAGCTCCCCTCCACCCTGTACCTATCCCACCCTCCACCCTCACCTCTCCCTCCCCACTGTCCTCTCCCATTGTTGCAAGATTTTTGTCCAGTCTCTTGCTGCACTTCCCACAACCCTTTTCTCCCCAAGAATTGTCAGTCCATTCCCTCTCTATGTCCATGTCTCTGTTATATTCACCAGTCTATCCTGTTCAACAGCCTATCAATTCACTTGATTTTTATGTTCATTTGTTGATAGATGTGTATTTGTTGTTCATCATTTTCATCTTTACCTTTTTCTTCTTCCTCTTCTTAAAGAATATCTTTCAGCATTTCATATAATGTTGGTTTGGTGGTGATGAACTCCTTTAGCTTTTTCTTATCTGTGAAGCACTTCATCTGACCTTCAATTCTGAATGATAGCTTTGCTGGATAGAGTAATCTTGGTTGTAGATTCTTGCTGTTCATCACTTTGAATATTTCTTGCCACTCCCGTCTGGCCTGCATCGTTTCTGTTGAGAAATCAGCTGACAATTGTATGGGTGCTCCCTTATAGGTAACCAACTGTTTCTCTCTTGCTGCTTTTAATATTCTCTCTTTGTCTTTTGCTCTTGGCATTTTAATTATGATGTGCCTTGGTGTGGTCCTCTTAGGGTTCCTATATATTGGGGTTCGGTGCACTTCTTGGACTCCTAAGTCAATTTCTTTCACCAGGTGTGGGAAGTTTTCAGTCACTATTTCTTCAAATAGGTTTTCATTGTCTTGGCCTCTCGCTTTTTCTGGCACCCCTATAATTCGGATGTTGGTATGCTTGAGGTTGTCCCAGAGGCCCCTTACACTATCTTCAATTTTTTGGATTCTTTTGTTTTCTTGCTTTTTCAGCTGAGTGGATTTTACCTCTTTGTATTTCAAATCTTTAACTTGGTTCTTGGGGTGCTCCAGAGCACTTTTAGGTCTTTGTATAATATTTTTTGTTTCAGTCAGTGTATGCTTAATTTCTGGTTGGTCCTTTTTCATATCCTTGAGAGTCTCCTTTATATCCTTGAGGGTCTCCTTCATTTCCTTGTAGGACTCATTCATTTCCATGTTGGTCTTGATAATTTCTTTGCAGCTCTCGTTTATATCCTTGAGGGTCTTGTTCATTTTCTTGTAGGACTCATTCATTTCCTTTGTGGTCTTGCTTATTTCCTTATAGACCTCGATCTTTTGTTGGAGCCTCTTGAAAAACCCTATAACCGTGGTTTTGAATTCCATGTCCAGTCGTTTTTTTCCCTCCATTTCTTTCACATCTGATTTCTTTCCATGTCGCTGCATGGTGGCTGCTTCCCTGAGTTGGTCAATTAGCTTTGTGTGGTAGACTTCCTACTAGGGACAGTGGCTCAGCCTCCCTGGTTACCTGAGGTGGATATGGGCTGCACAGTTTTGCTGAAGTTAAGCTCAGTCAATCCTTGTTAGCACTTGGAGGGTTGGTCTCTAGGCCAATTGTCTGTGAAGCTCAGCTGTGCTCAGGTTGGGTGGGCGGAGTCTCCGGGCCAAGCAGACAGCGTTAGCTCTGCCCTGTGCGGCCCCGGGGACTCTGTGCTGGGGGCAATGGCTGCCAGCACCTCTGAGAGAGAGCCGCTGCTGAGCTCCACCGGCTGCCGGGGAATTCAGACTTTCCCAAAATGAGTCTGCATGCGCAATGTCTCACCCAGGGTCATAAAATAAAGCAGTCTGACGATTTTCCGAATGAGAGACAAGTCGCAGAGCGCTCTCTGCGCCGTCACGCAGCCGAGCTGTTCGCGCGCAGGCTGCCTTCTCCACAAGCCGGGAGACCCGGCAGCACCCGAGCTTCGGCGTGCCCTCCCACTGTCCAGTTTTCACCCCGTGTGATAGTGGGTTCTCTGGACTTCTCCCAGAGCTGAAGAATCAGTCCAGTGGGATGCCTTTGTCTCCCCTATCGAAAACTGGCCGGTTTTCAGCCGCCCGCCCTCTCCGCGGTGCGAACTCCAAACCTCTCTCTGCGCTCAAATCTTTCAACGCCGTCCGACGCCGCTCCTCTGAGTCACAGTGTCTTATCTTCACTTTTATTTGTGGAATTTTCACTGGGTGGGCTTTCTGGTGATTCTGGAAGGTGTTCGTTCTTTCGTTAAGTTGTAGTATTAAAATTGCTGATTATGACGGCAAGATGGGTGTTTTACCTTTGCCGCCATCTTAGTTCTCCTGGTTAATTTTTTAAATTGCATTATAAGTCTGAAATTTAATAATCCCCATTTTACTAATGAAAATGTAAATTTCATAATGAGGCAAAAGTGTATTTTTATATCATTTTTTTTTGCAAATGACTTGTTAGCACTTGGTGGGGTCTAGAAAACCTTATTCTAGATACTTATTACATTCAAAATGCTTTCAACACATTGGCTGATACTAACTTCATTTTCTAAATTACACTAGACTTCTAGAATAGAGATAAACAAATCAGCACTCCCATCACACAGACTGAAATGAACAGTTAATGAAGGAGATAACAAATATGAGTAAAATAATAAATTACAGAATCAAAAATATTGAAGACATGACACTTAATACATGTAAACTGAATAGAGAATGGGAATTTGCCTTTGGATCTAAATTCCAGCTAAATACAGCAGGTGAGAGGTCATTCTAGTCTTAAAGACACAGCCCCTAAGGCCCTATTCAGAAATAACATAAGTTGGTCTTTGGACCATCCACACCCATCTCCTCCCTCCCACCTTTACAAGAGACCAAAAGATACTGGGGAGGCGACTCTCCAAGGTAAAACAATTCACAGCCATTGGGAGTGCTCTGACCTTTTCCTCTCACCTATCTGAAGTTGAGAAATGGATGCCCCAAGACAATCCTTTGAGGTGATAAAGGTATTTGCAGTCAGAAGAAACTGGATAGAAGAAAAGCTGTGGTACATTTACAATGTGGAATATTATGCAGCAGCAAAAAAGAAGGACCTCTTAACCTTTGAGACAACATGGAGGTACCTGGAGAGTATTATGCTAGTGAAATAAGCCAGTCAGAGAAAGACAAGTATCACCTGATCTCACTCATATGTGGAATCTGATGATCAAAATAGATCCAGAGACATAGAAACGTGAAACAGACTGTTGAATCCCAAAGGGAAGGCAGTCATTGGTCGGTGGGTGAAATGATATTAACCAAGGAACTTGTATGAGTACATGCATATCCCACAGACAATAGTGTGGTAAAGGCTTGGGGTGGGAGGCAGGGGCAAGTTAGAAAGGGTCAATGGAGAAAAAAGGGCATATCTGTAATATTTTCAACAATAAAGATAAAAATAAAAATTAAATTAAAATAAATACCTGAAAGTGCCTAGAGACTAGAAGTTTCACTCAAGACATTGTAAAAAGAAAACTGTGTTTGAGGTTTACAAAATGTTTTTTGAAGATCACACCAACATTTCCCCCATGAATTAAATTGAGTTTACTGACCCCCAACTGGGGAAAATATGCAGTTTATTGAATGCTAAAAGCCTTTTCATGTTTTTGGCAAGGCTATTTTAAAAAGAATTTTCCCCTCTTTCCTGTTTTCATTAAAAATCATTAAACCAAGAACAGAGATGAAGTTCCTAATTCTGTAAAATTAACTTATCTTGAATATGTATACATTTTCTTATATCGATTTATATGTATACACACACACACACACACACACACACACACACACACACACAGAAAATAAAGCCCTAAAATTCCTTATCAAATATAGGTGATTTTTAAGCTATTTTTTTCCCTTTTCTTTTAAAGGAAAATTCTTCTGTTCATATGCCCCAAGTCCTTCAATGGGTTTTCTTCTTTCAGGTTTTTTTTTTCTCCTGGAGATGCTCATTGAAATGAATAAAAAATGGACAAACCCAGCCAAGTGAATTCTTGGCTGTATCCTCCTTGGGAAGTGCTTTGTGGGTAGGCAGCTGAATGAACTGCCTTAAAAGTCATGGAGTTGGCATTTAATCATTTCCGCTTCTCTGTTCCTGGGCCACATCTCTTCTCTTTGACTGCATATGAAATGTTGGGCTGTTAAGATGGAATCATGTTTCACGTTTAATTTCAATCTATTACCAAATATTGGTATTTGCTTTCTAATAAGAGTTCTTTCAACAATTTTTCTGTTTTCCTGAAAGGTGAAAAAGATAACGACATCCATGGTGCCACCTTCTATTTAAGTTCTTTCAGCTCTGATTTTGTGTAAGTAGTTGTGCGAGAGTCTGCTGCTCTTCTTCCTGTATCCTCATGTCTCTTCTGTAGTAATAGGAACTGAATTTTCACTGAGGTACATTGCCACTCAGCTACAAATCTCCCTTCATTCTCTGGTTTCTCCTGCATTGGATGTGGTCAGATCAAGTGTCAGTCAAAGATATGCAACTTCCAAGAAGTCTCCTCAAGGAGAAGGGAGAATGTCCTTTTGTCTTTTTGGTTACCTCATTTTTCTGACTGTCTATAATGAAGATGTGATGTGAGAACTGAATCTCTAGCAGCCATGTTGGGCCACGATGTAGAAACCTGGCAATCAGGGTTGAACTAAGAGATATAGCATCCTGAGTCCTGATAGCATGGTGAACCTATCATACCAACTGTGAACCAACCACTTACCTTTGGATTTCTTTCATCTAAAAAAGAAGTTAATTATGTAATTGAAGCTATTGTTATTTTAGGCTTTTATAGGCAAACCTAACCCTGAGTGTTGCAGCATTCTACTTGTGCTTTCTTGGCAATCTCTCTACTAAATTATATTCTCAAATCCGTTTATTCTCAGTTCTAAAAAATAGGAGCTCTAATTCAATCAGGCAGATGTATTTGGTTACTAGCTAAATTCCTTCATTCCACAAATCTAAGTGAAAAGCACACATTGTCTTTTTTTTACTGGAGACTGTCTATGCAACCCCAGAGGAATTTATCTTTCCCAGAAAGGAAACAAGAAAGGTAGACTCTGATGGTAGTGTTACAAAATGTTCTATCTTCTTCACCAGACTCATAAACCAGCAGAATATTTATCTCTAAGAACTTCTCATGTCTGGTTCTCAACATTATGCACCAGAAATTTAGACCCATAGTCCTAAGACAATGTGTTTGCGTTGAGAGCATTATCTTAAGCAAAGTAACTAAAGAGGCCTGTTGGCTTAGACTAACTCCTTCCAATACACTTAGGATCAGGCATGTTTTATACTCCTTCCAAGTCCATGGGCTAGCACCAGACTTACTTGTTATGAGTTTTTGTCAATTTCACTGGACTATTAGATCATTCCTATTACTAAATATTTTTGCAGATCACTCTTAGCACTTCAATAATAAGCTGGTTCTGCTTCAACATATTATTAGGATTACACAGAACCAACCATTGCTACATCTGTGGCGTAGTTTAATTCTCTTTCTTTGCTATTTCATAAGTTTAGTACAGTCTAGTAAATGGCTTATTATCATGGAGGCTAGCCAAGCAGAGCCAAACAGTCTACTGTTGGTATTAAAAAGCCACAAAGATTGCTTGCAATACTATAACCATGCAAAATGACAATTTGTAAACCTTCATAAACTGATGACTTATTTAGTGACATGACAATTAGAAAATCACCATGACATTATTTGCATTTTGTATAAAAGAGATATTCTTCAGGGATTTAACTGATAAAAATGGATAAACAGAAAATATTTTTCTCACATTCTTAAGAATGAAAAAAATCCATAGAAATTCCTAAAGCTATTGTTTCTGAGATTTTTGAAAGATGAAAACATACTCCAATTTATCTCTTAATACCACTTTCTTGTACCAATTACTTTATGACTTAAGTCCAAATGAATAACCAAAGGATGTCATCATAGTTTAATTGTAATAAGAATAGGCTTCTAAAGATGTCCCTAGACATTTATATAATTTCTTCTCTATTCATGGCTAATTTCCTGGACTCCTGACCACACATTTCCATAAGCCATCTTTACACTGGTACCATTCACTGCACACTCTACAGAGTGCTCTGTGCATTTGGATGGCAGAGCAAGAGCATGGTATGCCAACTCATGACCCTTTGGAGAGAGGGTTTAATTCATTCAGTGAATTCATACACTCTACCACCTAGTAAGCACACAAATATATTGTCTTTATAGCTATTATTACTATTAATTTCTTATTCTGTGAGTTAGTAGTTACTAACTAGTAGGAACCATTAACTAAGAAAATAATAAACAGCAACTTATCACCAACTACATGATATGAAATAACAAATTCAATACAATAATGGATACAAAAATGCTTTCAAAATCCAAAAGGCTGTTTGGGGGTCTATAGTGGAAAACTGAAACTAATATAATATTGTATGCCAACTGTAACTGAAATAAATAAATCCTATATAATAAAGAAGTAATATGCAAATTGACTGTCATGCCATCACAAAGATGGTGGCGCCCACAGTGAGGTTGCGGCCAGCTGTTCTACATGCCTGCGGCTGGAGTCACATCAGCCCTCCAGTGCTCTTGGATCCTCTTGCATCCCCTACTAACTGAGGCTCAGGCAAGCAAGGCCAGCCAAGGTGCAGGCAAGCTTCGGATGGCAGCTACCCAGCTGCCCGAGTTGTCCCGAGGCTCTGATAACCAGGGCTGGCCTAGGCTTGTGCTGCCGGCAGTGGCAGCAGCAGAGGTGTGATGGGAGTGTTGCCTTCCCCTGATCTCTGGGTCACATCCTGCCCCTGTGAGAGGTAGCAGGCCAGTGCCTGTAGTAAGTAAATAAAATGCTAAGGGTTGTTTCATCAGCAGAGATATGTCTCCATATGTCCTTCTGAGAGCAAACTAGATTTTGCTCTCCTTTGTGTAACTGTCTCCATAGGTCTCTATGTTCTCTGCTATTTGTATATCTGAATACTCAAGTCCCTACATTAAAAGTGTTGATGGGAAAGCATAAGCTGCCTTCATACAATATTCATGGTACACTGAGCACAGGCAGAAATACTCCAGCTGAAACAGCCTTGCCTAGTGCTCGACTCTCTCCCTACCAGCTCAGTGTCATAATCAATCTTCCTGATTGTCAGATGGGGTACATATTCAAGAGTGTAACTCAAATTCAGTGAAAATAATCACAAATCTCACAAAGATTCAGTATTTCATAAAGGCCATTAAAGTAGTGCTTAGAAAACACTCGAATCACAGCAAAGTTGTTGACAAGAGTGGGACTAGCTAATAGCTGAAGGAGTTAAAATCAGCTGGGATCATGACAGGCTGGTTGCTTTCCAAAGAGAATGATCTAACTCCCAAAGGATTTAGCTGGGCCTTTGGGAAACAGATGGTGCCTGTGAGGGTAGTTGTAGAAATCACCCTCTTTATAATCAGGCAGCAGTGGAAAGTAAAATGTAAGCAAAGGATGCCATGTCATGTTATTATATTATTCCAACGATATTCTGAGGAACATAAGCAATGATGATTGTCTTAGTCTGCTTGAGCTGCCATACAAAAGATCACAGACTGGGGGCTTAAACAACAGAATATTATTTCTCACAGTTCTAGAGGCTGGAACTGCAAGATCAGGGTGCAGGAAGCTTTGGTTTCCCCAGCTTTCAGGTGAAACCTCAGGTGTTTAATGACACCTAAAGTGTTTCCTCTCACTGTGTCCTCACATGGTGTTCTGGTGTCT
This sequence comes from Antrozous pallidus, assembly GCA_027563665.1. Classification (NCBI taxonomy): domain Eukaryota; kingdom Metazoa; phylum Chordata; class Mammalia; order Chiroptera; family Vespertilionidae; genus Antrozous; species Antrozous pallidus. The sequence continues at coordinate 79,700,767 of CM050520.1, forward strand.
CTCTTCTCACAAGAACACCAGTCCTATCAGATTAGTGCCTGAGTCTTATCACCTAATATAATATTAATTACTCTCCTAATAGCCAAATACAATCATGTTATAGGTTAGGGCCTCAACATATGAATTGGAGGGGGGGGGGCACAATTTAGTCCATAAGAACAACAACAGAGATGCAGAATAATAAAGATGGCTTCTAGAATTCTGCCTTCACAGAGATCAGACAAAAACTTAGTTTGTTCACTTGTGTTTAGAAAAGGGAAGGCAAAAGTAAATGGATGAATTCTGCATTGGATATATGAAAGTTTAAGTGTCTGTGGGACTACTGAGTGCTACATCCAAGAGGCAGCTGAATATATGGGGCCTAGAACTCAGGTGAGGTTATCTGTACAGGATTAGATAGATGATAGATGATAGATAGATAGATAGATAGATAGATAGATAGATGATAGATAGATAGATAGATATAGATATAGATATATAGATATTTTTAGAAGCTTTCAGTGGTATTTGATACCATGGGAGGGGCAGAGCTGTCCCAAGGAGAGTGTAAAAGAAGAGGTGGCTAAGATAGAACATTTAAGGGATAAATAGATAAAAGAAGCCAGCAGAGAAAACTAAGAAGTAACAGAAAAATAGAAACTATTCAGGAGAGAGTGTCTAGTTAACAAGGAACAAACTGGAAGTCTTCATAACGGAGACAGCATCTGCACAGGAGCTGATCACCAGGTATTGAAGTCAGGCAAACTTTAAACCAGTACTGCTCCGATGACTGCTTAAGGTAGTTAATTCCTGTGTGACTTAGTAACACCTCTGGGTTAGGGCTGTGCTTCATAGGTTGGTGACAGGTAGAAGGAACACAACTCACCAAACAGTGCCATCTGACACTGTCAGTTTAATGATACCTAAAGTGTCTCCCTACCCATGACCAAGTCCCATGTTTTATTCTGGGAATTCCTAGTAGAAGAGCTCCTTTCTCACCTCATGCCCAGGGCACAGGAAGGGGTAAAACACCTCCTACTGCTCCTGAAAATCGGAAATGCATTCTCCCACCTTTGTTCATTATATAAATCTATGGATGCACTTTCCTTATAAAAGAGTCCAACATGAAAAACAGTAATTTCTGTAGCAAAAATTCTCTACCACAAATAATTGTCTAATAAAACTAGACCACTTAGCAATTTTATAATGACTCTATTAAGACAGATCTGTCACGATAAAGCACACAAAACTATGAGTGTTTTAATTTTTAAATATTTTTATTGATTTCAGGGAGGGAAAGACAGAAACATCAATGAAAAGAGAGAATCATTGATTGGCTGCCTCTTGCACTAGGGGTTGAGCCTGCAACTGGAGCATGTGCCCTGACCAGGTTAATGCTCAACCACTGAACTACACTGGCCAGACGACTATGACTGTTTTAAATTACTTTTTTAAAAAAAATGAAAACTGTGCACAACCAAAGCAGTATTTCAAATGTTGATTGAATTTGGGCCAACCATCTGATTACTCAGTGACAGAGCCAAATATTTCAATTTAGGATGCAGTAGCTGATTTCGGTATATTAAATGGACATGCTTGAGGTCTACGTGGCTAAAACTAGGTGAACCATCTGGCAAACCTAAGTGGCCTCACCCATAACTCCTACTTGGGAACCATCAGAAGGAGGACCACTGTCGCCCACTGGGAGCACGGCATGCATGACTAGCGGCACTGTCCCCAGGGAAGAGCTGCCTGAACAGATGCATCAACATGGCCCCATAGTTACACTGTTAAGGAATAAACTCACTTGAATATGCAAGTCTTTTCCTATCTTCCATTTCTCACCTTTTTTTCTGGCAAAAAAATTTTAATGTAAAAGTAAGAATGGCACAGCTACTACACAATAATATGAATGTAATGAATACTACTGAATTGTACACTTATTAAGGTGGTAAATTTTATGTTATGTGGGGGTTTACTACAATTAAAAATTTTTAATTAACTAAAAAGAGAAGAGGAAGGGAGGGAGGGAGGGAAAAACGGAGGGAGAGAGAGAGAAAGAGAGAGCCATGAACTTTTACCCTATCCATAAGCTCGGCTAAATCACAGGGCAATGGGAGAACATCAGCCATGTAAGTTCTGAGTCTTAGGAATACCTCAACTTATAACTTTGTCCAATGAAAATTTATTCCAAATATATTGGTACACATGGCAGAAAAGGCAAATAGAGAATTTTCTGGTGTGTTTGATTCCTCTTTCTTGACTTCTGTACTTCACATCTATTTGATGGAAGGGATCAGAGAAATCTGTTTAACTTAATGTCACCTTTACTACTTACATTAGAAATCCAAGATCACTGTGTTTTCAAATTTTATGATATTGGGAAGTTTTTATTTATTGATACAAACAGGGATATTGGCACAATAATAAAAATATCAGATACAGGTATAACACATAGAACATCCCGTTATAAATCAAAAGGGAGGGAGAAAAAAGTATTGTATATACTTTGTGTGTATCCCTCCTGGTCAAGTCAAAGCTTTTGGTTCTATTTCAGTAAGGTATCCAGGTAATTTCAAGTTTAGGACACACACATTACTCATGGCTGACTTTACTATCAACAAAAAAGTCCAACAATCACCTTTTATTTTTTTAGAGGCAAGGGAAGGATATTTTTGTTTGTGCATCAGATCCATTGATGAAGTCACCATAGTCTTGGGAATTACTCACGAGCTAAAACATTACTCATTTGCTGTGACGCCAGGGGAATGTTAACCATTGTTTCTTTTCCAGGAGTCACTGTAACAGATACTATTCTACTGGCTCTTACTGAAAAGTTGGAGAGAATGGGGATCTTGGAAAATAAATTGTCATGATTTGAGAAACATAACAACTTTATGTTTTCTTTTTAAAAATTGTGCACATATTTAAACACAATTACATTTCTATTCCAGTTCACTACACATTTTCCTTGTGTTTTTCTTCTTTTCCAGTCAGCCTCATTCACCTCTAAGCGCTGAAGGACCTAACAACAAACTCTCTCAAGCTGTAGTTAAGAGAAGAACCTCTCCCGAGTCCTCTGAGAACAGGTGGAGCGATTTCTTCCAACTCCTTGCAAGTTGCTCAAGGTGCAAGGAAGGTCACAAATGATCCCCCAAACCCATGGTCATTGAAACAGGCTGACAAAACTTTGAGTTAAAGGATTAATGCTCCAAACTGTGATAGAACTCTGTTAGGTCTGTTCTTAGATCCTCTTTAACACAATGGTTCATTGGAAGCACCTTCTCCCCACAAATACTCATCACTGAGAAAGAAGCAGATTCCCCTGGTACATGCCAACATAATCTGTATGTGGAGTTGCTTGCTTTCACACAGGTCCCATCTTCTTTCTGACCTTTTTCAGACCCTAGGTGCCTCCCAGTGATCCAGAAAGTTGAAGGGCTGCCCAGCCCCCACTCTGGGTACACTAGCACAAACCCTTCAGAGCAGCTGGAAAAATACTGATCCACTCATCAGGTCCTGTTCTAGCTGGCTACCACTTGTGACCTGCCAGGCTCTCGGGGATAGTCAGACAACAAGCAATTCGCACACCCTATAAAGCGCTGGTGTCTGCCTCAGTGTCTCCTTCTCCCCTGCGGGGTGCTCTGCCCACAAGCTCTGCCCTGTGTGTTCCTGCCTTAAACCACTGTACAGAACCCTGCAGGCTGGAGGGCAGAGCCTCACCACGTAGTAAAAGCTGCTTGTGCTGTGGGACAGCACTATCAGACACCCACAAATCACGGTCCCCATTCACATTTCCACCTGGGCCACTCCCTTTGCAGCACTGGGCAAGTTGCTTTACCTCTCTCAGGCCTAAGTGCTTTCAGTAAAATAATGAGTCCAACTGTCCCCTGAAGGTGTCCTGAGCATTAGATATGATGGCACGTGAGCCTTCCTGGCTTAGTGCCCAACGCTCATTGTTACTGTTTACATGCACTCAACCTCCTCTCTAGACCCATGGGTAGGCTAAATAAATGGGACCATAGACATTTCCTTGACTTCTCCATTTAAAGCTGTTATCAGGTCCTAATCAATTTGAGTCAAATATTTAAATTTGGTACAGCACCATAATACTGGTCTGGCTGTTCTCATGGGAAGTCTACTCAGTACGCGAGAACTTCGGGCTGCTGAATCGAAGTTCTCTCACACCACTGCCTTGGTCTCAAAGAAAGATGTTCTTTCTATGTCTTCCTCTACGACAAATGCCCTATGACAAAAAAAACATTAAGATTTTAAGTGTAATGCTTCCTCCTGGTAACCTGTCTAGGTCTATTAAATTCGGAGTGACCTAATCCATCCATCTTAAAGTGTCCATGACACCAGAGGGTCACAATTAAAATATTTTGCAATATCTGGATACACCAGATGTGTCAATCATGGTGTCAATCCCAGCTCTTCCTGAAGGAAGCAGCCCTAGGTGACCCTATTCTGTCCCCCCTGACCCCACTGCCTGCCAGCCGCTGCAGCCGGAGCTGAGAAGGGCATCGCAATGACATGGCCTGGGACATGACATGGGGCCAAAAGCCTGTCTCTTTAGAGATCCTAACAGAAAATATGAAAGAGCAAAAAGAAAAGCTGTAAGGATGAGAGACAGAGGGGCTGGAGGGACCACAGTGAACCAGAGCTGCATGGAGAACGGAGAGAAATGAGAAATGAAATGGTGAAAGTGGGAGCATCAGGCAGGAGGCCAGCTGGCAGCACACTCAGGCCCAGGCTGCTGGCTGCCCTCACTCGCAGCCTTCCTTCCAGCAAAGAGCCAGCAACACCTACTGCACGGGCCCCATACCGGCAGCTCTGGGTTCAGAATAATCCCAGCTCCCAGCTCTGGGAGACGCAGCCCTGGGTCCCACTCAGATTTCCGGGAGCTTATGTTTCACTTAGCGCCTCTCGCGTGCACTTATCTAAAGGCACTCTGTCCTGGCCATCAAGGGTCTCAGACCCCAGTGGGTCTTTCTGACGCCTGGAGACCTAGCCCTGCCTGCTGCACTTCTCTCTCAGCACATCTCGTGGGGGGAGATGGTACAGAATGTACCCGAAGGACTTCTGTTCCTGACTTCTATAGCATGCGGTCTGGACTAGTATTTCATTATAGCACTCTCCCTACATGATAGGCTGGCAGCATTCATTCATCTTCAGGAAACGCAGGCACTGCGTCTATTTTGTTGAGCCCACGGGCATAACTTTACAAGCTGGCTCTCCCGCCATTAGACCCAGGCTCTGCGCACAAAGAAGTCCCTGGCCCCTGCAGGACCAGGAGGAGGCAGAGACACCTGCTTGGAAAGCTCTCCGTTCCCATCCAATGGCCTGCCCCGAGCCAGGCTGTCTCTCATCAAAGGGCTGCGTCATGGACTCTGTGCAGCTCTGCTTTATGTCTTTCAGGAAATGCCAAATACACTGCACTGTATAGTCCAAAAGTATTGTCAACTAGTCAGAAACAAAACAAACAAACAAATAAACAAAAAACCCACATACTTTAAATATGTTTCCTAGGTTGCATAGTATCCCATTATATACAATAGTGATAAAGACACAAATTGTGAAAATAGAAATGTATATATTGCACATTTCTTGTGAGTGTTTTTCCTCCAGGAACAAAAATCATGAGGGGAAATCTAGACTTTTATTTGTCTCTAAAAAAAAACACAGTTTAACCCGGGATATTCAAAGGAACAATAAGGTCATATAGACCCAAATCTTGAGCAAAATGTCAAGCATTTAATTTGAAACCCTGCCTTGGAATTCTGATTTTAAAAATTTAAACTACTTTTATAAACATAGATAATCCACGGAAGTGAGTCTTTTTGTTTGTTTCAAATAAATGAAGTATACTGACATTAAGATGGCTGATATAAGAGCCTGGCAGTATTGTATCAATTGAGGCAGAATGTTTCCAGCTGCAAGAAACACACAATCCTGACTCAAACCTGCTTAAGCCATAAAAAAATCTCTCCTAAGGAGAACAGAAGTAGTGCAGAGTGCAGGACTGCTTTTGATGTTAATGTGAACCTGTCTCTCGCTTCTGCCATTGCCAATGTTGGCTGTATCTTTAGATTGATAGTTTCAGGCAACATTTCAGACATGACAACGTCCAGGGGAAAATGTATATGATTGCTTCTGTGGTTTTTTCTTTTTCTTTTTAGAAAATATTTTATTCCGAAAAGTTTCACACCTATAGAAAAGTTGCAAAAATTATACAATCTCTATATCCTTCACTGAAACTCAGGAATTGTTAAAATTATTCTACATTGCTTTGTCTCACTCTCCATAAACATATACGTAATTTTAACATTTTGACTGAACCATTTGAAAATATGTGGCAGACATCATGATCCTTCACCCTGAGATACTTCAGCACCCATCTCCTAAAAACTAGGAAAGTCTCTGCATTGAACAGTGTTTCCCCCAAATTCACATCCACCAGAAACCTTAGAATGTCAGTTTATTTGGAAATAGGGAATGATTGAATTTATTTATTTGGAATGTGAGTTTATTTGGAAATAGGGAATGATTGAATTAATTTAACTAATTCAATCAGCAGATTGAATTAGTTAAATTAAGATGTGATTATGCTGGATTAGGGTGGGTCCTAAACCCCATGACTAGTGTGTGTGTGTGTGTGTGTGTGTGTGTGTGTGTATTATTTATTTTTTACAGAGAGGAAGGGAGAGAGATAGAAAGTCGGAAACATTGATGAGAGAGAAACATCAACCAGCTGCCTCCTGCACACCCTCTACTGGGGACGTGCCCACAACCAACATACATGCCCTTAACTGGAATCTAACCTGGGACCTTTCAGTCCACAGTCCGATGCTCTATCCACTGAGCCAAAGCGGTTTGGCCCCATGACTAGTGTTCTTAAGTAGTGATGTAAAGACAGGTACATGGGGGATGGCCATGTGACAAGAGAGTGGCTGTGATGCAGCAAGCTAAGGAATGGCAAGGAATGCCAGCAAACACCAGAAGCTAGGAGATGGCAAGGAAAGACTCTTGCTAGAGCCTTCAGAGGGAGCGTGGCCCTGCCAACACTTGGATATCAGATGTTTTAGCTTCCAGAACTGTGATACAGCATTTTCTGTTGTTTTAAGCTGGCGACTTCATTACAGAAGGCCTGGGAGGTGATACATAATCACAAGGCATTAATGAAGTTTAGGAAATTTAGCATTAATACAGTGCTGGTATCTAATATAAAATCTATATTCAAATTTTGCCAGTAATGTCCTGTATAGATTATATCCTCCCAAATCAGGCTACAATCCAGGACCTCACATTACATTTAGACATCATGCTTGCTTAGACTCCTTCAATGTGATTGTGGTCTCCAGTTTTCCCTGGTCTTTTAATAGACTGACAGTTTTGATAAGTACATCAGGAGTTTGGTAGATCAAAGTAGATTGCTTAAGATCCTGTCAAATACGACATATTTCTTTTAATGTTGCTCATGCTATGCATAGTACCACTATTACCAACCTGTTTATCCATCCTTCTCCTCACTCCCTTAAAAATCTTAACCTTAATTAAAGCTGACCACACCATGATTCCTTTACCCACTCTTGATCTATTTATTCCTCCCTCTTCTGGAATTCTATCATAATTATCAACTCAAAAGTTCATTTGACACTTAATGATAGCCTGACATTTTGGTCATTCAACTATTCATACATATGCATCACAGCTTATCAAAATTCCTTACGGCAAGCACTATGTACTCAATGTGTGTACTATTTGAATTTAATTAAATTAATATTTTCTGTGATTTATTATACAATTAAACTCAATATTCTCACTGACTGTTTTTTTTTCTGCTTGACTTGGGTTGTTTTTTCCTCCAGGAACAAAAATCATGAGGGGAAATCTAGACTTTTATTTGTCTCTAAGACAGTAATAAAGAGAATATCTCTTCATCTCAGAAAAGTCAGTAATTATAAACTGGTAATTATTTCCACAAGAATGATTATTCTGTAGGTATACAGCTGATGTTTGCTCATCAGGAGAATGGACTCCAGAGAATAAATGTGACTCATAATTAATAGTCAAGGTGGCTTTATTACCAGCTATAGTATTGAAAAGCTCTATGATCCCGTTATTCATCAGAATAAGGAAAATGGAACAATTAGAAGAAAGCCTTGCTAATTCCTATTTACATTATTGAAAGTCCATCTGACTTAAATAAAAAAGTCTAACTTATAGAATATTTCTGGGGACATGCAGTTTCATTCTTTCAAGTATAAAGTTATTTTTTTTTAAACCAACTCCTAATGAATTGCTCAGATGAAATCCTGGTATAATCCTAGCTAATAAAAGAGTAATATGCAAATTTGACCATACCTTCACCACACCCACAAGCCACACCCACAGAAACACCCACCAGCCAATCAGGAGAAAATTATGCAAATAAACCCCAACCAAGATGGCTGCCACCGCTGAGAACAGGTGGAAGGCTTGGGTTTCCGCAGCAACAGAGAAGCTAAGCTTTCTGCCTCCCTACACCTCCAGTCAATGCTACAAAGTTTCAATTATAAAAGATACAGAAATGGCGGCAGCCACTGAGCCGGAGAGAACAGAGGCTTGGGTTTCCCTGGCAATCAGAGAAAGCCAAGCTTTCAGTCTGCCATTTCTGGCCTAGGCCTCCACTCTAGGCTACAAAGTTTCAAGCAGAAATGGCTGCCATCCCAGAGAAAGCAGAAGGCTTGGCTCTGCTCCAGGCTACAAAGTTTCAATTGTGGACATAGATTAATCCCAGATCCCAGGGCCTCCACTTGGGTTGCTGGGGGGCATGGTCGGCCTGCAAACCTCCACAGGCCCCTCGCCCAAGCTGCCCCTCATCCCAAGGGAACTCCCACTCTGATCTGGGACACTCTTCAGGGCAAACCAGCTGGCCCCCACGCCTGCACCAGGCCTCTATCCTATCTAAAAAAAAAGTAATACAAGATTGACCATCACTCCAACACATAAGAGGGCTGCCTCCATGTGGTCAAAGATCCTGGCCCCATGTGGACACAAGATGGCCACCATAAGATGGCCAGCAGGAGAGGACTGTTGGAGGTTCCAGGCCCTGCAAGGGAGGGCAGTTGTGGGCGACCAGGCCAGCAGGGGAGGGCAGTTGGGAGGAACCAGGCCTGCAAGGGAGGGCAGTTGAGGGCCATCAAGCCTACAGGGGAGGGCAGTTAGGGGTGAACAGGCGGCAGAGGAGGGAAGTTGGGGGCAAACAGGCTGGCAGGGGAACAGTTAAGCATCAATCAGGCTGGCAGGGTAGTGGTTAGTGGGTGATCAGGCTGGCAGGCAGAAGCATTTGGGGTCAATCAGGGAAGCAGGCAGGTGAACAGTTTGGAGTCAGCAGTCCTGGATTGTGAGAAGGATGTCTGATTGCCCGTTTTGGCCCGATCCTACCAGGATTGGGCCTAGACTGGGCCATCGGACATACCTCGAGAGGTCCCAGATTGGAGGGGATGCAGGCTGGGCTAAGGGACATCCCCCCTGCCCCGTGCACAAATTTCGTGTACCGGGCCCCTAGTAAACATATAAGAAGGGTCTGTAATTAGCATATCACAGCCAGAGACATGAATCAAATAGAAACTTATTATCTCAGGATCAAATCAGAGAGTGCTTTGATATCCTAGTTTTATTCCAGATCCTTATTTTTAGAAAATATGAATTGAGTCATGAGGTGTTTTTGCTTTTCCTTTCTAAACTGAATCAATGGTCCAATTTTGGTTCCCAATGTAGTTCAGTTTCCTAAGTCAAAGAAAGTTTTGGTATCTTCTTATCCTGAACATTGGCCTCAGCTTACGCTGGGAACTGTATCCTCTGTGCATAAAAAAGAGCTCACTGTGCTTAAAAATAAGTTGTGTGTCCCCTCCACTTCTCTTTATTCCTAGCGCAGTGGGCCACTTTTCATAGATATACAAAAGTAAGCATCGCTCAGGTCCTTTTAAACTTATCACTCATCACTGAATCTTCTGGCCTGGTATTCATCTTTTTATCTTCCACAGTTTCAAAGTATCTCCAGGGAGTGTCTGTCAGGACAACATAGCCTCTGCAGCTTGTGCACAAGACTCCACTATGCTGCGGGCTTGGGGCGTATTGAGCCCCAGATATTGCTGTTTATGAATCTGCAGCCTAATGTCCTCATTCCAGGAAGATCAGTACAAATGATCTCCCAATCAGCAGTGGCCAACTGGTGGTCCTTGAACCACTGGTGGTCCAAGAGGTCCGAAAGGTTGGCAACCTGCTGGATCAGGAGACATATCAGTGTGTAGAACTGGGATGTGTTCTGGTTCCCTTCCTTCCTAACTTTCACCTTACCAATTTAAAATCACTATAGAGAACAGAAAGATAAGTCATCTCCTGCCAATAACTTTTAGTGTCACTAGTCGGACAGACAACTAGGTCTCAATGGAACTACTCCAGAAAGAATGGCTTCAGCCTGAACACTCTAAAATCAAAATCATCACTGTGGGAAGTGGTTCTCCAATGTTAAATGGCATATAACCAGTGACTCACTTAGGGGTGCATTTTGCAACTCATTTATGGGGAGGATTTTGATAAAATTAGATAAGCGAACCGATAAATGTTTTCAGTTGGTTGGAGCACTGTCCACAACCTTAAAGGTGGCAGTTTCAATCCCCATTTAGGATACATATCCAGCTTGCGGATTTGTTCCCTTGGTTGGGGAGCATGCAGGAGGCAAATGGTCAATCCATGTTTCTCTCTCACATCAATGTCTCTCTCTCTCTCTCTCTTTCTTCTCTCATTCTCTCTTTAAAAACCAATTTTAAAAAAGTTTTCAGTGGTCGACATAAATTGAATCCTATTGTGAAACTGTGAAATTCATCACAGCTGTGTAGTCTTGTGCCTGCAACTGCTTCTCCTGAGGTGTGCTTTGGGGAAATCCTTGCAGTGATACCAAGGGGAGCTAGGAGAAATGGTCATATATAAAAAACTTGCTCCCCATCTGTGATTCCATATAAAGCCAGCATCAGAGTGTCATGTTAGGCAGCCTAACTTTGAGGATAAATGTAACAATCCTCCATTAAAAATGCTATTATTTACATCCGTGGTGATGAAAGCCTACTGGAATAAGATGGAATAAGAGGGACTTTCAGTAATTTTAAATTGCCAGAATTCGTGAACACTAAATCGCCATACATTGTAAGATGCACCATTATTTTATGGGCTAAGAAATAAAATTGTCAATTAAACTATAGTACAATGCCTTACCACTTCAAATTTCTATTTTGCATCTATGAAAGTTCTTTAATATAACAGATTTATACCATATATCAACTTTACGCTTAAATAAACAGGAAAATATCAGAAAAATGGTTTAGTTAAGTATTTCTAACTTTTCTTTACATCCAGCCATGCAGGTTCATGTTTACCCACACAGCACAGCCCTGCGCATAGAGCACAGGGGACTGGAGTCCAGAGAGTGCCCACCGCCTCACTGAACTTCCTCCAGCTGCCAACAGGCTTGAGACTTTGGATGTCCATGTAGCAAGACTATTGTACTACCTCAGAACTGCTCAAGGCAGAAAGCTGTAAGACACCAAAGGCTATAAGCAGCAATCCCATCCTCAGAATTGTTCAACTAAAAGCATATGCATCTTAGAATCAGTAAAACATGGTAGTTCTGGGACCCGGTGCAAATCCCTTAACTTGGATTTCGTCTGCTAATGAAAAGAAGAATCCCAGATTAGCAGGAAGGGCTTCTCAGCCTGAAGGATCTATGACTTTATTCTCTCTTAATGATCACACTATGCTTCTAGATTATTTGATAACAAGTTGAGAATATGAAATGGTCTTATTCTTCCTGCTCCCTATGTTTGCCACTACCTGGTAAGACCTACAGATGTAAATGGGGTCGGGGAGATATCCATAATATTATCCTATTTAATAAAGAGGGAATATACTAATTACCCTCACATCATCACAAGGATGGCGGTGCCCACAGCCAATAAGGAGGGAATATACTAATTGACTGCCCTGCCCTCAAAGATGGTGGTGCCCAAAGCCACAAAATGGCAGCACCCAGTTCCCTCAGCCCCGCTGGGCCTGCCTCCAGGCAGGTCCATTGCTCCATGAGCCTGCCTCCAAAGTCCACCAATCCCCTTACCCCCCCCCCCCCCCGCCACACAGGGCCAGCCCAAGGTGCAGGCAAGCCTCAGATGGCAGTCGCCCAGCTGCCCAGGGCCACCTGAGGCTCAGGTAACCAGGGCCTGCTGAGACTTGCACTGCTGGTAGTGGTAGCAGCATAAGTGTGATGGGATGTCACCTTCCCCTGATTGCCAGGTACTGTGAGAGGAGGCAGGCCAGGTTGAGGGACATCCCCCTCCAGTGCATGAATTTTCATGCACTGGGCCTGTAGTCAATAATAAAAAGTATATATTTTTAAAAAGACCTATAGATGACTCCCAGATACCTTTGCCCAAACGTAGGCCTCTCTGCACAGATTTTTGCTTAAGGATACCTACTTAAGAGGAGGTTGGTAAGAAAGCACTGTACCTGGAGTGGAGGTAGGAATAGACAGACACCAATGCCCACAGGGAATTGTTTGTTAGGAGGGAAAGTGCTTCATGACCAAACTGACCTGGGTTGCCATCACAAGTCTGCCACTTAGCAGCTCTGAGTTCAGAAGATCACAGAATGTCCCTGTGACTCCCCCAAAGCCCTGCTGTGTAAATGGAGATGATCATTCCAGCCTCAGGTTATGTCAAGGAATGCACACTTGGTACAACATCTAGCATAGAGTATACTCCATAAATTCTGCTGGATTCTTCCTGGAATCCTAGGCCCAACCCTGAAGCATGATTATTTGGAAAGCTGCCTTGATGAAAGCTATGCTTCCTACTCAGTAACTAAAGGAGCAGGGAGCAGGCTTTGAATTTCTCTCCTCTTAAAAAGTGTTTGTCAGAGTCAGCAAGATAAGCAGAATCCCCTCCTTGCAGATCAGCTGGTTTGTTTGGGGTCTTTTTGGTTTTTCATGGAGTCATAAGAGGTTGCAAAATTTAGCACCCTATAAATACCACAGCTATGGTCCCCATAAAGTAAAAACAGTACACCACTTTAGTAAGGTTATATTATATAAGAGGTCAGAGCCAGTGCCACTCCAGCAGCAGTCCCATAGCTAGAACCTGAGCTAACGTGGAACTTTCTGGGCTCCCATAAAGCCAATTGAAAACTAAATTTGTCTTATCACCTTATGAGGCATTTTGAGTGCTTCCTTTTGTTTTACTTTTGATTACATAAAAACCCACTGGTTCAACTTTCTGCCATAATTGCAGTTGATGAAAAGTTCTGTTTATAAACATACAACTACTCTCAAATCCAGCTCTTCATAGTACTAACATAAAAATCCTGATGTTGGTTATTTGGTAATTGTTCATTATTTACTTGTTTAAATACAACAATTTAAAAATTGTATTTTTAATTAGGAATGCCAACTGTGTTTTTAAAATAAAAAATAAAAACAGAGGTTTAAAAAGCATGCGAATGTTCAAGACAATGATTAAAATTAATAACCCCCTGAAAGTATTGAGGAATGAGACAGACATGGAATTCACTGTCCTTGAGGCTCCCCACAATAAATTGATAGTGACAGGATTCTCCTCTAACCACACTCATGAACAGCAATCAAAAAAGGCTTTCTTCCTTTGTTCTTTCCTTTTCCTTTTTCTCCCTTTCCCTCTCTCTCTCTTTAAATGAAAAAAAATAATAATAACTTGACATTTCTCCAAAGAAGATATACAAATGGCCAATAAATACAAGAAAAGGTGCTCACATCATTAGTCATTATAGACAGACAAATCAAAACCACACAAAAAACAATATGCATCTCCTAGGATAGCTATAACCCAAGATGCAGAAAATAGTAACTATTGCCAAGGATGTAGAGAAACTGGAACCCTTGTATGTTGCTGGCGGGAATGTGAAATGGTGCATAGGCTATTTCTTTAAAATATTGGCTTGATTATGTGAAGATGCAAATGAGGCTCACATTGATAACTCCTGTGGGGGAGAATGTGTGCAAGAAGTCCGCAGAGCCATTCATTTTGGAATGACATTATTAACCAATCATGCAAAGTTGGAAGGAAAACTGTCAAAATTTCTTGAAACCACATATTGGCCTGGAGCAACGTAGTATAAAGCTCAATCAAGCAAACAAATAAAAAGATTGCTCAAAGTATCTTCAAGATTGGTTACAGAATCTCTATAGGAGAAAAACCTCACTTACTCAGAAAATATCTGTTGCCGCTGTAGACTAGAGAGAGATGTGGTCAAAACTGTTTTGTGGAAAAATACAACCAACTTAAAAGAACACATTGCTAAACGACACTGTTGAAGGTCATGTTTTAATGGGCTTGAAAGACCATATGTAAGCTGAAGGTCAATAAACTAAGCAGCTAGGCGTCTACATTCACATTCTAACATTTCAGTTAAGCAACCACTCCCCCCCCCCCCCCCCCAATACAGAGAAATCCCATACAGACGATCTGAGGCTGGACTCGGAAGAAACTAACACAGCACCAAGCAGACAAAAAAGTAAGAGGCATGGGAGTACATGCCAGGAGATAAAGTGAATGTCTGCAAGCTGAATGCTGAGACCCCTCCCCAGCCCCTTCCTCCCACTCAGGTCCAGAAGGCCAAATCAAAGCTTCCATCCTGCATGTTCTTCAGGAAGAAGAAAAACTGAACCATCTCAGAGAAAAGAGCTAAGATTTGGGAAGTCCATAACCCTATATCGCAAAGTCCATCTCTTAGTAAGTCTCAGTCGTCCCTGAAGACTTTTGGCGCTTCATATAAATATGAAGGGATAACCAAATATCACCAGAAATTTGGTGATAGAGTATTGTCCATAAATTCTGCTGGAGTAATTTACTCCATAAATTTCTTAAATGAAAATGATAAGCCAAATCTAATAACAGAAGAAATGTCTGATAAATAGAAATCATGTAGGGAGCAGAAGAAAATGAAAAATAAATAATAACTAGAAACTCTAAAAATGATGAAAGATGGTACAGTCATAAAAGAAGAACTGAATGGAAAGCAATGTCAAGAACTTTTGGAAAGTTAAAATATGGTAACAAAAATTAATACATTAATAGTGCAGTTGAAAGAAATCTCTTTAAATCTAGAAGAGAATGACAAAAAGATAAATAATAGTAAGAAAATATAAGAATATTAGAATTCAATACAAAGCCCAAAATTTGAATAATAAGAATTTAAAAATAAAAGACAGAAATAGAAAGACGAAGAAGAAAGAAAGAAAAAATATCAAATAATTAGTATGAGAGAATTCACAGAATTGAGTGTCTTGAGTTTCAAACTATAAAGGGCCTCACTAAGAGTCTAACACAATAAATGCAAAGATCCTATAGCAAGCCACAGAATTATAGAATTTCAGAATACTGAGAATAGAAATAAGATATTAAATCCTCTCAAATGGAAAACTGAGCACACACAAAAGAGCAGGAATCAGTATGCCACTAGACTTCTTGACATCAATACTAGAAGCCTAAGAATAAGGAATAATGCCTTCAAAATTGCAGTTAAATATTTTCAACCAAGAATCTCCAATAATCTTCACTTTAGAAAACAAAACAAAACAAAACACACACACACACACACACACACACACACACACACACACAGCAAACAAAACAAAACAAAACAAAAAGCAAACTTTAAAAAATATGTAATTTAAAATTAGCTAGTTAGACATTAGGAGTCATCTCAGTGTTTCCTTATGGTTAGAGGATCTTACTAACTCTTTGGTGTCTCTTAAGACATTTATCCTCAAGATTTTTGAAGCGGAACCATCTGGTGAAGAAATCTTAAACAAGATATATGAGTTTTAATCTAGGCTGACACTAACACCCCAATGTGTAGGCAAATTTGGACAAATTTATGAAAAGAAAAACTTTTTATAAATACCAGTCTGCTGCAGCATTCATTGGGAACACTACTCAATGAGTCTGACACCCAATTAGCTCTGCATGTTCAAAGAGAGAGCTAAAAATATTTTTAATAGATGCATATTGTAAATCGAGTACTACTCTTCTGTAGTGAATCTGTAATCCACAAGTCAGTGACTCTTATGTTGGCTGAGCAATGAAGCACTAGTCAAAATTTTTGAATGCAGGGTTTAATTCCTGGTTTTTCTCATAAGGAAAGAAACCCCACATCATATATTCATTAAAAATATCTAAATAAGCTGAATGGATTTGCTCGCCACCCTAATGATACAGTAATTCACAGACTTGGTTACTCTAACAGACTTACATCCAAGCAAAAACTCAAACACAAAAAGAACCACAACAAAGGTGAATGTTTCTGTCACAGACAAGATAGCTGAGATGAAAATGAAGTTTGAAAGTTGGAGGAAAGGTACTGATCATGAGGACTCATCATGGTACTGATCATGATGATTAAGTGCCATTTGCGACCTTTAGTTCATTTACAACTGATGAAAATGGGAACATTAATGATAAAATTAAATATATAATTATCAATGAGCTCTTGATACTGGGAGTCCTTTGATTATTTGACTAAAACAGAGGGGAGGGGAAAGAAGAAGGGTCAGGAGAGACACTATCAGGAGCCAGAGACTTTAACAAGAAGAGGTATGTCCTCAACACTATACCTCCCCACCCCTCTTCAACAATAATTTAAGTTTTCTTCTAAGTCATTTTGAAGCTTCTATTTATGTGGATCTCGATATCAGAAACCAAACCAATAGGCTTGGACCATGAAACTAACTTTGACATGGACTCTCCTCTAGTCAACCTAATGATCAAAATTGTTAAGATTCCCCCAAACCGGTTTGGCTCAGTGGATAGAGCGTCGGCCTGCGGACTGAAAGGTCCCAGGTTCGATTCCGGTCAAGGGCATGTACCTTGGCTGTGGGCACATCCCCAGTTGGAGGTGTGCAAGAGGCAGTTGATCGATGTTTCTCTCCCATCGATGTTTCTGACTTTCTATCTCTCTCCCTTCCTCTCTGTGAAAAATCAATAAAATATATTTTTAAAAAATTGTTAAGATTCCATTAAGTATCATCTTTTTGTTTAACTAAAACCAGCAGGAAACATTGTTTTTGTTTTTCTCAACTGTAATTAGCTTTAAATATTAATTTATTATTGAAAGAATCACATAAACATCATAATGTATAATCCAAAATGTGCGTAAACTTTTAAGATAAAACATAAGACTTCAAGGAAATTCTACTTGGCTCTTCCTTTTTGGGGCCCTCAAGGTGTCTGAACTTACTCCCCTCTGCCACGGGAGACGCAGGGGAAGACAGCTTGAGGAGTGCAATTCCCCCATTACTGACCATTCCCTCCTTCATTATTCCAAAACTTATCCCAATATCTGTGGGGCTTAGAGGGAAGTAAAACGGAAATGACTTGTTGGAAGCCCCTTCAGACACTCATTTCTCAAAAAAGGAGCATTTAACTACAAAAAGGTACTGCAGGCTTATTACATGTCCTGATTTGTGACCTCTTATTTTGAGATACAGGTAAATTCCTTGCTTCATTTCTTCATTTATTCAAATATTTATTGAATATCCTTTTCACTGATGGTAGGTTTCTGACCATCCAGTATCCCCGATGGCTCCTCCTCCAATTCCCAGCCCCAGGGTTAAGGATGCCACTTCCCTAGCTTGGTCATGCTTTCAGAAATGGGCATTAGACCCAAACTAAGCTAATGTGAGTCACACACCCCCCCCTCCAGGGCTTTTGTTAGGACAGTTAGGAGACAACCTCGGATTTCTGGCTCAGTTGTCTAGTGTGCTGCTGTTGCTCTAATTGTCTCTCACAGAGAGAGTCTCCTGGGAATGTTTCCAACACAGAAAGACCGCAGCCGAAGGAGGGAGAAAGGAGTCTATGACTTCACCTCTCCACCTATATCCACTGTGTCTGAGGAACAGCACCTCAGTGCTAGACCTTTGCTTACATGAGCCAATAAAGTCTGCTTGATGTTTACAGCTTTTTGAGTTATGTTTCTTTCACTTGCAACTAAAGGGACACCAATATACCTTTCCCAGGGTTGGGCACCACGCCAGCCTATAGGGCTCTAATAGCAAATGAGAGGAGTGGGCATCTGTGCAGCCTCCACAACTAGAAAACAAATAGGGACAACAGAATGTCCGGTCAGGAGAGCAGACTTCATACTCAGACATCCAAGTTCAGGCTAAGCTGTGCTGTTTGCTGGATGTGTGACCTTGGATGGTCCCCTGCTATATAATGGGCATAACTACACCTATGTCACAGACTTGTGTTAAGAATGACATGATATTCTAGATGCAAATCACTGTGCTCAGTTAGTTACCAGCACACACTCACATGCCCAAGGACATGACTGTTAGTAAGGGAGGCATGACTACAGTGTACACCTGCCATTTCATTTCATCATAGCCTGTTCAGTCCTTTTATGTCCAATTCTCCCTCGGCCCAAGATGCACCTTCTCTAATCTGGGATCCCTCTCACAATCCAGGACTGTAGGCTCCCAACCACTCCCCTGCTTGCCTGACTGATTGCCCCTAACCGCTTCTGCCTGCTAGCCTGACCACCCCCTAACTACTCCCCTGCCAGCCTGATTGACGCCTAACTGCTCTCCTGCCAGCCCAATTGGCCCTAACTGCCCTCCCCTGCCAACCTGGTCGCCCCTAACTGCCCTCCATGGCCAGCCTGGTGACCCCCAACTACCATCCCCTGCAGACCTGGTCTCACCCCTAACTGCCTTCCCCTGCAGAACTGGTCCCCCTCCAACTGTACTCCCCTGCAGGCCTGGTTCCCCCCAACTGCCCTCCCCTACAGGCCTCATCACCCCTAACTGCCCTCCCCTGCAGGTCTGGTCCCTTCCAACTGCCCTCCCCTGCCAGCAATCTTGTGGCAGCCATCTGGTGTCCACATGGGGGCAGCCATCTTGTGTGTTGGGAGTGATTATTAATTTGCATATTACCTCTTTATTGTATAGGATATAGGATATGTAAATATACATGCATGTGTGTGTGGGGATATATATATATATATATATATATATATATATATATATATATATGGAATTCTATAGGGCTGCCCCTAACAACCAAGAGTTTAAAATAAAAGCAATTTTAAAAGATAACCAGTAGGACACTACCTTTCTGCAGCAACTTTGCCCCATGAGGTTCAAGGATGGAGAACAGTGTTAACGTGACAACACTCAACAATCCATCAAGGTAACACCTGCTTTGACACCTAGAAGATGACAGCCATCCTTGAAAAGGATGTATTATACTCATCTAGTCATGCCTTAAACTGCCTCTCAGCCTGAACTCACCATATTTCATCACACAACCTGCAATTACCTGCAATTATCTGCACTGTCTCTCCTGACTTGATCATGCTTTCATTTAGGATGACATCATAATCATACCAACTATACTTCCAACAATCACTCCACTACTCAGTGTGCTTCTTCATGCTGGAGTCTGAAAAGGAGACTATTACTCCAATTTCACTACATCACTCTGCATTCTCCCCTCCTGTACTGACCACAGTGGTGGCTGAGTCATTTGTGTAATTACCTGTTTAATACCTGGCTTTCCACTAAACCATAAGCTCCAAGAGATGAAGAATGGTTTCTTTTTCATTCACACTTTAATCTTAGCATCTAACAAAGTACCCTTCACGAAATAGAGACTCAGTGTTTGCTAAATAATTAAATAAATTAATGTGCAGATAGTAATGCTGAGTTTAAAAAGTAAAGTAATATATGCATAACTCATGATGAAGGTTGGGGGGCAGGGAGGATGGGAGGTCAAGGGGAAAATAAAAGGGGACATCTGTAATACTTTCAAACATAAAGATAAATTTAAAAAATGAGCCCTAGCCAGTTTGGCTCAGTGAATAGAACGCTGGCCTGCGGATTGAAGGGTCCCAGGTTTGATTCCTGTCAAGGGCATGTACCTCGGTTGCAGACTCCACCCTGGCCCAGCCCCTGGTCAGGGTGCATGCAGGAGGCAATCAATTGGTGTGTTTCTCTCACATCAGTATTTCTCTCTGTCTTCCCCTCTTTTTTCCACTCTCTCTAAAAATCAAAGGAAAAATATCCTAGGGTGGGGATTAAACACACACACACACACACACACACACACACACACACACACACACCACTAAATAAATAAAAAGCATTTTATTTTTAAAAAGTAAAGTAAATAAATTAGGTCACACAGGTATTTAATTAATGGTAGAATACCATGCTAGGTCAACCTACAATAGTCCAAACTCTGTACCACTGCATCTTATTTATATGAGTCTTTAATAATTTGAGTTTAGTTTATAATAGAAAATGTACCAAGGTAACTAACTGTCATAGTGTTAAATGGTGCTTTAATTTAAATAAATGTTATTTATTCATATTCTGTTGTTTTAATTCAAATAAACCTTCTTTGCTTCTAAAAGTGAACAGTAATGACAAAGGTAAAAAGAACACAGGGAATACACACTTCAGACTCCAATGTTGAACCCCCCAGCCTCTCCTCCAGCCTGGCAACCACACAGCTGCCCGTGACAGGGACCTGCTCTCAGGGGAAATATGGCCCGAATTCTATTACCTGGAAATGACATCATGATTTATAACACAATTTTCTAAATTCTAAAGCTACAATTTATAATGAACCAGACGATAACCATATGGGACCTGGTTTCCTCTTAATTGGGGTTATCTCCATTATCCACGTTCTTCTAATTTTTTTATTTAAAAAATTGTACTGCAAATCACAGAAGGAAGGCAGACACAGAGGCTCAGCAATCAAAAAATGAATGCTCAGAAAGTCAAAGAGAAAAAAACAAATAATAAAGAATAATATTTTAGGTAGTTTTCCCCCAAGATTTTCTAGAAATGTATAAGATGTATTGTGAATATTCCAGAAAACATGATCCATTTTTTTAAACTTCACAATTACATTTTTGGTGGCACTTTTTTTCCTTTTGAACAATACGGAATAAAAGTTGCCAATGTGAGCCACTGGCACAGCTACAAAATAAAGGAAGTTCTATTTGCAGCAATACATTTTTTTCAGTTAGATGATTTAAAGCCTTTTGATAGATCCTTTTTTTTATATAAAATTACAACATAATCAGTACAGATGCTATAAAATATCAGGAAGAGGCAATTAATCACACTATATATGTTAATCCCTATCCCAATTTTGAAAAACTGTTTGATATCAACCTATGGTTTACTCCAAATATACCTTTTGAAGGGGGTGTTAGAGGGTGAGGGATCTAATCTGTAATTCAATTGGACCTAGAGTGGAAGGAGTTTATGGTATTTTTGTTTTTATTTATGGTTCTGTCCATTAAAAATGAAATGCCCCTACCAGCGTAGCTTGGCTGGTTA
Source organism: Antrozous pallidus (assembly GCA_027563665.1). Lineage (NCBI taxonomy): Eukaryota > Metazoa > Chordata > Mammalia > Chiroptera > Vespertilionidae > Antrozous > Antrozous pallidus. Next base: position 79,722,164 of record CM050520.1, read on the forward strand.
GAGGTTCATGCTCCAAAAAGTTTGATCTCCAGTTGGGGCTGGCATGGGATGCAATCGATCAATGTTTCTCTCTCACATCAATATTTCTCTCTCTCTTGATTTCTCATATCAATTTTCAAAATTTTTTTAAAAAGCATGAAATGATGATCCCTCTATCCTTCTCACCTACTAACCCCCATCCCCTCTAATAGCTGTCAGTGTGTTCTCTGTATTCATTACCTGGGAAATTTGACTCGAGGTAGTAAACAGACAATAAAATATACAGATAATGTAGAATTGTATACTTGAAACCTACATAATATTAACCAATGTCACCAAAAAAATTTAATATAAAAGAAAGGAAAAATAAAGAAAAAGAATAAAATGATGATGCTATGTGTTGTTGGAGTGTAGAGAAATATGTTTAGCTTAGTTTTTCAAACATGTAACTTTCCTTGGAAAACTCCAAAATTCAAAGACATTTAACTTATGTGGGATCATTCCTCAAAAAGTAAAGTTGTAGATGAGAAAGTGAATAAGAGACCTAAACACATATTATATTTGCATGAAAGGTATTCAGAATCTATTACAAGAATGGGGTACATACTCATTTTGAGCTTTTGGCTAGAACGTTGTAACATAGGCTGGGAGGGAATAAAAGCAGCTTAGTGTGAGAGGTGCTACAAAGTGGTGAACCCCTCTCTTCTAAATAGCAGTGAGAATGAGGGGGCAGATGGGTCCAGAGCAGTTATTGAAAGGGAAGTGGAGCCAATATTTAGAGAATCAAGTATCTAGTAGTTTTTGCTCCTATCTACAATTCGCCACAACTCATGAGTAGAATATAAAGGTTAAATATTTATGTTATTAAATAAAAAATAATATAAAAATTAGATTAACTGAGTAGGAATCCCATTTCTCTCTTATCCATCCTTACAGAAGTCTAAATGCCTAAAGGGCCCTTATTCAGACACCACCCCATGTGGTTCCTAGTCCTACAGACATGTGCCTTGGCCTAACCAAGGATCAGTGAAAATCACCCTGCAATTTCAATGATGACATCATCACATGGCACTGAGTAAGGAGCTGAGAAAAAGTTTTAGATGTGCCATTAATAAGCTGTGTACATTGATATAAATAAACACTTTTCCCCCTTAAGCCTCAAGTTCGCCATTGAGCCCTTCCAACTCTTAACATTAATGACTCTAGGACTTTATGAACTCTAACCCCAGCTCTGTGCCATGCAGGCGCTGAGGTGAGGCAGGCCAACCACCTGTTAGTGAAACCTGCTTGGAAGGGATGGAGGAAAAACAAGGTCTTCACAGGAAAACAATCATTTTTAAGTCTTCATAAGAACAAAACCAAATACCCACAAAGCTATACTATCTAAAATCAAATTGATTAGCTACAACCAAAATATACTGATTTAGACTCGAAAAATAGTCTTTGATAGCTTATTTAATAGTTAATTTAATTATAATTCTTATGAGAGCTATTTTAGGAATGAGCAGCCCTAAATAATTCTTTTATGTTTCAGCTCTCTCGACTCATTCATTTAGTTGCCATATATCCTTCAGCTATAAAGAAAGAGAATGAGAGTAAGAGAGGAGATGGAGATAAAAGGGATTATATATGTACATGTATCTTAGTACCTAATAAAATAAATCATAATTTCAGGAAAAAAAAACACCACTTATTCTTAGCCCTGAATACTGATAATTTTATTACTTGGATGTCTCTAGCAGGCAAACTGAAAATAATGGGCAATGTTCCAACAGCAGTTTTATCAAGAATGCAAGAATATTTCTTTGTATGACTGTTTTACATGGCCTCATTAACCTCTCTTTTGAAAATTCAACCCATAAAAACTACAACATGACAATACCTATAAATCTATTTCTGCAATGAATTAATACACTATACAATTAATTTAGATTCCTTCATTTTAATTATAACTAGTTATGTTTGATTTTTGTGGAAATAAAGTAGCCTTTTAATTATGAATAGTTACTTTCTCAAAGTAATAGTTTCCAGATTCCATGTGACCCAGTGTTAACACCCACAACCAAGTATGGTAATTTCCCTTTTATTATGATTAACTTTTGCATAAACAGGAGGTGGCCCACGAAACAGTGTGAAAAGTGCCTCGTCCATCCTTGCTGACCACATCTCTCTGATATTAGACCCAATAGTCTTTTGCCCTCTGCCCTGCAGGAACCTCTCACGTGTCCTGTTGTCCAGAGCTATAGCTCTCAGCTCGCTGTTGTGGTTGGAAATCATGCTGATAACATATCTTACCACAGGGTTTGTGGTTAAAAAGATGACCTTTGTTATCTTGCCAGCAATGTCTGCAACTTAGGAGTCCACTCTCTGAGAAAGCATTGTGTGATGAGCTGGGCTTACCAGATGTTGGATAACGGAAATTTTCTGAAAGGGTAGATCTTGTTTTCACCACCAAAAAATAACAGAAGAAAAACTTGTGAGGTGATGAATATGTTAATTAGCTTGATCGTAGAAATTATTTTACATTGTCTACGTGACAAATCATCAATGTGTATATCTTAAATATAAGCAATTTTTTGAAAAGTAAAAACTAATCTCCCATGCTCAAACTTTTCCCGTACAATGAACAAATTCAGCTAAGAGTACAGAACTGTGGGTCCTCAATTCCGAGAGTAAATGCGAATGGTAAATCGTGAGAGCAGGGAATGGCCGGCCTCCCTGAGAAAGAAATGTGCAGGAACACAGCTGCACAGTCTGTCTTTCTAGAGACCAAAATGTCCCCGTAACTAAGAGCTATGAAACAGAAAACCTCATCATTTCACTTTGAAGATATATTCTAAGAAAATGATCTGAAATCAAAACTCTTGTATGGAGATGCCTGTACTAATACTATCCTATCTAATAAAAGAGTATTATGCAAATTTGACTGTACCTTTGCCACACCCACAAGCCATGCCCACCAGCCAATCAGGAGCAGATTATGCAACTAAACCCCAACCAAGATGGCTGCCACCACTGAGAGCAGGAGGGAGGGTTGGGTTTCCCCAGCAACAGAGGAAGCCAAGCTTTCTGCCTGCCATTGTGGACCTATGCTTCCACTCAATGTTACAACATTTCAATTATAAAAGATACAGAAATGGCAGCAGCCACTGAGCTGGAGAGAACAGAGGCTTGGGTTTCCCTGGCAATGGAGGAAGCCAAGCTTTCCACCTGCTGTTGCCGGGCTAGGCCTCCACTCCAGGTTACAATGTTTCAAACAGAAATGACTGCCACCCTGGAGTGAGCAGAAGACTTGGCTCCACTCCAGGCTACAAAGTTTCAATTATAGAACATAAATTAATCCCAGATTCCAGGGCCTCTGCTTGGGTCGCTGGGGGGCATGGCCAGCCTGTAAACCTCCACAAGCTCCTTGCCCAGGCTGCCCCTCACCCCAAGGGAACCTCCACCCTGATCTGGGACACTCTTCAGGACAAATCAGCCGGCCATGCACCAGGCCTCTATCCTATCTAATAAAAGAGTAATTTACAGATTGACCATTACTCCAACACACAAGATGGCTGCCCCCATGTGGTCAAGAATCTTGCCCCCATGTAGACACAAGATGGCCACCACAAGATGGCCAGCAGGGGAGGGCAGTTGGGAGGGACCAGGCCTGCAAGGGAGGGCAGTTGGGAGCAATCAAGCCTGCAGGGGAGGGCAGTTAGGGGTGACCAGGCTGGCAGAGGAGGGAAGTTGGGGCAAACAGGCTGGCAGGGGAGCAGTTAGACATCAATTAGGCTGGCAGGGTAGTGGTTAGCAGATGATCAGGCTAGCAGGCAGAAGCGGTTAGGGGCAATCAGGGAGGCAGGCAGGTGAGCAGTTTGGAGCCAGCAGTCCTGGATTGTGAGAGGGAGTCCGATTTCCCATTTAGGCCTGGTAGGATCGGGCCTAAACGGGCAGTCAGACATCCCTCAAGAGGTCCCAGATTGGAGAGAGCGCAGGCTGAGCTAAGGGACATCCCCCTGCCCCCTGTGCACAAAATTTTGTGCACCAGGCCTCTAGTTTATAATAACAGTTAAAAACATACCAGTTCCTAACAATGAAAGATTAAGTATCTTAGGGCACATCAATGCTACGGATACTTTACCTTTGTTAAAAATGGTATGTATAAAGTGTCAGCTATGAAAAATGAGTAAGTTTGAGAGATCTGCTGTTCAGCATTATGCCTGTTGTTAAAATAACTATACTGTACACTTGAAATTCTGTTAAAGTAGCTCTCATTTTAAGTGTTCTTACAACATTAAAAAACGGGCATATACACAGCTATGTAAATTATTCATAAAACCAAGTTCACTTGGATAAGTAGAACATTACATGTGCACAATTTTCAACTATGCGAACTATACAAAGGCACACAGGTAAGAATCGAAATTAGATTTAAAGTTATAAACAGAGATTTCAATTAATTATATTCAATTTTTCGCATCAAATTAATTGTGTATAATGACATTTTTAAAAAAGTAAAAATAGCTGATAAAGGAAAAGATAGTATAAATGGCATGGGGAGTTTGACCTGCACAGAGAACGCCTGGTTCTCATGCTCAGTGAGAAGTCAGTGTCTGGGCGATTCTGGGGTCAGGCTCTCCCCAGTCAGGCAGGCTGATGGATCGCTACAACAGAACCAGGCAAGCAGAACCAGACAGGGGTCAACAGATTCTCACCACTGGGACCCTATTCCATTTCTATCTGAGATATGTCCAAAGACCTTCACAGCAGGCTTTTGCATGACTTTCCCCCAGAGCTATGTCTACACTATCAGATAAATCTGAAAATAATCATATACTTTACAGACTTGCTCTATCTCTACTATTGCTACTTAAGCTTCACAACTACATGTTACATCAGTCCTTCTCCACTGAAAGTATACAAGTAGATGATAGCAGCATGCTAATTAGTGCCTTAATCCTTGCTTAAAACAGCACAGTTTAAAAAACAATTCTGGCAGTTTGCACATTGGAATATCAACAAAAACCTTTACAGGATATAAATTACTGCTGTAAACATTAGTTTATGCCACCACAGGATCCTTACTTTAGCTAAAATTCAGCTTAGCTGACATTAAAATGGAGTGTCAGGTTCTAACAGCTTTCTAATAGCGAAGAAAAAGTAGGCAATTAAAGCAATATAAGGAAAAAAAGCAGTATACATACTTAGAGGAGCTACTTCTCAGACAGTTATGATATGAAAAATAAAATCATTAAAGCCAACAATCCAAAGTTAGGTGGGTGGGTATCTGATTCACCATAAATTTCATTATTTTTCACACCTCCATTTAATGCTATGAATTCCAGTATTGGTGGGTGAAGGGCACAGGTTAGTATTTATGTATTAAATACCTGACTGACATTGAACACAAGAGATACTTTGTCATTCCTAAATACAACAATTCAGTTTTCACAATTATAATTCAGCAGATGTTTATTCATGTTGACCATGTGCCCAGCTCTGGGATATAGAAAAAAAATGAATGAGACAATGTTCCTAACTTCAGCGACTGAGGCTGGGCTACAGGACAGCCTTATCAAGTGTGAGATCCCACTGAGTCCTTCTACCTTTGGGATGACAGACACAAGGTTCATTTCTCCTCCCACTTAAGTTCCCACTTTAATAAGGGGATACTAAAATACTCCTTATAATAAAAGGATAAAGGGGCATGAGCATAAGAGCAGAGCACAGGAAGGGGCCCTCAACAAACAGATATTATAACAGATCTCTACAAAGGCAGGTCCCAAAAGAAACAGGGAAAAGGAAGTCCTGGAATACACCCACAGCGCAGGAAGGAGTTGACCTGCTCTGCAGACACCCAGACAGACCCAGGGTGCAGGGCATCAGGACAGACAATGAGATGCAGGGCTGACGATGAGGACTGGACTGACTGCCCTCTCCTTTTCCCCACCTGCCTACACCTAGGATCAAATTATGTGGTTTCTGGACCTCAGGCTAATAGTATCGAATTTGCCCAAATTGAAAGATATGTCTTTTCATTGTAATGACCCATCAAATAATAAGAAACTAAACTTTGAAGGCTTATGCTTCAACACATTGTGTTTAGAATGTTAGAACACCAGGGATGGAGAGAAGATCCTGTTAGTTTCCAAAGAGAAAAATGAAAGTACCTATAAAAGAGAAAAGAAAAGAGTAAAAAGAAAAGAAAAGGAAAGGAAAGTCAGATTGGCATCAGACTTCTCATTAGAATCACAATGACTAACACAATGAACAATGCCTTCTGGTTCCAATGGGAAATTATTTTCCCAAGTCATATCTAGTCTATCTTATAATCAACAAGACAGTGATACAGACATTCTCAGACTTGCTTGGGCAGAGTAAAGACATTAGAAATGCATGAACTAATCATACAAACTATTTACCTTTCTCAGGAAGTTATTTGAAAATTTGCTCAAGGCTACATGGTAAACAAGAAAAAAAAATAAAGTCCTTCAATCCCAACAACTGGATTCAACCAAAGAACAATGAAGATGGTGGTCCTGACTGACAGCTGTGTAGCCAATCGAGGGCGGATCACCCAGAGGCAGCAGCAGGCAGACAGAGCAATCAAAGACCCATATTCACAGCGGAGTTTCCACACACCTGATAACCATCCTTGAGACCTGGAGACACCGAGTCAGCATAAAAAGGTGATAGAAGTAGACCAAAAAGAGTAGAAATTTATGGGAGTGGAAATCCTTATAAGAAAAGAAATATAATCTTAATATTCTACTTGGCTTCTCAGTGAACAATATTTACTTGGTCATCATAATGTAAACATTTTTTATTGATTATCAACTTTTTAAACTTAAAATATAAAGAAATCACTGAAGACAATTATGAGTCAAGAAAAGAAGGTAACTGTTATCCACACTGATAATATAAATGCAAAAGGGCACATGTTGAAGGTTGGGAGAAGAAGAAAATGGGAAGAGTTCAGGAAGTATAGGGGTGTTATTGATGTCCATCCATAGTTAACAACACGAAAGGCAAGGACAGTTGACAGCTTAATGTTAAGAACTTAACCAAACCAAGAATTAAAAATAGTGATGGCCTATTATGGCTCAATGGTTGAGTTTTGACCAGTGAAACAGGAAGTCACAGTTTGATTCTTGGTCAGGGCACATGCCCAGGTTTTGTCCTGATTCCCAATAGGGTCCATGCAGGAGGCACCTAATCAATGATTGTCTCTAAACATTGATGTTTCGATCTCTCTCCTCTTCTCTGTTCCTCTTTCTGAAATCAATAATTTTAATAGTGTTGGATAGATTTGGGAAGATGGGACTAAGTGATCTGGAGTGCTGGCAGACATATCACTTCTTTTACCATAGTGGGAAGCCAATGAATAATGACTATAATTGATTAATCAAGTAATAACAGCATATATTTATATAAGAAGGAAAGGTATACTTTTGTATGTTCTAATATACTGATATGAAAATCAATGTCCAGTATGATAAGAATCTGACCAATTGTGATATTCTGCCAACCACATCACCCTGTTCACACAGTGAGGTTACTAAGGCTTTATTGAAGAGCAGCCACCAAGTTCTATGCAGGTATCAGACTGAGGAAAATCTACAGGACATCCCAGCTTCAAAATGCTCACAGGACAGAGGGAGCCAGTGTTGGGTCAACAAGAACAGTGCATTGTAAAAAGTGCTCTGGGACAGAAAACAGAGCAATTAATTCTCTAGAAGTTGTGAAAGGAGGAGAGGAAAGAAGAGAAGAGAATTATGAAGCATCACTTAGTATCCATACCTAAATTATTCCTTTATTTATTCCTGTTAAATTTCATCATGTCAAATTTAGGTCTTGGCCCTGGCAAGGTAGCTCAGTTGATTAGAATGTCACCCCGTGCACCAAAAGGTCACCGTTTGATTCCCAGTTGGGCACATGTCCAGGGTGCAGTCTTGATCCCCAGTAGGGGCATGCAAGAGGCAGCCCATCAATGTTTCTCATGTTGAGGTTTCTCTCTTCCTCTCTCTCGAAAATCAATAAAAACCAATTTTAAAAAAGCATTTAAAAATAAAAAGTAAAGTACAGGAAAATCCTGCAAATTCAATCCAATCTGGACATTCCCTCCAAGTTGATGATGGATATGGTCTTTTGACTATAAAATCTGACATTACAGCAAACCTACATGGATGCTGACCCTCTTCAGGGTCATATCGGAACTGCTTAATTCTTAAAACGTTCTTAAATCTTTAGACATTCTTAAAACTTCCCTGAAGTGGACATTAAATTCACCAGTCGAAGGTAGTATAGAAGCCACCCTCTTTCCATTTGAAAAAAAAGTCAGAATTTTGGCTCATTTTCATAATTGTCAAAGGTAATTTTCTGGAACTAAGAATCTTAGTTATAATTACTGCCAGTATCCTGTAATATAATTTCATTAAGGCTAGATTTTAAATCAATTCAAGCAAAATAATCTCTCACCTATCAAGCTATGTTATTCATCACCAGCCATAAAAGATAAAAATCCCAACAAGAATGAATATAGACTAAAAACAAACGTCTTCATTAAAATGGAGCCGAAAAGGAATGCATAAAAAAGGACTAAGAATTCCAGGCAGCAGCACGATACAAAATGGAAGCTCTGTGCTTTTATTTTATTTTATTTTTGAAATATAAAAAAAAACAGCAATTTGCTTAATTGACTTAGTAACCATTTCTACTCAACATCACATATAAAAATAGCCCATGCCCAACAGAGGACCTGAACGGGCACTTCTCCAAAGAGGACATGCAGGTGGCCAACAGACACATGAAAGGATGTTCAGTGTCACTAACTGTCAGAGAAAAGCAAATTAAACCCACAATGAGATAATCACTTCCTACCTGTCAGAATCACTCTCATCAATAAATCAACAAACAAATGTTGATAAGGTGGAGCAAAAGGAACCCTCTAGCACTATTGGTGAGGATGCAAATAGGTGCAGCCACTATACAAAGCAGCACAGTGGTTCCTAAAATAATTAAAAAATACAATTTCCTTATGAGCCAGCATTTCCACTTCTGGGTATCTATCCAACAAAACCGAAAACACTAACCCCAAAATACATATGCACTCCTATGTATAAGGCAGTTTTATTTACAGTAGCCAGGATAAGGAAGCACTCTCCAAGTGCCCATTAATAGATAAGTGGGTCAAGAAGCTATGGTACCTATGCAAAATGGAATGTTATTTGGCAGTAAGAAAATAAAATCTTATCATTTGCAACAGTATGGATGGACCTAGAGGGTATCATGTTAATTGAAAAAAAAAATCAGACAGAGAAAAACAAATACCATATGATTTCGCTTTTATGTGAAATCTAAAAAACAACATAAACAACCAAAGAAAACTGAAAAAGACTTCTAGATGCAGAGAACAAACTAGCAGTTGCCAGATGAGTGGGGTTTGGGGTGATGGGTGATAAAAGTTGAAGGAATTAAGAACTACAAATTGGTAGTCACAAAATAATCATGGGGATGTAAAATGCAGCATAGAGAATATAACCATAATTTATAATAATAAAAGCATAATATCCAAATTGACCAAACGGCTGAACAACAGAACAACCATCAGGATGACCACACTATGATACGCAACGGCGCCAGGCCTGCCAAGGTGGGTGCGATGCGATTGGTCGGGGTGAGGAGGAGCCCTGCCACTGCCCTGCAGAGGGTGACCCAGGCCACCAGCTGGCTGGGTGATCCATCCAGGGGCCAGGGGAGGGGTGGTGGTGGACATGGGCAGTGCCACTCCAAGGCAAGTGTGAGGGCCAGCTGCTGGCAGTTGGAGGAAGCAAAGGTGCAGGTGCTGGCAGCCAGGGAAAGGAAGGCCTACCCTTGCATGAATTTCGTGAATGGGGCATCTAGTATTTTAATAACTATGTATGGTGCCAGATGAACATTTGCATTTTTGGGGGGATCACTTTGTAAATTATATAACTGTCTAATCACTATGCTTACATGACACTAATAAAAATAATATTGGATGTCACTATAATCAAAAAGTAAAAATAAAAAGTAAAAAAACTACCATGCCCAGCATGAGGTGTTTGGCTCAACCCTGTCCTTGATACTCTCTGTTTCTTTAAAATCATCCAACTCTCTGAGACCCATCTACTATTTAAATGACTGCACTTGTCTCTAACCTGATCTCTCTCAAGAACACTAGGCTTACTAGTATATTTCTAGCTGTCTACTCAGCTTTTCTTCCTAAACAGTCCACTTTAACCTCAAGGTCAACTTGCCCCAAACCAAACTATCTACTTATAAGAAAATTAAAAAGCCCCCCTCCTCCCATCCCTATTTCTGTTGTTAGTGCCATTCATTCTTCCTGTCACCCCAGCCTGAACCTAAATCATGACCACTCTTCCCTCTGATCCATATCCAGATCAAGCAGCCAGTTCACTTATCTTCCCTTGCCGTGTCTCTTCAATAAACTCTTTCTTTTATTCTTACAATCAAAGCTCAGATTCAACCCCTGATCACTCATACATCCCATCTGGTGAGCAACCACCTACAGTGTAACCTTCAGGACTACCCGTTCTTGTTACTCATTGCCACCAAATCGTTGCACACACATTCCCAGCCGGGATGCTTTCTATAATTCAGCTCAGTAACATCTACTTAAATATTTAAATCCTTTCCATTTTTACCTCTCAAAGGCATAAATACATGCAGAATGCAGGAACCAATGAGTCCATCTACAACAGATACAGGACACTGTCTATTAGGAGCTTATTAAGCACTTACCTGCAGGACGCTTTGCTTAGTACCACAGAGGATATGAAGAGCTGCATTGCGCTCTTGCATCTTACAGAAAAATACATCCCATTTCCAATAAAAGTAAGTCACAAACCTCTTGAACAGAGGAATTCTATTATAGGCTCAGTGTGGCCTATATAAAAAAATACATATATCTGAAAAGGCACATAAAACTCCATTGTTTTCTTTAACAAATATTGAACTCACTCTAAAAAATGAGAGCTACCTAATGGGAATCAACTCATTTCATTACAATTCAAGTGACCTTTGATATTTAACCTTCATCTTTATGTCCGAGATGCCTTACTTTTCGAGAAAGATTCGTGAATTTTGCTTTAAAGAAACAATTTAAATTAGATGAACATTCACAGATCCTTCAAATTCCTTAGTTCCCAGGTTCACTCTTTCACATGGCTCCTGTGAACGATGATGATGGAAGCCAGGTGCACCTGCTCACGGAGCGGCCTGACAAGTCCACGAGCTGCAGAGCAGCTCCCGTCAGCAAGCCCACCGGCAAGGACTCCCTCTTCTTCCAGGTAAGAGCTATCCATCAGAGCTCCCCTCCACCCCCTCAGTGTTCTAGAAAAGCAATGCAGTGTTTGCCAAACACGATAAATGTCATCTAAGAATTATTTAACCATCTTCATATTAATCACCCCAGCACTCTCTAATTAATATTTTATTCAAGAGCACTGAGGAAGTATCACATGCCAGGAAATCCATCTTAAATCCATCTCAGCCTGGCTTTAAAATGCCACAACATGTTACTGTGGACTGCTGTATGATTAATGGGACTAAAACCAAACCAACGCCTTTCTTCTGCAATTCAGGAATGAAAGATTATAAACTCCTGGAAAACATATTGCTCCATAGTTCTTTATACACAGAGAATACATGATAAACTTTATCAAAGCGGTGGGGTGGATCTGGGGAGTGTTGACAAACTGCATGCAGTGTACCCTAGTACTGACCTGAAGCTGTTAGGCATGTGGGAGGGTACCTCACCTCTATTCTCTATCCTCAATACCAGCTCCACAAACAGAAAGCCAACATCACCCCAGTGAAGCAGACATAAATAGAAGACATGAATATTTCTCCTAGAAACAGACACAGATGTTTCCAGAGGTGAGGCATTCTTCACACCGGAGTAATTCTCACTTGCTCATATTGAAGAGTTCATTCGAACATATCCAGGTAATATTATTTTAGCTATTCTCATGAGGACATCATTCACACAACCTCAAAATTAACAAGAGTGAAGGATAAATATTAACAAGGACCAGGACTTACTAGGATTAAAGTTAATCTTCAGGTTGCAAGGGGGAAAAATGCATGATACAATTAAGGGTCTCACATTACTAAAAAAGCAGAATTTTCACACTGCAGTGTCAACAGCCACCATAAACATCTTCATGTTTAGATTGAAACTTTAGAGACCAATCAAAATTAATAAAGAGATTGAAAATGTGTGACTCTCTCCATCAGACTGTGAGTTCCTTGAGGCTCATATTTGATCCCCATTTCCTAGCATGCTGAATAAACAAGCAACCCAATTTTCTTCTGAATGAACAAAATATTAAATACCATTTACCTTAAAATAGCATATATGCCAGTCTTTAGTAGCTATTGATTAACAGGGTTCCCATCATTTAAAACCTCCTATGAACCACTCTGAACTTCTTTACGAACTTTGCCAATAAGCAAACATGAGTAAATTATAATGTTTACTATCAACTGTTTTCTGATAAAATGGAAGAAGTCTTTTGTTTGTTGGTTAAATATGCTTTTATTGATTTTAGAGAGAGCAGAAGGGAAAGAGAAACATCAATGACAGAGAACCATCCATCAGCTGCCTCCTGCACACCCTCTATGGGGATCTAGTCCGCAGTTGGCCCTGTGTCTAGCCAGGAATCAAACCAGCGACTCTCCGTGCCTGGGAGGACACTCAACCAACTGAGCCACAGGGGCCAGGGCTGAGGGGGCCACTTCTATGTCATCTGGTTTCTATGTCGTTGGTTGTGCAGCTGATGCAATTTAGTCTTCAAGACAGTTGAAGATATTACCAACCTTCCTTCATTCAACAAACACTTCTTACTCTGTGTGTGTCCCGATGCTACTCTGGGCAATGCAGTGAGCACCTGCCTCCACGGAACAGCTTGATGGATGAGACTAGCAGTGCCGAAAACATGCAGCTAGTTCGATCAGTAAGAACTGTGATGAATGTGCCGGGAGGAATACAGGCATGCTCACTTTGCAAAACTTCGCTTTAAGCCACTTCACTTTTACAAAACACCTGTGTTAGTACTTGTGTTCGCTATTCTGAAGAGAACATTTGCTTAAAAAAAAAAAAAGCAAAAATAGCGTTTGGCTTTGGTTTACAGGGCACCTTCAGAGGCCAAAAGCACCCCGCACAGCAGGGGTGCCGCCTGGCTGTTCTTCCCCGGGATCTGCACCCAGTGTTTCGCAGCAAGACAGCACAGCTCTGCCCTGGGTCTCTGAGCCTGGGCTTAGTCTCCATTTATCTCGGGCGTGGTCAACAAGATGTGTCCTCAGGTAACTGCTTCTTCACGGTACAGGTTTGGGATTCCTGCACCCGGAGCGGTCGAAGCATGAGGGAGGCAGTGCCTAAATCCAGAGCTCACCGCTCCGAGAACAGTGGAAACAACTTATAAACAGAAAACCAAAGAACGGAATAAGAATTTCTAGGCAAAGCGAAAGTGAAGACTACCTGCGGAGGTAGCAACCCAGACTCAAGGCCTGGAGGTAAGACCAAAAAGGCTGCAGGCTGTGTATAGTTTATGGGAGCTGGGGAAGGTGAGGGAGGAGAACGGTGAATGCTGAGGTTGGAGAGATAAGCAGAAGTCTGATTATGAAGGATCCTGTAAGTGACACTAGGAAGTCGTGATTTTATGCTGAAAGCAGTGTCAACAAATAATAATAATAAATGGAGCCACCTTCACAGGTAGCCGGAGCTGCCAGGCCAGAGAAACTGCCTGGCATGTCTCATTCCTGGCATGTCAAACCTTTGGAATGTTAAAACAGGGCAAATTAACCTTGGGACTGGGCCTAGAGCAACCTTGTGCCCCTAAGAACTGTTTGCAAAGATAACAGGAAAGCAATTATTAAGACTACTGAGATGAAAGTTGCAAACATTATTTAGAATTAACATCACTGTTTATGTTGTCTGCACCAATAGAAAGGCTTTCCTTCTACTGATGTCACTGATCTCTTCCCTTTCTCCCAAACAGCCCTCGCCTTTTGTCTTTTAATCTGAACATCCCTTGGGCTTTTGCTTGATTCAGTGTGTCCCGAACAGCTTTCCTTTGATCTCAAATAAATGCTTGTTGTCTTTCCTTTGAAAGGTCTTTTCATTTTAAAGTTAACAGCAGTAGGCAGCTCTTGTTTTTGAGGCCTACGTGGGAAAGGTCACTTCACCAGATTGCTCAAGTTATAACATAGAGACTACCTTGAACAGTGGTTCTCAAAGCCTGGTGCCCAGATCAGCAGCCTTCGGAATCCCTGGGACCATGTTGGAAGCGTAAGTTCTGAGCCCAATTCAGACCTATAGAACTAGACACTCTGGGGGTGGATCCCAACAATCTGTTTCAACAAGCCTTCCAGGTGACTGTGTATAGAAATCAGTATAAAGATGGTAACTGAAACTAGAGAGTAGATGAGATTACCCAGAGAAAGTGTAAGGGGTCTGGGAAGAGGGCCTAGGAGAGCCTGGAGGAACACTGTTTAAGAGAAGGGCAGAGGAAAAATAAGACCCAAAGGGAGCAGCCAGGTGCTAAGAAGGAAGTCAGGGGAATGTGGGGCTGTGGAAGCCAAAGGCAGATACTAAGTAAGGTAAGACAAGGACTGAAAAGTATCTCTCTTGAATTTAGCAATGAGAAGGTCACCAGTGACTGGCAAAAACAATCTTAGTGAGGTGGTAGGGCTTAAAACCAGACTATAAAGAGAAAGAAAGGGGATAGGCACTGGAAGAGGCTAAGAGATAGAGGGAGGGTGTCTTTAAATAGGAAAGGGCGTGGTCATGTTTAAATGACAGTGAAAAGGAGCCACCAGAAGAAATAACTGGCAGAATCAACTCTCAGGAGGCAGACGGATGAGGTGCATGAGATTAGCCTTGAACAGAACCAGATTCATCTCAGCCATTGTCACAGCACATCGAGGCAGGCAGAGATGGGTGTGGGTACCGGTGTATTTGTAAGTTTGGGGAGAGAATTCTTATCTGAGCGCTTCCAGTTCCTCTGTCAAATAAGAGGAAAGGTCATATGCTGAGTCAGAGGATAGTGGTGGTAGGTATACATGTAGAGTCTAGAGATGGCCCACATTAGATGGGGCAGAGCTGAAAGCTGGGAAGGGAGCTAGGGGAGTGCGGCACTGATCCACAGAGGCGATGGTGACCTCAGGCAGGCAGTGAACAGGTGAATATGTGGGTTACCTCAGTCATGGAACAGGTGAATATGTGGGTTACAGAGATATGGAGGCAGATGACCGAGAGCTGCTGATTGGAATGTGTTTAGATACTCCATAGATGGGACAAGGAAGAGGCTCCTTTGTCCATGAAAGAGGATAACAATGGTTCCTGGGACAGCTGAGGAGAAAATATATGTGAAGAGTGTACTTAAGGAAGTACAAAACTAACTGAGCTATGTGTGTAATTATTTTGATCTTAGAGAAAAACTAGAGGCCCAGTGCACAATATTTGTGCACTGGGGGGGGGGGTCTCCCTCATGCATTTTGGAACCCCCTTGGCAGACATCCCTCTTGCAGTCTGGAAGCTCTTGCTCCTTACCACCTGCCTGCTTGCTGCTCCTTGGGGCTACTATGGAGGTGGAAGAGGGCCTGGCTTCTGACCGAGCAGCACTCCCTCTGTGGGAGTACACTGACCACCAGTAGGCAGCTCCTGCATATATATATATATATATATATATATATATACACTTCAAATACAATAAGACTCAGATTTATTGAATGTGACTGCTTGAATAAATGAAAACATGAATACGGCTGAGTGAAAATAGAAGTAAACTATGTACTTTCTCCAATGTGAACATTACAGTTATTAGATAGTGACTTTGTTATTCTTTATTTTTTGGAATGGGAGTGAGGACTTTTCTCGTAAAAATAGGTTTGAAGAATTATTATTTAAGGAAATGAATCATACTACCTCTTCTTTACTTAAATCCCACCTACTTTCCTTGTGAATAAAATCTGATGCTACTGCTCCATCTGAATACCCCAGATACTCATAGTCACACTCAACTTCCTGCTCAGCTCCCCTTCTACAGTGTCCAGTCCCCTATCTACCTTGCCCATCCTGTTGGCTCTACCTGGCACATCCCCTTCCTCCTCTCGGCCTTGCCACCTCCTCCTCATGCTTCAGGACTCAGAATAACTTCATGCTTCCAGAAAGCCTGCCCTACCCTGAGGTCACATTGGGTGCTTTTCGTAGATGTTACCGTAGCACCCGTGTTTGTCCCTAATGACTGTTCTCTTCCTTATGCTCCCTGTCAAAATGGGGCACAAGGACTATGTAGTCCATCCACCAATACCTACACTCTCTGAATGTCTCCTCCCCTCCAGTCCCTGGGCCAGTGCCCTCTTTCTAGCCTTTATGGCCCCCACATTCACTGTGCCCTACTACCAGCCCCCAGCCTCTGAGCCCACCTCATACGGCCACCTCTCCTCCAAAGCCCTCTGAGGGCTGCCTTTGTTAGCATCTGCCTCTTTTCCCTTCCTTTCTTCCAATTGCAGCAAATATATAACATAAAATTTGCTATTTTAACATTTTTAGATGTCCAATTCAGTGGCATTAATTATATATTAATTATAATGTTGTGCAAACATCACCACTGTCTATTTGCAAATATTTTCATCACCCCAAACAGACACTCAGTACCGATTAGGCAATTAACTTCCTCCATGCCGGGCCTCTTAAACCTACTTCCTGTTTGTCTTTATAAATTAGCCTATTCTAGAAATGTCATAAAAATGGAATCACACAATATTTATCTTTTGTGTCTAACACTTTCACAATACTTTCAAGGCTCATTCATGTTTTAGCATATATCAGACCTTCATTCCTTTATATAGCTAATATTCCACTGTACATATATACATTTATTTACCCATTCATCTGTTGATGGACACTTGAGTGGTTGCCACATATTGGCTATTGTGAATAATGATGCAATGAACATCAATGTACAAGTATGTGTTTGAGTTCCTTTCTTCAATTCTTTTGTGTGGATGCCTAATTGTAAAATTGCTGGGTCATACAGTAATTCTGTGTGTAGCCATTTGAGTGATATCTATGTCCCTTATGATAAATATATCTCACACCTATATGTTGACCTGAAATGCTGCCTTCCACCATGCCCCACACGTACTCACTCATCTTTATGGAAAATGCAAAGCCTTGGCCCAGCCAGCTCGAATGTTCATGGTCTAGCCCTTGTTCCCTCTTTTCTACCTCACTCCCTCCTATCCTGCAATCTATCCATGGTGAATCCTTGTGATTTCCCCATGGCTGTGCCTCTGTGTATGCCAGCTCTGCCCTTTATTTTTTTCCCTTTGCCTGCTTTTTTTGGAAGAAACTGTTCAAGGCTTCCTGGACTTGCTCTGGTCTCCCAAAGTACCCTCTAGGCAAACATTAAGCATTCCAAATTGTTCAAAAGGGTAAAATCCACTTGGCCTTCATCTTACATACCCTGGCGGCATCAACCAATAACTACACTGTATAAAAGTTCAAGAAAGTCTGATAACAAACCATTATTGGCATAAAATTTCAAGGTTAAAAGACTACAGAGGGTTGCCTAAAGGAAGTTTTATCTATTTAGTGTAAAAAACTCAAGTGTAAATATGTTATATTGATCAGTAAACCACTACTGAATACCATATTCAACACTCATGTGATCACAAATGTCTCAAGAACAGTGATTACATCTTTCTAATTTAAATTTTTCCATTATGATATATAACACACATAGAATAATGTATAACACCAAAATAGGTGCTTTTTGAATTAACATAATTAAAAAACAAGTAACCTACCTTAAGAACTATAATACTGTTAGCCCCAAAAAAGCTTTTCATATAACCTTCCCAAATTACATCACCTTCCCTTCAGACACTTATCTTTAAGAAGGTCTCTATCTTTGAAAAATGGAGCTCCATCTGAGTTGGGCAACTGAAGTTTATGACAGAATAAAGAGAAGTTCAATTTTTATACTGTGAGGTTTCATGGCATGTCATCAACAATGTGTTAGGTGATGCTCAGTTCACAAATCTGTATTTTATACCATCTTCAGCTTCATCTACCTAAATAATTACAATTAGTATTAGTAAAATGTCATTCTTTAAGTCCTTGCTAATTTCATTTTGGCTTTCATAGAGTTTACTGGAAAAAAAAAATCTGGTTTGCTTATTTATCTCCAAATGACAGCACATACCAGCTGTGTGCGTGTGTGTGTGTGTGTGTGTGTGTGTGTGTGTGTGTGATATCAGCTTTATTAAAATACTAGGGGCCCAATGCACAAAAGATTTGTGCAAGAATGGGCCTTCCTTCCCCTGGCTGCCGGCACCACCTTTGCTCTGGCCAGAGCCACCTTTCTGCTTTCCCATGCTGCCCAGAGACCTGGAGCAACTGGGGTGGTGTGGAACACCTGCATCATTGCCAAGGCCAGGAAGCAAGTATCCCACCTGCCCCAGCCACTGGGTGCTGGCATATGCAAATTAACCTGCTATCTTTGTAGGGTTAATTTGCATAATCACTCCTGATTGGCTGGGGGTGTCACAAAGGTATGGTCAGTTAGCATGTTACTCTTTTATTAGGTAGATAATTCACATGCCATACAATTAACCCATGCAAAGCATTCAATCAATCAATGATTTTTAGTGTAGTCACAAAGTTTGCAACCATTGTCACAATTAATTTAAAAATATTTCATCACCCTGAAAAAAAATCTCCTTACCCACTAGCAATCAGTTCCAATTTCGCTCTAACCTCCTTGCCCTAGGCAACTACTAATTCATTTTGTGTTTCTATGGATTTTCCTATTCTGGACATTTCATATAAGTGGAATCAAACGACGGGCTTCTTTCATTTAATGCTTTCAAGGTTCATCCATGTTGTAGAACGTCTCAGTACTTCATCCTTTTTATTTATGAATCGTATTTCATTGTATGGGTATACCATGTTTCATTTAGTCATTCATCAGTTAATGGGCCATTGGTTTGTGTTTATTTTTTGCTATTATTATCGTACTGCTATGAACATTCATGTACAAGTTTTTATGTGTGAATGCTTTTGATAAAGATGTATGTTTTCACACCTGGAGGAATGAAATTCTGGTTCACATGGTAACTCTGTTTAAGATCTATTAGGCTGTTTCCAAAGGAGTGGCACCATTTTACCTGCCCACCAGCAGTGTATGAGGTTTGCAATTCTTTCGCATTATTGCCAACACTTGTTACTATCTCTCTTTTTTATTAGAGCCATCCTAGTGAGTGTGAAGGGGTATCTCCTTGTGGTTTTGATTTACATTTCCCTTAGGGAAAATTGGGGAGCATCTTTTCCTGTGCTTATTAGCCATTATATGTGTTGGCTCTATATTTTTCATAGCTACCCTTTATCAGATTGAGGAAATACTTTATATTCCTAGTTTATTAAGTATTTTATCATGAATGAATGTTGCATTTTATCAATGCCGTTTCTGCCTCTATTGAGATGATCATGTGTTTTTTGATACCAGCTGTTTATGTGGGTAAATAATTTTTCATACTTATAAAATCTATGTATTTTGTATTTTTATTAAAAGGTCCAAATTTAAATTATTAATCATAAACTCTAAAAATTATTACTATAACAAAAATTGTGGATTAGCCTATTCGTAATATAGTTATTTTGAAGAAAAATTAACTATGGATTTTATCCAGGGTCTCTTTTGAATAGTAGGAAACCTGGTATGGTTTTTTCCTCTACCAGTCTGATTTTTGTGGTCCTACCTTTTTAAACTACATCTTGGTTACTTCTATTCTTTATAACAGTAGCCCAAATATACACTAAAAGTGTATGAATGTTCTGCATAAGCCCAAGGTAAACACAATACATGAATATTGCAGAAAGAAATTCAAATAAAATATAAATGGTATCATCAGAGGATCTGTGTTCAGCTGTCAGATAACCTAATCCATGCAATATTAAAGAGTGCATTGAAACGTAGGTACTCTGACAGATAAATACATACCTAGGCCAAGTGGTTTTAGTAAAACCTGTGTACAACCTTTCAAATCAGTTAACTACCTTCCAATATTTAACAAAAGCATTTGGAACAATGGGCTTGGTCTTATGATTACACATTTTTATTTTACCAAAATATGTGTACACAGAAAATAGCACACTCCTTCCCTTGTAAAATTCAAAATATAATTAATGTCATATATTGTGCATAATTTTTAAAGATGTTAAAAACACATAAAGAATATTAGACCAGTTCGACGTAACAGAACTTCAAAATAACGAATGTGCATGCTGAGTTTTTGGAAGCTCTACTGGCACCGAGGCTGGTGCCAGGCAGAACCAGCAAGAACCAGATCAGGAAGAGGATTTGTGAAGATGTGTTTACCATGGTAGAAGAGCAACATGTTAAAAGTAGCTATCTTACAAGATTTTACTAAAATAAACCTCAATAACATTAAGTACATTTCTGCTGTTTTATTCTCAGTGTTCACATTCAACCTCTAAGTCTTAAAATACAATGAAGCAAAAAAGAAATGACTTCATAAAAGATAATTTTAAATATACTATTTAAAATCAATTTAAAGGCAAATTATATCTGCAAGGTATTACCCTTATTAGGTATTAAATTACATACTTTCTCAAAAATACTGTTACATAATTTACTTCATTTTATAGTGTGTTTCTCCACCTTACTTCTCAAAACACAAACTACTAAGATTTGAGGAGGTTGGGGAGGTTGGTGGTTCATGTTTAATTCTCCTGAGACCTTCAACATTGCATATATTGTCAAAATTTCAAATTAACTCTTTTTCGATACAAAACAAGAAAAGGTGCTTACAAAATCACAGAGCTCTGTGCAGCAACATAGATTGTATCCCCAGAAGACAAGGCACTGCTCACTTCACCCCAACATTCAAGATCCTAACACACTGGGATTGCACCACACGAAAAGCAGTGTCCTAAAGGGACTCTTCTTCCATAAAACCCTGCACTGGTTCTCCAGTATTCAGCTTTCCCACTTGAATGAAATAAAAACCCTTTGAGAACAACAATTACACCCTCCCCCATTTTTTTTCTCAGGCGCACTATTGGATTTCTTAGTGTAGGCACAATGCAAATAAGCCAGGCTTCCTTTCACAGTGTGATTAATATGCAAAGGCAGCCTGCTTTCTTAGGATGTGAAGAACCACCAACAAGCTTTTCTAAACCCAGAGGTTTCCACAATTATTTGCACTGTTTATTTTTAAACAGATTACACAGTAACACCAAGTGCTGTAGCTCTAATTTGCCAGTATTTTGTAAATAATGACAATTTAGATTTTTAAGTCCATTGTATCATACTTAAAGCTTGGGCTACTGTTGATTTCAATATATTAAAATTTCCCCCAAATCTTGGGAACTCGATTCTATGAAACAAGATGGAAGCTATACTTTCTTTTTTAAGAAATTACACTTCATTTTTAAATAGCAAGTGATCTGTCTGGCACATATCTTTGGAAAACTTAGAATTTAAAAAAATATATTATAAATTCAAAACAATACCAAGAAATTACATTTTAATGGTAATTCATCAAAGTTATATGTATCTCTAAATTCAATATAAGCTATGTTTTGATAGAAAATCAAATAAAATTTATTCCATGAAACAATGCTACAAAGAAAATGGAATATTTGTACCACAGTTTACATATGCACATTTAATCTTAACAAAATAATTTAGGGAGTATTTCTACTCATGTTTCCTTGGTAATTTTACCAAGGTATCCAAGAAAATGAAAACCTGCCAGATATGATATTTGCTTTTTCCTAATAGAAATTTCCTTTGTGTTACTTTATTCCTACCTCCACCCACAAAATTCCAATCACACAACTACCAGACATTTCCACCTAATAATTAAGATAGATAGATGATAGATAAGATGATAAATAGATAGATAGATAGATAGATAGATAGATAGATAGATAGATAGATTTCAGAGAGAAAAGGAGAAGGAGAGAAAATTAGAAATATCAATGTTGTGATAGAATCATTGATTGGCTGCCCCTGCATGTCCCACACTGGGGATCAAGCCCACAACCCGGTCATGTGCCCTGACTGAGAATGGAACCTCCACCTCCTGGTTGATTAATCAGTGCTCAACCACGGAGCCACAATGACAGGCCCACCTAATGGTTTTAACAACAACAACAACAACAACAACAAAAACATCAACAGCTCAAATGTTTTACTGGAGATATAGATTTTTTAAATCAATGTATTAAACATCAAAATGTAAATTTAATTTTTACATTCATTTAAAAAATAAAACCTCACAGTTATAAGATGTTAGACATGGATGAAATTTAAATGACTTAAAATTAAATTTCAGTCAAAAGATTTAAAGTATATATATTTATAAGTAAATATTGTTTATGGCCTAAATCAAACTCATCTTTTCACCAACAATCCCAAATCCTAAGATATGTGATTCTATAGGCCAATGGTGATAGATCATGATCACCACAAATCATCAGACTTACTGCAATCTGCATATCAGCATCACTTCAGGGACATCAATAAATCAGTCAAGATACCTTTGTTTCCTTGTAAAGTTCTAGTATCCAACCAGTTGAATCAAGTCACTTCACTTCCACACCTACATTCTTCAGACAATACCAGATACATAACCAGCCCCAAATTTAACACCACCAAAATCATTACAGGTTTAAATGTTTTCTTCTTTTGTACTTTTAAATTCTGAATTAATAAATTTGTCATTTAAATAGAAAAGGAATTAATTTATTTATGCTAATCTATAAAAAAAGACTAAATAACAATAGAAATCATCATTTTAAAACTCGCGTTTAGTTTTACAAGTATATAATTTTAAACCCACTTATTATAAAGTTTTAATATTTTATTATTTTGAAATAAATCTTTATATTGTTCAGATTATTACAGGTGTTTCTCTTTATTTCCCCCATAGCTCGCCTCCACCTGATCCCCCTCCCTACCCTATGCCCTTACCCCCTACCTCCATAGGTGTAAGATTTTGTCCAATCTCTTCCTGCACCCCTCACACCCTCTTCCCCCTGAGAATTGTCAGTCCACTCCCTTTCTATGTCCCTGATTCTATTACATTAGTTTTAATATTTTAAAATGCATGCATGAATTATTAAAACAATTATATATATTCATAATGTATGTCTTCTTAAAATAACCCCCATTATACTATACATTTCTGTTATGGTATTTAAACAAAATAGTTTAACTGTCTAAGACTGTTAGTGATAGCTATTTTCTTAATATTGCACCAGCCAGTCAAATACAACTCAGAATAATGTCCTGATTTATCTCCCAGTGAGTTTAAAAGGATCTGTTGTAAATATCTCTAGAAAACCAAATGATAAGTGATTATTCAAGTTTCTCTTTTTTATTTTTTATTTTTTTTTAATATATTTTATTGATTTTTTACAGAGCGGAAGGGAGAGGGATAGAAAGTCAGAAACATCGATGAGAGAGAAACATCGATTAGCTGCCTCTTGCACGCCCCCTACTGAGGATGTGCCCGCAGCCAAGGTACATGCCCTTGACCGGAATCGAACCCGGGACCCTTCAGTCTGCAGTCCGACGCTCTATCCACTGAGCCAAACCGGTTTCGGCAAGTTTCTCTTTTTTAAAAATTAATCTTTATTGTTCAGTTTATTAATTACATTGTTCCCCTTTTATTCCCCCTATAGCTCCCCTCCACCCGGTACCCATCCCACCCTCTGACTTCATCTCCCCCCACCCGCCCCACTGTCCTCTCCATAGGTGCATGATTTTTGTCTAATCTCTTGCTACACACCCCTTTTCTCCCCAAGAATTGCCTATGATTCTGTTATATTCACCAGTTTATCCTGCTCATCAGATTTTTAATTCACTTGATTTTTATATTCATTTGTTGATAGATGTGCATTTGTTGTTCATAATTTTTATTTTTACCTTTTTCTTCTTCCTCTTCTTAAATAATATCTTTCAGCATTTCATATAATATTGGTTTGGCGGTGATGAATTCCTTTAGCTTTTTTTTGTCTGCGAAGCACTTTATCTGACCTTCAATTCTGAATGATAGCTTTGCTGGGTAGAGTAATCTTGGTTGTAGATTCTTGCTATTTATCACTTTGAATATTTCTTGCCACTCCTGTCTGGCCTGCATAGTTTCTTATTCAAGTTTCTTATTTAGATACAAAACCACTCTTAAATACAGAAATAACTTAATGTGTGAAATTTTTATCTTCTAAAAATAATGTCTATATCTAACCTAGCTATAAAGAAGTATAAATAATAAAAATATTCTTTTTATGAGAAGGAAGAAAGGTGAATGAACCTCCTGCCTGACCGGTCATCTTAATTATGTCTGACTGGTAATTTAAATTCTAATTCCAGAGTCAATTCAGCTCAAAATGACCTTAAATAGTAATTTAGGGCAGTTAAGGGACTCATTTTCAATCTTTTATTGAAATATCACACACTGTCCTTTTTTTTCACTTCCTTATGACAGATGGTTTTCTTTAATGAAAATTATAAAATTTTGAATATGTCATGAGTAACTTTAAGTTAGATACACTAAAAGAAAATTACTTTTAGTTGTCTTTTTCTGACATTTCAGGGTTGTCTTTGGTATCATTCCACAGGAGTAAGTATTACAAATGTAACCAAAACAGTTTAGAAGATGGTCTAGAAGTTTTTACAAAGCTAGTGAATATATTTATCTTGTATCTCTAACTCCTACACCAACTACATAGAACACAGGAGTTATTCCATAAATACCCGAATAAGTGAATGTTTCCAGTAAATGTTCCTGCCACCCAATAAGTCTGGGACACAGCCATTTGCGAATGTGTTCACGTAGCTGCTCTTCTGGTCATAGCTTCACTGCCACGCCCATGTCCTTATACTCAGGAGAGATGGCCACCCTGGAATCTCTAACAACTCCTTGGTTCAGAAAAGTTTCTTCAGGACTCTCTAACTGGCCCTAACTCTCTAAATTGTCAGTTCCCTTGAACTTGCCTTAACACTCATCTTTTTAGGTCTTTGCCTTTGATGAAACGCCTGGAGCATTTACCTTTTTCCTTTAAGAACTCTGCAGGCTTCTTTCAGTCTCAAAAAATTCCATACTGAAACATGTGATATAAAAGATTTCAAAAATCGGTATTGGCTTGTAGCAATTATGAACCCTGAAAGAGACAGGTCATGAGAGGGTTCTCCAATCTGTTTCAAAATTAAAACTAACACTCCCTCTCACACCATCTCCCACCAAACCACTGACTTCAACCCAACACACACACACATACAACACACACAGGCACACACTGTAAGCAACAAGAGGGTAGAGGCCATGTATTCCATCTCCCATCCTGCATTCTCCATGCTAGCAAAAGACTGTGTTTTTATTCATGGGAGAGCTTAAATCCCAGGGACTTTGTTCTTGGGGATACCAGGCATTGCTGAGGACAGAAGTGCCCCACAGAAAATAGGATTAACTGAAATCTTGAGTAGTAAATAAAATACTTTCTCCCCAAATAATTTATCCAACTCAGCTAAGAGAAAAACAGTAGTCAGACTTGGACCCTATAAATGCAAAATGTTATATTCTCTGAAATGGACCAGTCTAAGAGGAAATGTAGGTACTAATGAGTGGAGTGGATGACCCGCACCCTAAGGCCAGCCATACAGCTTCCCCACAGCTTGTCAGTGTCTTCCTAATCACTAACAGAGCCAGGATAGTTATACTAAGAACGATAAAATGAAACAATATTAAACACAAGGAAGACAGTAATACAATAAAGAGAAATTAAAAGGACAGAGATGACAAAGGAAGCAAGGAAATTTTTTCCAAAGTACTCAGCCATATAAAAGATGTTGCATCAAGAAATAAGAAAAATATGTTATCAAAATACATTGAAGCAACAAAAAAGAACTCTTAGATATTAAACTTGCACTAGCAAAATAGAAAATGCAATAGAAAGATTGTCAAAAAGCTGAGGAAACCTCTTAGAAAGTAAAGGGCAGGGGACTGGGAAAAACAAAAAGATAAATAATAGTGGAGAGAAGATAAGAAAAATCAGATAATCACTCCAACTTCTGAATAAGAGCTCATAAAAAAAACAAGAGAAATAAAAACATCAAATAAGTAATACAGGAACATTTCTCAGCACTGAGAGGTATGAATTTCCAGACTGAAATGATCCACTGAGAACCTACCCACTGAACCAAAACAGACCTACATCAAGGCACTTCATTGTGAAATTTCAAAATACTCAAGACAAAAGTAAAGTCCTAAAGTTTTCTAGATGAAAATTAAAGTTTCACACAAAGTATCAGGATTAAGAATATACTGGGCTTCATAACTGAAATACTAAAAGATAAAAAACACAGAATAACATCTTCAAAATTCTTAGGTTAAATTATCTTCAATTTAGAGAATTATATACTAAGCTAATATAAATTAACTGCCACAAGGTTAGAAAACCAGCATCTATGAAGAAGGAGAAAAAGGTCTAGGACGCAAGTCCTCAGGGTAACAAAGAAAATAACCATGTTTAAACATATCAAGAGTGGATTTATACTTTAGTCTGAGAACCTGACACTTGATTAGTGGTAGGTATTTAGAAAGCTAAGCAAAGGATAACTGAGGCCATTATAAACTCTAGGAAAGGCATAAAATTACAGAGGAAGGGAATAAAATCACAGAATTGTTTAGGCTCATCTGTGAATAATATTTGCATGGTCTTAACTATAAACCTTAAATATTAAGAAGCCAAGGTAGCCCTGGCCAGTGTGGCTCAGTTGATGGATCGTCGTCCAGTGCACAAAAGGTCGCAAGCTGGATTCCTGGTTGGGGCACATGTCCAGGTTGAAGGTTAAGTACGCAGGGGAAGTTTGTGCAGGAGGTAACTGAGCAATGTCCTTCCCTCTTCCTCTCTCTTCTTCTTTCTAAAATCAATAAAAACATATTTGTGGGGGGTGGAGGGGATTAGGCCAAGTAAAGAAGGTGGCAAGTCAGAGTTTAAGAGTACTAAAGCCCCAAAGGAAGAGACAAGAAATAATACTGAAACCTCAAAAATTAAGAAAGTATAAATAATAGAGATAAAAATATAGAAACAGCTAAAATGTGTAGAAAGCGTTGCTTCAGGGGGCTTAAAGTCAAAGGCGTGATGGTTGAAGAGGGAGGGCTAGAAAAGGATTGGGGCAGGAGACGAATGTGTTTTGTTACAAGTAATAAAACTAACTTTTTAAACAATGTAGATATTTTATTTTGTTAAAACTAAAAGTTAAAATTAGGAAAAAAGGAAAAATGAGAGCCAATTAATTCCAATTGCTTGAATAGTTAGGAACTTTAATCTCAAGACATAATTTAGCAGACAAGAGAAAAACTGCTTGACCCAGCTTCTCTTAATGATAAATGAATAGCTATGAACTTCAAACCAAACTGAGAGGCTATATACAACAAGACACTTCCATAAGAATGAAATATGATATTTCCTTTGTCCTAAAGTCTTGAGAATTAGAGTGTCTCATGAGTGAATTTTTCAGATGAGTAACACTAAATCACATTACCTCTTCCATTCCTACTTGCAATGGGTGAAGCCAATGGTACTGATGTTTATGTTTGTTTTATTTTTCCAATGACTCCTTCACATCATACATACCTCCTTTAGTACCTGAACATAAAAGACACATGCACAAGAAATGAATTCATATAATTGTTGCCTGCTCCTTGAATGGGCCACAGTTGGCTCTTCCAAGTGAAGTTTAATTATGAACACCCATTATACTGCAGTATGTTCTAGTCATTCCCTTGGCATTATTTTTTAAAAATACTAAATGGCTATAACTGATATGCTTGTTGTGTGTTCCTGTGTCTGCTTTTCATGATTTTTCCATCCACTTAAGTTTTCTTACTGTCAGTATACCTGTACTAGCATTCATGTTTCCTTGATTCTAATTAAATCTAGGAGTCTTTATAGATGTGGTAGAAACTAGGAAATTAATTAAGAATATATGGACTCTTTCTGAATAGAGGTTTAAGGGCTTACCTATGACTCAAGTGCCTTCATTTCAGTATATGGACTTTGCGGTATCTACCTTGGCTATCAAGAGGCTAATTTTCCTTAATTCTTCATTCTTTATGTTCCAAAGTATAAAGGTTGCCAGATAAATGACTTCCAGATTAACGAAGTGTCACCAATATGATCATTAGCAACAACCATTATTT
This sequence comes from Antrozous pallidus, assembly GCA_027563665.1. Lineage (NCBI taxonomy): Eukaryota > Metazoa > Chordata > Mammalia > Chiroptera > Vespertilionidae > Antrozous > Antrozous pallidus. The sequence continues at coordinate 79,750,415 of CM050520.1, forward strand.
AAATTACTACATTTTATGGACCCACCTTTGTGGCAAATTGACAGGTTTACTATTAACTCTATATAAATGGAAAGTAGAATCTATCTAAGCCAACTTGTTTTTGAAATTCTACTTTTCTCAAAATCAAGATCTGCTAGGCTTTGCTTTCAGGGGAAGTAAAACAGCTAAGCCATCAGCCATGGCATTTCTGACTCAGTCACAACTCATGGTCCCATCTTCCTTTCATTCTCAAAAATGAAAAATAAACAGGAAAAATGTCATTCTAATTACAATCAATACTTAAAAGCAACACAGGCTGTACATCTCTTCACTGTGAACTTTAAAAGAAAGAAGGGAAATGAAAGAACATTCCTGACCTTACTATGTGCCAGACAGTTGTATACATTGCCTCATTTCCTCCTCAGTAATAACACTATTAGGTGGGTATTATTATATCTGTTTCAAACATAAATAAACTGAGTGTTGGAGAGATTAACTGGTTCAAGATCCTGGAAATCAGAAGGGCTGCCTTTCAAAATGCAAATTTGATGACAAAGGCCTATGCTTCCTCTCCCCACAGCAGGCACCACTGCCTTTACAACACCAAAAGGAAATACTAAATTAAGAAAGTAAGATAATTTATTATTAGATTCCACATATAAGTGAAATCATAAGGGATTTGTCTTTCTCTGACTAGCTTATTTCACTTAGCACAATAATCCTGAGATCCATCCATGTTGTTGCAAAAGGTAAGAGTTCCTTGGTGAGGATAGGCTGAGGGAAGGGAGAGCAGGGTCTGGGTGGAGGGGGGAAATGGGGCCATCTTTAATTATCTAACAATGAAAATAAAATATAATGTAAAAACAAAAGATAGTTTGTAATTTAGACTCAAATGAAAAAGCTTGTATGGAATTTACATGCTCTCATGCCCATGACAGTAGATCTTGAAGGTTGTCAGATTGTACCCTGAATCCAATTCCAGTATAACTGCAACTTAACAGGTGATTGGCAGCCTCATCCACAGCCAGAATGGACACTCACAGTTAAAATATGAATAATAATTTTTATAAATTAGGAAAGCAATCACAACCATTTCCACTTCTTTGCCCATCAGATCTAAACAATGCATCCAACTTGTGACAAGCAGAACAAACTGCAGGAAGATTTTTAAAAGGCATAGAAATCAAGGTGTGAATATCATGAGCAATGATACAAAAAGACAAATCTGTGTCTAGAAATTATACTTTCACAAGGTAAATGAAACTGCTGGAGAAACCCTCTCTGTTGTCCATTTCTCTCACGGGAACCCATCCCGTTGTCCTTTGCAAGTCTGTAAATTGCCTTTCCCCTCTTCCCTGGCTCTTTTCCACTGGTAGTTACATGGGCCCTGATGGCCCTCAATGTGCAGCATTCGCTCACCCTTCATTTGGGTCAAGTCCCTGGATCTCAGCTTTTCCTGTCTTGAACTCTAGCTTGAATTTCATTATCCAACTGAAATGCCTCCAAGATCACCACACTCCTCTGAAATAAATCCAGTTCCTACTTGAGTCTCATCTTCCTTATACTCCTAACCACCTTAATTATTGCTAACCTCTTTTTTATTGCCCTATTTGTTTTAAAATCTGAACAAAGGCAATATGTCATTAGAAAAGTCAGAGTGTATAAAAAATTATCTTCTCTCAGTCTTAAACAGTGAAAGAGATGTTTTATTTATTTTTATTTTTTTAAAATATATTTTATTGATTTTTTACAGAGCGGAAGGGAGAGGGAAAGTCAGAAACATCGATGAGAGAGAGACATCGATCAGCTGCCTCTTGCACGCCCCCTACTGGGGATGTGCCCGCAGCCAAGGAACATGCCCTTGCCAGAATCGAACCCGGGACCCTTCAGTCCGCAGTACGACGCTCTATCCACTGAGCCAAACCAGTCTCGGCAGTGAAAGAGATGTTTTAAAACAAAATTTGGATTATGCTTGTAAAAAGATTTATTTGCAACTTTTAAAAATATTTTTTATTGATTTCAGAGAGGAAGGGAGAGGGAGAGAAAGACAGAAATATCAATGATGAGAGAATCACTGATCAGCTGCCTCTTGCATGCTCTGCATTGGGGAATGAGCCCATAACCTAGGCCTATGTCCTTGACCGGAATCGAACCTGGGACCCTTCAGTCTGCAGGCCAAAAGTCTATCCACTGAGGGAAACCTACTAGGCCATTGCAACTTTTTTTTTTTTTACTTAACATTTTCATCTTTCTCTAACCTAGACATTCATGTCACTAGGCTCTCGTTTCCTCCTTTTGTTCAATACACTTTCTGAATTATGGACAAGATACCACTCTAATTGCTGCATAAATACTACATCATAAAAATTTCTAGGTGTGACAGAGACTCCATGATGTTCTGATTGTAATTCATGGTGTTTCTCTCCCTGGAAAAAAGACAAAATTATATACTATTACTGCCTTTCAGTCTTCCTGGTCTCTTTAGCTGGACTCTCTCCTGCTTCTTCCAAATAGCCTTTTTCTGTGCAGAGCTCAATCCTTCCTACAATCTCCTTAACTCTCACACAGGGCAGAATTTCCCAGCAGCTCCTGGTGCCCAGGTAACCCTTATCCTGCCTCTGAAATCTTAGCCATGTATTTGACTCTAGATGCTACCTAAGGAACTAGTTATCTTTTCATCTCCACTAGACAGTGACTCTGAGGTTGAGGCATTGTACTTTCGAGTTTTCGTGTTTTTGTTTGCTCTCTACAGCTAACAGATTGTGCAGATGCTCAGAAGGCATTTTTGTTGTCATTATCTCTCCCCCCTCCCAAATCCGGAACCTTCTCTGCACTGCAGGTTGTTTTACCCTCTCCAGCCCTATATTACCCATCAATGACAGAAGTTTTCAAACTCTTTTGATTCAAGCCATAAATGAGGTACACGTTTTCCATCACAACCTGATCAACAAACGTTTTACAAAACAATACTTACTCTTACTGCATAAGATACACTTTTTCTTTCTATTCCATTACATCTTCCCCCCCCTTTTTTTCCCTTCCTTACTTCTTTTTTAATGCTGAATGAAGCCAACTAAATAGATTTCACTACCCACAGCTAAAAAGTACTGACCTTCAAGTAAAGATACTAGAATGTCCAATAATCTTCTAAAATCTAATGTCTATAAAACTAAGGTTACTATCTTTCATACAAGTTACCCCTTATCTCAGTTCCCCCATCATATGGACAGTACCATGATTATTTTGTCCTTGAGGTTGGTAACTTAAAATATTTTTCTCTCTCATTTTGTAACTAGCAACTACCCCTCCTGATTGATTTGTCATCTCTAACATCTCAGCTGTGTGCCTTTTTAAAAATCCTTATCCAAAGCCATTAAAGTATATATTTTCAGAATTACCTGCTTTATAAAGCATATCACAGTTTAATTTCTTTAACAAGGCCCTCTGATACATAAAATTTTAGTTATTTGTCTATTAATAAAAGGTATAGTTATAAAGTATTTTGATGTGTAAATCATTTCACATATTTTATTTGATTGATTCTCTAATTCAAATAAGAAATTATAGTTCAAAAAAGAGATTAACATAACACTTGGTTCATTAGTAGCACAGCCAAATCTTGAACCCAGATCTTTTTTATTTAGGCCTTTCCCTGCATACAAGTCTTCCTACCACTTAAAGCAAGAGACTTTCATTGGATTTCACTGGCTTCCAACCAGTTTTAACAGATTCCTGTATCTCCCAGTCTCTGGGCTCTTCATCCTTTAGTACACCTTAGATAATGTAACAAAAATTCTTAACTAACCTATTTTGTCCAGCCAATATTGTGGCCGCTACATAAAACCAAAACTCCCTTTAAGTTCTACAGTCATCTCTACCAATTTGTTCTCTCTCTGCTAATTCAGAGCTGCCATTAAACACAGAGCCTAGCACAGCAGATGTCCAATTGATATCACTGACCATATTTGTACATTTTAACAAATGATTTCTCTAACATTTACAGCCACATGCCTCTTCTTTGTCTAGCATTTAAGATTTTAATAAGACGTGAGCCAATAGCTAGTCTCCTTTCATTGCTCTTCAATTCCAATTACCCGGCTAGACTCACCTCTTCCTACAGAGAAATAGGTCTTCCTCTCCCTATTTATCCCACGCTCACGATGTCCAGATCAAACACTATATCTTCCACCCTTTGTTTTCAGACATTAAAATCAAGCATGCTGATTCTGGCCTTCTTAACCAATTTTCATAATTAATATTGGTCTCTTTCTTTTAAGTACTTATTCATGTGGTACCTTTTGTGATTTCCTAACTGTATGAACCAAGTAGGTGCTTCCTTTCCAACCATCTGAAAGCCTCTACAGGATCAGAATTTTATTGCCCCCTCAGTCTCCACACATAATTCTACACATCATATTCACAGAAAACCTGTTTAATAAACTTTTCAAAAATTAGTCTCTCCTCCAGGTTAACATTTTAGAAGAACACTAGAGGCCCGTTGCACGAAGATTCATGCAATAGGCCTTCCTTCCCCTGGCTGCCGCACCGGTTTTCCTCCAGCACCCAGGACCCAGGCCTTTGCTCTGGCCACTACCTTCCATCTTCACTCTGGCCAGAGCCTTCAGTCTTTGCTCCAGCCAGAGTGCTGCTCCTGCAGCTCCCTCTGTCCCCCGCTTCCCTCTCATAGTAGGCATCCCGCTCCACCTGGCCACTCCACACCTGCATGCATGCTGCCCAGAGGCCCAGAGAGGCTGGGGGGCTGGGCCACCACCATCTTTGTCAGGTTAATTTACATACTCACTCCTGATTGGCTGGTGGATGTCACAAAGTGATAGTTTTCATATTTCTCTTTTATTAGTGTAGTTATTTTGTAGCTGCTACATATTACTGTTTTACATATGTGATTTTACTTAAGCTCACTAAAAGCCATAATGGAGTGTCATTATCCCCACATTAAAGATTGAGAAGAGGCTCAGAAGTTAAATGACTTGCAGAATATCAGTTAGTTAGTGGACTCAACCCAGACCCATTGGATTCCAAAGCTCTTGATATTGTCCCTCCACCCTGTTCACTTTGGTTGGACTCATTCAGTCCAGAAGCCAAGCAAACTCACATGTGCTCAGCATTTATTCTGACGCTATGTGTATTCAAATGACCCCAATTCTAGAAAATGATGAACTGCAGCCAACCCATATAAGTTATGCACCAGCTTCACCTATGTAAGTCACTTAACCTTTCTCACCCACAGCTTCTATTTCAAGGCTTCACACAATCTGGCCTTGGAGAATTATTTCTCTCCTAATTGCTGGCCCTAACACTGTTCCCCAGAAGGACTGTATGTGCTCACAACTTAAGGTTTTACTTCTGCCTGAATCACCCCTTCTTCCTGCTCCATCTAGTAAAGACAAACTCTCACCCCATGCCCAGAGTTAATTGCTTCCTTCCTTGTGCTCCAATGACATGTATTCATGTCCCTATTTATAAGTGTAATCTGTCTCCCTCCCACACTAGATGGCAAGCTTTAGACAGAGATATACCTTACTGGACTATATGAACTGAAATCCAGCACAATTCCTGAAGCTATCTGACCTTCTCAAGATTTCAGAAGGTTTGCTAAATGGAGGCATTCAGGAATGTTTGTAGTGATTCAGTGTCTGTTGAATTAAGTAGTCAATTAATCATGTATTAACATCAGAATACCATTTCACACAGTTCTTCAAGTGGAACCTCCTCACCTCCCCAACCATCCAGTTATAGTTGAATTTCTCCTGACAATCTCTCATAGTACCCTATTCCTTTCCTCAGTTTTGGTCAGAATATGAATTATAATTATATGTGTGTTACTTGTTTGATGTCTCTGTTCTTCCACACTATTAGACTGGAAGCTCCATGAAAACAGGGACAATGTGTCATGTACCACTATATTTCCAGTGCCAATCACCCAGTATTCAATATATATTACTGAATAAGTTAGAGTAATATTAATTAATGATGATTATAATTATTGATGATTATAATTAATGATGTTATAATTATTGGCATTATATATATCCAGGCTATCCCCTTTTAGAGAGATAAAATAAAATCTTCCATCTCTACTCCAATATCATCTGCCTTTAGTTAGTGAAATTGCTTTCTGACCTATCAATAGGGCACTTACATCTGATACATTTGAATGATAAGAGCAATTAATTTATTTTATACCACATAGTAACTTACACTTATCAGTGGTGAGAAATGCTAAATCACCTCAGATCTCACTTAAGGTTTACTGTAAAATAAAGGTCAAATAGCTTCTTCTTTTAAAAACTTTGATTTTGATACATTTTTCTAGTCTTCAGTGCATTACTCAGAAAACCTTCATGAGGTGCATGTTTAACACGCTGGAACGATCAGCTGAGATTCTCAAGCAAGTGAACCCCAGCAGACCAGCACAGCGGCTAGCTCAGGGTCAGGCGGTGGCTGCCCCTCCCTTGGCTTTAGGGGACCTGTGTTCTCATGGTCATGTTTTCTAAATTTTACAAAAAGCAAATGAATTTGCCTTATTTTCCTTAAAGAGGGCATTCAAAATTGTATATCCTTCAGGGCCTATGAAACCTAGATCTATCCCTGTGCTAATTAAAGACTTTCAATATTATGATGAGACCACTTTTCTCTCTAAAGTATCCATAACCAATAAGACAGTGCAGGCATATTTAACAACTGATTTCTAAAGTCTAGTTCTAATCATTGAGGAGACCATGTTCCTGTAATATCCATTTTAAGTCCTTCTAAAAAGAAAGCACTATCTGAATAATTATTTTTCTAAATCCATATACAGCTCTCTTTCTCGCTAATAAACACAGCTTGAATGTGCTGGTGTCCTGTGAGCTCTAAAATAGTCACCACAACTCCAACAAGTGGGTATTACTAATTTTCCCATTTCACAGAAGAAGAAACTGAAACTGAAGTAGTCAAATGACTAAATGACTTGCTCAAGATCAAACAGCTAACAAGGGATATACGTGGCTGGACTGTCAACCTAAGCTTGTCAGTCACCCTTGATCCCTAATCTGCTTATAGCGCTCCTTGACAGCAGAAATAATATCATCTTAGTCCTTTGTCAAGATAAAAAGCTGGCATTCAATACACATATTTGTTCAACTCTTTAAGACCTGACTGTTCCCTAATGTGACATAATCTTAGTGTGACATTAGAAATAGTTAAAAATGGTGAGATAATCAAATACTATTATACAAGTCTTTTTACATGTTGTCTCAAGAATGACACAGGACCAAAACAAAATATATAGGGTCAGATGTTGCCAGTGTTTGCAACTACATATCAAAAAGTCCTTGTGAGTATGGAGTAGAATGCAGGTAAGAAGCCTTTTAAGTCACATAAGTGAGGAAAACTGTGAAGTAAAAGGAAAGCACATTTGCATATAGCTGGGAGAAAAAGAATACATAGGTATATTAAAGCCTTTTGTTCAGAAACACACAGACACAAGATAGACCAAATGGCCTATCCTTTTAGTGTAGTCCCCTGATTGCTCAGAAGCTAAACCAATACTTCAGGGAAAGTGTGGCATCCTAACTGAAACCCCTAACTCAGAGTCTGTGTGTAAACAGGATTAAGAGTCTTAAGAATAATGTGTTGAAACTGCCTGAAAGGTGGACATTTGATACCCAGAATAGCACCAAAAAGCAGCCTCCTAAGGGGTATCTTCAGCTGAGAGCACTCAGCACCAAGAAATGTAAGGGCATAGTGGCACCGCTGGCAATGCCAAATAATTTACATCCCTTTACATCAGTAAAGGTTTTAAAGTTTGGCACCAAGAGCTAATAACACAAAAAGCTGTGACCTTCAGCGTTATTTCTGGATTTCATTGCCCCACAGTAGTAAGTACATCCACTTGCATTATCGGTAGTAGTTCCATCACACTGTTTTCTCACATTAAAAACACTGGACCTCAAAGACACCTAACCATTAGTGGTCAGCGAGTTCCTCGGGCGTTTCCCTCTTTCTGAGAGGCCGTCTCTCACAATATTCCTCAGAGATTTGCTGAGTATTTTAAGATATGCATAAAATTCTCTTGTGAATTTTACTCATATTCCTTCCTTTTAAACTACAGAAATCGTAAGTTTAGTCTTTTTTTATTCAAAGCTCAAATAACCATTATTCTTAAATAGCCAGTTGATTCATGTTTTCAATTCTGTCTAATATAACCCGTTTTAAAAACTAATATAATGCTAAAATTTGCTGCCATTTCTTTTAAAGTTCCAGGCTTTTCTTAGCTTATATGTTCATGAGATTACTAAATTTAAAAAAAGAGTCAATTATGGAATTTACAGTAACATTTATTTTGACTTTATAAAATATTTGTGTACTAAAAAACTCAATACTTAAATAGCACAGGAGAAGCTTTTTAAACGTCTTTGTCTCCTCCCAGGCTGACTGCTCCCAGCAGACTGATGGTGGCAGGTGTGGTCCCTTTCTCCCCCTCCATAGCATGGGTTCTGCTCTCCACCATCACAAATGCAACATTAACAGAGGACGTTCAAACTATTCTTTAACAGCAGGAAGTCAACCACTTACTTTACGCTAAGACAGGGAGGGCTATCTGTAAAATATCTCTAGAGGTCGGCCAGTGGCATTGAAGTCACTTTCAGTCAGGTTCTTTAACACTGAAGATGTAAATACCGGGAATTCATCACGCTAATATTAAATAGAGACTGTGTCGCCTTAAAAAATTAGGTGGTTGGTCAGAAACACCAAAATCCACATTGCAAGTAGCGTGAAGTTGACGAGATGCTGTCTATAATTTAAGAAACTGAGTTCTGTAGCAAAGAAAACATCCATTGTGTCTAAAGATTTGTTTTGAAATGAGAAAATGGTGCTATTTATTTTGAAAGGAAATTAAGACGTTGTTTCCTGTGACAGAAATATATAAATATAAGTTACATTAAATTACATGTTACCTATCTGAGGTTTAATGACAAATTTTCGAAAGAGAAGCACTATTCAAAACTCTTAGAATTGGGGGGTTCCATGAGTCTAATTTCTCACTCTCAGTGCTGCTTTGCTAAGCGGCTAAAGAGAGCCCTTCTGAAAAGTACACTCACACCATATTTTTTTTGGATAATTACTACTTTAATTCTTGCACTACCAAGCCCGAGAAACAGTCACCAGTTAAATCAACACAGTTTTAGTTCAATTAATTGGCACAGAGCCTTGGATGAACCACCTTTATTGAAAAAGGAAATGACCTCGTATTTTAGCATTATTTAAAAAAAAGTTCCTGGCTTCTTTATGCACCAATAATGAACTCTCAGAAAAACAAATAAACAAACAAAAAAATCCCATTTACCATTGCAACAAAAATATTAAGATACTTAAAATAATCTTAATCAAGGAGGTAAAAGACCTGTATTCGGAAAACTAAAAGACATTGAAAAAAGAGGTAGAAGAAGATATAAACAAGAGGAAGAATACTTTGTATTCTTGGATTGGTAGAATCAACATCATCAAAATGTCCATACTACCCAAGGCAACCTACAGATCCAATGCAATTCTTATTAAAATATCAACAGCATATTTCACAGATCTAGAACAAATACTCCAAAAAATGTATATAGAACCGAAACAAACAAACAAAAAACTAATCTCCAAATATCTGCAGTAATCTTGAGAAAGAAGAACAAAGTTGGAGTGATCGCAATATTAGATATCAAGTTATACTACAAAGCCACCGTAATCAAAACAGCCTAGTACTGGCACAAGAACAGGCATATAAGTCAATGGAACAGAACAGAAACCCCAGAAATTGATCCAAGCCTTTACACTCAATTAATATTTGACAAAGGAGGCAAGAGCATACAGTGGAGTCAAGACAGTCTCTTCAATAAATGGTGTTGAGAAAACTAGAAAGATACTTGCCAAAAAAAAAAAAAAAAGGAACTCCCATTTGAACCAGAAATCCCACTTCTAGGAATATACCCCAAGAAATCAAAAACACCAATCAGAAAGGATATATGCACCCTTATGTTCACAGCAGCACAATTTACAATAGCTAAGATTTGGAAACAGCAGATGAGTGGATTAAAAAACAGTGCTACATCTACACAATGGGATACTATGCTGTTACTCTTACCATTTGCAATAGCATGAATAGACCTGGAGAACATCATGCTAAGCAAAATAAGCCAGTCAGAGAAAGACATATATTACATGATCTCACTCATTTGTGGAATATTATGAACAAGATAAACTGATGAATAAAAATAGAGCCAGAGGAAAAAAATATTTTGGAATATAATAGAATTAATTTTGTTATTTGCAGATTTTTAATACTTCCTACAACTTTTATGATATTATACTATATTAGTACAGTTTTGGTAATATTATTATGTTTTAAAACATTTTTATTGAAATATTCGTTTATTGCATGCAATATTATTATGTTTAAAAGTGTTTTTCTTGAAAAAAATGAAACTAGACCATGAACTTACATCATATACAAGAATAAATTCAAAATGGATAAAACACCTAAATGTAAGTCATGAAACCATAAAAATCCTAAAAGAAACAATAGGCAGCAAAATCTCAAACATATCTCACAGCAATATGTTTAAAGATACATCTCCTAGGGCAAAGGAAACTAAGGAGAAAATAAACAAATGGGACTACATCAAAATAAAAGGCTTCTGCATAGCAAAAAAAACAAAACAAAAAACAAAACAAAACAAAACCATCAACAAAATGAAAAGAGAGCCCACTGTATGGGAAAGTTCACTGTATTTGGCAATGATACATCCAATAAAGGGTAATATCCAAAATACATAAAGAACTCATACAACTTAACAAAAGAAAGACAAACAATCCAATTAAAAATTGGGCAAAGAATCTAAATAGGCACTTCTCCAAAGTGGACATACAGATGGCCAAGAGACATATAAAAATGCTCAAAATCACTGATTATCAGAGAGATAGAACTTAAAATGACAATGAGGTATCAGAATTGCTACCATCAATAAATCAACAAATGAAAAGTGCTGGTGAGGATGTGCAGAAAAGGGAGCCCTAGTACACTGCTGGTGGGAATGCACACTGGTCTAGCCATTATGGAAAAGAGTATGGAGTTTCCTCAAAACATTAAATCTGGAACTGCCATTAGAACCAGTGATCTGACTTCTAGGAATACATCTTACGAAACCTGAAATGCCAGAAAGAATGTGTGCACCCCTCTGTTCATAGCAGCACAATTTACAATAGCTAGCTCTGAAAACAGTCCAGGTGCCCATCAGTGGATGAGCGGATAAAAAACTGTGGTACATTTACACCATAGAATACTGGGCAGCAGTGAAAAAGAACAATCTCTTATCCTTGGAGACAGCATGGAGGGACCTGGAGAGTATCATGCTAAGTGAAATAAGTCAATGAGAGAAAGACAAGTATTACATGATCTCACTCATATATAGAATCTAATTAACTAAATAAACTGATGAATCCAGCGGATCCAGGGACATGGAAGCTTGGAATAGAGTGCAGAATCTCAGAGAGAAGGTGGGGAAGGTGGGTGGGTGGGAGGTAGTCAAAGGATATGCGTCTATACATAACCCATGGATGTAGACAGTGGAAGGGTGAGGGGCTGAGGTGGGGGGGGGGATGGCTGGAGGTTTTCAACAATAAAAATAAAAAAAGATCCTGGGTAAAGTTATCTGGAAAGAAATCAACAGGTTCAATCTACTGGGGGCAGGAAGTGAGAGTTTCTTTAAAAATTGGCTTGGCCCAGACCAGGTGACTTAGTTGGAGCATCCTCTCGAAAATAAAAAAGGTTTCGGGTTAAATTTCCCATCAGGGCACATACAAAGCTTTTGGTTGGATCTGATCCGGGCTCATAGGGAGGGAAGCTATTGATGTTTCTCTCTCTCCCTTTTTAAAATAAGTAAATATATCTTCCAGTGAGGATTTAAAAATAAAAAGGTAAGTTTAGACTAATGAAAACAGTTCAATTGGTAGATCTTTAGAACCTTTGTATTGGGAAGAGTAACTCAAAGCCTATCAAATAAATGACAGGCCACACTTCCACAATGTCTGGATTATATTCTCTGTTTGTTTAGCTCTATTGAATTTCAAATAAATTGCAAGGTATTGTCAATATTTTAATATATGCTAATATTTGCTGGAGGAAAATTAACATTTTGGGTTTTGGATAGAATTGTAAAAGGTTTTCCACATTCTTAAATATGGCTTTATTGCATTCAGTTAAATTTTGTTCAGAAAGACACATTTCTGATCTTAAAATGAAAATCAAGGAAAAAATATTGCTCCCCATAATTGTGCTCACTGCAAACTGCTGAGGCATGCCTCTGTCTGGCGAGGGGCATGACATACACTCTACATCATATATGCACCAGCTATTTTTGTAAGGTAACACAGAGGCTCTTTGTTCCTATTTTGATGCTATCTTATTGGAAAATCAGGCCCATCCATTTCTTGGCTCTTGCAAGTTAAATTGGCAGAAAACTGTGAAATTATAAAAGAAAGATATAACTTAACCATTCCAGGTCATTCAATCAATCCAGAAAATCTCCAGAACTGCTGTAATCCCACCACCTTTCACTTTATTCCTAAAGACCAGAAGACACCGAAATAAGAGAGAGCCAGCCGACCTGATTCTTTGGTATATTCAGTCAGCACACTCTGCATCTAGTGTCAAATGCAGCAAGTGGAGAGAGGCTGTATTTCTCTTTGGAAAACCATTCAACTTCTTTTGTTAAGCAACCTTGTGGGTGCGTGTTTCACATCTTCCTGTCCTCCTGGTCCTAGAGTGAGGAATGAGGACACTTCCCTTTGGACCATGGGTCTGAGTCTCACCCTTGCCTCGGCAGTGGAGAGCATCCTCACCTGGAATCCCTAGGCCTGTACCGCTGCCCCTCCCTCTCTGGGGGTCCAAACAGCTTTACACCCATCGCCATGATGGAAAGAAGGGCCGGCCTGATGACCCTCCGAGGAGGGCCTACCACAGATTAGGGTTCCATTGTCAGGTCCCCACCTATAAGGGAGGGGGTCCCAGAAACACCCTCTTTTCCAGAGGTCGTGCCTTGGTGACCCAGGCGCACGAAGGGAAAAGGCACACTGCGAGCATCCCCCAATCAGGTGGTTGCGGGGACCGAGGTACCGGCGAACTAGGCTTGGCTTCCAGCTGGTTGTCTGTCGCCCCCGCGCCGCCCCGCCCCCAGCTGCGCCCGGGCCTGGGGTCTGGCTGGTCAGCGCAGGCGCGTCGGTCCCTTGGCTACCGCGCCCTCCGAGGCGATGCGCTCCAGCGAGAGCGACTGGGCGCAAGGGTGCTGGCTCGCGGGGGTGGGAGGAATGCTCCCATTCGGCCGCAAGACGTCCGAGTGAGCGAGCACCCCCCTGTGACCACCTAGACTCCATTTTATTTGTTCCGAAACTGCGGGCAGGAGGGGGGCCGGGCGCAGGGCGGGGTTCCTCCCGGCGGGGGATGAGCGAGACCGTTAGCCTGGAACACCGGGAGACCGTCCTGGCAGCGCCTGGCTGCCGCCGAGCCGCAATAAAAGCCTCTCGCGGCTTCCCGCCCAGCCAGCCTCGCTCTGATTGGTCGCCACGGGAGGCACCGGTCCGCGGAGGCGGCAGCCGGGCGCTGCTCCCGGCCTCCCGGGGAGGGAGGGGGCGTGCTGGGTGCTCCCAGGCCCGGCCCGCGCTCTCCCGAGCCTGGCTCGGCAGTTTCGGGGCAGTTCCAGAGGCACCTGGCATCCCCCTCCTCTAGGCTTTCCGAGGGTGTTTCCCAGCACACGCCCCCCGCCCGGGAGGTCGCCTACCCCACCCAGCTCTCTGCGGCGCCCGCTCCTTTCTTCCCTCTTCCCGTCCATCAGCGCCCCAGAGCAAATCCTGGGATCTGGACGGGGAAGCTGTTGGAGGGGAGGGTGAACACAAACACAAGAGTCTCCCAGGGAGGCCGGGAAGGAAACACCCCAAACGGAATGAACCCTCCTCCTGGCCGCGTAGGTTCGCAGGGCGGAGGCGCAGTCCACACCCCCCTGCCCTCCGCGCCTTGGCAGCATCACTACTGTCTTCCTCCCAGCTCCCTATTGTTCGCACTTTGCAAGGACCAGGAACCTCGCCCAAAGAAAGGAGACTGGGGCGAGGCGTTTCGGGTGGCTACCTGCCATTCTTCGCCCGCACCGCGCACGCAGGGTCCTGGGTGCGTGTGAAGGCACACGCGCGCACACGCGCACTCACACTAGGAAGCCTGGATCACGCCCTCCTCGCCCTCCGCCCCTCCGCACTTCCTCCTGTCAAAACGCGGCGCTCGACCCTCCCATCCCTTCAAGCTCTGGGGCAAGAGCAGGCTTTGCAACTAACAAGCAATTTGGCAAATAATAATTATTAAAAAAAAAAAAAAACCCTAACGTCATGTCTCCCGAGGAGCAAGGTTGGCCACACAGCCCTGAGATTCTGCCTATGTCGCCCCATTTTGCAAACCGTTATTCGCCCCTCAACCGGCGCGGGGGGGGGTGGGTTGGGGGGAGGAGAGCCCCACTTTAATAGACCTGGGGAAATAACGATCGGGGTGGCTACCCCGGGCTTTATTGTTCACTCTTGCCGGAGCCCGAGCTGACAAGCCCCTGCCCGGCGGAATCCGAGCCTGTGTGGTGGCTCCAAGGAGCCAAGGCATCCCCCGCCACCCGCCATCGGTGAAGGCGCGCTGCCCATCTCGATGGGCAGTCGCAGCGTCCCTGGGAGCAAGAGGCTCCGCTTCCATCGTCCCGGCACATTAAGTGGAAGGGCGGGCGTGCTGGAGGGGCGCAGGGCGCTAGCTGCGCGGGGAGACAGCCCGGGTCCACCCCAGCCCGAGAGGGCGCGGGTTCGGCAGGACAGCCAGGGCGATGCGCTCCTTCCTTAGCGAGCACCCTTAGCCTTTTCCCGTAAAATCACCCGAAATAACAGTGTCCCTCTGGAGAGTAATAGGGAGATGAAGACAATTATCAATTCGGGTTAAGAAGAATAATTTTTTTTGAAATGTACCTGCAGTTCCCAGGAAAAACAAAGTCCAGATGAGATCCTTGGTTCGCAGCATTGTAATCTGCTGGCTGGGTAGGGTGTTCTTGCCGCGGTAAATTCTGCGCCCCCGCTCCTTGCGGCGAGTGTGGACGGCGTTAGAGCAACAGACCTAGAGGCAGACAATTGCCAGGCTGAGTATGATTATTTTTGCAGAATTGTTTCCTGCCAGCGGCTGCCGAGCTGCGTTCACGCGCTGAAGGGAGAATGAGTGACAGTCACAGCCTCAGCACACTCGCAACTCGAAGATCCTTGCGCTGGCCCGGGTTCGCTTTGATGGAACTTGGGATGGGAGCGCGGGGCGGAGGGCGGGGGTGAGAACCTCACTGTGTCCTTCCACCACGCCGGCCACAAATAGTGCCGAACATCAAGGAGGTAAGAGACCCGGGAGGCAGATGCGGCCGCCTGCAAAACGCGGCCTGGAGCAGCCTGCCAGAGGAAGCGGGCTCTTTCACGCACAGTTCTATAGGCAGAACTGGGATTTCTTTTTTTCCACACTTCTCCCCCACGCCTCTAGTCCCTCCTGCCATCCAGCCTTCCGTAGTCAGGAGGCTGGATATTTTAATATCTAGCAAATAATAAAAACAAAATCGTAGGTGTCGTTAGGTTTTCAAAGTTTTTTAATCTCTCCATTAGAGATCCTAAAATCCTTAAAACATAAGGAAAGTCTAGGATTTTTTTTTTTTTTTAGCACAGGAAATTAGAAATTAGGAGAGGGATAGAGATAAATGTTGTAGGGTTTTGTTTTTGTTTGTTTGTTGTTTATACTGGCCATGAAGTTTGCTCTTCCACAGGGAAGCAACAGAGTTCAGGGGAAAGAGGTGGGAGGCAATTTAAGTTAGAAGCAAATGCAGATGTTTAGAAGGAATTTCCAGAAATAACTGAAAGAAATGGTTTATAAGGTCTGAAATCTGTGGTCTCTTCATGAACATCCCCAAGTCCTGTTTGTGTAGGTTTTATGGTATATGCGTGGTATTAACTAGTATTTTCTTGCAAGGACACACAACTTCAATTCTTGAAGATGTTAATGTAGACCATCACTGAGGCACCAGCAGAAAGGGTTCAGTTACTCTTACAGCTGCGTTTTGGACAGAAGAGGATGGAGAAGCAGGGTGAAAATATATTTGAGAACCAGAGCAAGCCTTGACTGTTTACGGGACAAAAGGTGAGGGGGAATCAGGAGCTCCTTTGTACAGGCCTGGACAGCCTGATAGCCCAGCACAGTGGAGCCGTCCTAGGGGAAGGCTGCCCACGTGCCAAGCACCAACGCATCAACTTCCTGGCAGACTCACCTTTTCTTTAAAGGGCAGGTCCTCCACTGCTGTGCCCTCTTTAAAACCCATCCTTTGCTGGCCAGCTGGAGCGGCTGGAGCAGCTGGTATCTCCTCTCCATGTATCAGACCCAGCAGGCCACACAGCACCCCCAAAAAGCACTTCTTGCAAATCAATCATCCACAATGTTTACTTTTGTAACATTTAGCTCATACCAATTACAAGTAAGTCATAAATACAGAAAAGTAAAAAGAAGGAATTATATGCAAACTACATCTGCGTTTTGAACAGGAGATTCCAGAGATGCCCACATATTTTCTCAGTCTCTTGTAAATTCATATTATTTTTTTAATTGACAGTAGTAGCAACTTGAATCCTGTGTGTTCTCCTCTAAATTTCATTATAAGCATTTCCCCAGGGCAGTAAAAAGGGTTTTGAAACCTTTTTACAGCAATGTCATATTTCTCCATATCATGGTTGTGCTACCCCATTGTTGGATATTTGGATTGTTTCCAGAGTTTGATAATATAAAAAAATGCTTTTTAACAACTTTTAATAAATATTTATTGAATATTATTATGTTTAGCCCTGTGCTGGATACACCAGGTTATATAGATTTTTTTAATGGTTGTTTCATTTAAGCATCTTTGACTTCAGATATGAGCTTATGCTAATGTGTAAAATTACCATATTAAACTTATGTGGGTAAGTATTAGACTCTTGGCTAAAGAAGAGGTTTTAATATAGGGGGAAATATAGAGAACAGGCTTGAAGGGAAAGGAAAACAAATTAAGGCTAGGATACCCAAAATATTTATAATTTTTTTCTAACCTATTCTGAATGAGTGAGAAACACAACTTTCTTTGCAAACCTCCATTCTTGTAGCTCATGTCATTAGAATTAAAAAATTTCTCACTGCTTTTCTCCCCAAATGTTCCTATTTTTATCTTTTCAGTGTAGGCAGATATGGAAATCCTATCTCACTTCTGTATTACTAAATTTCTTTTCTCTCTCTCCCTCTCCTTCTCTGGACACACTAATTCTGAGATGTTCAAGGGGCATCCAATTGGAGATGTGCAAAAGACAGAAAAATAGAGGGGACCCCAGAGAACATCAATGTTTAAACTTTGGGCAGAAGAAATTGCCAAAGCAATAATGCAATTTCAGTCAGAGAAATGGAAAGAGAATTGAAACATTATAATGACCAAATCAAAAGGAAAAGGAAGTTTTGAAATGGTCAGATAAGATGACGATTTACAAGTTTCCTGGATTTGACCCCTGGAAAGCCAATAGTGGTCTCTGAGAGAGCAGCCTTCCATGGACTGGTGAGGAGGGAAGACCACTGTCCAAGGAGTAGCTTGTCCAGAAAGGAGAAAAGGGGGGTTAGACCACTCTTTTGAGAAGCAGTGTGATAGTGGCAGAGTAATGTGATAATGACAAGGACAGGAAGGAGGCCTGAAAGGTTTTCTTTTTCTCTTCTCTTTTGGTAAGAGGATTTTGTATTTAAGTTATAAAGTTAATTAAATCAGTACCTAACACCTCACTCATCACCACCAAACATTATGGTCTAATTTAAACTACTTGAAAAATGAACCATTTAAGGTTTCTTTTCTGGATGCTGAAAAGGAGACCCCAGGCCTGATCCCAGAGATAACAAATATTCCAAGAACTTTACTTCACATTTGACATAAGCAAAATGCATCCAGGAAAACATGGCAGTTTAAAATCCATCAAAGCAAGAGACAGGAGCCTGGGGATAGGAGAGTCTGGGAATACAGAGACCTGCCCAAAGACTGAGCATGATCCAGGAAAGTGTGAGGATTGGAAGGTAATATTAAACCACAGAGCTAAAGAGTGAAAGCCTCTAAGGATCCCTCAGGTCTCCCTCCTAGCCTCTCATATCCCAGATCTGGTTGACACCAGAAATGACGGCCAAGTTCTACTTTGTGGTGGGGCTGAGTTTCCCTTCTCAGTCAACGCTGGCTCAGGCATTGGTTAAGGATAAGTGGACCCTCATGAGCAGATCCTGCTGAATAGTGCTGGGATCCCCAAGGCAGAGGTAGGAGACAGGGGTCAACAACATAGAATCACTGCTTCTTTGTACAGGTTGTGGTGACAATTTTTCTAGTAGGTGGAAGGAACAAATCAAGAAAGGGGTTCTGTTTTCTCATCCTTCTTTCCTCCCATCCTTCTTTTTTCCTTCCTTCCTTCCTTCCTTCTTTCCTCCCTCCCTCCCTCCCTCCCACCCTCCCTCCCTCCCTCCCTTCCTCCCTTCCTTCCTTCCTTCCTTCCTTCCTTCCTTCCTTCCTTCATTCCTTCCTTCCTTCCTTCCTTCCTTCCTTCCTTCCTTCCTTCCTTCCTTCCTTCCTTTCTTCCTTCCCTCCTTCCCTTACTTCTTTCTTTCATTTTTCAGGAAGTTTTTAAAGGTTGGAAAGAGGGAGAAGTTGGGCTGCAGTGTGGCCACAAGGAGGACTGGGTCAGCTCCTTGGGAGCTATGAACTGGTTGAAATCACCTCCAGACTGAAGAGCCACCAGATTTAGGCTGTCCTGGGAATGACACCTGACCACAAGGCAGCTCTCTTCAGCCAAGGGCAATTTGGGGAGACTAATAGCTGAGCATGTCCCAGAATCTAGGGGATTATGACCCAGTCCTGAAAGTAGAATCTGGGAGCTTAGCACAGTATCTATTACCCAATTTTAGCTGTAAATCAAAATATAATTTCATAGAAAGTTCATTATTTCTTTTTACTGTGGTAAAATATACATAACATAAAATTTACCATTTTAACCATTTTTAAGTGTGCACTTCTATGGCATTAAACACATTCATATTGTTGTGCAATCATCACCACGATCCATCTCCAGAACTTTTTCATCTTTCCCAACTTTGTGATCCATTAAGTGATAACTCTCCATTCCCTCTCCTCTCCCAGCTCCTGGATACCACCATCCTACTTTCCTTCTCTTGAATACTCATCACATCATACAAGAAGAAACATACATATGTCCTTTTGTGACCGTCTTATTTCATTTAGCATAATATTTTCAAGGTTCTTCTGAGTTGTAGCATGTATCAAATTTTGCTTTGCACATATAGACCACATTTGTTTTATTCATTCATTCATCAGTGGACATTTGGGTTTCTTTCACCTTTTGGCTATTGTAAATAATGCTGCTATGAACATGGGTATACAAATATATCTTTGAGTCTCTGTTTTCATTCCTTGGGGAATATCCCAAAGTGGAATTGCTTTGGATAGTATGGTATTTTTTAATTGATTTTTTGGAGGAATTGCCATACCATTTTCCACAGTGGTCACATCATTTTGCATTCCTGCACACAGGTTCCGATTTGTCCACATTCTTGCCAACACTTCTTTTCTCTCTCTCTCTCTCTCTCTCTCTCTCTCTCTCTCTCTCTCTCTCTCTCTGTCTTTCATTTTGATTGTAATCATCCAAATATATGTAAAGTGGTATCTCATTGTGTTTTTATTTGTATTTTTCCTAATGTCCAGTGATATTGAGCACCTTTTCATGCGCTTATTGGCCATTTATATATCTTCTTTGGAGAAATGTTTATCGAGTTAGCTGTTCCTCTTTTAAATTGGGTTATTTGTTGTTGTTGTTTTGTTCTTACTAGTAAGTTGTAGAAGCTCTTTCTATATAATGGATAGCAATCTCTCATCAGCTATATGACTTACAAAGATTTTCTCCCATTCCATGAGTTGTCTTTCCACTCTTTTGATAGTGTCTCTTGATACACAAGTCTTTAATTTTAATGAATGCCAACTTGTCAATTTTTCCTTTGGTTGCTTATCCTTTTGGTGTCATATCCAAAAAGCACTGCCTAATCCAATGTCTTGAAGCTTTTCCCCTATATTTTCTTATTACAGTGTTATAGTTTTAACTCTTTCATTTAGGTTTTGGTCTATTTTGAGTTAATTTTTCTATATGGGTCAGGTAAATGTCCAATTTCTCTTTCTTTCTTTTTTTTCTCATGTGTATATTGTTTCCAGGACCATTTCTTGAAAAGACTTTCCTTTCCTTTATGAATGGTCTTGGAATCCTTGTCAAAAAATCATTTGACCCTTTTGCAAGGGTATGTTTCTGGGCTTTATAATATATTACATTGGTCTACAATCAGTCTATCTTTATTCAATACCACATTGTTTTGATCACCATAGCTTTGCAGTAAGTTTTTTTAATCTGGAAGTTTGAGTCCTCCAATTTTTTTCTTCTTTTTCAAAATTAGTTTGGCTATTTAGGATTCCTTGAGAGTTCATAAGAATTTTAGGATGGATTTTTCTATTTCTGCAAAAAAAAAAAAGTCTTTAGGATTTTTGGAAGAAGATTGAGAGGTGCTGTCTTCTAATTTGCCCAACAGTGTTATTTGTGCTAGTATTGAAGGCATGCTGTCATCTTGGAGATAAATATGGTTTAGACATCACATTCTAGAGCTATGGGAAACTCAGTCACAGGGAACTATCAGAAATTGCCAATTTTGGTGATTTTTTTTTCAGTGTAGATATGGAGAGATGAAGCAGAATAATAACAGAAATCAGGCCATAAAATGTGCAGCCAGCTTCAGAATGTTACAGTGAGCTAGCAAAGAAAAGATGGTTTTAAATGGTTGCTTGGCTCTGGGATAAACGCAAACCCCAGGCTGCCTAACTCCCTGTTTTGTCTTTGGAGAAAGCCATCTGAAACAAGTGATTTAACAGACTGAAGAAAGGAGCCAAGATCTTCATGTCAAGATCTTGTAAATCACAAAGTGAGTCTGAGCTAACTTAAAAACACGACAACTTCCTTTCTGCCTCTTTCATATCCTCCTACACACCCCAGTGGAAATGAAGTGAAGTGGGTGGGTGCTCACATCTTGGAGCTTAACAATCCAAGTTCAAATCCTAGTTTCTGTAGACTCTGGATTAGGGCAAATTATTTCACACCTATAAACCTTGTTTTGCTTGTTCATAAGATGTGATTAGAGTAATATATATCTTTTTTACTTATTATGAACATCAATTAAAATAACACACATAGAGGGCTTAGTATAGGCCTGGCAATATTTTATCCAACAGGTATATATTGAACACCTATCATATTCAAGGCACTGTGCTAGTCATGTAGAATTAAAAAAAAAAGTAAATGACCACATGTTTGCAGTCTTGTCAAGGAAACAAATTACTAAACAAAGAGACTAAAACAATTACAAAATGTCATTAGAGTCATGGGGGGAAAAAAAACAGGATTCTTAGGTAAAGAATGATAGTAGAGCTCTAGTTTAAATCAAGGAAGGCTTCCCTGAGGAGGTGACAGGTAAATTGCAACCTAAGAAGGAGAAATACTCAATTCCAGGAATGTGCAAAGACCTCTGAGGTCAAAAAAATCTGGATGGTTCTAGAGATTAATAAAATTGAATGGCTGGGATGCAAAGAGCAAGTGGGACAGGGACAAATGATAAATAGTACAGTAAAGGGCTCATATTTTATTCAAAGGTCAAAAAATTTCCATGAAGAATGTTAGGCAGCAGAGAAACATGAGTTGTCTATGTTTTAATAACCACTCTTTCAGCTGTGTGGAGATCAGCATATAGGGAAGCAGGAGAGGGTATAGGAAGCCAGTTGGAAATCACTGCAAAAATAAAGAGAAGAGGAGATGGAGACAAGTGGAGATAAAATGACCAAACTTCCTAATGGATGTGGAAAGAGAGAAATCATGATGCAGAATGTGCCAGTAGGATATATTGGAGAGGAAGGGAAATGAAGTGTTCGACTTTGGATTTGTCATATCTACCTGCGAGACATCCAAGTGGAGATGTCAAGTGGGTGGTCAAATGTGAGCATGGAAGTCAGTAGAGAGCGATCTTAACAGGAGCTATAAATTTCAGAGTCATCAGTGTGATTGCTACCTAGCGGCGCGGCAAAGGAGGAGATCACTCAGCCAAAATGTACAGAGAGGAAGGTCCAGATCCATATCCTGAAAAACAACAGTTTCGTGAGTTCAAAGTGGAGAAAGCAGAACAGGCAGAAAGACTGAGATGAGGTGTTAGAGAGGCCGGAGGCCATCTAGGAGAGAGCAGAGTCTCGGGCCCACCAGAGGAGAGACTTGTAGGAAGCAGAGCCCTGTCACTGAATGCTGCTTGGAGGCCAAACCAAATGTCCCCAGATTTTGGAATATGAAGGACAGTGGTAACTTGACAAGAGCAAGTGAACACTCTCTGGGCTCAAAGTGAGTGCCTAGTACATGTTAGGCATAGCAGGGTTCCCTACATATCCCTTTGATTCTGAGAAAACACAGTGACATTAGGCATTGATCAGAGCACAGCAGTGCAGCATAGATGACTACCTGGGGGTAGAAGTGAGTCTCATTTTGAGGTGGAATCAAGGATAACACTGCCCTTCATGAATAATTGCCATGGTAGTTGCAGATAACGAATGCTCCAGAAGATCTGGGTGCATCACTTGTTAGGGTCAGAGGGAGAACTATTTTCTCCTCTTCCAGTGCTACCATTACTTCTCCTTTTCAGTCCTGCCCATCTTTCTCACCACATCCCTCTGTGTGTTCTGCATTTGTACTGCTTCTCTTGGTCACATACCAAAGCAACATCAGGCATTGACTCTAGTGCCGGAAAGGATCCAGGTAGGCAGAGCCAACACTAAATTTAGTCTCTCCAGTCTCATCTATATATTTGGAGCCAGAGATGGGCCCATCCACAGAGCCTGGGTCCATGAGCAGCACCTTTTCTCCTACGCACAAGCACCGTGGGGAGTGAGAGAAGAATGAAGACAAAGAGGAAGCAAGAAGACAAGCATTCTTTATAGAAAGCAAAGGCATTCATACCACCACCACTTCTTCACAAGAAGAACCAAACTGTTTCCCTCCTTACCACAGCACTGCATTACATCTCTCCCAGAAACCTCTGGGACCATCCTAAAAGAAACAGTACCAAGTATGAAGGTGTTGTCGGTCTACACTAGTTACAGAATCCCAGAGAACTCTGAATTTAAAGTCAGCATGGATCTAAATGACCACCCATGCACACCTTCTGAACACTGGCAGCCACTGTTGTCCCTACACTACTTCTCCCTGAGCACCAAGAGTTCCACAAAGCGGGAGAGCTCCTGGGAGCTCCAAGGAGACACAGACTTACTCCAGCCAGTGTCTGAAAGACAAATTCCCTGTTGCTTCAGTGGAACCGAGGAGTGAGCCCTGCATGTCCTGGATGGGAGGCACCCCTCAACCGCCATCTCTGCTTGCATCAGTAAAGGAGCAATCCTAAGGAAAGAGTTGCTCAGTGATGCTCTGAGCAGGGGAGAAATAGGACAAACACCAGGCCTCTGATAAGAGCAGCCCCTCCCTGCCCACCCCACAGCACCCTATCCCTCACCCTCCATCCCTATCCCACCATAATTGTCACGCTAAATGTTTGCTGAAAAAAATGGGATCAATAAACAAACCAAGAAAGTCCTCTAGGTGACCTCATTGTCGGACTTTGGCTCAGGATCTCTCCCCAGCTCCCACAGCAGCGGTTCAGGCCCTGTCCTATCTCACATGGACTGCAGCCACAGTCTCCAGACTGATCTGCCTGCTTCAGCTCCCCCTTCAAATGCACCTCCCCTAGCCTCCAGAGCCATATCCCTAAAAAGAATATTTGTTAAAATCTGAAAATGTCACTTTCCCATGGCAAAGCACTTAATGGCTCCCCATTTTCCTCAGAATGCAGCCAAGCCCCACCAAGGCCTCTCCTAAATTCACCTCTTGCTCTTTCTCTGCCCCCTTGTGGACCTGAGTACCCACAGCTCTGTGGGGCCTGGCTCCTGTTTTTGCCTGACTGGCTTCTACTCTGCCCTAAGACTCACTTAACCAGCTCATCTCTTCCCTAACCTCTTGCTCCTCATGCCCTTCCCCTGGGCTAGGTGTTCTTCCCAGATGCTTCCAGAGTTTTTTGGGCCCACCTCTATTATTGTGCTCACACTACTGTCAAATCACTTATTTCTGAATTCATCTCCTCCACTAGCCTGTGGTACCTTTCAGGACAGAGACTTTCATTCTAATTCCAACATCACTACTCCCTAGCTTGTTGCCTGGCACAACATAGGTGTTCAATGCTTATGGTGGAATTAATTAATAATTTCTTCCTGGACCACTTCTCTTTAATGTGGGAAAAGCAACTTTTCTACCATATGAGAACTACTTAGAGGTCAAAGTATGCAGTGGAGATAGTTACAGATCTAACTAGCAATGCCAGATTTCATCTGAGGGTGTCTTACAGAGAGCCTGCGGTCTAGGTACCTTAGGTCAGTCTCTGAAACCAGTCCTTCATTTTTCTGATCCTTATATCAGAGGATTTCGTTTCCTCATTAATCTCATCCTGTTTTTTTCTATGAAGCTCAGACATCCTAGCACCAAGCCTACCAACACAGTGGCTTCCTCTGATATCTCAAGTCCTCCTCCAAACTCTGGCATAACATCTCCTGATGGCTACTGGGCCAGGTTTGTTCTGGTCCCTGGCTTGTTCCTGTCCTTCTCTGGTGGTCTTCTCTTTTGCTTTTCTAAAGATTGCCCCCTTCTGCTCTGCTAATGCTGCCTTGATAAATAAGGCAGCATTACTGGTTTGTTAAATAATTTCAAGTTGCTTTCCCTCTATGATTTCCTAGGAAGTGGTTGGGGAAGTTATTGCTCTTATTAAAACACCATGGGCTGTCCCCTGGCTCATATGACAGACTCTGGTTTAGCAGGTGACAGCATTTTTACTCACTTTGTCCACTAAGGTACTGAGGACAGAAATAGTTTCTATGTTCAGTCAACCTTACAACAAACAGCACGAGAGAATCTGGAACAATAAACAATAGCTTCACGACTGCTCAGCATCTTGATCTGCCTTCCAATCTTGCCCCAGTCACCTGCCACTGGCGTGCATTCCAGTTTGTAAATGTCCCTCACAAATGTGCTTCTCAGAGCAGAGCCCCATACTCCAAACAAGGTCTGGATGATGCAAAGGTCAGGAGGGCCATTGACATCTCTGCTTAGGATGCTGCAAATTGCCCCACTCAATCCATAGTCCCTTGGGATAGCAACCAGCTGAGCCAGTTAAAATCCCAGAACTGTGTCCTCTCCTCCTCAGCCACCTTGTCTCTTTGTCTGGCTGTGCCTTAGAAAACCTGATGTAAGAAAATGTGTAGAAAAAAATGCTAAAGGATCTTTTAAATAAGTCATTCTCTAAGTACACCTAAATAGTTCCATGTATCCGTTTATTTATTCAAACACCTTCTTTATTCCAGATCTTATTCTAGGCACAAATGTACTAAACAAGATGCCAGCTCTGGACAGAAGAGGAAATAAACATTGTTATATGCATTCTCTGGGTCAACCACCTTGCTCTTATGCTTTTATTTAATCTTCATATGACTCTCTGAGGCAGTGGGAGAAGTTCCATAATTTGTTCAAGGACCTGAGCTCAGGCCTGTGCCTCCCCAGCTCAGTCAGAATAAGTTAGGTCCTGCAGAAATAATAGCCAAACATCAAGTCTTTGAGGCTTAAAAATAGCAAAGAAGGCTTTTTTTTTTTACCATTTGCAATAGCATGGGTGGAACTGGAGAGCATTATGCTAAGTAAAATAAGCCAGTCAGAGAAAGACAAATACCACATGATCTCACTCATTTGTAGACTATATTGAACAACATAAACTGATGAACAGGGACGGATCCAGAGGCAGAGAAACAGACTGCCAGACCTCAGAGAGAAGGTAGGGGAGGGTGGGGAAAAGGTGGAGAGATCAACCAAAGGACTTGTATGCATGAATATAAGCCTAACCAATGGGTACAAACACCGGGGCGGGGGGGAGATGAGAGTATGAGTCTGGGGGGATTAATGGAAGGATGAGATGAGGACACATATGTAATATCTTAAATCAATAAAGGAATTTTTTAAAAAATAGCAAAGGTTATGCTGTGTGAGTTGAGGATTCTCTTCCATGTTGTCCTCACGTGCCGCATCTGAAGGTGACTCCATCTCCTTGTTGCTGTAATTATGGGAGAAGAAGGGGAAAAGAGTGGGGAAACAAATCACAGGTAGGCTTCTTAATTTTCTTCCTGGAAGTAGCCAAATCACTTACATTTTTATTTTCTTGAATAAAACAAGTTACATGGACAACCCTAACTTCAGGAAGCAGAGAGGTAAAAATTTGTGCCTAGAAGAATTAGAAACACTTAATGAGCATCCTAATAACTACCACAGGCTCCAAAGCTCAAGTTCTTTTCCACCACACTATACTCAAATCTAGTGAGAAGATTAACTACCTTCAAAGAGACTAGTGGCAGGGAAGCATAAATCCAAAGAGTTAAAAGCCACTACCAATGGATGATCCAAATCAGGAATAAATATAAGTTATCCTTGGAATATGTATGAACATCAGTAAGAAATGGGATCCTTTTGACACAAGTCAGATATACCTACTAAATTTACAAGCACCTGTAGAATATACACAAGAAATGAGACCCTGCTATCATGAGGTATTTTAGGAGTTTAATAACTAGGATTTGTTATATGATATCCAACTTCAGGCTCAAATTTATATCATGACAAGGTTTTTTAATATAAAGAAAGAGCCTGCCACCTCTCTTTAGTTCTTTCCCTTGCGCTTTTCACTGTAGATGAGAGCATTGGGGACTGGGGTTGATTTGCATTTGTTGCTGAAATAATATCCTAGCAATTAGCTGCAAATTTGAAAGTGATAAATATGCATAAGAAAGCCAAGCTTTGGAGGATGCAAGGTGCATCCCCCGCCCCCAGCCAACACACACACATACTCAGATATAGAGAAGCCATCAGCAGAGCTGCACAGTTATGGAAATCTTTGTAAGAATCTAAGACTCAAGATGAAACCTCACCCTTTCCTGGGTGTAAATGTTGACTCACAGGTGGTCCAAATGAGATCATTATGCACTACATCATGTGGCATCACATAACATTTGTCTAATAGCATCGGGCTTAGTCCTGGAGCAGCTAGTTACATAAATCAGATCCAAATATCACAGAAGAGCTTTCTTATGCCATCCTCATCTAACACACACACACACACACACACACACACACACACACACACACACACACACACTCAATGTATTTATGCTCTTCTTCAAGTTAGGGAGAAGGTTTTGTGATCTGAAATTGCTTGTGAGTTTAAATCCCAAGTTGCAAAATGATGTAACTACCTAGTAATGTGTTTTACCACCTGATAAACATGGTCAAACCATTTCCATCAATGGACTTGAACTTACTAGACTGTTTCCCAGTACCAGCTTCTCCAAGTTGCA
The DNA here is from genome assembly GCA_027563665.1 of Antrozous pallidus. Taxonomy (NCBI): domain Eukaryota; kingdom Metazoa; phylum Chordata; class Mammalia; order Chiroptera; family Vespertilionidae; genus Antrozous; species Antrozous pallidus. The sequence continues at coordinate 79,778,044 of CM050520.1, forward strand.
CCAGAATAAAGGGGTGCATTTGTTTTTTAAAGAAATATCACCCATCAGTTTGCTTATCTAGTGGTTCTCAACCTTCTAATGCCACGACCCTTTAATACAGTTCCTCATGTTGTAGTGACACCCACCATAAAATTATTTTCGTTGCTACTTCATAACTGTCACTTTGCTACTGTTAATGAATCTTAATGGAAATATCTGTGTTTTCTGATGGTCTTAGGTGACCCTGCTGGCAGTTCTCAACCTGTGGATCGAGTCCCACAGTTATGAAGTAGCAACAAAAATAATTTTATGGTTGGAGGTCACCACAACATGAGGAACTGTATTAAAGGGTTGTGGCATTAGAAAGGTTGAGAACCACTGGCTTATATTGAGTATAAGTTGTTTGGTTGGTGATGAATGCATCTCTGAGCTGTCGTCTACAGTAATCATTTGATGTTTGTTCTCATATGCACTTACTTTAATATTATTTTACATCTCAGAGAATTAAAAAGACAAGAATCCTATCTAATAAAAGAGTAATATGCAAATTTGACCATATCTTCGCTACACCCACAAGCCACGCCCACAGCCATGCCCATCAGCCAATCAGAAACAGATTATGCAAATTAACCCCAACCAAGATGGCTGCCACCACTGAGAGCAGGAGGAAGGCTTGGGTTTCCCCAGCAACAGAGGAAGCCAAGCTTTAAGCCTGCCATTGCCAGCCTAGGCCTCCACTCTAGCCTACAAAGTTTCAAACAGAAATGGCTGCCGCCACCGAGTGAGCAAAAAGCTTGACTCCGCTCCAGGCTACAAAGTTTCAATTGTAGACATAAATTAATCCCAGATCACAGGGCTTCCACTTGGGTCACTGGATGTGTGGCCGGCCTGCAAACCTCCACAGGCCCCTCACCCAGGCTGCCCCTTTCCTCAAGGGAACCCCCACCCTGATCCAGGACACCCTTCAGGACAAACCAGCTGGCCCCCACCCATGCACCAGGCCTCTATCCTATCTAATAAAAGAGTAATTTGCCGATTGACCATCACTCCAAAACACAAGAGGGCTGCCCCATGTGGTCAAAGATGCTGCCCTCATGTGGACACAAGATGGCCACCACAAGATGGCCAGCAGGGGAGGGCCATTGGGAGGTTCCAGGCCCTGCAAGGGAGGGCAGTAATGGGCAATCAGGCCAGCAGGGAAGGGCAGTTAGGGGTGACCAGGCCGACAGAGGAGGAAAGTTGGGGGCAAACAGGCTGGCAGGGGAGCAGTTAGACATCAATTAGGCTGGCAGGGTAGTGGTTAGGGGGTGATTAGGCTGGCAGGCAGAAGTGGTTAGGGGCAATCAGAGAGGCAGGCAGGTGAGCAGTTTGGAGCCAGCAGTCCTGGATTGTGAGAAGGATTCTGACTGCCTGGGATCAGGCCTAAATGGGCAGTCAGACATCCCTTGAGGGGTCCCAGATTGGAGAGAGTGCAGGCTGGTCTAAGGGACATCTCGCGCCCCCCCTCCTCCCATCACAAATTTTGTGCACCGGGCCACTAGTATTGATATAAATATACACATATGTTCTGTATTCCAAACAAACATTAAAGGTCTTTCAATCTTTAATTATTTTTTTAATTTTCTAAAATATTTAGATCTGGGAATGGCTATTATCCTTCATTTATGGATATTACCAGAATGAATAACCATGATGCAATATCAACTTGACATTCAACAAATACTAACTGAGCACTTAATATGTGACAGGCACTGACTTAGGCACTAAATATGCTATGAACAACTATTTACGCTTATTCAGACTCTCTGCATTCTAAGTAACGTATTTTGTTTACTGTGTTAATGATGTATTAAAAATTCATTCACTTAAAATAAATTAAGACATCTCTAAATCAGATTATTCTCTGTTTCTATGCATGCAAGTGTCAGATATAATAAATTAGATGTGGATTTATTAAGAGCATGCTAAGAAAGAAAGCAGGTTCATTACCTTTATTCATTTTCTTAAATTAGAAACCATGTCTACACCAATTTTCCTAATAGAATATTTCTTTTCACTGTCACTTCTTATTAAGAATGGTCCCAGGCATTCCTGGGGCACATGCTTTGACACCCTTTTCTAGAATTCCAGGATCTTCATCTCTTACTGACTTAATTTCTCACTGTTTTCTGGCATGGATTCTCTATTAAGGCCACATTGTTCCTCTTCTACTCCCCTACATGTGGCCTGCTTATTGGTCCAGCATCTCAAATACATTTACTGAGGTCCTAAGAAGGAGCTTGGAGGTGAATAGGAGGAATTCTCTGTTTTTAAGGAGTTCACAGTCTAGGGGTAAAATGGGGAGACAGATCCACAATCATCACAACTCACACACAGTGTATTTGGGGACCCTGAGAAGGGAGGGATTATATGTGTGTGTGAGGGCAGGGTGTTGAGGGAGAGGTCAGGACAATGTCACAGCAGGGAGGCTGGTGGAGCTGACTATTGGACATTTGCCAAGTGAACAAGTGGGGAAAGAGTATTTTGGCCAGAGGGAACATTCTGTTCGAAAGAATGCTGTATTAGCTCATGTTGCTCCTCTTGCCACAGTCTTCCCTCTTATCTGTGTCTTTAAAATCCAATTCCATCATATTCCTGGACTAGCTGAAATCATGCTTAACACTGGGAGGAAGCCTAGAGATTGGGGAAGGGGTATTTTTGGCAGAGGGGGCATTCTGTTCAAAGGAATGCTATATTACCTCACGTTTTTCCCCTTGCCACATTCTTTCCTCTTGTTTGTGTCCTTTTTTAACTTTGTCATCTCTTTCTTGTTATTTTCTTTTTTAATTATCTAAACTTTTACATTTGTCTTATTTTCCCCCAATTGATGGCCTCCAGCCATTCCAACCCCAGGCAAGCCCCCACCTCATCAGTGCCTGTGTCCACTGGATATGCTAATATGCGTGCATGCAAGTCCTTTGGTTGCTCTCTAACATCCCCTCCTTCCTATCACTTGTCTCTGCATCTATTCTTGTTCATCAAATTACATTGATTATTCTATCCCCTATATGAGTAAGATTATGTGATATTTATCTTTCTCCAACAGGCTTATTTCACTTAGCATAATGCTCTCCAGTTCCATCCATGCTGTTGCAAATGGTAAAAAGTTCCTTTTTTATAGCAGCATAGTATTCCATTGTGTAGATGTGCCACAGTATTTTATTCCACTCATCTGCTAATGGGTGCTTAGGCTGTTTCCAAATCTCAGCTATTGTACATTGTGCTGCTACAAACATAGGGGTGCATATATCCTTTCTGATTTGAGTTTCTGGTTTCTTGGGATATAGTCCTAGAAGTGGGATTACTGGGTCAAATGGGACTTTCATTTTTAACTTTTTGAGGAAACTCCATACTCTCTTCCACCAACAGTGCAGGAGGGTTCCTTTTTCTCCACATCCTTGCCAGCACTTGTAGTTTGTTGATTTGTTGATGATAGCCTTCTGACAGGTCTGAGGTGATATCTCATTGTTATTTTGATTTGCATCTCTTGGATTATTAGGGACTTTGAGCATGTTTTCATGTCTCTGGGCTTTCTGTATGTCCTCTTTCAAAAAGTATCTATTTAGATCTTTTGCCCTTTTTTTGATTGGGTCATTTATCCTTCTTTTGTTAAGTTGTATGAGTTCTCTGTAAATTTTGGAGATTAAACCCTTATCAGAAATACCATTGGCAAATATGTTCTCCCATGCAGTGGGCTTTCTTGTTGTTTTCTTGATGGTTTCTTTTGCTGTGCAGAAACTTTTCATTTTGATGTAGTCCCATTTATTTCCTCTTTAGTCTCCATTGCCCTAAGAGCTGTGTTTGTAAAGATATTGCTACAACATATGTCTGCTATTTTGCTGCCTATGGAGTCTTATAGGATCTTTATGGTTTCCCATAAAATCCACATTTAAGTTTTTTAGCATTTTGAGTTTGTTTTGTGTATAGTGTAAGTTGGTGACCTAGTTTCATTTTTTTTGCATGTATCTGACCAAGTTTCCCTGCACCATTTATTGAAGAGACTATCTTGACTCCATTGTATATTCTTGCCTCCTTTGTTGAACATTAATTGAGCATAATGGCTTGGGTCAATTTCTGGGTTCTCTTTTCTGTTCCGTTGGTCTATATGTCTGTTCTTGTGCCAGTAACAGGCAAATTTGAGAGCCATGGCTTGATAATATAACTTGATATCTGGTATTGTGATCCCTCCAACTGTTTCCTTCTTTTTCAGGATTGCTATGGCTACTTGGGGTCTTTTTTTTATTCCAAATGAATTTTTGGAGAGTTTGTTCTAAATCTTTGAAATATGCCATTGGCATTTTAATGCGGATTGTATTGAATCCGTAGATTGTTTTGGGTAGTATGGACATTTTAATGATGTCAATTCTACCAATCCATGAACACGGTATGTTCTTCCATCTATTTATGTCTTCCTCTATCTCTTTTTTCAATATCCTATAGTTTTCTGAGTACAGTTCTTTTACATCCTTAGTTAAGTTTATTCCTAGGTATCTTATTTTTTGGTTCAATGATAAATAGGATTTTTTTTTTTTTGCTTATCTTTCTGTGAGTTCATTGTTAGTGTATAAAAAGACCACAGATTTCTGGGTGTGAATTTTGTATCCTGCTGCATTGCCAATTCATTTATTAGGTTCAGTAGTTTTTTTATGAAGTCTTTGGTATTTTCTATCTATATTATCATGTCATCTGTGAATAAGGACAGTTTTACTTCTTCTTTTCCAATTTAAATGCCTCTTATTTCTTCATCTTGTCTGATCGCTACGGTTAGCACATCTAGTACAGGAGTAGTGAAAGTGGGCATCCCTGTCTTGTTTCCGTTCTTAGGGAAAATGAGTTTAATTTTTGCCCATTGAGTATGATGTTGTCATGTAAGGCTTTATTGTGTTAAGGTATGATCCCTCTATTCCCACTTTGCTAAGAGTTTTTATCAAAAAAGGGTGTTGGATTTTGTCAAATGCTTTTTCTGCATCGATTGATATGATTATGTGATTTTTGTCTCTCAGTTTGTTTATGCTATGTAACACATTTATTGATTTGCAGATATTATGCCATCCTTGCATCCCCAGAATAAATCCCACTTGGATGGTGTATGATCTTTCTAATGTAATGTTAAATCCGATTTGCTAGAATTGTTCATAGAAAGAGCTTGGAAGTGTGCCTTTCTCTTGAATTTTTTGGAATGGTATGAGAAGAAAAGGTTTTAGTTCTCCTTTGAATGCTTGGTAGAACTCTCCTATAAAGCCATCCAGACCAGGGCTTTTGTTTGCTGGAAGATTTTTTTTTATCACTGCTTCAATTTCTTTGGTAGTTATCAGCCTATTCAGGTTTTTTTTTTATTATTCTTCTTGATTGAGTTTTGTGTGCTTGTATTTTTCTAAGAATATGTCCATTTCATCTAGGTTACCCATTTTTTTTGGAATAGAGTTGTTCATAGTATTTTTTTTCATAATCATTTGTATTTCTGTGGGATTGGTTACTACCTCACCTCTTTCATTTCTGATTTTGTTTATTTGGGTCCTCTTTCTTTGCTTCTTGATGAGCCTGGCTAGAGGTTCATCAATCTTGTTTATCCTTTCAAAGAACCAGCTCTTTGTTTTGTTGATCTTTTCTATTTTTTTTGGGGGGGGGGAGTCTCTATTTCATTTATCTCTGCTCTGATATTTATTATTTCCTGCTTTCTTCTTATGCTGAGCTTTTCTTGTTGCTCTCTTTCTAACTCATTGAGTTGTAGGGTTAGATAATTTATTACCATCTTTTCTTATTTTTTGAGATAAGCTTGCAAAGCTATGAACTTCCCTCTTAAGACTGCTTTCACCGTGTCACATTGATTTTGCATTGTTGTGTTTTCATTGTCATTTGTTGCCCTGATGCTTTTTATTTCTTCTTTTATCTCTTTGGTAACCCAATCATTGTTTAATAGCATGCTATTTAGCCTCTAGCTGTTTGACTACTTATTTTTTTTATTGTAATTGATTTTTAGTTTTATTCCATTGTGATCTGAGAAGATGCTTGATATGATTTATATCTTCTCAAATTTGAAGAGACTTTGCCTGTGCCCCAATATGTGGTTTTCTCTTTGAAAATGATTTATGTGCACTTGAGAAGAATGTATATTCTGTGGTTTTGGGGTGGAATGTTCTGAAGATGTCAATTAATTCCATCTGATTTAGTAAGTCATTTTGGATTGCTGTTTCTTTGCTGTTTTTTGTTTAAAGGATTTATTCAATGGTGTTAGTGGGTATTAAAGTCCCTTACTATGACTAGTTTGCTGTCAATCTCCCCCTTGATATCCTCCAGAAATTTTTGTGTTTTTTTAATGTATTGGGTACATATATGTTTACCAGAGTTATATCTTCTTGTTGAATTGCTCCCTTTAATATTATGAAGTAGCCTTCCTTATCTCTTGTTTTTAGCCTTCACTTTGAGGTCTAATTTGTCAGATATAAATATTACTACACCAGCTTTTCTTTTTATTTTCATTCTCCTGAAAAACCTTTTTCCATTCTTTCATCATCAGTCTGTGTGAGTCCTTTGTTCTAAGGTGGGTTTCCTGTAGGTAGAAGACATATGAGTCATGTTTTATTATCCACTCAGCTACTCTATGTCTTTTAATTGGGGCATTTAATATATTTACATTTAAAGTTATTATTTATAGGTACTTGTTTGTTGCCATTTTTAGTCTTTGTGCCTGTGTTCCTTCTACCCTTCCTATTTCTTCTTTTTACAGCAGATCCTTTAGCATTTATTGCATTACTGGTTTGGTGGTAATAAACTTTTTTAGTCTTTTTTGTCTGTGAAGCTCCTGATTTCACCCTCAATTTTTATTGATAGCCTTGCTGGGTACAGTATTCTTGGATTCGGACTCTTGCTTTGCATGACTTTGTATATTTCATTTCATTCTGGCTTGATGTGTTTCTGTTGAGAAATCAGTCGATAATATGATGGGAGATCCTTTGTAGGTAACTTTCTGTCTCTGGCAGCCTTTAAGATTCTTACTTTGTCATTGGCATTTCCAATTTAATTATAATGTGTCTTGGTGTTGATTTTGGGGGGTTCATCTTGTTTGGGACTTTGTAAGCTTCTTGGACTTATGTGAGTTTTTTCTTCCTGATATCAGAGAAGTTTTCTGTCATTATTTCTCAAACAGTTTTTCTATTCCTTGCTCAGTTTCCTCTCCTTCTGGTACCCTTATTATGTGGATGTTATTTTATTTTGTGTTATCCCAAAGTTCCCTTACGCTCTCCTCCTGCTTTTAAAGTTTTTTTTCTAGTGCTGCCCTTGTTTTCTAGCTCAATGATGCAGTCCTTCACTTCTTCTAGTTTACTGTTGATGCTTTCTATTCAGTTATTTATTGTAGCGATGCAATTTTTCATCTCTTCTTGGTTCTTCATTTCCTCTTGGTTCTTACACATATTGTTGAATTTTCCTTCCATCCTTTTCAGCAACCTTAAGACCATCGCTCTGAATTCTTTCTCTTTCATATTGCTTGCCTCATTTCATTTACTTCATTTTCTGGTGATTCATCCTTTTCTTTCATATGAAGGCTGTTTCTTTGTCTCCCCATGATTGCTCCTCTCAGGGTTTCTGGTTATGTAGCTCTCTCTCCTGCATTGACTTAAAGGCACAAAATACAACACAACAAGACACAATGCACAGGGCACCAAACACAAATGCATTCACAATACTTTCCTAGGCAATATCTGACCTTTCTATCTGCAGATTGCCAGCTGTGTTTCATTTGCAAGTTCCAGGTGAGTGCTCTTTGATTCAGCTGTTTCTTCTGTTCTGTGAGAAGGTGCAGGGCCCGTCTGCAGATTTGGACTGCTTGTCTCTCCCTGAGCAGACCTCCCAGACACCCATGGTCAGGGAGGTTGGAGTTGCGGTGTTTGTGGATTCGCAGCTGAGGTAACTGGTCCCTGGGAATTGTGGTTGTAAGGTACTGGGAAGTATCTGAGATCTCCTTGGTTGAAGGTAAGTCTGGGGTTTCAATCACAGTCAGTCTCCTGATTACAGCCATTTCCCCTTCAAGATGGCATGGCCTCTGCTGCAGAGCTGGCAACTCTGGGAAAGATTTCAGCCACAGTAGAGGCTGCCAGGTCAAGGGGCACCAATCCTCCAGTCTCCACAAGTCCCTTTGAACATAGCTATCCCTCACTCACAAATACTGACACTCCCCACACATCCACACACTCTCCTTTCATTCTTTCACTCTCAAATTATCTTGCAGCCTGTGTCCCATTAGCAGCCATCTTGGATCACTATTTTCTTTTTTTATATAATTTTTATTGTGTAAAGTTTTACACATGTCTACTTTTTTCCCAATTAACCCCTCCCCCCAGCCATTTCCACCCTGGGCAAGCCCTCACCACCCCAGGGTTGTCTGTGTCTTTAAAATCCAATTCCATCATATTCCTGGACTAGCTACATTCATGCTTAACACTGGGAGAAAGCTTGAAGATTGGGGAAGGGGAATTTTGGGCAGAGGGGACATTCTATTCATAGAAATGCTGTATTAGCTCATGTTGCTCCTCTTGCCACACTATTCACTCTTGTTTATCTCTCTTTCTCTTTTTAACTTTGTCATCTGTTTCTTATTATTTTCTTTTTGTATATAGTTTTTTATTGACTAAAGTTTTATATATGCTTCCTTTTTCCCCAATTGACCTTCCCCCAACCATTCCCACCACTGACAAACCCCCATCATCCCAGTGTTGCCTGTGTCTTTAAAATCCAATTCCATCATATACCTGGACTAGTGGCATTCATGCTTAATACTGGGAGAAAGCCTAGCGACTGTGGCAACCTAATTTCCTCATTTCAGAGATGAAATCTGAGGTGTAAAGTGTTACATTGTGAATAATGCTTTGACCAAATGTGTTCACTTACTTGGCACATATGTATTGAGCATTGACGGTGTATAAGGCACTGTGAAGTGTACAAAAACAAATTGAGGGGAGAAACTAAGATGGCAGCATAGGTAAACACATATACTGCTGCCTTGCACAATTTCAAAACTATAACTAAAAGACAAAATGGACATCATCTAGAATCACCAGAAAGCTGGCTGAGTGGAAATTATACAACTAGAAAGAAAGAAAAAAGGACAGTGAGACTCAGGAGCTGTAGAGGGCAGAGGTGCTGAGACATGGAGACATGTGCATGAGAGGAAAGGCCAGGCTGGCTTCCTTGAACCTGAGGGAAACAAAGGCTCCCCACTGCACTGAAATCCATCTCTGGCAGAGACTTGGGGAATCCAGACTCACACAGGGAGAAACGAGCAAAACCCAAGAGAAGCTTTCTCTCAGAGGTGCATGCAGCGAATTCCGTGGGGCACTGAGATCCAGGGGAACTGGGAAAGAGAGAAGTGAGTAGGTGCATCCACGTGCATGCAGAGATGGCTTGGGCAGCTAGCTGAGCAGAAGTTCTCTCATTCCGGAAGGCAACAAAACCTCCTGACTGCACTGTACTCCAGTTCCTGGCGAGACTTTGGGTACTCACACTCACTCAGGGAGAAACTGGACAGCTTATCCTCACAGCCAACTGGCCTGGAAGTCGACTCTGCCCAGTGATACTAACAACAATCTAGGCTTAAATACCACAAGACTGTGTACACAGCCTATAAAGGAATGCACCAAGAGTATCCACCTCAAGTAACTGGGGAGGGTGAGCCACTGGGCCCAAAGAACACCTCCCACACAGAGTCACTCACTCTATCTCCTCAGGGAAGCAGCTAAAATGTGGAGACAAAGAGGCAGGTCACAAATGAAAGAAATGAATGAAAGCAAAAGACTGGATATAGAGTTCAAAACCACGGTTATAAGGTTTTTCAAGAGGTTCCTAGAAAAAGCTGATAAATTTAGCAAGACCCTCAAGGATATGAAAAGGGAGCAACTAGAAATTAAGCATACACTGACTTAAAAAAAATCATACAGAGACCTAAAAGCAGACTAGAGGATTACAAGAATCAAGTCAAAGATTTGAAATACAAAAAAGCAAAAAACACTCAACTAGAAAGGAAAAAAGAGTCCAAAAATTTGAAGTGTAAGGAGCCTCTGGGACAACTTCAAGCATACCAACATCAGAATTATAGGGGTTCCAGAAGAAGAGAGAGAGCAAGATACTGAAAACCTATTTGAAGAAATAGTGACCGAAAACTTCCCTTACCTGGTGAAAGAAATAGACTTACAAGTCCAGGAAGCACACAGAACCCCAAACAAAAGGAATTGAAAGAGGACCACACCAAGACACATCATAATTAAAATGCCAAGAGCAAAAGACAGAGAATATTAAACGTAGCAAGAGAAAAACAGTTAGTTACCTACAAGGGAGCATCCATACTACTGTCAGCTGATTTCTTAACAGAAACTGTGCCAGCTAGATGGGAATGGCAAGAAATATTCAAAGTGATGAATAGCAAGACCCTATAACCAAGATTACTCTACCCAGCAAAGTTATCATTCAGAATTGAAGGTCAGATAAAGTGCTTTGCAGATAAGAAAAAGCTAGAGGAGTTCATCACCACCAAACCAGTATTATATGAAATGCTGCAAGGTATTCTTTAAGAAGAAGAAAAAGATAAAGATAAAAATTATGAGCAACAAATACATATCTATCAATAAGTGAGTCTGAAAACTAAGTAAATAAAAAATCTGATGAACAGAATAAACTGGTGAATATAATAAAATCAGGGGCATAGAAAGGGAGTGGACTGACAATTTTCGGGGGAAGGGGTGTGGGGGTTGCAGGAAGAGACTGGACAAAAATCATACACAGTGCTGGGGGTGGGTAAGGGCAGAGGATGAGGTGGGAACTCAGTGGAGGGGAGCTATGGGGGGAAAAAGAGGAACAATTTTAATAATCTGAACAATAAATATTTATTAAAAAGCAAATTTAATCTGTTTTCTCCCACAAGAATCTAGTTCTCATTAGAAATATATGACCTGGAGATAAAGAATGCTTTCGTGTTAGACAGTCCTGAGTTTGAAGCCTGACCCTGTGACATTGTGCTGGTGACCTTGGACTGCTCATCCTATTGAAACAAACCTTGCCCCTCTATACCATGAGGATAATAATGGTCCCTCATCATAGGTTTGTTATGAGAATTCTATGCAATAACATTTGCAGAGCACTAGCATTTAATAAATCTTAGTGATGAGTGGTATAGCCTTAATACAATGTAGGAATATTAAGTGATGACACTGAGTAGGTACTCAATTAAAAAATATCTGTATAATTAATTCATTAAACTTTTAATTCTAAGATTTTACCTGACCAAAAATTAACATATAGTTCCTTGACAATCTGGGTTCCTCAAAGTGTTGTGTCAGGCTAGATTAAAATGGAGATTTTTTTTATTCCCTAAGGTCCAGTAACCTCTTGCAATATAATGAATCCTAATTACTCCATTAGAATCATGCAATTTTTAAAATTGGTCGGTCTGAGCAGCATCCTAAAAACCAGCTGTTCAATCAGAGAAGAGTTCTTTCCTGGGCTTATGTGTTACACACATTTGGCCATTTATACTCTGTATCATGTCATATGTGCTCCACAGGGATTGTGAGACCATGTCCTGTCCTCTGAAAAATCAGGAAGAAGGAAGGAAGAATGAGAATTAAGGAGGGAAGACAAAGGAGACAAATTTTGATTGTGCTTAAGAGGAAACTTCTGAACAATGAAAGACCTCCAAAAAGGAAAGAATGACCTTCCAAGTAGTGGTGCTCATGGCTGCACTGGTTCCAGACAATGTAAGGTCAGCTCTCGTTGTTCTGCAGGAGAGGCATCAGAGTGTCTGGGAGGGAGATTTGCAGTGCTTAGCTCCCTCCCAATAATATGCTTCTATGACCCTATTAAGCCATTCAAGCAAATACTTATTGATCACCTATGATGCATTAAGTCCCCACTTAGAGTGCTAACTAGATAGCACTACAAAAAGTGATGTCTCTATCCATAAGGAGATGGCACTCTTGGTGCCACACACTGAGGTATTGTGGCACCCAAGCTGAATCTCTCTTATAGGTACAGAGATATGGATTGCCAGGCATGAGAGGATGACTCTTCATTAATGTATACCACTCCCTCACCCCTGTGAAAACTGTGCAAGAGAAGTAGCTTAGTGGGCTATGCAGGTAGTAAATAATGGACAACTGTAACTGCTGGAGCTGACCCCACCTCTAACCACAGCGGTAATGCTCAGAGCATCAAAATCCTCCGAGATCAAGTTACCGGCCATGACTCCATCATTTGTCTGGTTTTTATTTTATGTGCTGCACAGTCTAACCCCAACCTTTGACTCTCTCTGTAACCATCTCTCGTTTGAGTTTGGGTTTAAACAGCTGCCCAGCCCATCAGTGCATCAGTGCGCCCAAGCAATAACTCATGCAAAGACATTTAAGAGCTCGCAAGTCCTCAGTAGACTAAAGCAGTGAAAAACAAGCTTCCATAGCAACAACATGTCACTCTAAATCACTATTGGTGTTTCGTGAACAAAGTGAGGACTGAAATAGAAAATGTAGCAGGGAGTGGGGTCAGCTCAGCAGATAGGATCAACTGTTTTCTGGGATTTAGATCACCTTGGTGAGAGAGACAATATGTTCATTTTTATCTGCGAAGCAGTTTAATTCTGAAGCTACAAAACTTATCATTATTTGTAACTTTGCCACTGAAAAAAAGGTTTTATCTCCCCCCTCTTTTATTGGCAGACAATTATTCAATTTTTTGTATTTCATAATCATGAACTTAACTCTGCAATTCAGTTAAACTGGAAAGGGAGTAAGGAAGTTATGGAACCCAATGAACTGTGGCAAGCGCACAAAGGTTATAGAACATTACAAGCAAACCGGGGTGAAGAAGTGCTCTCCTGAGCTACAGAAGGAATGGTCTGGTGGTAAAGATAAAACACAAATAAAATTTAGTAGAGGTGTCCACAGTTAGCAATGATGATCTTGCTGGCCTTGCCATTCATTGCTGGACCCAAAATGCCCCATGGCTGTCACAGTATCCAGGCCTTCTGTCACCTGGCCAAAGACCACATGCCTGCCACCCACCCACTCAGGCTTGGCAGCACAGGTGAAAAACTGGGAGCCAACATTGTGTTAGGTCCAACATTGGCCATGGACAGGACTCCAGGTCCTGTATGTTTCAGGATCAAGTTCTCATCCTCAAATTTCTCCCAAGTGATGGACTTGCTGCCTGTGCCATCCATTATGGTGTGTGAAGTCACGCCCCTGGCACATAAATATTCCTTTCTCTTGTTCTTTGCATCCACATATCAGCTCTGCTGGAGACAGCCTGCAGGGAGTCCGAATGAGGGTGAAGCAGTTGGAAGGCTGCAGTTGAAAACCTCTGCTGATTCCATTAAGGCTTTGCTTGTTATGATAAACATTCCAGCAGCCAGAAAGTAGCTAGTAAACACTGCAGGGACTGCGCTGGGGACTTACCTCATTGTGGGTTTTACTAACCATCCACTTACGTTTAAAAAATGAAAATGTACGCAAAAGAGCTCTCATATATGTGAAAGAAAGCTTGGACTAAGCTGCATGGGCTCCGTGAGGCCTCTGACCACAAACACGACTTAGAGTAAATATAATCTTAGGCAGAAGCAACTTTGTCCAACAAAAACAACACAGGGAAGCCTCTTGAAAATTATTTGATAAACTATTAAAATAATAACTGCTTGTCTTAGCCTTGGCTCAAGACCACAGATGTTGGACATGATACAGCCTCAGAGAAGAGCGAACATTCCCAGCAGCTCAGCGGGCGGGCACGAAGGCGGTTTTGCTTAGGCTGTTTGTTTAGGAGGGACGGGGCAGTGGAAATCAATTCTCATGTGTGAAAGGGAGAGGACTCGTGTGTGCTTATATATTCAATAACTATAAAAAGTGTAATTCAGGCAGTTGCTGTCTTTTTCCTCCCCCCTGTTTTGGCACTAGAGAGCTGTGTCCGTCCCTAAACGTGCTCCTCGTGGGGAAGTTTTGTTCTAGAGACTCCAGTGCGCTCTGAAATAATAAACAGGCAGCATTTCTGCCCACGTTTCCCCATAGGTGGCTGGAGAGGCTGGTCTGGCCTACACTTTATTTTCAAGCTTATAAAAAACCTTTGCAAAGGGTTCCTCGCAGCTTTATCCCTGATCTTTCCACAATTCTCTGGGGACACCCCATCTCTGGTGGGCCTTTCTTATAAGAATTTGCCAAGGTAATAGGTATACACATGCAGCTATTGTTTTTAACCAATTTTATTTTCCTTGACATCTCAATGTCAAGTTGGGTAGATTATTTTGCCATTCTACAAGGGGATTGAATTTTCTAAATTTATTGAGTATTTATCCATGGGGATATAAAACGGTTATTCCTTACATTATATACCATGGAGAAAAGTGTGCACTTAATCTTCTTTACCTCCTGCATGCATTATCTCATTTAATTTTCACTATGACACTGAGGTAGGCTTTACCTATATTGCCTGTATTGTACTGATTAAAAAACAAACCCGATATTCAGAGAAATAACTTGCCTTAGAGTTTTTTTTTTCTCCACATAGAGGAGCATAATTGGGACACGTTCATCCAAAATGCAGTGACTAGACTTACCCTCCTGACTGAAACAATAAAAAACCGGACAGGATATGTAAAACAATTATTTTTAAAACATTGGGCATCATGTGACAGTGATCTGAGAGGAAGGCAATAATGTTCCAGCTTCTGTGTAAATGTGCAGAAACTCACTGAGTTGAGGAGAGAGCTAGAAGTTAAGGGAGGCCAAGGGAGTGAGAATTCTTAGGACAAGTTATGGGAGAAAAGAAAGCAAATGAAGATGTCTCTGGTGATCTGGTAGGTGATAGGGTAGATGTATGTTTAATTTTATAAGAATTTCACAAATTCTTTTCCAAAGTGGTTGCACCATCTACACCCTCATCATTAGTGTCTGAGAGTTCTAGGTGCTACACATCCTTACTTCACTTGTTCTTGTCAGCCCTTTAGAGTTTAGCCATTCCAATTAATGTGAAGTGGTATATCATGATTATTTCAGTCTGTTTCCCTGATAACCAATGTGTTTAGCATCTTTTCATGTGCTTATTGTTCATTGATAGAACCTCCTTTAGGAAGTTACTGTTCAAGTTTTTTGGTCATGTTAAACAATGGAATTGTTTGTATTATTGAGTTGTAAGAGTTTTTAATAAATTCTAAAGTCAAGACCTTGGTCAAATATATATTGTGAGTATCTTCTATCACTCTATAGTTTGTTTTTATTTTAACACCATCTTTTCAGAAGAGATGTTTGGTTTTGACAAAGTTCAATGGATCAATTTAAGAAAAACGTATTGAGAATCAAAAAGTTGATTCATAAAGGAAGTAACATATAGAGTTTATGCAACAAATAATATTTTTTAAAGAATTCACAGTGATTTAAGAGCTGGCTCTTCATACTGCTCAAGAGGGGATTAAAAGTCTTTTATGGACTAGAGAGAAGGAGCTTGGGGAATGGAAGAGGAAATCAAAGAAAAAAGGGATTTTGCCCACCCGCCCCCACCCCTTGTCAGTGTGTGGGATCCCATTGTGGAGGCAACCTACTCCTGGCTTTCCCAGGCACAATTCTGGGAAATGAAGTCTGTAGAAAGTCTCACAGGAGGGTAGCAATGGTGGATGAGGGATACAGGTGGATAGGCCTAAGAAAAGCCTTGGGAGGTACAATTACCCTTAGGGGGAGATGGGGAAAGAAGTCAAAATAGAGTCCTCAGATTCACCATGGGGGAGAGAACTGCTGAATATGAGTGTGCTAACTAACTAAAGGAGCCTGGATTTGGAACAAAGACCACTCAATGCCTGGAGTCCAAAGGCCATTGTGAAAACCTGGACATCACGAATGAAGTCTAAAAGTCAAGGATGAGGGTAAAATAAGGTGAGGTTCAACCCAGTGAATGCCAGTGTGGACAGCACACCATTGTGAATGAGATGACTTTTTATGCTCAGCCTCCCACACTTACTAGTAAATTACTCTGTAAGTAAAGGGGAAAGGAGAGGGAGGAAAATTTGAACCAATCTTCATCCAAAAAAGACTTTGTTTTGATCTGAAGGAAGTGAGTTTTACCTTGAATTGACAAGATTATTTCCTGCTATCAAAAATATATGAGATGATTGAAAACTAAGTTGCAGAGAAATAAGGTTTCATATCTGCATCCTTAGTTGTTTTTTAATTATTGACACTATTACAGATGTCTTCCATTCCACACCCCGTTTTCTCACCTCTACCCAACCCCTCCAGCCTTCCCCAGCCTTCTCCACATTGTTGTCTGTCTATGAGCTATGTGTATGTGTTCTTTGGTTACTCCTTTCACCTTCTTTAATCCAGTCTCTCCACCTCTTCTCCTCTGCGATGAATCTATAGATTGCTTTGGATAGTATGGACATTTTAATGATGTTAAGTCTTCCAATCCATGAAAACAGTATATGCTTCCACCTGTTTGTATCTTCCTCTATTTCTTTCATCAATGCCCTATAGCAGTGGTCGGGAGCCACATATGACTTGTGAGCCAGGGCTTGCCACTCTCGTGACTAATGAGTTTGCTGACCACTGTCCTATGGTTTCTGAGTACAGGTCTTTTACCTCCTGGGCTAAATTTATTCCTAGATACCTTATTTGTTGTTGTTGTTGTTGCAATAGTAAATGGGGTTGTTCTCTTAGTTTCCATTTCTGATAGTTCATTATTGGTGTATAGAAATGCCACTGATTTCTAGGTATTGATTTTGTATCCTGCTACATTGCCAAATGCATTTATTAAACCTAATAGTATTTTGGTGGAGTCTTTAGTTTTTTCTGTGTACAATATCATGTCATCTTCAAATAATGACAGTTTACTTCCTCCTTTCCAATTTGGATGTCTTTTATTTCTTCCTCTTATCAGATTGTAGGGACTAGGACTTCCACTCTGATGTCGAGTAAGAGTGGGGAAAGTGGACATCACCATCTGGATCTTAAGGGAAACAGTTTTTGCCCATTGAGTATGATGTTGTTTGTAGGTTTTTCATATATGGCTTTTATTATGTTGAGGTATGATCTCTTTACTCTTACTTTGTTCAGAATTTTTATTATAAACTAGAGGCCTAGTACATGAAATTCCTGCAAGGGAGGGGAGAGGGTTCCTTAGCCCAGGTTGCACCCTCTCCAATCCAGGACCCCCATGTGGGATGGGGCCTAAACTGGCAGTTGGACATCCCTCTCACAATCTGGGACCACTGACTTTTAACCGCTTGTCTGCCACTGTGGCTTTGTCTGGAAGGAAGTTGGATGTCCAGAAGATGTCACATTGACTAGTCTAATTAGCATATTACCCCTTTATTAGTATAGATGGGTACTGGATTTTATTGAATGCTTTTTCTGCATCTGTTTATATAATCATGTGATTTTATCTTTCAATTTGTTTATGTGATGTATCACATTTATTTATTTGTGAATATTTTATAAACTTTATGTCCACAGAGTAAATCCCATTTATTCATGGTGTAAGATCTTTTCAATGTACTGCTAGATCCTATTTCTAATATTTGTTGAGGATTTTAGCATCTGTGTTCATCAGGGATATTAGCCTGCATATTTTTCTTTATAGTGTCTTTACCTAGTTTTGGAATAAGGATAATGCTGGCCTCATAAAAAGAGCTTTGAAGTCTTCCATCCTCTTGAATTCTTTTAATAGTTTGAGAAGAATAGGTTCTTCTTCAAATGTTTGGTAAAACTTGCCTGTGAAGCCATCCAGTTGGGGACTTTTGTTTGCTGGGAGTTTATTTTTATTACTGATTCAATTGTATTAGTTACTAGAGGCCCAGCACATGAAATTCATGCACGGGGGTCAGAGTGGTGTCCCTCAGCCTAGCCTGCATCCTTTCCAATGTGAGATCCCACGAGGGATGTCCAACTACCCATTGAGGCCCGATCCCAGTAGGATCAGGCCTAAACGGGCAGTCAGACATCCTACTCACAATCCAGGACTGCTCCAAACTGCTCGCCTGCTTGCCTCCCTGATTGCCCCTAACTGCTTCTGCCTGCTAGCTTGATCACACTCTAACTACTACCCTGACAGCCTAATTGATGTCTAACTGCTCCTCTGCCAGCCTGTTTGCCCCCAATTTCCCTCCTCTGCTTGCCTGGTTACCCTTGACTGCCCTCCCCTGCAGGCTTGATCACCCCCAACTGCCCTCCTTTGCAGGCCTGGTCTCTCCCAACTGCCCTCCCCTTCTGGCCTTATGGCCCACAACTGCCCTCCCTTGCAGGCCTGGAAACTTCCAATGGCCCTTCCTTGCTGGCCACCTTGTGGTGGCCATCTTGTATCCACATGGGAGCAGGATTTTTGACTACATGGGGGCAGCCCTCTTGTGTGTTGGAGAGATGGTCAATCTGTGTATTACTCTTTTATTAGATAGGATAGAGGCCTACTACTGGGTGGGGACTAGCTGATTTGCCCTGAAGGGGGTCCTGTATCAGGGTGGAGTTTCCCTTGGGGTGTGGGGCAGCCTGGGCGAGGGGCCTATGGGGGTTTGCTGGCTGGTCATGCCCCCAGTGACCCAAGCAGAGGCCCTGGTATATGGGATTAATTTATGTTCTACAATTGAAACTTTGTAGCCTGGAGTGGAGGCCTAGGCTAGGGCTGCAGAAGTTTGGCTTCCTCCATCACCCTGATAATCTTAGCCTCTTCTCTTTCCAGCTCTGTGGCTGCCGCCATTTCTGTTGGAATTATATATCTTCAATAATTGAAACTTTGTAGCATTGAGTGGAGGCCTAGGCCTGCAATGGCAAGCGGAAAGCTTAGCTTCCTCCATTGCTGGGGAAACCCAAGCCTCCCTCCTGATCTCAGTGGTGGCAGCCATCTTGGTAGGGGTTTATTTGCATATTTTGCTCCTGATTGGATGGTGGGTGTGGCTATAGGCATGACTTGATCAGAGGTATGGTCAATTTGCATATTACTCTTTTATTAGATAGGATTAAATAGGGTTATTCTATTCAGGTTCTCTGATTTGTCCTGATTGAGTTTTGGAAGAGTGTAGGACTTCATCCCTTTTTCCCAGGTTATCCAATTTGTTGGCATATACTTGTAGTAGTTCATAATATTTTCTTATAATCCTTTGTATTTATGTCTTGTCAGTTGTTATTTCACCTCTTTCATTTCTGATTTCATTTACTTTGGTTATCTTTGGTTTTTGGGGTTTTTTTT
The DNA here is from genome assembly GCA_027563665.1 of Antrozous pallidus. Classification (NCBI taxonomy): domain Eukaryota; kingdom Metazoa; phylum Chordata; class Mammalia; order Chiroptera; family Vespertilionidae; genus Antrozous; species Antrozous pallidus. Next base: position 79,797,259 of record CM050520.1, read on the forward strand.
GTTAGTTTGGCTAAAGGTTTATCAACCTTATTTATCTTTTCAAAAAGCAGCTCTTGGTTTTATTAATGTTTTGTATTGTTTTATTTTATTATTTAGTCTCTATGTCATTTATTTTCACTCTGATTTTTGTTATTTCTTTCCTTCTACTTATAATGTGCTCTGTGTTTTTTGTTTGTTTGTTTGTTTGTTTGTTTGTTTGTTTTGTGTGTGTGTATGTGTAGTTCTTTTAGGTGTAGGGTTAGGTTGTTTGGTTAAGAATTTTCTTGGTTTTTGAGGTAGGCCTGTATTGTTATGAACTTCCTTCTCAGGACCATTTTTGTTAAGTCCCATAGATTTAGGCTGATGTATGTTCATTTTCCTTTGTTCCCAGGTAATTTTTTATTTCTTCCTTGATCTCATTGGTAACCCATTCATTGTTTAACATGCTATTTAGTCTCCATGTGTTTGAAAGTTTTTTAGTTTTTTTTATTATAGTTGATTTCTAGTTTCATGCCATTGTGATATGAGAAGATGCTTGACAGGATTTCAGTCTTCTTGAATTTGTTAGGATGTATTTTGTATTCTAACATGTGGTCTACTTTTGAGAATGTGCTATGTGCACTTGAAAAGAATGTGTATTCTGTCACGTTGGGATAAAATGGCCTGTAAATATCAATTAAATCCATTGGCTCTAGTACATTGTTTAAGGTCTCTGTTTCCTTGTTGAGTTTTTGTATGTAAGATCTATCTAGTGATGTCAGTAGTGTGTTAAAGTGCCCTAGTATGACTGCATGGGTATCAATCTCCTTTAACATCCACCACCAGTTTTTTAAATACATTCAGGTGCTCCAATATTGGGTTCATATATGTTTAAAGGGTTATATTTTCTTGTTGGATCAATCTCTTCAGTACTGTGCATAATGTTATTTGTCTCTTGTTATGAAGTTTATTTTCTCAGAAATGATTATTGTTAAAATGCTTTTTTCTTTTTTTTTTCTTTTTCATTTGCATGGCAATTTTTTTCTATCCCTTTAACTTTCAGTTTGTGTGAACCTTTTGTTCTGAAGTGGGTCTCTCAGGCAGAATATGATGTGTCATATTTACTGTCCATTCAGCTACCCTATGTCTTTTGATTGGAGCATTTAATCCACTCACATTTAAAGTTATTATTGATGTTATTATTTATTGCCATTTTTTCTTTATACCTATACTAGAGGCCCATTGCAGGAAGATTCCTGCAATAGGGCTTCCTGTGGTGGTCTCCACCACCCTACCTGCTTCCCTCCCTTCTCTGCTGCCCCACTTGCTTGCTTCTCCGCAGCTTCCATCACTTCTGCAGTGCCTGGCTTCCTTCTATGCTGTTTTCAGTCTTCGCTCTTTGGATATGCAAATTAACCACCATCTTGGTTGGATTAATTAGCTCCTGATTGGCTGGTGGGTGTGGCTTGTGGGCTCTGCAGAGGTATGGTAAATTTGCAAGTTTCTCTTTTATTAGATAGGATTCATGTATCTTTTGATTTCTTCTTCTTAAAGCAGTCCCTTTAACATTTCTTATAATGCTGGTTTGGTGGTAATGTCCTCTTTTACTTTTTTTTTTTTTGGTCAGGGAAGCTCTTTATTTCACTTTTAATTTTAAATGATAGCCTTGGATTAAAGTCCTTGTTTATTTTTTTCTTTTTCATTTTTTGAATACTTCATGCCAATTCTTTCTGGCCTGTAGTGTTGCTGTTCAGAAATCAGCTGACAGTTTACTAGAGACTCTCTTGTAGGTTAGTCCTTGTCTCTCTTGCTTGCCTTGAAGATCATATCTTTGGCCTGACTGGCATGGCTCAGTGGTTGAGTGCCACCCTATGAACCAGGAGGCCACAGTTTGATTCCCAGTTGGGGCACATGCCTGGGTTGCAAGTTCAATCCCTAGTGGGGGCATGCAGGAAGCTGCCAATCAATGATTCTCTCTCATCATTGATGTTTCCATCTCTCTCTCCCTCTCTGTTCCTTGCTGAACTAAATAAAAATTTATTTAAAAACAAAGATTATTTTTGTTTTTAATGTTTGCCATTTTAATTGTAATGTGTCTTGGTGTAAGTCTCTTTGGTTTAATTGAGACTCTGTGCTTCCTGATTTATGTGACCTTTTCCTTCATTAGGTTAAGGAAGTTTTCTGTCATTATCACTACAAACAGGTTCTCTATCCTTGTTCACTTTCTTCTCCTTCTGATATTCTTATGAGGCAGATGTAGTTAAATTTCATGTTGTTACAAAATTTCCTTAAACTAGCCTCATTCTTTTTTTTCCCCTCCTTTTCTTCTCTAATTGGGTGTTTTTCTTACCTTGTCTTCCATATTACTGATTCCCTCCTCTTCTTCATCCAACCTACTTTTAGTTCCTCCCATATACTCTTGATGTCAGATAACCATTCTTCATTTCCAACTGGTTCTTATTCATGGTTTATATTTATTTTCTCATGCTATTTTAGTTTCCACTAAGTTCCTTGTAATTCTCACTAACTTCCTTGAATATCCCTATAACCATAACTTTGAAATCTGTATCTTCTAAGTTGCTTGCTTTCATTTCATTTAGCTTTATTTTCTTTCATTTGGGGTCAATTTATTTGTTTCCCCATCTTGGCTGTATCTTTGTTTTTGCTTCCATTTATTAGATAGATCTACTATGATTACCAGCATTTGTGAGGTAGCCTTATATAGTAGGTGTCCTATGGGTCCCAGTAGTACAGTATCCATGATCTCTTGAGCTGGATGCTCTCAGAATGCCCCTTGTGTTGATTATGTGGGCCTACCTATTATATAATTTGGTCTTGATTGCTGTTGGCCCATTCATATGTGGGATCAACTCTTAGGCTGCCTGACTGTGAGGCTCAACTCTAACCATGTCATTAAAGTTGTTGTACAAGAGCTTGTGTAAGTGGGATCAGGTCATATTTGTCCTTCTGTGACTGGCTTCTTTCAATTAGCATAACGTTCTCCAGGTTCACCCAGGGCTGTTACATATGGCAGGATTTCCTTCTTTTTTAAGGCTTATCTAGTTGAATCCTACTCAGTCTTCACAGTTCAATTTCACTACCTCTTTTCTGCACCAATGAGTTTTATGATAGTGAAATTCCTGTCAAATTCAGGTATAATCATAATATCTTTACTTCAGGGATCATTTCTGTGTTTCCACCAAATAATTATTAGGGTGTAGTGCATAATAGATAGTCAAGCAATGGTTTTGAGAAAGAAAATGACCCAACTATTATGGAGTGAGGTTCATGTGGCTTTAAGTCTCCTAATCAATGCTTCTTCCTTTCAAAGACAAATTATTCATGTAGTTGGAACATAGCAGCAATGGGAATAGACATTTTATTTTCCTTTTGCTTCCCAACCCAGTAAGCAATTATTTCCTTAAAACTGCCTTTGTAAATGGGGGATTATTTTATCTGCTAAATTCATCCCTGGATGCCATATCATATAAAAATGATTGCTTCTCTATGACTCAATATTCTTAACTCTTTACACATTTTATAAATGCTACAGTGTTCTCTAAGAGTTTAAGAACATTTTAAAACACACTGAAAGCAAAGAACAACCTTCATTTTCTTATTTATTTTCATAAACTGTACCTGAGATTCCCATGTTTCCACATAAATTCTTCTTAAAAACTTGACAATGGTAGATATGAAGAAAACTTTTCCTAATGTGTAAGGGCTTATAAAGGATGTCACCATCTAATGGCACTTTCAGAATGAGGGCTACTGTATTTCTGAGAACTGGCTTTGGAATCAGACTTCATATCACTCTAGGCTCCAACATTTTCCAGCCATTGGAACTTTGGCGACTTACATAAGGTCTCCAAGATTCAGCTGAGTCACCCCAGGGAAGTTTAAAGTATTAAATTTTCACATGAAGACTTTTTTTTTTAAATGGCAAGATCTGAGCATGGCTATGGTAGGACTGTTAAAACATTTCCTTGCACCAGGTGTTAGGGTTTCAGGAATGAAAGTTACAGGCCCAAGCACCTCTGTAAACACATATGAAAAAGATCAGAAGTGAAATCATTTCCAGGGAGCACCATTTCTTTGATGGTAATCTATGTGATACCTTAGGGTTTGGAAAAGAAATTTAGGCTTCTCCTGAGGGATGAAAAAATTGACAGAAATAGAAAAACATGGGTTAAGCTTGTTTCGTTTTGTAATTGCTATGTGAAATTCATTAACGATCAACTCTACTGTGGCAGCAGGGGCTATAAAGATCTAATGGGCTCCTGCCTTTCCCTCATAACATAGTGAGGATCTGTAGGATTTCAAATTCATTTTGAAAAGAGACTCAAATTTAGGCTAGAACCTATTGGCTGATGGATGAAATACTGGTAAATCTTCACATAAACAGAAGTTGATTTTGAACCCATTCAGAAAAACATTCATCATTTGATCCCCCTAAAAAATAAGTTATTTAAGTGTAATTCAATTAAAGTGAGGCAGCTGTCCCAGAAATTAAGAAAAAAAATTTGTTTCATATTGGCTTAGTGGTTCTTCTATTAAAGAAATGAACTCAAGGGTGTGGACATAGCAAATTGGACCCACCTGGGAACTTTACACAGGGCAGCTGCAGCAGATATGGCTCCCAGATAAGTAACAAAGTAACCAGTAAATAAAATACAGGATTGGAAGCAGGCTAGGGTATAGTACCAATTTCTTTCCAGAGTAGAACACAGCATGAAGAGATATGACGTCAGTAGTATCATGATATTAAACTTGGTTTCAGAAATAGTCCTGGAAACTACAGTGATTTGGACAAGGGGGTGACCTTTAAGAAAATGTCATGAATGTTCCAATTAAATGCTCTGCTTCTGCACCACTGCTAAACCCCTATTAGACCCAGGTTCCATGCATAAGAAAAACTGCTTCTACAGCAGATGGACAGGAACAAAGGAGAAATACCTAAACTAGATGAGCTTGAAGATTCTAAGTGAGGGAGAACAAATTCAAGGCTAAGAAATGGAAAAGGGTGAATGGAGTTAATACATAATGGAGGATATTGTGGCTGTCATGGGGGAGGGAAAAGGACAGGTTCACAGAGAGAAATATGAGCAATAACAAGGCCTAAACAGAGCTTTCTTGGTCCTGCAGACAAGTCTGGAGTACACCCCCACTTATAGCTCTTAAACACACGTAACCCCACTCACTAGATAGAGAGTCCTGGAAGCTCTTGTCTTTCCCAGATGCTGTTCCACCTGACGTGAAAACTCTTTCATGAGCTTTAGGAGCTCTTAGCACAATCATCTAGTGTTGTGGTACTCTTGGTAATGGGATTCTCTATGCACATTTAAACCCTAATTTACCTTGCAAACTTTATTTGTTTTCTTATTCAGTCATTCAACAAATGTTATTATGTGCCAGGGACTGTTCTAGGTTCTGAGATTATGGTGAGGAATGAAATGGCCACTGCCCCTGGCCTCAAAAGAACTCACATTATAGATGGGAAGGTAATTAAAATAAAATTAAACCAAGTTTTTAAAACATTGTAAGCAAGGCTGGTAACGCTACAACTTTTCTAAAGTTATAAGGAACGTGTCACCTGACACTTCTAAGACTGCATGGGAAAAGCAGGCTAAATACTAATATAGAGTTGTACATTGGGTATAGCTGTTTCAGGTCCAGCTGGTACATTTACATATGCTTTACATGATGTGGCCACATTTCTGCCTACCAAGCATCCTACTTCACATTTACCAGGTATGGCAGTTATTTATTACTTTTATTTATTTCTCTCTCATTAATTTCCATCCAGACTCATGTTTCTTGTCAGGCCTCCATGGGGTTTTAGGCAATTCAAGCCTTCACTGTAGGTTTGAATAACCAGTAGAATTAACCTTGGGCCTCTCAGTTATTTGCATTTTAAAAGGCAGTTTATAATCTGAATAGACCTCTAATCCCTTGATTTGAGAGTGAGGAAATGCACTTTCCAATTGTCTCTGGAATAAGGCTAGGCTAGACTTTCTGAGCCCTCTGGCATTTTAAGGAGGACCTCTGCCTTCCCTTCGACCCCAGCCCCAGCAGTGTTTTCTGTAGACTTTATGTATAGGTGGGGTCTCTGGAGGGGAGGGGGAGAAATCCTCTGACAATCTCATATCCTCTCAGCCCACCTTCTCTAGCCAGCACTGTAGCTACCTGCTTCCTACAGGCATGTTCTGCCTGAGTCTGACAGGGTTACACACATACATCTCACTTTCTAACAAGGTTTCCCTGAGTTGGGATACTTGTAGGTGCAGCCTGGAAATAAAGATGCATCAATACCCCAGGGGAAGCCCCTGACCAATGGGTGATGAAAATAAAGCATACATGTTCATCTGTCTTTCACATGAACAAGTCTGGGGCACATTTTATCTGGTTCCCAGAATCCTGGTGAGATGGAGTCCCATGGCCTACAGTGATCTAACTTGAAAACTCACCCTTGAGTCAGCCTTCCCTTCTCCTGTGTTTCTCTCTCTTCACTCCCCACTCCTACTTCCTTGGATCACTTATCAAAATAGACCACCTGATTTTGGAGAACCCAGGCTAAAACAGAGCCAAAGACCAGTATGCCTTCACCTAGCCATTCACTTTTGTGCTGCTCAGGGAAAGGTTAACGTGTTAACAGATTACAATTTATAAAGTAGAAACTTGTCAGAGTATTTACGAACACTTAAGATAGATCCAATTTGAAATTTAATGCAGTGAATATTTATTGCAGTTTACCTAGTGCCAGGTGCAGAGTTAGGGTTTGGGGAGACAATGGTGAATGAGCTCTCCCTGACATTGTTCCCAGTGTGTGGTTCCATCTCTCGGGCAACAACTCTGAGAGAACACCCTGGAGAGGAAAGATAAGCAGAGCTCTGGGGCAGGCAGCCACACTGGGGTAAGTGTGAATGGCAGAGTCAGGTTGCCTAAATTCACTTCCTCATTTATGACTTCCTTGCTGTGAGAAACATGCTCATCATATTATGGACTTTAAAACACAAAATATGGCCAAAGCAAAACTTGTAATGATGGTCTTGCAAGATTGGGTGTTTGTTATGCAGACACACCCAATGAACCTCATTTGGTCCACAGACCATCATGCAGTAATTTTCTATTCTGGGTTAAAAATATTATCTTGAAAATGGACCACCTCTGGCTTTATTTCTAACTAAAGGCCAGGTGCATGAAATTCATGCATGGGGGCCAGGAGTCCCTCAGCCTAATCTGCACCTTCTCCAAACCGGGAGCCCTCAGGGAATGTCTTACTGTTGGCTTAGGCCCACTCTCCATGGTTCTTTGCTCTCTATGGGGCCTACCTGCTCCACACCCAGCCAAGCTGGGTGCTGCTTGTGGGCCTGCTTGCCTGCTCACAGGTTGCCGCAGTTACAGCTTAAGCAGGCCCTGTTGCCTGCTGTCAAGCTGCGCAGCCGCACTCACCTCCCAGGGCCAGTGATGGTCCTGGGAGGCTGTGTATGCAAATTAACCCACCATCTTTGTTGGGGTAATTTGCATATTCACTCCTGTTTGACTGGTAGGTGTTGCAGAGGTATGGTCAATTTGCATCTTTCTCTTTTATTAGTGTAGATACTCACTGGGTAAATCACCTAATCTCATCCAGCCTCTGTTCTCTTCTATAAAATGCAGAAATCTTAGAGTGATTGTGAAAACTAAATGGAAAAAAAACAAACAAACAATGTATGTAATGGTCTTATGCTGCCTGACAGGGAGCAGGTGGATAGCCAATTCCAGCTCTGGAGTAAACTGTTGGTTTCCAGGTGAGGTGAGGGTGTAGACTTTAAATAAGAGGAAATGGACAGGGGGAGCATAAAAAGGGAACGAACACCTCTGCTCAACCTGGGTAATTTTACTACTTGGAACATAAAAAAGAGAATTCAGCAAAGCAAAAGGTAACCACAACTAATGATTATAACAGATGTTAAACTTTTAGCCACTTTTTATTCAAGCAATTTATATCATGTCCTGTGTTCCTACAGTATTACATTATATTTACACATTTAGATGACTCTGTAGAATGACAATGTGTTCTTAAACATTGAAAATAATTTTAACTAGAAAATTTACATTCTTATACATTTTGTATCACATGTTGGCTGATTTTATTTTAACAACACTTCCCTCACTCTAATTATCCTAGTCAGTCAAAAGTTCCTTATACCTTCCATTTTCAATGCATGGCTAATCTAGGTTGTCTCTTGGAAATTTACCACCAGCCACTTCATTAGAGATGGTGAAGGGGGTAGAAAGAGTTCCTAAAGTGAAGGATGAAAAAGGATGGATGAGTGGTGGGAGAAAGGAGATTGTGAATGGATTCAAACAGGAGAGCTGTCAAAAGCTAGTATAATCCCTACTGAGCAAGAAGCTGCCTGTCTGTGGGCTCAGGAAGCCATCTTGGACATGCCCTGTCCCTCTCCCCATTCTCATAGACACCTGTACCTGCCCATTGATATTTGACATCTCCCTCTCACATCTCTAAGCTTTCAATTCTTTTGTGAAAGTTCTCACATTGATCAGCAAAACTAGAGACAGAAAATTTTCCTTTGCTTTGCCCACTTCCATTTCTGCACTTTTATCCAACCTACTATTCTCCCCAGGCAGCTGTCAAGGTATTTTTGGCTAAGAAGGGTGTTTCCAGCACTCCAAAAGATGAACAGGTGAGGGTGGGCCAGGGAATGGGTGGACAGTTGGTATTGGCATGAGGAGCATCTGGCAGTGTCCGGGGTTACAGGGAACAAGGATTCTTAAGAGGATCTCTTCTTTTCCCAAATCTCTGTCTGGCTTGTTAAAGTCTCTCCGTACCTCCTGAAATGAACCAGAGAGTCGGTGTAACCAGATGATTTGCCCTCAGATGAATGGTTTGTTGTGTCATTTGTAGGTATAAAAAGATTTATTAATTCATAGTACTGTGTTAGTAAATGTTTTAATAAGGCCACTAATTCCATTACAGTATGCTGTGTTTAATAGTATTTAAAGGGGGAATAAAATTATCAGCTTCTAATTACTCTCCTCCATTTTTCTGTAGACATAATGAAGGGTTTTCTAGAAGCCCATGCCTCCCTCTTGCCTCTACCCCTCCTACCTCTACAGAGCTCTGCTGCATTCAAGACACTCTACAGTGTATAATGTAGTGGTTCAAAATTAACATTCTGGGGTAAGAACGATTAAAATTAGATTCTAGCTCAACTGCTTAGTACCTGTATGATCTGGGAAGAGTTTCTTAACCTAGCTAAGTCTCAGGATGCTTATCTGTAAAATGGGTTCATGAACCTACCTCAAAAAGTTCCCCCTAAAGATTGAGCAAGATCATTAATGCAGGCACTGTGCTAACAACATGCTTAGCAGGGATGATGATCTAAATAAATGTGATCTATTATATTAGTGATATACGGCTTTGAGACAAATTACTCCAACATAATCTGGGCACATCTAAGTTATGAAGCTCTGCCTCAGGTCTCTGAGAGGCTGTTATCAAGGCCATGGCAGGCTGCAGTTGCATTTGAAGGCAGGACTGAGAGAGAAGTCAAGCTGTCCAAGTTGCCAAGCTCACTCAAGTGGTTGTTGGTAAGGTTCTCTTCCTGGGGCCTGCTGGACTCAAGGCCTTTCTTACTTCCTTGACATGTAGGTTTCTCCATGGTGCCACTCAAGTGTGGCAGCTGGCTCCCATCAAAGTGAGTAAGCATGAAGGCAAGAGAGGCCAGCAAGCCAGAGGACACAGTCATTTTGTCACCTAATCTCTGAAGTGGCATCCCATCGTTGTCATATTCTGTTCATGAGAAACAAGCCACTAGGTCTAGGCCACATTCAAAGGGAAGGGGCCTTACATAGGTGTAAACATCCGGAGGTAGTGATCTTTAGGAGACATTTAGAAACTGCCTATCACCACAGTAGACATTACTTTTGACCATTTCACAGCAAAGCATTTTATGAAATCTCTTGTTGGAAACCATCCTTGATCTCCCTTTATTTATGATAGAAAGTTGGCATGCTTTGCACAGCACATAAGGCATTGCAGTCCAGGTCTCTTCTGTTCTGAGTTTGTCCCTGCCACTCCCCACTGATCCTGTTGGTGTCCCCTGCTCACATTTCTCATGCTGTTCAAACGTGCCAGGTTCTAAGAGCTCCCAAGAGTTCCCCTGAGACTTATGATGATGCTCTAGAAGAGTTATATCATTGAAAGAGGTGATTGTATCAGTTTCAATTTCTAATTGTTTAGAAAAAAATCAACACAAAATTGTTTACCTTTCAAAAATGAGCTGGAGATGCTCTGCTCGTGTAGCGATGAGCATGTGAGGTTTGAGAGTCAGAGAGGTTGGGAGACATCACGGTGCATATTTATGCCTCTGTGATTGCTCGGGCTATTGCCTCTGTTCTGTGGTGCACTCTTCAGAGACACAGTTAGATGTCTTTTTTTGATGAACTCATTTTCAAGTACCTCAGAACTTACCCTTTTCCCCACTTCTTCTGTTTCCTATAGCATTTTGTATAATCCCTCTTAGAGATCTCTTGCTACAGTTAGTGCGTATAGAAAATATTCCACAGAATCCTGAGACCCCACACAGGAACGGGGATGGGGATAAGGGTAAACTTACTTTCTTAAATGGCTGATCTTTTCAGTTTGTGTTACCTAAGGCCCTTCCCAAGCCTCTTTCTATGGAGACCTTTCTCTTGCTTATGGGCTATTTTGCCCAAGATATCCCTACCTGTTCTGGGGATGGACCGTTGTCTCAAGGGCAACTCCCCTCAGTGCAGGAGTGCTAGACCTGGCTTAGTAGTTAATTGTCCAAGTTAATTAGTCACCAAGTAGTGCAGCTGGAATTCAAACCCTGATGGTCCTGTTGCATGTCCCTTGCTCTTACTCTCCTCACTATACAGCTCTACCCAGTAGGACAGAACAACTCTACACACCTCTATAGTCAGCCCTTCAGATTTTGACAGACAGGTGCTGCAAAGGCAGGAGGAAAACCTGGGATTTTCCCAGGCTTCAAAACTGTTTGAGAACCAATACTTAGTCATAAATGCTCTCCTAAGGAGCATTTACCGGCAATTCTTACTGTCCCTGTCAATTACTCACCAAAACACACTTTCTGGGTCTCCCTACATCTCTCTGCAACATAATGTTTACTTGTGTCTGCTCACTATTTATTGCCCTCAAAGGTGCCTCATACTGTGGGCTTACTAATATTTAACTCTCAGTTGTAGCTTCTGACCTTCTTGTATATTGAAGTCTTTCTTTAATTCTATAAAAAACGACAATTCAGAATGGAAATGGGCCCTGTTGCTTTCAATTCTGCCCAGCATCCTGCTTGTTTTGGGAATAGTGCTTCTTGAATGCTGAATGAGTTGGTGAGACTATCCGTTAAGGGCCCTTAATCCACCCCCACCTGCAGGCATACAACCATGATCCAGTCTATGACCCATGACCCACGATCATGCCCATCTGTATGAAAATAGTTATAGTAGTGAGCACAAGACTTATGTTAGGCCAGTCAGAATTGCCTGGATTCATAAACAGAAGTCGGGAAAAAGAAATTCTCTGGCTGTTAAGCTGGGAATAAATAAATCTGCAGCTGGGATAGCCTTCCTCCCTGTCAGGCGGAGAAAGCTGGGCTGCAGAGAGAGGCCCACAGGGAAGCAAGCCTGAGTGAGAGAGGGAAGAGACACATGCCGATTGAGCTCTTTAATCTAGCCGTGCCTGATGCTAGCTCCGCCCCTACAATGTCTAGCTAGTGTACTAATAAATTATGTTTATCTCTAAAACCAGTTCGAATGGAGTTTTAATCATTTGATAGAACACAGTCATGATTACTATAGAGATCAGAGATGGCAAGTCAGTTTCAACCATGCAAACCACAAGAGCTGCTAGATAAAATTCAGGATTCCCTGTTACATTTGAACTTCAAATAAATAGTAAATAATATGTAGTATAATAATTTTCAGTATTTGTTTGTGTAAGTACATCCCAAATATTACACAGGACATACATATAATAAAAAAATTATGAATTGTTTCCTGGAATTTAAATGTATGTTAGCATCCTGTGTTTTTATTTATGAACAAATAGGTGTAATGCTTGCTTATAAGACTGTGTGGAGGATTCAGAGGCTAAATTCAGCCTCATTGGGAAGGAGCATGGTTATTGAATAATGAGGTCTGCTCTATACATCAGAGTAGAGAAGTATCATGAGTGTCATCATGTGCCATTCCTGGTTTATCTAAACTGTTTAGAATGTTTTCCTTTGGCAGCCTTTGGCAATGTAATGCATTTTAATAGTAATATAAGTAATGATAGCCACCATTTATTAAATCTCTTTACTCTAACTAAGAGCCTTACATATGTCATCTAAGTGAATCCTCGTGACAATATTCTATTGGCTATATTTTACAACTGTGAGTCAGAGAAGTTAAATTCTCACTGATAGTAAATGGCAGAGCTGGGATTCAAACCCATATCTTCTGACACCAAAGCTTGCTCTTTTCTCAATTCATCATCCTCCAGGAGGCAAATATTGTTCTAACTGCATCTATGTAAGAGTAATCTTAAAATGCTATTTTACAAATTGATATATAAACACTTATAAATCCAGTTCTTGGCCCCAAATGGTAAACTGTCCTTTGATGACAAAGGGCAGCAATTGGACAACAAATTGGAACCTCATATGAGGTAGTATTTTGGCAAACAGATTTCAGCAGTTAACACCAAAGGAGTGCCAATTGTGAAAACTGGCTTTAGGCTATAGGTGACTATGTAAAATTTGCATTATGACAAGATGGGAGGGAATCTATTTAACATGTAGTGGGGGAAGTTAGGAGGGCCAGATGAACCCCGCATAAAATTTATTTATTTATTTATTTATTTACTAGAGGCCTGGTGCATAAAACTTGTGCATGGGGGGGGAGGGGGTTGTCCCTTAACCCAGCCTGCACCTTCTGCAATCTGGGAGCCCTCGAGTGATGTCCAACTACCCATTTAGGTCTGATCCTGTGTTTAGGCTTTATTCTATGGGCAGTCGGACATCCCTGTCACAATCCAGGACTGCTGGCTCCCAACTGCTCACCTGTCAGCCTTCTTTATTGCCCCTAACTGCTTCTTCCTGCCAACCTGATCACCCCCTAACCACTCCCCTGCCAGCCTGTTTGACCCCAACTTCCCTCCTCTGTGGGCCAAGTCACCCCTAACTTCCCTTCTCTGCAGGCCTGAACTCCCACAACTGCCCTCTCTTGCAGACTTGGTCCCTCCCAAGTGCCCTCCCCTGATGGCCATCTTGTAGTGGCCATCTTGTGTCCACATGGGGGCAGGATCTTTGACCACATGGGAGCAGCCATCTTGTGTGTTACAGTGATGGTCAATCTGCATATTACTCTTTTATAGAATAGAAGGAACCTGGTGCATGGGTAGGGGCCAGCTGGTTTGCCCTAAAGACTGTCCCAGATCAGGGTGGGAGTTCCCTTGGGGCATGGGGCAGTCTGGGCAAGAGGCCTGTGGGGGTTTTCAAGCTAGCCATGCCTCCCAGCTACCCAAGCAGAGGTCCTGGTGTCTGGGATTCATTTATCTTCTACAATTGAAATTTTCTAGCCTGGAGCAGAGCCAAGCCTTCTGCTCCCTCCTTAGCAGCAGCCATTTCTGTTGGGGTTTATTTATCTTTTATAATTGAAACTTTGTAGCCTTAAATGGAGGCCTGGGCTGGCCAGGGTGTGCAGAAAGCTTGGCTTCCTCCATTGTCAGGAAAACCCAAGCCTTCCTCATGTTCTCTCCATGGCTGTAGCCATCTTGGTTGGGGCTAATTTGCATATTTGCTCCTGATTGACTGGCAGTGTGGCTGGTGGGTGTGGCTTGTATAGTGGACTGGTGGTTAATTTGCATATTGTTATTTTATTAGATAGAAGGATAGAGGTGGTTAATTTGCATTGACTGGCAGTGTGGCTGGTGGGTGTGGGTGTAGTGGACTGGTGGTTAGTTTGCATATTGTTATTTTATTAGAAAGACACATGCCCTGAAGTGTCCCAGATCAGGGTGGGGGTTCCTCTGAAGCATGGCATGGCCTGGGTGAGGGGCCTGTGGTGGTTTGTAGGCCAGCCATGCCCCCAGGCTACCCAAGTGGAGGCCTTGAATCTGGGATTTATTTATCTTCTACAATTGAAGATTTGTAGCCTTGAGTGGATGCCTGGGCCCAGCCAGGATGTGTGGAAAGCTTGACTTCCTCCATCACCAGGGAAACCAAAGCCTCCCTCCTGCTTGCTCTGTGGCTGCAGCCATCATGGTTGGGGTTAATTTGCACACTTTCTTCTGATTGGCTGGTGGGCATGGCTTGTGGGCATGGCTTGTAGGTGTAGAGGAGTGATGGTTAATGTTCATATTATTCTTTTATTAGATAAAATTTATTTGTTTATTTATTCATTTATAATCCTTGCCCCAGGACATGCCTAGAGAAAGGGAAGGAGGGAGGGAGGGAGAGAGAGATATCAATCTGTTGCCTTCTGTACATGCCCCAACTGGGATCTAACCTACAACCTGACTATGTGCCATGACCAAGAATCAAACCTGCAAAATTTTTGTGCATAGGATGATATTCAACCATCTGAACCATTCTGGCCAGGCCCCATGTGAAATTTTAAGTTAAATGTTTGTGGAGCTAGAAGATTTATAGTTCTAGAGTATCTGCATGAACTGATAGAGTAGAGCATTTGCATTTTCATAGATGGAGGAAGAAAAAGGTGTGTTTGTTTGTGTGTGTGTGTGTGTGTGTGTGTGTGTGTGTGTGTGTGTGTGTTTAATTAGATTATTTTTAACTTTTCATGTGTTGTGTTCAGTGATTTTTAACCTGGGATGTAAGGTAGGGAGATGGTAGTCAGACAACAATGCAGCCAGAGGATAGGAGGGCATTTATCCCTTATCCTATATTTTGGAGCAAGTTATGAGAGATAGAGCTGAAGGAAAATTGTGCGATCTGGGCATAAGCAATGCAATTTCAAGTCCTGAACAGAGAGGCATGGAGCCAAGGAAGGCTATGGTTTCTGCTTTGGCACGCTGCCCTGTGTGTCTCTGGGACCTTGAAAACTGGAGGCTTGGGACTGACTCACTTATAGGCAACTTCCTTGGCCTGGACATTTTTATTCTCAGAAAAAGTCTGATTAGTCTTTGCAATGCTATGACTTCCTGTAGCTACTGCCTGTGCAGAGGACATTAGCAGTGGCTGAGCATCCCATGCTGGTTGAGGAGGTTGACAAAGATCTTCATGATGTGCCCATGCCAGTTTTCAGATCTACTTGGAGAACTCAGGAGGGCTGAGGCCCATGTGAACAGGAAACCCTAAACTGTTAGGGCTATTAGGACATCTTTTGTACTTCCGGACTAATCAGGCCCGGGCATCTAGTTTATAAGTATGAAGACCAACTAGAGAGAAAGGATAAAGCAAAAATAAACAAATTAGATAAAAAAATAAATATTGGCTTAAATAGCCTCAACAAAGACAAGGGAATCTAAATACTGGGTGGACACAATTCCCATGCAATGAAGTGAAAAAGGAATCTAAGAAGAAAAGCATAATTTCCTGTGTTGTCACCTGATCCATGGGAAATAGTTGCCCTCATCATCCTCATATCTGTTTTGAGAGCCACGACCTGATTCTGATGGCTGCTTCTTACCCCAGTGACAGCTGGGGCTTTGTTATCAGGTACTAGAAATCCCTAGCCCACATCCTTTCCTTTGACCTCCTCACAGGATCACATTATTAAGGTGCTCCACTTTAAGACTGCAAAGTGTGTTTTGAGATTAGAGGCACCATTAACATTTCTCCAACATTGTGTGTTGTCCCTGGGGGAGGGGACATTTATTTTATTACTCTGAATTTTATGAATGACACAGATAGGCAACTGCTTGTTGCCTACCAGTCCTTAGTATATATTATTAAGCTCTAATTTCCACAAATGCTCTATGTCCCCAAATATGGCTCAACCTTGGCATACATTGAGCCTGTCTTTTTAAATTTATCAGGTAGACACAGTAGGCATTTCTGTGAGAGAAAAAATAAGAAACTTCAATCAGTCAAAAGCTCACAGCCTTCAGAACAGAATTGAGTTTTTGCAAGCTTAAAAGGAATATTGGCATTTATAACACCCAAAGAAAAATTAAGAAGTGGGACATTTCCCAGGATTTAGAGCTACGTCATAAGGTAAAAAAAGCAGTTTCTTCAGGATACCTTCTGAAATTATCTTCTTCAAAATGACCCTCCGGCTACCTGCAGCTGACAGAATCAAGTACAAATGCTCTGCCCAACATTGATGGTCTCTCGGCCCCCATCCATGCTGTTTTTCTCAGCTTCTTTTCAGACCCTGCATAGTAAGTAAGCCAGTCTGCCCAGTGTTCCCTGAATATTCACGTTTTTGAGACTTTTCTAGACCTTTTATTGCACCTGGATGGCCATCTTCCCTATACATCAAGGCCCAGTTCAGTGCCCCTTTCTCCCCTGGGCCTTTTCAATGCCCCCAGTAGGCAGTGCTCCCACCTTAGACTGTCTTATAACACTGTCTCTCAGGTGACCCTGAATATGTGTTTCCTGCTTATTTCCATGCATACTGCATCTCTCCCAATAGACTGAAATTTCCATTACTACAAGATCCACAGCCAAGTCTTGTGGTTTTCCTGCTCCACACCCTATAATGTTGATGGGACAGTGCTGGACACCTCATAGGTGCAATGAATGTTTAGTGAATGGATAAAGAGAACAATTCCCAGATATTTGGGGGGGAACAGTGACCCAGTCCCATTTGTCTCTGAAACAGTTAGGTTTGGATTACTTTCTGATGTACAATGTAAAATCTCTACCCCTCTTTCACAGGACATCTTTGGTGGAATGTTAGGGTGTATGAACCCTCACCTGTGTCCTTTGGTTAGAGTAGGTTGAGGAGGTGCAGTGCACAGGGGCTATTTTGTAAGGTTCTCTGCCAGAGCATGGGGTCATAGAAGTGACAGAATATCCGCAGCCACATTAGTGGATTCTCTTGCCACTGACCTCCCTCACTTTCCACTGCCAGACCTGCTGACCTCACCACCTGACAGACCACCAGCTTTTCTCAATTCCAGACAACTCATGGCAGCAGGGGGCAGACAGTGCTGCTCAGGTGGGGCAGGTGTTTTGCACAGGTTCCAGGTCTTTGTTTCTGGACTGACCCAGGCTCTGAATCTCAATTCTGGCCTCTCAGTGACCTGTTACAAAAGGGAGGGCCCATGTCTTCTGCCTACCCCAAAGTACCTGTCCTCCTAGCCTATTAGGAATCCCAGCCCTTCTAAATGATTCATGGTTCTCTTTCCTCTCTCTATTCCACTCTCACTGCCCTAGTTTGTGCCCTCATTATCCCCTACTTAGACTATAGAATAGGCCTTCCCTAGCTAGACTATTGAATTGTTGTTCTTTCAGATCCATACTCCACATAGTAAAATCAGTATCATCCCTCTTCATTCCCGTGCATAAGCCATTCAGCGCTTTATCACCTGTATGAGCCTGCGCCTGCATTCCTCCAGGCGCAGTGCTTGCTATTTCTTACCTGAACTTTAGATGCCAGGACTCCCTTCCTGCTGTTTCCATGCTTCTCTGATGCCATCATCTTTGTTTTTGGACAGTCATCCACTGTTTAACCTTATTATTTTCCCAACTATCATTTTTTTTCCTTTGATTCCACTAAAACATTTCCCATTCACAGCTCCCAGGCTACGTTAGAGTTGACACTCCTCTTTTGTGCTCCTTAGTATATCATGACACCTGGCTCTGGAAGGCCAACATTAAAACCCCATCTAGAACAGGGTTCTCCTGATAGCTTACTGCCAGAGTTACTGCTTAAATCCTCACATGGCCCCCTCTACCTCCCTCAACATGGCCAATATAGCAAAGACAAAAATACCAACTCTGACTTTTTCATAACCCAATATCAAAAGGACCTTATACACCGCTCTAAGATAAAAGAGTGTGCAGGATGTCTGTGGGTGGCAAATGCCACCGGATGTTAGAGATCAATAATAAGAGTATGAAAGGCACTATTCAAGGGAACTGAAGGAAAAGGAACCAGTGAAGTGGGTGGGCTTGAGATATTTGCTGCAGAACTATATCCCTTAAGCCCAAACTAGATGGCTCCATAACTTTAGCCAACTCCTCATCAAGTGCAGGTTTTGGTTAGAAGGGAAACCAAATTAAGGATTGGGTCCTTCTACTACAACCACATTATAGTTATTGGAACATGGATGCAAAGGAAGCGACCTACAGAACACCTCGAGGGCATTATTGCTCTGAGGGAGGGGAAGGTCAATGGGGCAAGCTTGTAATAAATTCAGAATTCAATGTTTGTTCACCCCCTGGCTTTTTTTTTTTTTTTTTAACAACCCAAGTCAACGGAGCTCCTCATCCATCTTGGTCTTTTGTAATATTGTGCTAATAGGGGAGCTGTCAATTAAATGCTCCCCTAATATTCATTGCTACAGAAAACAACAGTCTCATTGGTTTAATTCAAGATTTCCTCCTTTTACCAGGTGGTAAAGAAGTTTGGGAAGTCCACTAACCATTTTCTTTACCTTTCTCTAACTGATACTTCCCATTCAATTGACTTATTGGCCATCAGTTCTGTAGTGGAGATTAAGTTAAATTAGCACTTAATGTTTTCTAAACTGCCCCGCTGTGGATTACACCATGTGCTAGTTCTTGACTTGCACAGTAAATTGGTCACCGCTTGCCAGCATGGTGATTTGTGCTTTGGCAGCCTTTGCAGATCCTTAAGTAAATCTGCAGACTTCCCAGACACAGTAACCAACCTTGCTGTCTAGAGTCATTACATATTTTCCTTATATGTTGAATTAATATAGATAAGCACTATGGTTGATGATTTCATTTGTTGTACCATTAATGAAACATAAAACAGATGTGTAAAATACTGTCTTAGTAGTAGAAACTGCATTGCAAGTTATTTATCTGCAGAAATCATGTCATGAATGTAAGGTGGAAACAAAATGTAGATTTTTTTTGACAATATTTAGTCAAACTATATTTAAAAACCTATTAAGCACAAAGTCTGTTATACAGGGGTGGTCAAAAGGAGTATGTGAAACAAAGTTCATTTTGTATCAATGTTTATTAATTATCATATTATTTATTTGTTTCAAACTATAAACCTACTTTTGCCCACCCCTGTATAACACATAAAATCAGAGAAAAAGGTGTAGTAAAGAACCCTTCTTCAAAGAAGATAATCTTGAGTTGGGAGAAAGAGACTGTTGTTTTCTGTAGTGACAAATCTGAGAGGAGCACTTTTATTTTCATTTCCCATTTGAAGCCAGTATTACAAAAGACATAGCTGGATGGGAAGCTCAGTTAAACATAAAACACACACACACACACACACACACACACACACACACACACATGCATGTGCATGCATACAAATATATATATATATATATATATATATATATATATATATATATATATGCCCAGTGATCAGAATGACTAGTGTGCACTGGGGCAGCCAACCATCCTGATCCAGGCCACAATTGGCCCCCCACCCCTGGCCTGCCCAATCCCTAATCGGCCCCCAATACCCTGATTGGAGTTGGGGCTAGCTAGACAACTGCTCACAGCCCCTTCCTCCTGCCGGTCCCAACCTCATCGGCCCTTATTGGAGCAGGCTGGCTGGATCCCACTCATTCACGAATTTGTGCACCGGGCATCTAGTTTAGGTGTAATACACAATGTGTTCTCTCAGTTGAGCACAGCATTAACATTTTGTGACATCAACAATACTTTGGGCTTACCAGTATGTGATTTTCACTTTCTTTTTTCTAAGTACTTCACTTCTCAGATACTTCAGTGAAAGCCTAGAGAAAAAGAGAAAAGTATGTACCCTCTCACATTCTCCATGTGAAGGCCAGGCTGGCAATGAAGCACTGAAGGGGGAGATAAAGTTGGCCAGAGAGACTTGGCAGCTGCCTCTGGTGAGGGAACATGTGCATCATCTCTATTAGCAATCTTTAATATTCAAAGGCAAACATGGCAAGCTTACCTCAGGAGGGGATGTAACACACCTTACACAGAAAAGCTTGGCAGTGCCACAAGGGAGGGGTTGTGGTTGTAGTGCTTTTCCTTACTTGGATCATTGGAAAAACTAGAGAGATCAGGCATATGGGTCTTGGATGCCCATGCTCATCACCAGCACTTTCCAAGGAAAAGAGGATAATGGGGAAGTGGCAGGAAAGCTCCCATGGCTAAAGATGCTTTGCAAATCACACCATTTTGACACCTTCTCTTGATGGAGCTTAGTGGCCATTCTAAGTGTCATTGGACATTCTGAATAAAAGGGGTGCATGGGGTATTTCCCAGGCAGTAAACCCAACTCAGCTTTGCTGTCCTTACCTGGACTCCTAGTTACAGAATTTGCCCTAAAATTGTGTTTCTACAATATGGTCTCCTGCATGGTGATTTCTAACAATCTTGATCTGTTCATTTTACAAACAGATAATCCATGGATTCTGTTTGTAAAATCAGAAGTCCAGCTCTGGCTACCCACAATCCATTTTGTAGTTCTACTTGCTTAATATACAGTCAGAACCACCCTCCTTCTCTGTGCAATCCTAGCACATTATGCATACATTCACATTTAAGATATTATATTGTAACTTACAAATGCTTTGGAAAGATGTTTCTCTTAGTAGACTGAATCATTGAAAATGGAGTTCTCCAGGTATGTATTTATCAGCACTTTCACAGTATCTGGCAAATAACAGACACTCAATAAATAATCACTGAATATATGGATGAAGGGTTATGTTTTGGAGAAGGGCTTTTCTCACTCACTCTATCTATCTATCATCTATCTATCTATCTATCTATCTATCTATCTGTTTATCTATGTATCTATCTATCTATGTGTCTATGTGTCTATGTATCTATGTATCTATGTATCTATGTATCTGTTTATCTATGTATCTATCTATCTATGTATCTATGTATCTATCTATCATCTATCTATCTATCTATCTATCTATCTATCTATCTATCTATGTATCTATCTATGTATCTATGTATCTATGTATCTATCTATCTATGTATCTATCTATCTATCTATCTATCTATGTATCTATGTATCTATCTATCTATCTATCTATCTATCTATCTATCTATCTATCCTTTCATAAAACAAATGAGAGGAAATGAGTTTTTCAAGGAAATCCACTTGCAGTAATCTCAGAACTATTTTGGTGCCTGAAACCTTGAATGGTGGCCTTCTGTTTACAGAGAAGGTGCTCTGGCTCATGAGAAGCCAAGGACAAGGGTCTTCCTTCTGGAAATACATAAAATTTCCCATCAAAACTAATGTAAATGTAAAAAAAGAGATATTTTATGTTGGTGAATAATTTGGATTTTAGGTTTGATTTGGAGAAGGAAAACTATCCATGACTCATTCAAACAATTATTAAATGTCCATTACACAGAGGCACCATGCGGGCACTGGAAAGACAAACTCTCTTTGCTTCAGGAACTTATGGCCCAATTGGGAAACAGATCTATAAATGGGATGTGCAGAAGACCTGGCTGTGACATGTGAAGAAATTATTGTGATATAACATGATTTATGTCTGAATATAAATGAACCTGACACATCACTACATCAGCCCAGAAGAGGAAGTCTACAGAATTATAGAAAGTTTCACCCAAGAAGGGGCTTGAACAAACAAATGGATGGTTAGTACAATTCAGCTACATTTTTTTTGAAGGGAGGAAGGGAGGGAGGGAGGGAGGGAGGAAGAGGGAAAGGAAGAAAGGAGGGAAAGACCATTAACTGTTCTGTGGGTGAACTCTTTCTGATAATGTGCACCATTCATTTGTCTGCTTTCATTACCTTTGCTTTGTTATTACTTCCACTGTTAAGTAATTACACATGAGAGCCTACAACAGATGGTAAATAATTACTTTTTGCCAATTGTCCAAGCCTATGTTTTCACTATCGACAATAATTAATGATCCAGGCAAAAGCACTAGTAACACAGTGCAGCACAAGTCCTTCTGCTGCCTGAATTCCGCGTGTTCAGGAGAGCACAGGAGAAGGCAGCTGGAGAAATAACAGGAGCTGTCTCCTGGAGCAGAGGGTGTTGGGATTAGGTGTGAAGGCCAGCGCCTGTGTGTCTAGTTCCTCTGTTTCCTCACCAGCCTCAGGATCCTTAGCTGCCACAGTGCATTCAAGGCTGTTATCACATCCTTTCGTATCACACCTTTGATGTGTATCTGTTCTGGCAATTTAAGAGACATTTAACAGTGTTTATTAACTACCTTAAGAAATCAAGTTCTGGGAGGTAGCTCTGAAATCTGTGTTTATGTTTGCAGAGAGATCCAGCTCACCAAATGTCACACCTGCTTGGACAGCAGTGCTTAAGGGCAGCAGGTCACAGCTGTCATAGGACAAAAGTGGGCCTGAGTGAAGGTGGATGAATAATTTGATTCCCACATGTTTCCCTGGGGGCAAATGGCACCTTTCAAAGCTGGCTGCTCTCCTGGGGGTTGGGAGGGGGAGGAGTGGGAAGAAGGGCATCTCTCCAATGACTAAAACTCAATATTGAGCAAATGGGGAAAGCAAAGATTTTTCAGAATCATTACACCTGAAGGGAAAGATTTGCAGTTTATCAAACCATAAAAGATGGTCTCAATCACTGTTGCTCACATCCTGCTGGTAACAACCCACCAAGTGAGAAGGCAGATTCTCCGAGCAAGCAAAACAAAGGCGGAGATGTCCTGCCCCAGGCTGGAAACTTTTCCCAACTCTGTGCCTGCTCAGCTAGAAAGGATGTTGGTGAACGTCCTTTCTATAACAGCATCTCCAAAAACTTTTCTGATTTCTTTGGCTTACAATGTTGAAGGAGCTGCCTCTCTGCTAGCTACCATTGTTTTGCAACCTAAAATCGGTTGTGAATTCCAGGAGCCTCGCAGACAGCGAATGCTGTTCAGCAAAGGTGTCTGATGGATCTGAACTTCAATGCTCAGCCGCCAGCTCTGCTCCTGACAGAGAAAAATCGATCTCCTTCCTTTTTCAGGAGCAGTGATGTGAGTACCAGGCAGTTTGTGTTTAATGGGGTCCCTAGAGTTTGTGGGAGGAGGAACCAGTTTCATCTCTGTGGGGCCCGTAACTAACTCAACAGGCCTGACTAAGGGAAAGGAAGCCTCAGTGCTGGAGTGTTCCCTTCCTGTGACAAATCCCAGAGAAGGGGAGATTCAGAGCATGCTGGCGAGGCGGCGGTGAAACCCAGTTTGGAGAGTGCTCACCTGAGGTGTGGAATCTCGCTGATGACTTCTGGGCTGAAAGTAAGATCCTGCTCCTGCACCAGGAAGAATAAACACTTCCAACTCTTTTGCCCAGTTCCCCAGGACACCCAAACAGTCCTTATTTGCATTGGATTATAAATTCCCTGTGGGGGGGGGGGGGGGGGGCGCCTGACTTCTCATGGAGGGACTCAGGGGAGGCAGGAGTGGTTGTAGAAATGGCTGAAGAGGTTGACAGAGGCCAGGTTTGGTGAGCTTCCCATGTCAAGGGAAGGAATTGAAACTTCATCTTATAAAAAATGGAAATTGAGACTCAAATATTTTTTATTAATTGCTTTTTTATTATTGTTTAAAGTATTACAAATAGTAGTACACATGTTTCCTTTTTCCCCCCATTGACCTCCCCCCGGCCTCCCCTACACCCCAGTACCCCAGCAACCCCCACTCCCTGCCCAGTGTCTTGTATCCATTGGTTATGCTTATATGCATGCGTACAAGTCCTTTGGTTGATCTCTTACAGCCCCCACCCTCCAACCTCCCCTGCCTTCCCACTGTAGTTTGACAGTCTGTTCAATGCTTCTTTGCCTCTGTATCTATTCCACCACCCCTATTTATTTTCTTTAAAAAATCTTGCATCTGCATGCTAGAAATAAACATATAAGAACAAAAAACTTATATGCATGTATATAAGCATAACCAATGGATACAAGACATTTGGGGGGGGGAGGCAGGTGAGGGCATGTGCTTGAGGGTAGGCAAGGCCAGGGGGAGGTCAATGGGGGGGAGGGGAGGAAACATATGTACTACTATTTGTAATACTTTAAACAATAAAAAAACCAATTTAAAAAAAGATGGAAAACCGTCAAGAGTATTTAGCTGGGGAAGAGCACAGTCAGATTGGTATTCGAGGTGTGGCACCTGGAGGATGAATTTGTGAGGGACAAGACAGGGGACAGGGAGAGCAGGCAGGGATTTCTGTGAAGAATTCAGGGGAGAGCCTGAGGGCTCAGGTACATTTAACCACCTGTTGGACATACCTGTTGGAGATCCCACCTCCTTTTCCTACAAGCAAAGCAAACCTATCCTCTGACTTCAAAATCCTGCTCCTTCTGAAGTCCCCATCTAGTGAATAATTGCCCAGCTATCCAAGCCAAACACATGGTACTCATCCTTCATACCCTTCATTTTCCTCTTTCCCATATCCTACCACCCTGTCCTGTCCATTTTACCTGTGACCTCAAATCTTCCCTCCACTCCCTGTTGACATTCAGGTATTCATCATCTCCTCCCTGGACTTCTGTAAGAGCCTCCTGGGCTGGTGAACTGAGATGGTCTGCTCTTTCAAGGAAGCAAAGAAATTAGCAATGTCTACGCTTGGTTGCAGATACAAGCTCTTAAATACTAATCTGACAGGTTAAGTGCCCATCCTCTGCTTACCATCATAGCATTTTCCATATTTCATGGACATTACCTAGTTGGCTAACTATGAATTCCTCTAGATCAGGAGTCAACAAAAATATGGCAGATCTGGCCTGCCACCTGTTTCTGTAAAGGAAGTTTTATTGGGAGAGAGCCATAGGTGATCATTTACACATCATCTATGGCTGTGCTTTCTTTTGTTTTGCTTTCCTCACTATATGGTACAGCTGAGCAACTGCAACAGAGACTGTGTGGCTCACAAAGCCTGACATATTTCCTACTGGGCCCTTTATAGACAACGTTGGCCACCCCCTACTCTAGGTCATAAACTCGTCAGGGGTGAGGGATTGTGTTTATGGGGTTGTTGTTTTCCTGGGATCTAGCACAGTGCTTGGGACATAAATACAATGAGTATTGTGTGTATGTTATATGAGGGAGCAATCCCATGTTTGCGACTCAGTGGTGCTGAGGCAGGTAAATTACAGCCTGGTCTTCCTGTGCACATAAGCAGCTGTGGAGGCTGCTTTTCCTTTAGAGCAGTGGTTCTCAACCTTTCTAATGCCGCGACCCTTTAATACAGTTCCTCATGTTGTGGTGATCCCCAACCATAAAATTATTTTTGTTGCAACTTCATAACTGTAATTTTGCTACTGTTATAAATCATAATGTAAATATCTGTTTTCTGATGGTCTTAGGTGACCCTGCTAGCGGTTCTCAACCTGTGAGCTTACGCTGCTGTAGAGCCTAAGACGATCGGAAAACACAGATATTAACATTGTGATTCATTAACAGTAGCAAAAATTACAGTAATGAAGTAGCAATGAAAATAATTTTATAGTTGGAGCTCACCAGAACATGAGGAACTGTATTAAAGGGTCACGACATTAGAAAGGTTGAGAACCACTGCTTTAGAGGATGGCCTTGTCTTAAATCACTTCATTGTTGTTAATAACAATGCTCAGCTCCCTTTCAATGCTCAGCTCCCTTTCAATGCTCAGCTCCCTTTCATGGAGGAGTCTTGAACACCTTGGCTCATTGTCCCCTAGGAGTGGCTCTGCCTGCAACCCACAGGCTCTGACAGGGCAACCCTTCCTTCAGCCCAGGGCCATGGATCCTGGCCATTGTCAGTCCCAAGGGGGAAAAAAGGTTAGAGACACCTGTAAAGTGTTGCAATATGGGTACATTTTATAGTTAGTTGTATGCTGTCAATATGTTTTGATGGTTGGGTCTAATTTGGGGATATTATGAATGTAGCCGTTCCTTTCTGCAAGCAAAGTGTGAACCTGACAGGAGGGGACTGGGCACTGTGCCGGGCACTGCCTGCGCATTGTCTGCCAGTTCTGCTCCTTGCTCTATCCTAGATATCAGGAACTGTGCCTGGTGCACAGCTAGGTGCTCAATGAGTATTTGTTAGTGAGTATTTATTTGAATTGTTTTATGCCATCATGTTTGCACACCTGTGAGATGTGCCTTACCATCCGCCATCTCATAGTCAGCACACTGGGCCGGGGAGATGATAAGGCAGAGTTAGTCGTGTCACCGCCAAGATTTAAATTCAGACCTTTTTTACTTGGAAGCTTACGTTCTCTGACCACAGCATCAAGAATTAGACTAAGAGGAGCTCCACCATGGGCCGAACATCCTTACCTTCCTTTCTGCAAGATCAGAAACATACAGGAGGGAAGGCAAACCTCCCCGGTAACTATTGCCCAGGTTTTGATCATTTTGTGATTCCAGAAATTTTCAAGAGCCAAGGTTAACTCTTTGCATAAAAACAATGCAATAAGCCTCCTGGGAATTCTGTGTTGTCTGTGCACACTTTGGTATCTTCTCTGAAAATTCTAAGACAATTGTCTCTCTCCCACTCATGGCACTAAGAGAATCCTGTGCTCTCCCAAGCTGTGTGACATTCCACCCACACAGTGGGAACAGGCGACTGCACTGGACACCGGCTTTCCAAAAGGCTCCAGTGTAATGTAGCAATTGTGCCATCAGCAACAATAATAAAGAAAAAACTATTGGCCAACTTTCTTCACATGACTGGACAGGGAAAACACAGAGCAGACTGAGCCTTCCCCCAGCTCACCTCCCCAGAAGGGAGATCATAGGACAGTGATGGGCAACTTTTTGAGCTTGGTGTGTCAAAATTCGCCAAAAAACCAAGCATAACTCGAGTGGTGTGTCACTTCGAGAAAAAAAAAAAACACAACAACATCATAATTTCACGATATTTATAGTTTAAATAACAAAAATGTATAATTGTAATATATAACTGTATTTAATAAACCAAAAACTAATTATTTAACTTACCTGCTTAGTGACTTCTTTGTTCATCTGTCAGTTGGTTTCTTTTATTTAACTTGTGTGGGGTGCGGTAAACTAAGATAAGTGAGGGGGAAGGGGAATTATTTGACTAACCTGGCTATTAATGACTTTTTTGTTGCTGAATTTCATTGGCTAAACCTTTAATTGAAAGTTGGTATTTTGTACACATCAAGCCCAATCAAGCACTACTAACGTCATCTGTCAGTCTGTTTCTTTTGTTGATTTTGATATTATTTAACACTGAGAATAAGGTCTCACAAAAGTACATAGAGGGAAAAATTGTGAGTAAAGCCATTGCTATATTTTTCAGGGTGCTAAAAGTGTCTGGTAATTGGTTCCAGGCACTCCAAATTTCCTGTTCCTAGTGGCACTCCTCTTGATTCTCCAAGTGGCACCTTCCCAGATTCTCAAGCTTTGACCTCAAGTCGACAAACGCCTGAGCCCAGATGCTGTCTTGAAATTCTGCAAGTTGCATCTCAAAGTCATCAATTTGCATCCATTGGAAACCATTTAATTCCAAACTACTGTGGACTACTACATCAGGATACTTAATTATTTTTATGGTTTGTTCTAGGCTTCTAAATTGATTACATCTATCACTGAACTGGTCAAGTAGTGAGTCTAAAATATGCTGGTACTTTATATGCAAGGGTTCCATTTGATTTTGTACAGCTGCATTGGCCTTCTCAAAATACTTTGTTAATCAAGGAAAATACTTATAAGTTTTAGTTTCTACATCTTGCTTGAAAATTTAGAGCTTCTACACTACACTACAGCAAATGTTTCATCCTCGGCTACTGCACCTGGCCATGCAGTAGCTGAGGATGAAACGTCCTTCTCAGCATGTGGCCTCATACTTCTCTTTATGTGACCACATGCGTCCATGTGTCATTGAAAATGGCTGTGCGTGTCAGTGCTGACACACATGTCATAGTTTCGCCATCATGGTCCTAGAACCACTGCTCTGAACATTATCTATAGACAATCTTTGGTAACATGTCTATTTCCAAAATATATCATTAAGCAACAAAACCACCCCAGCAGGTGAGATTAAAATGGACCGTGTGGAAATTTTCCCTTGTGTTTCTACCCAGACTTTGTGCCTTCCTTCTTCCAAAGAAAATCTTCACATTAACAGACTACAAAAAGCAACCTGCCAGTAAAAAAACAAACATTCATTAAAGTCTCAATAAATAGTAATTCACTGGCAATGACATTCTTCCTCCTGAAAGTTTAAATGCCTTCTAAAAAGTATTTTAGAAATATGTTGCCCAAAGATGAAAATAGATTGAGTGCTTAGGTTTTATGTTGTTCCTGTTCAACTTGGTTTTCCCTTGAGGATATCAAATCAAGCAGGGGGAAAAGCCACAGAGATAGCTAATGTGAGCCCTGGTGGCAACCTGAAAGAGAGAGGCAAACAAGTTCTGTAGGAACCTTCTCTTCCCCTCTCTCTCACACACACCTTTTCCCTTTCTGCTATTCAGTTGGCTCTGGTCATGGTTTCTCTCGCTTGCTTTCAGGACTTCAGAATAAACAACGAGCAGTCCTCTGGGAGACCCTCTGAGATCAGGGAAACCTCAGTTTGGAAATGCCAGAGGAGAGGCTGATGGGATGGAAACATGAGTTGCAAATTCTGGGTGACCTAGGCAGAAGAGTTCCCAGCCTGGCCAGTACTCTGGATGTATCATTTGTGCTCAGAGCTCACTTCTCAGAATGCCCTGGTTTGGGGAAAGATGGGAGAAGCAGGCAGGAGCCAGGTCAGGTAACTTCCGGTTCATGTTTTGGGAAGTCCCCCAGCAGCAGGAGGCTGTCTGTCCCCCTCTGTTCTTAAGCGGAGTCCTTGGAATCAAAGGACAGAGAGTTAGAAGAAATCTTGAGGATCATTTTGTCCATCTCCTTCTCTCTTTGTACACATGCTTAAATCTCTTCCACTTTAAGTAAAAAGTACCCTACTACTTTGTTCTCCAGTCACTTCTCAGTTTTCACCTTCCTTTCACTGCCAAATATATTGAAAAGCATCTTATATTCCCCTCTCTTCTCTTTCTGTAATCCATCTTCTACGTATCACTCCTGGAAACTGCTCATTGCAAAGTCACCAGTAACCTCCTAATTGCCAGAAACAGTGAACACTTTTCCATTTTGTACTTGCATTTTTGCCTCTCGGTTGCCACTCATGGCTCCTCTGGTAAACTCTCTCCTGCTGGCTTCTGTACTCCCTTTTTCTGGCTTTCCCCACTTTCTTCACAGCTCCCGCTCAGTCCCTTCTTCTTTGATCACCAGGTTTTTACATGCAACTTTACCTTTGGCCTTTCTCCACTCTGTGCATTCTATTTGGCTGATCTCATCAGTTCCTATGCCAACAACCGTCATTTCGATGGATGGCTCTCATAGGCATGTCACTAACTCAGACTTCTCAGCTCTATAGCAGTGTGTCTTATTGCCATGACATCTTCACCTACATGTCTCTAGGCACCTCAAACATGACACTGGTCCAAAACAAAAATCAGTTGTTATCTTCCCTAGGTCAGTCTTTCCCCGAGAGTCCTTCTATCGCTGTCAGTGTATCCAAACCAGAATCTTTGGGTGCTGACATCTGCTTCTCCCACTTCTAATTAATCACCAGGTTCTTCCAGTTCTTCATTCTATTAATTGTTTGACTCTGACTCCTGTGCTGCTTCGGCCTTCTATATCTTGTGCCTGCTCTATTGTAACACCCTTCTCATTGACCTTCATACTTCCCACTTCTCTAACCCACTCTCCATGTCTAGGTCAGAGTTATCTTATGTACACTGACCTGATCTAGCAATTTTTCTCTCTCTAGGATAAAATGTGACCTCCTTAGCCTGACCTAAAAGGCCCATCGTTATTTAGCTTTTCTCTACTTCCTGACCTTATTGCTGGCCACTTGTACCTTCTTATAGTTATTCCAAGTCATTTTCAGT
Organism: Antrozous pallidus; assembly: GCA_027563665.1. Taxonomy (NCBI): domain Eukaryota; kingdom Metazoa; phylum Chordata; class Mammalia; order Chiroptera; family Vespertilionidae; genus Antrozous; species Antrozous pallidus. The sequence continues at coordinate 79,827,224 of CM050520.1, forward strand.
TTCTGGTAACTTTCATGCAATTCTCACCCCCTCACCTTTGCGTTACTTCTCCCTTGAAGGCTCTTGACTCTGATAATTACCAACAACATCCTTACAGATTGTTAAACATCTCCTCCTCTGTACACTTTACCTAGGCTTCCCTCAGGCACAGTTAATTGCTTTATTCTTAGTATTTTCATAATACTTTGACTACTCTCTCTTAGCACTTATCCTGCAATTTTGTAATTGCTCCTTGAGGGCAAAGACCTTGCCATTTTTTATCTTTTGAATTTCTGATACATAGTAGATGAGTACAGTAAGAAAATGAATGAGAAAACTGAGTTTCAGAGAGGCGAAGTGGATTTCCTCAATCACACAACTAGTCAAAGGCAGTTTCTGGGCTGAAACTGTGATTTGTGTCCCATGTACCACACAACGGATGAGGCATAAAATTCAATTCTAATGAGTTGGGGCAGGGGAGCATTTGGGTGGGTATAGGGCAGTGGACAGATCCAACCACTGATATTGAAAGAAATCTTAGAGACAGAACAGACAGTTTTAGTGGAAAGGAGCTTCCATGGATGAAGAATGCATATGTGAAGGGCAGAGATAGCTCCAAGACTCCAGAATGCTGATCTTACTTTTAGGAAGGATTGAGCAATGTTATGGAAGGAAGACATACATTCACAGAGGATAGAGAAATGTTGCAAAATAAGGGGAAGATAAAGAGGGAGGCACCAAGTGGAATCTGACCTTCAAACTGATATCCTGCAGCAGAGTGGCCAATTAGGAAAGCATGGGGGCCATAAATTAAAGAATGGTCCAATTAGAAAGGGTCATGTTCAGACCAGCATAAGAAATATGGAGACAAAGAGACTCAAAATAGATTTAGATTTAGATTTTTTTCCCATTAGAGGGTGAGAGAGAGAGAGAGAGAGAGAGAGAGAGAGAGAGAGAGCAGGCTTTTCCCATTCAGAGACCTTTCCCCGCCCAAGTGGAGTATATGCTTCCAATAAACTTCCTCATTTTTACTAAAGAAATCTTTAACCCATGAGTTTTATTCTTCAAAAGTCATAAGAAAAGGACCTACAGGGAGAATCCACTCCCCCAGCCCCATGTATCAATATCAAAGTGGAATAATTAAGTAGACAGAAGCTGGCACCTGGAGATCTGCAGAGACAAGAGTAATCAGGGCTCTAGTTCTCACTGTTGGGGGCAGGCACTGGAAGAGACAGAAGAGCCTTGACAGGAGAGCACAGAACCACTGCAGAGACTCTGGGTGCACACAACCCTCAGAAATTCAGGAGGATAGGTGTTCAGAGAGGTGACATCAGATACTCTTATCAGAAGGCATAGATCTCTATATCAGTCAGGGTTCTCCAGGAAAACAGAACAGGTAGCATCCTATATAATAAAAGGGTAATATGTAAATCGACCGAACAATGGAACTAGCAGTCATATGACATGCACTGACCACCAGGGGGCAGATGCTCAAAGCAGGAACTGCCCTAGCCCACAGGGCAACCTCTTGGTCCCTTTCCCCAGTGGGTAAGCTAACAGGTAATCAGGGGTGGGTGGCAATGAGGGGTAGGGCCAGCGAGCGGGTAAAATGGCCAACCTGTAGGTCCCATATTGTGGCCAGCAGGCTCCAATCACCCAATGGTAAATGGAGAACTGGGGGTGGATGGCAATGGATGCAGGTGGCGCCAGGACAAGACCCCCACCCCACCAGTTACCCCCAACACAGACAGCAACCAGTGGCAGGGGCTGGGGCTGGTGAGTGGGCAGGATGGCCAACCTTTTGGTTCTTCTCCCACTGGCCAGCAGGCTCTGATCACCTGATGATGAATGGGGAACCGGGGTGGGTGGCAGCGGGGAGTGGTGCCAGCTGCCGGCAGCTGGGGTAGATGGCACTGATCACAGGCCAGGCCTAGGGACTGTAGCGTTGCAAACATTTTGTGCACCAGGGCTCTAGTATCTATATAATATCCATGTCCATATCCATATCTATAAGAGATTTATTATCAGAAGCTGAGGAGTCCCACAATCTGCCATCTGCAAGCCTGAGTTCTAGGAAAGCAATGGTGTATTTGGAAGGCCTGAGACTGGGAGAGCTAAATGGTATGGATTCTAGTCCCAGTCTGTAAGCCTGGGAGCCAGGAGCACCAAGAGCAAGAGAAGGTCCTTGTTCAGATCAAACAGAGTGAATTCAACCTTCCTCTGCCCTTTGGTTCTACTTTGGTCCTCCATGAATTGGATTAGGCCCACTCATGCTGGGGCCAGCCATCTGCTTTCCTCAGTTCACCTATTCAAATGCTAATCTCTTCCAGAAATGCCCTCACAGACACACCTGAGATAACAGTAAACCAGATATTTGGGCATACCATGGCCCATAAAATTACCCATTTCAAACTGCTGTTATAAGCTGGGATTTGAGAGGTAGAATCTTGACCCCTGATAAGAGAATGGCAGCCATATGAAGTCAGACTTCTGGTCTTAGAAATCAGAGCATGGGCTGACTACCAAGTGAAGGACTTGGGCACAGGTAACAGGACAGGGGGCCAGGTATCAGTATCAAGCTCCAAATTGGAGAAAATGGGGAGAATTGGGAAGGGTGTAAAATTCTTTACTCTCAGCTGTGTGATACTCTAAAAGGCAGGAATTTTCAAAATACACATTGTTAAACATCTTCCTTGCATTATATCTCCATATTCCCCCAACTCCATTTTTTTTTTAAATTTTCAGTTGCACGGTTCATTTTTGTTAAAAACAAACTGCCACTGATTTAGGATTATTGGCCAGTAATGAACCATTTTAGTCAGAGAAGGGTGTCTGTCTAAAGAGCATTCAAGGTCTGTTCAGAACCTGGAAGGTCGCTGGCTCCTCCCTGGAGTGTTTCACAGGCAGTTGGAAGGCTGTGTGTTAAAGAGGACGCCCTTGTGCTGGGCTTCAGTTCACATACTGTTCACTGCTGACCTGGCCTCAGAAGGGGTATTAAAATATGCTCCAACACTTTTTTCCCCCAGCCTAATTAACCAGAGTGTTTAATAAGTAACTGGGATGTTTCCAGTAATTTAGCATTTCATTAGTAATTGGTTCCATTATAATGTGTATCAGCAAAATCAATTCAATTCAGACAACCATTTGCTGCCTCCACAAGAGATAATGACTTCTAATTCCCATGAAGTTAGTATCTTATAAACCTTCCAAGTAGTTTGCTACTTTTCATTAAGGTGTATCTCAGACAAAAAGTAAGTAAAAACCATGAAAATTGAACCACAGATAAGAAATTAAATGGAATAAACACACCCAGAGAACCTCCTTAGGGATCCTACCCCATGACTGTGCAGGGACAGGCTTTGTATTTTTGAATAAAACAAAGTCCATTTCTTGTTAAGGGAGGGAATTTAAATTTTGCCTTCACCAATACCTAAAGCAGCTAGAAACCTCATCCCTATTTCACAGAGATGAAGCCAATGAAATCAAAGAATTGTGAGGAGATGAGGAAATATTTCATGCGATGGAGAAGGATTTTGAAGTCAACAGACTGCTTTAGGACAGAAATTGTCTCATGACATAGCTGTGCCATTACTTAACTGATAGTGAATTGAGGCAGAGAGCTCACCCTGGCTCCTGGCTTGGAGTTTACTTCGCCTCTTGTTGTGTCTGCCCCCACAGAACCCAATGCAGGCCTGGGTGCTGAGCAGTAGACAGGTTGGTGCTCAGTTGCTTGACTCTGGATTGCTCTGCTAGTGTGAGAACAGGCCACGTGCTAGTCATAGAGATGCCCAGTGTCACCTCATTCATCCAGTGACTGGCGCTTACTCTTTTAAATACCAACGTTTCTGAAAAAAAGAAAAGATGAAAGGCACAATAGCAGGCAAAATGAGAAGGGACCTGAGTCATCTGTTCACTCATTCACTCAACAGATACTTGCCGAGCACCACAGACTGAAGATTCAACCAAAAGCAAAACAGATGTGGTCCCTTTCCTCCTGAAGCCTCCAGTCTAGTGGGAAAGTATGAGACAGGAATGCACCATTCTAACAGAAGATAAATGCTGTGATAGTGGAAATAACTGAGGACATATTCAATGAGGCAGCTTGGGGAGGGCATCCTAGAGAAAATAATGTGAACAGATGCCTGTTACAGCTTCACAGACACTCCTAGTGTGTTAGGAAGGTTCATTTAAAGAGGCTTGAGGTGAGCATATTTGTGAGACACTGCAGAACTGTTATCTCCCATTCCCAAAAGAATTGTATGTCAAGGGACAGGCAAACATAATGATCACAAGGCAACAGAGATGCAGTTTACTTTTATTTTCTTTAAATCTTTATTGTTGAAAATATTATATATGTCCCCTTTTCTACCCTGTTAATACAGTTCACTTTTCTTATGAGAGCAGTTATAGTACCTAACTGCATCAGTGTGATTTAGAAGCCAAGGTACTTCTTCTTAACTCTGTGTTATGCTGGGATTTAAGGAAGATGTAGCAGGTGCCTTCCTAGAGCCTTCTATCTGACTCTGGCATTTCTTCTTGTTGTTAATCCTCACTCAAGGATATTTTTCCATTGACTTTTAGGGAGAATAGAATGGAGGGAGGGGAAAAGGAAGGAGGCAGGGAGGTAAAGAGAGAGAGAAATATCAATGTGAGGGAGACAAATCTATTGGTTGCCTCCCACATATGCCCTGACCAGGACCAAGTATCGAACCTACAACCCAGGTATCTGCCCTTGACTGGGAATCAAATCCAAGACCCTTCAGTGCACAGGCTGATGTTCTAACCACTTAGTAATATAGGCCAGGCTGCCTCTGGCATTTTTAAAAAGAGTGTCTCAGTTAGCTACTGCTGCATAACAAGCCACCCAAAACTTAATTGCTTAAATGAGTAAGTACTTATTATGTAGCTCATGAGTGTATGTATCATGTAGCTCATGCATGTATGTATCATCTGGGGGTTCTTTGGGCCTCAGCTGGGTTCACTAATGTCCTGGGAGTCATTTGTAGGCCAGATCAACAGCTTTGGTGACCTCAGGTGGTCTCTCTCACAGGTTTGCAGGTTGGTTGACCCTTAATTGATTTGGGATGGCCTTGGCTGGGACTAGAGAGCTTTTTTTAAAAATGGTTTCTCATCCTCCAGCAAGCTAGCCTGGATTTGTTTATTTGTGTGTCAAAGTTCCAACAAAGCAAGTGGAAGCATGAAGGGTCTTGTGATGCCAAGGCTTAGAACTGACATACTGTCACTTCTACAGCACTTAATGGGCCAAAACAAGTCAGTAATCCCAGATCCAAGGATGGGAAACAGACTCCATTTTTCATGGGGAGAGCTACAAGGTCATGTTGCAGAGGGCATGAACTCAGGAAAGGGAACAATTGGAGCAATTTTTGCTATCAATCAACCTTAAAGGTGCTCGAAAACACAGTGTTTCTCTAGTAAATTTTGTCATATTACATCTATTTTGTCTTATGGGCCTTGTCATGAATGAGCATACCGAGTCCTGTGAAAAGGTCCCCGATGTTAGGCCCCTATGACTTTCTGCAGCCTCTTTTGTAAGGAGTCTGTCTTCCCATTTGCATAGAATGAAAGTCAGCCAAACCAAGAGTCATAAGGCGTATATACCCATTAAACAATGGTGGTCAGTTTTATTAACCATAGTCATCATATTGAACACTGATATTGATCTGCCCTGGTTGAGACAGATTCATTGGGACAGAGTGGTTGGCAGATCACCACACCCAGTAGAAGTGCCATGTGTGCAGATGTTTCTTTAATAAATATTTAATACAGTGCTGGGTGGTGGGATGACCTTGGGGTCACTGTTTATAATGCTTGGGTCCAAATTTAGGGCAAATGTGCCACCAAATATTGGAATACTGGTGGCCCATTCTTACCTCAAGAAACGAAAGCCAGCTTTTCTAGGTGAAGAAAGGAGTCTTTGTATCCTCTGATACACTCCTTTGTATTTTCAAACTCTGTCCCCTTGGGAACTCACATTTTCTTGACTGTGCATAGGAGAAAGACTGCCTTATCTTCCTCAATGTCAGTTATAGAAATCCAAGCAAGGCTATTCTGAATGATGCTGCAGTGAGCACAAGAGTGCAGCTATCGCTTCAAGATCCTGATTTCAGTTCTTTTGAGGTGGGTTTGCTAGATCATGTAGTAGTTCTATGTTCATTTTTTGAAAAACCTTTTACATCAGCAGCTGTATCATTTTACATTTCTACCAATAGTGTACAAGAGTTTCAGTTTCTCTATATTCTTGCCAACATTTTTTATGATAATCATTCTATTGGGTATGAGATAATATCTCATTGTGGTTTAGATTTATATTTCCATGATGCTTAGTGATGCTGAGAATTTTTTCATGTAACTGTTGGCTATTTGTATGTCTTCTTTGGAGAAACGTCTACCCAAGAACCATTTTTAATCAGTTTATTTATTTTTTTAAGTTTTTGCTACTGAGTTGTAGGAATTCTTTATATATTTTGGATATTATCCCTTTATCAGATTATTCACAGCTGATGTGTAGCTGGTATATGGAAAAAACTTAAAATAAATATACATCAGCTGATGAATGAATAAAGAAAATGCAATATATGAATATCTGTAATACTATTCATACTTTAAATATGTGACAATATGGATGGACCTGGAAGAAAAGAAGTAAGCCAGCTACAGAAGGACAAACACTGCTCAATTCCACTTAATGCAGAATTTAAAACAGTTATACTCACAGAAGCAGAGATTAGAATGATGGTTGTCAGGAGATGGGGAGAGAAATGGGGAGTTGTCAGGTATAAATTTTAGTTATGCAAGCTGAATATATTCTAGAGCTCTGCCACACAGCATAGAGTCATTAGGAAACAATACTGTGTAATGTACTTAACTACTCGGCCACAAAAAGAGGCAAAAATTTGCCCAGCCAGTGTTGCTCAGTGGTTGAGTGTTGACCTATGATCTAGGAGGTCATGGTTTAATTCCCAGTCAGGGCACATGCCTACGTTGTAGGCTCAATCCCCAGTGGGGGATGTGTAGGAGGAAACCAGCTAATGATTTTCTTTCATCATTGATGTTTCCATCTCTCTCTGCCTCTGTCTTTTCTCTGAAGTCAATAAAAATATTTTTTTAAATAAGTAAATTTTACCCTTTGAGACAGCATAGATGGACCTGGAGAGCATTATGCTAAGTTAAATAAGCCAGTCAAAGAAAGACAATTACCATATGATTTCACTCATATGTGGAATCTAATGAACATAATGAACCAATAAGCAAAATAGAGACAGCTTCATAGAGAGTGGGCTGACAGCTGTTGGGGGGGATTTGGGGTGTTGGGTGGGGGAGTGGAGGGATTTTGCAAAAGACATAAACTCATGGACATGGGGAACAGTGTGGTGATTGCCAGAAACAGATGGAGGAGGGTATAAGGGGATTAATGGTGATGGATGGAGACTTGATTTAGCCAGGTGAACACACAATACAATGTACAGATGATGTGTTGTAGAATAGTGCTCCTGAAATCTATATAATCTTGTTAATCAGTGTTACCTCAATAAATTTAAAAGAAAGAAAATAATGTGTTAGGAGGGTAGATGTCATTTTAAGCATACCACAAACCAAAACCAAATACTAAAGAGGTACAGGGAAACTGAGGAAGGTGATAGATATGTTTATTACCTTGATTGTGGTGATGGTTCCACAGGTATAGGCATATATCCAAACTTATTAAATTGTATCCATTAAACATGTGCAAGTAAAGATGAATTACTAATTAGATTCTAAAATGTGTTTTAATCCCTAATATTAGCCTTTTAACTTGTTGGTTTATGTCTTTTTAATAAACTCTGTGTTAAAAAGGTTATTTGAGATTTTTGGTTTGTTGGCCTACTGGTAGAAATCTTGATCTGCCAAATTTCAGCTGAGCCTTTGCCATGTGCTGTTAACTTTCCCCAGCCTTCCCTACACCAAGCCCCTTTGCTCAGCTCCACACAGTCTCATGAGCTCTCTCAGTCCTCATATGGCCCATCTGTTCATCATGTGGGTGGACTCTAAAAAAGAGTAAGAACATTATGGCCAAGCTTTATAGAGGAAAGCAGCTAATAATTGTCCTGTGGATAACTACTATACTATCCAAAGGAAGTGTATGGGAGAAGTGAGAGCAGCAAAAGAACTGCTGCTTAGTTAGAGTTCAAAATGCTCTGACTTCAAAAGACTCACTGCTGGATGAGAATAGCTCCAGCACATGACTCCAAAGTGATCCTAGAAGACAGGAGAATGTCTCAGGTGCCACATTCAGAATTCAACCCTTTCACAACTGCGACTTCCTCAAGGTCACCAGATTACCTAATGTGTCTCATCCAAATCTCCTTCTCCCATCTGTCTGACATCGCCAGTCTCTCTAGGGATGGCATTGGTTCCAGTGTCCAGCTCCTCTGCTTGGAATTTCTCGCTGAGAGATGACAAGTAAAGGTGGATGGATTTGTCAGCATTTGAATTGTTTTGAGCACATGTGTATACTTTCTTGGTAACTTCAACCAAGGGAGGTTAGAAAGCAAAAAGACAAGACAACCAGCACATGCTCCTTTCTCTGAATGTTCTGTAAAAATTAGGCCCCTTAATATTGATTGAATAAGCATTTGCAGGTCTTTTTTCTTTTTGTATCAGCAAAGCACAGAACTTTTCTGGCAAGGCAAGAAGCACATAGCCTTTTACCAGGAAAGTTGGCACAGAACTGCTTTGACTCTTTCTTCATGTGCCCGTTACCTGTACTGGAAAGTGTATAAATGTTGACATATAAGCTTGTAGTTTGGGCCACTATTTCACCTTTTTCTGGGTACTGGGAAGGCTCCCTCCCACCCACCCCCGTGCAATTAACATCCACGGGCTGCTTGCTGTCTCTGTTAAACAGGAAACAGGAACAGTATTTGTGTCTGCTGTTGTACTTGCTTATTTTCCCCAGTTTGCACATAGAACATAGAAGATCTGCTCTAACTACTACTGTTAAGCCCTGATTGCTGCCAACACATTTTTAAGAAGGACAAAACGGGAGCCATTTTATTCTTTGCTCTCTCTGAGGGAAAGGCCAACTGGGCCTTTCCCTCTAAAGTCAGATGCTCTCTTCTGCCATTTTACTAGTACACATACTTCCACTCAAAAACCGTGCATTTGAGTTGAATGAAATAGTCTGGGTAAAGTTCGATTATAGGATGGTTTGATGCACTAGTTTGGTTCCTCACATTTTATTGCAATAATCATTTGTTTAGGACCTATTCTTTGTCTGCCTTTGGGGTTCCATGGAAAGTCAAGTCACTATCCCTGTCTTCAAGAAGCTCACAGTTTGTGTCAGTGAAAGAGTGTAAATAAAGTAAATTAAAATGAGTTTGAAACAATCTATAAGAAGGAACATAGAGGTTACTATGGAAGCAAAGTGGGGGTGACACTCTACAAGGTAAGATGGGGGTCTCTCTAGCGATAGCGATGGTAGAGCCAAATTTTAAAGAAGAGTAAGAATTTTTAAACATTAATTCATTCACTCAACAAATATTAAATTTCCAAGTGCTAGGCTGGGCCCAAGGACATGGGAGTGACAGTTGGCGGATGGAGAAATCTCAGGAAGATGGAAGAGTCTGGACAATGACATGGTAGGCAAGAGAGAGTGCATCCAAGAAACTGCCAGAATCTAAGCATATGGAGAAGAGTGATAGTAGGAGATAGCACGTAAGGGATGAGAATTCAGTGCTCAAGAGTCTGACATTATTTTGAAGAGGAGGCGAGCAACAGAAGAACCTTAATAGTGGCATAATCAAACCTGCATTTCAGCAAGATAACCCTGTCCTGTTTAAAGGACAGTTTGTGTGGGACCAAGACTTGAAGAAGGAAAATCAGTGAAGAGGCTACTGCTGCAATTAATGAAGAGGAGGCAATGACTTGGACCTGAATAAAGATATTGGATTGGAGAAGTCATTGCCTCCTCTTCATTAATTGCAGCAGTAGCCTCTTCACTGCTGCCTGATCAGGTGCCATGGGGGAGGGAGAAGGTGAATAGGAGGACTCCAGGATACCCCCAGGCATCAGGGCAACATCTGTCCACAGATCTGATGACATCACTTTCCTACTCACAGGAATCTTGCTTCCAGGAACAATATCATGTTTTTTTTTTCTTTTTTCCTGTTTTGATTGTTTTCTTCCATGTTCAAGGGTAAATTTTAGGGCTCTTGGTCCAAGGAATTTTATGAAGTAAATTGGGAAGCCTCATCATTAAGTACTTGGAGAAATTTGTCAAGGGTAGAAGGAATGAACTGACAGAGGCAACGACATCGCACAAAAAGAGCCTTAGATTAACCACAGATCTAGGAGAAAGTGGAAAATACCGAGGAAGGAGGGAGGAAAATGGCACAGAGAAATACAAAACTGAAAGTAAAACGTTACTAGAAATACATAGGTGCCCCTAAATGTTTATTGACTAAATGAGTAAAAACAAAGCAGGAGAAAACATGGGCCGTGGCCTCTGTGTTGATCATCTGCTGATAGACCCCCTGTTTGCATTCCAGAGTTGGCTGCAAGTTGACAGGACAACCCTCACTATTCCAGAGGTGAGGAGGGGTGCTCTGGGAAGGGTGGCTGCCACTTGGGCCTCCTGTATTGCACTGATATTTTCCTTTTTCTTATTTGCTGGTATGTCACTGGTTCATATGTGTTGGACCCCAAAAGGACTCTGAGTAGTAAGTGATCCTCCTGAGTTTGTACTTTGCAAAGACATGACCAGCTTGGCTGTATTTTGAAAATAGTGGATGAGTCAACCAGAGGGGTTAACTCAGAAACCTTCCTCTCATTGTTCAGAGAGAAATAACTGCACACTGAGAACGTGCTAATTTCTGGGCATCATCTAATTGCTAGAATGGACACCATGTTGTTTACTCAAGAGCCAATGAGTAGTAAAATGTAAGGGGAAGCTTTCAGCAGGGGTTATCACTTGACACAAGCAAAATACTGCAAATGAGGAGGTGAAAGGAGCCTTGAGCATCATTGGAACAAGGAACTCACACTCCCTCAGGACTCTGCTCTCTAGTTATTGACATCATTCTCTCAGGTGTCTTATCATGAGGAAGTGGCTGGTGGCCGGCAAGCCCAAGTGAAGATCCAAACAATATGATAACCAGAGAGAGATGGCTTTTGACTTCATCTTTAGTCAGACAATACCTGAGGAAGGATTATGATCACCCTGGCTTGGGTTGTTTGCTCATGTACAGACCAATCATTGTGGCCAATAGCATAGAGTTCTATGACTAGCTCATATTGAGTCAGAGTTCCACTCCTCAGTCAATCACTGGCCAGAGAGATATGGCCTCATGTTCGCCTCCAGTAAGTCCTAAAATGAAGTTTTCTGGAAGATAATTATTCTTGTTCTTAACAAAGTGCCACCTGAAGAAACTCTCTCTTCTGGATATTGGATACATGTTGTGAAGTATTAGGCTGCCCAAGCCATTTTGCAACCACAAGGAAGTCTGCCTGCCATAGAGGAGGACATGACAGAGGGCCTGGCAGAGACACAGAGCTGGAACCTGTGGACCAATCCAGCCCTGAAGTCTGTCCTTCTGGGGTCTTTGTGTCAACAACTTTCCTTGTTCTTTATTCCAGTTAATTTTTTTTTTCTTTTGTAAGTTGTATCCAAAAGCATCCTAGCTGGTATGGTTGAGTGTGGATTGTTTCTAGAAAAAAATAATGTTGAACAGTCAAAAATGTCCACTAAAATGAGGATGATGTGTGTGCTGCAAGGGGACATGTATGACTGGGCTCAAGTCCAAGGGAAGAGCCTTGGATTGAGATTGATGTTCAGTGAGCGTGTAGGCGGGAGAGTGGGATGAGGTCTCCTCATAATTGCTGACCCTCAGCAGCACTTCACTACCCACTGTTATCAATTATGAGAATGGGAGCCTGGATCTGAGGGTGAGAAGTCGTTGTTTGCACTTCAGGCCAAATGGTGGTCCCAGGGCTGGGCAGACTGGGCTCTTTCCTTCTGGTCCTGAAGATAGTACTCAGGGCTCCTCCCCCTAGGCCCCTCTTCTGCTTTGTCAGCATTAGCACCCACCTTGCTGTAGGTGCTGTGGAGGGAAGGGTGTTAGTGCTACATGGAAAGATTCTGTGAAGCTAGGGCCCAGGGAAGGTGCTCTCAGAGCTCGAAGCAGCGCAAGTCTCCACATCTGCTGGAGGGCTATGGCTTGGCCAGCTGCTTGGGAAATTGTTCTTCCCCAGGTGCCAGCTTCTCTCCAGACCTTCGTGGCCCAGGGAGCCCTCTCATCTCTCTTTTTCTCACCCAAGCCTCAGAAAAGCCTGGGCCCAGAAGACAATGCTGCCTTGTTCCAGAATTATGGTTTCTGAGTGGCCTCTTGTTTGGGGGTCCCGGGAGCAAAAATAATGAGCTATGAACCAAGGCAAGAACTGGGAGCCAGGCAATTCATTTTCCTTCACTGTCAAATGCCCCTCCAATCTAGGACAGAGGGCCTGCTCCCAGCTGGGAGTCAGAAGGGGCCTGGCCTTCAGCTCCGGAAGTGAGAGCAGAGGAAAGACTCATGTAGCCTCACAGTCTCACAGCTGCCTTCGGGCGGTGTGAGGAGTTGAGTCTAATGACTGGTTATATAACTTGACCAGCGGTGTGTGAGATGCGTGTCTGTGCATGTTAATGTGCATGACACTATAGATGTTTGTGTCTTCTCCCAGTGACTTGGTTATGGATGAATAGAATTAGAACCCCACATTTGGTAGCTCCATTTTGTCAGAAACCCACCTAACCTACAGAAGTCTGAATGAAATTAGACACCAGCTCCTGGCCCCTGGCTTTGTTTCTGGCTAGTTTTGCAGGCAGGTTCTGTGTGCTTAGCAAATAAGGCTTGCATGTGTGTTGCTTGTGTGGGTGCACTTGACTGTTCGTGGGCATTGCTATCATTTATGCATGTTGTAGGTGTGCTAGGCATGACTTTGCAGAGATTGTATCAAATACAGTGAATGCGTGTGGATTCTTTCTAAGACTGCAGAATGGCCCCCTGGTCAGTTTCCGGTCTCCAGTCCCTCAGTGCGCTCTTTCAGAGTTCCTTGCACTTTCCCACCAAAATGCCACTAAAATAAGAGTTCTCCTTCCTTCCTGACTGCCCATCAGAATCACCTGGGGGCTTTTAAAAATACTGATTTCTGGGCCCAACCTTAAGAGGTTTGGATTTAAATGGAATAGGGTAGATCTTGGGTCCTGGTGATTTTCAAAAGGTCCTCAGATGACCCTGATGCATGGTCAGGATTGAGAATCATGAACTAAAAGAAGCGGACCATGATGCCTGCTGCCCTGGGCATGCGCCAAAGCTACTCACACCCAGGGTGAAATTTCTTAGACTTTGCCTGTTTTTGAATAAACATTCTGGTGATTTTTGTGAAACAAATGTAACATATCCATAATACAACTGTCACATTTTAAGTGACTTAACACTGAGTTAAACTTCCACTCCAAGGAGGTGCAGGATTGTCTTACTAGATCTCCTCTGCCAGCACAGAACCCCATGTGGACTCAGGAATGCGAACCATGGCAGCTTGACCCCCACCTCCCACAAAGCCTTTCACCAGCAAGCCCTGGGGATGTGTTTGCCCGTATCTGCCAAGGAAGCAGGGAAGTTTTCCTAGAAATATCCCCTGGATATTCCCTTTTTTCAGAATTTATGGTGGCTGTGCAGTGCCTGGTGCATGGGTTCTGAAATGGGGTACAGAGGCCCAGGTTGCACAGGAGATATTTTAGGGGTCCAGGAACAAAATTTTTAAAAAGTAGTGATTCTGTGTATATTGGGTAAATATAAATAGGACATAAAACCTGTGATTATTGTAGTATTATTTCTTAAAACAAGGTTAGGTGTTTCAACAAGAGGGAATAGTTTTAAATTTGAAAAAAAAAAGACTATGTAAATAGTAGTACAGGTGGTACTAGAGGTGTGTGTCACTAAATGACAAGTAAATAACAAAAGGATGGCATTCAAGGCTATCCTAATCTGGCCCTAACCTGCCCTCCAAGCCTTAGTTTTATCTCCTCCCCAAGAGGAGCTTTCTGCTTGGTCAAAGAGGCTCCAGGTAGTCTTTTACATAGTGGTCTCATACAAACATGGGCTCTGGAATTATTCTACCTGCATAAAACCAAAAACCAATAGCTTGTCCACTTTCAGGAGAAGGAGGCACACACTCCACTTCTTGATGGCGGAGATATGTGCCAAAGCTCTGAGAGAATGTGCTAATAGATAATCTTGTCATGCCCATTTGGGAAATACAGTCGCTCACAATCTAACAGATTTCATGGACATCTCAATAACTTCCTCTGCTTGTGTAAATTAGGTTTAAGATTAACAGGCAAAATATGCTCTCCCTTTCCTCCCCTCCACCACGACAAGGGCCTGGGAACTTTCCAATCTGAGACTAAGGTAGATATTTAGCTGGTTGTTCCTCCCACCATGCTGGGGCATGCAGTGGGCCTGGCTGCGTTTTCTGCAACCAGCCTCTTCCCTTTGGCATTGCATTTTGGACCCTGGAGTGGGTACCCCTGGCCATGTACACCTGTCCTTCTGCCCAAGCCTCTGCCGCTTCGGGGGACACACAGAAGCTGAGGGTGCGGGGCAGCCATATCAGATCCCTGGGGAGTTAATACAACAGGGTGGGTTAGGATTGAAGGCCCTGGAGTCGGGCTGGAATCTCACCTCAGCCAAGACATGGCTCTAGAAAAATCCCTCAGTTCTTTGAGACTCAAGTGCAGCATCAGTTAAGTTCAGATCATGGTAGGAGTCTCTGTCTCATAGACTAGTAGTGAGGATAAAATGAAATAATGAAGATAAAATGGCTCATGTGTGAGTGTCTGTGGCAAGTGGGGGAGACTGTTTGAATGTAAGAATCTCAGGTATCATGCGGTAATAATAATTACACATAGGTCAAGCACTTCACTTACTTTATTTCTAAAAGTCATCTCCATCTTAAAAATGGAAAAGGGGCTTAGAGAGATTAAGTACATTGTCAAAGATAGAGTGGGTTGGATTTAAATCCAGGTTTTTCTTAACATGGCTTCAGTATGCTCCCCACCTTGGACAGGGCTTCCCAACAGCACGTGAGTGCCCAGGCCTCTGTGGGCACTCTGGGTGACAGAGATGCTGCCAGGTGGTCATGGCGACTGTGCTCTCTGACAGTTCACTGCAGGTGGTACCCGGGACCCATTGGCCATTAACCCTAAGGTCATGTAAAACACAGCTTCTATTGTTCCATACACAAATGTACTTACTTACTGTAGCCAGTGGGAAAACACCAGTTCCTGTGGGAAGGTGGGTGGGCTGGTGTGTGGAAGGTGGGTAGACAGAGTGTAGGGAAGTGATGAGAGAAGCCAGAGCTGTGAAATGCCAGCTAATGTGCCATGGTGGCCTTTAACCTTCACAGAACATATCCTGTGTCTCTCATCTTTGTTTTGTCAGTGTTCATTTATTCATCCAGTAAATATGTTTTGAGTGCCCTTATATACTCACCTCTATGCTGTGTGCTGGGGTGAACACATTGGAGTTTACCTTCCAGTTGCAGGGGCAAGGGGGAAGACATAAAATATTCATGTAAACATGAATGAAAAACACCATTCTAGATGTTTTGATCTGTTAATCACTGAGAAGAAATTATAGAAGGTAATGGAAAGGGAATAGTGTGGAACACTCCCAGACCTTTTGGATGCAACCCAGATAGCCATCGTGGCACAGTGAGTCCAGGTTAGGCTGTGGTTTACCACAATCACAGAACTGCAGTGTCTGCTCATTTTCTGTCTGTCTCTCACACTGGCTCTTATGCTCCTGGAGGACAGGGACCAGGTATTGTCCTCAGGACCTGCAAGGTGACTGACAGCATCAGTGCTTGACGCTTACTTATTAAATGAATGACTGGCTGGAGGGATGTATATATTTGGTGTTCTTTAGTGTGAGACATCAAGCCTATTTTTAGTCCAGTAATGGCCTCAAAACTTCATGATCTGATTTCATCCTGACCAATGCTGGCTGTTCTTTTGAATGACAATGATTTGCATTGCAGCATATGGCTAGTGTAATTAAGCAGAGTATCGTTTTAGCATTATAATAAATAATGTCTAATTTATCAGGCCTCTTGTGTATTTTACAAATATACCATGTAAGTCATATAAATCTTTTTTTTATATTTGGGAGGGGTGGAAAAATACCTATTTCTCTGATATTAGACAGGGTATGGAAAAAATGAGCTGACCGTCTTGATGCCCCTGAAGAGGCAGCCATCCATGCTGGAATCATCTAGGGTTCCATGAACACCCTGAAAATGGAAGGAGTAGGAAAGGAGAGTGCGAATGGGGAAGAGCCACCACCTCTGTTGTGGAACTGAGTAACCCTCGGTGTCTGTTCCTTATAGGACAAAGCTGTCCCTACTCACCAGAGAGGTAGCACCCCACGAGGGACAGGACCGTGTGCTGTGGGGAAAGCTGGAAGAACCCCTGGGCTCCTGGGCTCTGTTACTAAGCAATTGCCAGGGCTGGAGAATTAGAACCCACCTGGGAGAAGGGGCCGGCTAAATAAGGCAGGAGGAAAGCAAGCAGAGAACATGTGTGACAATGGAAACTCAATACTACTGAGATGTGGCAAAGAAATACCAATAGGTTAGAAAGAGACCCTAACACAGCTGTACAGAGAGAGATGGGTTGTCTGGGTCCAGGGCCTTTGGTGAGCTAGATGCCTTTGACCCAGAACAAGGTGTCCTGGCTCCCTGAGAATGCCCAGCACTGAAATGGGAGGTAGGGCTTCTTGGATCAGTACTCCCCTTCTGGATAGACAAGGGCAATTGTGCACAGTGCCACAGGACTGGGCTGCCCAGATGGGGAGTCTAGACCAATGAAAGCTGGAAAAGGGGGTGCTCTAAAGAATGACTTTTTTTCACTACAAAATTCACAGACTCTTTCTCCAAACAAACTTGTAATTTGTTCTCCTCAGGAAAGTAGAGCTGAGGTTTCATAGAAAAAGTGGAGTGAGAACCGGGATCTGTCTGGGGAGTCACATCAGATAGGTAGAAAAGGTAGGAGAGGGCACTGGCAGATGCGTTTCTTTGCATCTTATACAAATCCCACGTGAAAGACAGCAATTCTATGTCCTATCATCTCTCTAACTATTCCAGAATCTTAAAAGAGACATGTGTTTGGGGACAATGAAGAAATCCACCTGGCTGAGCAGAGCCTTCGTGGACAGAGAAGATCTGCCTATTCTAAGTACATACACTTTTGAGAAGATCAAAGACATTGGAATGGAGAGCAGATCTAGAAGAGATTGTAGAGAACCTTGAAGACTTTATCTGTAAATTTGAAATAGAAAATGTACATTTACTGGCACCTATCTACAATATGCTAGGTACTATATTCAGGCTGGGATATAGAAGGACTGAATCAATCAAATAGCCGCCTGGACAGCTCCACCTGGATGTCCCACTGACACATTGGGGTCCATGTGGCCACCAGTGCATAGCCATATCTACGCAAACGACATGTTTCCCCTTCATTCCATTTCCCAATGGCCTGAGCCATAAACCCAGAATTCATTCTAGAGACTACCCTCTCCCTCACTCTCCGTGTTAAATCAATTAGCAGATCCCATCAGTTTCACCTCCTAATCCCTCCTCCCATCTCTTATCTCCTTCCTATTTCTTTTTCTTGGATTATTGCATTAGTCTCCTAACCTGTGCCCCGTCTCTAGGCCTGTGCCCCTCAGTTTCAGACCCCACACCACCAACATACTACCCCCTGTTTAGAACTCTAGACAGGCTCTTTATTAGCTAAAGCACTAGTAGTTATTGATTTTTTTAAGCTTTAGAAAGTTTAATTTTCAAATAATCCCAATATGTAACAGATGTCAGAGTGAAGATGCTCTGAGGAGCGCCTTGCTCGCTCAGTCTTGCTCCTTGTCTCAAGGCCACAAAAGAGCCCCAGTGGTTCCACAAACACAGTTCAAAACCCACAGGGCATGTCCAAGCCATTTAGCATCAACTTACATATTCTTCTAAATGTGGCCCCTGGCCATCTCTTTGATCCCCCTTTCTGCCACTCTCTCCTCACATTTTATGCCCCAGTAACATTGGCCTGAACGTGTTCTTCCCACATATCGTATGCTACACCTCCATCCCTTACCCACTGACACTCTTATTGGACCATCCTGTTCTCACTGGTTTGTCCATTGGCTGCCCAACTCCACTGATCTCCCCAGACTCTGTTCAGGCATCAGCTCAAACTGGAAGTCCCTCTGAACCTCCATGCAGGGCCCGCTATCCCAATCCTTAGCTTCCTGAGCCCATGGCTGTAACTAGACCATAGTCTTTTGTTGGATTGTGTATACAGTCTTTTCCTGGAGATTGAGGACCAGAAGGTTACCCACTCCTCTTTCTCTTTGGCCCCTGGCACAGTGCAGGTGCCTGATCGTAGCAAATGCTCACTGAAGCTTTGCCACACGAAGTGGTGGCATAAAGCCCAGGTGCCTCCCTATCTTCCAGTAGACTATATAGAGTCCTGCTGTGTGGCCTTATGGTCTCATTGATCATAGAACACACCCTCATGTCCTGGGGCAGTGAAGTCAGGACACCTGGCATGCCCAGAGATCCAGGCTGGTCTGTTTGACGGATGGTTTGCTGGCTTTCTCCCTGACAGGTCTAAAGGAAATCCCAGCCCTTATGTAAGATAAAGTGACTGACCAAGTACCTTGGGCATAAGGCCAGTGAACAGGGCTGCTGAACAGGGCAAAGAGATTGTCCCGTGATTTGAATGGACATGCAGCTTCCAGAGGAAAAGATGAAGTGGCCAGGCATTCGTTTCAAGAGCCGGACTCAAGGTTTCATCAGTTCTCTCATATGACAGGACCAGCCCAGGCACTAACATAGGAGATTTAGAGGACAAAAGCTCTGGTCACTGTGCACTTTGGGGGAGGCAGTGGTTAAGTAGGGATTTCACAATAGTTGTGGGAAATGATGGTGTCATAGCTGCATGCCCCCACAAATTCCTGTGCGGTAGTTCTCATCCCTGGTACCACAGATGCGGTCTTTGCAGATGGGGTCTTTAAGGATATAAAATGAGGCCATTAAGGCGGGTCCTAATCCAATAGTATTGGTGTCCTTATGGGAAGGGGAAGCGGGTACAGAGCTATGGGCACCGAGGAAAGACTGTGTGAAGACCCAGGGAGAAGGTGGCAATCTACTAGTCAAGGACCTGGCATTGTTGACACCTTAATCTCAGACCTCTGGTGTCCAGAAGTGTGAGAATATAAATTTCTCTTGTTTAAGCCACCCAGTCTGTGGTGCTTTGTTATGGCAGCCCTTGCAAGAGACTACATGTGGGTATGGTGTAGTGAGGGCCTCAAGCCATGTGTAGATTCTTTGGGGGCTATGAGAGGCCACCCAAGTGCCACTGTGCTCCTTGGAGGGGTGCTGATGCCCTACCCCACAAGGCTGTCTGCTCTCAGGCACCTATGCTTCTGTCGTGGCTCCATCAGGCTGCAATACAAGGACTGTATTTGTTTACTTCTGTTCCCCTCACTAGATTGAGCTCTTGAAGGATAGGGATTGTGTTCCTCTTATTCCTAGTGCCTGGCACAGAGGTGGTATCATTAAATAAATGTTTGTGAGATTGATGGATTAGGTCAGGGCTCTGCCCTGAATGTTTATCATCAATATCAGCCCCAGCCCTTCTGTCCAAATCTGCTCCTTGAGGTGAGCTGGTTTGGGATTCTCAACACCTTCCTCTCCAGCTTGCTGGCCACTGGCAGAGCTAGTAAACATGCCCCCAGTCACAGGAGGTTTGGAATGAAATGGCCTAGATGGAGAAGCAAGATGATAGGCCCCTGTCCTGCCAGACTTGTTATTGGGTGTCTGTCTGAACAGGCTAATGTGATTGGCTCCCCAAGCAGTAGCCGTGGCAATGAATCCCTTCCCTTTTGGTGTTTCCTGTCTAGGTTCTAGCTGGGAGAGGAGCTGGCTACCTTGAGCTTGCTTTGGTGTAGTCCCTTTAAGGTTTAGAGACTGCTCACAGCCTGAGAAAACAGTTTCTAGACCTGGGAGAGGGGATTAATTGCGGGTCAGTAAGAGTCTATCACAATCTCTTTCTGTTGGGCAAACAAAACAAGTATGACTTTCCTGCTTTTTGGACTTGACAGTTAACTTACCACAGAAACACACCATCTAGCTGTGATTCTAGCCACTCCCTCGCTTCTCTTTTCCTTTGGTTTCCCCCCTTGGGGTTCGACCTTATTTTCCTCTTTCTGAAAGTTAAATATGTAGGTTACTGGTTGGCATCAAATGAGGAAGGTCTGGCAATTAGAAGGAGTGGCATTCCACCCTTCACTGCTCAGACTGTTCCTCACTGTTCCAGAAGGCCCTGCAATATTTGTGAGTCCACATGGCTAATGAATATTGCAGCCACCAACAGTTTTCACTGTAATAATTCCGTATACAGTTATGATCTTACATGAATAGGATTATATCATTTGTCCTCAAAATCCTGACGCAATTCACATTTTTCTTGTTTTACATTTTGAAAATAAGAAAACCCTTGGCTGGGGGTTAAGTGGCTTGGTCCAGACATCAGCCCTAGGACGGAGCTGGGCTTGCAGACCCATTAGGGCTGGAAGAAAGGCTACTACTGGAGCAGGGATGCATTTGTGGGAGGTGGGGGCCATCCCATGAGGTTTTATTCTGTGGACTGGAAAATCAACAAGTAGCCTCTTTTTCTGCCCCAGTTTCCCAGGAGTGTTAGCTCTGCTCATTCCCTGAATTGTTCCTGCACTGGACAGCCTTTGGCGGGGTGACAACTGCAGGCTGTGGCAGACGAGGGCAATGACTGTGTCCCCACCTTCCTGCTGCATGCCTTGCTCCCACTCACTTCTCTCTTAAAAGCAGAGGGAGGTGGGGACATTGGCTTGCCATTTACTTGCAGGGCTCTCCTGTGTCCCCTGCTCTTTCCCCCTATTTGAGTGGGGATCACTGGAGAGGAGTTCTCACCTTAGATCATCTGTTTATATATATATTTTAAATAGGATTTGAACAGCTGACCTAGCTTAAGTGTGCTTCAGATCCCAGACACCTTTCTAGGCCTTTCCGTATCTTTTCTTATGCCAGGTAGCTTTTTGTTTGTTTGCTGTGATCTTGTGAAAGTAGCACCAACTTTTAAAAATGAATAAAAATACTACTTTTAGAGATGAGGAATGAAGGAGAGTTAATGGATTGATGTGAAGGGAAGTAGTGATGATGTAAGTGTGAAATCCAGGGTCCTATGTCAGGCTGGACACTAGCCACCCTCACTCATTTCCCCAATCCTGACATCCTGGGCAGATGCAAAAGGGGGGTACCTTCTTGTGTGGACCCCCCAGGAGCCATGGGGCTTATCTAAGGGTGGCCACAAGGAAAAAATCCTTATCAAGTTTTTGTCACATCTGCAAATGAGTTATCATCACTGTTATGCTAATAATATTTGCAGTGGTTATAATGCCTTATTTCCCCACAAAATAAATATAAATGTGTGTTTATGTATTTCCCCCCATGTTTTGGTGATGCTAAAGCCCTTGTGTCAGGCTCACATCTCATCTCTCAAGCATGTCAGGGCAGATGGAAGCTGGCACCAGTAGCACCACGTGGTCTGGGGATCCGTGTGTAACACCTGAGCGTGCGGTCCTAAAGGCACAGGACGTGGCAGCAGCTCTCCCCGCTCCTGGCAGAGCAGATCTCTCTGGTCACCTTCCCCTAATGAATATGGAGGAGCCTTCACTCAGCCGAGGGCTGTGGGCTTTGTTTCTCTGCACCACTCCCCTGCTCTCTGATCGGGTGTCACTCTTATTATTATTATTCCCTCTGTGTTGACAAGAGGGAATAATAATTTAAACACTTCACAGGAGAAAAGAAAAAAGAAGGTGGGGTTGATTGGGGGGAATCTTTTCTTTGAATCCAGGGTTTACTTTTTGGGGAGATTACCAAATAAGTGACTATGAGTATATAATTAAAACTAATAGGTTAATTAGAGAACATTCAGATGTTTCTGGGAAAAGAAAAGCCAATGACTGTCTCCTTCTGAGGCAAACTGGGAGGAGAATAAATAGCTCTTAGAGTTCACTCTGCCCTTCCTTCTCGGCACTACTGTTACTGGGTTACAGACCCAACATGGCCCGCAGGCCAAGGCTCCCTCCAAGGCAGAACAGCTGCCCCAGGCCACAGGGCGAGTCAGGCACAGTAGCTCTCCTGCTCTTGAGCGCCACCCTGTCTCTAAACTCAGGCTCACACTCTGTTCTTGGCCTCTCTCTCTCTCTCTCTCTCTCTCTCTCTCTCTCTCTCTCTCTCTCTCTCTCTCTCTCTCTCTCTCTCTCTCTCTCTCTCTCTCTCTCTCTCTCTCTCTCTCCTGCCTCCCCTTTTCTCCCTCCCCCCACACCTCCCACACTCTTTTCTGCTCAGCTGTGACTGTCACTCAGACTGTGCCAATCTCTCTGACCTCCAGACTAGGGGATTTCCAAGAGTATCTACACCATGACATGGTTTCTTGTTGGCAGAGTCGGGGCCAGGAGGTGGGGGTGGCAGGGGGAGGGAAAGGCCAGCAGACAGGTCACCCTCTCCAGCAGGAAAGGCTCTGGAGACCTGGAAGAGTGATTCTGCTCACTGAACCAAACAGCATGTGTAGGATGCAGTGGATGAGCATAGTTTGCTGTGCTGCCTCAGCCTGGGCTTGAGCAGGTCCCAAAGCTAGGCAAGCGGGAGGGAAACAGGGGCACCACTGTGGTCAGCTCTCTGTTCTTTCTGGTGCAGTGGAAGGAAAGCTTGGGGTAATCAGGGATCTGGGGATGGACAATGGAAGTCTTGGTTTGGGTTGAATTATGTCTCCCAAAAAGGTGTGTTGGAGTCCCAACTCTCAGAACCTCTGAACATGGCCTTATTTAGAAATAGAGAGGTTAAGATGAGAGCATACTGGAGTAGGGAGGGCTCTAATTCAATATGATGTGATTCAGGAGAAGAGAAAGACATGGAGAAGATGGCCATGTAGCAATGGAGGCAGAGATTGGCGATAATGCCACAGGCCGAGGGCTAGCAGAAACTGGAAGAGGCAGGAAGAATCCTCCCCTAGGGAATTCCAAAGAAGCACGATCCTTTCCACACCTTAATTTTAAACTTTTAGCCTCCAGAACTGTGAAAGAATGAAGTTCTGCTGTTCTAACCACCCAGTGTGTGTGCATTGTATAGCAAATGAATTTGTGGCTCTCAGTAGTCATCGTTACTGAAAAAAAATCTTAGGTTTCGTCTACGAATGAAATCTCAAATCAAATTTCTCTAATTAACCTATTAGTTTTAATTATATACTCATAGTCACTTATTTGGTAATCTCCCCAAAAAGTAAACCCTGGATTCAAAGAAAAGATTCCCCCCAATCAACCCCACCCTCTTTTTTCTTTTCTCCTGTGAAGTGTTTAAATTATTATTCCCTCTTGTCAACACAGAGGGAATAATAATAATAAGAGTGACACCCGATCAGAGAGCAGGGGAGTGGTGCAGAGAAACAAAGCCCACAGCCCTCGGCTGAGTGAAGGCTCCTCCATATTCATTAGGGGAAGGTGACCAGAGAGATCTGCTCTGCCAGGAGCGGGGAGAGCTGCTGCCACGTCCTGTGCCTTTAGGACCGCACGCTCAGGTGTTACACACGGATCGCCAGACCACGTGGTGCTACTGGTGCCAGCTTCCATCTGCCCTGACATGCTTGAGAGATGAGATGTGAGCCTGACACAAGGGCTTTAGCATCACCAAAACATGGGGGAAATACATAAACACACATTTATATTTATTTTGTGGGGAAATAAGGCATTATAACCACTGCAAATATTATTAGCATAACAGTGATGATAACTCATTTGCAGATGTGACAAAAATTAAAATAAGCTGCTATTACATGCGAGCTTTTTCTGTACGGCCTGCAACCCCACCTTTTTCTCTCCCTCCTATAGGAGTGCCTGTCAGAATAAAAGGGAGAGAGGGAATGATTATCTCAGGAAACCCTTGAATTCCTGTACAACATACAGATGCTCATTTTAGCCAGTATCTACCGTTAGTTTTTGTATGCCAGAAGTTGTGCTAAGACTTGACATGTTTTTCTCACAGAATCCTGACAACAACCTTTAGGATGTAGAAGTTACTACCATCCAATTTCACAGACAGGTAAATTGAGGTTAATGCCATGAAGCAAGTTGCCTGACGTCACAAAATCAATCAGTGGTGGAGCCAGAATTCAGAATTCGTTGGACTCCAAAGTGCCTGCTAGCAACAATTTTGTTGCTATTCTTCTTCCCAAACTAGATTTATGAGAAAGTCAGTAATTTGCAATTGTTGGTATTTACTTCTGATAGCAGATGACCTGTATCTCCCTCACCTGTGAGGTTGAGGCCTGGTGTGCTAGTCTCTGCTTCACTCCTGCCTGCAGCCCTGGGCGAGTCGCTCTCTGACATGCACAGTATCCTTTCCAGGAACATGGACTCAGGCACGGGGCTTTATTACGAACTGCCAGGAAGAGCTGACACAGAGAGGAGCATCCATCTGCGGGAGCATGCGGGAGAACTCTCTGAGAGATAAGGGTCCCCTGGGATTCCGAGGATCCTGCCATGTGGGGGACTTTGGGCAGTGCCCCAAAGATTGCTCATCCCTTGTCAGAAGGGAACCAAGTGCCTGCAGAAGTCCAATCAAGGAAATGTGAGGAACAGGTCCTGGGGGTGTCCCTGTGGTATATTCCTAATGAGCAGTTCAGAGTCCAGGAGCACAGAATGACACCGGGTCTACCAGGCAGGAGCTGGGGCAGGAGGGGTGTTTAACAAGGGTAGGCAGGGGAGGAGAGGGCTGGTAAGAGTGAAAGCCAAGAAGGTTTGGAATGGCTTGGACACTGGTTTCTTTGACCAGAGCATCAAGAAGCGGGGGAGATGTGACTCCTGAAATGGATACAAATTGTGGATGCTCATACCTCTGGGTCCCCATCCAAGCAGCCCTCATTAGCTTTTCACTGGGGAGGGATCCGAAGCAACAAGAGTCACTGTTCCAAACTGTCCCCAGCAAAGGACAAATGTTAGTTTGCTGTGAGCTTCTGGAAGCCAGAACTCTTCTGTCCAAAGTCCAGGAGAACGCTGTGGGGTCCTCACACCTCGAGCTGGGAGGCTCCTTGGCAGGGTTGTGTTCAGCTCCTCGCCTCCAGCTCCTCCGTTGCCTGAGAACACATTCTGACCCAAACACCCTCAGCATTTCTCAGGAGTGGGTCATTGTCATGGAGCTCTGGCTCAGAGGGAATTTGGGTCTCTGGATAAATGATCTGTGGAGCCGCAGCCGTGGGAAGAGAGATGTAAAAATAATTAAATGGGTAACCTGACACTTGCTCCTTTCTCCATCTCTGTTCACAGGAGATACATAAAACCTAATGAATCTCACTTCACTCTGGATCTAACCATCTGCCATTGCAAGCTTGGATGTCTTCGCTCTCCTCCCCTCCCCTCTCTTGGTTCCAGAGGGTGGTTCCAACTTCTGGGCTTTTCTATGGAGCTTCCTCAGGGAGCCCGGTGTCTTCCTTGCAGACTGAGATTCATCAGTAGTCTTGTTCCCACTCATTCCATTGCTGAAACCCAGACCCACAAGTCTAGGAGCTGAGTGTGAGTACTAATGCCTCATTCATCTGAGCATTGTTAGGATTTACGCAAACTAGCCAGATAACTGAAACCTATTCTTGCAAGAGCCAAGATTGTCTCTTAAAAATATTAATCATTTTTAGTAGACATTTTTCAAAAACGCTTCACACCCGTTC
This sequence comes from Antrozous pallidus, assembly GCA_027563665.1. NCBI lineage: Eukaryota > Metazoa > Chordata > Mammalia > Chiroptera > Vespertilionidae > Antrozous > Antrozous pallidus. Next base: position 79,853,046 of record CM050520.1, read on the forward strand.
CTTCTTCCTTAAACAGAGGCTACTGATCACAATTTCATGGAGCTGCAGTCAGTGTCTGCACCTGCTTTCTGGTGATTCAGACTCCTCTTTCAGTGACAAAGCTCAGCTTTCACGCTTCTGGCTGTCAGGGTGTCTTGTCTCTAATAGCCTCACTGTGTTTCTTCTGCTGGGCCATTTCCATATGTGGCTGTGGGCTTTGGGGAGCTACCAAACCACGTCCTTGGTTGAATGTGTGTTAGAGAACAGTCAGCGAGCCCCTGAACAAAGCCAAAGAGGCAGGTGCTGGGCTGAGCAGAGGCAGGGATTGGGCAGAGATGGCTGTTTTGGACAGTCATGGGTATTTGGAATTATTAAATTGGATGTTTCTATCTTATAAGACTGATGGTAAGAGACACAATCGAAACAGTTCATTTAGAGGAAGTCACCACACATTAGAACCCTGAGCCACTGCCCAAGTGGTGTGGCTCAGTGGTAGAGCAATGAAGTATGAACCGGGAGGTCATGATTTGATTCCCAGTCAAGGCACATGCTCAGGTTGAGGGCTTGATTCCCAATGGGGAGGCATGCAAGAGGCAGCCAATCATTGTTGTTTCTATCTTTCCCTCCCTTCTTCTCTGAAATCAATAAAAATAAATTTAAAAATAAATTTTTAAATGTGTTCTCAGGCAATGGATCCAAATGTGTTTGGGTGGCAGGATGTCATAAAGGAGAAGACAAGGAAGAAAAGTGGAGGTTACTGAAAATTTATTTCATAACAGGTGGAGTATTCACACACTATTTCACTTCTTACTACAATCTAGAGATCTAGAAAACATCACCTCTGTTTTACTGAGAAGACTTAAAGATGTTAATTAGTAAAATTACTGCATTCTTTTTAGCTTATTTCTTTTTAATCTTCTTAACTTTTAATTATTAAATCTTACATGAAGCCTCAATATAAACAATAACTCCTATTGGGCTGCTCCTATTGAAGGCCTGGTCTTTTCTAGGCCCCAAGGGTCCATTGGAACTCCAGGGCTCTGTGGAACCCAGATTGAAAACCATGGTGACCAGGCCCAGAGATGTGCCATGATTATATCTGATGGCTCCAGAGTTCTCAAATAGGTGCCTGCACTGAATCTTCTCTAATTGTGCCCAAGACAAAGAAGAGGTCTGCTGATGGGATTTCCATCTCAGTCTAAGTCCTCTACCCTCTTTGGGCTATCACCTCACTCAGCGTATAACATTTCTTTGACATCTGATTACATTTGGTTGCTAGGATGCCACAGATCTGAATAAACTGTTCCTTGTGAACTAGGGTCCACCCCTTGAGACCAGGGCATTCATCTTCTAAATCCTTCTTGCAATTGCCCTCTACCCCTTCTCTTCAGCACTCATTGCACTCGGTTGGTCAGGGAGCAAACTTTACATTATTAGACTATCTGGTATCTATGATGGAAAGGCACATGCAGGAACTCACCCACCAAGACAAAACTCAGAGGCTATAGGATGTGGCAGGTCAGGAGGCAGGCAGTGCCACAGCAAGCAGTTTTGGCACATATTTGGTTGTGGATGTAGTGTGAATTAACAAAAAGAGGCAGTTAGTAAGGAAAGTGTATGAGAATTTAGGCTCTGGAGTCAAGCAAAACAGGATTTTAATTCTTCTTTTGCTCTTTCCAGTCATGCGACTTAAGCAAACATTTTAATCTCTAAGCCCAAATGTTCTGAGCTGCAAAACGGGGGTTAAAATATCTCCCTCACCAGGTTGCTACAAATGTCAAATGGAATGATGCACACAATGGGTTTGGCAAAGTTTCTGGCACAGAGAAAGAAGTTGGAAACTCTTAGTTGCTATTATTACCATCAATCCTATATAATAAAAGAGTGATATGAAAATTGACCATACCTCTGATACACCCACAAGCCAATCAGGAGCAAATAAACCCCAACCAAGATGACTGTGGCCATTGAGAGCAGGAGGGAAGCTTGGGTTTCCCTGGTGATGAAGGAAGCCAAGCTTTCCACCTGCCCTTCCTGGCCCAGGCCTCCACTCAATGCTACAAAGTTTCAATTATAGAAGATACATAATCCCAATAGAAATGGCAGCAGCCACGAAGCTGGAGAGAGCAGAGGCTAGGGTTGCCCTGGCGATGGAGGAAGCCAAGCTTCTGCAGCACCTAGGCCTAGCACTTAGGCCTCCATTCTAGGCTACAAAGTTTCAATTATAGAATTTAAATAAACCCAAACAGAAATGGCTGTTGCCATGGAGCAAGCAGAAGGCTTGGCTCCACTCCAGGCTACAAAATTTCAATTGTATAACATAAATTAATCCCAGATCCCAGGGCCTCTGGGGGGCATGGCCGGCCTGCAAACCACCACAGGCCTCTTGCCCAGGCCACCCCATGCCCCAAGGGAACCCACCCTGATCTGGGACATCCTTCACAGCAAACCAGCTGGGCCCCCCGCATGCACCAGGTCTCTATCCTACCTAATAAAAGAGTAATATGCAGATTGACCATTACTCCAACACACAAGATGGCTGCCCCCATGTGTTAAAAGATACTGCCCCCATGTGGACACAAGATGGCCACCACAGGATGGCCAGCAGGGCAGGGCCATTGGGAGAGACCAGGCTTGCAAGGAGGGCAGTTAGGGTTGACCATGCCAGCAGAGGAGAGAAGTTGGGGGCAAACAGGCTGGCAGAGGAGCAATTAGAAATTAATTAGGCTGGCAGGGGCAGGGGAGTGGTTAAGGAGTGATCAGGCTGGCAAGCAAAAGCAGTTAGGGGCAATCAGGGAGGCAGGCAGGCAAGCAGTTTGGAGCCAGCAGTCCTGGATTGTGAGAAGGATGCCTGACTGCCCATTTAGGCCTAATCCCTTACTCAAGGGGTCTCAGATTAGAGAGGGTGAAGGCTGGGCTGAGGGACATCCTCACCCCCCGTGCACGAATTTTGTGCACCAGGCGTCTAGTCTATATATAAAATCCTAAGATGCAAATTGTCCCCATGGTAGTTTGACTGGGAGACCAATCATTCACCATGATGTGCACTGACCACCAGGGGTCAGCATGGAATAAAAGAAGGCCCCTGATTGCAGCTGGAGGCCCCAAGTGGCCCTGATCACGCATGTATGAATTTCATGCACCAGGCCTCTAGTCATTATATAAGCAGGCAGGAAATCCATTGAATGAGAAGTAAGCAAAGGCAATATAGAGCGCAGCAAAGGCTGCTTTGGCATAGTCAGAATCTTTAAGTTAGTTTAATGATGATTAGCACAATGGTCTGGGTTGTATTAGGAGATCTTAGGCCTGAGCTTGCACTCCAAGCAGACACAAACTTGCTGGGCATTTGAATTTGAAGCACAGAGGAGTGAGTCCCCAGCATCCAGATGGTATTAAGCCATTGGGCCAAATAAATCATTTCAGAAAGAGTGGAGATGGAACAAGTAGGTCCTGCAAGGAGTGGGAGCCAGGAAAGGGGACTGAGAAGGGACAGCCTCAAGTAGAAGGGAAACAGGTATCCTGAAAGCCATGAGGAGAACAATTCAGGAAAGGGGAGGTGGCAGCGTTGGATGCTGGGAGGAAGGAAGGGCCCCTGTGCATGGTAACGTGAGGTGGTTGGGGCCTTGATGGGCAGTTAATGAGGGAAGTGGGTACTGAAGCCCCATTAGGTGGCTGGAGGAGAGAAATGGAGGTGAGGAAACTGTTGTCATCAGCAAAGACAACTGTTTTAGGATGTTTGCTGCGGATTCCTCCCTTAGGCTTGGAGTAGGTGTGAGTGCTGCTGGTAAGCAGGTGGGGAGAAGGAAGAAGGGTAGGTCCCTCCTGAGACCCACCACCCTTATCTGGAGAGGCATCCTCTGGGAATCTTGGCCTTGGTACACTCTTTTCACAGGCAGCAATTTCAACTGGGGAAGAAATGAAAGTCCCAGAGGCTGTAGGAATTGTTTCCCCTCCAATTGCCTGTGCAGCTGGTAGAAAGGGGCTGCAGGAGGGACAAGCTTTACTGGAACAGAATATTGCTTCCCATCCATCCTGCTGCATGAATCACAGCCACCGAGTGTCAGCTGGGGGATTGTTCCAGCCCCTGGAGAGTTCAGGGCCACGCCCTGTCTGGTCTTACTGCCAAATGCCCTGGGACAGGTGGCCTGAGATGAATCAGGCTAATTAGCACTCTCTCCTAGTCTAAAAGGAGCCAGAGCCACATAAATTGCTCCCAAGAGGGAGGGAAGGAGGCAGAGAAAGGGAGGTGGGGGAATGAACAGGAGTTACATCAGAAAAACAACATCATCAAACAGCCACACATCCCTGATCAGTGATCTTCCTCCAGCAGGAGTGGCAGAGGTGGCTGGGACCCAGGGGAACCCCTGGGGTAAGACACCTGTGTTGGTGCCTCATTATGGGCATGACTATGCCACTCCCTGCCCCAGTGAGACTTGAGCTGTTCTCTACACAGCGAGTTGAGGTCTAATATCTTTGCCCTTCCCTAGCCCACAGCCCTGAAACGGTATTGCAGAATGTCAGCATCCAGTTCTCCTAACTGGGCTTTCTTGCCAGTAAGAGCACCTCAAGGTAGTGCCCAGTCTTGCTCTCACCTGGGGGATGAAGGAATCTGAAGACTTCAGCAGCATAGTGCTTTGAGGAAGAGGGCAATGGGGAAAATTCTGGAGAGTTAGAGGCCAATCATGGCTGCATGGCTGGATGAACCACTTCACTTCTTGGGCCCTCAGAAACATAAGATCTCTAACACTCAGAAATTCTGAGTTCAGCATCCTTCTAGTCAAATTGCTTCTTGAATGATTTATAGAAACATACCTCATATTTTTTATATTCTTTCTACTTTAACTTCTGTGAGCCTAAGCATTTGTGTTGATCTCAGTTCTGTGTGGGTGGAGATAATGAGAAAGAAAGTGGAGGTGGGCAGAGGAGCAAACTAATTATTCATGTGAGAGACAGGGAAGGAAGTCTTAGGTCTGTAATTAAAGACAACTGCCCATAATGAGCACATCTACTGCCCAGATCTTGGTTTTTAATGCCATTAAAAAGAATCAGGATTCCTTGGAGAAATGACTGCTTCTAGGACTGGAGCAGGAAACAAAAGATGAACTTAATGGCTGAAAGTACAAAAATGCCACACACACACACACACACACACACACACACACACACACACACACAATATGGGGATATGTCAAGGGGACTCATGAGTCAACTAAACTCCCAAGGTATAAAATAAATAATGAGTCCATACTGATACAAATATATGATAGAATGAATAGGTTAAATAAAGAAACAAGTAAACAAATGAATAAGGAGAAGAGACAAATCTCTATCAAATTGCTTCTGAATTATTATTTATGGAGACATTCACAAGAATGACCAATCATTTAAGTAGGTCCTCTACTTTCAAGGAGGTGGAGCATAAGTCTCCACTCTTTCACTGTGGGCTGTGCTGACTTCCTTCCAAAAAGTATACTGTGTAAAGGGAGGGAGTCGGGAAAAGAGTGCAGAGCCCTGATAGACACCACCTTAGCCAGGTGCTCAAGGTCCAGCTCAGTAGTGATGAATTAAATAGATAGTGCATAGTCTTCATATGATGGAATAAGAACACCACTTTATAACTTCGGTGCTTCCCCAGTCCAAACTCACAGTTCCAGTCTAAGTGTGAGAAAAACACCAGACAAATCCCGTGTGAGAGAGTCTATAAAATACTGACCAGTACTCTTCAAGACGGTCAAAGTTGTCAAAAACAAGTAAATTCTGAAAAACTGTCAGAGCCATGAGGAATAGAGGAGACATAATAACTAAGTATAATTTGGTATCCTGGATGGGGTCCTGGAACAGGGGGAAAAAAAGGTCCTTAGGTAAAAATCAAGGGAATCTGAATAAACTATGTTCTTTAGTTAATAACATGTCATTATTGGTTCATTAATTTTTAACAAAGGTCTGACACTAAAGGAAAATGTTAATAACAGGGTCAAGTAGGTGCTGGGAAAACAAGAAACTAAGTATTATCTTTACAATTTTTTTGTGAGTCTAAAACTATTGTAAAAAATAAAGTTTATTAAAGAAAAAAAACTTTCCAAAATCATGTGTTCTAATTAAGTCATTTGACAGTTTCTGCCTGTGTAGAGTGGCTTTGTAATTTTAAAACTGTATTTGGGTAAAGGATTATAGTAGACACTGCCAATTGCCCGCCTAATTCTATTTTCTTCTTTATGGACAGAATAGAGTTTTGTTTTGTTTTGTTTTGTTTTTCTTTAGAGGCTATGTGTCTAGCTAAAAATACTCATTTTCCTCATTCTCATGCTGCATGGGGTGGCCATTGACACAGTCCTGGACAATGAGATGCAGGGAGGAGAGATCTCTAAGGAAGAGCTCACCTTGAATAAAATGAGAAACCTTTGTGAGCAGGAAGTCCTATGCCAGGTTACCCTTCTCCTTTCTGCTGCAGTTGGTTGAGATTTGTAGCCTGGATGTGCAGCAGCCATTCTGTGAGCACAAAGCCACCAGCACAGGAATGAGACTGCAGAGCAGAAAGATAACCAGGGTCCTGCTGGCATTGCTGAGTGGCTGCAGGCGCCCACCTTCTTATGAGGGCAATAAAAAAACCTTATTTATAAAATGCTTTTTTAAACTTTCAATTACAGTTGACAGTCAATATTGTATTAGTTTCAGGTGTACAACATAGTGATTAGATATTTATATAATTTACAAAGTGATCATTTAAATAAGTCTAATACCCATCTGACACCATACAAAGTTATTCCAATATTATTGACTATATTTTCTACACTGTAATTTTTATCCCTGTGACTGTTTTTATAACTCAAAATTTGTACATCTTAATCCCTTTCCCAATGAGGCAGGATCTCATGGTTTTGATGTGTGAAGCCAGCTGACCTAACAGAAGATAAATTCTGGGAGACACCATTTTTAGAGAATCCCAGATCTCTCTTTTAAGGTTGGAGGGGTTAACACTCTGGTCCTCTGCTTATAAAAGATTTGTATCAAAATTCTGGTGAAATGAACCAGAGCTCCAGACTTCAGAACAGAGCAAGTGGTCTGGGAACTGCTGCTGAGTCAGACTTCCTTTCTTCCATGCCAGAGCCAGTGTCTGAGGAAGTTGCTCCCAAACCCCCAGGATCTAAAGCATTCATACACTCCTGGTATTTTTAAGGTCTATGCAAAGGCACTGGATTGAAGCTGTGTTGGCTGATGGCATGAAAAGTTAAGCCAATAGGAAAATAAGGTCTTGTCTATAGTGGGATGTTCTATATTAGACCCTGAAGAACATCCTAAAAGAGATTTAGAATGCATATGCACAGATGGGCTGTGAAAGCTCCAACCTAGCAGGTGTAACAGATGAGGAATAAACAACTCCAGTGCATTGCTTCTGATCCCTGCCTATTCGGCATTAGTGCAACCTCCCCCTTGCCATTATAACCCAGTCACCACAGTGGCCTCAGTTCTATTCTCAGTCTCAGGAAGAGTATTCCTCCCACGGGTTAACCCTGTTCTAAACACTCTTCCCCAAACCCACCCCTCCTGCTCTGCAGGTCTTGGTTCTAATACCATCTCTCAGAGAGGCCTTCCCTGCCCACCCAAGCTAATATTGTTCTTCATGCGCCCTCGACTGTCACTCAGAAAATAGTTCCCTAATTTATTGAACTTGCTGTGAACTTCTTAAGTTGTCTGTCTCACCCAGGAGAATAAGCTCTAAGAGAGTAGGACAGTAATGTGTTATTTGCAACATTTGTACAATGTCTAGGACATTATCTGGCCCATTTTAGGTGCTCAATAAATATTTTCTGAATGAAGATACTAGTAAACTGCCACATAAGGGGGCACTCGCTATTTAAACCCTCCCTGTGCTTTCTCACCTTGCACCTGTCTTCAGGCCCTCTTTCCAAGGAGGGCCGCAATTAGAATACACATTCTTCTGAGGATGAGAAGATATGAATTGCCATCCCCTAGCAATGTCTCTACCCTGTGCAAGTAACTTTCAGACATCCAAACTGTGCCTTAGAAAACAGGTGTTTGCAGGGATTTAGAATGCATATGCGCAGATGGGCTATAAGGGCAGTTCAGCAGATAGGACAACGTGGCCTGGAGGAAGTAGGTGCATTAGGGAAGGAGCGAGAGGGAAGTCTGCATTACAATGTGAATTCTACAGTACGTGATTGTGTGCAAATCAAACATCAATTCCTGCAATCTATGATCAGGTTTGTAGAGGCCCCAGAGCCTCTGTCTCCAGTTGACAAGGGTCCTTCCTCACTGTCAACTCAGAGACAGGAGAGCCGGGAGGCAGGTGCATGCTGGGACTCTAATCAGCATTCAGCATAGGCAGCATAGGAGCCTCATTAGTTTTAATGAATTAGCACTTTAGAAAAGAAGGGGATGATGTTACATCTAGGGAGTGCCTATCAGCTGCCTTCATTTATGCCCAAGCGAAGAGCCATCTTCTTTCATTTTCTTTCCTCCCCCAGGTGTGGGCACCTGAAATTTTTCTACATGCTAGAATCAAAGGCCTCTGCTTTCTCTATATTCTTCTAGCTGTTTGTAGGCCAAAATCACAGCAGTTTTTGAGTCAATGCAAGATGGAATCATCCCAGCTGGAAAAAGCTGATGTCTGGTGCAAGTCCAGAGAAGCTGGCTAGTGACCCCAACACCCTGGCAGCCCAGTCTGTTCTCCTGCCCCGGGTAAGCAAGACAGCTGTCCCTTGGGTGGGAGTGGCTGGGTCATCACATTAACCAGTAATGTGGGCAAAAATTCCTCTGTGGCAGAGTGGCAGAGGGGGAGGAAACTAAGAACTGGCAAAACTAGGGATTTTGTAAATCTGTCAAGTCACATCCCTTTCACTGCAGGTGGGAAGTTGGCACAGCATCGTGAAAGCAATTTGGTGAAGAAAACAAGGAGAGGCAGAAACAGAGTTGGTCAAAGAGAAAGTGAGGCAGGAACAGACCTACAGCAGAGAGAACGGAACAGAGTCTGAAAATACGGTGGCTGCGCAGGACATTCATCAAGACTGCTGTTTCCACCAGTGAAATGTCCTGAGGATTCATTGATTTTACCTGAGGGGATGTTCCTCCCTGTTTCCTGGAGAACTGCTGCAATTTTTTGATGGAAACAGCCTGGACAGAATTCAGTTGCTGAAACAATGAAAATGTGACCCATGTTTGCGAATTATCAGAGCTGCAAAGTGAGGAAGATTTGACCCAGATCACTGATGAGGAGATTACTTCTCATTCTTTGATTCCCTATAGGTTTACTGCCTGGTCACCTTGCCTTATTAAAATCCTGATCCTGCAACTATTAGCTGGGTAAACATGGACAAAGTACTTAACTTTGCTGTAACTGATTTCCTTATCTGTAAAACAGGGATAATAATAGTAACTTCCTCATGGGTTCTTGTGAAGATTTAAATGAGACATAACATGTCAAGTGCCTAGAACAGTGTGTGACACATGTTAGCTTCCTTATTATCATCAGTGTTATCACCACTGTTATTATTATTGCTGTCCTTATCCTGTCCTTTTCCTATTGCTATCTGCTTCCCGGTCTGGCGTTTCCTGTGGAGCAGGACTGTGTGCATTCATCACTTCTGTCACCAAATGTTGTATTTTTGCCAAAGACCACATTCCTCTAGTCTCCAGAGTGAGAAGGACAAAGGCCCACTCTTTGCAGCTGGCGAGGAACCCTTTAACATTTCATAGTATATTATGATACTCTGGTGAATTGGGATTGCGACAAAAGGAGGTTGGATAAGAAGCAAATCAATACGTGAACTGGGAACCAGGTAGTCTCAATCTTAATAATCTTTAAATTAAACACAAGTTCTAGATTCAGAAAGGGAGGATATTAACAACCATTGAGAACCAATTACGAGCTAGGCACCATGCTTATTTTACACATGAGATTGGATTTAGTGTTCACATGAAAGATTTGAGGTAGTTATGATTGCTCTTTTACAGGTGAATTAACTGGGTTTGAGGGCTCAAGCTGCCTGTCAAAATCACAAAGCATGGTGAAATGCATGTGGTCTGTGAATGTGGCTCTTGTTTTTGTTATCCAATGAGATAGTGTATAATAAATATAGAACCAAAGAGGTGAATGTGGATTATACTTCTGGAGTTCTTTAATGATGTCTCTGTAAGTTCAAGTTCCAGCACACTCCCTTTGCTCTAAAAACAGAAATACCAAATAAAACACAAAGAGGGGAAGCTAATGAGAAATCAGCGGGCAGGCCCCAAAATAAGAAAAGCATTTACCTGAACCAGAATAGGAAGCAACACAAGCAGGTTCCTGATGGGAGGGTAGAAAACAATGATGAGATGGAAACAGTATCAGGCCTACTGTGTGAACTACGAAGCTGACTTGGATAGTTATTCCCCTTCATAAAAAGGCTAAAAAACAATCAAAGGTCAGATGCCTGGGAGCCAATAGAAGTAAGTGTGCATCAGAAGCACCTGAAGACCTTGCTAAGCATCCCATCCCCTGGATGACTGATTCAATGTGTCTGAAATAAGAATTTGCATTTTTCACTAGTTTCCACAAATGCTGAACACACTTTGAGAACCAGTGTTTAATAGGAAGTTGTGGGCTCAAGGAGTGGGAAGAAAATGGACATAGTCTTGTGAGCAGGTGTCAGTCCACCCACTGACCTTGTGTCTGGATCTGCAATATACTTCATATCACTACCAAGTATTTATGTACTATTTATTATACAACTCTAGTTCTGTACTTGGGCCCCATAGCATCAAGTGGAGGCAACCACTAAATTACTAGATAGAAAAGGAAAGGAGAAAAATATAATACATAACAAACCACATCATACTCATAATGATGTCTGTAAGCCAAAATTCTAAAACACACGCAGAAATCTCATAGTAAGAAAAATCACAATCAGAACATGAATTAGCTCCAAATAAAATGAGTTATGTAGACCTGTCTAGCAAAATTTCTAGAAGTATGCTTAGAATCCTCAGCAAGATAAAAATAAGTCATATCTATTAAAAATGAACAAAAATATTTAAAAAACAGGAAGAAATGAAAAGGAGGAGGGAAGGCTATGAAAAAGAACTAGTTGAGATTCCCATAAATAAAGAATAAAGATAATGGTGGATAAGCTATATTTGAAGAATTGAATAGCTAAGAGTTTTTTTTTTCAGAATTGAAGAAAGACACAAATCCTCCAGTTGAAAATGCATCTTAAGTATGCATTTTAAACATATACTTAGACTTGTAGTGAAAATGCAAAACATGAAAGATTAAGAGAAATATTAAAGCTATCAGAGAGACAACATCCTATTCTATAAGAGCAACAATTAAAATGATTGCAGAGGAGGGAAAACAATGAGATAATATATTCCAAATATAAAGAAGATTAACCATCAACCTCAAATTTAGTAGCCAGCTAAACTATCATTTTCTGAGCAAACACTAAGAGAATGTACTAACCATATACAGAAATTATTAAAGCAGTAGATTGATCCAGAGAGAAAATCTGGGATACTGGAAATGATGATGACTACAGAAATGAATAAAACAGTAATACATTTAACTAATCATTAACTGTTTTAAAACAGGTCATTTGTTCTGTATTGAAATAGGACAAAATTGAAACTTGAGACCAGAGGTCTGCAAACATTTTCTGTGAAGCACCAGGTGGTACATAAACCCAGCTTCTGTCACAACTACTCAACTCCACCTTCGTAGAGTGATAGCATCCATACACAATATATAAATGAGTGAATATAGTTGTGTTTCCAAAGAAATTTTATTTATAAAAACAGATGGTCAGCCAGATTTGTCCTGGGAAGGGTACATGCCTGCTCTTGCTCTAAATAACAATAACATGATGCAGAGAGGGACACTGTTGAGTAGGTAGGTGGTTAGATATTTGAGTGTTCTTGACATGGTTAGGAAGAGAATAGAAATATTTAATAACTTAGATATGTTCAAATATCAGGTACAATTAAACATGCCTATTTAAAAATATAAGGATAACTACTAAAATTTAGAAGTAAAAATAAGTAAATAAGTAAAAGTATTTAGCTACCAAGTTAAATTAAAGATAACCACTAAAAATTAAAAGTAAAAATAAATACATAAAAGTGTATAGCTACCAACTTACCATAAAAAAGGAATATAAATGTAAATAATGGTGAAGGTAAAAAACAAAACAAAACATATAAATGATTGTTATTTTTGTCTTACCTGATCTAGATGATCTGAATAGGTAAAGTAGTTGTGAAGAAGATTGACCATCTGGCATCCACCTGACAAGACTGAAAGAGGCAAGCACTAATTGATTAAGAGACCTTCTGAAGTAGGTGGTGGTGGTGGTGGTGGTATGTGTGTGCCTAATTAGAATCCTATAGAACCAGAAGTTCAGACAGTCATTCAATACTTACTTATTAGGTGCCTATATACCATAATACTAAGTATTTATATGTTAAGCACAGAGGATACAAATATAAAAATCATTGTCCCTTCCTTCAGAAGTTCATAGTATAGAGATCCAGGCTTAAGGGAGTTAATTGCTGCTAATACCCAGGATATAGTTTATGTAGCAAGAAAGGGTCTTACTGACATAGGGAACCTTTCTCAAAAAATGAAATTCAGTAGCTGCTGTACACTGTCTGCCCTCACATAATCCCTCTTCCTCCCCACACCCAGTGTCCGACGTTACTTCCAGAGAGAATCTCTCTTATTCTCCTTCCTGGCTTCTCTTTCCCTCTCCAGTAGGAATATACTAAACATGGCTTGGCTGTAAAGCAAATGTAAGGCCAAAGATCTGAATGTGTCAGGAGAGATCAGAGGAGAAAGGGAAATACTGATAATTACTACATCCCCTGTAGTTCACGGGGTCTCTAAGATATTGAATGTGCAGTTTCTTTTCCATTTACTTGTCTTTTTTCCTGGTTGAATTATTCCACTCTCCCTAGATCAAGCATGTCAAACTCAAAGGCTAACATGGGCCAAATAAACAAGGTTAAATTTATGTGGGCTGAAAAAAAAAAAAAGCTTCAATTTTCATAGAAATGTAGGTTTATTTCAATAGAGACATGCTGCATACAAAGGGCTGAAATAAATGAATAATCGTTAACATAAAATAATAGAACATTTTAATAAGTTAATATTTTTTATTGAACATTAAGTTACCAGACACTGAATAAATGCACAAATTAATAAGCATAATGCAAATAAACCTACTTTTCTTGTTCTCCGAAAGCAAAATATTTTCTGTTGCACACACCAAACAAGTCAATCCAAGAATAATGACGTGGCACTTGGCAGCTAAAATATTAGCTGCTAGTATTAGTGGAGAGAAATGGTGTACCTGCAAATAAGGTGTGTAAAGAAAATAAATGCAACATGATTATAATAATCAGTCATTAGCAAACTAGTTAATTATTAATAATTATGTTTAACAGAATATTGTAAAAATTAAGTTATGAAATTTTTATTACAGTGTTTCTTACATACCATTATATTGGCTGGGCCACAAAAATATTTCTTATGGGTTACATGCAGCCTGTGGGCTGTGAGTTTGACATGCTTGCCCTAGATGCTTTAGCTGAGAGGTTACTTCTAAGAGAACCCCCCCAAAACAAACAAACAAACAAACAAACAAACAAAAAACAAAAAACCCACTAGGATTGGTGCTTATCTAGATTTCCTGTATCACATTGCTTGTGTTTTGGTCTCAAAGACGAGATTGTGAGCTCCTTGATCTCTTATCTAATCATTATCCTCCTCATCGTTTACATGTATTTGTACAGAAACACAGAATGGGCCAATCAATGTAAGGAGCTTTGAACACTAAAAATTCTTCTTCCTATAGGACTCCCTAACCACCACCACAGATATTGACTTAAACAATTCTAATTTCACTTCAAGGACTCAGCCTGGACACCCACATGAAGTCCTCCCAAACCACCTCACCACAGACTATAGAACAAAGTAGGACTGGGTCAGCTGTCACTCCTCAATGCTCCCAGAGCACTTGGTACTTCCCTATCTTGGTACCTAATACAACTTACTAAAAACTAAAGGCTTGATGCACAAAATTTTTGCAAAGGGCTCAGCCCTTGTAGCCCTGGCAGCCTCAGCCCTCCCTGCCTCACTGCCTTGAGGCCCCACCCACTGGTCATTTGGGAAGGTCATTTTGCCATCTGGTTTAATTATCATATTAGCTCTTTATTATATAAAACCAGAAACCTGGTGCACAAAATTCATGCACAGAGGTGAGGAGATTGTCCCGCAGCCCAGCCTTCACCCTCTTCAAACTAGGACCCTATGAGGGATGTCTGACTGCCCATTTAGGCTCAATCCCAGTGGCAGGATCAGGCCTAAATGGGCAATCGGACATCCCTCTCACAATCCAGGACTGCTGACCCCAAACTGCTCACCTGCTTGCCTTCCTGATTGGCCCTAACCACTTTTGCCTGCCATCCTGATCACCCCTAACCACTCCCCTTCCAGTCTAATTGATGCCTAACTGCTATCCTGCCAGCCTGTTTGCCCCTAACTGCCCTCCCCTGCAGGCTTGATCACCCCCAACTGCCCTCACTTGCAGGTCTGGTCCCTCCCAACTGACCTCTCCTGCTGGTCACCTTGTGGTGGCCATCTTGTGTCCACATGGGGGTGGCCATCTTTGACCACATGGGGGCAGCCATCATATGTGTTGGAGTGATGGTCAATTTGCATATTACTATTTTATTAGATAGGATAGTCTATATTTCCTTGCCTGTCCTTCACATTAAGCTCCCTGAAGGCAGAACCTTCCGGTTGACTATTTCACTCCCAGTACCCAGAGTAGTTAGTAGTCAAAAAACATTGAATGAATAAGTGACACATTAACTCATAAATTTTGGAGGAGAAAAAAAAACTGATTTACTTTTTCTTTTCAGAAGATTTAGTTGATTTAGAGATTTGAAAATTAGGGAAATTAAGTAATCAGGAAACATCACACAATTAGATACTAATTGAAGACATGTTATAGAAGATTGGCTGATAGAGTTGACATGAGCTAGACTTGAGGAATTAGCTTCATGGAGAAAGTGGGTTCTAAAGAAAAGGCAGGATTTAGATAGAGAAGGTGGAAACAATCTCTTGTAGCAATTACTTGGAGATGCCAGAGAAGGCAGATTGAGTCTAGGACATAGGCAGTCCTCCAGAATTAGTGTGGAAACACTCCTCAATAGGCATTCTGAATATAAGCTGTCATGTTAATTCAATTTCTGACAAATCTGCATATATTTTTACATGTGCTGTTGTATCTGATTGGCTTTTGTGTGAGGTAATTGTGGAAACTTCTGGGTGACAAGAAAAGCCAATGACAGAGATGGTTTTTGTGGTAAGGGCACTTGGAAGCCAAGCACGAAGAGCTTCCAGAGAGGACTGGCATAGGGCTCAGAGCCCTGACACAACTGCCCTGTGGGTTGCATTTACTGATTTATCTTTGGAATCCTTTCCACACTGTGGGTATTTCCTTATTTTTAACTGATTCATCCACTTCAGAGAATGTATCTTCCCAGTAGTAATGACAGATCATTATTATATGGGCAGCCTTGTAAGCCAGATCTCAGGGGACAAAAAAAAAAAAAAAAAAAAAAAAAAAAAAAAAAACCCTCTCAGGTTCCATATTCTGTCCTGGGAAAGTTTTGTGCTTATTGGCTGACTGTGGGCATAACTAGAAGTGGGCTTTGAGGACTCCTCGGGGAGTAGGCTGAGCACTATTCCTTCACCCAGACTATGAATCTAAGCAGAATGTCTCTTGGTTTTGTTCACCTTGAAGGTGCTCAATAATGTTTGTTAGATTCAACTGACAGATTGAAGGGGAGTGAGAGTTAAATCTGCTAGCTTACCCATTTTCTCCTTTGAGGCTGGAAGGGGCTGCCAAGAACTATGTTGTTTGATGTGCGGAAGCCTTGACTCCCTTAATCCCCATACCCTTTCCTCCAAGTTGTCTAAAAGCACAATTAGTAGAGCTAGTTTTGGGGTGAGGAGGGCCAGTCAATTGCTTCTGGAAGATTTAAGTTCTTTATGTTATTTGTAAAGGCAACTTTGGCACTTTTTGTCTGCGCCTCCAATTTTGGGTAGGGATTTTGATCCATATCTCTTAATCATTAAGTCTCACTTTCTTGTTTCAGTTGACTTGTCTATGGCCCTTGATTCTATTTCTAACACCCTAATTGTAAGAGAGTTTCTCCTCTGGCTTAGTAGATACTTTACCTAATTTCTTCATGGCTCCCTAATGTATCTCTCTTGGCATTACACACCTACCCTAAGGTAGAGACAACTTCACCTCCTTTATTGGGAAGGCAGAGGCCACCACACCAAGGTTATTATCTTCCACTTCTATACACGCTTATCTATATTTTCATACTCTTACCTTATCTGAAAACAGACGAACAAACAAACAAAAAACTCTGTTCTTCCAACATTTCTGGCAAAATCTCCATAGCGATGCTCAGAATTTCTTTTCCTCTTATCTCCTCTGAGTTCTTGATTCATCAGTTATCATCCTCCTCATAATACTTCTCTATCCCACATTACCCATCTTATACGCTGCCAAGAATGTTCAGGTTATGCCCACCGGAAAGTAAAGCAAAACTCAAAAAGCAAACAAAAGACCTCTACTTAACCCTACTTACCCTGTTGTATTTTATCCTATTTTTCTCATGCTTGTCTATCTCAATTTGCCATTTAGCTCACTAAGCCTCTACACTCTCATCACCAGCAAACACCCCCTCCCCGCACCTCCTATAATCTTACTTCTATTTTCACTACTCTAGAGAAGGATTTCTCTGCAAAGCCACTAGTGCTGGTATGTCTACAATTTCTAATTAACCACTTTCCACTTGGCTTCCTCTTGGATACTTGAACATCATGGCCATGAATGTTAATATATGTGATCATGGTCCTCTCTTCCCTTCACTCTAAAGTCCTCTACTATCTCCTTAATCCATTGAAACCTACTTCTCCTTCACTGATTCATGGATACTAGTCTTAATATGATTGCCAATGACTTTCTAACTGCCAGATTCAAAGAGAAAACTTTACTTGTACCTGTACCTCCCTGGATCTTTCTATTGCATTTGACCCTGCCCTTGCAAAACTCGGTACTCCACACCCTTTGCTTATTAGTCTCTTATTCTTAAGTTGTTCTACCTTTGTTTCCATTGGCTCCTTTCCTCCAACCTCCTTTTGAAAGACTGGTCTTCTCTGGAGTTCAGTTCTTGACCCTTCGCAATTTTCAATTTATATGCCCTCTAATGGTGCTTTCCTATGCTCAAGTTCTAGCAGGTAGCTATCTTTTTAACATGTTTTTTATTGATTTCAGAGAGGAAGGGAGAGGGAGAGACAGAAACATCAATGAATCATTGATCAGCTGCCTCCTGCACACCCCACACTGTGGATCCAGCCCACAGCCCAGACATGTATCCTTGACCGGAATTAAACCTGGGACCCATCAGTCCACAAGCCGACACTCTATCCATTGAGCCAAACCAACTAGGGCTAGCCTGTAACTTTCAAATCTGTATTTTCAAGGTCAGCATCTATCTTGAACTTCCTTCTGGACATTTTCTCCTACCAGTCTCATAGGCCTCTCTACATGTAAAGTGTAGACACAGCATTTTCTCCCTTAAACATGCCTCTCCTCACTTCCCTCTCTTAGTGACTGGCTCCCTCCCCTCTCTATGCAGGCTCCAAGTCAGAACATTCAGGATTCTGTTGTCACCTCCTTTCCTTTGCCTTATTCACTATAAATTACCAGTCCTGACAATTTAAAATGTTAAATATTTCTCAAACACTTCCCTTCATCCTCCTTAGAACTGCCCCAGTTCAGGCCCTCATCATTTCTTATCTAGATTCCCAGTAGTTCTCCATGCCCTTAGGCTTTTCCTTCTCAAATCAGTCCTCTTCAGAGCAGGAAGATCTATTTTTAAAACAAGAATCTGACCCTGTTATTCTCCTTCTTTAATCACTTGGATAAAGTCCAAGCTGCTTAAGATGGCATAAAACGTTCTTCATGATCTGCCCTGCCAATTTCTGCACACTCACGTCCCACCATGGCCTCCTCCAATCTTCATTCTCAGTACCATTAAGCTGTTTGTGTTCATCCTTCTCCCAACTTAGACACAGTCTCTGCTCTTGCTTTATGTCCTGTCTTTGCTCACGCTGTCCTTTCTTCCTACAATGTGAAGTCACCATTGTGGGCTGGATGAGGCTTACTGTGTTAAGTACCCTCAGGGCTTCCTTAATACCTGGGTTATACTTCAATTACTGCACTTATACAGTGTTTGATGGCTTTTACGCTTGTCCTTCATTTTTGTTTCCCAACTCTGCTTTGGATTTCCCCTTAATTGGAAATTTAATATTCTCAGATTGATTTTGCATGGCCCAAAAATCTCACCTATGGGTAATAGATACCTTAAGAGATATATTATTAGAGGCATAGTTATCCTCATGATACCTGCCTTTTCCCCCCTCTTTATGTGCTTAGGCTTAGTATGTGCTTTGTTGCAAAATAGAAATCAATGATGGAATGATGAACTGGGTCTTTGATCTTTTGGTGTTTATAGATACATGGGTCCCCTTGGCAGTTCTAGGCTATTGGCTATTCTGTAATTCAAAAGCATGCTGGTGTATATATTTTTTTGCCTCTATCATCTTTTGAGAGGACAAATTCCATAATTATTACTCATTATGTGACAGAAAGGGCAGACAAGTATGGAAGTTAAGTTCCAACTTGGCTTTCCCTCAAGCTAGATGTTTGAATTTAGTCTAATTAACTTCACTGAACATTGGTTTCCTTATAAGTAAAAAGGAGAGAATAAGAATATCTAATTCCTAAAATATATGTGATAAACATGTGTAAAAATAAAAAACATTTAGCACAGCACCTGTAATATGATAATTACTCAATAGGTGGTAACTATTTTCACTATTGTCAAATATCAAAGGATGTGGTATGGGAAAAATCACAGCAACTAAGATCATAGGCAAGTTACTGAAACTCCCTTGGCTTTGGTAAGGTAAGGGGGTGGTAGATGTGATCATTATTACCTTCTTATTCACCATTCTCTTAGAGAACAACCCACCATCAACTCGTGGAGCAGACCTTTGTGCTGTGCCTCTACTTATTCTGACCACAGCTGATGGAAACAGTTTGACACTTGACTCCAACAGGGCCAATCAGATTCTGTTCCCAGGGATTTGAGATTTGAATACTGAGAAACTGACTCAGATGATGAGGGAATGTGAGGAGAAAGACATGGAAGTCAGAAAGCTAAAGATGTGAGAATAGTTTGGTTATGGGAAAGCCATAAAGTATATGATATGCACTATTCTATACCATTTTGTGTAAGAAACTTGAGCATCCACAGATTTTGGTATCTGTGGGAGACCTAAAACCATTCCCCTATGGGTATGGAAGAATGACTTCTGTTAAGTTTAAGGGAAGTCAAAAAGTTATACACAAATTTTCAGCTGCATAGGAGGGTCAGCATCCCTAACCCCCACATTTTCAAGGGTTAACAACTGGTCATTCTGGTCATTCAGTCATAACGATCGCTTAAGCCTTTATATATATATATATATATATATATATATATATATATATATATATATAGTAAATTTCAATGAGGGTTAGACAATACTTTTTCAACTTTACAAGGGAATTGAGAGATAGAGGATATGTTCAACCATCTTTACTCAGAATTAAAAACCTTTACTTCTGTTCACCCTCTATTAGCTAAAGTTAATATAGAGAGAGTAAGTGTGAAGGCAGAGAACAGAGCAGAAGACGAAGGAGATAGAAGAATGCTCATTATGTCTTGAGAGATAGATAAAGAAATTTCAACACCTGAGATTCCAGGTTTGAGTCCTTTGAGTTCTGACAAAGCCCTGTTTCTTATTTTTGTATGTCAGTGAAATTGACTGTTGTGTCTTCATATACACAAATATATTTTAAAAATATATTTAAAAATATATTTAAAAAAAGAAAAAGGTAATGTTCAATTCAATTTAATTTTAATTAATTTAAATTTGAATAGCCACAAGTGGCTACTATCTGGATGGAAAAAGCATTACCAGAGCACTTACAGATTGCTAGATTGCTAGATTTCATTACATTTAATGAAAAATATAATGTTCATCCCATTATGATGAACGTTACATTTTTCATTATTTCTAGTTGCTTTTCTAGTCCTCAATAACCCCATATGTGACAAGTGGCTACTATTGGAGAGTGCAGATATAGATTTTCTCCATCATTGCAGCAAGTTGTATTAAC
This sequence comes from Antrozous pallidus, assembly GCA_027563665.1. Classification (NCBI taxonomy): domain Eukaryota; kingdom Metazoa; phylum Chordata; class Mammalia; order Chiroptera; family Vespertilionidae; genus Antrozous; species Antrozous pallidus. The sequence continues at coordinate 79,873,331 of CM050520.1, forward strand.
AATGCTACCCAGAGTGATAAGTATCCAGTTCAAGAAAGCCTGCAGTAGGAGATAAGTGCGACTGATGTGGATAATGAGTCCTGAGTGAAGAGGTGAGATAGTAGCTCTTGGAGCAGATGATATTTGAAACAATGTCTGTAGCAATGGTTCAGTCAAGCAGATGATCTTTAAAGACAGGACCCCAGCTCCTGGAAAAGACTAGTATGTTAGTTGATTGTGGGACAGAAAAACCACACAAACTTAGTAACTTAGCACAGTGAAGTTTATTTCTTTACTAGAGACCCGGTGCATGAGTTTGTGCATGGGTAAGGTCCCTCGGCCTGGCTGGTGATCAAGGCCTATGGGGGGGGGGGGGGCAGCAAACATGGGGGAGGAACCGCAGGAGGTTGACTGTGGGAACATACTGACCACCAGAGGGCAACTTCTACATTGAGAATCTGCCCCTGGTGGTCAGTGCACATCACAGCAATTGGCCAACCAGATATTCTGGTCATTCTAGTCACTCGGTCATAACAGTAACTTAGGCTTTTATATATATAGATCGTGAAGTCCAATGAGGTTGGACAATACTTTTCCAACCTTGCAAAGGAATTAAGAGATAGAGAATATGCCCAACCATCTTGACTGAGAATTGAAAACCTTTACTTCAGCTCACCCTTTATTAGCTAAAACTAATCACTTGGCTTCAACTTATCTTTAAGAGTGGCTTGGAAAGTAGGGATTCCTATGTATATTTGGTTAGCACTAACTATCTCTACAACTAGAAAGAGCAAGGTGGGTCTCTAGCTCCATAAGTAATAGTGCTCTGTAATGTAATAAAAGCAGGGGTTTAACTGTGAGCTCCTTGGGAATTAAGACTATGTTGGCATTCATATGGCACTAAGACACAGCAAGTACTTAAAAAATAATTGCTAGATTATTTAATACCTGTTGACTCAGGTATTAAAGCTGGGCTCAGGGTGGTCATTGTGTCCCAGAAAGATAGCAAACCTAATGCTGAGGCCCATGAGGTTAGGATAGACTTTTTGAAAGCCCTCTGATTAACAGATGGTCTGGCTCCTAAGGCAGGACTGAATTTGCAGTTCAGGCCTTGGCTATGGGGAGAGGGAGACTGAAAAGATGAAGTAGCCAGCAGGGTTGTGTTTTGCCATCCACACAGGTTCCTAAGTTCTCTCTCTGTACTTTACTTCTGAACATAACTTAATGTCAAATGCAAACATGGGAGATTTTATTGGAAATGCCCTTATTGAGATCATTGCTAAATACCTCACACTGATCCTTTTTACTTATCTTCCTAGAGAAATGACCATTCATTCATCTTTATTTTCTGTTTTTGAACCCATTCCTTGTTTCTAACAAAACCACTTTCTTATATGCCCAGATTTCTTAAAGTCTTTGAAATGAAATCTTGCCAAAGGCTTATTGAAAATCTGAGTAGATTACATCCACCAGTCCCCTTATCTACATGTCTATTTATTCACTTCTCAAACATCCATAAACAAACATTGGATTTGTCCCAAGGTTCAATCCTTGGGGCTCTGTTTCTGTTTCTTCATTCTCTCACTTAGAGATCATGTCTACTGTTAAAGCTTTAACTGCCTCCTCTCCAGGGATCATCTCTACTACTCTGCCCTCTTTCCAAGCTTAGTTCTATATCTACAACTGATAGCTCCTTCCCTATGTTTAAAACTGAGTTTAACACCTGTTCTCCAAAACTCTATCCCCTTTTTGACTTTCCTATTTCTGTCTCTTGTATCATCAACTTTCCAGTACCTCAGGCTTGACCCCATGACTCAGCTCTGACTCCTCACACTGCCTCCTTACACTGCCATCCCATCTTCAGTTAGTCATCAAGTCCTGTGCTTCCTTTATCATGCCTCTCATATCTCTTTCTTTCTATTCCTTTTGTACTGTCATCACTTACATTTAGGCCCCTGTGGCTTTATTCTTGGACTATTGCAGTAACCATTTTGCTATGCTTTTCCTTCTACCAACTCATCTTAAATTCATTCATATTAAGCCACTGAGTTTGGTGATCTGTAGACCTGTTTAAAATTTTAGTGCTATTATTTACAAGCTGTATGAACTCGGGCAATTTACTTTACCTCTTTGAATCTCAATTTTCTTATTTCTAAAATGCAATTAATAATAATTAAGAAATCAATAAGGGTTAGCTATTATTACCGTGTTTTAGGCATTATCCTACATGTGATGGATGTTATATCATTTAATCTCCCTCAATAACCTTATGAGGTAAACATTATTATTTTACAAATGAGGAATCTCAGAAAAATTAAATAATTTATCCTAGGTCGCACAGCTAGTAAGTGTCACAGCTCAGGTTGAAATTTAGGCAGCTTGATTCCACTTTGCTACTCTGCCTCCTAACATGATAGTGACTCAGTAAATTTCAACAACCTAAAATGCAGCTTTGATTCTCCTGCTAGTAAGTCTCCAGTGGTCATGCTTCAAAAAATAAACTCTAATAAGTTTAAAATTATGTGTTAGCACCCAGGATCTAAAACATTTCTGTGTCTTCACATTATAATTATAATTTTAAAAATCCATAACATACTGATGGTCCTGGTTATGGTGGAGTGTTATGTATTAGATGAATACTCCAGGTAAGAAGCTAGGCAAAATTAAAAATGTTAATTTAAGAGACCACCCAAGGCAGCTAGACCATGGAGGATTAAAACTCTAAAGAGGTAAATTTATAGTTTTAAATGTATTTATTAGAAAAGAAAGGCTTAAAGTCAATTATCTAAATACTCCTTTCAAAAAGCTCAAAAAAGAATAATTCACCCCCCCCCAAAAAAAAAAGTTAAAGGAAGAAAAAATCCTAAAAAAACAGAAATCAATAAATAGAAAAATAAATGTACAATAAATAAAATCAACAAGGCCAAACTTAGGTTATTTGATAATTTTAATAAAATTGATTAAGTTTTAACAAGACTGATCAGGAAAATAGGAAAAAAGAAATAGTTATATCAGTAATAATATGGAGTCATCATTACAAACCCTGCAGATATTACAAAAGTAATATAATGTTATGAATAACTGTAAGCCAATAAATTTGAAAAAATATACAAAATAGACAAATTACTAGAAAAAAACTTCCACAAGTTTACCAAAACCAACATAAAAAGAAATAGAAAATCTGAACAGTTTTTTCCTATTGAAAAATTAATTCTTATCTTAAACCTTCCACAAAGAAAACTCTAGTTTGCCTGGCTAGTTTGGCTCAGTGGTTGAGCATTGACCCATGAATCAGAGGGCCACCAGTTTGGTTCCTGATCAGGGCACATGTCGGGGTGGTGGGCTCAGTCCCTGGTGGGGGCATGCAGGAGTGAGCCAGTCAATGTTTCTCTCTCATTGATGTTTCTCTTTCTATCCCCCTCCTTCCTCTTTCTCAAAATCAATAAAAATCTATAAAAATCTTTAAAAAGTAGGGGGAAAAAAAGAAAACTCTAGGCCCAAATGACTTTATTGGTAACTTAAAAAAATTTTTTTTGGAAAAATGTCAATCTTAAGCTCTTCTAGTAAATAGAATAAAAAGAAATATTTTATGAGGCCAGCCTACCTTTTAAACCAGAACTTGACAAGGATATTATAAGAAATGAAAATTACAGACTAATCTCCTTCATGAAAATGGAGGCAACTGTAATAAGACAAAATGAAACAATTTGATTCAGGATATATCATGTCATGGCATTGTGGAGTTTATTTCAGGAATTAAAGAATGATTTAACATTATAAAATCAATCAATGTAATTAATTATATTTATTTAATAAAGGAAAAGTCATCTCAATAAATGCAGATAAAGTACTATTTGACAATTTTCATAACTGTTGATGATTTTAAAATTATTCTCAGAAAATTAGTAATATAGGAAAACTTTCTTTTCCAGTAAAAGGTGACTTCTAAAATCCTACTCAATGGTGAAATATTGAAAGTTCTCTTCCTGAGAGAAGTAATGACACAAGAATGTTCACTATCATTGTTTCTATTTAACATTTTTTTAAGGATACTAGCTAGTGTAATAGTACTATGAAATAAAAAGTATATGGATTGGAAAGGAAAAAAACAGTTGTTATTTGAAAAAAAAGACAATTTCTGTATAGAATATCCAAAATATATACAAATAAATTATTAGAATTGGTAAGTAATTTTAGCAAAATATTGGCATTTCTATATACTAGGAGAAATCAATTAGGAAATAAAATTAAAGAATAATGCTATTACAATAATATTAAAACTATCAAATAACTAGAAATAAGTTGAATAAAATAAATCTTTAAAAAAACTACAAAACATTACTGCAAGAAAAAGAAACCTAAATGAAGAAATGTTCTCATATTGAAAGACTCAATATTATAACTTTGTCAGTTTTTCTTAAATTGACCTATAAGATTAATGCAATTCCAATCAAAATGCCAGAATATTTTATATGTGAAAATTGACAGACTGATTTTTAAATTTATATGAAAATGTAAAGGTAAGAATAGCTAAGACAATTTGAAGGAGATTACAGTTACAGGAAAAAGAAGGTTGGATATCAAGGCTTATTATTAAAGTACTAGAGGACCGGTGCATAAAATTCATGCACTGTGGAGGGGTGTCACTCAGCCCAGCCTGGACCCTCTCACAATCTGGGATCTCTGGCTCCTAATCACTCACCTGCCTGCCTTCCTGATCACCCCTAACCACTCTACATGCTGGCCTGCTCACCCCCAACTAGCCTCCCTGCTGGCCTGATTGCCCCAACTGTCCCCCCTCCACTGGCCTGCTCACCCCCAACTATCCTCCCCTCCTGGCCTAATCACCCCTAACCACCTTTGCCTCAACCGTGCCACCATAGCTTTGTCCAGAAGGATTTACAGGTTTCCTGGAAGTTCTCCCAGTCTAATTAGCATATTACCCTATTATTAATATAGACTAGAGACCTGGTACATGAAAATTCATGCACTGGAGAAGGCTCCCTCAGCCCAGCCTGCCCCTTCTCATAGTCCAGGAGCCCTCATGGCAGGAGGCTATCCAGTGATCAGGCAAAGGAGACATCCCATCATGCCTCAGCTGCTGCCACTGCCAGAAGCACAAGCTTGGCAGGCCCTGGTTACCTGAGCCTCAGGTGTCCCTGGGCAACTGGACAATTATTTATTTTAGTCATCAATTTACTTGCCTACACCTTGGACTGACGTTGGGTGGCTGGGGGGATGAGGGTATTGGGGGACTCTGGAGGCTGGTGTGCAGAGTGGCTGGGCCCATCTGGGGTGGGCCCAGTTTTCCTGTGTGCCTGTCACCCCAGCAGGATTTAGAGGACTGGGCGCTGCCATCTTGTGGCTGTGAGCACTGCCATCTTTGAGGGTGCTACAGTCAATTAGTATATTCCCTCCTTATTGGCTGTGGGTGTTGCCATTTTTGTGACAGTGTGATGGTCAATTAGCATATTCCCTCTTTATTAGATAGGATAGATTAAGGAACTATGTTGTTGACATAAGCATAACCAAATAGATCATTTAAGTAAAATAAAGAGTCTAGAAACAGACCTACACAGATATTATTCTCTGATTTATGGCAAAAGCGCATGGCTGTGCAGAATATAAAAGGTGGTCTTTTAATGAACAGTGTTAGATCAATTGGATATGTCCATAGAAAAATGAATCTTGGCTTCCATCTCACACTGAAGACAAAACCAATGCAAAAGGGACTGTAGAGCTAAATTCAAAATGTATACCATTGAAACTTTTAGAAGGCAAAATAGAAAACTATCTTCATGATACTTGTGTTGGAAAGGATTTCTTAATACACACAAAAAGAACCAATCATAAAGGAAGAGATCAAGAAATAGTATATTATTAATATTAAGTACTTCTTTACAATTTATATATGTATGACAAATAATTCTGTTTTGTAATATTTAAAGAATGGATATAAAATGGATAATTTTTGTAATATTTTAAAAAAGGATAAAAGAAGAAATAGATGAAAGAGAGGAAGAAAGAGAGGAAGACAAAAAGTGGAGAGAGAAGAAAGAAAGGGAGAAAAGAAAGAAGGAAGGAACACCCTTCTTGCCCAATGGGCAAAAGCTTAAACGTGTACTTCACAACAAAGAATATCCAAATGGCCAATATAAAATATGTTCAACCAATTTGTCACTAGGAACACACACATTAAAATACAATAAAATATTACTCTGTATACAAGATTAGCTAAAATGAAAAGTAAACACCATCAAGTGTTACCTTGGCATAGGAACATCCAGTAGTCTCATGTACTGCTGCTGATCAGAGTACAAATTGGTACAATCACTTTGGAAAACTTTTGGATAGAATTTACTGTAGATAAATAAATGCCTGTCTATAACCCAGAAACTTCAATTTTAAGTGTACAACAACAACAACAAAAGACTGTATATATGCAATGAAAAGTTAAAGATTGTTCCTAACATCTATTTCAAAATCCAACTTTTAAAAAATTATTCCAAACAGAAACTCTGTACCCATCAAGCACTAACTTTTCTTGCCTCTCTTATTAGCCTTTCTAATCTGCTTTCTGCCAAGGATGGGGAGTTCTTTCTATACCTATAAATTTGCCTATTCTGAATATTTTTTAATTTTATTCACTTTATTGGGGTTATATTTGTTAATATAATTATATAGGTTTCAAGTATAGAATTCATAACACATCATCTATATTGTGTGTTCACCACCCAAAATCAAGTCTCCTTCCATAACCATATATGCCCCTTTACAGTCTGCTACTCCCCCATACCTCTTTCCTCTATTAATCATCACACTGTCTGTGTCTATGAGGTTTTTTTTAAATTATTTTTACTTAATTCCTTCACCTTTTCACTCAGTCCCCCAATGCCTTTCCCTTCTGACAGCTGTTAGTCTGTTCTCTGCATCTATGAATCTGTGTCTATTTAATTTTGTTCATTAGATTCCACAGATAAGTTAAATCACATGGTATTTGTCTTTTTCTGACTGGTTTAGATATTTCTTATAAGTTTAATCATACAATATTTGTCCTTTTGTGTTTGGCTTATTTCATTTGGGAGCTTATTTCATTTACAAGGTTCATCCCTGTTGTTACCTGGAGCTGTGGTTCATTCATTTTTAATTGATGATAGTATTCCATTATGCAAATATACTACATTTTATTTGGCCATTCTATTCTTGATGGATAGTTTTTCTCCCACTTTGGGTTTATTACAAATACTGTTGCCAGAAACATTCTTGCAGTGTTTTGGTGTCTATATACCAGGATATGCTAACTTTGTGAAAAATAATTGAACACTTAGCATTTGTGTCCTTTCCTATAAGTTATGCTTCAATAAAAAGTGAGGGCTAGAAAGAGGAAAGAATAAGAGAAAAAAGAAAAGAAAAATTTATAGCATGGCCTATAAAGCCCAGTGAAATCGGACCCTGAGCAAACACCCTGGCAATCTTGGCATGCTGACTCACAAGGCCATTTTGGCGTCCTGGTTCCTGGGGCAGGATACCCTTGAGGAGACACATAGTACTTTTCTCAGTACTTTCCTCCTGCTTAAAGAGGAGGTCAGTGGTAGAGATGGAAGGCAAAACTAACAGGCCAGCATGTTAGTGTCACATTATGACATAGCCAGTGCTGTGGCTTCACTTATCTTTCTGCAGGCCCAGGAGAGTATGGAGAAACAAGACCTCACAGCACCTTCTGATGGGACCCTCCAATGGTTTGTCTAGGACCCTTGGTGCTTCTGAGGAACCCAGTAAGCTAGCAGAACTTTCCTGCTCCTGGCCAGTCGTTGTCTGGGCTCCAGTAGCCTCAATATGGCAAGCAGTAGGAAGATGGGCCTGGGAGGGCTCCGCTTGCTTCTGTCTTCCATAGACTTCCTGTGAGCCAAGGCAGAGACCAGCCTGGTCATCCCCTTCCTTTTCCTGTTTCAGTCGTGCTGGCCTTTATTCAGGGCCTTAGGTAGTTCTTGTCCCTTCCCACCTTGGGGTCTTTGCACATATTATTCCTGCTGCATAGAATACTTATGCTTCTTTGTTTAACCTAATTCCTTTCAGGTATCAGTTCAAGTTAGATCGTCAGGAAACTTGTCATGACCAGCTTCTGTCAAACACTTCTGTCATTATCCTCTTCTTATCACAGCACTTAGCACAGTTTCAGTTTGTAAATATTTTATTTCTATCAGATTCCCTCCATCCTCCAAAAGCTCCAAGAGGGCAGGACTGAGTGACTTTTGTTCCCTATTCAGAGCTGATGGCGAGCACAGTGCCTGGCAAAGAGTGGGTGTTTGTATATATATTGATTAAGGTATGAACCCAAGGCTCTCCAAAGGTGGCCTATTGGCACACATCCAACTGTCAAACACACACACACACACACACACACACACACACACACACACACACACACATTGGCCTAGCTCAGTGGTCAGCAAACCATGGCTCGTGAGCCACATGCGGCTCTGGAGCCGCAGTTTGTCGCTCTGACTAATGAGTTTGCTGACCACTGGACTAGACTAAATGTTACCGTGTAGTTGGAAGCTGTGAGGATTAGGCAATTGTGGCATATTGTGTTCAAAGAGCTAAAGGGTGGTTGGTATATGACAGTGGTCGGCAAACTCATTAGTCAACAGAGTGGCAAACTGCTGGCCTAGCTGAAAGCTATATCATTGTGCTCTCTCCCTCCTGTCCACTCCCTTCAGCTCTTGTTGTCTGGGGGCTTATTGGCACTGGCTAGTGTCATGATGCTCTAGGTGGGATCACATGAAATTGCCAGGTGGGTCTCCCTGCACATCCATCAGGATTAACAGCAATGGGGGTATGGCGAACTGAGTATGTTTCTTCTCTAAGACTAACTGCTTTAATTGATCACCTTTGCACTGCCTGGCCTGAGTGGTTCTTCCTATTGCTCTGAGCCAGGCAGGGTGCACTAGGACAGCTTCCCGCGGACTTCAAGCCAGCAGTGAGCAATTGGCGCCCCCCATCAGCTCTGCCCTGTCATAAAGTTCCAGTCTTTCCTAGGGGTGAGTTTGCTGTTCTGGGTCATGGCTTCAGCATTCCAGTCAATTTCCTACTCATCATCTGGCCCAGTGGACCAGGACTCAGAATGCAGGATCCCAGTCCCTGACCCAGCTCTCCCATGCCCCCCAAACTGATGGGGTTTCTGAGAGCAGAAGCTGGAACATGAGGGATCAGAGAACTCAACAAAGAGGCAACTTATTATCTGCTATGCAAGGTGGGGGAATGGGGTGGGTGATACCGAGTCCTATCTTCCTTGGGCAGCTGGGACCTTCCAGAGGCTGTCCATCCATCTTCCTGGTGTGGGTGGCCTCCTCCCTCACCCCAAAAGACAAATGTGTATGTGCTCACACTGTTTCTCTGCTGAGTTTCTCTAGTAAGGTTACTCCTAGTGGCTAAACTAAATTTCTTTTGCTTCATTTAAATGTTAACTTTAGCTCTTCCACTCTGGGGACAGAAAATTGTTGTTTCAACTGCCTTCATTCATTCCTTCAATACATGTTCACTGTGGGAATACTATGTGCTAGGCCCTGTGCTGAGTAAGTGATGCGATGCGATGGACATGGTCCCTGCCCTCACAGAGTTTCAGATTCATTGATAATAGACCAATGAATAACTATGAAAGAGGAAGAAAAATTTAGTTTTGTTAGAGAGTGGGGGAAGGGAGGAAGCAGAGGAAGGAGCTGCTTTAGATTTGGGGACCAAGAGAGACCTCTCTGCCGAGGGGCTGTTTAAGCTGAGAGGGAGCCAGGTGTATACAGTGTAGGGAAGAGCATCTCCAGGGAAAGGAAGAGCATGCGTGAAGATAGGGGGCCACAGAGGCAATGCCCAAAGGGGTTCTGGCCCTTCTGCAGAAGACACATTGTCCCCTCGGGCTTGAGCTCTGTGACTTCTCACCACTGCGGAGGGAGCAGGAATCTCTGACACACAAATGCCTCTTTCTCCTTTAGCAGAAGCCTCATTCCAGCCACCCAGCCCTGCCAGCAGTGTCAGCTGACCACTGGGCAGTTACAATCAACAAAGAGGGAGAGAGTCAGGAACAGGAAAAATTCCCACCAAAGACACAGGGGTCATCTGGCTGTGGGGAGAGCATTTTCTCTGCTGCCATTTCTCCCCATGCTCCACAGGACCAGGGCACTAGTAGTCGCTGCTACCATCACCACAGTGGCCGGCACTCCTGTGATAGCTCACTGTGTATAAAATGCATTTAGGTGCACAGCACATGCGCCTTCCCAACACCTGTGTGTAAGATGCACAGGACTGATCCCTCCCTTTTTCTGAGGAGCACATTTGCTGGCATCTTCTCTTCATTCCCACTCTGTCTCTAAAGCCCTTTCTTTTTACATCTGTTTTCTTGCTAATTGAGTTCTGGTTTTTGTTTAAGTGGAAATATTCCACTTTCCCGGGGATGAATCATAACTAGTTTAAGCCTATCATGGAAATCTGATCGCTGATGATAGTAATTGATTCAGGGATGAGCATCACACCCCGTTCTGGCCAATGAGACATAAGTAAACATCTGGGGGAAGCTGGGGAAGATTTTTTTGCCTGATAATAGGAGAGCTACTGGAAAATAAATAATTTATAACAGCTGCCATTTTGGGGGTGCTTCCCTAGGGGCTAGACACAGAGCATTCTGCCTTCATTTCTCCCCTCTATTTCTCCACAGAACTAGGAGCAACATATTGTGAACTGTGAGCGGACACTGACTTTAGCAGCCAGCTGGTGATGACAAGGGTGGCAGAGTAAGGAATGGCCAAAGCCTGTTGAAGACATCAGTGAGTGGGGCCAACGCTGGTGCCACTGCCTCTAGGCTGTTTCTATATAAGTAGCTCATGTCCTTGCGGTTTAAATCTTTAAACCCTTGTTACTCACAATGTGCCTTCTGGGCTGAGAGCCTCATTCTTAGGAGCTTGCTGGAGATGCAGGATCTCAGGTTTCGCTCCAGACAAATGAATCAGACCTTGCATTTCAAAAAGGTCCCCTGTGACTTGCATGCATAGTGAAGTTTAAATAGCACTGGGTGGAGCCAGTGTATGTTTGTCAGATTTTTCTGGAACTTGCAGTCCAAAGCATGCTGACTGATAGTACACCCAGGCTCAGATTTTCTTAGGGCTCCAACTGCCCTCATCTGATTCCCAGATTGCAGGAAGCACCTGTCTTCCTGTGGGGTCTGACCATTGCAACCCGGGGTGCTGCCCTGGAGATTAGGCAGGGGTACCCCAGGCCTGAAAGCAGCGCTCTGGGCAGGATCAGTCAGGAAGCAGGGTTAGGAGACAATGCCTTCCTTTTGCTGAACAAAGTGGGTAACACACAGGGCAGTGGGGATCAGTAGGCAGTCTGTGAGGAACCTGCTGGAATGTTCTCAGCTCACAGGGCTTGAGGGAGAAGCCAGGGCTGAAGAATGGACTCTGGGAGAGTTGGGCCTGGCCTGGCCCAATGAAGATGGCCTGGCTTCCTTGGGAGGTGGTTGCAGATGCAGTTTTGGAACCTGGTAGCCTTTCCAACCCTGGGGAGGCACCCGTGTTTTCAGCTCTGTTCCACACTCCAATAGTTTGCCTGTCTTTGTGGGTCTCAGAAGCAGAATATTCATCCCCCTTCCCACGCACAGCAGAATCTGCCTTGGGAAAGGGGGACTCCACCCAGCTCCTGGGGGCATGGGAGGCAGAATCTCACAGTGCCTTTATGTCTGTGTCTCAGTGGGACCAGGGCACCTTTACCTCTGCAGACTGTACCATCCATCTGCCCTCTGCCTAACACACTGTGCATCAGGTTGCCCTGCCCCAACTATTCCATGTGGCACATGACTTGTTTTTCCTGGGAGCCAACAAAGCAAAGCAATTCAAAGTATGACATTTGCAGCCAGACATACCTGGCTGCAGTCCTGGCTCTATTGCCCACTGTGAAGTGTTGTACTAATTAATCTTCATGACTCCCAGTTTCTCCATCTGTGAAATGGGAATAATAGAACCTACCTCCCGAGATTGTATTAACAACAAATGAGAAAGCCTGTGTCCAGCCCTCAAATGACAGCTGTCATTATTAAGATTGTACTAGTCTTTGAAAGTGGCCGTGTTGGTGGCCCGTGCACCGGGAGTGGAGGTGAGGGCTGGGAATCGGAGTGTGCCTGAGGAGGTGTAGGCGCTGAGCTGCATGAGATCAGGGTGTGGGCCCTGGATCCTGGACTCCGGAATGGACTCATCCTGACCACCTGACTGCAAGAACCAGAGAGACAGGGAAGCTGCTGTCCCAGAAACCAACTCCCTAGATGTGGTCCCAACCCACTCAGCTGTGAAATTGAGCTCATTACGTGCTTCCTCCTAGCAACCTTACCTAGCTCATTGTTCTTGAAACAGGTGCAGGCGTGGGGTGGGCGTGCCCTGCACGCAGCCCCAAATCCTGCCTGGGGCCACGATGGAGTGGCCCTCTGGCTCTTGCAGTGAGCTGTCTGTTGCTGTCTGCTCTCCTCTTTAGGAAAGACTTGCACACCCTCCTTCACCTGCCTCTGATGGCCATGTCCTGTGTACACTGCTCCCTGTTCATCTATTCCCAGTTCCCTAATATGAATCATGTGCCTTGTATGGGGCAGGCACTTGCTAGGTGCTGGGGACATGATAGTAAACAAGATGTGGCTTCTCAGATTACTCAGTGGCCTGAGACCCTGAAAGGGATTCAGGGTGTGGCCAGGCCTGGTGAACTGCAGGATCAGCAGGCAGCCCCCTCCCCTAGTGGCAATAGCACAAGGAGAAGGGAGAAGGGTTACCCTCTCAGGATCCCTGGGCCCAGCCTGGTGTGAGCGAGTGAGGTGGTACTTCTTGGGGTCCTGGCAGGGAGGACAGGAGGCCCAGAAGGAGGGGTCTGCCTTCTCATGTGGTTCAGGGGCTGAGAAGCAGAATGTGAAGAGACTATTTTTGAGCACAGTTAAGGCTCCCTAAGGTGTCCCTAAAATAACCAGGGGAGATGTTGCTGTGGGTGAAAGAGGCTGAGGTCTACAGTCCTAGAAATCAGGACACCTTCTGGCATTTATGTTAATGTGTCCTCCTGAGCACTGTAGGCTATAGATGTCTTAGATTGCTCCAGATGCTATAACAAAATACCACGGACTGGGTGGCTTAACCAACAGGCATTTATTTCTCACAGTTCTGGAGGCTGGGAGATCTATGATCAAGGTAACAGCAGATTCAGTTCTTGGTGAAGACTCTCTTCCTGGCTTGTAAATGGCCACCTTCTCAATGTTCCCCCTTATGGGGGGAGAGAGAGAGAGAGAGAGAGAGAGAGAGAGAGAGAGAGAGAAGAGAAGAGAAGAGAAGAGAAGAGAAGAGAAGAGAAGAGAAGAGAAGAGAAGAGAAGAGAAGAGAAGAGAAGGGAAGAGAAGAGACTGCAAGGGCTGCAATGGCTCAGGTCTCTTTTCTTCATCTTACAAGGACACTCACGTCATCCTGGGGTCCCAGCCTTCTGACCTCATTTGAAACTAAGTACATCACAAAGGTACCACCTCTAAATACCATCACTTTGGGAGTTTGGGTTCCAGTATATGAGGTTTGAGGGGAACACAAGCTTTCAGTCTATAACATTGGGGGAAATATGGGTTGCCCTGGAACAGAGCCACATCTCATTTAGAGCAGAGGTTCACTCCCCCTTTCATTTTTTCCTTTCTTCCTTTCCTGAGTGCTCACACACGGAGTGGCATAAGGGGCTTGATGCCATCTAACTCCCATAACTACTCACGAGAAAGCAGAAGTCTGAATGCAGGAGAGCCCTGCCTTTCTCTAGGGCAGTAATGGGCAATCTTTTGAGCTTGGTGTGTCAAAATTCATATACACACAAACAAACAAACAAACAAAAAACGAGCATAACTCGAGTGGTATGTTACTTCGAGGGAAAAAAACATAATTTCACGATATTTATACTTTAAATAACAAAATGTATAATTGTAATATATAACTGTATTTAATAAACCAAAAACTAATTATTTAACTTACCTGCTTAGTGACTTCTTTGTTCATTAGTCAGTCTTTTTCTTTTGTTGGTCTTGATATTGTTTAACTTATGTGGGGTGCTGTGAACTAAGATAGGTGAGGGGGAGGGGCAATTCTTGAACTAACCTGCCTATAAGTGACTTTTTTGGTGCTGAATTTCATTGGCTAAACCTTCAATTGAAGGTTGGTATTTTGTACACTTCAAGCTCAAGCAAGCACTACTAATTTCATCTATCAATATGTTTCTTTTGTTGATTTTGATATTATTTAACGCTGAGAATAAGGTCTCACAAAAGTACATAGAGGGAAAAATTGTGAGTAAAGCCATTGCTATGTTTTCCAGGGTGCTAAAAGTGTCTGGTAATCTGTTCCAGGCACTCCAAATTTCCTGTTTGTAGTGGCACTCCTCTTGATTCTCCAAGCGGCACCTTTCCAGATTCTCAAGCTTTGACTTCAAGTCGACAAACACCTGAGCCCAGATGCTGTCTTGAAATTCTGCAAGTTGCATCTCCAAATCATCAATTTGCATCCATTGGAAATTATTTAATTCCAAACTACTGTAGACTACTACATCAGGATACTTAATTATTTTTATGGTCTGTTCTAGGCTTCTAAATTGATTAAAACTATCACTGACCTGGTCAAGTAACAAGTCTAAAACATGCCGGTACTTTATATGCAAGGGTTCCATTTGATTTTGTACAGCTACACTGGCCTTCTCAAAATACTTTGTTACTCGAGGAAAATACTTGTAAGTTTTAGTTTCTACATCTTGCTTGAAAATTTTAAGTTTACTTTCAAAAGCTTTTATGTATTCAAATGTAACATCAATACTTTTGCCAAAACCTTGTAACTTTAAGTTCAGTTCATTAATATGAACAGAGAGATCTGTAAAAAATATCAGAGTGTTGACCCACTTATCATCATTGAGCTGAGAAAAGTTTCCCAGGTCCTTATCCTCAAGAAATACCTTAATTTATTCAAAGCACTCCACAAAGCGCTCAAGAACTTTGCCTCAGCTCAGCCATCTTACATTATTGTACATCAGCAGTCCACTGTAGGTGGAATCAACCTCCAGTAAAAGTGCAGAAAATTCTCGCTTGTGAAGGGGGGAGCAGCTATTAAAGTAACTATTTTTGTAACAACTGACAGTAAGTTGTTTAAGTCAGTGAATCCTGCCTTGGCATATAAAGCCTCCTGATGGATAATAGAATGAAAAGGCACAATCGGATGTCCAATAGCTTCCATAAACAACTTGACAAATCCGACTTTTTTCCTCACCATGTTTGGTGCCCCATCTGTCGCCACTGACACAACTTTAGAGATATCAGTGCTTAGGTCACAGAATGTTTTTATAACAACCTTACATATTTTGCTTCCTGATGTATTTGTTGGCACTGATACTAACTTTATCAACTTTTTTCTCATTTTGAGACCATCAAAGTATTGACCAATAATGGCCAACTGAACATGTGATGTGGCATCAGTAGTTTCATCAAGAGAGATAAAAAAATATTTACAATTACTTATGTCTCTCTTTAATTGATGTTATACATTTGTGTTCAGTCTCATTATTCAGTCTTTTATGCTATTTCTACTGAGTGGTAACTCAGATATTCTCTTAATAATTGCATCTTTATTCTGCATATCATGAAATAGAACTGGTGCACATCTTAGGAGAGTTTCTTTAATAAATTCTCCCTCACTGAGTGCTTTTCCATGCTGAGTTATGGAGTGAGCAATGCTCAAACGTGCAGATGTTAAATTTGTAGAGCCTTTTATAAATTTAAGGATGGAATTAGATTGGCTCTTGCAAAGGTGTAGCTACCTGGAAATGTATTCCTTCCTTTCATCCTCACTTTTTTTCAAGATCTCAGAGTGATTAATTTCAAAATGTCTATTTATATTCCAGGTTCTGCTTACTACCATTTCAGTACATAGAATGAAAAATGATCTGCCATTTTTTTCTATAATGCCATACATTTCAGTCCATGTCTCTTGAAAGGGTTGGCTACTGTTACTACCACTTCCTTTACTTAACCTTATTTTTTTATTTTTTGGGTTCTCCATCTGGGGGGCAGTGACAGTAGATAGAATTATAGCTAGCCTGTTAGCCCTGCAGACAATTAGGGTTTAACTAGCCTAACTGACCACAAGATGGCACATGTAACTGTCTTTTAGGAAAGAGCAGGGTTAATAAGCAGAAATAGGGGTTAATAAGGATGCACAACAGTACTAGTGGTGAAATGGAGTCTGCACTATGCTGCAAAATGATGTTCCTTATATAAATTAAGATGGCTGCCGCTATTTCTAATGGCAGGAAATGGCACCCATAGCACAGGCCCTTGCCTCTCCCAGCCTCCCCCTCACTTATCTCAGTAATGATGGTCAACTAGAAATCCACGACACCCCAGAACAGTAGATTGAATGATGGTTGCTGTGGTTATGTGGTTGCTGGTAATGGCGATCACAGGGCCCCCAGAGATGCGTCCCCTGAGGCATTCTGCTGCTCTCTACTCCGCCAGCTGGAAGTGAGGTCAAAGATCCCCTAACGGCCTAACCAGAAGTCCCAGAACTAGATGCTCTGTGCCAGAGTTCTGTTGTTTTGGCCTACAGACATCCAGCACAGAGTGTCTACACTATAGCAAATGTTTCATCCTCGGCTACTGCACCTGGCTGTGCAGTAGCCGAGGATGAAACGTCCTTCTCGGCATGCAGCCCCACACTTCTCTGTATGTGACCGCAAGCGGCTGAGTGTCATCAAAAATGGCTATGTGTGTCACTGCTGACATGCGTGTCATAGGTTTGCCATCACGGCTCTAGGGTGTGGCTGCGCCAGCATAGCTTCCACCTTCACTTGTGCTCAAGTATCCTCCCAGGCATCCCTCTGCCTCAAGTCCTCATTACTTACTTGGGTGACTCTATCTGGCAGCTATATAAGCCCAAAGGGCAGGGATTTTGGAACAGGATTCTTCCAGGTGATTCTCCCAGGGTTTAATAATCTCCTGTCCCTCCTCCAGGCAGAGGGGCTTTATTCCTAACTGATTTCATTCAGTACCATGATTCCAAATAACATCCCTTCACTGATGATTTTCTGATCCAACCAGTTATACTTGACTTCTTCATTTGAGTGTCTAGTAGGAATCTTGATTCAGCCTAACTGAGTTCTTAATTATACTTCTCCACCCCAAACTGTTCCTCCAAGTCTTCCACACAGCAGTAATTAGTATCCCATCTATCCAAAGAGAACCTTTGGAGAAATATTTGGTTCCTCTATTTCTCTCATCCCCCACATCTAATTCATCAGCAAGTATTATTGTTGTCACCTCCAAAATATCTCCTATACCCTAGTACCTACTTTTCATACCTACTGCTCGCCTGCACCATCATCCTCTCCTGAACTCTGTAGGGTCTCCTAGCTCATCATTTTTACATGCTTGCCCTGCTTCAACCCATTCTCCAAATAGCATTAGAAAAGAGCTTTCTAAAATGCATTATTGACAAGGTCACCTTCAGTGCACCTGAAGGCCAACGGTGTGGCCTCTGTCCTGCCTAATCTGCCCCCTACCCCGCCACCTCTCTGTGCCCTGTCCTTTCAGTTCTCAACACTCACTGCCTGAAAGTGACCTCCCTCCAGATCACAGCATGGCTGACTCCTTTATACTATTTGGGATTAAATGCAAATGTCCCCACTCATAGAGGCCTTCCTCGAATCAAATTTAAATAGCTCCCATGGCAACTCAGCCACTCTTTAGTTCATTCTCCTGTTATCTTTAGATCATTTATTATTATCTACGATTATTTTCTTTGGTTACAGGTTATATGCCATCTCCACATGAATATACTATATTTCTAGCATTTAGAGCAATCAATGATCAATAAATATTTGTCAAGTGTATAAATGAATGAAGGAAATAATTGTGTGAACACTCTTTAAAAGTTGTTTGTGGGAGGAAGATGAGAATAGAAGAAAAGGCTCAGCATCAGAAGGTACCTTTGCCTAACAAGAATTTTCACCGCTCTCTCTCTCTCTCTCTCTCTCTCTCTCTCTCTCTCTCTCTCTCTCTCTTTGTCATACTCACCCGAGGATAATTTTTTAGAGAGAGTGAAATAGAGGGAGGAAGGGAGAGTGGAAAGAAGAGAGAAACAACAATATGAGAGAGACACATTGATTGGTTGCCTCCCATACATGCCCTGACAGGGACTGGAGATCAAACCTGCAACTCAGGTCCGTGCCCTTGATGGGGAATTGAACCCGAGACCCTTTGGTGCCAGGGCTGATGCTCTAACCTCTGAGCAACACTGGCCAGAGGAACAATTTTCACTCTTGATCACTGTCTGCATACCAGTTCTTCACATATAGAGTCTCATTGAGTCTTCCACAGTCCTAAGAGGTAATTGTGATATGGTTTCCATTTTATGTATGAGAACAATGAATTGTACAGAAAGAAGTTTAAGACCTGGCTCAAGCTTACAGATCTGGTGGATGATATAAGCGGGGTCCAGCCCTCTCCATCACCTGACCCCAGTCACATGCTGTCTTGTAGTCTGGGGGAATCAGGGCTGCCATAACACCAGCTTGGAGGATGCTAATGTCTGGTCCAGGGTCAAAAAGGATGGTGATTCTTGCCTACTGTATGTTTATGGGAGTTCCTAAGACCAGGGAACCTGCAGAGGCCACTCTGCTTTTCCTGAGCATTGTGCATAAGGGAACTGCTAAGCTGTGATTATTTCTGAGAGACAGCCATGCAGATTTCAGGACAGCAGGAGAGTTGAGTGACAGGGTTCCTGAAGTGGATGAATGAAAGAATTGACTTCAGTGGGGCTACACCCATCAGCTAAGTGTTGATCCTGTGGAAAGTGGGCATCTATAAATCTTCACTGAGGCTCTAGAATTTCTCCTGCCTGGTTGTAGAGAGGTGACCAGAATATTGACCACCCACTCTTGGGCTATCTCAGTTCTGGCTTCTGCTAAAGGCTTGGCTGGTGCCCATGACCTTGGAAAGGGTCCCCAGGGTGCATTCAGGAAATAGCACACTGAGGAATGGAAGCCCCATCAGAGACTAGGATAGATCTGTTTCCAGCTGCTCCCTGTTGGGTTGTGATTGATTCCCGGGTGCTGTATCCCTTTTCTTACTTATTGAGTGTGGGTGATGGATTTTTGACAAGATTGATTTTGACCTGAATACTGCTGAGCTAAATGAATCAACATTGTCAATTTCTCTGCCTGGTCCTGAAGAATAGTTCCGTGGTTAAGGACATTTTTCTTTCAGTTGAAGTACTGTAATCGACCTCTGCCCTCTGCCAGCACCCACTGGCCATCCTCACAGAGGCACAGGTGGGCGGGTCAGCTTCCCCTTCCCTCTTGGTTTCCAGGGGCATCCTGGCTCTCTGTGCTTGCTGGGTCCCAGTTCTCTGGTGGAGCTTCAGCCAGAAATGTAAGCCACAATTGGGCTTGGCCATGTGACAAGGAGAGATTTCTCTCTCTCTCACTGGGATTCCTAAATTACCACATTATTTACTTTATCTCAAACCACAATAATATCCAACCTTTAAGGCGCTGCTGATGTACCAGTTCTCAGGATGGGATTTTTACATCCGTCCTTTGCTCTCACTCTAAGCAGATCTTCATAGGACCAGTGCTGAGGGGCCTCAGTGCTGCCCGTCTCTCCTCTGATTATCACAGCAGCAGCCCCTGCTGGGCTCACACGCAGGTGCAGGTGTCCTGCCCTGACACACTGGAAAGGCTGAGATAGATGCCTAGAGCCACCCAGGAATGGGGTGGGGCCCTTGAGGATGGGATCTAGCATGGCTTCTAGGCCTCCTCTGCATCTGAAGAATGGCTACCCTGAGAAGTGGGCATTCTTCTCATGATATTATTTATAGCTTTTATGATATTACACTATTGTGATAATTCACATAACATTACCATTTGGTGGGAAGGATCATTTGGGAGGCTGCTGGTCAGTTGCCTCTGATAATCAGAACAGCCCTCCAAAGTACATTACATACATTTTGCAGATGAGACAACTGGGTCTCTCGGAGCTTCTGCAGCCTCCCAGGAGCACCCAGTCATCCAGGGACCACCGTGCTCTGTCTATGGCACCAACTGCTCGTCTCCCACTCCCCGTGGAATTAGAGCTGAATCACACACTGGGGTTGACAACTCAGATAGGCACGAGGAAGCCAGACTTCAATGAGTGCCCAGGGGACAAGGACCGACTTCAATGAGTGCCCAGGGGACAAGGACCAAGCTTCTGGAAGCACCTGATGGTCTCCTGTCCCTGAGCTTACTCTGCCCATCACCCACCTCGCTCTCTTCTAGGACCTTCCTTCCTGCTGGCCTCAGGTGGGTAGGGTGGGGAGGGGAACCTACTGGAAGAACCCTTGGCCTTGTGGACACATCACTGTTTCCCAGGCTTAGCCCCAGTTCCCAGCTCCCAGGTTGCATCACGGCTCCCTTATTGCTTAGCCCATTCTCAACTGGCTTCCTAGACCCATTATTCTTTATCAATCATAATCAATGCTTCCAGCTTCCAGGGAAGCTCTCTACCTTGTCCTGGAGAGACCTCAACAGCCGCTGGTGTGACCCAGCTTTCACTGAGCTTAGGAGAAGCATTGCTGGCTCTAGTCCAACTCTGAGCTTTTCTCATGACACCACATCTCTACTGCCAGTATTGTCTCTTTCCACACAAACAGCCTGTTGACATTTCTGTGATTTTGTTATTAGACTGTGCTCACATTGTCCCTGAACCTGGGACTCTTGCTGAATTGATCTAGAGATATGGGGCTTCCTGAATGCAAGCTTAGCCTGAGGATTGTTATGGGATAGAATATTCTAGAAAGATAGGCCCCCTCCTCACCTGCAGGCTGTAATGAAATGGACACTCCTGTGTTTTCTGCATGGACAGCACATCTGAGTGACCAGCATGTCATAGCCAGGTCCTGAAGAACTGTGCCCCTGCTTGTAGCAGGAATGACCTCATCAGGCTGGGCATCCCTTCCCTGCCCCCTCCAGATAGCGCTGGGTGTGTCTGCAAGGGGAGGAATGCAGGGCCAAGGTGGGGGCAGCTGCCTTTGAGGCAATAAATCTGCAGGTCTTTCAGCTGCACAAAGCTGCAGGCAGCTGAGCCCTAAGGGTCCTGGGGAAGGCCCAGGCAGTGCTCTCCCACTGGGCAGGAGCTGAGGGCAGGGAGAAGTGGGAGAGGAGACCCCAAGGCCAGTTCAGCTCAGTGGGGCCTTCCCTGGTATGGAGAACTGGGAGGTGTCTGTTGCCTGTCAGACTATAGGGGGTCAGAGGAATGGGGACTTGGGGGTGTTCTGCTTTTACTGATACTCTCAAATCTGGTTTCTTACCTTCCTTCTAGTTAACTCGGCCAGGACCACTAAGATAACTATGGTGAGGGTCCTTAGCACCTTACCAAGGAGGGAAAGCCAAGTGACAGCATTTCTGAAAGTTATATTCTCTGGGGAAAAGTGCCAAGATTCTAGACCAGCGGGGGCCAGGTGGGTCAGAGTGTTCTCTTCTGTCAGATCCTTTCTTTCAGGCCTCAGGGTGGAGAGGTCTGCCCTGGACTGGTCCCTGCTCGACCTGTGGGGGATCAGAAGCCTCATCCCAGCCTCCTGGCCAGCCTCCCCCTCACTCTGAGTCATTCCATTAGTGCTGAGAAGAGTACAGATACCCTGGGATCAGAGTGGATCATCCCGACTTCTTCCACTGGGGTCATCTTACTGACTGGTTACTCATCTGGGTCCAGTGGGAGAAGTGGGAGGAGGGGAACTGAGGGGGAGCTTGCTGTTTGTTAACTCCTTCACTGCTGGCCAGCAGACCTGCTCTAGACAGTGCTTCCCAGGACAGGGTGTGGCTCCACAGAGGATCTGGCATTTCTGGGGGGCAGGGTTATGTGTCTTTCTCTCTGGCTGGCAGTCTGGGGTGGGTCTTTGCTCTGTCCTTCAGCCTAAAATGTCCAAGCAGCTCTTAGACTGGCCTCAGCTTCCTCAGTGTCTTGCATTTATTTGACAAAAGCAGTTTATAAAAAAGACAAATTATTTGCAGAGAAACGTTGCCCTATAGGAGCTTAATCACAATGAACAGCAACAGCCTGTAATTATTGGAATCAAGAGTCTAGTGCAGTGGCTGGCAACTCATTAGTCAACAGAGCAGCAAACCTCAGCTCACGAGCCGCATGTGGCTCTCGAGCCGCAGTTTAGCAACCACTGCCTATGCAAAGAAGCAGACAGCTTCCTATGTATGATCCTTAATAACCTCCTTTCCTTTCCTTTCCTTTCCTTTCCTTTCCTTTCCTTTCCTTTCCTTTCCTTTCCTTTCCTTTCCTTTCCTTTCCTTTCCTTTCCTTTCCTTCCCTTCCCTTCCCTTCCCTTCCCTTCCCTTCCCTTCCCTTCCCTTCCCTTCCCTTCCTTTCCCTTTCCAGGGGCCGGCCCACTCTACTTTCCACCAGAGCACCTTCCTCCTGAGATGCAGGTGGGCAAAATGAGACTGCAGGGGAGCTTCGGGCACATAGGATGTGAGGAAGGCTTAGAAGAAAGAGCCACACCCTCCCTGGACTGAGGGAGGATGAGGCCTTGCTGGACTTTGCCCAGGGGTTCTGGCTCACAGGTGTAAAGGAAAAGAACAGAGAGGTGGGAAAACTGTCCCAATCCTCTGACCTTCACCCAAGCACCCCTTAGCCAAACTGTCCTCAGACACCTGCTCTTCGTTAGTGATGCTCAAGCCACCAACTTTTGCAGATAGGTGTTTACACTAAAGTAAATTGTTCCAAGGGTAGCTAGCTGATCAGTGACCCAAATTAAACCCAAAAGAAGCTCTTCTCCTCTCTGACTCGTCACAGGTCAAAGCATTATCTCCTCCCTGGGGCACTTTAAGCCAGATGATGGTACCTTATCTCTCTAGAAAAAAAGTGAATCAGCAGAGGCTCAGAGGGGTGCATGAGCTCTTGAATGGACCAAGGGTTGGGTTTCACTTCTGAGCACCTAAACTGCAGCCATCATCCCTTCTAGGCAGCCATCCAGTGCCTCTCCACCCAACACCCCTACTCTGTTTACTGCTTCTGCCTTCCTGGGATGAAAGGAACTATTCCTTCACCCCAGCCTCCCTCCCAACTCTGCCAGTTTCAGCTTTTAAATCAGGTTATCTCTCCAGTCTGCATTCCCGGTAACTGAATTATCTTTGCATGAGTACACTGAGCTCTGGACAGGGTGGGAGGGACTGTCTGGGCTGGGGCCTGTCTTCCTGGCTGCTCCCCAATCTTGGTCTTAGCAGCTTCTTAAATGATGCCTTGGTCCCCTCTACACCCTCCTCAGAACAGCCTCTCTGTCCCAGGGGAGAGAGGGCCAAAAAGTCTTCAAGGATGCCGCCTACAGCCCAGCTGGGCAGAGAGCCAGTGGATCAGTGAGGCCGGCTCTGTTCTCAGCAGGAAATGAAGAGCCAGCAGGAAATGCCACCCAGGCTGGGATCACCATCTGTGGAGTGGCAGCCCTGAGTGGGCGAGGTAGAGGGGAGCAAAGGGTGACCCGCTGTCTCCCTGGCAGTCTCAGTCCTCAGGATCTGCATAGGTCAGCACCCCAACATTCTAAGCCTGGCTCGACCAGGGACACCTGCTCTTTGTTAGTGATGCTAAAACTTTGGGGAACCTCTGAGTTGACTTGGGAGGGGACAGCAATGAAAGGCTGTTTTTAAAACCTAAGAGTGGGAGCAGCTTGGTGGGGAAGAAGGGGCAACCCAAGGCGGAGTCTTGTAACAAGCCATCTGAGGAGGAGAAGAGTGAATACGGAGAAATATGGATCTAGGAATTCAGACAAGAAGGCTAACAGGGCATTGAAGCCCCTTTACAGACCAGAGGGTCAAAATACACTTCCCCAGCCTTGAAAGCAGAGTTTCTCCAAATATGGTCCTTGAGCCAGCCCTCCCCACCCCCATAGGCACCCACTAATATCACTAGAGGTATTTGCTGAAATACAGATCACTGGTTCCCGGTATGAGCCTACTGGATTAGATTCTCTATGGGTGGGTCCTGGAATGTGCATTTATAATGATGATGATGATCATCATCATCATCATAACCTAGATTTGTATAGCACTTCCTCTGCACCAAGTTCTTTAATCCATATTAACACGTTGAATGGGCACAGCAATTCCTGAGGTAGGTTTATTGTTATTCCATCTAGCAGATGAGGAAACTGAGGCCCAGAGAGGTTCATAATCTTCCAAGGTCTGAGTGACTGAACTGGGATTCATAGCTGGGTCAGCAGCTGCTAGGCCTGGATTCTGGATCATCATAACACTTAGCCCCACTAGTTCATATGGAGACTAAAGTCCAAAAGCCCATCTCTTGGTCATGTGGGTCAGCCTTTTGGTCGGTCACGTGGGTCAGCTTCTGACTAGCATAGAGGGAGGAGGTGAACAGAACTTGATGCCTGGCTCACTGAGCAGACAGACCAAAAGTTGACAGTCTAGAATGATCACGGTCCTAGGACTTAGGAGACTAGGGGGGTAACATGCCAGGCAACCTTAGGCTAGGCAATTCTTCTCCTACGGCATTGGTTCCAACCATCTCTAAAAGGACACTTTTAGAGATGATTTCTTTCTGGCTCTGACCTTGTGGGGAAGAGGGTGGGAATGTGCATTTCCCTCACTGAGAAGTGGGGGCAGTTTCTTGGGAGGCCTTGTATGTGTGTGTGTGTGTGTGTGTGTGTGCAGTTACCTGTAAGGAAATGTCTGCAGCCTGGCAGGGATTAGTTTGGCTGCCATGAGTCTGAGCATACCCAGGGCGGGCCAGTGGGAATGGGTTGTGGCCTCTCTGGGCAGAATTTGCACTGGTACCAGGGCTGTTTGTTCAGCTTTGTCCTGAAACAGTGCCCTGCTGCTCACCTAGGCCTAAAAGGAGAGTGAGAAGGCTATTGGACGGTAGGAAAACTACTTCAGGGAAACACTCCCAGAAGTAAATACCAGCTTGTGGCTGACTGCACAGTCTCCTTACCTGCTTAGAACCCTGTTCCATGAAGTCAGTCATTCTTTTGTAGTTCAGCTCAATTCCACGGGCAAGCCTGGCCATTGGGGACTCCAGGGGAGTGTCCCAATGGGACACACTAGTTCCTCATTTAGTCTGCACTGGTCTGTGTAGACTCACCTGTACCTAGGCATATCAGAGAGTGACTAACATTGGGTCCTTATTTGATAGTACAGCTTGCTCATTAGCCTAAAACACAATGGTTGGCAGGGAGCCCACCCACAGGGCCTTGTGGACAACTGCACCACAAGCTTCAGCAGTGCTCTGCTTAGCAGAAGCTGTAAGAGAGGCTGTGGTTGTCTGGCTAGCATGGCTCAGTGTTTGAGTTTGTGAACCAGGAGGTCACAATTTGATTCTCAGTCATGGCACATGCCCAGGTTGTGGGCTCCATCCCCAGTGGGGATTGTGCAGGAGGCAGCCTGTCAATGATTCTCTCCCAGCATTGAGAGTTCTATCTCCCTCTCCTTTCAATATGAAATCAATAAAAATATATTTTGAAAGTAAGTAAGTAAGTAAGTCTCCTCTCTAAAGTCCCTTTTGACTCCCTTGGCTGGCCTGAGTGTCCCTTTCCTCACACCCAGATCTGTGCCCCCTTTATTATTTCAGTATAATATGATGGCTGCAGGCCAGTTTTTCTGTGAGATCCCCAGAGCAACAACCCTGTCTCATTCATCCTGTTTTCTCCAGGCCTTGGTTCAGGGCATGGCTCAGCTTAGGGGCTCTATTAAAGATTGTTGAAGGGTAGTAGGCAGTTCACCAGGAGCCTTCTGCCTATAAAGGCCTCCAAGAAGGCCCTTTCTTGGTGGTTCACCCCTTTCTCCAGGCCCTGTGCCGAGGAGGGGACCTGCACTGAGCTCAGAGAACCATTCCTTTCAAAGGAAGAAGATGGTGAGTGTGTGTGTGGTTGGGGGGGGGGGGGAGCTTGGATAGTAATTCTGGGGAGGACAGTGGGACAGGCAGCTGCTTGGCTGAATCATGCAAATGGCACCCTTTTGGGGTGAGGACCTTGGCTGCCCAACACTCCACCTAGAATTGGAATGAGAATCGCAAGTTCCCCCTCTCCCTCCCTCCCAGCTCCTGGATGGCAGCCCCTCAGCTGTCCTCCACTCAGCTCATCCAGACCGAGATAAAACTGGTGTCTGGCACCAGAGGTTTCTTTGCCATGAGTCAGGTAGAGAAACAGCTTGCTTCCCGAGGAGAAAGTGGAACTTCGTAGGCACACAAGAGTAAATATTGAGTGTGATATGCTGCTAATTATCTGCACAAAGGCCATCAGCATTAATGAGATCTGTCTCGGTGGCCATTCTGTCTGTAGTGAGCAGGCGGCACCATTTCTCTGGTCCAAACTTACTGGCTCAGTGCTCGAGCTGCTGTTACGAGTCTTTATGGCACTTTCCTCTTGAGGAGGAGGAGGAGGAGGAGGAGGAGGGGGAGGGGGAGGGGGAGGGGGAGGGGGAGGGGGAGGGGGAGGGGGAGGGGGAGGAGGAGGAGGAGGAGACAGAACTGCAAAGAACCTTATTCTCTTCCAACATTTCCTGGAACAAAAGCAGAAACTTCAGTTTAAAGATATGCTACAAAGATTTTATTTGTTTTCCATTCCAGGCTTTAATCATATCCCCCTCCCCAAATTTGGAATAAATAAGCTAGAAGAGAAGAAAAGAGTGGGAGGAGGAATGATTATAACCAATATTTTTTTTAGTACCTACTGTGTACCTACCACAGAGCCATACATTATTTAAGCCTCATAATAACCACATGAGGTAGATTCTATTATGATCCTCATCTTACAGATAAGAGGAGTGAGGCTCAGAGTAGTTTAGTAACTTGTCCAAATTCTCACAGTTAATAAATGGAAGAGGCAGAAAGATTAAGTTATGCCCAAATCCAGAGCCTGTGAACTTGACCAAACACAGAACTCCCTCAAAAGGGAGCAAAGGAAGGGCCATACTTAACAGTTTTGCCTCTTCAAAAGTCTAGAAGGAGAATTAAATCAATCAAAGGAGTTGGTCATCACTTGTTAACACAGCTATTGATTTACAGTTTATTTAATGTCTGCCATGGACTGGTTTTAGGGATGTAATGCATCCTGTTACCATGAAGATTGTCAGTAAGTGGTAAGACAATAGGAACAGTTGACTAATAAAATGCAGTATAATCAATGGTAAAGATAGGCATTGTGCATTACAAGGGCACAAATAGGGGCACCAAAATGTATGTATGGGGGCATGGGAAAAACGGAGTAATCTTTTTACTTGTTTTCTAGTTTTATTGAAATACTAGAACCCAGGTGCATGAAACTCATACAAGGGGAGGTAGGGGTCCCCTCAGCCCAGCCTGCACCCTCAAGGATCCCTCAGGGGATGTCCAACTGTTGGTTTAGGCCCAGTCCTAACTGTCAATTGAACATCTCTCTCACAATTCTGGACTGCTGGCTCCTAATTGGTCACCTGCCTGCCTGCCTGGTCACCCCTAAATACCCCTCCCTGCTGGCCTGGTTGCTTCCAACTGCCCTCCTCTGCTGGCCTGGGCACCCCCAACTGCCCTCCCACTAGCATGGTTGCCCCTCAGGTACGCCCCCCCCCCCCCCGCTGGCCTGGTCACCCTACACAGCTTGCTTGTTCAGTTGTTTGGTCATCCCTCACTAACCCCCTTGCTGGCCTGGTCATAGGCAGCCATCTGGTGAAGGTGTGGGGGTTAATTTGCAAATGACTTCTTTATTATATACAATAATTGACACCTAGCATTATGTAAGTTTAAGGTGTACAAACTGATTTGATGCATGTATATAATTGCAAAATGTTTTACCACAATAGCATTAGCTGACACCTCCTTCCCATCATGTAATTATCATTTTTTTGTTGTAAGAACATTTAAGATCTGTCTTCACAACTTTCAACTATATAATGCAGTGTTATTACTAGAACCACCATGCTGTATATTATATCCACAGAACTTGTTCATCTTACAGCTGAAAGTTTATAGCCTTTGATCAAAATTTCCCAATTTCCCTCAACACCAGACCCTAGTAATAACTAACCTCTTCTGTTTCTATGAGCTCACCTCTTTAAAGATTCTACATATAAATGAAATCACATACTATTTGTCTTTCCCTAACTGACATTTCATTTAGTGAAATATCCTCAACTCATCCAAATTGTCACAAATGGCAAGATTTCATTCTTTCTCATGGCTGAATAATCTGAGATATCCTTATATAATATTCTGAGATACACACACACACACACACACACACACACACACACACTGCGGCCAGATAATTATGATCTCTGAATGTATAATAATCTGGCCACTCAGTATATATATTAGAGGCCTGGTGAATGAATTTGTGATAGGTGGGGTCTGGCCAGCCTGGTCAGGGAGAGGGGACATGGGGGGTTGGCCAGCCTACCTGCTGGTTGAACTCCTGGTTGAGGGGACAATTTGCATATTAGCCTATTATTATATAAAACTAGGGGCCCGGTGCATGAAATTTGTGCACTGGGGGTGAGTAGTCCCTCAGCCCAACCTGCCCCCTCTTACATCCTGGGAGTCCTCAGGGGATGTTCTACTGATGGCTCACTCCTGACCTGCCCAAGGCTGAAAACCTCTGGCTGAGGCTTTAGGCTTTGGGCATCCAGTGATTCATTGCCCAGCAATGGGGCCGATTGCTGGCTCCTGGTTCCACCCTGGCCTCGGCCTGCCCAAGGCTTTCTGGCCTTGGGCACCCAGTGATCACCCTGCTATTGGGCTTGATTTGCAATCGAGGCCAATTGGTGCCTCCTGGTTCCGCCCCAGTCCCAGCCTTGGACACTCAGTGATCACCTTACTATCGAGCCTGATCACTGGCTCCTGGCTCCGCCCCAGCCCCGGCCTTGGTCACCCAGCAATCACCCTGAGATTGGGGCCTGATCACTGGCTCCTGGCTCTGCCTCAGCCCCAGCTTTGGGCACCCAGCGATCGCCCTGAGATCAAGGCCTAATTACTGGCTCCTGCCTCCACCTCAGCCATGGCCTTGGGCACCCAGAATTTTCCCTGATATTGGGCCTGATTGCTGGCTCCTGGCTCCACCCCAGCCCCAGCCTTGGACACCCAGCGATCTCCCTGATATTGAGACTGATTCCTGGCTCCTGATTCCACCCTAACCCCAGCTGATCTCCTCTGATCACTGGCTCCTGACTCTGCCCCAGCCCTGGCCTTGGGCACCCAGCAATTGCCCTGAGATGGGACCTGCTCCATGGCTCCTGGCTTCATCCCAGTCCTGGTCTTGGGCACACAGGGATCGCCCTGCAATAGGAGCCAATCGCTGGCTGGCTCTACTCCAAATCCGGCCTGCCATGGACAGCAGCCATCTTGGTTGGGTGTTAATTTGCATATCGCTCCTGATTGGCTGTTGGGTGTGGCTTATGGGCATAGTTTGTGGGTGTGGTGAAGGTATGGCCAATTTGCATATCACTCTTTCATTAAATAGGATATACACTGAGTGGCCAGATTATTATGTGTTCAGAGATCATAATAATCTGGCCACTCAGTGTATGTGTGTGTGTGTGTGTGTATCCAGACTACTTTCATTTCTTGTCTATTGTAAATAATAAATGCTGTAATGAATATGAGGATACAGATGTCTTTTCAAGATCTTATTTTTATTTCCTTTGTATATATATCTAGGAGTAGAATTGTTGGATTATATGATAATTCTATTTTCAATTTCTTGAGGACCCTCCATACATTTTCCGTAGTGGCTATAAGCAGTTTACATTCCCACCAGTGGTACATAAGGGTTCCCTTTTCTCCATATCCTCATCAGTACATGTTATCTCTTAGCTTTCTTATGATAACCATGCTAAGAGGTGCAAAATCTCAGCAGTTTTTTTAAAGTTAATAAATCTTTATTGTTCAGATTATTACAATGTTTCTCTCCCCCCCCCCATATCTTCCCTCCACCCAGTACCCACCCCACCCTCTTCCCTTACCTCGCTCCACACTGTCCTCATCCATAGGTGTATGATTTTTGTCCAGTCTCTTCCTGCACCTCCCACACCTCTTTCCCCCCAAGAATTGTTAGTCCATTACCTTTCTATGCCCCTAATTCTATTATATTCACCAGTTTATTCTGTTCATCAGATTTTTCATTCACTTGATTTTTAGATTCACTTGTTGATAAACATGTGTTTGTTGTCCATAATTTTTATCTTTACCTTTTTCTTCTTCTTCTTCTTCTTAAAGAATACCCTTAAGCATTTCATATAATTTCATATAATGGTTTGGCAGTGATGAACTCCTTTAGCTTTTCTTATCTGTGAAGCACTTTTTCTGACCTTCAATTCTGAATGATAGCTTTATTGGGTAGAGTAATCTTGGTTATAGGTTCTTGTTATTCATCACTTTGAATATTTCTTGCATTCCCATATGGTCTGCATAGTTTCTGTTGAGAAATCCGCTGACAATCATATGGGTGCTACCTTGTAGGTAACTAACTGTTTTTCTCTTGTTGCTTTTAATATTCTCTCCTTGTCTTTTGCTCTTGGCATTTTAATTATGATATGTCTTGGCGTGGTCTTCTTTGGATTCCTTTTGTTTGGGGTTCTGTGCACTTCCTGGACTTTCAAGTCAATTTCTTTCACCCGGTGGGGGAAGTTTTCGGTCACTATTTCTTCAAATAACTTTTCAGTATCTTGCTCTCTCTCTTTTTCTAGTACTCCCATAATTTGGATATTGGTATGCTTGAAGTTGTCCCAGAGGCTCCTTACACTATCTTCAATTTTTTGGATTCTTTTTGCTTTTTGTTTTTCCAGCTGAATGGTTTTTGCTTCTTTGTATTTCAAATCTTTGACTTGATTCTTGCAGTCCTCTAGTCTGCTTTTAGGTCTCTGTATAATATTTTTTATTTCAGTCAGTGTATGCTTAATTTCTAGTTGGTCCTTTGTCATATCCTCAAGGATCTCATTAAATTTATCAGCCTTTTCTAGGAACCTCTTGAAAAACCTTATAACCATGGTTTTGAACTCATGTCCATTCATTTTTTTTTCCATCCATTTCTTTCAAATGTGATTTGTTTCCTTGTCTCCGCATTTTGGCTGCTTCCCTGAGTTGATTGAGTAGCTTGTGTGGTAGGTGTCCTCTAGGGAACAGTGGCTCAGCCTCTCCAGTTACCTGAGGTGGATATTCTTGGTGCACACCTTTATGGGCAACACTGCCTTGTTGTAGTTAAACCTAGATTGTTGTTGGTATCACTGAGAGGGGTTGACCTCCAGGTCAATTGGCTGTGAGGATCAGCTATATCTTTGCTGGGAGAGCATAGGTGCTCAGCTTGGATGGGCGGAGTTTTAGGGCAGAGCAGACAGCCTTGGCTTCCCATCACCCTGCCCTATGAGGGCCCTGGGCCTCTGTGTCCCATGGCAATGGCTGCAAGCACCTCTGAGAGAAAGCTGCCCTCAAGTTTTGCCCTCTGGCAGACAATTCAGTTTCTCCCCCAAATGAGTCTGGATATCCAAAGTATCACCTGGAACTGGAATACAATGCAGTCTGGCAGTTTTGTTTTCTTCCCAAATGAGAGAGCCAGCCACACGCTCTCTCCGCAAGCTGGCTCACATCTGCAGCTCCTGAGTCTCAGCATGCTTCCTCCTTACAGTCTAGTTTCACCCCATATGAGTCTGGGTTCCAGAGACTCACCCAGAACTGGGGATCAGTGCAGTGGGGAGCCTTTGTCTCCCACCTTGTTCGAGAAAACCAGCCGGGTATTCAGCCGCCCACCCTTTCCTCTCATGCGTGTCTCTGCACCTCTTTCTCCAAGTCTCTGCAACTCTGCCCTCCTCACCTCTTCTGAATCTCAGTGTCCTTTTATCTTTCATTCTAGTTGTAGAATTTCCACTCGGTTAGCTTTCTGGTGGTTCTAGACCATGCCTGTTTTGTCTTTTAGTTGTAGTTTTGAAATTGTTGTGTGGGGCAGCAGTATGGGTTTTTACCTATGCTACCATTTTGTTTCCTCCTGTCTTTCTCTCACTAGTTTTGATTTACAGTTCCTTGATGATTAGTCATGTCAAATACCTCATGTGTGTTTTCATTGGACATTTGTATGTCTTCTTTGGAAAAATGTCTATTCACATATTTTGCCCATTTTAAAATTGAGTTATTTGGGTTTTTTATTAATGAGTTGATTGAGTTCTTTATATGTTTTGGACATAAATGCTTTAACAAATATGTATGTCACATTTTGTGAATGTGCCTTTTTATTTTGTGAATGTTTCCTTTGCTATGCAGCTGTTTTTTGAGTTTGATATAGTTCCTTGAAAAAAATTGCTTTAGTTGTTTCTTTTAATTCTATTTTGAATCTTTTTAAAAAAACATATTTAATTTGTAGGTAGGTGAACTGTAGTGGATAGGGAAGGCTTCCTAGAAGAAGTATTAGAGCTAAGCCTCAAAGTAGAAGACTATGTTAGATAAAAATAGCAGGGGATGGACATTGCAAGTCAAAGAGTCACTTGGAACAATGATAAAAAAATGAGGTGCAACAAATTGTGGAACAGAAGAACTACAAGTGTACTTGTATTTGTAGAGCATGAAATTTGAAGCAGGTCATAGGGAGGAATGAAGCACAAGGACTGGTCAAAGATAAATCCCAGAGGGTCAGATTGGCCAGACAACTGAGCTTGAACTTCATTCTAAGCAAGGGAAGGGCCATTGTAGGATTTATACTAAGCACAGGAATGGCATGGAAGATGAGATCAACAATGTCAAGAGTGGTAGCTGAGGGGTAAATGGTAGCTAGAGGCTGTTGCAGTGACTTAGGCAAGACTACTGCTGGGTTGAATGTGACCTGTAGTAGAAGAGATGCATCCTGTATAATAAAACCCTAATATGCAAATCGACTTAATGGCAGAACAACCGGTTGCTATGATGTGCACTGACCACCAGGAGGAGACGCTCAATGCAGGAGCTCAGTCAGAGGCCTGGTTCACAGCTGGCAAGTGCAGCAGAGGCGAAAGGGATGTCTTATTGTAGGTGGACATCCCCAGAGGTGTCCTGGACTATGAGAGGGTGCAGGCCAGGCTGAGGGTATGACCCTTACCCCCCACCCCCCCCTGCCCCCATGCATGACTGCTGTGCACTGGGCCTCTAGTATAAGTATAAACTTGATAGTTTTTTAAGGGTATAAATGGCAAGTCTCATTGGTTAACTGCAAGGGGCTTGAGGAAGAGGGAAGGCTCATGAACAGCACTGAACTTTCTGCCTTGGAAAACTCTGTATAGATAATGACATGCTATTGTCTGAAGTAGAAACACAGGTTTGGGGATGGGATATGGTTCAGTTTGGGCCATGTTGAGTGTGGTGCCATTGTGGAATATCCAAGTGGAGATATCTAATGGCCAAGTGTATGTGAAGTCTAGAGCCTAGGAGAACTACTTGAGACATCTTGAGTTTGAGATCAAATGAAATTCTCAGAATGTTTGGGTTTACCCAAGACAAATGTTGGTGAGATGAGAGCTGGTGTGCAGCACATGACTACCATCACCACCCTCATCGTCTCACCACTCTTATCCAACTCTGTCTCTGCGTTGGAATCAAGTCCCTAGGTGCTATACCTCAGCCCATCATTCTGATTCTTCCTGAGTCATATTTTTCTAATTCTTTCACTCCACAAGTCTATACCCCTTGGGACTGCACTGGGAAGATCCTCTGGAAGCAGTATAATTCTATAATTCCTTCTCTTTGTCTGTTAGCTCGGAAATGGCAAGGAATTGGTGGATCTGGCCATAATACTAGTGGGTTGATTATGTCATCTTTTCTCCAGCATTCCAAAGTATAGCAGCTGTTTTTCATTCTGTCCAGTTCTACATTTCCTGGATCCATGTTACAGTGGTGGTTGAATCCTGGATTGGTTTCTATTGCACAGGTAGTCCCACTGGTTAGAGAGGATTAGGAATATCTTGCCTAATGCATTGAAATGGACTTTGATGGTTCTTTTCTGCTTCTAGCACTAGGACATTTCTCCCACTCTACCTAATGCCATCAATCAGTCCAAGGGTGACCAGGGTCCCCATTGTGGCTCTCCCTGAGCAAAACTCTTATATTTTGATGACATTAAATTTCACCAAAATTTACCTGTCCTTGTTTCATTTTTTAATATAAATTCTCCCTTTCCAGACAGCTCACTAATATGACAAAAATTGATCTTGTCTGGGTCCAGCAGCAGTAGGTCAGGTGGGAAGAGAAGAAAGCAAATGAATTGTTGAGAAGTACCAAGGAAGTAGATACAAAAGCCGTGTCCTAAATTAAGTCTAGAGGTCAAGTTAAGGGCAGAAACAGATGAATAGCAAGGTTAATAGTTAGCACAATGGACTGGAATTAAATAGAAAATACATGGTGATGAACTGAGACCAACCCTGCCTACTTCTATCAGAAGAGAGATTTGAGGATCAAAAGAAATCTAATAGGAGTTGGTATCTAACATCCCAGATGGCTCGGGCACAGCCCTCACAGCTAATGTGATGACTCCTACAATGTAAGCCAGGCTCAGGAAGGGGTCAAAAAGCTACTTAGCACAGTAATTCAAGGGTAATTTTTCTGCAAGGAGCAAGGTCAAAGGCACATTAAAGGGAAGACTCTGCTTTACTTAGGTGAGGTCAGACTGGGGAGAAAAGATCATTCATTTCAGTGCTTTTGCTTTTAAGATGAGGAATAAGGAAACTAGTTCAGAATAGGGACTGAAATTAGAGCATTCACCATTTTAATTTGTACAGCAAGACAAAAATCTTGATTACCATTTGATTAAACTAATGGAATTTATAAAATACAAGAAGCAAAGGAGAAGCAAAATCTTAATACAGGGGCAGTTTTCAGAGGGAGAGTGTAGGGAGTACCAATCGGAAGGCTTTATAGAGGGAGATATGAGGGATCATTCAAGTGGAAAAGACTTCTGGAGACCTAGATCTCCTTTCCTTGGGTAATAAAAAGTAACAAGCAGATAGGAAGAGCCATAAGTTAGGGTCCTTCATCATACTGAGATGAGAGATCTACATGATCTCCCAACTAAAAACTGAAAATATATAAACTGTAGCCCAGTTATTTCTGGAAAGATTAGGAAGGCAGGAAGTATGCAGGGAAAGTTGTGTACTGCATTACACAACTCCAGAGGGAGCCATGCACATGACTGCAATGTGATGACTCTTCGTAGGGTTTGGTAACATGGCAGCACTGAGTAAGGAATAGTGGCTTCTGAAAGATGAAACAGAAGGAGCAGAGAGAGAGAGAAAGAGAGAGAGAGAGAGAGAGAGAGAGAGAGAGAGAGAGAGAGAGAGAGCAGGGTACCAGGACACAGACTTTATTGAGGAGACCCTTCCCAAGGGAGAAAGAGCTCACGTGCGGAGTGAAGGCAGAGAAACCAGGGGAAGGGGAGAAGGGACCCAGCCAGACCACCTCCCGACTGCCTGGGAGAACAGTCCTGGAGAAAAGGTGCCACATGGCGCACTGAGACACATTTTAAGGCAGGGGTTGGGCCCAGGGCAGAATGGGAAGGGGTGGGACACAGGGCATTCTGGTATGCGCTTGATTGGTGGCTCAATGTCTCTGTCAATTACATCATAACTCTGCCCACCAGTTGGGGAGGGGTACCTATCATTCCAAGCTTCTGATAATATTAAAAAAAATAATTGAGAGTCCAGGCAAGGTCTAGGGGGTGAAGGTCCATCTTCCGTAGCTACTTCCAGCTGAGAGGGGGCGTCGTTAGGGGCGTCTACCCGGAGTCTCGTGGATTCTGGTGTTGGGTTCTGAATTCAGTGGCAGATCTATCTTCTGGTTGGTGAACGTCTGCAAGAAACTAGTGAAACAATGCATGAGACATGGAACAAAGAGCAAGATTAAAGGAAGATACCAGTGTGCCTAAAGAGAGGAGCCGTGGAGTAAGCGAGCGAAAAACGGAGTGTTTCCATGCTTAACGAGGATGTAGCACCATGGTTTCCCCAAGGGACTGGTTGGTGAAGTCTCAAGAGCGATCCAGTTGAGTCACTTGGAGGTAAAAGCCGGTCCTGCTGCTTTTCTGGGCCTGGAGCTGAAATACAACTTGAGGGAGAGTAAGGTTCTTTAGGAGGACCGAGTCCTCCAGGCTGGAGGGCTGGTCCTGGGAGCCGTGGTCGGCTGATCCTGGCCTGGGTAGAAACCTGTCAGCATGTTCCCCGAGCAGTTGTTTAAAAAGGGCTTAAGAAAGTGAGGCTCCTGAAAAGGGCTTGCAGGAGGTGGGGCTCCTTGGTGTAGCCTGGATTCCAGTCAGGCCCATGGGCAGGGGGTCAGGCCAGAAGCTGTGAATTTCTAGAGAGAGGGCCTCTGACAACCTGGGGGCAGGTCGGGGCAGGAGTGTATTGCCACAGGTTGGGTGGAGGAGAGTGGCTGGGTTCAGGGCTGTGGACTGGGTTCGGGAGATGTCAGGATTTTTGAGGAATAGGAGATGGACTTCCTACATGTAATGGGGAGGGGAGGAGCACAGAAGGTCCTGTAGTCTATGGGTGGGAAAGACCTGTAAGGGTTGCTGGAGGGAGCTTCTGGGCCTCCTTGGTGAGAACAGCAGCTGTAGTCAGAGTCCAGAGGCAGGGTTGTCATCCTCAAACCGTGGGATCAAGCTGTCTGGACAGATGGGCTACGGGGGTGAAGGCTGGCCCTAGGGGCTGGTGAGGACCCCCATAGCTATTCCCTGTTTCTCATTAGTAAAATAGTTGGAAAGGTTTAGAGATGTCTGAGAAAGAGGGAGAGATGCCAGAAGGGTATCCTGGAGTTAGAAAAAGCCTGGAGAACAAGGGAGGGTAAGAAGAGGAGGTCTACTGGTGTTTCTTTAGTGGCCTGGTATAGTGGGTCCTTTTACAATTCTTGCACCTTCCAGCAAGAAGGTTGTTACCTAGGAAGGGTGGAGCAGGGGAGAGGGCAGGGTGAGGAGATGCTGAAGCCAGAGCAGTTTTCAGAGCTGAAGGGTGATTTGCCATCAATACCCATGACTGAGATCACGAAGGAAAAGTGGCCCAGCAAAGGAAGGCAGGACAGAGAAGGTAGCACCCGTGTCAACCAGAAAGGAGACTTGCTTATCCGTTACCTGGAGCATTAACCTGGGCTCAGCGTGGGTGATGGGGGTTGTCGAGTCTGGGCATCTGCAGTCTTCAGCCAGTTCCAGCATGGCCATCGGCTGGTCAGGACCTGGAAGGATGGCCCCTCTGTGCTGAGACACAGAGGGCCCGTCACTTTCCCAGGGGCAGTCACTTTTCTTCGTTGGAGGCCGGGGCCGGAGGCACAGCTTTTTCCAGTCGGTGGCCTTGTTTCCGCATGTGAAGCATTCTCCAGGCGATGCTTGTCCTCTTGTTGCACCCCCACCACGCACAGTCCGTGGGCCTCAGATCTGCTTCAAGGCTTGGGTTTGCAAGGTCACCTTCTAAGGCAGGCCTATTCTCCTGCTTCCCAAGGGGAATTAAGAGTTAAATGCCGTGTTCGGATCTCGGACCTGGGTTTGAGGCATAAAGAGAGGGGGCGGGAGAGGCGGGGTGGAGCAGGCGGCAGGCCAAGGGAGGAGCACGGTGTGGGCAGCCACACTAGGCGGGGTCCAGAGGGGGCGGGTCTTGCCATGCCAAGATGCTGGCCCCCAGGAGAATGAAGAGCCACATGGTCAGGGTCAAAAGAGCAAGGCAAAACAGAAATTCAGAAATTCCCCTTAGCTGTTTGGGGTGGCAGGAGGCTCTTGCGCTTCGCGGCAGCCTCTGGTCTCATGGAGTTGGTTCCCACAGGTGTAGAGAGTTGGTTCCCACAGAGGCCTGGCAGCAGGGGCAGAAGAAGCAGGAGAGGGGCAGCTGCAGTGTGGCGAAGGAGGAGGGAGAGGAGAAGGAGAGACGGAGAGGAGATAACGGCTGGATCAGAAGAGTAAAGAGAACAACAGAGGGGCAGTTTGAGGGGGTTTCCCACGGGCAAGGAAAACCTGGGGTATGGAAGGAGCAGAGAGAGGGATAGGAGTGGAGGAAAGACAGGCTGCACGTAGGGAATCTCTGGAAGCTTTTCCCATTCGGGGGCAGAAATCATCCATGCTTTACGAGGGTGCGAAAAACGGGGGTGTTTTCAAAAAGGCACCTAAAGGTGCGTAGGGGGTTCCCTTGACCGGAGGAAAAAGGCCACCAGAAAGTTGGAAAAGGAATAAGAAGCGTCCTTCTTTTCTTAGGCCAACCTGTAGAAAGAGGGATGGGAAAAGATCTATGGGTCGTCACCCAGAGATCTTTCCCATGGAGTAGAATAGAGTTTCCCGGCCAGGTACCTGGGCTTTCGTAGAACGTAGGCCGTGTAACGTAGCCGAGTAGATGGGAAACTCTGAGGCCTTTCCAGGTCAAGAGAACCAGGGAGAGGGGAAGGAGTACCCTGAGGCCTACCGGTTAGGAGGAAGCCACGAGATTCCCACGTGTCCTAGTCCAGCAGCTTTGGGAAGTGTTCTGAGTGGGCCAATCAACTCACAACCATGCCACCGAGCAGGAGTCAGAAGCTGGGGCTAGGTTTGAGGATTGCCCACACTCTCCTGGGTTTTGGCACCATATGAAAGATGAGACAGAAGGAGCAGAGAGAGAGAGAGAGCAGGGTACCAGGACTCCGCCCACCAGTTTGGGAGGGGTACCTATCAGCTTCCTGTTCAGCTTGTGGGGTGAGGGACACCTGTTGGTTTTGTCTGCCCAGCAATGTTTCCTTTTCTTCTGATAAAGAATATTGGTTTTCCTTTAGGGTCTCTCCCTCTTCCCACTCTACCCCTCTGACTCTTGATTCCATAAAGTCTTCATGAAACTGTCAGGCGCTCAAGCTAGCCGATCTCTCTCTTTAGAATCTGAACTGTGAGTAGAATTATACAAGGTCAGAACTTGTTGCAACTGATGTATTTTTGATGATAGCAACATGAGAAGATTGTTTACAACTTCCAGGACCACTAGCTCTTAGTGATACTAGGAAAAGGCACCCAGCTAAGAGAATTGGGGCATCTTTGATCAAAGAAAAAGTTACCTTTTCTTAGGCAAACAAAACAGTACAGAGAAGCAGGACTTGGTGAGCAGAGAGCAGGTTAAATCCACTCTAATTTGCCACTCATCTGGGTGCTTCAATTACTTTTAATCTCTTATATCCCTGGAATGGTCCTGCTTTCTGTCCTTTCTGAAGCCTACTTGTAAATAACCATATCCTTCAACTTAAGTTAGCCGGGGGAGGTTTCTGTTGCTTGGAATCAAAGAACCCCATAGAATGCATGAGGGGGAATATGGCAGAGATAGGTTTGAAGGAGCACCAGCCTCCTCAGTGGAGGCATCATTGGGTAATAGCAGTGCTAGGGGTATTTATGGGACATCAGTGGACAAAACAATAAGAGTTATATAAGACTGTAAAACTGTAATAGTCAATTTTCTATTTTTTCCTCATGGATTCATGGATTCACACACACACACACACACACACACACACACACACACACACACACATCCTTCTTCTAGGCAGAAAAGGAGGGACCCTGCCATACCCAGGTAACACATGGCCTCTGTACATGTTAAAGGAGAAGGTGAGGCAGGGATTAAAAGGAACTATGCCAGGTGACTCATGTTAGTCCAGATAATCTCGAATTTCTCAAGATGTCTTCTTTTCTAGAATATAAAATTATTTCCACCAAGGCATAGTCATAATAGATTAATGGGTTTCTCCTTCTCCCTTTACCTATTGCGTTTTTCAGAGCGTTTTGGAAACTCAGTCTCTATTGTCAGCAAAGTTTTTCTTTTGTGCACATTTCTTTGCTTCTAACATCCTTCCTTCCCTTTCTACCTCCTTTCTCCTTGGTATTCAACACAAGAGGAAGGAGACATGTGGTGTGGCTTTGGAGATGCTAAATTCCAGATTTGAACACCAATTTGCAATTTTCTGGCTACATAACACTGGGAAAATGTCTTACTCTCTGAGTATGTTTTTCCTAA
This sequence comes from Antrozous pallidus, assembly GCA_027563665.1. Lineage (NCBI taxonomy): Eukaryota > Metazoa > Chordata > Mammalia > Chiroptera > Vespertilionidae > Antrozous > Antrozous pallidus. Next base: position 79,913,303 of record CM050520.1, read on the forward strand.
TCTATAAAGGGCAGGCTATCTGCCATGGATATTTATTGATTTTTGCCTCAATATTCCTCTTCCTTCTGTAATGGGAACACAATTTTGTCCTGATAACTCCCTCTCTGGCACACAGGTCTGGTGGTTTTCAAGGGTAGGAGGCATTGAGGCCATGTCCCTTCTCTCTGGGGTGTACCTGTGACTGCAGCTTGCCCTGGTAGCAATGTACATTGTCTCTCCCACTTTAGTGATTGATTCATGGATGGCCTGTGACCTCATGTCTGCCAGGCCCAGGAACTGAATTGAAATCATTCAGGAAAAAAAATGTGTTTCTTTGTGTGTGAATGTGTGGTGATATATATATATATTTCCTCCAAGACTTAAGTCTGGAGCTGGAGCTGCTGGGCACTAACGGACAGGGGAACTTGATGAAGGGAGTCTCAGAGTGATCTTGAACAGGGTCAAGCAGAGCCAAGAGGGATTTATTCAATCTGGAAGGCCTGACTCCTAAAATCCCCATTATGTTTTTTAGTTATATAAAGCCACACCTTTCCCCCAACACTCACACCCTTTTCTTATTCTGTTCAAATAATGGTTTTCAGATACTTGTACTTGAAAGAGTCCTGAGAGATGTCATTTATCTTTAAGGCATTTGATAAGGGTTAGAGCTACACTCGGAACAATGTCTGGATATGGTGGAAAGCCAGTAAGTGGAAGCCTTATTTTCATCGTTCTCATTGTGACTGGTGTTTTCACAGGTGCTCTAAAGCCCTTACCTCCGCCTTTCTTCTCCTGAACCAGACTTTCTCAATGGAGGAATGGCTGGCATTTGTGTGCACCCACAGAACCTGGGCCAGGAAGTCAGAGGTCCCATCTCAAAGGGGACTGCCTGCCCCCTACTGCTGTCACTGGGCTGACCTCAGAGCAACAGCCAGCAGAGCTCAGGACCTGCTGCTGAGAATTGGCTCCCTAGAGACCTTTCTCCTGAGGGACCCCCTGAAGTATATGCCTCCTGCCCCTTCACTCAGTCAGCCCCCACACTCTCCACCACATTCCATACTGGGAGCCTGGGATAACCAGACTGGGAGCTGAATTGAACATCAAGTGAACAACATGCTAATTCCATGCAAATGAATATCTATTTTGAATCCACAGCTTGAACATTTTTTTCTAGGAGGGCTGAGGCAGCGGGATAAAGAGGGAGAATGAGAGGGGATGGTGTCTCTTGGAAGTATGAGGAGCACACTGGAGCCCCCCAGCAGGGGAGAGCTGCCTCCTGCCCACTGCCCCTAATGCTATTTGATCTGCTCATTAGCAAGTATGAAACATGGGGATTCCAAAAAGGAAAAAAGGATACATAACAAAACTGAGCAATGAATCAGCTAACAGATGGAGACTTAATTCAATTTGCATCCAATCCATCCTAGTACCCAGGACTTTGTCTGCCTAACAATGGAGACTGGGAATGGGGAAGGGTCCCACTGCAGTTCCCTTACCCCCCTCTGCCCCATCCCTTTATGGAAACCAGATGGGTCTTCTTGTTGTAAAGCTCCTCTCCCTGAGGCTGATTCTGAATTCATTCTCTGATCCAGAGGCAAGGTGCTTGGGAGAAATAAGCTGGCACTGTGGGGAGGGGAGAGACTGTGAGTGGCAGCAGCAGAGGGGGGTGAAAAGCCATGTGGGAGATGAGGGACAAGGTCATAATGAGCCCCCACCCCCACCCCACCCTGGCTCCCTGCCCTAACACACTCACAGAATAAATCAGAAGGCAAGGGAGCTTGGGAGCTGGTACTCAGAGGTCTGCCTGGCTCCAAAGCCTGCATCCTTTCCACTATACATGCTGCATCCGGAGCCCAGAGCCCAGGCCTCGCTCTGTCTCTTCCTAGCTGTTTTCATCACCATCATCTGCTGGCTCTGAATCTCTGAGCATGAAGATTCCTCATTTGACAAATGGGAATAGTAGCCAAATGAACCTCACCACAGTTGCTATGAAGCATCCAGGAAGTGGAGGCTTTGTGTAATCTTTGTGGTTCTGAAACGGGACAAACAATGGGTCTGTCCTCTGCCTGTCACTACTTGAGCCAATTAAACAGAGGCAGGGATGAATCATATATGAGTGTTTATTCCAATATTGTCGGCAGTATGAGAGAGCAGCAGGTTATCCACAAACATCTGCTCTGCAGCCAGCTGTTTTTTTAGGCATAAGTACAAATAAAAAATAGGCAAAAGGACAGTTTACAGATATGCAAAAGGACTGGGGATCTTCAAAGAGCTTAGTGATATGCAAGAGCTGGGGCTACATGGGGAAATAGCCAAAAGGTGGACCAAATGGGCAATTTATCAGGTGAACAGAGGGCTGGAGATCTTCAAAGGGCTAGCAATCTGGTTTCTGCAGCAAAGTTGTTAATTTTTCCATGATAATAGGCAACTCCACATGGGGAGGAAGGCTGCATCTCCAGGTCACCTCCAGTCAGGGTAGAATGTGCCTTCTTTAATCAGAATAAACAATCACAGTTAACAGCATGATTAATATTTCTTACGATACTAGCTGGTTCCCCCAATATTCTATTTTTGCCCCCTTTCAGTTCTGTGTAGGTTCTCATGTTAGTGACCATCATTGATAAGGTCCAGGGTGTCATTCACCTTCTCACCTCTGGGGAGCTAACAGATGGAGTATGTGCACAAAGAGCAATAACCAAATGCTATTAAATAGCATGGCCTTGCCAAACTCTGGCAAAATCTATTGGAGACTGGCTCAGGTCAAATTTCAAACTGAATTTCCCATGCCCACAAGGAGAGAGGGAAAGAAAAACACTAGACTGGCCTCCATGTACAAACCTCAAACCAGCCACAAGGCAGAGGTGTAGGACTTCCAACCCCCACCCACCCCAACCCCAACCTTCTGCCCTCCCTTCTACCCTCCTACCCCTGCAGAGAGGACCAGGGAAAACCAAAGTGGAAGTGTCCAGGTGTGTGTAGAGGAGGAAAAGCTCTTTCCTCTACCCTCTCAGGTTCTGTAGCTGGACCTGAAAATTAAGCTGACATAGGACACAGATTAACAGGGGGGGAAAAGTACAATTCCTATTTAATATTTTTATGAGCTCTTGGAACCGTCATTGGAAAAATAAAATGGTTCAGACTCGGAGCTTACAAACCTTTTTACAAAGAACAAAAAATTTGTAGAGATGTGGCGAGACATAAAAAAAAAAAAAGTGATGAAAGAGGGTGACTGTAACGGTTTGGTTCAGTAGATAGAGCATTGGCCTGCGGACTGAAGAGTTCCAGGTTCGATTCTGGTCAAGGGCATGTACCTTGGTTGCAGGCACATCCCCAGTAGAGGGTGTGCAAGAGGCAGCTAATCGATGTTTCTCTCTCATCTATGTTTCTAACTCTCTATCACTCTCCCTTTCTATATGTAAAAAAATCAATAAAATATATTTTTTTGGGGGGTTCGTTTGTAGGGGTTGTAAATTGTGGGACAGTGACCAGTAATATGAGGAAAGCTAATGGAAGATAGGTTATTTTAGTAGGTCTGTTTGGACAAATCCATTTTGGTGTTGATTCCTAGTCTGGTGATAAAGATGTCCTTCTTGCTCTGGCACAGGAAGGGCACCTTTCTCATGAAACTGCATGCCGTTCATTTAGGTAGAAAAGGGCAGGTCAGAGCCCTTCCTGCATCTGCTGCTTCTCAAGGGCCTTTGGCTCATAGTAATCAACATCCCCAAGTGGCAGATTTGAGAGTGGCATGTTTTGTCCCCTGTGGGGACGAAAGGAGAGTGCTCTGCCTCTGCACAAAGAAGTAAAAGGGGAAGGAACCTTGTGGAAAACAGAAGTGGGAGGGACTTTGCCTGGAAGGTCCAGGACTTGTATCACTAGGAAGTGTGCCCAGGGCCATGTTAGATTGCCCAGGGCCATGTTAGATTTGAGGTTCCTGTTGAGGCTATGGTGGCTTTTCTTCTCACAGAGGGCAAGGGACAGGCATGGAACCGTGACTCAGCAATATTTGACCCTGACCCAGAGCATTTGCATCTAGCGGTCTTACTCTGTCCAGAAAGTGAGAAATCTCAGCTCAGCATCAACAAAGGCCCAGGTACTGTTGGAGATATCTGCAACTCAGTCTCCTGTGACAGAAAGGTGAGGACTGAGAAGAAAAGGAAGACACAAGGAGGAGGCCAGGGCTGGGGATTCAGGGCCATCTGCCAAGCTTCCCATAAATCTTGCTGCTAAAGTTGAAAGGCTGTCCCATTGGATAACTTCCTTTGTCATTTCTTTTCAGAGGACAGAAAATTGATTCTGTTCTTGGCTCCATGCTGCACCCCTTCAAATGAGTATAATTAGGTTTTCCCAATTTAGTGGGTGACACTCAGGCATTTAGGGGCAATTACACCTGTTCAGAATTTAGCCTTTGAATTGGGAGCTTGGTGAGGAGAGCATGAGTGTGGTGAGTATAAGTATCCTGGGGTCATTGTGGCTGAGGAGAAAGGAGCTCAGGTCTCAGAGGTGTGAAGCTGGCCTTCTGCATTCTGGAGGGGCAGGCTTTGAACTGAGTTGTCTTAGAAGTGGGGCAACTTCAACAAGATGTTGAAGAATGGAGCCAATGGAACCTTAGAAAGGGGTGACCATTATCCGGCCCCACAGTGGTGGGTACTACTGGGCAGAACCTCTCAACTTTGTAGTGACACAGTCCACAGGCATGAAATTACTTTAACCTCTTGGGGTCTTGTAAAAATTCTTGAGAATTTTGCATTTTCACTATAACATATGTTTTTTTTTAAAACAAAATAATGTTCTGAATTCTGGAAAGTTGTCCCTTTGAGTGTTCCAGAGGGATTGCCTCTGGTGCCCCACCTCCAGATGGAGACATCCCTCTTTCAATAGACAGAGTTGCATACACTGAGAGGGCTCCAACATGGGTTCACATAAGATTTTGATGATGTGGCCACTTCTCTGCTAAGCTGGGAATGCCACCCAGTAAGCCAGTGTTGAGGGACATGTATAAGAGGAAGCAGAGCATGCAGCTAATAAAAAATATATTATCTTTTGCTTCTCAAACTGCCCCCCTGTGTATCTAAATGAATACTTATTTCCAGTTTCCATATTTACAAATAGAAAAGTAGGGAGGAAATGAGTGGAAAGTAACTGGAAATGCTAACTATGATATGAAAAAATTACACCTGTCTATTCCTCTGCCTCCTCTCCCATCCCCCAAACACACACACATACACACACATACATACAGAGAGAGTAAGAGAGAGAGAGAGAGAGAGAGAGAGACCTAGCTAGGGGCTGTTATCATCAAGGCCCCAATCTCTTCTGTCCACAGGTTACTGAATATGATCCAAACATGTATTCGGACTATGCTCTGGAACCCATGGCAGGCAAATTATTCAGCCTGTGTCTGCCTCAGGATCTGTAGTCCAAGAAAAAGTAGGGTGAATGTGCCCCCATACAGTATTAGACTTTGCTGACCCAGTTATCCTATGTCTGACAACCTCAGGGTTCATCTTTGGCTTTCTGGCACTTAGTTCTCCCAAGAATTTCACAGCTTGTTCTCCATAAAGAAGAGTATGAATCTGACAGGTCAGTACATGCTGAATAATAGCAAACCCACTGGTATTATTATAATGATCCTTATATTTTCATAGAATTCTTAACATTTTCAAATCACTTTCACATTCATGATTTCATTAGATTCCTATTAACAATTAAGCAAAAATAAATAAATAAATAAATAAATAAATAAATAAATAAATAAATAAAGATAGATAGGTAGATAGATAGATAGATAGATAGATAAAAAAGAAATGAAAGCTGAGATTCAGAGAGAGAGGTCAAAGGACTTTTCCAAGATCATGTACAGAACTGGTGATAAATTCTGATTTTTAGTTTCTGTCCAGATGCTCTTGAAGGGAATCTGTGATGTCAGTTACCAAACCACCTACCATGCAGCCCCTTTGCTCATCCATTTGTCATGAGAACCTTTGGCATGACCTTAGGATCATGCACTATGATAAGTGCTGTGAATCTAGAGGGAAATAAGACACAGTCCTGACTTTGGGGAGCTTAAGGTCTAGTAGAGGAGGCAGGTACATACATTGAACTTGAATGATAGGAGGTCTAAATGAGGTCTAACTAGAGTGGAGGGAGGGGACGAAGGGAAAGGAAATTAATACATTCAAATTTCCATTTACAAAGGCAGAAGAGTTATGTGATGTTATAGTCCAGACTGTGACTATAGGAGGGTTAGTTAAAGCTAATATAGATGGATGTTATTAGAGTTGATGATATCAAGGAATTTTAAAGCTAAGACTTTGAATGAATAGTTGATATAGATGTGAAACATATGGTGGCAGGAGCTGAGGAGCCAAAGAAAATTTTGAATCAGCTAATAAAATCTGTAATGAATGAGATAAGTGAAAAGAAGGTGGGGGATAATGGTGACAAAGATAAATAAAATAGTTAAAAGATGATGAGCCATATGACATAACATTAAAGAAATAGGTCTTTTTGCAAGAGGGTGCAAAAAGAGAGGTGGAAGGTAGTCACTGGGTTTAATTGATGTTATGGGTTGAATATTTTTTTTGCCCCAAAATTCACATGCTGAAGCCTCAATTCTATAATAGAATTGAAGATGGGGCTTTTGTGGGTAATTAGATTTATATAAGGTCATGATGGTAAAGTCCCCATAGTGAAATTAGTGTCTTCATAAGAAGAGGGAGAGACCAAAGCTCACTCCCTTTTCATATGCACACCCCATAGAAAGACCATAAGAGCATATAAGGAATAAAGTTCTCACCAGATACAAAATCTACTGGCACCTTGATTTTGGACTTCTGGGCCTCTAAATGGTGAAAAATAGTGTCTGTTGTTTAATCAATCCAGGTATTTTGTTATAGCAGACTGAGCTAAGCAATTAGTAAATCTACTCTGTTACATTTATTCAGGATTGGCTAAGGAAATCACAATGCCTTAACACAATACAAGTTTATTTTTCACTCATGTTACCTCTTCAACATTGGTCAGAAGGGGATAGGAGCTTTTCTCCATGTGAGCATTGAAGGACCCAGGTTGATAGCAAGTCCCTACATCTTGAACTGTATCATTCAGAACATGCTACCCCCACAGTTACCATTGCAATGGAAGAGATGACCTGAGAGTTGTGCACAAGTGCTTAAATATCCTATGTTACTTCTACTTACAGTCCATTGTGCCCCACTTGCCTGCAAGGGTCGGGGGAACTGGAAGAGCAAGTAAATACTTAGTGAGCAATAAAGGTCATGAATTTATTCAATAAATACTTGAGTGTCCACTTGTTTAAACCAATGTGCTAATTGCTAAGGATACCATGATGATGAAGAAGCAGTTGTGGTTCCTGCCTAGGAAGTTTTTTGTTAATCTTAGAGGGCTGCTTCTTCTCCTAGCTCCTGACTCTGAGACCTCTTTGACTAGGTAAGCTCTTGACCATGACTTCTGTTAAGATCTTCTCCCTCACTGTTCTGAACTGTGCTTCTTAGATCAAATCTCTGCAAGGCTACCATGTTCCATTGGGTAGAATAGGTATAAGTCTGGTTCTATGAGCCATATCTTTTCCAGTTTTTCAACTTCAGGGACATGGGAATGAGTAGCTCAAGATCATTATGCGTCTATTGATGAAAGATAGGACTTAGCCTTACTGCAGCCAGATAAGTCCTAGGATACTGACGAGAGTAGGAGCATCTTCCTTCTTTTCAGATGCGTCATTTGCATTGGTGGCTGGGATCTGGTGAGCTAGGAGCTGCTACGTTTCAGGCTTGCTGTCTCTAAAACCATATTCCTATTCCAGAGGCCATAATTGAAAATCTATTAAATCTGGAAACCAGTATTACACATAAACCTCCCAGCCTTAGCCATCCTGCAGTGAGCACTCCCTCCTCGTTATTCCTATAAATCACTGGAGATAGGCTGGGAACCGATCAATGAGAAAAAATTATGCCACAGCATTAGATTTCATCATACACAACTTGAACTATTACTTTTCTGTCCTGTGGTATGAGGAATCAGGAGAATTAATAGTCTTCCTCTTCTCTAAGGATGGGTTTATGACACAGTGCTACCTACACTCTATTTCTTCCTTAAAACCATCAATTAATTTTGGGTACTAACTACTTGGTCACTTCCTGAAATTAGAAAGCTCCCTCCCCTCCACACACACATATACAGACTCTTAATGGGATTTTTAAATAATGATATGCTTTGTCTGTTTTGGCTTTCATCTAGTGCCTGATTTAGAACAAGTTTCTGCCTCATTGGACTCCTCCTTTGACTTTTCCCCAGACCTCTCTCTGTTCCGTATTTCAAGGAGAGTGCCTATTACTCAACCCCAGTCTGCCTTTTCTCTGAATTTGGTCAGGATAAGAAACCTAAAGTCAGAGTGATTTCACAGTTATCACCTTTCTCTTGTTCCAGCATGCTTTGGGGAGAATTTCTGAGCTCTAAATTCTTTGATAACAAAATGGAGGTGTGAAATCTTTGAGCAAAAAGAACTGCTGATACCTCTCTGGAAACATCCCAGTACCTGAGTAACTATAGTGCATCTAAGTAACTGGGCAGATGGGAATGAAAGACAAGGTGGCCCAGGACATGGAGATGATGTGGAAGCCAGGTGTTTAGAGTCTGTAAGCCAATCAACAAACATTTGCTTAGCATCTTCTATGTGCAAAACATTGTGCTGGATGTTATTTTAAATTTTACTCTATTTGTGTAAGGAGCCCACATTTTCTGCGAGGGAAGTAAGAAATTCTACCCAAGATCATGAGTGCTTTTTCCCTCGGTCATTCTTAGGTAAGTTTTGAAAAATTTCACAAGGAGAGCAAATGTCTTCTAGATGAAAGATGGAACTTAAGCCTACTGCAGCCAGATAAGTCCTAGGGCCTGAGTAGGAGCATTTTCCTTCTTGCTCACATGTGTTGTTTGGAGTGGTGAGTGAGCACTCATTCATTTGTTCATACATTCATTATGATTAATTAATATTATATATAAGGCAATGTTTGAGATGATTTGTGATATAAATATGGCAAAAACATAGCATCAGACCTTAGGTATTTGCAGTATTTTCAATCTTGTATGAAAAATAAGGTTGTGTGAGATTGAAGGTAAATGCTTTATGGCTGCTAGAAAGGAAGTCTTTGTTGGTGGAATGGGTAAGAGGAAAGCTTCTTTAGCTGTCCCAACTTCTGTGACTTTTGCACAAACCAGAATCCCATCACTACCTTCCAGTCCTACTAAAGTTGGAGTTTGAACCATGAGGTAAATTAGCACAAATCCAAATGACTAGACAGCTTGAAAAGTGCAGAGGGGCTCCCAGCATCTGCCCTTTTTGCCTTCTTCTGATATTTCCCACCTCCTACACCATCTGGGGCTGCAGAGGGAACTTCCAGTTACAGGGAGTAGCCACCTCCAAACAGAGTGGATTGGTTGAGGTGAGGGCTACAGAACCAAACTGATCTCCTGTGTCTCTTCCCCTGGGAAGTCTTGGGCCTGAGAAAGTGGAAATTTTTTCTTTTTGTAATTGAGCTGTAAGTTGAGTATTTTCAGAGCTGCCAACCCAAGTTGCATTCAAGCCCTGAGTTCCATGAGCCATCTCAGTGTCCTTACAAGAAGTCCTTCATTTTGCTTCAACCAACTTGAGTTGGTTGCACACTAGGATGCATGCAGAAACCACAAAATAATTATCTGGAAATCCACTATCACAACTCTCAACATCCCTTACCCACAACAAGGGGATCATCTATTGACAAATTGTTTGAAATCAAGGGAGGATTTTAAAAGAAAATGCCTCTGAGATGAGCATTGCTCAGAGCTTCCCTTCCCCAGGAGAAGGAAGAGTGGAAGTACTGTTCCTGCACCTCTGATCACAGGAAAGCACCACCCATGTGACATATTCTCAGGTGCATGAGGTCAGTCCATTTGGGAGGGGATACTGGGCTGGAGAAATCTATGGCTTCAGGCTCTGCCCATAGGACCAGGACCGTCTTAGTCCTCAAACCTAAACTGCTTGTGAAGCCCCCGGGAAAGTGCAGTCCCTATAGCCAGCCCAACACAGCCCTCCAGTCTCTCCAGGCTTAGCTACAAAGTGGGCTCAGGCTCCAACCTATGCCTGCAAATGTAACACTATTTACCTTGCATATATATGCCCATGACATGCTGACCACTGTAGTGGTCCCTCCTGCTCCCACCTCTGGCCTTGTCTGGCAGGACTGGCTGCACCAAACAGTTGGGGCTGCGCCTCCCCACCCAGGGTAGCCACGTTCAAAATGGAGCAACTGTGGAGGAGTATTTGCTGCAACTAAAAAGGACAGATTCTGTTTCAGTCCTGTGATGTGTGTGTTTCTCACTGACTCTTTTTCAAAGCCAAATCAATACCAGGCCAACCAGGAGATTGCCAGGAACATACACAGGGCTGGGAGGGAGCTGGAGGCCTCTGCTGTGTGCCCAGCAGATCAGAACCTCAGGGAGGCCCAATCTTGGCTGTGGATCCTGGTCACCTCACAGGGATAACAGCAGAGATGTCAGACAGTTTACTGTGTGTTTTGATCGCAGCCTCTTATAACAGGGATTCTCACGAAAGCTTTCGTTGCTAGGATTGGGGTGGGTGGGGGAGGCTCTTGGGTATGAGTGGTGTGGAGGACGAGTCTGTGGCTTCCTGACACATGCCTTGGGTGACTCTGCCCAGGAGTGGGGTAGGTGCCTGCTCCCTCTCCTCCCTCTGACAGGGTCACTGCTCATGGAAGCCTCCAGAGATAAGGAGTTTTAGTCAAAACTAGTTTGGTGTAGGTAAAGGTGAAGTGGCTCTAGCCATCTTGTGTGATTTCAGGGAACACTCAACAGGCAAAACCCCTTCTACCACATGGCCTATAACCCCACCACCAGGATTCACTACTTTGGGACCCTATGTAAATCCAGAATTCCGAGGCTGTGGCAACATTTTATTCACTGTGATTGACTTGTCAGATCATTTTATCTTTCATTTATTTATTCAGCAAGTCTTTTGTGAGCACCTACCATGGCTTATGCCCTAAGAGCCAGTGCTGCACAGAGGACCCCTGGAAAAGAGAGACAAGAGATGGCCTGGTCCTGGGCACAACACCTGTAGCTGGGCAAGTGCTACTACAGAAATTGCTCACACAAGGACCCAGCACTGGTCCACTGTTCGGGCGCCGACCAGGAGGCCTTCTGGTTCTCCTGATGAGGCACGGAGTTCTGAGGCAGAGTCTCCGGGCAGCACTATGAGCTCCCAGCTCTTTGCATAACCCCAGACCCCTGATTGGTACTCATCTCATTGGGACTTATGGCTCAGGCAGGGAAGCCTCCAAAGATAGGACCTTGGGTGGTGGGGGTATGGAGGAGAAGGAGGAGATTCTAGAGAAGGGTTTGAACGCTGTATTCTTCTGCAATCCCCCAGTAACCTCCCCTTCATTTCCTTCCTACCTTGCTTCCTCCCAATAACCCTATCAGAGAGTTCTGGCTACAGATGAGGAGGCATAGGGTGGACAATTTGTCCCTCTGTTCTCCAGTCTCCCTACTACCAAGGCCCAGCTCAACACTGGTTCTAATGCTATGACTGGTCAGAGCCCTTTTCTCAGGGGAAACAAGGTCAGGAACCTCTCCCAGCCCATGCCTCCTCCCAGGCAGATTTTACCAGAGTCGGTCTGTTATTAATGATGCTCTAAAAGCAGCACGTTGTGGCCAGGGGAAATCAATTGGCCAGAAATGTGACAAAAGGGGAAATACTCTACAGTGTATGAATGTCTGAATTATTGATGCCTTCAGTTTGAGGCTTTCAGCTGAGGATTTTTTTCCTTTCTTCCCCCGTGTCACGATCAGGCAATGCACCAGCAATTTCAAGCCCCTTGAAAATGGTGGAAGGAAGCAGACTCTGCAGGTGGCTCTGAGGGACTCTGAGGAGGCCTTAGACTAAAAACAAATCTATTCCTTTTAGTCTAGAAACCATTATCATCTCAACTCAAGCTTTAAGATTCAGAGCTAATATGGAATGCTAATAGTTCTGAAGGCTATATAAGCTTAATTCTGACATCTGCTGTGGTCTGAAAATCATTTGTTCATGGGCTCCAAGAATAACAAGGTCCCTGAGGGTCATTCCCTGCTCCTGCTTCCTTCTCCTGCTTTTCAAGTTTCTATTTTCCGTTAGCTATAACTGTTGCTCATAGCTCTGTAAATAATCGCATTGCCACATAACGCTGACTCCTTCTAAGAGGATCTGGTAAATCCTGATTATGAATTCGTGTCCCTACTTCTAACCAGCTTGCTCACCCCCTGCTTTGTCCCTGCTGGGTGAAAATGCATATAGGAAGCTCTGTTACAGGCTGACAGGTTTAGCAAATGAATGAACACATTTCCTGTCCACAGGATAGAATTTCACTTGGAAATAGTCACTGGCTTAGGCCAGTGCGTCAGGTCTGGGTCCCATCCATTTCAGGACACTTCCCGAGCAGGAGCAGCTGCTGTGCAGATGAGCTGCTACTTGTTGTCAGCGCCTTTCCCAACATCCCAACCCTTTCCCTGCCAGGTCATTGCTCAGAGCCATTGTCAGGCATGTCCTCCTGACTCTGGGTTTTAACCATTTTGTAAGCAGCAAATAGGAAAGGGATTTGATTTCTGAGCAGCTGTTAGAATGGATGAATTTTTCATCCAGGCTCAGGGCTCCTTCCTTTAGCATCTCTTGCTTCACCTTCCATGAACTGCGATCATAGAGAGGCTGGACTAGGAAGAGGCATGCAGGCCCTTGAGAGGTGGGCAGAAGCTCAGACAGGTGCTGAGTGGGGAACCGCAGTCTGGGCAGTCTCTCCCATCAGTGGAAGGTCTTAGCTGGCCCAGGAACGTCCTAGCAATCAGAGGCCGGGCTAGAGAAGCCAGGTCTCACGGCGGGGCCTGCAGACTTGCCTGATCTGGGCCCTGCTGCTCTCTCTGCCTGCCAAGTTTGGCCACTTCTCTGGACCTCTGGGAAGGGCAGGCCTCTCTTTACCCCTTCAGGTTTCCTCTCAATAAAGCCAAGAGCAAAGAGAGTCACAGGTATCAGCTTCTACCAGACATGTGCTTAAATAGCTCAGAGCTGACTCTTGAGTCTTTCTCAGCACTGGCTTACCTTAGTTTCCCCATGAGGTTAAAGTGAGTGGAGAGAGAGAGCAATGTCAACTAAAGACAGTGTCCAGATTACTCCAGGAAGGAGCACGTTGCCTGCGCAGAGCCTCGTTTCTGGCCGTGATCTAAGCCAGGAAGGTAGCTATGCCCTGTGGCGTGATCTGCTGGTTCCTTGCTCCGGCCATGGGCTCTCCCACTTTAAACGGTGCTGGTCCTCCCTTCCCATGACCACCACAGTCTTGTGTCACCTTCCACATTGGTGCTTTCCTGCTGGGGCCGCTGCTGCAAGGCTGGGTCTCAGAGGCCCCTCGGGATGTGTGGGTTGCTGTAAACAATACTGCAATTTGCCTGTACACTGCCAAAGCAGCAGCTTTCCTGACAACTGACATCATGCCTCTCCCTGTAGCCACAACAGTAAAAAGTACACAGGCTCCTGACAACCTGCCCGTGCCCCACTTTCATACTGAGACCAGGACACGTCCTTACCACAGCAGAAGCTGTCCTGGCCGTGGGTGCCTCACACACCCACATCCAAATCCTACCTGATGCATCTGCTTGTGTATCCCGGCTGGGCAGACATGCTGATGCCCAAGTGCCCTCTCCATGGAGGCAAAGAGCAAGCAGGGCTCCAGGAGGGTAGTCTAGGGAGGGGCTGATGTTGGCTTCTTCAGAAGAAAAGGGCGTAGAGCAGCCTAACCTCAGCCCGCTGTGCTGCCTGCGGACACACTGTGACTTTGGTCAAGGTTCTGAGCATCTTTGAGATCCGTTTTTCTCACAGTAAACCAGGAATAGTAAACCCTACCTCATATACTTGTGGAGATGAAAGATAATGTGTCCAGCACATAATGGATTTTCAATAAATGTGAATTTACCTTTTCCATCCCTCCCAACCACATGTGGTGATTCTAAGTGGGGTAATGATGCTCGATCAATGTCCTGCCTTCCAATCAGAAGACTTCTACCTGACTATGCCTTCAAACAACCATTAGAGCCAGCACACCAGCCACCCACGAGGGCTTGGCGACTGTTCCTGTTCCTCCAGGGAACTTTCGGAGCCTCTGCTTGATTGCCTCGGGGACAGTGACCTCATTCGCTCCCAGGATAGCTCATCGTCTTTAGATAGAGCTGCTTGGTTGAAGGTTCTTTCAATGGAGCTGCAAATCACCTACCTGTAACTTTCACCTGTTGCCATCAATTTCCCCTCTGGAACCACCTGGACCAGTTAGATTCAGAGCCCTGCCCTGCTTGACACTGTTGGGTCACATGGAAACCCTAGACTTTGACCATGAGAAGTTCACAGGTCAAGTTGACAGGCGCTGCCTCGGTGTGCACCTGCTTGTGATGGAGGGTTTCGATCTAAGGCCTCCTCAGTGGGGCTCAGCTTCTATCAAGGCTTCCCCCATCCAAGACCCCTCAGATTCTGGAGAAGAGCTGGGCTTGTCCACTTGCACTGAGTGTCTGAGGCTGGCGTGGGGGCACCATGAACGCAGATGACCTGGCCACTGGAGGAGGCATGAGCACTGCATGGTGCTTTACTTTGAGGTTGAACTGAGCCCAGGAGCCAGAGGCACAGGTTATCTCCACAACAGCAGCCTGGCAGGTCCTGGTCCCTGCCAACATAGCCAGCCAGCGTCTCTCAGAATCATGTTATGGAAGTGGAATTTATTTTGAGATGCAACCAGGACTGTGCTGTGTGCACGCCAGCAGAGTCTTGGCAGCAGGAACCACTCTGCTGTGGGCAGTTGCTTGTTTAGAATCTCCTAGAAAGGAGAGGACTCTGCGTAGGTGGCCCTGGGTGACATAGGGTTGTAGCTGAGCCCTGGGAGCCTGGCTTCTCCCGGAGAGCAAGGCAGAACGGTGGAAAGGAGTGGGAGTTGTGCTGCGTTGGGAATATCGCTGAGGAGCAAGATGGCAGATCCTATTGGTGGGGGGTCCAGCTAAGAAGCAACATCCACACACTAATGTCAGCCCTGGAGTCGGGGTGGTGCAGCCTGCTTCAGGAGGTGAGGATGGCTGTGCCCGTGACCCTGCAGTGCAGCCTGCTCTGAGGGAGGACACCTGTGACTGGCCAGCAGATGTGGCTGCTCAGGCAACCCAGCTGCTGCATGGGTTCTCCAGGCCTATGGCAGCTCTCTAATCCAGCAGCATGCCTCTCCACCACTCCCACTGTTCCTCTGACCCCCCTGGGACTCTCCAATCCAGCAGCCTGCCTCCTCACCACTTCCACTGCTTCTTTTAACCCCCCGCCCCACCACCTATTACTGGCAGTTAGCCCCATGGAAACAGTCTGCTGAATATGATGTTGCCCCTGAACACAGTCTCTGCTGCAGAACTTGCCAGCCTCCTAGGTTCAGGAGTGGCTCCTTCATGGCCCAGAAATGTCAGTTCTCTTCCACGGGGGTTCCTTGCCCAGCCCCTTTCTATTTTGGGGAGCTAGTGTCTCCTGGGAGGCATCTCTCCCTTCTCTCTGCTGCGGCGGGTGTCACTCCGTCCCAGCATCTCTGGTGTCTATTCAGAAGCGTCTTCAGATGCCTCTTGTTTTGCTTCCTGTATGAGGAGAGGGGACGGACAGTGGCCGAGTTCTGAGGAGTCAAAACCTCTGGTCACAAATATAGGCCACCAGAGGCAGGTGCTGAAGTTCCCCCAGATCCAGTCATTTTGTTGTGAAGAAGGTTTTTTCTTGAGAAACACCCTGTCAGACGCTAATGTTGGCAAAGAAGAATAACACATTAACTGATTACCATCCATTATCACGTTAGAGCAATTTATAGGCTTCCCAGCTGTGAACAGGGCCTGAAGGGAGAGACAACTCAGAACGGGGATGGCTGGGCACAGGGGAAGGTTCCATAGAAAACAGGGATGTGTGAGAACAGGAATGGAGACCACATGGAGCAGATGAGCAAGAGGCAGGGAGGCCAGGAGCATCAGGGAGGGTGCTACCACTGGCTGCTCAAGCCCCAGAGTCACCGCATTTTCCGGAAGGGCACCTTGGACAAGGTGAGCCCTTCTCGACTATACATGGAAACCAAGGGCTCTGTGGGCTCTTTGGAAATCCTTGCATTCAGTTTTTCACATATTATTTTCTTCCTAACCATTTGCTACATATGCTGATATTAACATCAACCCATTTACCCTGCAGACACATGCTGCATAGCAGGCAAGATAGGCTGAGGCCCAGTGGTCCTCAGAGAGGGGCCCTCCATGGGGTGAGGAGGAATTGTAGCCTGAGGCAGTGTTTCCTGCAGGTTTCCAATGGGGACTGCAGTGAAAGTCTTCTCTCTTCTTGTGTCTAACAGCCATGGTAGATAGGTATTCTGTGTTTGCTTATTTTGCTTAAAAAAAAAAAAAGGAAGGGAACAATTGTGCTTTAAAACCATAATGTCCTAAGAAAGGCAAGTCCTATATACCAGGCCCTGCTGCAGACAGTGCTGGGTATGGAGGCAGAGAGGCAGGCCAGGGGCTGATTTAGGAGTGGAAGAGAGGGATGGTCCTGTGGGAAAAGTGAGAAGCACTTAGAGTTCTAGAGGACACTCCAGCCAGTGGGAGAAGGAAGGGGGGAGTGAGAATGGGAAGGGGCAGAGGAGGTATGGAGGGGGCTTGAAGAGGATGCTCAAAGAATAGGGATGCTTACAAACTTTGTGAATTTTTTTTGAGGGGGTGCTGCCCAGTAACACCCTTCTTTATGTAAAGTCCAACACACACACACACACACACACACACACACACACACACACACACACACACAGTGTGAATGGTTAGGCTTCCCTAAGTCCTGTGCAGGAGCTGAATTCCACATTGTAATTGATGTGCTATGAGGAGCAGCAGGTGTGTACAGCAGGTGGGCCTTTGACTGAAGTTCACAGGAGACACAGCTTTGAACCTTAGGTGAGGAAGGGAGCATAAGCTACCTGGGAATGTGGAGGAATCCTGGATGATTTCTGACTTCCACCAAGTGAGGAAGTGATGGGCCCACAACAATGCTAAAGCTATGCTTTCAGGGCCAGGAGACCCAGCAGATATCAGGGATTATGTAGCAGGATAATAATTCTGAATATTGGCTGATGTGTTTTCCTAGACATGTCTCACATCTTTCTTGCCTTTCCCCCTTGTGGGAGGTGGCAAGTAAGGCACTGAGGGAGTTCAGGTAAATCCAGAAGCCAATCCTTATATTTTGTTCCAAAAAGCCCTCAAAGCAGGACAGAGAGAAACCAGGATAAAACTAGAAGTGTTGATGCAAGCCATCAACCCAGTGTATTGGGACCCCCTGGAATGCAGATGCATCCAGATGAATCCGAGGAGGGAGGAGCTTCAGGGAGGCCAGAGTTAGTTCCTGGTGAGCGGCCTGAGAGAGGGTGTGCTGATGGCAGGCACTCCAGCTAAGTGCAGAAGTGGGGAGTCCAGAGGAGCGTGGAAACGAGGGTCCAGGGAATTCTGTCCCTCTCCCACTGAGAGGGAAGTAGCAATTTCCAGAATTCCAGCTGCCTAGCCCAGTTCCCCAGGATCCCCACAAAGCAGGAAACATGGTGCTGCTGAGAGCTGTGGGCATGTGGCCCAGAAAAGCCCACGAACCTGAAGAGGCTCCGTGGTGGGAAAAGGAAGCCTCAGCAGTCACCGACCGACCAGAGGGCCACAGCCCAGGCAGCATAAAATGTGTAGGTGATACCAGTGTGGCCAGAAAGGACACTGCGAATGGACTTACCACTGGGCCCCCATTACGAGGACACCCAATCCCCAAATAGATGCAGGTCCCCATAAAGCAAAAAGTGGGAGCCTAGGAAGTACCTCAGGTTAATCTCCTGACACAAAGTGGGAGTTCACAATAAACACCACTTTCCTTATAGAAAGAGTAGTTATAGTCCTAGCTGGAGGCTCAGCTGGTTGGAGTTCTGTCTCCTACACCAAAGAGGTTGTGGGTTTGATATCTGGTCAGGGAACATACCTAAGTTGTGGGTATGTCGGCGTCCATACAGTGTGATTGATGTTTCTCTCTCATGTCAATGTTTCTCCCTTCTTCTCTCCCTAAAAACAAAACAAAATAAACAAACAAACAAACATATCCTTGGACGAGTATTGAAAAAAGGAAAAGAAGAAAAAGTAGTTACATTTTGTATAGAAACAAATCTGAGAACTAAGGTTCTTGTACACAACATTTGCTGGGAGAGCTGTGGGTCTTGGCCCTGCTGCAGCTCACCAGTAAAGACCTAGGGGTAGAGTGTGGGAGGTGGGCGGGGGGGGGGGGGGGTGGCTTTCCCTGGTTGTGCCTTTCCCACAGAAGAGCAGGAGAGCAGAGGGGCAGGGCCTCTTTCTGGGCTCACTTCAAAGCCCACACTCAGACAGGCCTTCTCTTTCCTCTCGCAGAAACTTGCCATTTCAACCCCCAAGTCACACCGGCTCAGCAACAAGGATGAAAGGGTTATAAGCCAGGCACTGGGATCTCTGACAGCAGTGCCAGATGGCTCCCGAGACCTCCAGGAGGAGTGACTCAGCCACAGTGACAACAGCCAAACACAAACAATGACTGGGCAGTCAGAGCCCCTCCAGTCAGCAGAGAATGGTCCAGAATGGCCCCACAACAGATACCCCAAGGTTGGGGTGTAAAATGCAGATCACCCCACTTGGCAGGCCATCAGCCCTCACCCATTAGTGGTGGGAGAGGGACCTCCGGACATCTGAGCCTCCTAAGGCGCCTGCTTTGGCATTCACAGCAGGGCTCGCCTTGGCAGGTGGCCCACCCCTCTTCACCCCTCTCCACCCCTCTCCCTAAGTCTGTAGAAAAGGCTTTTCTCTGGACTCAAAGGAGGTAGGATCCCTGCCTTCTCCTACCTGCTTCTTGCTTTGCTGAATTTGTTTCTGTACCTTTTCCTTGCAGTGAGTGGGTGCCATTTACCCAGCAAGAATGAGCCAGTTTGTAGACAGATACTCCTTCCTGTGGCTGTTCCTGTTTCCTTTTGTCCGCCCTGGACTTCGTTGGGTTTGGCTGCCTTAGCACAAGGCTGGAGGGAGATCGTCACAATATGCTTTCGGGGTGACTTTTAGAATTTAGGGTGACAGGGATGGAGTGTTGGAGCATATCTACCCCAACTAGAAAATTCACTTCAACCTCCCAAAGGGGGGCGGGAGTGGGGCAGTAAAATGGCTCAAGCTTTGCACCAGAGTAAAAGGATTATTCCTCCATCTCCCCCCCAAAACATAGACCCCATTTCTAGCCCCCAGAGTTCAGCCATTAATCACCTTCTGGAGGCCTGTTGCAGGGTTTGTAATGGAAATGACTCTGTCGTCATGGCAACCCTGGCTGGCCTGGCCAGGGGCTGCTCTAGGCTGGCCTGGCTCTTCTGAGTTACAGGTTTATTTACAAGCTGCTGGATGGAGTTGGGTAAGAGCAGCTCCTTGTGATCTGGGGCCCGAGGGAAAGGCTGGGAATAAAAGGCCTAAACTCGTGCTTATTCAACAGCGTGGTTCCAAAGCTGGTCCCCCATTGGAGGAGGAGGAGTCCTCTCACCACACTGCTTGCTGGCACCCTGCCGCTGCTCAGCTGCCCCCACAGGTGAGCAGAATTGTGGGTCTGAGGAAACGGGGCTTTGAACCAGACACACAGGCTTCCCTGCCAGCTCTGCCACTTGCCAGCTGTGTGTCTTTGCTCAAGTTACTAAAACTCTGATTTTCAGCTTCTACCCCCCTAAGCAGGGATAACAACACCTCATATGCAGTGCAGTTGTTAGAATTCAGATAATTATATCATGTAGGAGTGGCAAACTTTTTTGAGAAACAACAGAGAGAGCAACAACCTTCGTTTTTACAGGCCACATGGTTTCTGTGCAACCAGTCAACTCAGCCCTCCCAGTACAGAAGCAGCAGGCAGAGCATTCGTAACTGAGGAGGGTAGCAGCATTGCAGGGAGCTGCAGAGGCCACTGGGGTTCAGTGGTCCTTAGTGGGCAGTGGGGGTGAACACACATTCTGGGAGAACCTGTACCCCAATGAGTCTCATTTGCATCCGGGCCACAGTGGAGAGGGGACAGCAGTGTGGTGACACAGCCGAGGGCGGGATGAGAATTCCAGGCTGGCTTCAGTCAGGCTGCCGCAGGCTCCGCAGGGTATAGGCATCTCTGGCAAGGGGCTAATGGCCTAGCCCAGGCCTTTCTCAGAGTCTTGCTGGGAATGAGGGAAGGACATGAGGACACCTAATCTACCCAGAAAGCTCAGATTTCTCCAGCACTGTCAGTGGGCTTTTCCTAGATCCTCCAATAGTGAAGGGCCTTTTCATTGTGCTCACAGGGTCCGAACAGCCAGCAGGTAGGGGTGTGCCAGAGCTGCTCTGCCAAAGGGCTCTCTGCCTTGAGATGGGTAAGCAGGCCTCAGCAATTGGGCCACCTGCTCCTGAGCCCCCTGTGCTTTAGAATGGTGGCTCACAGCAGCCGGCTGGAGCAGTGACCTTTCAGAACTTGGACTATTGGCTTTGGGGGCTGGAGGCTGAGCACTCGTTCCAGGGGATCATAAGGGAGGGATAGCTTGGTGCTGGTCTGGATGAGCTTCAGTGTGACCATAAGGAAGGGCTTTTCCTAGTCAAGCCTCAGTTTATCTCCCTGTAAAATCAGTTCATGCTCTCTGCCCTTGGGCCTCCATGAGGCCGAGTGGAGTTGGGAGGCTGGCTGGTAGGATGGGTGAGAGCAGGCGGTGCACAATGCCATGAGTTCTGTTTGTGTGGTTTCTTCTGATGACATGGTGTTTTTTCCCCACAAGCTCTGTGAGCCCAGAGGCGGTCCTTCACTCTCACCCGGTGGCAGGTGGCATTGGCATCGCAGTGAGGGGGGGTACTGTCTGGCTCCCACTCACAGCTTCTTCCACCATGAGAGGCTTTAGTCAGCTCCTTAATACCAACACCTTGCATGTGTGCGGCGCTTCAGTTTTCAGCGTGACTTCACAGATGTCTCCTGATTTTATCTCCATAACAACCCTCAGATGTTGGCCTGGCAGGCTGGCCTAGCCCCAAGATGGAGATGAGGAAACTATCTGTTAGGTCAGATGGTTTAACCCAGTGGTTGGCAAACTGTGACTCTCAAGCCATATGTGGCTTGCGAGCCTCGGTTTGCTGCTCTATTAACTAATGAGTTTGCCGACCACTGGTTTAACCCTATGCCAAGATCATGCCACCTTAGGGGCAGAGAGGGTCCCAGATCCCTGCTCAGGCCTCACCAGACACCCCATCCTCTGCCTTTGCCTCATCTTCACCTCCTGGGAAACCTGCTCCCCTTAAAAAACCATTGTTCTCCTCTGCATTTAGCTTTTCACTGTAATAAAATATCAAGCGATAGTTTGCTTTGGAGACACAGTAGGAAGTAATTTTTTAAAAGGAACGATAAGACAGTTTTTATTCTGGACAGTTGCCTTCCGTCCCCAGAGCTGAGCTTCGTGTCATCATCACTGGCTCAAAATAAATTCGATTTTCAGATGTGACTTTCCCCTCAGCCTTTCACAAACTCCAGCTAGACAGGGTTGAGGAGGGTGTGAGCTATTTTCATCTCAGTCTGGGCTTCTTCCTATTCACTCTTGGAGACAAAAGAAGACAGTTGAAAATCCTGAGGTGCTTTCTCTGCTTTGAATTCACACCTAGCTGCCTGCACGGGGCCACACACATCAGCATGCCCGCTGTTTCTCTGTCCCACCCTGAATCCAACCTTTTTCCTCTGTAACAGACTTGCTTAGCCCATCACCTCCAAATGCAAGTTGCAGTGATAACCTAATAATGCCCTAATCCTGGGTGCGCTAGGGGGCTGCCCCCTAGCCATTCGGAACCCACCACAACCTTCTCTATCCAGGTGTGCAGGAGGAAGCCCTAGCCCCTGGTTTTAGCTTTTAGAGGGGTTTGTTTTCTGGACCCCTGTACCAGAAATTCTCCAGCCTCTACCATTTGTCCTTCTATCTTCTCTAGGTCCCACTTGCATGGTAGCCATTGAGATAAAACCTAAAAAAAGATAGCAAGAAGGCAAACCCATAAGGCTGAGCCAAGCCTCCCAGACAGCACAAGGACTCTTTGAAGGAAGTGAAAACAAAGTAAATCTTTGCAGGGATACATCCTTTACCATTTCTGCTCCATCTCTTATCCCTTCCCCTCTCTTCCTTCTTGTACCTTCCCCGAATCCTTCTCTTTTTCCCTCTAACATCTACCCTTCCAAACTAAGCAGAGAGCTTACATACACTGCAGACCCTTACAAATATTCTTATTTATAACTAATGAGGTGTGTGTCAGTTTTAACTCTAGCTTAATTTTTTATAGCGAACATTGAATTCCAAGACACTGTCTGAATAATTGTGTTGTGTTGGAAATTTCTGAAGCAAAAGTTGTTAGAAAAATAATATGACTGAGTCTTGGATATCTTTGAGACCACAAAAGTGTTTTTATTGTAAGGGCATTTGATATATGTTGTGCTAAAGGGATACCTAGGTGATGGCATTGACACTTACTCTGACCCACAGAGCTTCACCTGACACCCCCACCAGGCTCCTTCCAAGTCCTCACACATGCCTTAATTCATTCAGCACTGGCCAGATGTTCCTCACAGCTGTATGAGCTGCTGGATTTAATTATCCACCAAGGATTCCTTGAGATCTTCCTGTGTGATTAGCCTGTTATTGAGTACTGTGAAGAATTCCCAAACTTAAGACAAGATTCCTATCTTTATGGTCTTTACAGCCTAGATGAGGAAGATGCATCCAGCACAAACACAATCATGTGGAATGGAACAAGGTTGTATCTAGTTCAGATTTAACACTGATGCAAGTTCCATCCTCAGTCTGTCTACTGGAACCCATCCTTTTGGCACAGCTGTAGACCACACCAGCCCTCCCTCCATCCCTACTCTTCCAAAGCTTCATTGTCCTTTGCATATATTGCACAAATGCTTCTACAGAGCTTACCACATTGTGTTGTGTGTTGATTATTTCCTTCTCTGTTTCTATAAGCATTTTGAGCTCCAAGGCTCCATCTTGCAAGGAATTTAGTGAGATATCTGCACTAGTCAGTTTTAAAAATTGTTATTGAATGTATAATGTGAGCTAGGGATTGATGCTAGGCAATTATTGGTTGGCTGCTTTCTAAGTGGGATCCCATAACATGGCTGCATTGTACTTCATTCCCTTTCCAAGGCACCTAAGAACTAGAGCTGGTCCAAGGGATTGGATGTGAAGTCACAGCATGTTCACTTTAGCAGTCCCATATGGGAGGAAATTAGAATCCTAAGAGTCATTTCTCTACAGTTAACTGTTGGGTCAGGAAGTCTAATTTGGAGCAGTTGGAGGTAGAAACGGACCTTCTGGGTCCTTCTCAGTTGCATCTTTTGGAAAATTGATGTCTGCATTTTAATTCACTCCAATATATAGCCTTCCCACTAAGGCAAGGCCCATGGTGAGGGTTGGAGGAGAAACAACTCTCTTTGAGGGTCCTGTCCTTTGCTCATTGCAAGATGATCTATTAGAGGCTGACAAATCAATAAAGGCAATTTAAGTGCCTTTCTTGGAGTCTGTGTGACTTACAGGAAGGCAATAGTGTAGCGCCTGGGTGGTTCCATGGGCCCCTTGCTCCTTCCCCTCTCTACAATTATAGCAAATTTGCCTAATGCACTAAAAGCCAATGAATCTTGTCAACTGGTGATGGGATGAGAAGGTGAGGGGGAAGATGTCGGATCCTGGCAGATGCCCTGCTAACCTTGGTTTTAATTAGGTTTGAGTGAATAACAAACAAAACAATCCTTCATTTGTGACAACCAATCATGATGAAAAAAAAGGTCCATAGTTGGTTGTTGCAAATGAGCAATATTCTAGGTCTCCAAGGAAGCCAATATGCCTTCTCCTCTTTTGAAAGGATTGGGGCTCTACTCAACCACTGGTAAATTTAGGCCTATTTCCCCCAAACTGGGAGCCAGGTTTAGCACCATTTAAATCTTCTACTTGTGATGGCTGGGAATCCTATGGTGATTGAAAGCATTAGCATTAATTGTAAAAAAAGAAGTCACAGCATTCCTCTCTAATATGCTAAGAATAGAATTTTTAATAGTCTGAAGTTTTAATTAGAAATTCTACAAAATAATTGTCTTGCATTGATCAAAATTGTCAAGGTCAAAAAAGATAAGGGAGGATTTAGGAACTGTTCCAGATTTAAGGCCAATAAGAGACATCATGACAACTGAATGCACATGTGATCCAGGATTTTCTTTACCCATACAGACCATTATAAGAATAATTAGAAAATTTGAATAAAATCTATAAATTACCTAATAGCATTGCTATAATGTGAACTTCCTAATTTTGATTATTATACTATGTTAATGTGAGAGAATGTCCTTATTCTTAGAAAATACAATTTGAAAGTATAAAGTGTCATCGTACTTGCAACTTACACCCAAAAGGTTGAGCAAAAAATGTATATATCAATCTATCTATCTATTGAAAGCAAATGTGGTAAAATGTCACCATATGTGGAATTTGGATGAAGAATTGATGGAAATTTTGTACTAATTTGCATATTTTCTTTTTTTAATTTAAATTATTTTTTATTTTTAAATTAAATTTATTGGGGTGACATTGGTTAATAAAATTATACAGGTTTTAAGTATACAATTCTACAATATATCATCTGTATATTATACTGTGTGTTTACCATCCCAAATTAAATCTTCTTCCAACACAATTCCAGAACAATTTAAAAATGTGTTCTACATCATAAAATCTTCTTTTAAAAATATTTAACAACCAACTGCCATCAGTGCTGAGATTTTCTGGACTTAAAGACAAAACCATCTGTCAAGAATGGCTATGATACTTTCATAGATGCAGAACAGGGTGGCATGTGGCACTTCTGCACATAACCCCAGGGCTGCTTAGCCCCACGTGCCAGCCAGGAGCTGGCTCTTCTCCTTAGAGGCAGGGACTTCAAAGGAGGTACTTGGTTGGGAAGGACTACTGACCCCAATGGGTGACAAATGCCTTAATGTACTTTTGTTTGTTTGGAGCTGTGTAACAGGTAACTATGGCCAGCATTGCTATTTGACATCCCTGTATTTCTCTCTTTCCGTGTCCAGCATGACTAGAAAGCGGGTCTAGTTCCTGAGTAGGGGCAGCTGGGGATTGAGAAATAAAAGAAAGAGACAAGACACAGAGATAGAAGGGAAAAGCTGGGACCAGTGGGACCACCGTCCTCTTCTAATGGAGGGACATGGACTCAGAGCCAATCCAGGGAGTTTATTTTGTATCCCAAATACCAGGAAGTTTCACCAAAAGTCAAGATAAAAGGAGATTATTTGCATTCTTGAGTAGGCCCTGAGCATTCCTGGTACTAGGCTGGATTTAGATATCAAAACCACTTCCCCACACCACAGGCTGAAATGAAGGTCAATCTGATAACACCCTTGTCTTTTTGGCAAAGTGTGTTCCCAAGGTGTGGCTTTGCCTGTTGCCTTGGGTTCAGCTGACAATAATTAAAGAATGCCCATGTGCTTTCCCAGGAGCTGTCTACACATCCTAATATCCATTCTCCTTTTCTCTCAATTATCAAAAACCCAGTTTTGCTTGTTAGTAGAAATAATTACCTGCATAGACAGTGCTGAATCTAGGAGGGCTCATATGGTCTAGGATTAGCAGACGAGATATAGGAGAAATTTCAGGGAAGGTTGTTTCCCAGATACAACATAGACCTAGCAGGCACTAGTCCTTTTCTCTTCTTCATGCCTGGAAAGTGCTGCCTGAATTATAAAGCAGCTGTTCTCAGAGCTTTGAGGATGAAGCCACACCGTGCAGGTGCAGCAGGATCCAGGAGGAGCCTGGGTTCTTTGCTCTCCCTGCGCTGCTTCTGGGCATCCCACTCTGTGCGAAAAATGAATTTGGTGGTAAGGTTTGTATTGCATGTCCCCATATACAACCCAACAAAGAACCCAATACACCCACCACACCCTCCAGTCCCGGTCAATTTCAGTGGCTCTGATGTCACATCCAAAGCCCCCCAGTCTGCATCGCTTTCTCCAGTTTGTAGTCTCTGGTTCAGGGGTAGGCCCACAAATTAAGCCAGAATAATCTGAATAAATCAGGAATTTTGTGCCAAAAAGACGAACTTCCTTCACTTGTGGGTTTGGAGTTAAGATGGGACAAAATCTAAAACTGTGGCAGCCACGCACCTGCTGTGAGAGGAGACCAGCTTATAATAAAGCTAGCACTCCAGAGCATAAATCCTGCTGAGAGGTGAAGGGATCAAGTTCTTACGACATCATCATCTGAGCCCCTATATCACCTTGTGCTGAAAGCCAGCCCTAACCTTGGACTTCCTCATTCTATAAGCCAATAGATTTCCTCCTTTCTGAAACTAGCTAGGGTATCCTTGGGCCAGGCAGGTCTGAAAAGCTCTAATTGACTCAGAGGCTCTGGAGGTTGTAAGCTGACTGAGGAAAGTCATGGCAGCAGCCCTCCTGGGGACTTGGAAAGGGCCTCAGGGCTATCACCCGGGGGTGCTCTTTAGGAGCAGAGAGCTCAGTTGAAGAAAAATTTGAGTCCCTTTCAGTGTCATTCTTCATTCCAGTTGGACACACATTTGATCTTTGGGTCCAGGGAGAAGGGTTTTGTCAGTTCTGAAAATGAGGCCTGTCTCAAAGAAAAGTGGGGTCTGTTTTTTTTGGCTTCGGGAAGAGAAATGCAGACTAATGGAACGTCCTGTGGTGAGTTATCTCCTCATCATTCAGGAAACACAATCACCAGAGACAACACTCACTTTCATAAAACTGTCTCTGACACCATCTTAATTCCACAAATTACTGTCAACAGGAGCTGCAAGGAACTATTTTTAAACTGCATCTACATGGCAGGCCATAGGGTGGGCTTTCAGAGTGCAGATCAAAATGGTCCTAGAACTTTCTAAGGGAAATATCTGTCACTCTTGTCTGTAGTTTTAAGTCACAGGAGATGGGAAGGACCCTGCCTAGGGCAGGGGAGGGAACTTCAGGGCTTAGTGGGTAAAGGAGGGCCCATGCTGTGGTCCCAGGTCTTCTCCGACTTAACACCTTCTGGATTAGTCCCCACGAGTGAGTGTGACACACTTGCTGTAGGAAGGATGGGAGCCACATTCATGACAAGGTGTGCCCAGCAGGCTCGAATGGACTGCAACATGTCCCTTCCTTTTTAAGGCATCACCTGAGAACAGAAAACACTTCAGAGGATACTTTGTCTCTCCTCTGAACCCACCATCCTGATGTCCATTGTCCCACATCAGCCACAAGCCCCAGGAACCCACGTGTCCCCACATTGTTGTGGGTTTGTCACCTTAGTGGGCCTTTTGGAATTAGCAGAGATGGCTTCTGAGGATGGAGAGTCGGGGCCTTTCCTCCTGCCCCTCCAACTTGGCTTCTGAATGATCAGACTAGCCATCTTTTCCAGGGCCCAAGCAGAAAAGGATCCATATAGCCTCCCTCCTTTCTTGGACTGTACCCAACTCCATCCTCTATTAGGCCTCCTCCCTTTCCACCAGCCACCAAAGGGCCAGTCCCTGAGAGAAGAGAGTGCCTGCACTCTGGTACCAACAGGTGAGCTAACCAGCAGCACAAAACCCCACAACTTTCAACTCTAACCAAGCCTGCTCTTTCTACCTGACTCTTTCCCTCTCCCCTTCCTCTCAATACTCCTCAGACTTTCTCATTCAGAGACAAACTTGCCATGCAATAGAACTGAGTGGCAAAGGCTCCTACAGAGCCGACCCACCCCTACCGCAAACACCTCAGAGATGTGCTGTGGGCCACCAACACACCCAATCCTACAGCAGCCCTACCCGGTGAGAGGGATGGCCGTACTTCGTGGATCAGGAGCCTGGGCTCAGAGAAGGTGAGGCATTTTCCCAGGTCACCCAGCTTGTGACAGAGCTGGTCTCTGACTCTGAAGTCAGCGTTCCCAGCACCCTTTCTCCTCAGCCAGCCTGTGTTTCCCCAGGAACCTGTTGCCAAAGCCAGCACTGTGAGTGGGGTGAGGGACAGTGCCCAGGGCCTCATACGGGTCTCTTTGCACCTGTCAACAATGAAGGCTCTCTAGGGGCAAAATGAGATCGTTCTTATCCCCCTCCCCCTTAAAAAGTAAAAAGAGAGCTGTAGCACCTTTGTCTCTGACTCAGGTCATGCTGGAGAAGAGCACCAGCAAAACAGTCCTGGGGCTCTGAAAAACTCTGGCTGCTTTCCTGGGGTTGAGTCATGTCTCTGCTTCAGGAAAGTGTCATTAATTTGGTGCAAGAAATGAACAAATGCAAATACATGTGGTACAGAGCTCCCTAAAGGAACGGAGAACTGGATTGTATCCACCAGCCTGGGCTGAAAGCAAAGATTGCAAAAAGTGTTGATGGGCCTGGAGTTTGAACACATTCCTTTGGAGCAATTAGGAGGCAGCTTAGCACCTCCCTGGCTGAATGTGCTTTGAAAATGCCTTTAGTTGAGTCAGGAAAGTGTTCACTTCAAATATGTCTTTTGGAATTACAAAGAATGTGTGTGGGTGAGACCAAGGCTGGGCTTAGACTCGGGGCCTTGTCCCAGGAGTACAGATGGAGTTCAGTGGGTGGCAGGAAAAAAACAAACATCCTTGCAGTTTCTGCATGTGGCCCAAGCCTACAGGTATGACAGAGTGCCACAAAGTGTCACAAAGATGGCCGTGCCTTTGGTCTTCCATCAAAGGTCTAGAGTGGAACGCAGCACCGCCCAGGGAGGGTTCAGATCCTAGTCTATAGTTTAGGGGGTCCAGGAGGTGTCTGCTTCTGAGGGGTGGCCCAGGAGAGTCTTTCTGCATTTTCTGGGACTTGTGCCCAAATAAGAGGAAGCGTGGTCAGGGCTAATCAGACCAGGGCTTGCTCTGAGCCAGGGATGGTGGTACACTAGTTTTTGCTTTTGCTTTGTTTTTGTTTGTTTTTTTAAAAAATCTAAATTTTTTAAAAATAAAATTAAGATATTTATGGTTTTACAGTGTACAATGTAATATATATATATATATATATATATATATATATATATATATATATATATAATATATATACACACTGAGTGGCTAGATTATTGTGATCTCTAAACGCATAATAATCTGGCCATTCAGTGTGTGTGTGTGTGTGTGTGTGTGTGTGTGTGTGTAGAGGCCTGGTGCATGAATTCGTATATGGGTGGGGTCCAGCCACTCTGGCCAGGGGGAGGGGACATGGGCGATTGGCCAGCCTGCCTGCTGGTTGAAATCTTGGTTGAGGGAACAATTTGTATATTAGTTTTTTATTATATAGGATATACACTGAGTGGCCAGATTATTATGCATACAGAGATCATAATAATCTGGCCACTCAGCATATATATATCTATATATCTATATATCTATATATCTATCTATCTATCTATCTATCTATATCTCTCTCTATATATATTTATATCTATATATCTATATATCTCTATCTATCTACCTATCTATCTATCTATCTATCAGAGGCCCAATGCACAATGATTCATGCAAGAATAGGCCCTTCTTCCCCTGGCTGCCGGCACCTGCTCTCCCCCCCCCCTCCACCCAGCCCAGCACCCCAGATCCAGGACTTCGCTCTGGCCCTGCTGCCCTCCTGTAGCTCCCTCCCCCGTCCCCCACTTCCCCCCCTCATAGTAGGCATCCCACCCGACCAGGTTGCTTCATGCCTGCTCGCACCTGCTGCTCAGAGGCCCTGAGTAGCCGGGGTGAGGCCAACACTATCTTTGTTGCATCAATTTGCATATTCCCTCCTTATTGACTGTGAACATTCCCATCTTTGTCTGGGAGTTATTTGCATATTATGTCTTTACTAGAGGCCCGGTGCATGAAATTTGTGCATGGGGTAGGGGGGTAAGGGGGTGTCCCTCAGCCCAGCTGTACCCTCTCCAATCTGGGACCCCTTGAGGGATGTCTGACTGCCCATTTAGGCCTGATTCTGGTAGGATGGGGCATAAATGGGTAGTCGGACATCCTTCTCATAATTAAGGACTGCTAGCTCCAAATTGCTCACCTGCTTGCCTCCCTGATTGCCCCTAACTGCTTCTGCTTGCCAACATGATCACCCCCTAACCACTATCCTGCCAGCCTAATTGATGTCTAACTACTCCCATGCCAGCCTGTTTGCCTCCAAGTTCCCTCCTCTGCTGGCCTGGTCACACCTAACTACCCTCCCCTGCAGGCTTGATTGCGCCCAACTATCTTCCCTTGCAGGCCTGGTCCCTCCCAACTGCCCTCCCCTGCTGGCCTGATTGCCCAAAACTGCCCTCCCTTATAGGCCTGGAAATTCCCACTATCCTCCCCTGCTGGCCATCTTGTGGTGGCCATCTTGTGTGCACATGTGGACAGGATATTTGACCACATGGGGGCAGCCCTCTTGTGTGTTGGAGTGATGGTCAATCTTCGTATTACTCTTTTATTAGATAGGATAGAGGCCTGGTGCATGGGTGGGGACTGGCTGGTTTGCCCTGAAGGGTGTCCTGGATCAGGGTTGGGGTTCCCTTGGGGCATGGGGTGGCTTGGGCAAGGGGCCTATGGTGATTTGCTGGCCGGCCACACCCCCCAGCAATTCAAACAGAGGCCCTGGGATCTGAGATTAATTTATGTTCTACAATTGAAACTTTGTAGCCTGGAGCAGAGCCAAGCCTTCTGCTGGCTCCATGATGACAGCCATTTTTGTTTGAAACTCTGTAGTCTAGAGTGGAGGCCTGGGCTAGGGCTGCAGAAGTTTGGCTTCCTCCATCGCCCCAGCAACCCTAGTCTCTTCTCTCTCCAGCTCCGTGACTGCGGAATTTTCTGTTGGGATTATGTATCTTCTGTAATTGAAACTTTGTATCATTGAGTGGTAGCCTATACCAGCAATGGCAGGTAGAAGCTTGGCTTCCTCCATTGCCGGGGAAACCCAAGCTTCCCTCCTGCTCTCAGTGGCAGCAACCATCTTGGTTGGGGTTTATTTGCATAATTTGCTCCTGATTGGCTGGTGGGCATGACTGTGGGTGTGGCTTGATCAGAGGCATGGTCAATTTGCATATTACTCTTTTATTAGATAGGATAAGATAGGATATGACTACCAAATCAGGCTAATTAACATACCTATCACCTCACAGTTACCATTATGAGTGTGTGTGTATGTGTGTGTGTGTGTGTGTGTGTGTGTGTGTGTGTGTGTATGGTGAGAACATTTAAGATTCACTCTCTTCGCAAATTTTGAACATGCACTGCAGTACAGTAGTTTTCAGACCGTATTCATCCTGTCTGACTCTGAAACCTTGTTAAACTCTGTGGCCAACATGTCCTCATGTCCTCCCCGCTCTCCCTCCCTCCCCTGATAATGACTGCTTTACTCTCTGCTGCTATGAATTTGACTTTTTAGGTTGAGATCGTGTAGTATTTGTCTTTCTGTGTCTGGCTTATATTATTTAGCATAATGTCCTCCGGGTTCATCCATGTGGATGCAAAGGCTGAATAATATTCATAATATATTCATAGATGTCAAATTTCTTTATTCACTTACCCATCAATTGATACTTAGCTTGTGTCCATACCTTGGTTATTGTGAATAATGCTTCCATAAACAGGGGGATGCAGACTCTCTGAGACTCTGACTTCATTCCCTTTGGATGTATGCCCAGAAACGGGATTGCTGAGCACGTGGGCCATGGGCTGGTGTAACCTGCCTCGTCCTAGTTGTGCTCTGGGAGCAGTAACATCGGGCCTCAGCCCACAGGCTGTGCTCTGGAGAACCCCAACCACAGCCGCTCTGGACCTCCCAGGTGCTGGCATCCTGGCACTGATGCCTGAGCTGCCGAGGGACTGCGGGCCTGACAGGTGTCCTGAGGGTCCCGGCCCCTGGCAAGCTAGCTCTCAATAAAGCACTGTGCTGGGAGGAAATGGCACACTCCTCAGCCCTAGGAGGAGGACAACCCTCACTCCAGCAGCGACAAAGAAAATGGCCAATCTCTTCTGGACTGGAGCGTCTGACCTGCTGACCCAAGGCTCTCAAAGGCCTCTTTCTTCTCTCTGTCCTCCATCTCCTTCTCTAATTAGTTCCTGCTTAAACCTTTCCTAGTGCTTACTGTCTAACAGTTAGAGAGGCCTTTCCTTCTTCTAAAGAGCCACCTCCAAATCACTCCTTGCCATTGGCTGGCTTTGGAAGCTTCTGGAACCCGGGCAGAACTTCCAAATACTTACCAGCAGGCTTCCTATGAGAACCACCTGAGGTGCCTTAGGCTGAGCCATTTAGTCAATGTGCAAACTGCCTCAGGCAGGACTCTCCGGCTGCCACTCAAAATGCAGCATTCTGGGCAGTAACTGCAGAGCAGGGCCAGGGCTGGATGCTGGGGCTGGAGGAGCATCTGGGGTCAGTGCCCGGCCCTAGCTGCCGCCTCCCACCCCCTCCAGGCTTCTGAGGTCAGGCGTGCATGTTGCCCCTGCCGCCTCAGTCCTAGAGCTGGCTACTTTCCAAAGTCTCAGCACTGGAATCCAGAATTTTGTCCTTCTCTCCCTCTCCCTCACCCCTCGAGTGAAGTTAATGAGTTTTTTTAAAAAATGCATGGGAGCACAGGCATGCAGGAAGGTGGGGAAACATGGTTAGCTTATCTGTCAGCAGTTTAAACCTAGAAGGTTTCTAGTAATGACTGAACTGGGGAATTGACCCCCAACTTCCTGGCCCTTTGCCGAGAAGAGGAAAAATGGGGCTACAGCCTTTGGCTCAGAGCATGTTCACCCAGGAGAGTCAGCGACACTTCCCAGGCACCTGCCTGTTAAACATGAGGGTCAGCACTTGCCTGTTAAGCATGAAGCATGCTCATAAATTTGCCTAGATCCTGTGTATATTACAATCCTTTCATAATGCATACATAAATCAAATCATTATGCTTTACACTTAAAGATCTTACAATTTTATTTTCCAGTTATACCTCAATAATGCTGGAAAAACACACCAAACCACTGTTTCCATCAGGCAATTTGAGGGGTTTTAGAGTTACCTGGAGATTTTTGGCAAGAAGGAGGTATTAGAGTAGAAGTCTACATCATAGCTCCAAACAGCTTCAAATTGCACACCAAGTGTCCCCTTTCTTAAAATGTCCTACAGAGGTTCAGAGCTGGGACTTATCCCTCACCCTAACCACACACCTGACTCAGGGTTGGCCTGAGCCCCATGCTGTCTGGGCAGCCTCCTCCAGAGGCTCTCTTCTTCTCTTAGACTTAGAGAAACACAAGCTTCTCTCAGCTTTGCATACAGAACAGTTGCATAGGCTCCTGCCAAAGCCTGAGTCCTCCTCTTCCACCCAAGGCTGGTTGCCACATGTTTCCGAGGCAGAGGACTTTCTACAAAGAGGCAGTGCTGTCAGCTTTTGATACATGCTCATCCTGGTCGTGGCATGGAAAAGTGCCTCTCAGAGAAGCTTCTCCATGGCTGTCTGCACCCCTTTGCTGTTATTCCCACCCCAATCCTGCTTCCTGGGGCTGTCTAGAGAAAGAGTTACAGCAGATGGCTCTCTTCTAACCCTCTCTCTGGAAGGGAGATTCTCAAAGGAAGCATGTTTTAAAAAATTAAAATGCAGTCCTCAAAATAATGTGCCAGCCAGCCCCTTCCTTCCTTGTTCCTCACTCAATGTGGAAACTCACCGACATGAGCCAGCCTCAAATGACTCCTCTCTGCACACATCCATCCATCCATCCATTGGGATGAGAGCACCTGGATGGGAGAAGGACTGGTCGCCTCTGCTGGCTGCTTGGGATGCCCGGCAGCTTTGATTACAGACTTCTCTCCCTGCAAGCTTCCCAAGACAGGTTTCTGAACCAGGACTGCCCTAGCCTCCACTGAGCCTTGTG
Source organism: Antrozous pallidus (assembly GCA_027563665.1). NCBI lineage: Eukaryota > Metazoa > Chordata > Mammalia > Chiroptera > Vespertilionidae > Antrozous > Antrozous pallidus. Next base: position 79,947,262 of record CM050520.1, read on the forward strand.
TGCATTAAAAAGAGACACCGTCTTGGTGCCATGCAGTTTGGCTAGAGAATCCTGTGGTGGAGTTCAGGGGCCCCTGACTAGACCTCTTGGTTCAGGCTGCGAATTGCACAACTGAGTTAGGCAGCCCTGCTGCCCTGCAGCCTTCACTGGCTTATAACAGGCCTGTGGGGCAGTGGACGTGGCCGACACAGCTCACTAAGGAGGAAATGGGCTTCAGTTGGCCCTGTGTGGAAATGGTGCCTGCATTCCCTGACTCATGGTTCAGGCAGATTCACACACACCACCCTACATTGGAAACCCTGCTTTCGCCCAATAGAATGCAAGGGGCCAGACAGATGCAGTATGTTTGAACATTGCCTCTTACTGGTTACATGAACTTAGGCTTTCCAAAGCCTGGTTTTGTCATTCTATAAGATGAGGATAAAAATTCTCATCCCACAGGGCTACTAGGAGAGTTAGATGAGACTGGGGATAAGCTGGCCCACCTAAAGCTGGGACACAAACTAAGACATTTGGCTGGGGCAGCGGCAGCAAACCTGGTGAGGCTGTTGAGTGTGAGCAGGGGGAGGAGGCAGGAGCTGAGCGGCAGTGGAGACTCTTCTCTTTCTGGTGACTCACAGCCTGGTTACCAGCAAAGCTGGGAGGCAGCAGTCTTGGTGGGGAACATGTACCTCCAATTCCAAACAGTCAACATATTGTAGGGGGTGGAGGGCGGTCTGGTGGGCAGGCCATGGCTCCTGGGAAATCTGCCGCAGAGTTCGAGAATGAAAGAAAAACAGGAAACGCTCTGGGCAAATATCAAGATAGGATTTCTTGTAGGCTAGTTCCTCCCTTTCTGCAAGGAATGTATTCCAAGACTACCCAGTGGGTGCCTGAAACCACAGAGAGTACCAAATCCCACATTTACTGTGTTTTTTTCCTAGATGTGTATACCTACGATAAAGTTTAATTTTTAAATTACACATGGTAAGAGGTTAACAGCAATAACTAACAAAAATAGAAAAATTATAAAAATCGGCTATAATAAAGTTACACGTGAAAGAGGCATTGTTAAGTAAGTAAAGGTGAGCCAAACACAAGCTACAGTGTGGAGGAGGCTCCAGGGAAGACCCTTCTCTACCAGCCTCAGTGTGAAGGGACCAAAGTCAGTGACGACACTTTCTTGTCACACCATCTGAGTTTCATGCCCTTGTTGAGGCAGAAGCTTGATATCCCCTATCCCAGGGTCCCTGACTTGGGCATCGGAGAGCTGGGTGTTTCTTTAGTCACTCAGGTGGCTCATGTAGGTCAGATCTCTGCCTCTTTATCCACTTGTTAAAAACAGATTCATTGAACACCTATATCTTCATTTGGTTTTCATTAGTAATGTGCAAGCATTTATGAAAGTGCTTGTGTGTATGTGTGTGTGTGTGTGTATGTATGTGTGTGTGCATGCCTGCATGTGTGTGCTGTTAATCTTTGTCAATGTATGCATATAAGTGGCTGTTTTTGTGGATGTGTTTTTATGTATGTATCCCTGTATGTCATGTGTGTATATGTTTAAGTATACATGATAATGTATGTAAGTCTGTGTGGGTAAGTCTGTTTCTGTGTTTCTGTGTGTAACCTCTTCTTCAATAACTAAAAAGTATGTGGAGAAATTTTGTTAATGAGCCTGAGGTTTATGTGTACAGGAAGGAGGAGTTATTGTTGGGGAGCATTTGCTCCAAGGATTCTGGGATCCGAGAACTTGTGCTGCTTCCTGTCACAGTCACCTCATGCAAGGTAGCATGAGGACCCAAAGAGCCAGGTAGACCGAGGCACCAACTGCAGGTCAAGACAAGCAGGAAGCTAGGACCCAGGAAGGCAAGGCCAGAGTGAAGGAAGGAATTTGCCAAGCCAGAGGCCAGAACTGAAAAGAGGTTAGAACTCCCAGCAAGAACCAAGGTCTTGGCATTTATCAGAGGGCTAGAAGAATGAGAAGACCAGGAGTGGACAGGAAAACACCCAATACCTAGGAAGCAAGCTGGGCCATGCTTCCCCCACTCATCAGAGCACAAAGTAACTTCTATAGAAGGCTGCCTCAAGCAGAGCCTCACTAAAATTTCCTGCAGGGTCACAACCAGTGCCTGGCTTGGGAACCAGTAAGAGATCAATGTCTGTAGGTAAGTGGCTCTTCCTGAGACCTGAGCCACCAGCGCCTCCAATGAAGATTGAGTCTGTAGAGTAGGGCAGGGAAAAGTGCTGAGAAGACCAAGAGCCAGTCAGATCAGGAACGAGGGAATCAGATAGGCCACCTAAATTATGTGAATGTTGTTCACAGTTGTCTGTGGCACGGTCTGTCATTCAGATGGGTTTCTTTAACATTTTTGCTCATGTAATATTATTGTTATTATGTAGTAATTCACAAGAGAAAATGGAATGCTGCTATTTTACTTGATTAATGGAGCCCCCAGAGCAGGAGAAGGGAAGCTTCCTAAGCATTTATTTCGGCAATCAGAGTTAGTTTGGAGAGTTTCTGACAGTAACCTCCAGCCTCTCTGGGCAGGGAGACTAACTGTTCTATCAGCTGAGCAGCACTGATGTGTCTCAAAGCCAACTGCCTCCTGAAAGTCAGATAACAGCCCAGAGGGACCAGCGCACTACAGAGAGGGCAGAGGTGCCCTCTCCATCCCATCCCATCCCATCCCCACCCACCCCCTCTCATCCCTCCCGTCCCCTCCCCTCCCATCCCTTCCTCTCCCCTCCTTTCCCATCCCATCCCATCCCATCCCATCCCATTCCATCCCATCCCATCCTCTCCCACCCCTCCCATCTCCATCCCATGCCATCCCCCCAGTGAGAATTCAGTCTCACTTCCAGCAATTCCCAAATTGTTGGTTTCTGGGCTGTGGGAGGGATTTTAGGTGTTAATGTCAATCTCGTCAGCCTGTAGCTGGGTTTCCTTTCAACCCTGGGCTGTGAATTGGGTTGGCTTGGGGTTGCTGGGGTCTGTTCCCAGCCCAGAGCCTGGGGTGAGGAGAGCAGGGGCCGCTGGGATAGGCCCCAATGGCAAAATATTTCTTCTCTGCCTCTCTTGGCTTGATTGCTCAGCTGTAAGTTCAAGCACCTTGTCCAAATGAACGGTCGTAGTAGTGTGTTAGCTGGTAAGAGCACTGGCTGTAGAGCCGGACTACCCAGGTTCAAATACCCACGCCCAAGTGGGCGGGGCTCCGACAAGATAAGGGAAATTCACAGTTGACAGGCACAGTGGTAAACAGGGTGGACTCCAAAGCAGATGTTTCAGTGTGTCCTTGCTCTGTGACCTTAGGCAAGTTATTCATCTCCGTGTCCCAGTTTCCTTGCGCATGAATGGAAATCATAGTAGCATGTCCCTCACTGGGCTCTTATGAGGATTGAGTGGATTAATTATATATGCATATGTCAACACAGGTTATATTAGATATGATGTATTCATATGTCATGTTATATATAACATGCTCATAAATATGCAATATACACCGATAGCTGAGAAGAGTGCCTGGCACACTAATCTCTGATATTATTAATTTGATTCTATGCATAAAATGGAGATTTTGGCAGCACTGACTTCACTTATGAAGACAGAGGCAGTGCTTCTAAGCTGTTTTGCCTAACGCCTGACAAACAGTGAACTCTAGGTAAATATGCTCAGTTGGGCTAATAAAATCCGGCTGGGCACTGCGGCCAGGGCTCAGACAGCAAGGCGATTCTAGCGACAGGAGCCATCTGCCTCCTGCCTCCCTAACGGGGCGGCGGGGTGGGGGCTGAGCCCAGTGACATCATGACGGCTGCTCCCAGAGGCCTCTGATCTGCTTAGCTGACTCCAGGCCTGGCTGAGCGTCCCCTGTCTTATCGACCCAGGGAGGCGGCAGACGGAGGGGCCGTTCCCTTCATGAAAGAAAAATGCCTGTGCCCCCAAGGAACTGGGACAGCGCGGAGTGGGCTAGGCCGGCGGGCCCGGGGGGAGGAGGAGTCGGCGTGTGGGAGGAGCCGCGACGGCTGGGCTCCCGGAGGCACAGGCTCTGTCTGGATGGTTCGGGGTTGCTGGGTCCTGCCTGGCCCCGGGAAAGGCTGCGTGAGAGCTCAGGACCTTCCCCAGGAAGAGGAGGGCCCCTGCAGAGCCTCAAGCCTCCTTAGGTCCTGGGCTGAAAGTCTTGGGCTGCCACCTGCAAGGACAAAGACCTTCCTTAGTCAAAGACCTTCTGCGGATAAAGAACATTCTCCCAGTGGAAAATACAGAGGCCATGCGTTTGCTTTGGGGCTGGACCCTAAGTCTAGGGGTTCCAGTCTGGGTAAGGAGCCTCTAGGGGGCGCTTCCCCAGGCCTCAGACCCGCTCTTATTCTGCAGTGCCTTGTCTGAAAGCAAAATCAGCTCTTCCTGCGCAAAGGGCCAGGCAGATTTCAGCACTGTGCAGCGGAATTGCTCAGCAGGCCTAGCAAATGATAAGAATAATGAGCTTCCATTCAGTCAACACCTACATGAGCCAGACTGTCCCTGGTGCTCTCTGGACAAGGTTGCTGGACTCCACTACTTACTAGCCACATAACCTCAGGTAAAAATTTACTTAACTGCAAAAGCATCTGCACCTGGTAAATGGGGGGCATTCCATTGTGAGGGGTGCTGTCCTGCGACCCAATGAGATACACATGGGTGGTAGGCACAGCCCTGGGCCACCTGGAGTCCCTTTCCAGGCAGAACTAGCGGCCCACCTACATGGAGCCGGTCAGCAGCCAGCCTCTGGGCCTCAGCGCCTTCGAGGTCTGGCCCTGCTGCGCAGAGTTGCTTTGGCTAAGGGCCTGGCCTTTATACGGAAGCCGTGAACGCCTCAGCACAACACATACGCCAGAGAGCCAGATAAACGCTGGGAAGCCCCAGAGGCCTGCCAAACCCATAACAATCTCAGAGGTCCAGTGCTGGGGCATCTCCTTTAAATAAAAGGAAATGATTGAAAAGGATCATGGTTAATGAAATAAAAACTCCTGTTGAGCGCTTCAGGCTCTGGGAGCAGCATATTCCCAACCGGGAGGCCCTGCTCTGGCCCAGATACCCGATGACACAAAAGGCTGATGCCCAAAACAGAAAAGGACTCTGCCGCTGGTCCAGGCAGCCTGAGCATTTGGGCCCACAGTCCCGCCAACACTTCTGTGAAGCCACGTGGCATTTGTGGCAAGTTCAGGTGGGAGAATCACAACTCAGGCCCCAGGGTTTTGGAGCGAGGCCATGCCACCTGTAGCACATACCTTTTGAGAAAGAACTCCTGGTGTGGTATTAGGACTTTAGAAGTGGGATGCCTGACCACAGGGACATCAAAGGATGACGTGGTAGATCTGACCATTGTAAGCTTGTCTGTCACCAGGTCAGGCAGGCCAGCACAAGCCATTGTACAACTAAGGTGGTGTGCCCAGGACTGAAGACAAGCAGAGTCAGAGGGCACAGGCTGCTGCCCAGACCCCTCCCTCACCAGGCCTGTGGCCATATGGGGATCTTACGAGACAGCTGAATGAGGAGGAAGCCTGCACTGTGTTCACGCTCAGGTACTAGGTATAAGCTCTGGGGGCCTTGGAAGACTGCAGTGCTTTCTACTTCCAGGAAGATGGAATAGATATACTTTTCCCTATTGCTTCCATTAAGTACACTAAAAACCCTGGTCAACAGATAGACAACAACCACAAGAAGGCTCTGAAAGGCAGAGAGAAGAGGCAGACTAGGTAGGGACATTAGAACCTAAGGAACAATACGAAAGTGAATTCTCTGGCTTTTCCTTTCACCCTTTGTTTTTTTTTTTTTTTTTTTTTTTTTTTTTTTTTTATCTTTATTGTTCAGTTTATTAATTACATTGCTTCCCCTTTTTATCCCCCTATAGCTTCCCTCCACCCTGTACCTATCCCACCCTCCACCCTCACCTCCCCCTCCCCACTGTCCTCTCCCATTGTTGCTAGATTTTTGTCCAGTCTCTTGCTGCACTTCCCACAACCCTTTTCTCCCCAAGAATTGTCAGTCCATTCCCTCTCTATGTCCATATCTCTGTTATATTCACCAGTCTATCCTGTTCAACAGCCTATCAATTCACTTGATTTTTATGTTCATTTGTTGATAGATGTGTATTTGTTGTTGCTAGTTTGCACTTTTACCTTTTTCTTCTTCCTCTTCTTAAAGAATATCTTTCAGCATTTCATATAATGTTGGTTTGGTGATGATGAACTCCTTTAGTTTTTTCTTATCTGCGAAGCACTTCATCTGACCTTCAATTCTGAATGATAGCTTTGCGGGATAGAGTAATCTTGGTTGTAGATTCTTGCTGTTCATCACTTTGAATATTTCTTGCCACTCCCGTCTGGCCTGCATCGTTTCTGTTGAGAAATCCACTGACAGTCGTATGGGTGCTCCCTTATAGGTAACCAACTGTTTCTCTCTTGCTGCTTTTAATATTCTCTCTTTGTCTTTTGCTCTTGGCATTTTAATTATGATGTGCCTCGGTGTGGTCCTCTTAGGGTTCCTATATATTGGGGTTCGGTGCACTTCTTGGACTCCTAAGTCAATTTCTTTCACCAGGTGTGGGAAGTTTTCAGTCACTATTTCTTCAAATAGGTTTTCATTGTCTTGGCCTCTCTCTTTTTCTGGCACCCCTATAATTCGGATGTTGGTATGCTTGAGGTTGTCCCAGAGGCCCCTTACACTATCTTCAATTTTTTGGATTCTTTTGGTTTCTTGCTTTTTCAGCTGAGTGGATTTTACCTCTTTGTATTTCAAATCTTTAACTTGGTTCTTGGGGTGCTCCAGGGCACTTTCAGGTCTTTGTATAATATTTTTTGTTTCAGTCAGTGTATGCTTAATTTCTGGTTGGTCCTTTTTCATATCCTTGAGAGTCTGCTTTATATCCTTGAGGGTTTCTTTCATTTCCTTGTAGGACTCATTCATTTCCACGTTGGTCTTAATAATTTCTTTGCAGCTCTCGTTTATATCCTGGAGGGTGTTGTTCATTTTCTTGTAGGACTCACTCATTTCCTTTGTGGTCTTGCTTATTTCCTTATAGGCCTCGATCTTTTGTTGGAACCTCTTAAAAAACCCTATAACCGTGGTTCTGAATTCCATGTCCAGTCGTTTTTTTTCCTCCATTTCTTTCACATCTGATTTCTTTCCATGTTGCTGCATGGTGGCTGCTTCCCTGAGTTGGTCATTTAGCTTTGTGTGGTAGACGTGCTACAAGGGACAGTGGCTCAGCCTCCCCGGTAACCTGAGATGGATATGGGCTGCACAGTCTTGCTGAAGTTAAGCTCAGTTAATCGTTGCTAGCACTTGGAGGGTTGACCTCCAGGCCAATTGTCTGTGAAGCTCAGCTGTGCTCAGGTTGGGTGGGCGGAGTCTCCGGGCCAAGCAGACAGCGTTAGCTCCGCCCTATGCGGCCCCAGGGACTCTGTGCTGGGGGCAATGGCCGCCAGCACCTCTGAGAGAGAGCCTCTACGGAGCTCCACCGGCTTCCGGTTGCCAGGGAATTCAGACTTTCCCAAAATGAGTCTGCATGCACAATGTCTCACCCAGGATCGTAAAACAAAGCAGTCTGACGGTTTTCCGAATGAGAGGCAAGTCGCGGTGCGCTCTCTGCGCCGTCACGCAGCCGAGCTGTTCGCGCGAGCTGCCTTCTCCACAAGCCGGCAGACCCGGCAGCACCGAGCTTCGGTGTGCCCTCCTACTGTCCAGTTTTCACCCCGTGTGATAGTGGGTTCTCTGGACTTCGCCCAGAGCTGGAGAATCAGTCAGTGGGACGCCTTTGTCTCCCCGTTCGAGAAAACTGGCCGGTTTTCAGCCACCCGCCCTCTCCGCGGCGTGCGCTCCAAACCTCTCTCCGGGCGAATCTTTCAACGCCGTCCGCCGCTGCTCCTCCGGGTCACAGTGTCTTATCTTCACTTTTATTTGTGGAATTTTCACTCGGCGAGCTTTCTGGTGATTCTGGAAGTTGTTTGTTCTTTCGTTAAGTTGTAGTATTAAAATTGCTGATTATGACGGCAAGATAGGTGTTTTGCCTTTGCCGCCATCTTAGTTCCCCCTCCTTTCACCCTTTGTATCCCAGGCTTGGAATGGAAAATTTGGCAACCCCCCAAAACAAACAAACAAACAAACAGAGAGGCAGACAGACAAAAAAAATAACAACAAAGACTTGCTCTCTCCAACCAAAGGATCAGGAAAAAGGCAGTCTAACGAGGCAAAACTTTTCAACAATAACCACTCTACTCCAACCAAACACCCAACCACACCCTCAAAGGCTGAGATGGAAGCCTGGCCGTCCACCACCCACCTCCCAGACTGTCATAGAGCTCTTGCCCCTTGCTGGGGTGGAGTCAGAGAAGGCCAATGAGGGGATTTCATTTGCCCTTTTCCTGCTCCAGTATCAGTGAATAAATACCACATAGGGAGCTGTTTTGCACTCCCACTGGGCCAGAACAAGAAGGTGCCCCTCTTTCCCCCAGATAGGGCGATGTCAGAGGACGGCTACTGAAGGACCACCCAGAGGTAATGAGGCCACCCCAGCCCAGTGGTGTCAGTAGAGGCCATGTAGGAGCAGTAAACAGCCTGGGAGATCAGTGGAGGCCATGGGGAGCCTGAACCCCAGCACTGTTCAGCAGAAATGAAGACCTAGTACAGTGTCAAGAGATGAGAGTGGACAACTTTAATTTGAACCACCACCTGGCTGTAATAAGGCAGCACCAACCCTTTCTCTGAGGAGACTTTGTCAGAGGAAACCATTTAAAACAAGGTTTCAATAAGATCCAGAATCTCATCACATATCACAAATTTCCAGGTTTCAATAAAAATATAAAGGCATACAGATCAGAGAGGGAAAAACAAACTGACCCCCTTTGCAGCTGACATGGCTGTTTATGTAGAAAACTCCCAAGGAATATGCAAAAAGTTTCTAGAAGTAATAGGTGATTCCAGCAAGATCACAGGACACAAAATAAATGTACAATAATTAATTGTATTTCTATAAAAGAACAATGAACATGTGAAAACTAAAACTAAAAATACAGTGCTATTTGCAGTTGCTCAAAAATGGAATGTTTGAGAATAAATCTAACAAATCATATACAGGACTCATATGCTAACTATAAAACACTGGCAAAAATAATTTTTTTAGAAACCATGTACATGGACTGAAAGACTCAATATAGTAGTCAACATAGAAGTCCAAGACCATAATGCCTGCAAGTTAGGTTTCTTCTGAGGCCTCTCTTTTTGGCTTGCAAGTGGTTGGCCACCATCTTGCTGTGTCTTCACATGATGTTTTCTGTGCATGGGTATCTTTGGTGTCTCTATGTATGCCCCAATTTCCTCTTCTTATAAGGAAACCAGGCAGATTGGATTAAGACCCACCTATATGACCTTGTTTTATATCAATGACTTCTTTATAGACCCTTTCTCCAAATTTGGTCACATTCTGAGATACTTGGGGCTAAAACTTCAACAAATAAATCTAGTGGGGGATTAAAGTTAGTTTGCATCAGTTCTTTAACTTGGCATTTAAAGTCCTCTGTAGTCTGGCTTCTTCCTGCTCCCTACTCTCATTTCTCATCTCCTTCCACTTTCACTCCCTATGTGTCACTCACATCCAAACTCTTAGTTCTCCCAGTACATCATGGGAGTTCTTACCTCCATGTGTTTCTGCCCCCATTCCTTCTCCTCCTTCTGATCTCAATTTAGATATTATCCTCTTCAGGAAGTCTTCCTTGGCTCCAAGCCTGGAATAGGTGCCCTATTAGAGGTCCCAATCCCAGTGTCCTCTTTATTTTACATACCCCAATAGTTACTGGCTCACTCTCCAACTCCTCTGCCATACTCAGCAGAAGCCATATCTGACTTGTTGACTTGTATTACCAGAGCTAACAGAGTGTCTGGCATATAGTAGATACTTAATGTTTTCTGAATAACCAAGAGTGGGGTTCATGGATTTGTGAGGCTGGTTTTGTGACCTGCATGTATGGGTCTCCTGCCTCCATTGCCTGGTGGAGACAAGGGGCTGTCTTCTCTCCCACAGCCAAGTTGGGAGCTCACACTTCTTTTCAGAGGTCCTCTGATACTACTACTTCAGTAGCAGGTCACATGAAGCCATTTACAGGCACATCTCTTTTACTAGTGTTTACAGTACAGATGAATGCAGATTATCTAATGATGAGTACTAGGTTTTATCATTTTCAGTTAACCTGACCCTACTTTAAAGCATTCATTTGTCACTCATGTCACCTTCTTTCCAGTCAGGAGGCCCCTGTAGACAAGGACTTTAGAGTCCCTGCCCAATCTTGCTCATCCACCTTTTATTTCATCTCCTATTATCCATTTGCCAGGTTAACCCGAGGTTTGTTCTTCCTTTTAGTGTTCCAGGACATTACACATATGTGTGTGCAGGGGTGTGAGAAGGTATTTTCTGAGTCCTATGTAAACACCTTTGACTGTGGGTTGAAATTGCTATTTGCAAGGTCACTAAAATTTACCCTAGTTATCCGTTTGGCTTTGGCCCAAACCTTGTCCCACTATGTGGGCCATTTGGGTAATTATAACATCATTCACAGGCCATAAAAAATTAGCAACTTAAAATTAGCCTGATATATTTGGTCAAACATTTAACTAACTCACCTCTAATGCCTTGTCAGGGTCAGACCAAATGATTTCAAGAGCCTTATGCAACCCGCAGGCCAATGTTCCCCACTTCTACACCAAAAAATTTTGTCTGTTCTGGGCCCAAGCACTCTCATAAATTCCTCTGAATCGAGCCTCTGATCTTGGTTTGCAGTGGGGCATACGTAGAGAGTTTGAATTTCAGCTCTTCTACTGGCCAGCCATGGGACCTTAGTCAGTGACTAAGCTTTTCTATAGCCCACTTTCCTTGTTTGTGAGGCCTAAACAAGGCAATAAAGGGCGTGACATATAGTAAGCTTTCAAGAAATGTTTACCCATGCTTTGCAATGGTCTTCTCACCTCTTGGCCTTTCTTTAAGATCCAGTGTCATGAGACAGGTTTTAGACTCAACTCTTTTATTTCCTGGCTCTATGACCTTGGGTAAGTCTAACATATCTGATCTTTCATTTTTTTCCAGAGTATGTGAGTCACGAACAAATTACTTTTTTTTAATTTTTAATCTTTATTTTTCAGTTTATTAATTACATTGTTCCTCCTTTTATTCCTCCTATAGCTCCCCTCCACCCGGTACCCATCCCACCCTCCTCTCTCACTTCCCCCTCTCCCACTGTCCTCTCCCATAATTGCATGATTTTTATCCATTCTCTTGCTGCACTTCCCACACCCCTTTTCTCCCCAAGAATTATCAGTCCATTCTCTCTCTATGTCCATGATTCTATTATATTCACCAGTTTATTCTGTTCATCAGATTATTAATTCACTTGATTTTTAGATTCATTTGTTGATAGATATGTATTTGTTGTTCATAATTTATATTTTTACCTTTTTCTTCTTCCTCTTCTTATAGAATATCTTTCAGCAATTCACATAATATTGGTTTGGTGGTGATGAACTCCTCTACCTTTTTCTTATCTGCGAAGCACTTTATCTGACCTTCAATTCTGAATGATAGCTTTGCTGGATAGAGTAATCTTGGTTGTATATTCTTGCTATTCATCACTTTGACTATTTCTTGCCACTCCCATCTGGCCTACATCGTTTCTGTTGACAAATCCACTGACAGTCGTATGGGTGCTCCCTTATAGGTACCTAACTGTTTTTCTCTTGCTGCTTTTGATATTCTCTCTTTATCTTTTGCCCTTGACATTTTAATTATGATGTGTCTTGGTGTGGTCCTCTTTAGATTCCTATATTTTGGGGTTCTGTGAACTTCTTGGGCTTTTAAGTCAATTTCTTTCACCAGGTGTGGGAAGTTTTCGGTCACTATTTCTTCAAGTAGGTTTACATTATCTTGATCTCTTTCTTTTTCTGGCACCCCTATAATTCGGATGTTGGTATGCAAGATAGGTGTTTACCTATGCCACCATCTTGGTTCCTCCTCACCAACACACTACTTTCAAGGGCCATTGTCAGATGAGAGATGATTGGCTGTGTAAAATAGCTTTATTCATGTAATTGCTATGCAAATGGCACTCAGGTGTTGGTAAAGGATCAGAAAGTGTAGTCATCCTCACAGCAACTTCTGTCAGCATCACAGTCTGGTTTTATGACATAATAGCTCACATCTGCCATACACATCAGCACACTAAATTTTCATTCTTTTCCAATTAGCCTCCCTAAGTTTACTTCCATGAGTCTACTTCCATTTTTTCCTTAAGTATTGACTTGCTTAACACCTCCTGTACCATTACCATCAACGTGCACGTGTACACACACACACACACACACACACACACACACACACACACACCAGGCTGGGGGCCTCCATCATTATGCAGTGACCGAGGGAAGGAGTTTTGAAAAAAAAAACTTTCTGATACTCTGGGATCTTGGTTGAACTTCCTCTGTTCTTTTTCAGTGGCACTGGATTGGGAGGGGGCCAGAGGTTGTGACATCCATATCATCATAGGTTTATTCAATAATGGAATTTTGAATCTTTGCAATTAGTAAAGCAATTCCTATATATTACTATGGAGGAAACAGAGGCTCCTGAAAGGAAAGGCTGATCAGAGATCATACACTTGGGTTTTCATAGGTCGAGGTATCTCTTTAGCTTGGATTCTCCAGAAGTAGATCCCGAGATGATTCCTTGCAAGTGATTTATTAAGGAAGAAGAAACTGGAAGGAGGTGAGGGAAGCAGGAGAGGGAAGGCAGGAAAACAAGAAGTGTAGGTGCAGGCAGAGTCCCTGGAAGGTGACTCTCTGGGTGTAAGTTTGTCAGGACTGGAGACAAGAGCCTGAGTATATATCAACCAGTCAATGGCTCGAGGTTAGGATGGGTCACAAGAAGGTGTGAGGGGATGAAAGGGGATCTAACCTGGCAGGTTTGCCTGCTGTGTGCACCTGTGGGCACACAGCAACAAGACAGGCCTCTGTGAGAGTCAGGAGTGGTGGCCATAAAGCAAATCCCTGGGGCTTGGAACAGGTGCGTGAAGAGGATGAGAGGGTCCCTGGGAATCTGAATGAGCACTGCCAGGGTCTGTCTTAGTACTTGTTCCCTCTCTGAGTTTTTTTTTCCTTTCCATAATTCCTGGCATATAAGCAAGCACTCTAAAAATAGTTTCCTCTCCTTCATTATTGGTAGATGTGTAAATTGGTCTCACCACTTTGGGAAACAGTTTAGCATTCTCTCCCAAATTTCAATAGCTTACTCCCCAGCAATTCCCCACCCCCTTCAACTTAGAAATCATGGCCAAGCGTGTTCAAAGCACAATAGCCCCAAATGAAACCAACCACATGTCTATTAACAGTACCATGCACACATAAATTGTATGAGATTCACAGGATGGGATGTTGAAGAGCAATGAAAACAAACTACAGCTTTAAGCAAATGCATTATGAATCTTAAATAAATGGTGTATGTGAGACACTACAGTGCATGTGATTATATACATTATATAAAGTTAAAACAATAGGCAAGACTAAATTACAGTAAAACTCTAAAACAAAACAAGGAAGTGAGTCCCACAAAAGGACATTGTTACCTTTATAAGGTAGGGGAGAGGGAGAAGTTGGAGGGGGAGAAAGGTTGGGCTTCTAGGCTGGCCATGTTCTCCCTGGCCTAGGGAGTTTGCTTTGTGATAAATCATCATGATGTACAGTATCTGTTTTGTATGATTTTCTGAATGTATAGTATGTTCCATAGTCAAAAAAGGTTAAAAGTACCTTTTAAAAAATGCTTTAACCCCCTTTCCTCCTATTCTGTTTTAAAGTTTTTCATTGTAACTAAATATACAACAACATAAAATTTCACCATTTTAACAACTTGGTGGCATTAAGTACATTCATAATGTGCAACTGCTACCACCCGTTACCGGAACTTTTTCATCACCCCACATAGAAACTGTGCCCATTAAGCCCTGAATTCCCAGCTCCTCTTCTTTCCAGCCCTGGCAACATGTTCTACTTTCTGTCTCTAGGAGTTTGCCTATTCTAGCAACCTCACATAAATGGAATCATATACTTTTTGTCCTTTTTGTCTGGATTATGTTACTTAGCATAATGTTTCAAGGTTCATCAGAATTTTATTCCATCATATGTTCATACCACATTTTGTATATCCATGCCAATGGACTCTTGGGTTGTTTCCATCTTTTGGCTGCTGTGAACATGCTTGTGCAAGTATCTGTTTGAGTCTGGCTTTCGGCTCTTCTCAGTGTACACCTCAGAGTAGAATTACTGGATTCCCTTTTGGTTTAAGTGAAAGTAACAGGTCTCTCCTAGCATAACTTCCAGCTACTGGAAGGGCTAGATATTGGAGGGGTCGGTGAGGCAAGGAAGAGGGAGAAGCCCTCGTGGCTGAGGAAGAACAGCGAAGGCCAGGATTCTTGGGTTCGTGCCAGTTCCACTCACTGACCTGGTATGTTCCTCCCTACCTCTGTGCCCAGTGACCCCATTATTCTGTGGGAATAATAACTTCTTGTGGGTGGGGAAGAGAATAAACAAGGACAAGTGGGAGATGCCAGAGAGGCATCTTAGTGTAGATTTAAAAAAAAGCAAGGTGGGCTATGAAATGAAAACCAGTCTTGTACTGTGGTCCTGCCTGGTGAGATAGGATAAGAAGGTCAGGAGACAAGGGGAAGGGGCAGTGCAGAGGGAAGGCAGTTGGAAGAAGTAAAGAAGGTAGAAACCCTAGGAGGGGAAGAAGAGGGCGAGAGAAAGCAGGCGGTGGAGAGAAGGGGGACAGGGACTGGAGCTGCGCTGTGTTGCAGAGCCAAAGACCCGCCCTGCCCAGTGACCCACACTCTTCGGAGCCTGAAAGCCTAAAGGCAGCAGCACCAGCAGAAACAGGCACTTTAGGTCAGTGAAAGAACAGTCCCCTGACCCTCTGGAAGCACGTTCCCACCTAATACATAACTGACAAGGATGACTTTTATCAAGACATTCTTGGTATTGTGCAATAAATGTGCATCTCCCATTCTTTATCACCCCTTACCTCGCTGAAGTAATTGTCTTCACTTCATTGTTAAAGAGATTACTAGGACAAGCGTTCAGGGAAATTAACACTCAAAAGGAAGAATAAATGTAGCAAAAAAAAAAAAATAGCTCCTCTGAACTGGTCTGGTGGTAGAGTTGGGCAGGTTGTGGGTAACGAGGTTTAGAGAGTTAAACAGAGAGAAGTCCAGAGGAGTGGCCACGCATGAGACTGCAGAGCGGAGAGGCAGGTGGAGCCGCAGGGAGAGTATGAGACTCTGAGGAGGGAAGAGAGATGGCTCCTCCACACGTGCCCACTCCCGCCATCCTCCAGGCCTCTCAGACCCCAGTGCAATGCAGTGCTCACCCACGCACAGCCCTCAGAGCCCAGCCTAGCCCAGTGCTCCATGCGAATGGCTAGCAAGGAGACATGGGAGTTCTGCCTATGGGGACTCCGGTCTGAGGCTGGAATATTTTTTTAAACACCATTTCTTAATCTTCACCTCAGGCTATGTTTATTGATTTTAGAGAGAGAAAGAGAGAGAGAGAGAGCAGCAAGACGGGGGTAGAGAAAAATACCGATATGTGAGCAAAACATTGATAGTCTGCTTCCCCTGTGTGCTCAGATTGGGGATCAAACCTGAAACCATTTTCGTGTACGGGGGTGGGGAGGTGGACAGTGCTCCAACCCACAGAGCCACCCAATGGGGCTGGACTATTTTAAATAGAATCAGGGACAGCCAGGCACAGGCTGCTGCACTCTCTCTTCTCAGAGGTGGGGAGGGAACAGCATTGCTCCTTCCAAGCCGGCCCTGCTGTCTTTGGAGCCACTGCTCCACTGGCCAGACACAGGACTCCAGTGCAGCCCCGGGAACAACAGGCGCACAGAGGGCTGTCTGAACCTGCTATCCATCGCCAGAAGTGTCTGAGGATAGGGAGTTGAGGTTCCCTTTCACGATTTCCTCACGCATTTATTCAATCATTAGTCTCATGTTTATTAAGGTCCTGTGATGCAGCAGCTTCTACTCTTCTACTTTCTACCTTCCTATAAAGATAGGAAGACTTGGCATTTTAATTCAGTTTCCAGCCTGTGGAGACAGGAGATATGAAAAAAAGATAAATGCCACACAGCATTATCTGTTGGAAAAAAAATATGTGTGTGTATGTGTGTGTGTGTGTGTGTGTGTGTGTACACATACACAAGAGGCCCGGTGCATGAAATTCGTGCATGGGGGTTGGGGGATGTCCCTTAGCCCAGTCTGCACCCTCTCCAATCTGGGAGCCCTCGAAGGATGTCCAACTGCCCGTTCAGGCTGGTAGGATTGGGCCTAAACGGACAATCAGACATTCTTCTCACAATCCAGGACTGCTGGCTCCAAACTGCTCACTTGCCTGCCTCCCTGATTGCCCCTAACCACTTCTGCCTGCCATCCTGATCACCCCCTAACCACTACCCTGCCACCCTAACTGATGTCTAACTGCTCCTCTGCCAGCCTGTTTGCCCCCAACTTTTCTCCTCTGCCAGCCTGGTCACCCCTAACTGCCTTCTCCTGCTGCCTTGATTGCACCCAACTGCCCTCCCTTGAAGGCCTGGTCCATCCCAACTGCCCTCCCCTGCTGGCCTGATCACCCACAACTGCCCTCCCTTGCAGGGCTTGGAACCTCCCAACGGCCCTCCTCTGTCGGGGCAGGATCTTGACCACATGGGGGCTGCCTTCTTGTGTGTTGGAGTGATGGTCAATCTGTGTATTTCTCTTTTATTAGATAGGATAGAGGCCTGGTGCATGGGTGGGAGCCAGCTAGTTTGCCCTGAAGAATCTCCCAGATCAAGGTGGGTGTTCCCTTGGGGTGAGGGGATGCCTGGGCAAGGGGCCTATGGAGGTTTGCAGGCTGCCCATGCCCCCCAGCAACCAAGTGGAGGCCCTGGTATCTGGGATTAATCTATGTCTGCAATTGAAACTTTGTAGCTTGGAGTGGAACCAAGCCTTCTGCTCCCACCATGGTGGCAGCTGTTTCTGTTTAAAACTTTGTAGCCTAAAGTGGAGGCCTAGGCTGGTAACAGCATGCTGAAACCTTGGCTTCCTCCATTGCCAGGGAAACCCAAGCCTCTGTTCTCTCCAGCTCAGTGGCTGCCGCCATTTCTGTATCTTTTATAACTGAAACTTTGTAACATTGAGTGGAGTCCTAGGCAGGCAACTGCAGGCAGGCGGCTTGGCTTTCTCTGTTGCCAGGGAAACCCAAGCCTTCCTCCTGCTCTCAGTGGCAGCAGCCATCTTTGTTGGAGTTTATTTGCATAATCTGCTCCTGATTGGCTTATGGGCATGGCTTATGAGTGTGGCGAAGGTACAGGCAAGTTTGCATATTACTCTTTTATTAGATAGGATATATATTCTAGAGGCCCAGTGCACGAAATTTGTGCACCGGGGGGTGGGGGATGTCCCTTAGCCCAACCTGCACCCTCTCCAATCTGGGACCTTTTGTGGGATGTCTGACTGCCCATTTAGGCCTGATCACTGCAGGCTTGATCACCCCCTACCGTCCTCTCTTGCAGGCCTGGTCCCTTCCAACTGCTCTCCCTTGCTGGCCTGATCGCCCACAACTGCCCTTCCTTGCAGGGTCTGGAACCTCCCAAGGGTCCTCCCCTGCTGGCCATCTTGTGGTGGCCATCTTGTGTCCACATAGGGGTAGGATCTTTGACCACATGGGGGCAGCCATCTTGTGTGTTGGAGTGATGGTCAATTTGCGTATTACTCTTTTATTAGATAGTATAGAGGCCTGGTGCATGGGTGGGGGCCAGTTGGTTTTCCCTGAAGAATGTCCCAGATCAGGGTGGGGGTTCCTTGGTGCAAAGGGCCTGTGGTGGTTTGTAGGCTGGCCACACCTCCCAGTGATCCAAGCTAAGGCCCTGGTATCTGGGATTAATTTATGTCTACAATTGAAACTTTGTAGCCTGGATCAGAGCCAAGCCTTCAGCTTGCTCCTTGGCAGCAGCCATTTCTGTTTGAAACTTTGTAGCACTGAGTGGAGGCCTAGGCCGGCAATGACAGGAGAAAAGCTTGGCTTCCTTTGTTGCCGGGGAAACCCAAGCCTCCCTCCTGCTCTCAGTGGTGGGAACCATCTTGGTTGGGGTTTATTTGCATCATCTGCTCCTGATTGGTGGTGGGCATAGCTGTGGGCATGGCTGTGGGTGTAGTGAAGGTACAATCAAATTTGCATATTTCTCTTTTATTAGACAGGATATATATATATATATCCTGTCTAATAAAAGAGAAACATGTAAATTACCATACTTCCACTACGCTACCAGCCAATCAGGAGCAGGGGTGTGGCCACAGCGCACTGGGTTGCTGATGGGAAATGCTTCACACTAGCAGAGAACGCTTCACGCCACCGGCCAGGTGCTGGGTTGGCAGAGCAGGCAGGCGGCAGCAAGCAGGGACCACGCCTCTGCACATGGCACTTTCGAGGGCCTAATGAACAGGAGAGGCTCGGTCCTTGAGGCGTCCGTGGTGTGGGGAGGCTGGGCCAGGACAATGCCATACTTTCAAAGCAAGTTGTTTCCCACTTAAATATCCTCTGATGAGTATCTTTAAGAAAGAAGTAAATATTCAGCCATTGTCACACCTTGAAAAGTTAAGGTAATTCCTTAATATCTCCTAATATCCACTGTATGTTCAGATGTTTTGGTTTTTTTTCAAAGATGCCTTTTACTGTTGGTTTGCCCCCTCCAGAGGCTACCCAAGGTCTTATTTCAGTCCTGATGTTGGACTGCTTCCCACAACCATAAGTCCCAGTGCACTTCCAGCCAGAGTTAAAGGGGGCTTCTTCTGTTTTTAAGGCATCGCCATATCCAGTGCCTGCCAGGACCCTGTGAAAGCACTACTCCTTAGGTCTGGGGTGCTGGGAGCTGAAGCAGAGAGGCTGTGAGGCCCAGCTCACCCAGGATGCTGGCCCCCCATCACCCCCTCCCAATTATCCTGGCCCAGCCTTCCCTATGCATACCTGCTCACGGAGAGCGTGAGGTGGTAGTGGCAGCGGGACAGGAGGCCAGCAGGGGTGTGGCCGTGGCACAAGGGATGGGAGGCCTATACCCTCCCCCAATCCAGAGGGATTTGACAGGGGACCTCAGGCCTTGACCCCTGCCCCGGCACCAGGCCAGAGGACCTGAGGCCATGTCTTCCACCCAGTGGGGCTTGATGGGGGACCTCAAAGTGTACTTTCCATTCTGGTGCTGGGCTAGGGGACCTCTAGCTGCTCTCCCTGCCCAGAAGGGCTTGACAGGGGACCACAGGCCATGCCCCCGACCTGGCAGGGCTTGACAAGGAAACTCAAGGTGTGCTTCCTGCCTTGGTGCTGGGCTGGGGTACCTCAGGCTGCTCCCCGAGCCCCAGCTCCAGGCTGGGGGACCTCAGGCCATGCCTGTGCCCCTGTGCCAGTGGAGATTGATGGTGGACCTGAGGCTGCACCTCCCTCCCAGTGCTGGGCTGGGGGACCTGAGGCTGTGCTCTTCTGCCTGGTGGGGTTTGACGGGAACCTCAGGCCATGCCCTCTACCCAGTGGTGCTTGACAGGGGATCTCAGGTCATGTCTCCTACTTGGTGCGACTTGATGGGGGACTTCAGGCCATGCCCCCATCCTGGTGCTGGGCCAGGGGACCCGAGGATGCCCCCTGTCCTGCGGGGCTTGAAAAGGGTGGGACTGGCGGGGTCTGGATCTATCCCAATCCAAGGGGGCGGTGTCTGGGTCTGGGTCTCAGGTGAATTTGAGGTACATGTGAGTGAGTGGGGACTTGACTCTGGGTCCCGTGGTGCACCCCAGATTCTGATAGGAATAAGGTTTTCATATACATTTTACTAATTTTCTTTAGTCTCCAATACTTCTATTATAGAGAAAGAGCAAATAGCAATATTAAATTATTTCCTCTAATTAATACCCTTTTAATGTGCACGAATTTCGTGCACTGGGCCACTAATATGTGTGTGTGTGTGTGTGTGTGTGTGTGTGTGTGTGTGTGTGTGTGTGTTTAGGCCCAGTGCACAGAATTTGTGCACTTGTGGGGGGATCTGACTGATGGCTTAGGCCTACTCCCCATGAGGAAGAGGCATAAACCTGCAGTGGGACATTCTTAGTGCTGCTGAGGAGGCGGGAAAGTCTCCCACCACCTCTGCTGCACTCGAAAGCCATAATCCCCGATTCTGGCTGAGCAGCACTCCCGCTGTGGATAGCTCCTGCTATCCAGGGGATAGCTCCTGCATTGAGCATATGTTCCCTGGTGGTCAGTGAGTGTCATAGTGACCAGTCATTCCACTGTTCGGTCAATTTGCTTCTTAGCCTGTTATTATATAGGACATCAGTATTCAGCTATTAATAGATATTTTTCTTATATTCTGAAATTTCTCATATGCTCTCATCCAATGAAAACTTCTCAAAAGAACTTTCTGTGTGTCTTGGCTGATTGGTACTTGCAAATATCCTCAGCTCACAATCTGGGCACCACACAGAGCCTGGGCTTCCTTTGTGGCCCAAGAGCCACCTGCAAAGCCCTCATCTATCTTGAGACAGATGCTTTTCTTTTTTCTTTGGTTTCTCTTTCACCCCTTTCATCTCTTCTGGGGAAGGCCCACTCCCTGGCACAGCTATTGTGCTTCGAAATGTGCCTCCCAGGTGCTGAATCAATCACATGTTATCCCTCCCTGTCTCTTCTGGTGATGGTGCATGGGGAGATGAAAGCTGAGACTTCAAAAGTGTTTCTTTTGACACGGATGGCATTTATCATGTACAAGCCAGGAGCCTCCGTGGCACCGGCAGGAGCCACACCTCAGCTCTCCTTGGAGGATCTCCTCTGCGCTGGTCCAGGCAGATGGAGACCATAGTTTTCACCAAATCAGTAGAAGAGGTGGGTTCCATTCTTGCCAAAGCATGGCTGGTGGCAGGTGGCTCTGTACTCCTGGGAGGGAGAAGTCAGTTCCCTGTCTGGAATATCTGAGCAGTTGGATCTGTATTGTAATATCACACCATACACAGCTATGCCACATACCAAAATCCCATCATATGGGGAACAATATAAGGCTTCTATCACAGGATTTTCCCAGTATAGCGAGTCCCATTCCCCCTCTCTCCCCACACTAGCCCAGCATCTACCTCCAGGTTCCCTGCTGAGCAACCTCTCAAGTTAAGACTCATGATCTTCTCTCTTCATTCTCAGATGGGCTCAGATGGAGGTCCAAGATCCCAGAAGTCAGCCGCCCGATGATCTAGCAGAGATCCTGGGCTCTGAAGGGCAAGCCTGTCTCTGTCATCCCTGTCTGAAGGGGCTGAGTGAGCTGGGGGGACTTCGAGGAGCGAACTGGCTTCTGAAATGGCCAATGTTCCCACAAGGGGGCCAGAATCTGGCAGAGCCACCAGAATCTTTACCTCCCAGTCGACTTCCACCCTACTAGGGGACAGCGCATTCAAAGAAATCCTGATGCCTGAACTTCTGAGTATTTCCATTTAGCAGAGTACTGGGTGCAGAGGCAAAGTATATATATGTGTGTGTGTGTGTGTGTGTGTGTGTGTGGGTATATATATATATATATATATATATATATATATATATATAAAATAGCTAAAATGCAACGTGTGCAGAGAAGTTCACAGTATGATGTTGGAGTCAGAGAATACAAGGATTGTACTCTGGCTCTGTCACTTACAAACTGAAGGAGGGCAGTATGGAGGTCCTACCTCAGTCTCCACCTCCAAACAATGGAGATAATAATGACACTTGCCTCTGTTGAAAACATTGAGTGGAATCTTTTGTATAACATTCCCAGCTCAATATCTAGTACTTGTTGATGATCAATATATGTTTATTTTCACCCCTCACCGGTTCACACTCTTGAACGGGATGTAACAAAGGAAAAGTCATATCTTTGAAGATGGAGGGACTGAGTTTAAATCCTACTTCAGCCTCTGGGTGATTGTATGGTCCTGGATACATTCCTTACTACAAGAATAACCACCATTAGCAGCCACTATTTACTAAGTGCTTATTGTGTCAAGTGCTTCAGCTATGGTACCATCTCATTATTCCTTATATCATTTTCTCAAAATTTCAGAAGAAGCAGAGATGGGATGTAAAGTCAGGTTCATGAACTGCTTCTGACCACTGTATCATCTCACCATCTAGCTTCCTCTAGGTTTTCTAAGCCTCAATTCCCTCATATGTAAAGTGGGGTTGCTAATGCCTGACTCTTGGGTTTAGAATGAGAATGAAAGAAGATAACATATATAAGACTCCCCCAAATCTTTCTAATATACCTAACTTCAGGAAGAAACATGTAATATTAAGAAATTCCAAGTTGCAAACACAGACTCTGAGGGTGGGAAGAGATTTGTCAGGGTCATCTAACTCCAACTCCTTCAACCTGAAGAGTCAGAAGTGAGGCAGCTGGTAAGCCTGACAGGCGCTGGCTGATTTCCAGAAGAGGCAGGGGCAGATTGTTCCAGAGATGATGACGATGTCCAACCAGGACTTGAGAATTCTGTGGTAAAACAAATGAAGCAGAGCGGGTCAGATCCCAGGTCCCAAGGCTTCCAGGATCCGGATTCTCCCTGTAAAACACATCCTGGTGGGAGAGGACCCAGGCTGCATTTGTAGTGATGCTCTGAGTTCTCTGCCTCTTTGGGACATGCCTGCCCTCACCTGACTGACTGCCTCACAACTCAGTGATTGCAGAGCTCATGTGACCTGGGACACCTCCAGCTGCTCTTTCCCCAAGAACCTTCTCTGGGCTGGGACCATGACTTCTGTTTTGCAGCTGGGAAAAGGGGCAGTGGAGAGGAGCCTGCAGGGGGTGCTGTGCTCCTTACTGATGGAGCAGAAGGTTGAGGACAAACTGGCCCCCACCTCCACTTGGATCTCCTTTGGGAGGACTGGATGCTTGTCCAGCCTGGGGCAACAGAAGCTGTGTGAAACCTGAAAGCTGTCATACGTCACCAGGGAGCAATTCACGGAGGAGGAAGAACACCCTGAATACTGACGGCTAAACAGTTGCCAGAGTCACATTTCCAGAATCGCAATGAGCATCTTGGGCTAGAGTTTTATGTCATTTGCTTTCAGTTCCATTTAGTTATTTCTTGTTTTTATATCATGTTTTATTGAAATCCATTTTTTATTTTAATGCTTAGGTTCAGTCATGGATCTTTTCTCCCCCATCTTTTGCCTCCAGAGCACGGGAAGGTTCATATTATGCAAACTCCATAGAAAAGGGTTTGTATCTCTCAAAAAAATGAGTATCTGTCTTTCTGAAAGCGGGCTGGGGATGCAGCCATACAGTTTGGGGTAAAGTTCAGACCTTGCAGGTGGCTTGTTTGCTGCAACAGAGGCTGCCCCTCTCTGGCCTATGTAACTTTCTGGGGAGCTCAGCCCAGTGCCAACTGGTGCTTTCATTTCATTACCATTGACAGGCTGACCAACAAACTAAGTATTCCCCAATTTTGTACTATGGGTTCTTTAACTAGAAAGAGAGAAGAAACAAAAATGTGGTCCTGGAGGCTCTGAGGCAAATCAGAACTTGTTTGGAAATGGAAACAAATTAGGAGTCAGAGTCCTCTTCATTCCTGCTGCCCTGCCACTGACTCTGGAGCCGCTCACTGGGCTACTTGCTTCCATCAGCTCTCTCAGCATTGACGGGCATCCCTAAATGCCACAGTCATCGAGTTACTCCCAGCTCTACACCTCACTGCCAGACCTGACCTCCTTCCTGTGGTCCTCAGGCCCCTCCCACAGCCTGGGAGCCAATGCGCACAGGTGTTCACTGCATGGCTCCATGCTGAGTTCACTGTCAGCTCCACGTGGTAAAAAGGCCTTCCAGTCAGGTGTGTCTCTCTGGGACCAGCGCCAGCCCCGCCACCTCCAGGGAGTTCTCCTGGCCCACTCTGGCTGCTGATGCCCACCCTAAACTGTGGGTATTTGGCACCTTATCTAAGGTTTCTTGTAGATATTAACTGTGTTTCACGTGTCTTGTCTCTTGATGAAGTTTGCATAATAAGGTTGTAAATGGGCTCTAACTATGAATTCATTTTATACTGTCTGGTCTGCATAATCTTAGGCAGCTTGCTTACTTGCCGTATGCCTCCCTTTTGTCATCCATAAACTGGAGGCCGTAATGGTACCTAACTCATAAGGGTGCTGTGAAAATTAAATGAGTTAATATTTGTAGAGTGCTTAGAACAGACTTTGGCACATAGTAAATACTATATAAATGTAAGTTTTTATTGTTACTGGTTCCAAATAACAAAATGAATTAGAGTCAGAGAGATTTCCAGAGCTCCCTTGGGCTTGAAGCAGTGAAATGACTCTTGCTCCTGCTTCTCCTTCCACACCCCCCTCCTGTTCTGTGCCAAGAGGTTGGTCAGTAAGAGTAGCACCAACGAGGAAAAGCTGTAGGCAGAACATTGGAAATGTGCAGTTACCAACACTCCCTTTGTAGCAAGAGCCAGCCCAGGCTAGTGCCACCCACTCGGCTGAGCTTGACCTTCCTTTCCTCACAATGAGTGGTCTGTCAGGCTGCAGGCTCCGGAAGTTTCCCTACAGGCACTGACCGGGTGAGCATCAGCCTGGGGGGTCTGCACAGTGTGGCAGCACAGAAGGCGATGGAAGGATGCCTGGGCTTAGGTCATTCACAAGGATGAACTCAGACTCCAGGGAAGAACATCTCCTTCACCCGTGGCCCTGAACCTCCCAACTTTCCACACCCAGCTCATTCTCATCAACAGAACACATGAGAAGGGCCACCTTTCTTCCCCATGGATCTCAACGCTGTGCAGCAGGGGCTCTCTGCCTTGGCTGCACATTATAGTCATCTGGGGAGAATTTAAAGACCCTGATTCCCAGGTGGCTCCCAGACCAATGAAATCAGAATCTCTGGGCATGGGCCCAGCATCCTTCAGGATTTTTAAGGCTCCCAGGTGGCTCCAGTGTGCAGCCGAGTTTGGAAACTCTATTCGCAGCTCATTTGTAACACCTCAGCCGACTCAAGAGCCTAGAGCAGCAGCCTCACATGCTCGCCCTCTCTGCCAACACTTCTCCTGGCTTAAGTATCTCCTCTCTCCCATAACTAATTGATGAGCAAAGAACATTACAAGTTCTTCCCTCCCAATTTCCCCTTTATCAATTGGAGCTCCTCCTCCATTGTCTTTGGACCTCAGCTCAGAGCTTATGTAATCTGCTCACCCGTCTCCTCACAACCCTCATAATGTGCAGGCATTTCATTTGCGCCAAATGGTGTGCATGTTGCTTTATAAAAATACTAGGTTCTGGTGCCACAGTTGGACATCTTTAACACTGCTGAGGAGGCGGGAGAGGCTCCCACCATTGCCGCTGTTCTTGCAGCCCTCAGCCTGGCTTATGGCTCTGCAGAGTTCCCCCTGTGGAAGCGCACTGACCACCAGGGGGCAGCTCCTGCATTAAGCATATACTCCCTGGTGGTCAGTGCGCATCATAGCAACCAGGTTGTTCCAGATCATTCTGCTATTAGGGTCAATTTGCATATTACCCTTTTATTATATAAGATCATTTATTATAAGCTTTTTAAATTTTTAAAAAAATATATTTTTATTGATTCCAGAAAGGAAGGGAGGGAGAGTG